>JAVANC010000005.1:48851460-50323960 GCA_033319125.1 Parnassius glacialis
CCGAACCCTGTGGGACACCGCACGACATCTCTCGCCGGTTCCACTCACCGTTGCGACCGGGGTAGATGACGGCCCTGTCCGTCAGATAGTCCCCGACTATACGACGGAGATAGGTCGGCACCCGGTGATACCGGAGTGCCTACCTAATGCAGCTCCAGGGCATGGAGTTGAAGGCGTTGGCGATGTCGAGAGACACCGCCAAGACAACCCCCCCCCCTGGCCACTGCATCCCCCGTCGTGAGGGCTCTCACGCGCATGATGGCGTCCACCGTAGAGCGCCTCTTGCGGAAACCAAACTGGTGTTCCGCAAGATCCGGCCCCGTCCCCGCAAGGTGCTCGGCGAGGCGGTTTGCAATTACTCTTTCAAAGAGCTTGCCCACCTCGTCGAGCAGCACCACGGGCCGGTATGCGGACGGAGAGTCCGCAGGGCGCCCCGGCTTCCAAATGAGGACCAGCTTCCCCGTCTTCCAACGAAGCGGGAATTGGCCTCTCTCCAAGCATGCGCTTAGGAGCCCCTCCAGTCGGGGCCCGAGAGCCTCCGAGGCCAGGACCCAGGCTTTGCCAGGCAAGCCATCGGGTCCTGGGGCGGTAGTCCTGGCCTTGAGCCTACGTACCGTCACTCTCAGGTCTACCCCGGTCCCTTCCGGGATGTCGTCGTCGTCGTCCTGGTGGTCCGCTTCCGGCACCGCAGGTGGCGGAGCCATAGGCGGGGGCGGATGTTCCCCTCGCGCAGGGAACAGAGCGCTCACCACGTCCTCCACGAGCTGAGGCCGGAGACTCTGCGTCAGTGGGGGGGGCCCAGGTGCGGAGTTTATCCCGCACCATCTTGTAAGGGCGCCCCCACGGATCTCTGTCGAGAGTCTCCAGCATCTCCTCACGGGCCCGATCCCGGGCCCGCATGACAGCCTCCCGGAGGGCGGTCTTCGCCGCTCTGTATCCCTCGTACAGCTCCGCCTCAATGGCTGCCGCATTCGGTGGACGAATGCGGAGCCTGCGATGCCTGGCGTACAGGTGCCGCGCGGCGACACAAGCCTCGCGCAGACACGTCAGCTCACGCGACCACCAATACACCTGACGCCGGGCGCTTCCTGGCCGGACGCGGGGCATTGCCACGTCACATATCTCGGACATGGCCTCCTGGAACCACCCTGCCTCATCATTGACGTCGGCAGGCCTATCCGGTGATGACACCCAGGTCTGCACGATCGAGGCTTCCAGGAGGAGCTCCCGGTCCAGCTGCTTCAGCGCCCAACGCGGACCACTCGGGGCCTGTTGGACTGGCGCGCTCGAGGGCTGGGTGGAGACGTCAAACCGGATGTACCGGTGGTCGGAGTAGGTCTCCACCCCCTCCATGACTCGCCAGTCAATGGCACGCGGCGACAGAGCGGGGCTAGCGAACGAAATGTCCACCACCGACTCGCCCCGCATCCGCACACACGTGGGGACAGAACCCCGATTTAGGACGACCAGGCCTGTCTCCAGAGCCCAGTCTTCCACCATCCTACGCCGCACATCTGTACGACGAGAACCCCAAGCCAAGTTCTTGGCATTGAAGTCCCCGAGGACAAGTACGGGGAGGGGATAGCTTCCGACGACGACTGCTCTCAGCTCTGCAAGAGAGTTATGGAGCTCGGCGAGAGATCGGTTCGGGGAGAAGTACACCCCCACAACGACGAACTCCCCGAACCGTGCTGCTACGCACCCCTGGCCCCTCCTGACACCTTCAAGGGTCGGGGTACCGGCGGCGGCCGAAGAAATGATGGCCACTGAGCCGTTAAGGTCCACCACCCAGTCATCCCTAGGCCAGACAAAATACGGCTCAGCGACCACAGCGATGTTAATCGACCACTGCGCCATGCTCTGGAGCAACAGATCCTGAGCGCAGGCGCAGTGGTTGATATTCGCCTGGAGGAAGCTTAATGGGGCCGTTATAGGCATTCCATTTCAGCTTCCTCCAAGGGGCGCCCCTCTGCGGGCGTCGGTGTCGCGGCGGCGGCGGCGGCAACAGTGACAGTGGCGGCGGCGGCAGTTGCGGCTGCGGTGGTGGCCATAGAGGCGGTGGCGGCGGAGGAGGGCCCTCCCCTACCCGCGGCCTTGGCCTTGGCGGGTGGCACGCAGGCCCTGCTTCCGGCCCAGTGATCGGCTGGCTTGCCGGTCGCCGCACATGCATCACAGTGCGGCGTGGCGCAGCAGGTCGCCGATTTGTGTCCGGGCTGACAGCAGCGGAAGCAAAGGCCACTGCGGTCAACCTCCGAGGCGCATTTCACTGACACGTGATGTCCCACGAGACAGCGGTAGCACCTCAGAGGTCTGGGCTCCAGCAGCTTAGCCTGCGCTGAGACCCAGCCCACCAGAAGCCTTCGGCCCTCCACTATGGCTTTGGTCGCCGTAACAGGGCAGCACACCGTGGCGGCATGCATACCCTGTTGGTCCGGGCGTATAGCGCCTGACCTGACCTGGTCAGTAGTGCACCCCCCGGACCTGGCGACGGCGGCCACCAACTCCTCCTCCGATACCAAGTCGTCCAGACCCATGATGCGCAGGTCTGCGCATCTGACGGGCCTGGACACTCGGGCCTCGTCCGCGTCCAGGGACGCTCTGAGCTTCGCAGCCAGAGCGTCCGCGGTCGCGCCACTAGAGTCCCCGGGGATCTCCAGCATACGGGCCCCCGTCTGGGTGACTTTGAGCCGGAGGCCCCCGGTGATCCCGAGCTCCCCGAGATCCACCGCCTGTTTCGCCTTCGCGAGCAGATCGCGGTAGGTAACGCCCTTCTTTTCCGCGTCCGGCTGTAGTGTAATCACTACAGCTGCGGTCTTCGGGGCGCGGAGCCTAGCCGCGATCTTGCGCGCCCTGAACTGGCGCTGCCGCTCCTGCTCTTTGGCCTTTTTTGCCTGCCTTCTTCCCCTTCTTTTTATCCCCGACCACCTGCCAACCGGCTTCAGCCGCGGGAGGTGTAGGGAGCCGGGGGGGCGGCGGCGGCGGCGGCAGCTGGCTTGCCGCTGGCGCTGGCACATTCGCCGCAGGCACTGGGGCTGGCGCAGCCACCCCCTGTGCTGCCGCCTTGCCCTTTTTCGCCTTCGCCTTGCCTCTCTTTCCCGTCGCCGGCTTAGCCGGAGCCGGTTCAGCCGGTACCGGTTTTGCCGGAGCCGGCTTTTCAGGGGAGGGAGGGGCAACTGCAGCCCTGCCCGAGGGCTGGCTGGACGGCCCCGGCCTGGATGCGGCGGCTGTGGCCGCCGCGTACGAGACCGTTGCCGGCCTCGCCGCCGTCTTGTTTGCCCCTAGGGGGGGGGGGGGCGCAGGACGATGCCCTCCAGCACGGAGAACCGGTGCTGGAAGGCAGCCAGCTCCTGCCGGACCAAGTTCAGAACCTGGTTCTCCACCGGCACGGGCTGGCTTGGGCGCTGCGTCTGGGGCGCCGCGCGACAGGCAGGCTCACGTAGACTGGCCAGGTCTGCGCGGAGCTTCTCGTTCTCCTTCTGGAGAGTCTCCATGGCGGACGTCAGGCGGGCTACGTCCGCCCGCAGCATCGCTACCTCGTTCTCATTAGGCTCGGCCTCAACAAAGTTGGCCTCCGCAGCCGCCATGATGGAGGCGGAGGCCGCGGGAATGGCCTTTAACTTTGAGGAGGCCTTTTGTTTGTGGGCCACGACCTTGATCGCGGCCTCCACCTCCTTTACGAATCTGGCCTTACGCTCCACCTCGGAGCCGCCAGTCACATCCGTCTCTTCGCCTGATACCCGAGCCGTATCGCCCGGGTGGCGCCCCTCCTCGGCATGCTTTGCCGCTTGTTCGGCCCTCTGATTGTCAGAGGGCCCCCTCTCCTTGCCTCTCAGCCCGCCCCGCCTGTTGGTGGGGATTTTCCGGGCCGAAGCCTCCTCTTCACCGGCTGACGACCCCTGGTCGCCATCCCGCCTGGACCGCTTGCGGAAGAACTTACTGGTCTCCGCGGTCCCAGGCTCCACGCGTCGGGAGCTCTCTGAGCCTCCCACGCTGCTCGATGCGGCTTCGCACTCTGTCCCCGCATCGCTCCTCCTCTCCTCTACGTTGCCGTTGCCGGCGGTTTTGTTTTATTGTGTTTGATCCATTTTTTGTACCCACGAGTATGGGAGTAATTGAAGGTCCACCTTGGCAGAGACCCCTTACCAAGGTAAGCAGATTTAGAGGATTTATTACTCGCCAGGGGGTCTGCAGGTACCCTGGCGAGGAGCGCACTAGCGACTGATTTGTTCATAGAACCCCGTCAGCCATCCATCCCCTCGCGGTGCGTCGCCGCTTGAGATTTGGAGTAACTTTTTATAGAGGTTTTCTCCCTCGCGGTCCGGGCGGTTAAGCCAAGACCCTCGGTCCCTATCAAAGCCGCGAGACATGATCCACGACACTTCGATGGGATTACGAGACCGGCGGTAACAGCAAAGGATGGATCCTTCACTGTCTGCCCGGAGGCAGGGTAAGTGCACACCGAGCCCGCCCTCACTCCTCTGCTATGCCCTCTGCTGATCAGAGGGTCACGCAGAGGAACGCACCGTTGGTCCGAGACGGACCCCACCCATGTCAGAATAATTAGCCGCGGCAGTAACATTCCCCAAGGAATAAGAATTTCTTCTCATTTCTCGAGGAAGATTACTGCCGCGCCCAGGGTGCACCGGCCCAGTAGCTGCTCTTCCCGCCAGACGTATCGAGAGGGACCCGCAACTACCAGGCACACGTGGAGGACTTCTGACTTCGCACCCCTACAGGAGGAGCCTTTGTTTTAAGTTGGCAGGCGCCTATGGGCTGCAGCCCATTTTTTTGTATAAAACTTTAGTGATAAAAAGACTAACCGTCTACCATCAGGTAATAAGCGACTATTGCAATAGTCACTTACTACCTTACTATTGCAATAGTCACTATCTGATGGTAGACGGTAAGTCTCTTTATCACTAAAGTTTTATAAAAAAAGGAGGACATGTCCATTTTAACTATTATAAACCAGTGCTTGGCTACTATCTGACCTGATGGTAAGTGGTAAATGGGGATGTCGACGACGTAGGTCCATTTGACCGCATCCAGCGCAGAGCAGCTCGAATCGTCGACGACCCAGTTCTTTCGGATCGGCTTCACTCACTGGCACTGTGAAGAGATGTTGCATCTTTTATCGCATCTACCACGGCGTATGCTCTGAGGAATTGTTCGGACTTATTCCAGCTGCTCCATTTCACCATCTCACATCGCGACAACACACGCGATACCATCCATATCATCTGGATGATTGGCGGTCCACCACTGTGCGATTTAGAAGGAGTTTTCTTCATCGCACAACTTCCTTGTGGAATCGACTACCACCAGATATTTTAACTTACTTAGAGACCTTCAAGAATAGAGCCTCTTTTTTTTAAACGCCGGCAACGCATCTGCAATTCCCTTAGTGTTGAAGTTGTTTATGGGCGGTAGTCAAAAAGCTATAAAAAAAAAACAAATATGGTAAAGCGGAGTGACAGCTTTACAAAGGCCTATTCAATGTTGCTTTGAATGAGACTGACAAATAATTCTTCTCTTTTGCTGGCCGCATTAAGAACGACGAAACAAAACGTGTGATTCAAAAGCGAGGTATATCGACAACTGTTCGGGCGTGATTGTCATGGTAGAAGGGAGAGGGAGAAATTAAATCATGTAATTCCTGCGTACACTCCAAAGATAAACTTATACCTTAATATATCCCTAAATACCACATTCAACTAATAAAAAATAATGATTGCATTTTATTCTCGTGGTGTACGCAATATACATTAAATTCCGCTGTGGATAATAACCATTATTACTTCCAAACACCGCGTTAGTTCGCCGGTCGAGGATTTATAAAAGCGCTTCTCATTTACACATAAGAGATCGTAATTTAGTTAAACAACTTAACTCCCCGATTGGTAGACAATGCAATATAATTCCTTTTAGCTCGGTAAGTATTTACGAGTCGAAACTGTTGCTAAATCGGCTCACGATTTCGGATGATGTTTTGTGGCGATTGCATGTACTGAAGGATAAATAGTTTTGATTTTTAATTTACGGAATTACAGAAATCCTACTACCTACTCTTCTGGTTAATATCGAACATGGCGACATCATTTGAATAATATTATTAGTTTTATTTTTTCGTTCATTAATTCACATTCTATCGAAATTCCACTACTGAACATAGGCCTCCATAAGGGGATCGTAGATGCCACGATTGCCAGACGGGCTTGCAGCCGTATTTTCTATTTTTTATTTGTATTAATGAACTTGCTGCTTCCCATATCCTGTTTAATTTTCCCTCTGCCGTCTCTTACGATACCCACAGCATAATACGGTGTAGTGGATTTTCTTAAGCTGTCTCTCCACGGCGAATAACTTATGTTACATTCCTTAAGAATATGTATTTGCGCTATGCGCTTAATATGTGAAATGCGCTAGTATAAAATAAAATTGACGAAAGACAAGAAGGGAATTTCAATGACACAAAATTGAAAAGTTTTCATAATCATAACCATAACTCACGTCTGTCATCCAGAGGGGTAAGCCAAGACTACGGGTTTCCATATGTCAAGATCTTTTACATCCATATACCCACGCATATATGCTCGTCGGTTAAAGGATACTCTTAATCTGGCTCATCTTCAATATATCGCCAATTTGGTCGATAAACTTTCGTCTAGGGCGTCCCTTACCGACTCTGCCGTTCATTTCTGCAACATTAATTTGCTTTATCACTCTTTCCTCATTCATTTTTTCTACATGACTGTTGGCGAAGCGTCTATAAAGGCATCTCAATTTGTTAGTTAATCGATTACGAATAGCTTCTCAAAGCAAAATTTCAAGTCATAATAATCTTATAAGAAAACGCTTAGTTGAATCTTAAAGAAATATCGAATTAATAATTTGAAGGTCTTGGGTTCGATTCCCAGGCCGGACTAGTTCGTCGTTTTCTTAGTAATATTTTCTTAGTAAATTCATATAGGGAATTTTAAGATATAAATTATGTTTCCGGGTTCAGTTCCCCGGTTGAAAGAAATTACCTTTCCAATAACATTGTTAATTTAAAGAAATATTAAAATAAAGTTGTAGACCAGGATTTGTGCCCCGGTCGAAACGATCACTTTGTGTATAAGTGGAATTAATGTAAAACATTGCATAAGTATTATCTTATTTAAGTTGAATACGTTTCGTATGAAAATAAAATGTCTATTTTCAATGTTCGGCTCATAAAATATTTTCTTTGTGTTATCTGATAAGAACATGATAACTGATAACATCTTTGATATCTGATAAGAGATCTTATTGGAAGCTACCTTGCCGACAATGGGGGTCGTGCAGGGATTGATTGCTCATCTTGTGTTAACGGACAGCAGTGGAATATGCAAAACTTGCCACCTGCTTTACTGACAACGAGGTGTAGGGAGAAAGTTAGTTGTTCATTTAGCTGCAGGTAACAGCAGGGCGCTAATCTGTAGAATTAAAAGTTTAAATAAGTGGAAATTTAAATGTTTGTAAATTTCAGCAGTTTATGTAAAATTGACTTGTGAAATGTATCAGGGTGACTGTATGGGCAAAATAGGTGAATTCTGTGTAAATCACGCATGTTAATTCTCTTATCTTAATGAAATATTGATAGTTTTGTATAAGAAATTTAAAAGTGTTTTAAATAGTAAAATGTGTAGGAAAAATGTAAATTAAACTAAAATATATTAGTTAAGATATTTGTATTTTCAAATAAAGAACATTGTTTCAACCTTATATGTTAGATATTTAAGAATTCTAACTTAGTACATATGTTGTAAAATAGGCCTATTTTGTTGAATAAATAAAAGGTTTTTTGTGACATAAAAATGCAATGTAAATCATAGTATAGATATTTTTTGTGCTATCTTTATAAATAAAATGTATAAATGTATGTCTTATACAAATAAAGATATTGGGCAAACCGTGAGGGAGTGATAGTACAAATTTGATGTAATTGAGTTGCGAAATCTCACACTCACTCGCTGCCCTCTAGCACTTCTCTCAACCCTTTCATTACGAAAGGGGTAGGCAGTGCGCCCAAGTGTTGCGATCATCCTTCTCGCTCCCGTTCCGTATCGTACGTCGCGCGTCGCTTGTCTGTCACTCTGCACCTGCAACGTAGATAGGGAACTTTAGACATAGGCACTTTACAATCACCTAAACAGTTGTAACAAAACAAAACAGTTGTATCATGACGGGTAAGGGGAAGGGGGAGCCCCCCCCACCCCCACCCCCGCGTTAGGAAACCCCCGGATCGCCCGGGGATACTAGATCGGCCTCTTTTAATCAAGGACCTACAGTATCCGGAGCGGTCTGTAGCTGTAGCATCCTTCAGCCAGATCCCAAGGAAGAAGCCTACGTCGCCACAAGGACCCGCGTCGAGCGCCGCGCTCACGCCCACCGCACCTGAGTGTGCGAGTGGGAAGGAACCGTCGCCCTTACTTCAGCGGGCGAAGAAAACGGCCTCCGGAGACGGAAGCTTCACTGCATGAAAAGCGGCAATGCATTGAAGCACATAGCCATTCGGATTCTTCTTCTACGTCATCAGCGGAAGAAGAAGAGACATACCCATCAAGACCACTACCAAAAACGTTAAGAACACCACCAAAATCACCTAGTCCGCGGAAATCTACCCCGCCCCTCTCGCCGGACCGAAGGAGCATTGGCTACACGGCCGACTTCGAAAATGGAGGCGAGGAGCCCTCTGGCCTACCAATGGATGACGGCCAGAGGCCTTCTACGAGCTACGCCCAACTGGTAGCTGCCCCGACAGTACCACGATCAAAATCACCGGAAACTGCAGCAAAGCAGACGGACAAGGACCAAGAAAAGGCACGCTATCCACCAATAGTATCCAAGTGCCTCCCGGACTGGACGAAGCACTTCGAGGAGCCTAACAAGGTGTTAGGACATCCGCCGAATGCTCGTCCGTTCGGGAAAGGTGTAAGATTTACCCCCCAGAGTCCAAAAGAGTTCCGGACTATTCAAAAGTACCTTATTACAATTTCGGAGAAGCTGCCATCAATGTCGTGGTACTGTTACACCCCAAAGGAGGTCAAGTCTCCTTTGGGGCTTTGAGGAGGAGGACAAGCCTCCTCCTCAAAGTGGGCCTCCGGGGGCTACCAGTGGGCACGGACGCAACCCAGATAGGAGAGGCCATCAGGGCTAAGGGATTTCCATTAAAATACGTGAAGGAAATCCCTCCTCGTAGAAGCAGACCTGGATGCCTTTACTTCGCCCAGCTGGACCACCTGAGCCTGGAGCAGCGGAAGGAGCTTTACGCAATTAACGAATTGCTCTACATGAAAGGAGTTACCATGGAAGCCTGGCAGAGAAGAGTGGGCCCAGCTCAGTGCCACCGCTGCCAGGCTTTCGGACACGCATCAGCAAACTGCTTCAGGCCAGTGAAGTGTGTCCGCTGTGGAGGAAACCATATAGCAAGTCAATGCCCAAGGGGTAGAGACGAAGAGCCAAGATGCGCAAGCTGTGGGCAAAACCACACAGCCAACGATCACCGCTGTCCGGTCCTGAGGAGGATCGCAAGGAAGCAAGGGATCACCCTACCGGGTTTACAACCGGAAGCCCCTAGGGTGGTCCCGCAAAGTCGCCCCCGATATATTGAGATACAAAAAGACGGGTGGGCAATAGTTAGAGGGAGGGGGAGACAAGCACCGCCCCCACCCACCGCACAGCATCAGATGGAAGTACCAGAAGCTGCCGCTCCAAGTAGAGCAGCTACTGGGGCGACTCTGCAGCCACCCGTCAACGACGCAACAGATACACAACCACCAAAAAAGAGGAAGCGGGTGCGCAGCAAAAAGAAGAAGAAGCAACCTCCTCAGGCAGCGGCAGCAACCTCTACCCCTACCCCAGCGGTAACGATGGCCCAGGCGCAGGTTACCAAACAGACGACCAGCACGGGTAGAGCGCCAGGAAGGGGTCTATCAGAAAATAGAGCCCGCTCTACATATAGAGATAGAGCACGCTCTATCCAAAGGAGAGCAGAAGCACCGACACCACACCCGAGGCCAGTACCAACAACAACAACTCAAAGAACACCTACAGCTGCCCCGGATATGACAGATGCCATACAAAGATTAGTTGGCATCGCAATCGAAGTGGGCAGCCAAGTCCTGGCGGACATTAGACCCGGGACAGACCCTATAACTGCCATAATGAAGGCATTGGCGCAGCTACTAGCTCGGCACTACGGTGGTGTCGTGTAATCCAGACAACCTGCGCCTCCTATACTGGAACCCGGATGGAATCCAGCAGAAGCTACAGGAACTCCGTATTATCGCCCAACAGCAGGACATTCACGTAATACTGTTGGGCGAAACGAAACTAAGACCTGCGACGCGCATAAAGCTGCCAAACTATTTCATAAACAGGAGGGACGAGGTCAACGCTCAAGGAGCCACCTACAGAGACACGGCAGCTCTGGTAAGAAGAGACATCGTCCACCTAGGGCTGGAACCACCTCAGTACCAAACTATGCGCTCAATCGGCATAAAAATGGAGGCGGCAGGCGAGGAACTAAGGATCTACGCAGCATACCGCCCGCCACGGACTCCATTTTGCTCCTCAGACATCCGGACAATAAAGACAATCCTGTACGCGGCATACACAAATGACATATCAACGCTAGCTGGACAACTGCAAGAATGGGAGGACGACGTAGAGCTGGCGCTATATGCGGACGATAGTGCCTACTTTACGTCGTCCAGAAGAACCCACATCGCGGTTGCCAAGATGCAGCGCCTGCTGGACCTGCTGCCACCATGGCTGGATGAGTGGCGGATGGCCGTGAACGTGGGGAAGACGGCCGCTCTACTCACCCGCTGTTACAGGAAACCACCACCACCACTGAAGCTAAGAGGCCAAGAGATCGCGTATCAGAAGGCCGCAACCTACCATGGGTGCCGGATTGACAGTATGCTGCGCATGACTGCGCACGTCGACATCGTCGTCCGCAATGCCATATGTGCGCGGGCGATGCTCCGTCCAGTCCTGGCATCCAAGCTGCCGACGAAAACCAAGATGAAAATATACAAGATGTATATACGTCCGAAGCTTACATACGCCGCTCCGGCCTGGTACGCGCTCTTGAGCAGCAGACAAAGGCAGCGGTTGCAGGTCCAGCAGAATTTATCACTAAGGACCATTGTCGGTGCAGGTCGCTACGTCCGGAATGACGTCATAGCGGCCAACCTGAAAATGGAAACAATTGAAAAGTTTGTGGTCTGGTTGACGCGCGGTATGTTCAACCGCACAGACAACGGGCCACACCCACACTTAAAAAACTTTGCGCCGCTACACACCCGCCCACCGGACGGGCGACCTCTGCCAAGAGAACTCCTCTCTATAAGAGATTAGAGAGTCGAGTAAAGCCCTCAAAGCCGCAGATAGGCCAACTTAGACACCTACGTCGAAGCAGTCGCCTATAGGACGACTTACCCGACCTGGCCACATTAATAACAACCATAGATAAAACCTACAATGCCGGAAATTATCGGCTCCCAAAGACCGGCCCATAGAGATAGGCTGTGAGGAAGATCCGGGTAATGGGGGAGATGCCCCGAGGCCCGAGACCTGTTGGGTGTCGTACACACACCTCAGCAGATGACAACGTAGTAGTCATACAAATCGTTCGGGACCAGCTACCAGTATATTATATAATCAAGAAAGAAAAGCATATAGGGAAGTGATAGGGAAAGTAATTACTCTCTCACGGAGCGGTTTAAAGATAATTACTGTTTTATTCCCAAGGGATCCTTCACCTTTAAATATAAATACAGTCCATTTGGTGTCGCTAACGCGGCACATATTGAAGAATTAAGGCGCTGGGACCGGGACGACCTCGGAAGACCCGTAATCCCCGCCTGAACCTATTTGAAGAAAAGGAAGCGGCCGATACCTTTGTGTGTTACTCCGTTTCGGGGTTCACATACATTGTTCCCGAACCCAACGTAGGTGTCATAGGAGGTTACGGAATCCGCTGTTGAACGAGCCGTGACCACCCTTTACCCTTGTTCCTTTTCAAGTGGTCCTTCGACAGCCGCATTAAGAAGCGTGTTCCTTTTCAATGACCAAACCACCAAAGCATTTCTTTCTAAATCCTGGTCCGAAAATCATCTTGCAAATCACACTTTTCTCTTATTACTAATTTCTCATCATGCCATTCATATTCAGCCCTTGAAAATATTTTGTGTCTGCATATATTAATAAAGCTCGTGGTAAACATCACATAAAATTGCACAAATAACAATTTCAGAAATGTTGGCGGGGATCCAACGTGCTTAGTCCTATAACTGCCACTACCACTTGCTCGGGAAGACAGGAAAACATGCCAACAGGAAGCATGTCTAATAATTAAAAAATCAAAGACATTTGAAGTTCACAGACACACAGTGAAGCAGTTCGATGAACTAATTGCTCTATACCCAACTTCACGGGAATGAGTGGCCTATGCCTTTTTTTTTTTTTTCGTGGGGAAATCCTCATGGATACCTCCGGCTGCGGGGACACCCGGAAGGTTATGCCGGACTCCTACCGGCTAAAACCCCACGGTGCCTCCTCGCACGTGCGCGCGGGGCCGCGGGAATCCAAATTCTTCCGCAGCCCCACACTAGTGCTGGCCCGGTCTGTCCGGGCCTCGTCTCTTGCACGGGGTAGCGAGGTGGTCAGCTACCCCCCTCCACGGTCTCAAACTCCACCTGCGTATCGGACCTCCCCGAGTCCGATACGCGGAGGCCATGGGGCCAGGAAAATCGAACGCTTAGTAGTGCCCGCTTTCCCGACCCCAGCGGCGGATCTGGTCTCGGGCTCCGCCGCCTACCAAGTTTCGGCCGCGGAGGGTAGGGAGAGCGGCGCCTCGCAATACCGACACTCCTCTCCCCCCGCGGCCCCACCACCACCGCATCAACGGTGCGGCCCCGTCTGAGTCGCGGAGGATAGGGCGAGTGGCGCATCGCCATACCAACACTCCTCTTCCTCCGCGACTCCACCTCGGCTGCAGCGGTAGAGGGTGCGGACTCCCCTCTCACCGCAGCCCCCCGACACACATCCGAAGTGGGCTTCCCAAGCCCACTCGGAGTGGCCACCTCGGGCCGGCCCTACACCTCGGGCCAGCCAAGGGGTTCCTCTTCGTTCACCGCGGTTGACCAAGCCACGGCTACTAAGCACCCCCGCCACGACAAGGCGCGAACCCGTTCGGGGGGGGAGTGGCCTATGCCTAGTCCTAGACTTTAACTTCTAGTTATTAAGGACGTAAGAAAAAAATAATCTTTAAAAAAAAGTTAAAGTTGACTTTTTAAAATTAAAAATATTATAAGTGCCACCAACTTATCTGTTCAGGTGGACAAAATTGGAACTAAAGCCGCCATTTTGTAAATAACATTTCGCTGTCAGCTATTATTTATTCTGAGCTATCAGGTGAGTGTTTTTAAAAAGTGTAAATAAAATGCCTAAAGGTCTTAAATGTGATGCGCGATAAATTATCCTAAAAGTTTGGTCTTTCATGAAAAAAGAGAAACGTGTACAAGTCCCAACTATACCATTTGAAAAGCTGTATGAACGCGTTGTTGCCGCGACAGTTTAGTATTGCCAGATATGAAAAATTAAAATCACCAAATAATGTACTTGTGAAACATAGTAAAAAATTATCTCAATTTACTGCAATTTATCTAAAGTACCTAGCTTTGTAGTTTGTGTTGCTAATGTTCTTAATGCCCCAATTAATTGAAGATTCATTTCATAAAATTACACCGGTGCAGTGGAAAAACATTTGCAATGATGTAAAAGAAATTGAAAATGAAAACAGACTAAAAGACGCGTATTTAAATGAACCCTTTATTATAGTGTCAGAGCGACAGTGAAAGCGATTCCAGTGACTGAGAAGATGAATTATTGGAACTAGTAGCTAATGTGGGTACATTTTTTATAACAGAAATTCCTGGAATTCGGCCGCTTGAACTTCGAGATCACCCATAATTATTTTTATAAAATATATGTAATAACACTAATTCTCACTAATTATTAACACGAAATTTGTTTTATTTTATATTATGTGTAATGAATATGTAGTTACCTATTTCCTCGGTGAATTTCTTAAATGGCTATAGTAAGCACTCCACTAGCGACGCTGTCAACTGAACAGATAAGTTGGTGGCACTATAGACATATGGCTAAATGCTCAAATGCTACTCAATTTTAAGAGGTTGTTAAGTCTCGTGGTGTCACAGTCACTTTAACCAAAAGCGATAGAGACAGCACGATACTTAAGGGCATATTAAAATTGAGTGGCGTTTGAATATTTAGGCAAATAAACAAAGCATTGACTTTTTTCCTTGAAGTCGGCTTTTATTTTGTTATAAAGTTTTTTTTAATCCTTTTCAGTGACGCTCAAGGTAAATATTAGAATGTCGTTTAAATAGATAAAAACTTCATCCCTTATTTTTTCATCTTTATGGGTAGATTTTTTCTCCAAGTTAGTAGTATTTTTCAATAAAAAGGCGAATGAGGAACATCCTCGGATGCACTCATAGTGGATGACGCAAGTATGCGTGAGTAACAAAATAAAGTACAAGAGTTAATCAATTACCAAAGTATTATTTTTCCTCACTTATTAGCAGATCGTTAGCAAACAAAAAAATAAAAAAAAAGCTTTTTATATTAATTTGTTGTGACAAAGAAACTCACAGTCCACTAGATGGTAAGAACTTTGCAGTGTATGGACACAGCCATCTGTAAAAGAAAAAGGTTACAAATGCGTTGTTACCTCTGACTTAGGATATGACTGGATTCTGAATATCAGAACTGAGAAGAAATACCTCACATCCTGTATTTATACTGGCCCTCTTATACTCTTCAGATCAGTACACAGCAGTGCAAGCTCTGCTATTTGGTGGTGGAAACAGGTAAGAAAGTGGTACTTACCCAGGCGGAGTCTGATACGGAAAAGGAGTCTTAATTTAAGTTTAAATTAAGTCGTTAGTTTTAGCAATGACGCAATTAGCATCACATGCATATTAACCTTGGGGTTTATTATTCGTGTAACAAAAGATTTCTCCAAACCTCTCGCATCACTTCGATTATTTTATAATTTGTTTCGTTCTGTACTAGTGTACGCTTCCACTATAGGGTCACCCTTTTATATGGTACATTCTAACAGCATCGAGAGGGTGCAGATAAGTTTTCTAGGCAGTGTTTGTGGCAGATATGGTCACTTGCGTCGTCTACCATCATACGACTCTCGACTAAAGTTTTTTAAAGTCCAACGATTATCTTTGAGGAGACAATTTGCCAAACGAGTTTTCTTGTTCATTCTTGTTCATTGATTTCCCAGAGTTACTAAGGCTAATTAACTTCAATTCCGGTATACGACAACGTTTATTTAGGTTAGACGTACACAGGAATAACACTTTCTTTTTCAACCCTGTTGTCAAAATGTGCCGTGATTACGACGAAATTAAGCGTAGTAACATACATCTAGATAATATATTTGATAGTAGCCTTGTTAGATTTAAAAGAAATTTACGTGTTTCTCTTAATTTTTAATGTATTTTTTTAACTTGTTTATTTTTGTTATTCTACTGAAGTTATATTATTATGCTGTGTACACATTTTTTGGATCGTAGTTTAAATCAACAACATCATACTTTTAATTTTAGAACTGTATATATCCACTGTCTGTTTTTGTACCTTATTCAATCAAATAAAATAAAAAAATAAACAAGGATACGTAAGTTTCTGCTCATTTTCGAAATATTATTGTTCCCACTCTTAGCAGACGAATTTACGATCGCATATCCATAAACATCTGCTTCGTCAGACTTTAAACCCTGGCAGTAATGAGATTATAATAAAGTGAATTTAGCGGAATGGTAGCATAGTTTAGTTTAGTGTAGTTTACGACGGGCTGTTTTCCGCAACTCCACGTCTATGTGCGTATTTTGCGTGTGGGCAGGAAAAATGTGATTATTTGAGCCATGAGATCTCCCCGAAGAAGCTCAACAGTCCTTTGATGTTGCATGCAACTTCGGCGAGTGATCCCGGCGTGCCGAGATGTTTAGCCCTGTATGTAGCGACCTCCGGACATTCCAGTAGCACGTGGGCCGCCGTTTCTTCCTCCCCCATACATGCCCCGCACAGGGGACTATCTGTAACACCTATAGTAAATAAATGTTTGTTAAAGGTGCCGTGTCCTGTGATAGCACTTGTTACTATCTTGATCTGTGACTTGTTCAGTCTCATTAGAAATTTGTTTAAACGACTGTTTATTTCAGGCAGGGCCTGCCTAGCTTGTCTACAGTGTACTAGATTTTTCCAAAGCTGAACGAGTTGATTAGTGGAGTGTCTACGTACCAGAGAACGAACGTTACCGGTACGATAGCGTATCCCGTATCTAAATTAACCGTTTGGTATTATAGAGTCACCTTATGGGACGATTACCAACTCGTCAAGTTGAGAAACGGGTAAGTTAGTGTAGAAGTTGAGAAACATCTTAACACGTTCACTATCCACGACCCCATTTAGAGTTGCAAGTTAACTTTTATGACCGGTCCACGCCTACTTTGGGAGTCGTGTTCCTCTTATGACTTTAATGGCTGGTAACTTGTTTGGACTTGTGAGCTAAGATTTCAATTTGTTTTGGACGTATGGGGGGAAAACTCGTTATTTCAGTACGAAAATTTGCACACTGTTTTCCTAAAGTACAAGAAATTATTATGAAAAAAGTTGTACTACCTCTTTTGTTCTCTTATGATCCAATAAAACGTATTAACAAAAAAGGTTTATGAAATGATAAACAGGGTGTTTTAGTGTTTATTTTATTTATACAAAACAGGACATTTCTAAGCAGGAACAGTTATGAAATTTGGTGAACATTATTAAAATATTTTAAACAAAATGGATGTTTAGACGTTGGACACCAAGTCGTCACTTTAGAGGCAGCAGTGCACGCCGCTTTGGCAGATTTTCCATTCACCTCTCTTTCTCTGCGGTAGCACCCAAAACAAATTTTGTGTCAAGCGTCCATGCGACTCCATATGATGTCTTGTACTTTTACAGTGACAAGTCCACGACTCCAATTGGAGTCGCAAAATATTTTTCTGTTATTTTCAGGCAATTTTGAAAATATAAAAAAATATGTCAAATTCCGTCCAAGTTGGACGTACGTAGTGGTAAGTACTTACCAAAGTTGATATTTTAAATGGAAAAAAAAAATTGAACTTGGGGGGTTATTTACAAAATGTCTATTGGACTGTGAACGTGTTAAACATCATTAAAATAATTTCACCATATTTACATCTTAAATATAATTTACTATTAGTGAATATCCGTTTATATAACCAATATTAAAATAGTTTAATTACCTTGATTGTTGACGATTAATGACAAAACAAAATGTAACGTACAAAACAGTACGTTCAGCAAATGTGTTGAAAAACTTGCTGTCATTATTACTGGCCTGTGATATTTGTAAGCCACCAAGAAACTGCCTTCGTTATAAATAAAGATCGCATCGTATTTTGTTAGAATTCCATAAAAGCCGATCAACGATCGAGCTTAAATTCGCTAATTTACGTTAATTATCTTTTAATGTGCAAAAAGTAGCAGCAAATGAGGAATGATTAATGTACGGCATGAAGAAGTGTTTACATTTTTAAATTGGACTAACGTTAGCTAGCTTATGATAAAACATATGCCAACTTTAACACTTAAGTATGTCTTGAAATGTTATAATGATGTCCAATTATTTTTAAGTTCCATATGACTATAATTAATACAATATTAGCTTTTATCATTACTTTAAATAAGTTTTTTTAATAAATTGTCGTTATCGTGGAACGATTATAAAATTATATCATTTAAAAAGGATTAAAAAGTAGAAACCTTTGACGTAAAAAAAATACAATACTTTTTTAAATAATGCAGTCATGTATGGAATTTACATTGATCTATAAAAATGAAGCAAAGGAGAATCAACTGTTATACAAACATACTTAACCACTCACGTCTGTCATCCAGGGGGTAGGCAGAAACTACGGACTTCCATTCGGCACGGTCCTGACACACCTCTCACGCCTCCTTTACATCCATATATCTACGCATATACGCTCGTCGGTTAAAGGCACTTCTAATCTGGCCCTCTTTCAATATATCGATCAACAAACCTTCGTCTAGGCCGTCCCTACCTGACTCTGCTGTTCACTTCTGCAACGTAAATTTGCTTTGTCACTTTTCTCTTTTCTCTTATAACACAATTACTCACCCTATCATTCAGATTCGATTCATACCATACATATAATGACTACATTTCAACAGCATTTTTTCGACTTTCGAGCTTCTTCTGCCAGACCCAACTTCCACTACCATACATTAAAGCAGGGACTAACACGGCATTATTAATTGCCATACGTGCCTTTTTAACAAATATAGTATACATAATGGATAATATTGGATTAGTTAACATTTCTGAAGTAGGAGTGAGCCAGATATATAGTTCAAAGAACTGATAACTGATGGGGAAGAAAGGTTCTTGAATTGCTGCCATTTACCGGTGAGCGAAATGCAGGTTGGGTCCCCGCTAGATGCAGGTGCACCACATAAGAGGTGTAGAAAGTCGATTGATGAGGTGGTTCAGTACAATTATTTGCTGCGTTACTTGGGGGAGGCCTATGTTCAGCAGAGGACATGTGAAGCGCTGTAACGATGAAGATAATGATGAACTTAAATTAAAAAAGAAAATTAACTATCAAAAATCTACATGCAACAATAAAAGAATAAATATTAACTTCTATCTAACTATCACTACGATAGCTACCCAAAGTTTGGAAAAGGCATCTCTTCAGGGGTACGTACTCTTTGTTTTAAGTTTTACAATGTACAATGTTAGTTTGTAAACTTATCGTACTCATCGAATTTACTTTTATTAATGTATATTCTTCTTCATCAACTTGATCAACTCATGAAAACAAAAGCCAAAAGTACTTGTAAGAGCAAAGGCCACCAACACCCCCCTCCCCCCGCCTATAAAAAGATTTTTTTTGAAAATTGTTATCTGGGAAATATATTAAGAAAACAGCAGATCAATAGGGGACTTCCGTTAAAGTTATTGCGTCTATAATAGATGCGATCGAGCCCCAAATTGCTAACTGCTTACTAAACATAGTAAATCTATACCTTTATTTAAATCTGGTAGTGCATCGGACCCCATTAATTTTAGACCTACTTCTGTACTGCCAACGCTTACTAAAATTTTTGAAAAAATGATTGTATATCAAATTTTATGTTTCTTTAATGTAAATAAATCATAAAAATCAGTTCGGTTTTACACGGGATCGCCCGACAACTGACGACGGTGTTGAGCTAATTAGGCATATTTTCTGTGCATGAGAGAATTCAGAGGATGCTTTGGGTATATTTTGTGATCTTTTCACTACGTTCATCAAGAGATATTAATCAGGAAGCTAGTTCGTTATGGTGTAAAAAACATATCACTCAAACTTATTAAATCCTAACTAAATAATAGAACACAAACAGTTGTTATTAACGGAAGCAGTTCTTTCGGATCGGTAGTATCTATGAGTGTTCCTCAGAGCTAAATTCTTGACTTATTCCTGTTGTTAGTTTACATTAATGACTTATATTACTTCGTAGAGAATAACCATAATATAGCTTTATTTGCTGATGGTACTTCGTAGATCTTCCGACTCAAAAGGCAATTATTAAAATATGACGAAGTGAGCGATGCTATATGAAATGTAGTACACTGGCTTAACGTCGACAATTTGTTTTGAATGGTAATAAAACGAAATGTATTAAACTCACCACACACAACAGCAGTGTACTTTTAAATGGGGAGTAGCTGAGCCTTGTTGCCACTGTTTTTCTTGTAATTAGAGTTGATGCGAAGCATTACATAACGAACGAGCTGGCACTCTACGCGATAACAGCTGCTGTAAATAAAGAAGTAATACAAAGTTAATTACGCGAGGTTACTCTTTAGGATTAATAAATAATATCTCTGTCTTCAATTACACGAGCTCTGTTGCCTTTCAAACTAATACACAACAGTGCACTGCAGCTTGCTAACAAAAATAGCCACCTAACAACTAATATATAAATGATAACAAAAAACTATATTTTGATGTTTTATTTTTTATAATAAATTCTCAAAATGCCACCCAACTACATCCTACATGCCTTATTGTAAAATAACTTTTGAGATTGCACTTGCCTTTATTCACAACTTATTAACATCTTCAAACTCGAGGCACTTTAATGCTACTGACCAGCAACTGGTATGATATATTTGGATGCCAATAACTCTAAACTTGTCTTTCCATAGTAATACAGGTTTATTTTTTGATCATGACAATAATCACGCAGAAACAATATTAAGACTTAAAAGTTTTCTCATACGCGAGCATAGGTCAACTTATTAAATGAATATAATAATTAACTAATTGCATAATCTAATTAGTTCTTAATTGATATGAAAATGTTGCTTAAACTTTTAATTAATTATGATGTTACTATTTAATATTTTATTTAACATGTATTAATTTATTTCATAATTAATAAGGTAAACTAAACAAATTAAAACGCTATAAATGTATAATTTGTCAATGCAAACCAATTATACAATATCTAATAATATCATAAATTACCCTATTTGTAATCGAAATTTAACAGTTTTACGCCATTAATTAAAATATCTAAATATTGATTATTAATTACTTTGTATGTAAAATTGTTGTTGACCGCTTTTAATCTCTTAATATTTTGCATTTGAATTTATATTGTATGCTTTTTATATTACATAGCATTATATCAATACTAATATAATATATAATTAATATAATACTAATATTATATAATATAATATTCTCTAGTAAGTATTTACTTAAATACCTGATACTTCTAAAATAGTGTACTTTTTACTCGCCTTTTTCTCCGTTTGTTTTATGCATTTATAATTAATATATTGGATAATAAATAATATCAAGTATTTATCAACTGTATTTCTTATAACCTAAACATATTTCCGAGACAATGAACACTTCTCAAGCGTTGATGTCTTTTCTTAGTGCATTTTTACGATTTGCTTCCAACGTCGGACAAATATAAATAATATATAAAATAACTTTAGAATAGAATAGAATAGAATAATTTTTATTCAATGTTGATTACGATTAATTCTTATTTAAAGTCACATTTTTACTTTACCACTAGTTCGAACAATATAAATGATAACAAGCTATTTACAAAACTTATTTTAGAAACAGCTTGGAAGTGACCACCTTATTCCTAGGGGTTATTACCAACCCTGTATTCATTTATATTATAATAACCTTTTTATACAGTTTTTATTTATAAGATGATCATGGACAAAACAAAGATCATGTATAACGTCCACGTCACACCTATGCTGGTAGTTGTTGGGAGCACTAAGTTCGAAGTTGTTGACGAGTATGTTTACCTGGGACAAATAGTCCGACTAGGTAAGTCCAACTTCGACCGAGAGGACAATCGACGGATTCAACTCAGTTGGGCAGTGTTTGGGAAATTACGGCACATCTCTCGTCAGGTATACCTCAAAACTTGAAAACGAGACTAGAATCAGTGCGTGTTACAAGTGATGGCCTATGAAACTGAGACGTGATCCTTCACTGCTGGCCGGATGAAGAAGCTCAAGGTCTTTCAGCGAGCTATGGAGAGGGCTATGCTCAAAGTTTCTCTGCGTGATAAACTTAAAATGAGGATATCCATAGTAGAGATCCAACAGCCAGTCTTATTCGAGACTATTTCGATAATATCCCTAGTCTAATAGTCTTAGCGAGATTAGCTAGATATTTCTTATCCGATGATAATCCAGACGTCAGTCTGAGCGAGATCAAAAAAATATTTATTAAGCAAAAATTGTTTATTAAAGGTTATATATACCTTTAAAGAGTACATGAATAATAATAACCCCTGGGGATGAGGTGAACGCTACCATGCTGTTTCTATATGTTTTCATAGCAATTGTATAAATAATATATTGTAAGTCATGCTTTAAAAAAAGTCCTGCTGGGTTTCTTGCTGGTTCTTTCCAGGACAGAGGTATTTTTTCCGAACAAGTGGTAAAAGTTAAAAATTCCTTTCAGTAAAAATGACATGCAATCAATATTGAATAAAAATTATTATATTATGGGGAATGAAGGTTAAAAAAATAAAAGGATATACGAACAAATGAAGGCAGAATGATAATCTCACACTTGTTTTAGCAGTATAAAGTATCGCACAGGTGACTAAGAGGCATCATTCTGTAATTCTAAGAGTCTATACTAGAATATTCTATATTCGCATATACGATGGTACTCAGCCATCTATCGAGTACTAAGAGGTATTTCTGCCTTTTCACACAGTCGCCTCCTTCGACAGTCATGAGATAGAAGGAAGGGATGAATACTGTTACGCTACTCCCTCTCAGCGCGTATAAGCTTATTTTAGCTGCAAAACTACCGGCATACAACTCTACACCTGCGTACGAAACCATACAACTAAGTTTAGAGTGTAAAGAATCAAAAAATCTCAACACTACTTTTTTTTCTTTCGTTATAGGTACTACTGCTTTCTAGTGTTAAGTAATACCTAAGTAATTATTCTTTATAATAATTTATTTAAAAACATATTCACAATACGCTAATGCATTCATTTTTGTGAGATTTTAACAGCTTTGCTTAGCCGACAATATCTCAAGTTCTTAAAGCGCGTAAACTGATTAAATAACATGAGTTTTTTTTTATAGGATATGGGTGACAAACGAGCACACAGTCCACCTGATGGTAAGTAGTTACTGAGGCCCATAAACATCTACATCTATCTTTGCTTACGAATCAAAATGCAGATGCGTTGTCACCCGTGAGGACTTAAGATGGAATGCCTCGTTTCCAATAAACAGGGTGTCCTGTTCTCTAAACTCACCATACGAAACACAACAACGTTAAGCTGCTATTTAACGTTGGTATACAGGTTGGAGGTTTACAACATCAGAAAACTTGTTTCGTTCAACTAATTGTTTACATGTGTAGGCACTCATACGTATCAAAATCCACTTGAAACCATTATTTAAATGATAAAACAAATGCAACAATTCGCCAGCGGCCAAGTTCCCTCTAGTGAATTATAAACTCTTTGGTTCCTGCCAAAACCCCCGCACACAAAAGTATATAATCACTACGTTTATTCGCACACTTAATCTAAACAAATATGATTATAGTAAATTTTTAATTTTAAAAAGTTTAAACAGCAAAAAATTTAAATTAATCCCTGGCACAATTTATAACCTCGAACATCATGGCGGCATAAATTTTATTTAAGTTTGTTCCTCATGATGTATTCCTTACATTAACTTTTAATTAAATTCCAAGTGAGAGTTAATAGCTTTTCAGACACCGGAGCGCGACGTAGCTATAACTCCCAATTAAATTAAGAATAAGTCTCGAAGCGTAAACTTTTTAATGACAGTTTTTTTTTGCTTTTTTATGGATCTTATTACTTAAGGTAAACGCACACTATCCGAGCCGAACGCGTCGAACGAAACGAATTTTAAAATTCTATGTATGAAATCATATGAAACATCGCAGGTGGCCCGCATCGGATCGTCTGAATCTGGAAGAACCCCAGAAATCCTAGATGAATTAGGGTGACGTTATCAAGTACAGCGCGGGCTATGCGGTTGAATTGACCCATGTGGTCGAATCGACTGTTGCGCTCGCTTTCTGACAGTTGCACACGCAACTGCGTGCGACATAGCAACGTGCGGTTACTACTTCTTCGTTTAAAAAGAAATGAATGATTCTAATTTAATTTAATAATTAATTTCTTCGTCTTCTATTAATAAAGAACTGACAATAAAAACGTCGTCAGGTCGCGAGGGGGAGGGAGGGTCAAAAAAATTATCGACATGCCCTTATCTTGAGGAGTAAAACTCATTCTTACGTAATATTTTGTAAGTTGAAATTTAATATCAGAAATTTAGTTCTATTCTATAATGTACACTTGGATTTCCATATTATTTTACAAAATTTTATTGTTTATTAAAATCATAAATGTGTTCATTTTTATCCATTTTAAATGTTTTAAATAATAATTATAGTACATTCTAATTCAGTCCGGCGTATTGATCTTATTTTAATTATTTGATATATATATTATATCAAATAATATATATATAGATAATTTTTATATATAGATATAGATAATTTTTTTATCCAATAATAATTTCGGTCACAATAGCATATTTTACTTAAACTAACATTATTTCATAACTTTAAAAATCCGGCGTAGTTTCCACGTAGTTCAAAAACTGGCGGCTGACCTAAATTATCTGTCAAAAAGTAAAAATCTTTGATTTACGTCAAACTGTGACTTTTTGTGTAACTTATCTTTTTTAACAACATTTTAGTAATAGAATATTACGTAATAAAGGGGGGGGGGGGTTCGAGAAATCTTAACTTTTAGACGCCCCCTACCCCCCATGTAAGGATACATGGGTAATAGGGGGCGTCAAAAATCGCCAAAATCATCCTTACGTAATAACTAAATGGCTCCTAATGATGATCAAGAATCAGTTCGGATAAGTGTACGTTCACCTTTAAAGTGCAAGACACCTGTTCTTTTAAGAATTATTATCATTACGTTTTATAACGTATGTAATTTAAATATTTCTGTAAGAATTATAGGATATATGTGTACCACGTGCTTAACTTAAACTATTTCCAGGACACGTGAAGACCGCGTGATTTTTTTTATAGCAGAGGGGGCAAACGAGCGTGCGGCTCACCTGGTGGTAAGTGACCACCGGCGCCCATAAACAACTGCAACCCCAGGGGGATTTCAGATACGTTGCCGTCTTTTTAATCCAATAGGTATGAAGACTCTAACATAATAACGTAAATAAATTTGAATTTAACTTGATTTGATCGCACTAGTATTTGTTATTGTTAATTTGATTTACCTTTTCTTTTGTACTAACTTGTGTTTGATTTGATAAATAGCGGTTCTTATTTGTGTACATTCTATTCAACTCGATTTGATAGGAACTGCATTAGTTAGCTGTTAATTTTTGTATTTTTATTTGTTATTTTTGTAATTGTGCTCGAGCAGCGTCGTAATTTGTATTTAGTAGTGATGTCCTCGCCCAAGATGCTAATCCGTTGCCTGCGGACTGAGTTGCGCTGGGCCACCAGCGCCCATGCTTTGATAGGTCGACCGGATAGGGTCCAAAATTTGATGAAGCGGTTCGAGCAGGTCGATGCTCGAAGGGCTGCAGTGGAGGAGGCTTACGCTGAGCTCGAGGATTCGGATGTGGAAAAGGGAGTCCTGGACTCCTGCTTCGCAGACTATGAGCAGTTCTTGTCGCTCACGGACGAGTTAATCGAGACTGAAGGCAGGTATGCCGAGGAGGCGCGTGAAGCTCGGACGAGTGGCCTGCCCGAGTCCTTTCGGAAGCAGCCTCAGCCGGAGCTGTTGGGACGACTCCCAACTCTGGACTTGCCAAAGTTCTCCGGGGTCCTTTCCGAGTGGCTGACCTTCGTTGGTCTTTTCGACGGCCTAGTGCACGCCCGAAGTGACTTGACCCCGAGCCAGAAGATGGTGTACCTCCTGGCCTCACTGGAGGGGGAGGCCCTGGGCGTTGTCAGCCATTTGAGCTTGTCGGACGACGCCTACCAGACTGCTCGGGACCTCCTAGTCAGAAGATACGCCAACGTCCGGCGAATTGCGGACGAACATGTTAAGCAGCTTCTGAGCCTCCCGCTGCTTAGTGACCGGGCCAGACTACGTCCGGACCTGTTGGATCCAGTCTTGGTGGCCTGTAATATGTTGAGACGGCTGGATTTACCAGTGGGCGAATGGGCCTTCTTGTTGCTCCGCATCGTGCTGTCCCGTCTACCTCTCGACCTTCAAATGCATTTTGAGGAGAGGTACGGCGGGGACGAGGCCTCCTATATTCCGCCCTTCTATGACCTGCTGCGGTTTTTGGAGGAGCAGTGCCGACAGATCGAGCACGCGGCGGGCACCGTCGACGACTTACAAGCCGTGCCCAGTGAGAGGCGAAATCCGCCGGGCAAGTCGTCGTCAACCCCCCCCCCCTGCTCCTATTGTCGAGCATCGGATCACCGGGTAACGTCTTGCCCAAAATTATTAAGTAAGCCGGTTCCGGCGAGGCGAACTATCGCCAAGGAGCGCCGCTGGTGCTACTCCAGTTTGGAAGGGCACCTCCAGCGAGACTGTCCGCACCGGCGGCCCTGTCTGCATTGCCAGGGCAATCACCATGCCGTACTGTGCCTGGGTGCGAACGGCGTCTCCTCTCGGGGCGTTGCCAGGCCCTCGACCCCCACGGGCGGGGGCGCTCCGCCACGCCCTCTGACGGGCGACGCTCGGCGCCCGCCGGCTAGCCAACAGACCCCTAGGTTTGAAAGGGGTCCCTCCCCCAACCAGTCGGGGGGTAATTCCCCCAGGGGCGGGGGTGTCATCACCCCCCCTCAGCGTGCGAAGAGGAACTTCACGGCCACTCATCGGTCCGCTGGACCCTTCTCACTCCCGTTAGCTGAGTGGCCGCGACTGGTGTACCACTGTACCCCATTTGATGGAGGTGGCCCTAGCTAGCTGCCGCCTTAGCTCCCACCATGGCTGCCTCTACTGAGCCTTAAGCCGTCAACAGTCCATTTGTCAAGCTGTTCTGTTGCCGACGGCCTCAGTGAGGGCGTACAACCCGAGTGGCGACCGTTAGCAGTTGCGCTCTGTTAGTATCGGGTTCACGCGGTGTGGCCTCCACTTGGTGGTGGGAAGATTAGGGCCCCCTGGAGAGTTGAATCACGCTCTCAAGGGGTATTGGATTTGGTTTGGTCGAGCACTTAGTTAAAAATTCTTTAAATTTAAATTAAAATGCTTTTGGGTTTTCCGCGATATTCATATTGTAGTGGTTATGATTAAAAGAAATGAATTTAAAATACTCCTTTAAATGCTGCTGCATATGTTTTGTAAATACATTTGATCACTGCGTTTGTTGTTGCACGGAAAATTGAGATTAAATTGTGTGCCCTTGTTTAATGCTTGTGATAGTGTTTAATCATTTTGCTTTGTGATAAGGAAGGTTGAAATTAGATAACCCTGTGGTTGCCGAAGGAAATAGGAGTCAATTCTCTTTTGGTTTAGATTTTGTTGGCACTGTCTAAGATATTTATTTGAAATAAGAAACAGGGCTGTCCCTTACGTTTATTGTTTTGTTTACTTTGCCAAGTTGACCTATGTGCATCGGTGATTACTTGTTTTAATTAATTCTGTAATTGAACATTGATGCTTTTGAAAAATTAGTTGAAATATGAGCATAGGATCACCTGCTAGGGACCATCTGTGCGTTTCGTTCAGCTCTCCACAGACGACGTTCATGGGGAATTTGGGGGTGCTCTCTGCACTGAAGCTTGAAGGTCCCTCTGGGCCGCTTCGTGTCGCGTCGCTGTTTGCAGACCTGATCCGGTCGAATTGCGGAACTAATCATAGGAGCGCAGATAGGTGTTTGAAGGAGGTCGTCTGACTTCTGTCTAGGAATAGGACTTATTTATGTGCTGCGATGTCCAGGAAGGGCATCCAGTTCAACTCTCCGGCTATCCCACGTTGGGGCTGCAATTTTGGGGCGTTGGTTAGTGTTGCAAGATCTGATTGGGTGCGTAAGGTGGCCTAGTTTGGTTGTAGATTCGATCTTGCAACTTGCCGTCGCGACCTTGTCCCGCTGACCGGTTTGCTCGCGGACCTAAATCCTTATGTCCGGGACGGGGGTTTGTTCACGCAAAAGCGTTAGTGTCAGGCATCGACGTTAGATGGCACTTGGATCGGTCGATACGGAATGACGTTCGTGCGTGTTGAACGTCCGAGCTTGCTGAAAGGTGGGAGTCGAGAGCGAAAGATTAGAAGTCTTCTTCGCGTCGAAGGAGAAGGCAGTCCGTTTTGTTTGAGAGCGCTTAGATCTAATTTTATGTTAGGCGCGTATAGTAAATATACCACTGGGAATGGTAGCGCGTGTTGAGAGTTTACCCGGGACTTTAGGTTTAACGCAGAATCTGTATAAGTGGATTCGACTGTATTAGTTACTAGTGCGGTAGTTAATATTCTAGAAATAACGGTGACCTTTGACCCGTACGTTCTGTGTTCATTTTCGCGAGTCAATCGTAACAAAGGAAGAAAGTGACTGCGGAAGGCGACCTTAGCTTGGAGAGGAGCTGAGGGCCGAACTGCTGCAGGGGGAACGGTCAAATAAGGTCAATAACACTACCAGCCACACCCAAATACACATCACTGACCTTTACTTTCTAGCACAATACATCCACACGAGACCTGACCGAATCCTGAGGGACCAGTCGCCTTGAATAGAGGTAAGTAAGCTCTGTTCAATAATTGTAACGCTCCCCCCGGATTGTTTAGTGTAATTAGACTTTTAACCCGTGGCGTGAGGACGCCCGACCAGCATCTGCCCGTAGCTTCTTCGTCTATGGGCCGCGAAGGATTCTACTCCTGGGATGGGCAGCTGTTGGCCGTAACAGACATCTATATTTATCTTCGATTAAGAATCAAAATTCAGATGCGTTGTCACCCCTGGGGACTGCGATGGAATGCCTCGTTTCCAGTTAAAATGGTCTCCGGTTCTCTACACTCACCATACGAAACACAGCAGCATTAAGCTTATTATAAAGTGTATTCTGTCAGAATTTGGTCGTACCCCGGTCGAGCCGACCCATTCGTGCTACAACCATAATATAACTACAGCGTAGGTCTACCACGTAAAGTTCATCCACCAGGCGAAGTGAGTATAAACAACTACATCAAGAAATGCATGTCCAGTTGTAAACCTGGTTGACGTTAAGGTTGACGATACTCTTACCAGTTTCATCGATTGTATCTTAATTAATCATAAGTTATACCGGTAACAGGATTTAAAGGGTACCTAACTATCCAATATCTCGTAGTGCAATATTCATATCTCATACTCAGCCCTACCACTAATGTATGACGCATTTGTAAACATTAATAAGATGACAAATCAATTACACATTTGCATAATCTGTCCGTAACTGAACTAGCAACATGCTACTGTGTTAATACACTAAAGGGGAAAGAGTAACGTTACGTAGACATGGTTATATGAAAGCTATGTAGTTGACACCACCATTAATAACTCCCTATATAGTATAATTTAAATTTGCTTTTTTTTTTATAGAATTAGGGTGACAAACGAGCACACAGTCCACCTGATGGTAAGTGGTTGCTGTGGCCCATAGACATTTACATCTATCCTCGATTACGTAATCAAAATGCAAATGCGTTGTCACCCGTGAGGACTAAGATGGAATGCCTCGTTTCCAGTAAAAAAGAGTCTCCGGTTCTCTACACTCACCATACAAAACACAGCATTTATACTGCTGTTTTACGCTGGTATTCTGTAAGAGCGTGGTCCTTCCCCTGTCGAGTCGACCCATTCGTGCAACAACTATGCCATTAATATAGCTGCAGCATGGCTCTACCACGTAAAAAGAGTTGAATTGCTTCTTAGTAATGTTTTGAAACTAAGTCGATTTTCATTTTAAACAAGCTGTTCGATGCGACTTCATCCGCATCAAAGAAAATATACACTATCCGCGTGGAATTTTTTTTCGTACAACCCAAAAATAAAAGTGGCCCAAGTTACTCATAACATCAGCTATCTGCCAGTGAAAGTCCCATCCACATCTGTTCACAAGTTTTTGCGTGATGAGTGTTCTGACAGACGTCGTGTTACAGCAAAATTTTCTCGTAGCAAAAATTTATCACGATTTTTTTTGACAATTATTGACAAAAATACAAATGCAAAAATTATGAAACAATGTTATTTCCACATTTAATTCTAATTTCTCGACGGTGTATCACTCTATTATCGATGTTGTTTATAACTAGTCACGACTGAATAAGCTCAGTGGCTTTATCTTTACAGTGTTGTAATATTCCGCAAGTAAATCAATCTTAGGCAAACCCAACATGCCTCGGGATTAATCTGATATTATAAAATATAATAACATTAACATTCAATAATGCAGAAGCCTTTGTACAAATATGTCCTAATTCAGTGGATACTTAATAAAGATTTAAATGTATAATAAAGTTTAAGTCTTATCGTGTAATGACGGTGTAAGAATATCCACTACCCCATATCATCCCGCGGGTGTCGTAAGAGGCAACAGAGAAAAACTATCCAGCAGGGCTAGCATGGGCAGGAGACAATTTTATCCTCAGGAAAGGAGAAAATGTTTATCCCCTCGCTTAGTTTTATCCACCCTTCGAGCATGGGCACACCGGCGGATATAATATCCACAGTAGATAAAATGGGAGATAGACTTAGACTTAGATAGATTTTTTGTAAGGATATAAACTTAAACCCACATCCAATGAACTAGGATAAAATTGTCCCTTTCAAATGTCAAAAACGTATAATATTTTATCTTTCATTTGGCTTCATGCTACGGACGGCGGATATATGTATGTATGTCTACTCATTATGTCAAACGGGGGTATACTTCTCCCCGTTGCCGTGCTTTGGCATAGGTACAAGATAATTTTATCTCTTGTCGGAGGATATAATCGGGGGATAAATTTTTTGTCCCCAGCCCATGCTAACCGTGTAGGAGGTGGGCGGCAGCGTCCTCCTAACAACAAGTAAAAATAAAAAAACTGCGGTTGCCAACCCGCTTGCCAAGCGGAACAACTATGGCAAATATTCTCCATGAGACAATTTATGAGGAGGCCTATATTCAACAGTGGACTTTAATAGGCTTTAATGGTAACGGTATAAAATTAAATAACAAACAAAGTTACAATCCACCTGATGGTAAGTGGCTGCTGCAGCCCATGACGTGGACAAGATTGTTTTTATCCAACTCCAGTATACCCAACAAAATGAAGTTTAACTGACTTACTCATGTTAAATTTAGGTTACCATAAATAATGTTTCAACTTAAATCTAATCTTATTAATTCCAGGATTAGAAGCGGATGACACCACATCAACAGCATCATCATTACAGCCTTTCAAAAGACCACTGCCAAACATAGGCCTCCTCTTAAATTGCTTAATATGTGGAATTTTTCAATAGTTGCCATGCTTGGCAGGGCGCTTCTCCAAGTGTTTATTTTAATTTCGTGCAGGTACGCTGAAACTGTTATACATAAGAGAGATAGAAGCTCTAAAAGAATTACTAGTAAAACACAATAAAAATAAAATAATATTCCTTTCATGACAAGATAAGAAAAGTGCGAGGGAGATGGATATTATTCCATCTCGCTTCCTTATAAACGCCAAGGCCGTCTACCCTACGTCAGAAGGGGTCGTGACGGAAAAATATTACACTTTATCTCGCCTAGCCCCCATACGCCAAATTCGTACCGTCCGACATGGAACTTCGTTCCAATAATCCATAATGTGGCAATACTTGGTAGCAACTGGCAATACATGGTATTAACCGTGCAGTTGTAGTATAAGAATGTTCACTACCACATATCGTGTTTTGGGTGTCGAGAGATGACAGAGATAAACAAACCAGGAGATGGGCAGCAGCGTTTTCCTAATCTCTTTAAATAAAAATCCATTGTTGTCCGTTAGTCTCGCAAAAACTCGAAAATTTCTCAACCGATTTTGATGAATATTTTTGTGTGTATTTGAGTGGGTCCCTGGATCGTTTGAAAACTCAATTGGCTCTGGTAGGTGGCACTTTTTATAGAATAATGGTGACAAACGGGCACACAGTACACCTGATGGTAAGTGGTTGCTGTGACCCATAGATATCTACAACTATCTTCGATTGAGAATTAAAATGCAGATGTGTTGTCAGCCGTGAGGACTAAGATAGAACGCCTCTTTTCCATTAAAATAGGTCTCCGGTTCTTTACACTCACCATACGAAACGCAGCAGCATTAAGCTGCTATTTTACGCTGGTATTATGTGAGAGCGTGGTCCTTCCCCGGTCGAGCCGACCCATTCGAGCTAGAACTATACTATTAATATAGCTGCAGTATGGCTCTACCACGTAAAAAAAAAACTGTTGTCGAAATTCAGAATTTACGCGTCCAAAGTGGGAGTGGGTCGTTAGTAACAACTAAAAATACAAAAACTGCTTATACCAACTAGTGGGTACCAGTGAAGCATGGCAACTTTAGCAAATATCGCCTTATAAGCTGATAGAGGAAGTTGATAGTCTTTAAAAGTAACGGTAACTTGTTTAAATAAACAAGGTTTTCACTTACGAAGTTGGTCCTCAGGGGTGAAACACAACTGCATTTTGATTCTTAATCGAGGATAGATGTAGATGTCTACGGGCCACAGCATCCACTTAAAATCCGTAGATAGAGGCTAAATCTATGTTAAAATCAGACGTACTTTTATCACACATATTCTTTAAAATATTGATGTATAAAAACAATAGCACTAGGAATGTAACAAAATTTTAATGATAGTACTGGTAAACCGGGAAATATATTCGCTTTTTTAAAATTGTACTTGGTTTAATGACAATCTAAATAGATGCGATAACAAGTGAAATGTTTTAAGTTTCATATTAGAAAAGCTTAATGTACCACGTTTTTATCATATTCTTGCACTGTCATCCGAATTTGAGCTATATTCAAAATTTCAAGTTTCTAACTTATCGGGAAGTTAGCTTAAAATCCATTACTAATTTCGGGCAAACAGACAGACAAACAAGAAAGTGACTTAATAAAAACGTGGTAAAATGTTTATTCCTGCGAAGTTGTAAAGGCCGCAAGACCATCTACACACTTTCAAAAAAAATACCACTAGCATTGGCCATTCACCGGGCTGAACATGTTGCACAGCGGGAGATCTTCCTTTTTCATAGTGCCTTACAGTGTATCTTTCTTTATTAATCAGTTAAATGAATTAATAGTACCTTCCTTGCACTTGCTTGAGATCTAGTTAATGTGTTCGATTTATTTTCATGATCAGTCACCGCGATATCTCACGTCGTTTCTCAAGATATCCATCTCCCTCAATTACGATATAATTTTAATTTATTATCGATATTTGATAACACGAACAACATCGACTACAGCGTTAGTGTAAGTTACGAGCGAAATGTTAATATGGGTATTACAGTTTAATTCCATCTGTATAAAATGAATTTAATCATGTTGCTAATACTTTTAATAATTTTCTTCTTCCTTCTTTGTTTTCTTTAACCATATAGTGGCAATGTAGGATTATCCACTGCCCCATCTCTTGGGAATCGTAAGTGGCGACAGAAGGAAACTGACCCAGGAGATGGGCAGCATATTCCTAACAGCTGAATGGAAATAATAAGCTGCGGTTGCTAACCCACTTGCCAAGAATGGCAACTATAGCAACTATCCCACCTATTACAGTATCAGACAATCTATGGGGAAAGCCTATGGTCAGCAGTGGACTTTTTTGATAAGCTGTAATGATGATGAAATTTTGAATATTTGACAAGTATACTAGTAATGTTACTGCCTAAATAGTATTACTTTGAATAACAAAAAACGTTATAAGAACGCTTAAGAAGATTTCGATGTGCCGATACGCACTGCTATCTCTTTCATATATCTATCTCGCTCCGTATTGCCCTAGGTGCCCTAGTAATACTAGGCTAGTATTGCTCGAGCGATAGGGAGAGTATCAAGTCTTGGAAGCTATTGCTTACATTTCCTTTTTGAAATATTGTTTCGGGAGATAACGTTTTCACCCCCTCCCCCCCATAACTTTTTTTTTAGAAATTATAGTCTCATTACATTCAGTACACTTTAGTTTAGATCTGTTCGTTTCCTTTTTTGGCAATTCAGTTTCCTTTGATTAAAAAAAACGCTGGAGGAAGTTTTTAAGTGAAAAATATTGATATTTAGATGGATTTCAGTGGCCAAGGATAGGGAAAAGTGGAAAAATCTGGAGGAGGCCTATAGTCGTAGAGAGGTCCTTAACAAGAATTAGATAAATAAAATATGTATCAAAAAGTAGATATTTTATTTAAATGTATTTTATTTCATGATCTAATTACGTTACAATTTAGTTACTAATTTTAAATTATTTAATGAAATTAATAATTAATGGTATGTATGTATTTTTATAATTTTGTTAAAGAAATAAATGGCTTTATAATAAAAAAAATAAAAACTTATTTTGTACGCAATATTTTTTTTTTCAAATAAAAAGGTATGGACCTATAAAAATTATGTTTATATGTTAATATAATAATAAATATGTTATAGTTTTATAAAAATTATGAAAGTTAGACTATGTTCAAGGGAAAAAACGGTATCGGTTTTTGTATGAAAATTTACAGCTTCACAATCCTCTTAAGTAATCGCTCATCACTTGTACCATAATTTAAATAGAATAAATAGATACAAGTTGAACATTGATCGATCGTAAGTCTTACGCCTCGAAGGGTGCTTGTCCTTGCAAATTACGTATTACGTACGCACCGCCCCTAATATCGATCTGTTTTCTTTTAGTTAAATATCTTGCAATACTTCCGAACCACAGATACATATACAAATAAATAAATGCCAGATTGCATTTATCTTTGTTCTTATGTTTTTCATACACTGCAGGACCTCGTCATATTAAACACATAAAGTGTTTATAACCTTCAATTACTATGTATAAAACTGATTTAGTCGTTTTAAAGGTAATACAAATTTTAAAATTAAAATTACAAATCTCCGAAAGAAAATACCTAAATTTGTCGTTCCAGAACTTTCTGAAAAAGTTAAAATCATAATTAATGAGGCAATAAATGATGTGGGTACATCAATAACGATTGATGTTCTAATTAAACAAACGAGCTGAGATATGAGCCGTGGTAGTTCAGTGACTAAGCACTCGCTGTAAATTTTACAGTACGCGAGCAATTCGATTTCGATCTCCACCGGCAACAATGAAATTAGAATTCATATTTGAAGTACTGATTACATCTGTCAAGAATTAACGGTGTAGGAAGACATCGTGAGAAAATCTGCATGTCTTTTTTTTTATAGAATAAGGGCGACTAACGTGCACACAGTCCACCTGTTGGTAAGTGGTTGCTGTGGACCATAGATATCTATATCTATCTTCGATTGCGAATTAAAATGCAAATGTGTTGTCAGCCATGAGACTAAGATAGAATGCCTCTTTTCCAGTAAAAAGGGTCTCCGGTTCTCTACACTCACCATACGAAACACAGCATCATAAGCTGCTATTTTACGCTGGTATTCTGTGAGAACTTGGTCTTTCCCCGGTCGAGCCGACCCATTCGTGCTACAACTTTACTATTAATATAGCTTCAGCATGGCTTTACTACGGTTAAAAATCTATGATCTAAAAAAATGTCTAATTTGTAAATATAAATAAAATAAAGGTTTATGTCTGTAATATCGAAATAGCTGGTTTATATGAGCTGAGTTGGTTATTTGCATGGTATGAAGGCATGAATAGACATTTTTGAATATGATGATGAAAGAATGAAATGAATTAATTAAAGACGAAAGAAGAATGATGAATAGACAAATTGTCTATCTGTCTGTCCAGGCTAATCTTCGAAATAGCTGAACCTACTATGATGAAACTTTACGAACAGAGAGATAGAGATATGCCAAGATGAATCAAACTATATTTTGATCAAAAAAGAATTTTTTTATAGGATAAGGGTGACAAACGAGCACACAGTCCACCTTTTTTTTTTTTTTTTTTTATAGAATAGGGGGCAAACGAGCATGCGGCTCACCTGATGGTAAGTGACTACCGCCGCCCATGAACAACCGCAACACCAGGGGAATTGCAGATGCGTTGCCGACCTTTTAGAAAGGTGTAAGCTCTTTTCTTGAAGGTTCCTAAGTCGTATCGGTCCGGAAAATTCGCTGGTGGTAATTGATTCCACAAGGAAGTCGTGCGAGGGAGAAAACTTCTTCTAAATCGCACAGTCGTGGACCGCCAATCATCCAGATGGTATGGATGGTAACGCGAGTTTTGTCGCGATGTGCGATGGTGAAATTGAGCGGCTGGAATTAGTCCGAACAATTCCTCAGAGCACTCCCCGTGATAAATGCGATAAAATACGCAAAGAGATGCAACATCTCTACGCAGTGCCAGTGTATCGAGCCGATCAGAAATAACTCGGTCGTCGACGATTCGAACCGCTCTGCGCTGGATGCGGTCAAGTGGAAGGAGCTGGCACTGGGGTGCCCCGGCCCAGAGATGAGAACAGTATTCCATGTGGGGCCGAACTTGCGCTTTGTAAAGTTGCAAGCGATGTGCCGGCATGAAATACTGTCTCGCTCTGCTGAGCACGCCAAGCTTTTTAGAGGCCAATTTGGCCTTCCCTTCCAAGTGACCACGAAACTGCACACTATTCGATATGTCGACGCCAAGGTTTCCGATACTGGCTGAGGCAGTAAGGGGAGTGCCTTGAAACTGAGGAGATACGACAAAGGGGTTCTTTTTAGCGGTAAACGCGCAAACTTGTGTCTTCTGGGGATTGAACTGGACTAGATTTAGTCGCCCCCAATCCGAGACTTTGTTAAGCAAAGACTCGACTTCAGACACAAGTTTGTCCCGGTACTCGGCGACGTTTTCCCGAGAAATATTGGCACGGCCGGTATATAAGGCATCACCAGTGCTGTCGTCCGCATAGCAATGAATGCTGCCAGTTAGCAACATATCATTGATATGCAGGAGAAACAGCGTTGGTGATAGCACGCAGCCTTGTGGAACACCAGCGTTGATAGGCTTGAAATCAGAGCATTCACCGTCTACTACGACCTTGATGCTCCGATCAGCAAGGAAACTGGTGATCCATTTGCACAATTTCTCAGGAAGCCCATAGGAAGGAAGCTTCGAAAGAAGCGCTTTGTGCCAGACCCGATCAAAGGCCTTCGCTACGTCCAAACTAACGGCTAATGCCTCCCCCTTGGACTCTACTGCCTCCGCCCATCTATGAGTTAAGTAGACTAGAAGATCACCAGCTGATCGACCCCGACGAAAACCGTACTGGCGGTCACTAATCAGCTGGTGATCCTCAAGGTACCTCATGAGCTGGCAGTTTATAATGGCTTCCATTATTTTGGAGAACAAGGAGGTGATGGCGATAGGCCTGTAGTTGGACGGGTCTGAGCGGTCGCCTTTTTTAGGGATCGGGTGCACCAAAGCTGTCTTCCATGAGTTCGGGACTACGCCTTGGGAGTAGGAGTACCGGAAAAGACGCGTTAAAACCGGTGCCAACTCCGGAGCACACGTCTTCAGCACAATGGGAGGGACTCCATCGGGCCCACTCGACTTGTTGACGTCCAGGGAGAAGAGTGCTTTGCGGACCGAGCGCTGTGTAAATCGCACATCCGGCATGGAGCACTCACATCGCGGGATGGTCGGCGGTGTGTTCCCCCCGTCATCTAGAGTCGAGTTGGACGCAAAAAGAGAGCACAACAGATCGGCTTTCTCCTTTGCGGCATGGGCCAGTGAGTTGTCCTCTCTGTGCAGAGATGGAAGAGATGGCTGACAGAAGTTCCCTTGGACAGCCTTGGCGAGAGACCAGAATGCACGGGTTCCCGAAGGAAGGCGAACTAGCTTCTCGCCAATTCTGCCGATGTGCTCAGACCTTGCCTTGGCAATGACACTTTTGAAGGACCTGGAGGCGGAATTATACTTCTTTTTTAATGCGCTGGTGTTTACATCCCGAGACGTTGATGCGTCAGCCCAGGCCTGGTAGCACTCCTGCTTATAGCGTGATGCTATTTTACAGGAGCGACCAAACCATGGCTGGGATCTGCCTCCGATGGGCACCACAGAAGATGGAATAAAAAGTTCCATACCCTGAAGTACCACATCAGCAACAGAATCGGCAACGACGCTGGGATCTTCCGGCGAGAAGCAAACCCGTCCCCAAGGGTAGGATGCAAAAAAAGACCGCATCCCGTCCCAATCAGCTGACCTATAGTGCCAAACACGGCGGCAAGCTGTAGATCGCAACTGCGATTGGAGCGTGAGTGGCACCGTACTCCGGATCAGACAATGGTCCGAAGAGCCCAGAGGGGCATCGACGGAGACCTGATATCCGTCCGGATGAGAGGTCAGCAGAAGGTCCAACAGGGAAGGTACATGGTCTTCCACATCTGGGATCCGCGTAGGCGAAGTAACCAGTTGTGTTAGACCATATGCCAAAGCAAAGTCATAGACAGATCTACCCGCATGATCGGTTAAACGAGAACCAAGCCATTCAGCGTGGTGGGCGTTGAAATCACCGAGTATCACGATCTCTGCGGATGGGACCTGTTGTAGCACGGAGTCTGCAGCCATTTGGACGTGGTCTATGAGTCGGTCTGTGTCGGCATTACCGCTATGGGACCTATAGAGGCACCCGTAGACGCGGGGATGGTCGTCGCTGTCTACGCGCAGCCATAGGATGGACAGGTCCGTACCTTCAAGGCTGCCGAGGCGTCGAAAACAGATGTCCTCTCTGACATACACGCAAACTCCAGCCCGGGGCACAAACGAGTGTTCTAATTTGTACCCCGGGTAGGAGAGATACGAAGTATCAGCCGGAGAGGACACCTGTGTCTCGGTGAGAAAGAGCAAGGCCGGCTTAGCTATCTCCAGATGGTAGTGGACGGCGTTAAGGTTTGAATGAAGTCCCCTGATATTGCAGAAATCCACGGTAAGCGTGGCAGGGGTTGCCTTTGTCTTCTTGCTCCGTTTGCCCCGAGCAGGTTTCGTCTTGAGCGGAATTTCGCCCCCCCCCAGAATACGCGGGGCAGCCTGAGCACCCACGCCCAGGAGTGGAGTAGTTTGGTCGTGGATGCTCAGCGAGGGATTCTCCAGGGGTGCTGGTACCCTCCTGGGGTAGTCTTTTAGTTAATTCCACTACCATGTTGATGGGGGGGGGGAATTGGGCCTCCGGCCACCTGCACTCACCAAGCGCAACGCAGAGGTAAACCTCTACTTCACGCTGGTATTCTGTGAGGTCGTGGTACCACCCCGGTTCGAGCTGGCCCTTCCGAGCGACAGCAAAAGCCACCGCTTAGCTCTACCACTGATGGTAAGTGGTTGCTGCGGCCCATAGACATCTACATCTATCCTCGTTTGTGAATCAAAATGCAGATGCGCTGTCACCCGTGAGGACTAAGATGGAATGCAGGATGCGTGCGACCTCCACCGGAGATTCTTAGCACCGCCTGCCCCGCCGTTACCATTGTCGCCACCGTAGCCAGCAATAGCGGGGCCGCCGGGGACTGGGGACCGTCTCTTCGTTACTTTCATGGGGTGTATATTGCCATAGTTGCCTCGTTTGGCGAGCGGGTTGGCAACCGCAGTTTTTTTATTGGTTTTTTGCTGTTATCAGAAAGATGCTGCTGCCCATCCTCTGCCTCAGTTTCCCTCTGTCGCCTCTTACGACACCCACGGGAAGATATGGGGTGTGATTATTCTTACCCGCCACTACACGGGGATTATTACACGGGGATATTCGTTATTACTTACAATTAATACTCCTAGGAACTAAGCTCAATCGCAGTTTTACTACCGGTTAGTGCAGTCGCTTCATAATGATGTGACGGCTCTAATGCCGAACCTACAGTATTTTTGTAGCGTAAGCATACCTACTGCGCAAAAATAAATCGAAATGGCGTGTCAAACTAAACGCTTCGAAACCGTCGTAATCCACGAGTACACACTCGCGAGTACAACTCTGCGTGCTGTGGAGCCAAATATACAACTCTACATCTCCCGTTTGGACAAAAGTACGTCGGGAGAAGACGTCCTGCGTTTCGTGGAAGAACGAAGCCGATGCCGCATTGAGGATCCGATCTCTTTACATTTGCAGCGTCTGGAGTCTAATAGGTCAACGAACTTCAAATCCTACGTACTCCAGGTTCCTGCAAAACATAAAGAGACATTCCTCGCTCCCGATTTCTGGCCCTCTGGGGTAGTGTTTCGCCGATACAGGGACGCGCCAAAGAAAAAAGTTCCCTAGATAGGTGTTAAGTTATGTCTATATTTTATATATATTTTAAGGTTAAGGTATATATTGCTATGGGCCAATGTTCTTAATTTTTAAGTCCTTGATGCCTGAAATAAAGTTATTGTATTGTATTGTATTGTATTATAAGCTAGCCAAACAATTAAAATCAAATATATACACTTTTCTTGCCTTTTGTTCAGCAAACATAGCTGAAGACGATGCGGCGGCATTCATAGCGGAAGATGATTTCAGTTTTTCTAAATTCTTTGCTTCTATAGACGATAGTGATAGCCTTTCCTGTCCCATAGAAGTCCTTGGAATTTTTGTTCACACACGTTCGGGCCCCTGTAGCCCGGGGGCCCCGTATAATTGATACGGCTGATACGGCGGTAGCTACGCCCCTGATAAAATCCATACTCTTCTAAATAATATTTTTGCAACTAGACAAAATCTCAGATTCTGTAGCTCATGATACTTATATTAAATAGTCCATCATCGTTTTCTTCAAACTTGATAATGAAGCATCCTATAGTCCTGACCAAACGCATATAAAGGCACAAAAAATTTCAAATCCTGAACCAAAGGAGTTGAAATTTTTTGTGCCTTTATACCCCACTGTCAATGTTATTTGCTTGTTAGATGACTACAATATGTATTATATCAGCTGTATATACTGCTGACAGTAGGGTGCCTCAATACTCGTATCATGCGATAAATAATAGGAAATGTAGGTATTCATGCTACCAACTAATGTTCATGACCCAATAATGAGGGCATCCACGACTTTTTCTGCCACCAGGGTGGAGCCACTAGAAAGTGAGGTATAAAATTTGACAAATTTCATAGTGGGGAAGTTAATTTGTTCGGAAAATGTAAAATTTATTGTTTCTTCTTGTACTATAAGCTATATTGTATATTAATAACATTAAAATTAATCAACCATACCACAAATATCCATAAAAGAAGAAAAATTAAAAGAAAAGTTTAAAATGTGCAGAAAATTCAAGAGCAAATCACTGACGCATTGTTTAGAGTATTAGTAGAATACTCTAGAAACTGATAAACTTTTATTAATATCCAAATGCCCAATTAAGTTATATTGTGTAACAAAAAACTTTACCTCAGTGTCAACCAGTGACATCGGGTGAGCAGAAAATTATTAGCACTCATTGGTCCTGGTCAGGTAATTTCTGCTCCCCTCCAGGGTCTACGTACCGTGCGTGGGCACCGCCGGCACTAGTTCAGCGTCTAGTTATAGCACCGCTAATAACAGCTCAAAATAATAACTCCTGCGCCCTCTTTTCCCAAAAGAGTGTCGCTTCCGATACGGTATAAGAAGCTTTAAACAGCTGGTTGCCAGTCCCCAAAGGCGGTTCTTAGAGGGTATCACTTAGGTTCCCCCGGTAGGCAGTGAGTCCCTCATAACCACGATAGACCGGCTGTCGTGGTATGCGTAATGCATTTTCCGCCTCCCTCTGTGGTAGCCCTTTTCCAATTGCTTCGGGCGCAAAAAAAAAAGAATAACTGCGGATGTCAACCCGCCTACCAAGCGTAACTAAGTCAAATATCCCTCTTATGAGCCAATTTATGAAAGACGTCAATATTCAGCAATGAACTTAGATAAACCATAATGATGATGATAACGTGAAGAGCCTAAATTTCAATGTGTGTTTGCGATCTTCAATTTACCAACTAGGCGTGACGATAACTGTAAAATTCTTGAAACTTATAGGAGATCTGTGAGTACGTTCCGCAGTGGACTGTGTAATTATGTATAAATTAAATGTAGAACCTTTTCTAAGTACCAACCTCAACTGCTCTCAGTGCCATGGACTAATTAACAAATGAGGCTCTGATAACTGACAAATTAATAATTGGGTTTTTATTTATTTATGTATTTATTTTATTTTGTTGATATTTATGTATGTTTATCATTTTCATTTACAATTATATATTTATACAGCCCAACCAGATGAGTAAACTATATAATAATAATAATAATAAAATAAATATTAATAATCTTATTATATATTTATTATATTATATATATATGTCGCGCGCTCAAAATGGATGTCGGGGTGGTGGGCGTGGAACCAAGGAACCACTCCTTATTGACGCGGTCATTGGCAAGGTGGTTAAACGCAACCGTCGGAACCTCTCCGCCGCCTGGATAGACTACAAAAAGGCATTCGACTCGGTGCCTCATACATGACTGAAGAGGGTCCTCGAGCTGTACAAGGTTGACTGTACAGTTAGAGACTTCCTCGGGCAGTGTATGGGGCAGTGGAGTACGATCCTTTGTCATCTAGGCGAGCGGATGATGGCTGCGGAGGACCACATAAGGATAAGAAGGGGTATTATCCAGGGCGATTGTCTGAGTCCAATCTGGTTCTGCCTCTCTTTGAACCCTCTCAGTACCTTACTGGAGGGTTCCGGGAGAGGATTTCAGCTTCGGAGAGGAGGTACAAAAGTAACCCACCTTTTCTATATGGATGATCTCAAGTTATTCGCCTCCAGTCGCTCCCATCTTATGGAATTGCTGAACATCACTTGTGATTTTAGCAATTCCATTAGAATGGAGCTGGGGATGGATAAGTGTGCGGTCCTCCATGTCGAAAGGGGTAGGGTTGCTAACTCTGAAGGCATAGGCTTATCTATGCCCATCAACATAAAGACCCTATCCGAGGCTGAAACATACCGATACCTGGGTATGTCACAGAACATAGGTATCGATGAGGCGGACATGAAACAGTCAGTTGGCGATGTGTTTTATGCACGCTTGACAAAAGTGCTCAACAGTCTTTTGTCGGGTTCGAATAAGACACACGCATATAACGGTTGGGTCATGCCTGTCCTCATATATACCTTCGGCATACTCAGGTGGTCTCAGACCGAACTGAACGCTCTGGATAGAAAAGTCCGCACTGTTATGGCGTCTCACAGGATGCATCACCCGAGATCGTCAGTAATGAGGCTGTACTTGCCGCGGAAACATGGTGGGCGCGGCTTTTTGAGCGCTCTCACTATGCATAATCGTGAAATGTGCAGCCTCCGTAATTACTTTCTGGTGAGATCGGTTGATCCATTCTATAGGGACGTCATTTCGTGTGATAAAGGGCTCACTCCTCTATCCTTAGCCAACGAGCAATGGCAAGACCTGGCAGTACAGTGCATTTCCGACCGGGAGACCGTATGGAAGGAGAAGGAGCTCCACGGGAGGTTCTACAAGGCTCTACATGAGCCTTCCGTAGACACAGTCGCCTCCCTCCACTGGCTACGTTTTGGTGACCTCTTTGGGGAAACCGAGGGCTTTGTCTGTGCGATACAGGATCAGGTTATTAAGACCAACAATTATCGGAGATACATCCTAAAGGATGGCGCCGTCGACATCTGTCGAGCTTGTCGCCATCCCGGTGAGTCACTTAGGCATGTAATCTCCGGTTGTTCGGCGCTTTCTAACTCTGAGTATTTGCACAGACACAATCTAGTAGCCTGGATTCTACACCAGGAGCTCGCTCTGAAATACGGCCTCGTGGATCGGGAACTGCCGTATTATAAGTACTTGCCGGAAGCCGTGCTCGAAAATGATCGCGCCAGGCTCTACTGGGACCGGGCCGTCATCACAGACAGGACTATTCTTGCGAATAAGCCTGATATTGTGCTGATGGACCGGGCACAGTCAAGGATATTTTTGATCGACATTACCATTACTTATGACGAGAACCTCGTGAAAGCCGAAACAGATAAGCTGACTAAATATCTGGACCTGGCTCACGAGGTGACCGACATGTGGGGTGGTCTGCCGACCGAAATTATTCCTGTGGTCGTTTCTGCGAACGGGTTAATCCCAGTCAGCCTCTCGGGTCATCTGAGGCGACTGGGACTCCGTGACGGACCGCTTCAGGCTCAAATGCAGCAGGCGGTGCTCCTCGATACCGCCCGTATCGTCCGCCGGTTTCTTTCCCTTTCCCCCTAACCCTCGGCCGCCTGGTCTCCCCTGCCGAGGGCTTCCATCTGGTTGGGTTTTTATATATTTATGTATTTTTATGTATTTATTTTATTTTATTGATATTTGTGTATGATTACCATTTTCATTTACAATTATATATTTATACTGCCCAACCAGATGAGAAAACTTTATAGATAACCCAAAATAATAATAATAATGCTTGCGTGCGTGCGTGCGTGCGTGCGAGTGCGAGTGCGAGTGCGAGTATGAGTGCGAGTGCGAGTATGAGTGCGAGTCGAGTACATCAACACGTGCAGGAGCACAAGGCTACGACTGGACACGGTGAACAAAGTTATAAACAACTAAGGAGATCAACACTTGCAGGAGCGCAGAGGGCTTCAACTGAACCAGGTTAAATATCAACGCGATAACGTCCACTCACAAGGGCAGTAGTTATTTGACTAATGTTATGGCTTCCCGCTCCATTCTGTTAATTCTATCTAACCCTAACTAAAGAAAAATGACTCTGTTTCCCTAATAACTAAGTCGGTTTTGCTTTCAAATTAAAGTTCTATTCATTAGGTGAGCTACCTGGAAATACCATGCAACCGGCAACCAGCTATTGTTTAGAAAATCCCCACAACTTTTTCTTAGAATTTTACTACGCTACATTTTTGAACAAAGAAGTATTTGTAGAGCAAAAACCGGGTCTGTGATTGTAATCAATAATCACGGCAGTTATTTTAAACATCAAAAATTAATAATTTCAGTTCAAATCTTGTTTTAATTAGATATCAAAAGAAAAAATTTTTCTTCCACAAATTGGTTAACGGGTCCTAATTTCAACATTTTTTTATAATATCGGCATGAATGATACCTCAAAACAAAGAGCGATAATCAAGCATATTTTCAAAGAGGTTTGAACGAAAAAACCTAGCCTAGTTTTTTTTTAATGCGAGCTAAAAACAGTATTTATAAATTTTAGATTTTTTTCATAAACTTCAAATGTCTGTAAAAAAATTATCTTAAAATACATGGGCTTAAAACATGTCTTATTAGATGCTTACACATGACTTTAATAGAATAAAATAAAAAACATGTTTTTTTATTATTTAATTTGGCTATAAATAATAGTTATTAAGAAAAATTTGGGCATTTTCGCTAAAAATCATAAAAACTTACTTAAAAAAAATGCTTAGAATTAATCTAAGACTAGCATGGCTTAAATGGTTCAAAAATGTCTATACTAGCGCCCCTTGAAAGCTTTGCACCCATCTTCCAATCACTACAACTACACACTACACTACAACTACACACAAATACATATAAATTTAAAGTGATTGTTTGTAATGTCAAAATAACAGCTTTTTACGAGTACTAAATGCATATTATGAAAATATTTACGGTACTTAAAACAAAAACACAACTTTTAAAATATTTGTCTGTCTGTCCATCTATCTGTTTGTTATGGCTAATCTCCGAAATAGCTGAATCAATTTTGACGGAACTTTCACTAGCAGATAGCTGGTGTTATAAGGAGTAACTTAGGCTACTTTTATTTTAGAAAAAGAATTACAGTTTCGCGCAGAAAAACTAAAACCATAAATTACATTACACGCGAGTAACGTCGCGGGGAATAACTAGCCAAAAATAAGATGCAATGCGACTAAGAAAAACAAAAGGTACCCTTTAAAATCATTTTCTTATCACCTTCAACCTTCCTAAGCACACTTCCCATTAAGAATCTTTATTGCTTATTGAACTAATTGTTGTAAGCTAACAAAGAGACAAACATTATCATTACATTACAATAAAGCTCTAGTATAATTCTGCAATATAAAATTCAAGATAAGTTTTCTTTACCGCTCTCCGAACACAATCAAACAATAATATTTTCAACTCGGCTCGGTGGCTCGCGATCTTGTACCAAATAAGGCGCATACGTCACAATACAGTGTAATAAACGTCCAGAAATAGAGCGTGCTTTGATTATTAGTGTACAGGGTAAGGTTGCATGTGAACCATTATTACATTAATGGATATTCATTAACAGGACATGGAAATTTATCGAACTTGTGTCGAACTACATTCATTGCGATAGGGGGAGCAGGACTACGCAACGCAACAAGCACTCTCACGGTGTACTTAGAGTGGAAACGAAAGCGGACGGCCAGCCGTCTTGCCAGCGTAGACGGTCTTAGCCACCGTCTGTGAGTCCGTTTTAGTTTAGAAGGAGGCTGCTGAACGGGATCGGGAGAGGTACAGACCCCGCTAGGAGACGACGCAGCCGGACGTCTGTCGTGGTCCTTCTTTTAATGATGGCGTGTCTCTACCAGTAACGGAATCTCTTCGGTCGCCGTAACTAATAATAAGACTTCGTGGATACCGATGACTGGGATGGGATCCTTCGTTATGCACTGCAAGGGTGCTAGGGGTAGTAAGTACTTTCCGAATGGAGATCTCAGGACCTCTATGCTGATGCCTCAAAGCTCAATGGCTACCGTCAATGTTGCTGTTCGTCTTATGTTACGCTGTGTATCCTTAACTGGTGATGAGTTGGCGATGGCGATGCGCTAATGTTTTTTTTTATATAATCTATAATAAGTTGAATTTTGATAGTTTTGGAACGAAGTTCTTTATTGGACGGTACGGGTTTGGCGGATGGGTGCTAGGCGACAAAAAGTGTAAGATTGTGTCATAGTGTAGACGGCCTTGGCGGCGAAATAAGGAAGTGAGATGGAATAATATCCATCTCCCTCGCACTTTTTCTTGTCTTGCCATGAAAGAAATATTATTTTATTTCAAATGACGCTTCATTTTATAGACGCTAGTAATTCATTTATTTGTATCTGTTAATCAATAATATAATACCTACTCTTATCAATAATAATATACTATGCAAGGAATTTCGTTCCAACCGAATATCCCACGACACTCACGTATTTTTTACGTATGAGCACTTTTTTCAATTAAGTTAAAACTAATTTTATTTCTAATATTGACATTTATAAAAATATTGATATTTATATAATGAAAAATGATTTACATCATCATCATCATTATAGCCCTGCACAAGTCCACTCACTACTGAACATAGGCGTCCCCCAAGGAATGTTACAAAGCACAGTCCTGAGCCACCTACATCCATCGACTTCCTACATGTCGTTACTCCATCGTGGGGGGACGTCCTACACGCAGGGCCGCATTAACCTTTAGGCAGAGTAGGCAACTGCCTAGGGGCCCTGCATCGGGTAGGGGTTCGCACGTGCACAAATATAATGGAACACATACAGAGAAAATTTAATTGGAAAATTTGTAACCTCTGTGACAATAGGTACTACTACGTTTTGATTTTGTATCCAAAAAAGTTTGAAAAGTTAATATTTAAACTTTATGAACTTGTCAAAAATATTTTTTTTCGTTTATTGTTTTTTATTTCATTTAACAAGAATAAAGTTAAAATTAAAACATCCCCGTCTTATTTTTCTTTCTCGCTCCATAATGAGACGATCTTATCTCATATACATACTTTACCTAATGAGATTTGGATCATCACTTATCTATAACTTATTCATTAAGACAATATAAATGAGCCCAAATACAAATCTTTTACTGTAAGTTTCTGAGGAGTTAAGCATCAATCCGGTGATGCTACTCACATCCCTTTATGCTGGCTGCAAAGGGGCCCCGAGAATTCCATTGCCTAAGGGCCCCGACATGGTTAATCCGGCCCTGCCTACACGTCCTATATAAAACATACAATACTATCCTCATTTATTATAGAGCACAATAGTGCCCCACCCAGTAATTACATAATGTTCCACTGCGCGTTAACGGAGTGTTAAATATTTGGACCTAGATTGCACCCACACCCAACTTTAATCCAATTTAACTAAAATTCTTTGATAAAAAATTAAAGATTTAGTATTTTATTACACAAGAATAAACTTTAAACATTATCATAGCGCGACATCGAAATGCCTCCACAACTCATTGTTAGAACTATTGCCTACACGTAATTGGGCATTTCGCGCTGAAGCCCTTTAAGGCAATCTTAATTGAGTATTCATAGGCTAAAAGTAGCTAATTGACAAGAGCATCGGCGATGTGACGTTGGTGCGCGGTACAGCTTAGTTGAGGTGTTAGGCGAGCGCACCCAATGACAGTAACCCTGTATGGACGCACAGTTGCATTGTGCAACAATAATGAAGCATGAATTGCTAGATATTCTTAGTGAATTAAAATGTTGCCCCTTCACAAGGTTATGTCGTGCGGAATGCTATAATGAATTTATAGTTCCGTAAAAGGTTACGATAATTTGACTCTAATTATGTGATTTGGTGATCTCCTAGTTTAATTATGGTCTAACGTGAAAGTATTATATACGCGGTAGAAAAGTGAGATTGAAACAAACAAAACTCAATAAAATATCCAATTACTGAACTCTCACACAACGATTACTACAAAGTTAATTCCTAAGAGCCGTGGTAGCTGAAGGGCTAAGCACTCGTTGTAAATTTGACAGTACGCGAGCAATCCGGGTTCGATCCCCGCCGGCACCAATGAAATTGTTAATGGCAATTTTAAGTGTTGATTTACCACGTGATCGGCGATGAAGTAAACTTCGTGAGGAAATCAGCATGTCTGAGAAATAAGAGAAAAAATATTTCGAAGACATGTGTGAAGTTCACCAACACGCATTTGCGGAGCGCGCCGGACACTTCCTTGCCCTAAAACCCTTTCAGAAATGCAATTTTCATTTGTAGACCTATGCCCCACAGTAAGACGTATATAGACCGTAACTTTAACTTTTTAACTTTTGAATTCCTAATAGGCCACCTGCATACATCGGTTCTCACTTCAATTTGCCGTTAATCAGTCATCGTAAAACATCTTTTTTATCATTCAACTTAAAAATCGACTGCGGTAGCCAACTATATATAACCTTACTTTGGAGAATTCTTCGCAATACTTGGAAATTTCCCCTTATTAAATTTTACGAAATCAATTTTTTAACCCTAACCTGACGCATACGTCGCAGAGTTCAACTAATCATTATTTTATAGGATAGGGTGACAAACGAGCACACCTGATGATAAATGGTTGTTGTAAACTTTAGACACGTCTATACTTAATAAAGAATCAAAATGCAGATGCGTTGTCACCCGTGATGACTAAGGTGGAATGCATCTTTTCCAGTAAAAAAGGGTGCCGACCCATTCGTTCTACAACAATATAGCTGCAGCAGGGCTCTACCACGTAAAAACTGTAAGTAACCGAAAGCTAAAGCGTTCGTCGATTAAAGCATTGTTTTTTATTTCTCGCAGCGTCAAATGTATTAGGTATTCATGTTTATTAGGTTTTTACGATAGCTAATCTACCTACCAAGCGTTATGACTACGGCAAATCATCCTTAGTGAAAAGCCCATTGCAACTAGTTGAGTGCTACAAGAAAATAGAAAGAATCGCTATAAAATTTCCAACACAAATGGATAACGCCACGCTCTCGCTGAATGCCAGCGTAAAATAGCAACATAGTGCAGGTGTGTGTCGTATGATGAGTGTAGAGCGTCCGGAGACAGTTTTATTGATAATAAGGCATCTTAGACCTCAGGGGTAACAAAACATGTACAGTCTATTTCTTAATCGGAGATTGACGTGTGTGTGCGTGTGCGTGTGTGTATGTGTGTGTGTGTGTGTGTGTGTGTGTGTGTGTGTGTGTGTGTGTGTGTGTGTGTGTGCGCGTGTGAATATGCGCTAGCGTATGCGTCTCTCTCTCTCTCTCTCTCTCTCTCTCTCTCTCTCTCTCTCTCTCTGTGTGCGTGCGTGTGTGTGTGTGTGTGTGTGTGTGTGTGTGTCGTTGTGGTTATGTGTGAGTGTATGGCGAGTGTGTGTGTGGGGGGGAGGGGTTGTGCGTGCTTGCGTGCGTTCGTGTGTGTGTGCGTATGTGTGTGCATGCGTGCGTGCGTACGTGTGTGGGAGCGTGCGTGCGTGCGTACGTGCTTGATGCGTGCGTGCGTTGTGCGTGAGTGCATGCGTGCGTGCTTGCGTGCTCGTTTGCCTTTTCTTCCAAAAAAAAACAATTTCAATGAATAAAATGAATCCTAAGTTTATATTTGATTTGAGAATTTCTAACATTCATTCGTAAAGAATTATTTAGGTAAGTTTCTATCCAACAAGTTTTGCATGAGAAGAAAAAGTGTAAACTACTGCCTGAAAATGAAGAAAATTGTCTTTCTGTAGCATTATATTCCACATATAATTGCCATAATACAAGTGTAAAGAGATAGATTTATCTGAGAGTTTTTTTTACAACTTTTATAATATGGAAGTTGATTATGTACCTACAACTACTTTAATGACTACAGGAAAAATTATAAATTATAATAATTATAAAATAAATAAATATTTTTATTTTACCAATTATTATCCTATTACGAAAAACCTCTTACTTAAGTATCCGGTATTCGGCCGAATAATACATACATATTCGGTATTCGACCGAATAGGATATAAGTAGCCGAATAGACCGAATACCAAATAATAGCCGAATATTCATTGCTAGTCTAATTTAAAAGAATTTTCGTCAACTGTTTTTACTTTATAAGGTACTTTTTTTAATTACAATGTAACACATTTTAAATATATTACATACATTACCAATAACACAATGAAACTTCCTATTAATAAATCGACTTGCTCTCATCCATCCACGCCTTTAATTCGAATCAGCTATAGCTCACGAAGCTTATAACTTACTGCTTTCAATAGCCCCATGACTGAACCAAATAACTCATGAATTGTACTAATTGGTGTCCAATAGCGCGTAACGTCAGCAACACTGATATTGCTTAAGTTACTGGATTTATGTTTTTCTACCAGTGCAGAGAGAGAAACATTAGAAGAAATTTATTTTATTACGTGAATATTACTTTGTGTTTAATTTTATTAATACGTTTTTATTAGCTCCGAGTGTATCTATCTATGTATAAATGTAACGGAATCTTTTAATGTAATTTTTACCAACTTGTAGACAGCCGATTGACTTGAAAATTTGCTTTTGCTTTGGACCGATGACAACATAATAATTTAATACTAATACCCTTATCGGGATCACTAGGATGAAATATAATAATCATCAGGATCATCATAGCTTATGATCAAAAAAACTATTAAATTATCAGCTTTTATTCAACGCAAAAAAAGTATGAAATAGTTTCTTCGTATTTTATACACAAACTAGCTCGCCAGGCAGACGTTGTTCTGCCTTTTCCAACGACCCTTTCTATAAAAAATCCTTAAATTCGCAATAAAAAATTTTAATGGTCATTTATCGGGATAAAAACTATCCGATCTCTCAAGTTGGACCAAATGCACACAGTGTGCAAAATTTAATTGAAATTAGTTCAGTAGTTAGGAGTCCATCGCGGACAAACAACGTGACACGTAATTTTTATATATAAAGATTGAAGAAAAGTATAATTACATTTCATTATAATATATATGTGCAATTTTGTTCGATAACTTGTTGTCATCTTGTAGGTAGTGACATAATCCCGTTGCTGTAGAAATCTTGGGATTTTTATCAAAAAAAATGCGTGAAGTAGTTTTGACAGTCCTCTCTTGATGTTAACGTAATACTACCCAAAGAATTCTGAAGAGACCGAAACAGGTGAGAATCTGAGGGTGCAAGGTCAGGACTATATAGTGGATGCATTAACACTTCCCAACTAAGCTCTCTCAATTTTTGCTGAGTGGCCAACGATGTGTGTGGTCTGGCGTTACCATGATGAAAGACCACTCCTTTTCTATTGATAAATTCTGGTCATTTTTTCTCAATTTCTTGCTTGAGTCTCGTTAGTTCTTGGCAATAGAGTAAAAGCTCATAATAAACGATGCCCTTCCAATCCAATACAAACAGCATCACCTTATTGCGTGTTAATCAGATTTCACTACAGTCTGTGGAGCTTGACTACCCTTTGACCATGAGCTTTTTAACACGTTGTTGTCATGGGTGATCCACTTTTCATCACTAGTAATCAATATTTTCACAAATGGTTCATTACGTTTCGATAGAGAATCGCAAATAACTACACGATTCATATGATTTATTTCATTGAGCTCGTATGGTACCCAAATAATCGAGCTTTTTTGTATAGCCAGACCCTTTTCAAAATTATTTTGTGGTTAATCCTCAATTCTTCTGATATGTCGTAACTACTAATCGATCTTGCTCCACTTTTTCAAAAATGGCACGGACTTTATCCGTATGAGGGCGACGAGATCGAGCTGCATCTTTGACATCAAAATTCTCGGACTGAAAACGCTTGAACCAATTTTGTGCTACTCTTACTGACCCTGCATTAGGTTCATAAACGTCATAAATTTTTTTCGCGGCTTGAATCGCATTTTTCCCTTTTTTATAATAAAACTTCAGAATCTATTGAATTTCTTCGGTAGATTCGCTCATTTTTTTTTCATTCATTCATTAATTTTGGTGGACACGAAACAATTTAAAAATGGCGGGAAAGTATTTTTTACATTTTATTTTTCTTTTTCTTAATGTCATATTTAATGATATTAAAACCAGCCAGATACAAACAGTACAATCAAAGAGTTTTTTCTTTAATTTCATACAAACAAAATACGAAGAAACATTTTCCCTGACCTAATAATAAAACTGAGGAAAAAAAATACTTTTTTTTACTTGACGATGATGACACCCAAGCAACTTCAAAGAAATATACAGTTCCAAGATCATATACTTCACAGCTCCTAACTATAATTGATCTGTATCTTAATTGCTCGAATATTCAAGAGACATTTCATTCTCCGTAACGAGTACGAGATGCACGTAAAACAGTTTATATTACAAACTCTTAATTTAAAAACTTAGGAGGACTTGCAATGAAAAAAATTAAAACGGTTCATAAATAGTCGAACTGGTATTTTGCTTCTAAAAAGATTATTTTATGCTGTTTACTACAGAACGGCTCGTAAAAGAAAACGAATCGTTTTTAAATCTAGAAACCCGGAGTAGAACAGTGCACGCACTGCTGTTCCAAAAATTGGTAGTACCCACCCAGATACATGTGTAGACAGAAAAGAAGTCATATCACCATCTCCCTTATCCTGCGTTCAACTTTAGTTTCTTTGAGACAGTTTAAGCTTTTTCAACTTTTTATTCAAACCAAATAATACACCTATTCAAAACCGCAGTTGAAATAAAAAAAATCGCTTTTTAATCACACAATAAGCTATTGGGAAACTATTGAAGTCCCCAATAGCATATTATGTATTATATGGTAGGGCCACGCTACGGTTATATTATGCTTATAGCACGAAATGTGCGGCTCGGCCAGGTTAGCACCACACTCGCACAGGATCATCATCATCATCATCATTACAGCCCTTCACAAGTCCACTGCTGAACATAGGCCTCCCCCAAGGAATGCCACAAAGCACGGTCCCGAGCCACCTGCATCCATCGACTTCCTGCATGTCTTACCAGGTCGTCACTCCATCTTGTGGGGGGACGCCCTACTTTTCGCCTACCGGTACGAGGCTGCCACTCGAGAACCTTTCTTCCCCATCGGTTGTCGGTTCTTCGAGCTATATGGCCGGCCCACTGCCACTTCAGCTTACTAATCCGTTGGGCTATGTCGGTTACTCTGGTTCTACTGCGGATATCCTCATTCCTAAGTTTATCACGCAGAGAAACTCCGAGCATAGCCCTCTCCATAGCTCGCTGAGCGACCTTGAGCTTCATCATACGGCCAGCAGTGAAGGACCACGTCTCAGTTCCGTAAGTCATCACTGGCAACACGCACTGGGTGTACAATTTTGTTTTAAGGTTTTGAGGTATTTCTGACGAGAAGATGTGTCGTAGCTTCCCGAACGCTGCCCAGCCGAGTTGAATCCGTCGATTGACCTCTCGGTCGAAGTTGGACTTACCTAGTCGGACTATTTGTCCCAGGTAAACATACTCGTCAACAACTTCGAGCTTAGTGCTCCCAACAACTACCGGCATAGGTGTGACATGGACATTAAACATAATCTTTGTTTTGTCCATGTTCATCTTAAGACCTATCCGTTGGGAGACACTATTGAGGTCATTGAGCATAGTGCTTAGTTCCCCCAGCGATTCTGCCATGAGGACTATATCGTCGGCAAATCGAAGGTGAGTGATGTACTCGCCATTGATGTTAATACCGTATCCTTTCCAGTCCAGAAGCTTGAAAACGGCTTCCGATGCAGCGGTGAAGAGTTTCGGGGATATAACTTCACCCTGTCTTAGACCTCTCTGCAATTGGATAGGTTTCGTACTCTGGTTCTGTACTCGGATAGCCATCGTAGCTCTACTGTACAAACACTTCAGCACTTCGATATACCGACAGTAACTTGGCACCGCTGAAGGGACTGCAGCACCGCCCAAATTTCGACGGAATCAAAGGCTTTCTCATAGTCCACATACGCCAGACATAGTGGCAAATTGTACTCTTCGGACTTCTGTACAATTTGCCGTAGGGTATGTATGTGGTTTATGGTGCTAAAGCCCTTTCGGAAACCGGCTTGTTCGGGAGGCTGGAAGTCGTCAAGTCTGCGCGCGAGACGATTCGTAATGACTCTCGAAAACAGCACGTAGACGCGGCTCAGAAGGGAAATCGGTCTGTAATTTTTCAAGAGAGCGTTGTCACCTTTCTTGAAGAACAAGACCACCGCACTTCTGCTCCACGCCTCCGGTGTAATGCCACCATGGAGGACGGAATTAAAGAGCTTCTGAAGGATTTCAAGTACCGGTCTTCCACCCGCTTTCAGAAGCTCCGCTGTAATTCCATCCTCGCCTGGGGCCTTGCCGTTTTTAAGGTGCTGGAGAGCCATTCTAATCTCGCTCAGACTGACGTCCGGGATATCTTCGGAATAGTGTCGAATAAGACTCGCTCTTGGATCGTTACTCACACTTGCGTGTAGCTCCAACGATGACGTGTACAGCTGCCCATAGAACCTCTCAATCTCACTCAAAATCTCAGGTGCCCCGGAAACGATGCTGCCACATTCGGTCTTCAGCTTTGACAGTTGGCTCTTTCTGGCAGACAGATCTCTGGCAAAGACTTTGGAGCCTTGGTTCCGCTCGATCGCTTCTTCAATACGAGCTGTATTGAAGTTGCGTAAGTCTCGCCGCATGCATTTGGAGATCTGTCTGTTCAGTTGCCTGTATGCTGTCAAATCTGTTGAAGAATGTAGCCTCATCTCCTGTCTAACAGCCATGAGATTAAGAGTGTTATAACTTAGCTCCGACCGCATGGACAGTTTCCACGAGCTTGTCATTCATATCGTCCACTTCATTGCAGTCTTCTGGGCACTGAAAACGGTTTTGTAACTCGAGCTGAAAGGTTTCGGGACTTTGGATTAGAGCACGAGGGGGACGGAGCGTTGACTTCATCAGACAAGACCTCTCCAACTTAACATTTAGGTTCAGTGTGCCTCTAACCATTCGGTGATCGCTGCCGGTTTTCACCCTCGCGATCACTGAGACATCACTGAACAGTTGTCGTCTGGTCGTCATAATGAAGTCAATCTCATTTTTTGTCGAACCGTCGGGGCTCGACCAGGTCCACTTCCTGTGGGGCCGCTTCTGGAAGAAAGAGTTCATCATAAAGAGTCCCTCTTTCTCCATGAAGTCGGCCAGCTGCTGGCCCCTTGGGTTCCGTTGCCCTATTCCAAATTTCCCTACTTTCAGCTCACCGTTCTCTCTTGTGCCTAGTTTTGCATTGAAGTCTCCCATTAACACCGTATATTGGGTTTTGGAGGAATGCATGGCTCTAGAGATATCCTCATACATTTCCTCTACCTCCTCATCGGGGTGTGCCGAGGTTGGTGCGTAAACCTGTATGAACTTCAGCGAATACCGTTTGGTGATTCTGAGTATAAGGTACGCAACCCTCGTCGACACACTCCCGATCTTTACAACGTTGTTAACGAGAGACTTGTGGAAGATAAATCCGACACCTCCTTGGGACCCTCTCCCGGTGATAGAGCAAGTTGCCGGATTCGAGAATTACCGTGTCCTCCCCCTCTCTTCGAACTTCGGATAATCCTATAATATGCCAGCGCAACTTGTCTATCTCTTCTTCCAGCTCCACAATCTTCTCGTCAGTCCTCAGGGTGCGTGCGTTGTATGTTGCCAGGTCGAGTCGTCGTAGGTGGCAACCGAACCTCCACCGGAGATTCTTAGCAACCCCTGCCCCGCCGTTACCATGGTCGCCACCGTAGCCAGGAATAGCGGGGCCGCCGGGAACTGGGGGCCGTCTGTGTGTTGTTTTGATCATTGGGGGGTATTTGCCATAGTTGCCACGCTTGGCGAGCGGGTTGGCAACCGCAGTTTTTTTATTGTAATTTTGGCTATTATCAGGAAGATGCTGCTGCCCATCTCCCGCCTGTTTCCCTTTGTCGCCTTTTACGACACCCACGGGAGGATATGGGGTAGTGGATATTCTTTTTTTTTTCTTTTTTTTTTCTGTGGCAACCCCGGTGACAAGTTGTAAAATTATTGCTCCCAACTATTTTTAAAAATTAAATATTGTAAATTAATAACATCCACCTCAATTTTGAGTTACAGTTGTTAAATACGACTTATTTGTGTTTGTGATATAAGTATAAGTCAGAAGTACCTATTACATACATTGTGTTTAGTGTTTCAACCAAAAGTAACAGCTGTAACGAACATCGTTTAAACGTATTGTAAGTGTAATTCTTGTTATCCCTTTAACATTTTTAGATTTACCTATTAAGTAAGTGTTGTTGTGGATTTCATTTTGAATTATTTACATGATAATTTAATTTGAGATCTGTAAATAAGCCCATACATTTCGAAATTTGCTTACTCTGCTTCTTTGGTTTTCTTTCTTTGTTTTCTTTTGCTATTTACATTTAATAGTAAAATGAATACACGCAACGCCAAAACGCGCCAATTGGAGAACCAACTTCAAATGGCGCTTCAAGAACTTAAGGCGTCAAAGGAGCAGTGTGAGCTGTTAATTAAAGAAAGGGATGACAATGAAAAGGACATAATAAACATAATTGCTAAAAATACTAAACTAAAAAGTGACATGGTTAAGTTGCATAAAGAATATACATTTGTTACAAAAGAAAGAGATCAACTTCAGAGAACAGTCGATGAGTTTGACCAGTGCAGCAAGGAATATGAGGAATCCCTCAAATTAATTGCTGCATTGCAGTTACAGTTAAGTGAGGCTAATGAGCAGATTGTGCAATTAAAACATTACATAGATAACATGAAAGCGTCCCAAACTCAAAGTCTGTTCAACGAGCTCATAGAATGTGAATCTTCTAAATCTAAAGCATTGCAACCCTCCACAACAACCGATTTGACTGGTGATGATTATGTCATATCAAGAACAGCAGCAAGGACTACCTGCAGTAGAAGAAAACTAAAGAAATATATAAAAATTAATAAATATATTAGAAAACTACAAAAATTAATTAAAACTAAAATTAATGTTAAAAATTATATAGAATATATATATATAGAAAAGCAAGAACTAATTAATAAACTTAAAATATATTCAATTGAGGTGGAAAATATGAATCACTGTTATGAGACTGATATAGAGTGTCTAAATTCAACAATTTTATCACTTAAAAGCTCTCTACAAATTATATCAAATAAATATGCATCGGCTCAAGATGAGATAAAAGAACACATATTGGCCATGAATGATCTGGTAAAATCATGTAAGTATAATGAGGAGCGCTTTGACTCCTTAATAAAACATCAGAGTGAGTATCAGCGCTCCATACCAGGTTCATCGGGGACAATATGTGTAAATAACAAAGTTAATTGTAAGACCTCATTATTTTCACCTACACTCTATGACAGTGCCATGACAAAGGATATAGACTTAAAAAGCAATGAAAATATAAAAAAAAATAAAGTTATTATGTATTGTGATGACATAGGCAAAAATTTGGGCATGATGTTAAATAACTGTTTAAAAGGACATCTGATCAGTAATTATTGCATGCCTGGAGCATCCTTTAGTCATATAATGGATAAAGTTTTAGCTAGTAAATTTTGTCCTAATAGCACATTAATAATTCTTGTTGGGAGAAGAGGCAATCTAAACAAAAATCAATTATTAAAATATATTGATAATCTAAATACTTTAAATGTACATAAAATTATCTTGTTTACATTGCCTTACATACAGGGTTGGCCGCAGGAAAATAAAATAAGATATGATTTAAATTTATTAATAAATAACTTTTCATGTAATAATAATTTAAACTTGACATTTAATTGTTACAATTATAATGATAGAATTAATTTAATAGATATAAATAATTTAATTAAGAAATTTTTGACAAAATATAATTTAAGACAGATAGCAAATGTGCTATCTTATTATTTATATATTAACTCAGCCAAGGACTTGGCTACACAGACATCTGCTTCTTTTGAGCAGTGTAATGACTTAATATGCAATTTGGAATCAGTTCCAAGTAATTTAAATTAGAAAATGAGACAGTAGAGGTAATCTCTAGCAGCTATAATAACTTAAATAATTTAGAATGTGGCTTACAAATCTTTAATTGTATGACTCCACAGAAAGATAATGAAAATTGTTTACACCTGGTGCATCAAAATATACAAGGCATGATAGGCAAAGAGCTAGAAATTGAGTTGTTCTTAAATAGCAACAATATTCATATTTTATGTATTACTGAACATTGGTTAAAAGCTTATAACTTAATGTTTAACTTCAGTAATCACCAGGTGGTCAGTTCTTTCAATAGAGAAACGGTTTTAAGAGGTGGCTCCTTAATATTAGCTAGTAAATTATTGTCATGTAAAGAACGTAAAGATATTGTGAGCCTCTCTGTTGAGCGAACTGTAGAAATGGCATGTGTTGAGTTTGAGCACCTCATTGTTGTGAGCGTCTACAGACCCCCATGTTCTATATACGATACTTTTGAAAAAATTATGGAGGAAGTTTTTGCTAAGCTTAATAAACAGAATAAATCTGTTGTAATATGTGGAGACTTTAATATCAATCTCCTAGAAGCTTCCTCAATCAATATTAAATTTAGATCATTATTTAAATCATATGGTCTTTTTAATTTATTTATAGAGCCAACGCGTATTGCTCAATCTAGTGCAACATGTATAGATAATATTTTTACAAATGTGAAGCCATTGCATAAATGTATAATTCAAAAATTAAGTTCTGATCACTGTGGACAAGTAGTTTCGTTACCATATGTTCACAAAAAGCAAGTAGATGAGAAAGTTGTGTTTGTTCCAGTAAATGCACGTCGCTTGGAGAAATTTAGAAGTAACATAGTGAAAAAACTTCCATCACTTTCATACCAAAATGATCCAAATTTTTTGTATGGAACATTATTTAAGCTTATTTGCAATGAATTTAATAATACTTTTACTTCTAAAACATTCTCCTTGAACAGTCGGAAGTCATTTAATGAATGGGCGACAGCAGGAGTCCATAAGAGCAGACGCAGGTTATATGATCTTTACCATGAAAGGTCATATAACCATAGCGTCGAATTTAGAGAATATGTAAAAAAATATTCAAAAATATTTAAAAGAGTGTGCTCCACAGCCAAGTCTTTGCATTTGAGCAACAAAATTAAGACGGCTTCTAATAAAATTAAAATGACATGGAGTATAATTAATAGCGAAACTGGTAAGATCAACTCTCGCAATTCAAACTACAAGTTAAGTGTTAATAACAAATTAACCGAATCAGATCAGGACGTTGCAGTGGTTTTTGAGAAATATTTTACTGATATTCCGATATTAACCACTAAGTCACTGAATTCTTCTCCTGCGGTCGCCGAATCATTACTTAAACAAAATGTAAATGCGTGTACAAAGAATTTTACATTTCATAAAGTATCATCAAAAGATATTGTAAAATATTTTAAAACTATTGATGTTAAGAAAACTGCGGATCTGTGGGGGATTTCTGTTAAAGTTATTGCGTCTATAATAGATACAATCGCGCCTCATTTAGCTGTTATTTTTAATACTAGTATCGAATCTGGTGTGTTTCCTGATTTAATGAAGTATAGTAAAGTAATACCTTTATTTAAATCTGGTAGTACATTAGACCCCGCCAATTATAGACCTATTTCTGTACTACCAACACTTAGTAAGATTTTTGAAAAAATTATTCTTGATCAAATGTTAAATTTCTTTAATATAAATAATTTACTTCATAAAAATCAATTTGGTTTTACAAGGGGTCGCTCGACAACTGATGCCGGTGTTGAGCTGATTAAATATATATTTAATGCATGGGAGAATTCACAGGATGCTTTGGGTATATTTTGTGACCTATCCAAAGCCTTCGATTGTGTTCACCATGAAACATTAATCAGGAAACTTCAACACTACGGTGTAAGAAGTGATGCTCTAAAATTAATTATTTCATATTTAAGTAAGAGAACGCAAAAAGTTGTCATCAACAGTACGAGCTCTTCCGGGTCGATGGTACAGATGGGCGTGCCTCAAGGCTCAATTCTCGGCCCCTTTCTGTTTCTTGTATATATTAATGACTTACCTTACATAGTAGGAGATAACCATGATATAGTATTATTTGCAGATGACACTTCTTTAATTTTCAAATTAAGTCGACATTTGCTAAAATATGACGAAGTAAATAATGCTATATCTAAATTAGTGAATTGGTTCAATGTCAATAATTTGCATTTAAATGGCACTAAAACAAAATGTATGAAATTTATGACTCCAAATGTCAAACAATTAAATACTAATGTAATTTTAAATGGGGAGAAACTGAGTCTTGTAGATACCACCATTTTTCTTGGAATCACACTAGACGCGAAGCTTCAATGGAGCCCCCATATATCAAAGCTAGCAAGCAGACTTAGTTCTGCAGCATATGCTGTAAAAAAGATTAGAAGTCTAACTAGTGTTGAAACAGCTAGACTAGTTTACTTTAGCTATTTCCATAGCATAATGTCGTATGGTATTTTGCTATGGGGACACGCAGCTGACACTGAAATTATATTTGTTTTGCAGAAGAGGGCCATAAGAGCAATTTATGATTTAAAGCCTAAAGAGTCGCTGCGACAAAAATTTAAGGAAATTAATATATTAACTTTGGCCTCTCAATACATTTATGAAAATGTAATGTACGTACACAAAAATAAAAGTAGTTTTACAAAAATAAGTGATATTCATTCTGTAAATACTAGGAACAGACACAAGCTAGTAGTACCAGTTACTCGACTCCATCGAGTCAGTAATTCATTCTTGGGGCGATGTATACGCTTTTACAACAAAATTCCAGAAAATATACAAAATTTGACCTGCTCAAAGTTCAAAAACTTTATTAAACTAAGTTTGTATAAAAAGGGTTATTATAATATTAAAGAATTTATAGATGATAATAACCCCTGGAAGTGAGGTGATCGCTCCCAAGCTATTTCTAATTTGTTGTGTTGTTAATTTGTGTAACATACATGATTGTAAGCTGTTATTTAAAAAAAAAGTCCCGCTGGGTTTCTTGCTGGTTCTTCCCAGGACAGAGGTTTTTTTCGAACCAGTGGTAATTATACAAAAGAGTGACTTTCAATAAGTATTATTTATAATCTATATTGAATAAAAAAGTTTCTGTTTCTGTTTCTTGACCGCCACTACAGGATACCAACATAAAATAGATGCTTAATGTTGCTGCATTTCATGTGGTAGGTGTGGAGAACCGCAGACCATTTTTACTGGAAACGAGGCATTTATCTTCGTTTTCAAGGGTGACAACGCATCTGCATTGTGATTCTTAATCGAGGATACATGTAGATGTCTATGGGCCACAATATCCACTTACCATCAGGTGGACTGTGTGATCGTTTGTCACCCGTTTACTATAAAATAATGCATATGTTCGCTATGCCCTTTTAAATAAGAAAGTAAACGATGTTAAAAAACAATAGAATTCAAGTGGGTCGCGCAATTTATTTTCTTCATTAAGGAATCTCGCTATGACAGTCATTAAAATATTGTAGCAGCAATACTTGTTTCCTCTATCAACTGTCAACCGTATAAATGAATAATATCTTCGCGGCGGTCGGTCCAACATCACCTGATTCTAATTCATAGCGCGGTAGATTAAACGTCGGTGAATAAATATAGCGTATAACTCGTATATATATATATAGTATAACGAACACCTTTTCTTACTTTTTAGGGTTCCGTAGTTACACAACCGTCCGTCCGTCTGTCCTCGGTTTTACTGAGAGACCCTAGGTGCTACAAATCTGTTATTTGGCATAGTTATAGATATTAATCATGGCTACAAAAGTGTGAAATAAAACCTTGGAAAACTTTTTTGGGTACCTCCCCTACAATTAAATGGACGATGATTTTTATTCACCCGTGACCCCCCCCCCCCCCTTTACCAACTAAACCGCTATTTTTGGAAATGAGAAAAGTATACACGATAGTAGTATATATAATAAAGTTAAAAGGAAAAGTATCACATCTATGTAAGTAGAATTAAGAAGTTAACGAGTAATAGTCGACCAACTTATAAAATGCACTTGAATTAGTAAAAATGTCGTTACAACTCCATAGAAAATGACCTAAAACTAGCTGCATTAATACCTATATAATGTAAAAAATAAATATCAAGAAAACGACATAAGCCTTACTACTATAGCTTTGCTTTTTCATTTGGGGGATTGGCAGGGAGGATCTTACTTATTAACTACTTTCATTTATTTTTCACTTGGTAGTTGTTGTAGGCCTTATTCAAAGTATTCATACAATGATTATGAATGACAGTGAATGGTTTGATGTAAAATCGAAAAGTTTTATAATCTTTTTTAATACAGTTATCATCTTCCTATTTGGGCCCATTTTAGTCGTTATAGCCGTCAAACCGCGAGCTCGCTTATTATGCTCATTATCAAGAAAGCCCACGTATTGTGACGGGCAACTACGAAACCCTACCTATACATTGTGAGTGATCGGACACGCACTTAGCCATTTCTTTAGTTAACGTTACCCCCACTAGGATTTTCTTTAGTATCGTGGAGACAGTTTACATAAATAAATTGCACAAGGACAAACATACAGACCCGGAACAATTTTTTGTAGGCCTTACAAATACTTGTTCCGTACGGGATTCAAAATCACAACCCTCTGTGCTGCGCGATGCCATTGCATCACCTAGCTGTCCAGTGCACGTCGTCGAAAGTTATTTGATTTTCTACGTTACACCCACTAAAGATAGGTTACATGTAACCTATAATACCTAAATCCCATTCTAACTACTGTGCCTAAGCCGTAGTATCAATTCAAATAAACAACATAACGTCAAAAATTTCGATACCTATGTCAGCCGATGAATGAATAATTTCCATTCTATTCTATTACAGCCTTTAAAAATCCAATATCAGACTTACGCCTCCCTAATAGATTGCCTCATATACTGGGGGATACTTTCCATAGTTGCGATTCCATAGGGCGACAAACTAGCACACAGTCTACCTGATTGTAAGTGGTTGCTGCGGCCCACAGACATCAACATCTATCCTCGATTACGAACCAAAATGCAGATGCGTTGTCACCCGTGAGGACTAAGATGGAATGCCTCCTTTCCAGTAAAAAGGGTCTCCGGTTCTCTACACTCACCATAATGCAACGACTCACAGATGATAAAGTTTTCATTTTATTCGTTGTTCAGTTTATTCGAGCACATTATGACTGTCGCTAAGTGCACTTTGTAAGTTATTTCAATTAGTCTCACTTTCCAACTGTTTAAAATAACATTTTATACTTAGTGATAATGCCTTAACAAGAAAACGGATTTAAATTTCAATTGCGTGTGTAATTTTTATTTTATTGCGTAATATGTTTGGTTTAAAATATATTTACATTTTAATGACAAAAATTGAAAACTGGTCTCTATGTTCGTTTCTCACTTCAATTTTTTTTTTTTATTTAAAAAGCGTTAAGTTGGCAGCATAACTCTGTGTATTCAGAGTATGTGCATACAATTTAATTACTATGTTGTGTCCTGTGTCATTCTTTTGCTCAGATCAAGGAAGTTATAATAACAGCTCACAAGTAAGAAAAGATATGAGTCTTATGACTTTCAAAATAATTTTTTTTATAAGAATATCTTTTTCTACCAGTTAACGGCTATAAATTTGTCCTGATTAATTTTTTAAACCATTTTTAATGCCTAATTTATTGAATATGAATTTGTAAAGTACTTCTACTATTGTCGACGCTATACGCCAGGTATATACACGGTTATTTTGCAATAACCGGCCAAATTTGCAGAGAAGGTTCGGAATAAATAATACAGGCAAATGGTGAAAAAAAAAATTAGAGAGCCTGATTTCTACTTATAAGTGAAACTATGAACATACCGGGATTTGGAAGTATAGAAGCTTAAACTAAAATAAGAATCTTCAGGACTACATATTCACGTCCATACTTACTGGTTGACGGCTAAATACTGAATTTACTAAACACAGCCACTAAACAGAATTGCACACTACTCACACTACACACCTGCACTAATCACCCGCAATTACTAATCACCTGCACTCGCACTAATCAAAGTAAAAAAAACACACCTTAAGGGTAAATAGGAAAGCAAAAACGTTGTTGCCCATAAATCACATTAAATTTGAGATAATTTCAAATAAAAGTAGAAGCCTTATTTATTCGAATTTTCAAAAACTGGAATAACGGTATATCATTATTTATATATGTGAACTTAAGCTTAAAATTTAGCTAGTCATTGGAAAATAACCCTGTAGAATGTACTCTGTGAATATAAGGCTGTCTTTAGAGGAATAACAACATGCATATGCTATAGTTCCACTGAGTCTGTTGTATTATCCGAAATGTCAACATCGTTAATTACGCCAACAAAATTACTCGATAAAATAACCGACGGGGCTCATATAATTATTAGTTCCATATTTATGTACCTACATACTTATTAAGCATAATGTAAACAAAGTCGTATTTTAGTTTCCAACATACAATTATCTATAAATAACTCATGTTGCCGCGTAAAATTGGTTTAATCGAAAGGCAATTCTCATCTATGGTAGAATTCCCGTGGCTTTTCTTTTATAGAATATCGGTGCCAAATGAGCACACAGTCCACCTGATAGTAAGTGGATGATGTAGACCAAAGATCTATCATCGATTAAGAGTCTAAATGCTGATGCGTTGTCACCACTGAGGACTAAAACGGAATGCCTCGTTTCTAGTTAAAAGGCACTCACCATGCGAAACACAGCAGCATGGATCTGCTATTACACGCTGGTATTCTATGAGAGCGTAGTCCTTTCCTACCATTTGTGCTACAACCATAATACAGCTGCATCATGCCTTTACCACGTAAAAAATGGTCTGATCCCTCTTTGTAGATTTGATTGCAATATACTTATATAAAGTGAAAAAAACATTCAGCTAGGGAACTGCACGACTGGAAACTGGACTGGAGTATATCGTGAATACCAAAGGCACCGCATGAAGAGAACAAAGAAACAACTATAGTATAGTATATTTTTAAAATTTAGTAAAACCTGTAATGTAAATGTCTTTCCCTTTGATAAAAGCATTATAATTGCAATAAAATTTAATTTAAACACTTTCTCAATGCAACTAAATTCAACTTTCCAATTAGCTAGTTGTCTATATTATCGATTGTCTATATTCACCAACAAGTACAAACAATTATTAATGTAAGGGCTTCTGTCTATGAATTTCTATTTCGAAACTCTTTTTAATACGTATGTATCAAATACACCTTTAAAAATAACATCTATCAACACCCACCAGGATTTACAACTTTCTTAAAAAATGGCTTATGCTCAACAGACGGATTACCAACCGCTCCATAAATGACTTTTTGCAATATATTTTTTTATAATTATTTGCGTATATCGGAACAAAAATTAATAATTTTTAATCTGGAGGCAGCCGTGATTAAACATGACATTGGGACGTCATACTCCTCAGTCTCCCCGAGACCATGGGTGATCTAAAGTACTCTAAACGTCGGGAATATAAAATAAGTTAATATACGCGATAAAATCCGTAAAACTATTTTTGTTCAAATATATTTAATTATTTCGCTCGACTATAATTTTGAACAAGATTTTCAAATTTAAATCGTCAAATTTTCTGATAATGTAATTTAAAATTAAAGCTTTTGTACAACCGACTTCAATAGAAATTATTAAGAATAACTCAATAACTATTGGTGAGACCTTGATCAATTTATATGGGACCACATGGGAAGCACCAGCTTTCAAATAAACAAGAATCATCGAAATCGGTTCACCCAGTAAGGAGTAATGAGGTAACACACATAAAAAAACATACAACCGAATCGAGTACCGGCTTCTTTTTGAAGTCTGTAGAAAATCGCAGTTATATAATTACTATCGTAAGAAGAGAGTCTTTTTCAATAAATTTGTAAAAACCGTCCCGTGAGTGTTGTAAAAATAACTTTATGTCACTCATCGGACGGTTGACTTTGTATAGATTTAATATCATATCTTACTATAGAATAATTTATATCAATTTGGTTTGTACCAGGCGTAAAATACCCAGATTGTTTTATAGAATAAGGCTGACAAACGAGCATACAATACATTTGAAGTTAAATAGATTATGTGACCCATAGATATCTACATCTACCATCTGATGACTATGATGGAATGCCTCGTTTCCAGTAAAAATGGTCTCCGATTCTCTGCACATTAAACTGCTATTTTACGCTGGTATTCTGTGAGTGTGGTCCTACCACCGTTGAGTTGCAGCTATATAGTTGTAGCAAGTATAGATCGGGCCTTCGTGCATCAACTATATAGCTGCAGTATGGCTTTACCACGTATACGATATAGCTGCAACATGTCTCTAACACATATAAAAGCTCGACGGCAGGCGTCGTCAAAGTGACAAGACATCTGGTACTGCAATTGTCAGTCCATCTGCCAAACGTATGATTACGGCAAATCGTCTCTTTAGCTGGAGAGACTTATGTCCCAATAATGAACTGTTACACGTTATCACTAACCACACGTGGCGTGGGATGTGGACGTGGCGGTGTAGGAATATCCACTACCCCATATGTTCCCGTGGGTGTCATAAGAGGCGACTGGTGGAAACAAATCAGGAGATAAGGAGCAGTGTCCGAATGAAGAAAAAAAAACTGTGGCTGCCAACCCGCTTGCCAAGCGTGGAAACTATGGCAAATGACCCTCATATGAGGCAATCTATGAGGTAGGCCTATGTTCAGCAGTGGACTTTAATAGGCTGTAAAGATACAGGTTAATGAAGAAGAACTTTTTTTCTGTAGTCACCTTATTTTTAAACTGCACAAAATAGCATTTCGGGCTTCTTATTGTCGCGTCGCAAGACCCGCCGCAGAAGAACACAAAAACTCTCCGATCACACTCTTAATCTCATGGCTGTTAGACGGGAGATGAAGCTATATTCTTCACCAGACTTGACAGCATACAGGCATCTGAACAGACAGATCTCCAAATGCATGCGGCGGGACTTACGCAACTTCAATACAGCTCGTATTGAAGAAGCGATCGAGCGGAACCAAGGCTCCAAAGTCTTTACCAGAGATCTGTCTGCCAGAAAGAGCCAACTGTCAAAGCTGAAGACAGAATGTGGCAGCATCGTTTCGGGGCACCTGAGATTTTGAGTGAGATTGAGAGGTTCTATGGGCAGCTGTACACGTCATCGTTGGAGCCACACGCAAGTGTGAGTAACGATTCAAGAGCGAGTCTGATCCGACACTATTCCGAAGACATCCCGGACGTCAGTCTGAGGGAGCTCTCCAGCACCTTAAAAATGGTAAGGCCCCAGGCGAGGATGGAATTACAGCGGAGCTTCTGAAAGCGGGTGGAAGACCGGTACTTGAAGTCCTTCAGAAGCTCTTTAATTCCGTCCTCCATGGTGGCATTACACCAGAGGCGTGGAGCAGAGGTGCGGTGGTCTTGTTCTTCAAGAAAGGTGACAACGCTCTCTTAAAGAACTACAGACCGATTTCCCTTCTGAGCCGCGTCTACGTGCCGTTTTCGAGAGTCATTTCTAATCGTCTCGCGCGCAGACTTGATGACTTCCAGCCTCCCGAACAAGCCGGTTTCCGAAAGGGCTTTAGCACCATAGACTACATACATACCCTTCGGCAAATTGTACAGAAGTCCGAAGAGTACTATTTGCCACTATGTCTGGCGTATGTGGACTATGAGAAAGCCTTTGATTCCGTCGAAATTTGGGCGGTGCTGCAGTCCCTTCAGCGGTGCCAAGTTGACTGTCGGTATATCGAAGTGCTGAAGTGTTTGTACATTAGAGCTACGAAGACTATCCGAGTACAGAACCAGAGTACGAAACCTATCCAATTGCAGAGAGGTGTAAGACGGGGTGACGTCATATCCCCGAAACTCTTCACCGCTGCATTGAAAGACGTTTTCAAGCTTCTGGACTGGAAAGGATACGGTATCAACATCAATGGCGAGTACATCACTCACCTTCGATTTGCCGACAATATAGTCCTTATGGCAGAATCGCTGGAGGACCTAAGCACTATGCTCAATGACCTCAATAGTGTCTCCCAACGGATAGGTCTTAAGATGAACATGGACAAAACAAAGATTATGTTTAATGTCCATGTCACACCTATGCCGGTAGTTGTTGGGAGCACTAAGCTCAAAGTTGTTGACAAGTATGTTTACCTGGGACAAATAGTCCGACTAGGTAAGTCCAACTTCGACCGAGAGGTCAATCGACGGATTCAACTCGCCTGGGCAGCGTTCGGGAAGCTACGACACGTCTTCTCGTCAGACGTACTTCAAAACCTTAAAACGAAATTGTACAACCAGTGCGTGTTGCCAGTGATGACTTACGGAACTGACACGTGGTCCTTCACAGCTGGCCGTATGAGGAAGCTCAAGGTCGCTCAGCGAGCTATGGTGAGGCCTGTGCTCGGAGTTTCTCTGCGTGATAAACTTAGAATTTAGGATATCCGCAGTAGAACTAGAGTAACCGACACAGCCCAACGGATTAGTACGCTGAAGTGGCAGTGGGCCGGCCATATAACTCGAAGAACCAACAACCGATGGAGAAGAAAGGTTCTCGAGTGGCAGCCTCGTACCGGTAGGCAAAGTGTAGGGCGACCCCCCACGAGATGGAGTGACAACCTGGTAAGGCATGCAGGAAGTCGATGGATGCAGGTGGCTCAGGACTGTGCTTTGTGGCATTCCTTGGGGTAGGCCTATGTTCAGCAGTGGACTTATGAAGGGATGTAATGATGATGGTGATTGTCGCGTGTGGAATTTGAATTTTAAAATGTAATGACTTACATATATACCCGATAGTAATTAATATTTGCGTATTTTCTAACTAATTAAAAACAGAAGTTATTATTATTTGTACAAATGTTTAGCAACATTTATTTATGTTCCAATTATTGACTTGTTGACTTGTGAGAGCCGTGATAGCTCAGATGGTTATCGCTCGCTGTAAGTTTCACAGTACGTGAGCAACCCGGGTTCAATCCCCGCCGGCACCAATGAAATTGTTAATTGCAATTTTAAGTGCTGATTTACAGCGTGCTCGGCGGTGAAGATAAACATTGTGAGGAAACCTGTATGTCTGAGAAATAAGAAAAAAAATATTTCGAATACATATTGGGGCAGCACGGTGGACATTTCCTTGCCCCTAAAACCCTCTCAGAAATGAGAGAAGGCCTGTGCCCAGCAGTGGAACTTATATAGGCTGTAACTTTAGCTTTTATTGACTTGATAGAATCTGGCGTTACTTTGCGGAAATCCATTATAACAAGATAAATCAATGGATAATTTATAACAACCCCCTTTTATTTACTTTTTGCGTTCGGTAATAAATCAATAAAATTAATTATGTTTTGAGATTTTATATAGTAACATTGTTAATTAAAATATTAGGTATGGTAATGACCTCTTCATCATTTTAAAATTGATATATATATATATATATATATATATATATATATATATATATATATATATATATATATTGTAGTGTTATGCTACTTACATATCATTTTCCACTATTTTTCCATTCTGTTTTTGATTTTCTGCATTAATATTTTGCATCACCTTTATTTCCATAGGATCCTGTAACGTTTTTACACAATAACAAATCATTTTCACTTCGTATTTTCACGTTATCAGCACTTTTTAAATCGCTGTCAATGGAATCTTACCATTTTCGATCTTTTATTTAGTTGTCCGTAACTCTGCAATTTCGGGTTTCGTGCGCGCTGTTGCGCAATTTTTTTTCCTATATAAATAATATCTCATTTCTTACATAAAACTTGGCAATTCTTAATATCAAGCCTAAAACTAAAAATTTACATATTTGACAATTGTTATTTATTTGGTTGTCATGGCAATTTTTATTCAAATTCGTTACCGGTCTGATGTTTTATCTCGATATTTCCACATAAATACTCTTTTGCTTTGGGTCATTTACAAAAAAATTCCTTTTAATTTAAATAATTTTCCGTTCTCTCTAAAAAGGTATAAAAGCCGAACCATCGGTAAATACGGGGAGTATCGCTTCAGTTTCCAAACGAGAAGCATCTACTAAAGGCCTTATCCCGGGGCCGCACTGCCCCGGGATCCTGCAAGCCTCCATCTACATCTGAAATCGTCGGCGTAGTCTACTTCAAGCGCGGGGCCGCACTGCTCTGGGATCCTGCAAGCCTCCATCTACATCTGAAGTCGTCGGCGTAGTCTACTTCAAGCGCGGGGCCGCACTGCTCCGGGATCCTGCAAGCCTCTATCTACATCTGAAGTCGTCGGCGTAGTCTACTTCAAGCGCGGGGCCGCACTACTCCGGGAACCTACAAGCCTATACTTTCATCTGGAGTCGTCGCCTGCGCCTCCACCTGCTAGTGCCCGCGCTACCTTTGGGTGCTGAGACTGCTTGCTCCAGGCGCTGAGTGCACCTACTCCAGGCGCTACGTGTGCCGGCTCCGGACGCTGCGTGTGCCTAGACCAGGCGCTGCGTGCCATCACCGCCAAGAAACTACAAGCTCAGCGTGTGCCTACTCCTACTCCAAGCGCAGCGTGTGTCACTTCGACCTTTAGGCTCCACTACAATATTCTCCTATCTTTATTTTTTTATCTAATTGTAATTTCACGTCATCCATAACCATCATCATATTTCATTTTTTATATAAAATTGTAAATACCTTTTTAAAAATTTAAATATATTATTTTCTTGTTCTACTTTTGTTGTTTTGTTGTTCTTAGGTTAGGTTCTTTTTTTTTAATTGTCGCTTCACGACAATATATATATGTGTATTATCAAGATATATCTAAACTAGCTAGCATACTTAGTTCCGCAGTAAATTCTTTTTATAGAATTATGGTGGCAAACGTGCACACAGTCTAGTCTACCTGGTGATAAGTGGATGCTGTAGCGCATAGACATCTAGATTTATTCTTAATAAAGTAGGAAAAACATACCAGTTTATACCAAGTTACTTGACTTCAAAGAGACAATAAATCCTTCATGGGGCAATGTGTACAATTTCCCAAAGTCGCAGAAAATTTGCAGGACTTATCTATTAATTTTTTTTATTATTATTATATGTTTTTGTTTTTTTTTATCATAAATGAATATTATAGTGCTTGTAACCTTTACGCGCTTGAAGTAAAACTTTTTTTTATAGAAATTGGGTGACAAACGAGCACACAGTCCACCTGATGGTAAGTGGTTGTTGAGACCCATAGACATCTACATCTATCCTCGTTTGCGAATCAAAATGCAGATGCATTGTCAGCCTTGAGAACTAAGATAGAATGCCTCTTTTCCAGTAAATAGGGTCTCCTGTTCTCTACACTCACCATACGAAACGCAGCAGTGTTAAGCTTCTATTTTACGCTGGTATTCTGTGAGAGCGTGGTCCTTTCCCGGTCGAGCCGACCCATTCGTGCTACAACTATACTATAAATATAGCTGCAGTTTACGTAACCAAATTAATATTTAAATAGTAAAATAGTATTATTATTAAATATTTATTATTATTAATAATATAATTATCCTATTATATTTATTAACATAGATTTATCCTAAATTTTCTTATAGGTAAGTTAATAATTATTAGAACTGAACTAAATAAAAATTTAATAAAAATGTAACTAAATATAATATGTTAACACATAATATATAAAAACCATGTAGGTATGTGTCGCAGCTTAATTAACTTTTCAGTTAACAGACTAGCCTTTTTACTAAACGGCGCCTGAATATTATTCGCCTTATAGCGGCCTGAATAATATTCAGCTGATGCGTCTACATCAACATTGCACCTATCTTGTATTATGAGCGACAGTAGGTTATGGTGGGGCTGATGTCACCCTTGAGCCACATTAAAACCGCGTACATTTATGTAATACAGCACATAATGTATAATTAAGCACAGACATCACCAATTAACGCGTAAAACGTGTATATAACATACGAGTATTTCACGAAATACTATCACCATCGCTGCCTTTATCAATTTCAAAAAAATCGACAACGGACTACATATTTTATTGAACGTTACTTCCGGCTGAAAGTACAACATTAAAGTTGCACTTAAAGAATTTTAATTAAGTATATAAAATATGACTCACTGAATTATCACGCAAAAGATCGACGACCGTTAGTAAGGGCTAATTACTGCTTATTAATGGGTGTTTTAGTCCTGCACTAAATTTCTAGGCAGCTACTTCTGATTGTAATCATCAATTAAATTTATCTAGTTATTCGATTAAGAATATTATATCAATTATGAAAGTTTTACATGTGGTAGAGCCATGCGGCTGTTGTATTACGAGTAGTATTGTAGCATGAATGGGTCGGTTCAACTGGGAAAGGACTACGCTCGCACAGAATATCAGTGTGAAATAGAAACATAGAAATTTAACATGTAACAAGGCATTCGATCTTGGCTGTCAGGAATGACAACACATCTGCATTTAATTCTTAATTGATGATAGATGCCCTGAGCCGTGGAAGCTCAGGGGCTAAACGCTCGTTGTAAATTTCACAGTAAATTGTTAATAGCGATATCAAGTGCTGATTTACCATGTGCTTGACGATGAAGTAAACACCCTGAGGAAACCTGCATGTCTGAAACATAAGACACAAAGAAATATTTCAGAAACATGTGAAGTTCGTCAATTCGCATTGAGGCAGCCGTCGGACATTTCCTTGCCTTAAAACCCTCTCAGTAATGAGGCCTGTGCTAAGCAGTGGGATCTATATGGGCTGTAACTTTAACTGTAAGGATGGATGTGTTGGTCCACAGCATTCACTTACCATTAGGGGTATTGTGTGCACGTTTGTCACTCTTATTCCTATGACTACTGCCCCGCTGGGTTTCTTGCTGATACCTCCCAGGACAGAGATATTCTCCAAATCAGTGGCTAATCAAACAAAAGAATGACTTTTAATAAATATTATTTACAACCTATATTAAATTTAAAAAAAATCTATTTCTATTTCTTTATATGAATGTCTTTTTTTTTCATTTGAAGTCTAGTGGTTCTCATGTAGTTTCATGTAAATTTCATTATCATCTGACGAGTAGTTTTTGAGTTATCCTTAATAATGCGTATGCTGACGTACGACTAACAGTTAAGAAAAGAAAATTCATTTAATTTGTTTATTACACATTAGCTTTAGAAATTCTAACTCTATTACTAAATCGGGAAAATATTTAAATTAATTTTAATATTAAATTTACTATCTTTTTTTTATAGAATAAGCGTGACAAACGAGTACACAGTCGACCTGATGGTAAGTGGATGCTGTGGCCCATAGACATCTACATCTATCTTCGTTTGCGAATCAAATTGCAGATGCGTTGTCACCCGTGAGGACTAAGATAGAATGCCTCTTTTTCAGTAAAACGGGTCTTCGCTTCTCTACACTCACCATACAAAACACAGCAGCATTAAGCTGCTATTTTACGCTGGTATTCTGTGAGAGCGTGGTTCTTCCCCGGTCGAGCCGACCCATTCGTGCTACAACTATACTATTAATATAACTGCAGCATGGCTCTACCACGTAAAATAAATACAGTTATATTCGTTATTTAACATTGTTTATGCCTGTAATATGTTAAATTACACGGACAACGATTGTTTTATCAACGTGTAAACTCACTACATCGGTGCTACAACCTCCAGGGTTGATACTCACGCATTTGACAGATAAGCGCGATAAAGCGAAGATAGCCGCAATTTGTAAGCCGAGGTGAGCGGCGTAATGAACTCGCGGAGGAACCTTTCCGCCGCTACTGACTGCTTCTGATTTCTAGAACAATAGTGTTGTGGAGTTAATTTATTTATTTAATCATTGAGAATTGTTGTTCTGTCGGACGTTATTATAATATTAGGTCGGGGAAAATGAAGAAATATCTCTTTGGTTGTACTGTTTGCATCTGGCTGGTTTTAATATCAATACATATAGGACATTAAGAAAAAGTAAAAAACATTTTAGCTCCATTTTTCAATTATTTTTCTGTCGGCTAAAATGAGTGAATCTAACGAAGAAATTCGATACATTCTGAAGTTTTATTGCAAAAAAGGGAAAATGCGACTCAAGCCGCGATACAAATTTGGGACCTAATGCAATGTCAGTAAGAGTAGCACAAAGTTGGTTCAAGCGTTTGCAGTCCGATTTTGATGTCAATGATGCAACTCGCTCTGGTCGCCCTCGTACGGATAAAGTCGATGCCATTTTTAAAACTGCGGAAAAAGATCGGCATATTAATAGTTACGACATCGCCGAGGAATTGAGAATTGACTTCTAAACAGTTTTGACCCATTTGAAAAAGTATGACTATACAAAAAAGCTCGATATTTTGGTACCACATGAGCTTGCTGAAATAAACCTAATGAATCGTGTACTCATTTGCGATTCTCTATTGAAATATAATGAAACTGAACCATTTTTGAAAAGATTGATCACTGGTGATGAAAAGTGTATCACCTGCGACAAGAACGTGCGAAAAAGATCATGGTCATAGTGTAGTCAAGCTCCACAGAGTGTAGCGTAACCCGAATAAACACGCAATAAGGCGATGCTGTGTGTATGGAAGGATTGGAAGGGCATCGTTTATTATGAGTTTTTACCGCCGGTCAAAACCATCAATTTGGATCTCTACTACCAACAACTAATGAAACTCAAGGAAGAAATTGAGAACAAACGGCCGAAACAGATCAACAGAAAAGGAGTGGTCTTTCATCATGATAACGCCAGACCACACACATATTTGGCCACTCAGTAAAAATTGAGAGAGCTTGGTTGGGAAGTATTAATGCATTCTTCATATAGTGCTGACCTTGGACCCTTAGATTTTCACCTGTTTCGGTTTCTTGGAGGACTCTCAAAATTATTTTCTACATTTGTTTCATTAAAAATCCCAAGTTTTCTACAGCAACGGGATTATGTTACGTGGTAGGGCCATGCTGCAGCTATATTACTAGTATAGTTGTAGCACGAATGGGTCGACTCGACCGAGGAAGGACCACGCTCTCACAGAATACCAGCTTAAAATAGCAGGCTAACGCTGCTGTGTTTTGTATGGTGAGTGTAGAGAACCGGAGACCTCTTTTACTGGAAACGAGGCATTCCATCTTAGTCCTTACGGGTGACAACGCATCTGCATTTTCATTTGTTATCAAGGATAGATGTATGTAGATGTCTATGGGCCACAGCAACCACTTACCATCAGGTGGACTGTGTGCTTGTTTGTTACCCTTATGCTATAAAAAAAACCTACAAGATCGCACCAAGTTATTCAACAAAATGGCACATATATGTTATAATTAAAGGTAATTAAACTTTTCTTCAGTTTTTATTTATATATATATCTTTTACTATATCGGGCTTTTCGAATTATATCGGGCGAATTTACTGCCTCGTCGGTGTAGTGCGTCGGAAAACACGTAGAGCTTTTGGTCCTGCGCCTGGTCTCTCTCCGGTCTGCTCTGGTCTCCGGATTTCCTTCCCATCAGAATATGAGAGCGAGGGACTAGAACGTGCACTGTACACTCGATTACATAATTCTGTCATTCTAGTTTCTATGATGTAAATGCTTTTAGCCTATGCGACCTTTATGGCTTCATCGGACTCAGGGCTCGCGGCCTTTCAGGCTATAAAAAAGGGGGGAGATTATTTATTTTAGAGCAACATTGCGGACGTGACGTTGCCCTAAATTGAATAACCTTGGAGGGTATAATTTTGTGTTCAGTTCTGTGATCACATTAGCATAACATGGATGAGTTATCTAATGGTCGTCCGAACAAGGGTTGACGGTCCCCGGCTCTGACGGGTTTGTACGATTTCGTATCGTTCGATGTTCTGGGCGGTGAGAATCGACCAAGGACGCGGGTGTACGGTTTTTCCCCGTTGTGGAGGGGTGTGCGGCGCGCCCCCCTGCGGACTCGCTGCGTCAAATCCGTTGTTGTCCTAACAGTATTAGTGGCACTATGTGAGTGCGTAGTGTTTGTGTGTGACTGGTCGGCGACATTTCGGTCGTCGGAATCTAACAGTATAGGGGGTCCGATTAGAACAATGCGGGATCTCCGGTGGGTTTGCATAACGTTCGGAGTCGGAGCGTGGGTCTCTGCGTTTACCACTAGCGGGTTGGGATGTGTCTCGGCCCTCTCGAAATAGCGCCGAGACATATCCTTGAAATATTCAAAGATCGTCGGAAGTTAACAGTCTCTGTATAAGTCGGAGTTTCGCTGGTACCACCGAGCTCCGGTGGCTATGCGAATGAATCTATTTTGAACGACTTGGAGGTCGTACAAATTACTATAGTTTGCGTGCGCGAATACTACGATTGCGTAAGACATGATAGATCTTATACACGATTTGTAAAGATGGAGCTTGTGTCTTAAGCACAGTTTGCTCTTGCTTTTAACTAGCGAGTGGAGGCGACTAGTGACGAATTTGACACGGTTGCAGACATTGCGAATGTGTTTCACGAATGTTACCTTATTTCTGTCCTGCGCAGATGGCTAGTCAGTCAGTAGAGGACATTATTATTAGGTCCTTACATATGAAATTAGTGTTTTGTCGTACTGACCACTCTGATCTGAAATATCTCCTCTTTGGTTAAATATTCCAAATTCAAATTTAAAAATTCCAAAATGCCGTGTAGTGGCGGTCAAGAATATCCACTACCCCATATCCTCCCGTGGGTGTCGTAAAAGGCGACAAAGGGAAACAGGCGGGAGATGGGCAGCAGCATCTTCCTGATAATAGCCAAAAGTACAATAAAAAAACTGCGGTTGCCAACCCGCTCGCCAAGCGTGGCAACTATGGCAAATACCCCCCAAATGACGAGAGTAACAAAGAGACGGCCCCCAGTCCCCGGCGGCCCCGCTATTCCTGGCTACGGTGGCGACCATGGTAACGGCGGGGCAGGGGGTGCTAAGAATCTCCGGTGGAGGTTCGGTTGCCACCTACGACGACTCGACCTGGCAACGTACAACGCACGCACCCTGAGGACTGACGAGAAGATCGTGGAGCTGGAAGAAGAGATAGACAAGTTGCGCTGGCATATTATAGGATTATCCGAAGTCCGAAGAGAGGGGGAGGACACGGTAATCCTCGAATCCGGCAACTTGCTCTATCACCGGGAGGGCGACCATCTGTCCCAAGGAGGTGTCGGATTTATCGTCCACAAGTCTCTCGTTAACAACGTTGTAAAGATCGGGAGTGTGTCGACGAGGGTTGCGTACCTTATACTCAGAATCACCAAACGGTATTCGCTGAAGGTCATACAGGTTTACGCACCAACCTCGGCACACCCCGATGAGGAGGTGGAGGAAATGTATGAGGATATCTCTAGAGCCATGCATTCCTCCAAAACCCAATATACGGTGTTAATGGGAGACTTCAATGCAAAACTAGGCACAAGAGAGAACGGTGAGCTGAAAGTAGGGAAATTTGGAATAGGGCAACGGAACCCAAGGGGCCAGCAGCTGGCCGACTTCATGGAGAAAGAGGGACTCTTTATGATGAACTCTTTCTTCAAGAAGCGGCCCCACAGGAAGTGGACCTGGTCGAGCCCCGACGGTTCGACAAAAAATGAGATTGACTTCATTATGACGACCAGACGACAACTGTTCAGTGATGTCTCAGTGATCGCGAGGGTGAAAACCGGCAGCGATCACCGAATGGTTAGAGGCACACTGAACCTAAATGTTAAGATGGAGAGGTCTCGTCTGATGAAGTCAACGCTCCGTCCCCCTCGTGCTCTAATCCAAAGTCCCGAAACCTTTCAGCTCGAGTTACAAAACCGTTTTCAGTGCCTAGAAGACTGCAATGAAGTGGACAATATGAATGACAAGCTCGTGGAAACTGTCCATGCGGTCGGAGCTAAGTTCTGCAAGACCCGCCGCAGAAGAACACAAAAACTCTCCGATCACACTCTTAATCTCATGGCTGTTAGACGGGAGATGAGGCTACATTCTTAGATCTCTAAATGCATGCGGCAAGACTTACGCAACTTCAATACAGCTCGTATTGAAGAAGCGATCGAGCGGAACCAAGGCTCCAAAGTCTTTGCCAGAGATCTGTCTGCCAGAAAGAGCCAACTGTCAAAGCTGAAGACCGAATGTGGCAGCATCGTTTCCGGGGCACCTGAGATTTTGAGTGAGATTGAGAGGTTCTATGGGCAGCTGTACACGTCATCGTTGGAGCCACACGCAAGTGTGAGTAACGATCCAAGAGCGAGTCTTATCCGACACTATTCCGAAGATATCCCGGACGTCAGTCTGAGCGAGATTAGAATGGCTCTCCAGGACCTTAAAAACGGCAAGGCCCCAGGCGAGGATGGAATTACAGCGGAGCTTCTGAAAGCGGGTGGAAGACCGGTACTTGAAGTCCTTCAGAAGCTCTTTAATTCCGTCCTCCATGGTGGCATTACACCGGAGGCGTGGAGCAGAAGTGCGGTGGTCTTGTTCTTCAAGAAAGGTGACAACGCTCTCTTGAAGAACTACAGACCGATTTCCCTTCTGAGCCGCATCTACGTGCTGTTTTCGAGAGTCATTACGAATCGTCTCGCGCGCAGACTTGACGACTTCCAGCCTCCCGAACAAGCCGGTTTCCGAAAGGGCTTTAGCACCATAGACCACATACATACCCTACGGCAAATTGTACAGAAGTCCGAAGAGTACAATTTGCCACTATGTCTGGCGTATGTGGACTATGAGAAAGCCTTTGATTCCGTCGAAATTTGGGCGGTGCTGCAGTCCCTTCAGCGGTGCCAAGTTGACTGTCGGTATATCGAAGTGCTGAAGTGTTTGTACAGTAGAGCTACGATGGCTATCCGAGTACAGAACCAGAGTACGAAACCTATCCAATTGCAGAGAGGTGTAAGACAGGGTGACGTTATATCCCCGAAACTCTTCACCGCTGCATTGGAAGACGTTTTCAAGCTTCTGGACTGGAAAGGATACGGAATTAACATCAATGGCGAGTACATCACTCACCTTCGATTTGCCGACGATATAGTCCTCATGGCAGAATCGCTGGAGGAACTAAGCACTATGCTCAATGACCTCAATAGTGTCTCCCAACGGATAGGTCTTAAGATGAACATGGACAAAACAAAGATTATGTTTAATGTCCATGTCACACCTATGCCGGTAGTTGTTGGGAGCACTAAGCTCGAAGTTGTTGACGAGTATGTTTACCTGGGACAAATAGTCCGACTAGGTAAGTCCAACTTCGACCGAGAGGTCAATCGACGGATTCAACTCGGCTGGGCAGCGTTCGGGAAGCTACGACACATCTTCTCGTCAGAAATACCTCAAAACCTTAAAACAAAATTGTACAACCAGTGCGTGTTGCCAGTGATGACTTACGGAACTGAGACGTGGTCCTTCACTGCTGGCCGTATGAGGAAGCTCAAGGTCGCTCAGCGAGCTATGGAGAGGGCTATGCTCGGAGTTTCACTGCGTGATAAACTTAGGAATGAGTATATCCGCAGTAGAACCAGAGTAACCGACATAGCCCAACGGATTAGTAAGCTGAAGTGGCAGTGGGCCGGCCATATAGCTCGAAGAACCGACAACCGATGGGGAAGAAAGGTTCTCGAGTGGCAGCCTCGTACCGGTAGGCGAAGTGTAGGGCGTCCCCCCACAAGATGGAGTGACGACCTGGTAAGACATGCAGGAAGTCGATGGATGCAGGTGGCTCAGGACCGTGCTTTGTGGCATTCTTTGGGGGAGGCCTATGTTCAGCAGTGGACTTGTGAAGGGCTGTAATGATGATGATGATGAAATTTAAAAATTCATTTAGCTAGTAAATTTGAGTTTTGAAAACAGTCATTCATTTGTTTTTTCCTCAGTATTTTACAGTGCTGCAGAAACAGCTCGAAGGATTAATGATGTATACGGTGCTGGTGTCGCAAAAGAAATCACGGTACGTTTTTGGTTTCAACGTTTTAGTTCTGAAAATTTCGACCTTCAGAACCAACCCCGTGAACGGCCGGAGACCAAAATGGAAAATGAAAAATTAAAGGCTATTGTGGAAGTGCATCCATCACAAAGCACTTCAAAAATAGCTGCAGGCTTCGGGATAAGTGATTAAACTTTTTAATCCACTTGGAGCAAATCGGGAAAGTAAAAAAACTTGGGTACCTCATGAATTGAGTGAATCGAATTTGCAAACACACATCGACAGTTGTGTTACTTTGCTCAACCGACACAATAATGTAGGAATTTTAAATCGAATCATTACTTGTGATGAAAACTGGATACTGTACAATAATCGGAAGCGCTCGTCGCAATGGCTGAACCCTGGAGACCCAGACAAATCCTGCCCTAAACGAAAATTGACTCAGAATAAGTTACTTGTGAGTGTTTGGTGGACTAGCGCCGGTATCGCTCACTACAGCTTTCTAAAATCTGGCCAAACGATTACGGCAGATATCTATTATCAGCAACTGCAAACCATGAAGGAAGAACTAGCTGCTAAACAACCGAGATTGGTCAATCGCTCTAGGCCACTGCTGCTTCACGACAATGCAAGACCACACACTGCACAACAAACAACCACTAAGTTAGATGAGCTACAATTGGAATGCCTGCAACATCTACCGTACTCCCCGGACCTTGCTCCAACAGATAACCATTTTTTTCAGAAGTTGGACAACTTCTTACAAGTAAAACAATTCAACTCCGATGCGGTAGTCCAAACCGCCTTCAAAGATTTTATTGATTCTCGCCCCCATGGTTTTTTAGTAAAGAGATAAATGAACTACCTATGAGATGGCAAAAATGCATAGATAAAAACGGTGCATACTTTGATTAATTAAATATATTTTACAAAAAAAGTTACTTTATATTCCTCCCGTACAAAACGCCAATTTCATTATGTAAGGACCTAATATTTAAACAAACAGGCAAATTATTACAAAGATTAGTAGTTTTTTAAATTAATATTAAAAAAACGAAAATAAAAGAAGCTTCTGTTAAGTAGTATTTCTTTTTCAATACCAACATCTCGCAATCCTTAAACAAACTATAACCTCGTAAATAAAATAACAATTACCCAAAGATGTTTTAGACATATAAAACATCTTAGCAATAACCATATTGTCGACAAAGAACAACATTATTTTCTATGTTAGAGAAGAATTTCTCGGTTGCCATTTATTATAACAAGCATATTGAATTTTGTAGTAATAAACATAAGAAAAGGAAGAGTCAATAGCATTTTGTCGCGCGATGACATCTCTGGTGTGAAGCCCGTCCATTAACCACCTATCGCCACTTCGTTAGTCGAACACATCCTATCTGCAACTCGTTTTAACACTTAAAGACTATTATCCCGTGCTTCGTACTAACTTTCGCCAATATTTCCATTGCAACATTTACAGAAACGTTCATAGCGAAATAAGCTTACGGCTGCGAGAATCCCTCAATTGTTTGACATGTCTAATAGCCATTATACTATTATTTCGTATGAATCATTGCTTTCAGATCTAAATAGTCGTGAAGACAATTCAAGAGTGTTAAAGGATTTTGATTCTTACGGTTTAAGACGTAAGAATGTTCGTTTTTATGAAAAGTGTTTTATTGTTGCAGTGAGCCACCCGCTAACAGATGGTGGTTGATAAGGTGGGTCAGTAATAGGAGTCAGGAACAACTCGTTTTATTTTATACAGATTACGATAGTTCCCACTTTATATCATCTTTATGTTTAGTTGCTTTTTTATTTTAGACTAGCTGGTACACGGCGCGTTTGTGCCGCAGAAGAAATAATTGTGTAAATATCCTTTGAAATTTGGAAGAATTACGATGTAGTTGATAATACATTTATTGAAGTCGTATATCTTTTTAACTTGTTCTTTGACGTACTTATTACTTAACGGTCAGCCACCGTAGAGTCTGGATTTCCGCACAGTAACGCCTGATTCTATTAAATATATATAGTTAACTAGCGTTCCGCCCTGGCTTCACACGAGTGATTTCTGGATCTCGACAATAGCGCTACCTACCAGGTCCAATTGTGAATCTGAACCATCCAGGGACAAGAACTCAAACACACAAAACATTTCATCAAAATCGGTCTAGCCATTTTCGAGTTTTTGCGAGATTGACGGACAGCAATTGATTATAATATCTACTCGTACTAATATAGAGAAGCGGAAAAGTCTTTTTTTTGTTAAACGCGCTAATCTCTGGAACTACCAGTCCGATTTGAAAAATTATTTTCGTATATTATTGCCAATCTTATGAGGCTATCTGGCATTAAGCTACACTTCTCAGCTAGCCTTAAATATTGATTTTTTTTAAGCAATTCAGAAGAAAAAACGCTCCCGAAATAATTCATCCACGTGCGCTGGTGTTACAGTTAGTGAAACGTAAATATAATGTTCTACAAAAATATAGATCCTTTTTTCATTTAAAAATGTCCGCATATGCCTCTTTCTTATACATAAGCCACAATTAAGTATTTTGTGACAAAAAGTGATTTATGAGCGTTATTATTAGGTACGACATTATTAATCCTTAAGAGCAAAAGCTTCATCGTCAAGACAATTTATTAAGATAAACTTTGCTGTTAATAGCATGTTACTTGAACGCAGATAATATAAAATTAAAATAATTCAACACATGAACGACGCATAAACCCTAGCTGCCCAACGAGAATCGAAAGACACCAGCAGTGAATACTTCTACGAGGGAGGGTAGTTCTATCATTATAACTAAAAAAATATCAAAATTAATGGAATACTTTTATCTATTGGCTTAGGTGCCCCTTGAAGCGCAAAGTTAAATCTTATGCATTCTCCCTCTCCCTCCCGAGTGAGCGTCACCCCCCCCCCCTCCCCCCGCACCCCAGAAAGTATCCCGAAGCGCAGTTTTTTTTTTCAGTTTTAAAGAAAACCGTACTTCGTGTACGGTTTACATGAAAAGTGTGTAAGTACAAAATGATTCTTGATAAATTTGCTATCAAACTCTTATACACATAAAAGCGATATCACTTACATTTTCCGCGCAATCTGCTAGGAAGTAAAATATTTTTTAGCAAATTTCTGGACACTTTCTGTACATTAATTTTGCCAATTTTTCTAGCCATGTCATGTCGCACGCCTCAGACACGTGATTACGTGAGTGAAATCGCGGTGCACAGCTATTATGTAATAATATATAGACAATACCCAACGATTATTACCTACTAACCTACTGTTATCTCACTGCGCCCTAATTAACTACGAGAGAATGACTAAAAATCTGATTTCTGTAATCCTTTTAACATAGGTTAAGATAATAAAGTATAGTATAGTTGTATAGTTATAGCACGAATATGTCTGACCAAGGAAGGACAACGCTCTCACAGAATGCCAGCGTAAAATAGTAGCTTAATGCTGCTGTGTTTGGTATTGTAAGTGTAGAAAACCGAAGACCCTTTTTACTGGAAAAGAGGCATTCCATCTTAGTCCTCACGGCTGACGAGGCATCTGGATTTTGATTTGCAAACGAGGATAGATATAGATTTCTATGGGCCACTGCAACCACTTACCATCTGGTGGACTGTGTGCCCGTTTGTCACCCTTATCTTATAAAAAATAAAGAACAGTATTTTCATTCACTTTAAATTCTATTTTATAAGCCCAAAAGCCTTTCTCACAACCTACCGCACGGTTCACTTTGCGGTCGCCATTAAACGATAGAAGGATTTATGTTATATTTTCTGAACATGACTGTGAATCTATCTGAATTTTATAGCCTCTGCCACTACTCGATTGTTAAATGATTATTTGTTATTTGCATTAACAACACACTTAGACTTACTCGAACGTTATTTATTTTATTATATGAAACGGATTCAGTTGCCTTCCGCGAATATTAATATTTAATGGATGTCTTAACTTTTATACATGCCAACATAAATGTGGATTGCACTAGTGGGTAATAAGTGAAGATACTTTATAATTTATTCACCCAAATTATACCAGTTATAACATAATTAGACATTGGCCAAATTACCCGTGGCAGCTGTGGGACAACAGTAGGAACACCCAAATGTTTCTATAATAATTTAAAATTTAAAATTTTGTGTTACCGACTTCGATATAAATTATTAAGAATAACTCAAAAACTATTAGTCCGACCTTGATCACATGAGAAGCACCAGCTTTCAAATAAAAAAAGAATCATCGAAATCGGTTCACCCAAAAAAAAGGTATGAGGTAACACATAAAAAAAAGAAAACATACAGTCGAATTGATGACCGTCTCCTTTTTGAAGTCGGTAGTAAATTAGTAGTACGCATGCAAACTAGGAGATAGTCGGCAGTGTCTTGGGGGTCTTCGAGAAGAGATCAACAACATTTACTTCAAAATCTTAAATCAACAGCGCGTGTTGCCAATGATGAAACCGAGACATAGTTTTTCATTTCTTGACACGCGAAGATGCTTAATTACCTTATACATGCTATGAAGAGGACTATGATTGAGGTTTCCCAGTGTGATAAATTCCGTAACGTAAGTAGTAGCCTAGCCCAGTAGATCAGTAGACTTAAGTGGCATTGGGTCAGCTATACAGTTTTAATAAATATAATAAGGGTAAATGAGCACACAGTCAATTAAATGGTAAGTGGATCCCGTGGCCCATAGATATTTACATCTACCCTCAATTAAGAATCGAAATACAGATGCGTTGTCACCTCTGAGGTCTAACATGGAATGCCTCGTTTCTAGTAAAAAATGCCTCTACATTAGCAATAAACTGCTAATTTACGCTTTCTATGAGTGCGTGGTCCTTCCTCGGTCGAACTAACCCATTCATGCTGCAACCATAATATAGCTGCAGCGTTGTTCTTTGAAATCAAATAAAAAGCACTTAATAGTGTTCGATGTTCATCTTTAGTAGATCTTTTCAGAGTAATGTGTATTATTTAAATTATTTTTCGTTAGTTTTAACCTGCTTTTATAAAAGCAGCCTATAATTCGTCGTTTATGCCGCAACGACTAATCAAAATAAATGTCTACATCAACATGCTATGTAGTATCCACATGGAATATACACTTTACGTATTATGCTTTTTTTTTGCAATTAACAGGGTTAAAAAATGAAGAAGTCCTATCTTCAAAGCGTATGTTTTTTCTTAGATAATTTGTTGGAAAGTTTACTGCCGCAAATAAAGGAAATCGTCGATTAAAATTGTGGTTTCGGCTAGAATTTTAACTCAATTGTATATGACGCACCGAATTTTTGTATATTTATTTCGTTAAATAACTGAATAAGGACACGCAGGCCTTATTCAGTTATTTGTGTGTTGCCATCTTCTATTCAAGGATCATCTACTGTTGGATAAAGGCCTCCTCCAGCTCATGCCATTTGTCTCTATCTCTCTTTTTTCAGTACGTGGCCACTGACTTCAAGTTATTGCCTCTATATCGGCCTCTATCTTCTAAGATGTCGACAACGTTCTCTCCTACTGTCCTTTCTTCAACTTTCTTATTTATTCGTAATTAGAAGTTTCCTTTGAATAATTCTTTTAACGACCAGTATTATATATTTAAACTAACTGTTCCCCGCGACTTCGTCCGCGAGTAATTTAGGGTTTTAATTTTGTTGCGTGTAACCTGAAAAAGTGGAAAATATAAGTAGCCTAAGTTACTCCTTATAACATGAGCTATCTACCAGTGAAAGTCTCGTCAAAATCGGTCCAGCCGTTTCGGAGATTAGTTATATATAGATATACTTTCATATGAAATTAGTAAAAATCTGTTATTTTGACATTACAAACAGACACTTCAATTTTATTTATTTGACTAATTAGTTAAATGTACAAAAACTTTACATTTGTGTACTAAAATTTTGTGGCGAGAACTTTCTTAAATTAATATCCTTAATATAAATAATGGTAGCATTTGGAAATCAAAAGCTGTTATTATCGTATTAGCAACGCACGCCCTCCAACCTGTGCCCGGGGGCTACACCTAAATAAGACATTTGCCTTAAACATACGGGAGTAAATTTCTAATGCGCCCGCTGACATATCTTGAATTTGCTACCTGAATATAAGATAAATAAATCCGTAAAAAATTTACTAAGGAAAAGCCAAAAATATATTGTGGTTACAAATGCCGAAATAACCATTTTGTACTGGGTTATTTTGCTATAACCGGCCAAGTTTGCAGAGAAGATTGAGAATAAGTAATATAGGCAAATGGTTAAGAAAAATTAATTAAAAAAAAACCTCGATAATTCTGTCATTTTTATCTTTTAAATTCAAAATGCGTGGAAATGAATTATTTTAACTCATTTTAGTGCACACGCACACATTCGTAAGGGTCGATTCGTAGGCAAAAACGTTGTTGCCAATAAATGACATTCAATTTGGGATAATTTCAAATAAAAGTAGAAGCCTTATTTTTGTACTCGTATTTTCAAAAGTGCAATAACAATATATCATTATTTATAATTTTGAACTTAAGTTTAAAATTTGGTCACTCTTTGAAATCAAACACTCCTTGACCGACGTAAAATATTCAGACTGGCGAAAGATAATAAATAGTGCATAAGTTAACGATACATCGGGTACTGCATTTAAAAAACGCCGTATTTCGATTGTGGTAAGTACTCTTCTTAGAGTCATGGTTAGCTTCGTTTTGACATTTGACGTTTGATTTCGTATTAAGTAAATGTATCAAAATTGATTATGAACCGATGTTTTATCTTAATATCTAATTGCAGGTAATTAACTGCTATTGACCAATGACATACCTCAAAACCTTAAAACGAAATTGTACAACCAGTGCGTGTTGCCGGTGATGACTTACGGAACTGAGACGTGGTCCTTCACTGCTGGCCGTATGAGGAAGCTCAAGGTCGCTCAGCGAGCTGTGGAGAGGGCTATGCTCGGAGTTTCTCTGTGTGATAAACTTAGGAATAAGGATATCCGCAGTAGAACCAGAGTAACCGACATAGCCCAACGGATTAGTAAGCTGAAGTGGCAGTGGGAAGGCCATATAGCTCGAAGAACCGACAACCGATGGGGAAGAAAGGTTCTCGAGTGGCAGCCTCCGGTACCGGTAGGCGAAGTGTAGGGCGTCCCCCCACGAGATGGAGTGACGACCTGGTAAGACATGCAGGAATTTGATGGATGCAGGTGGCTCAGGACCGTGCTTTGTGGCATTCTTTGGGGGAGGCCTATGTTCAGCAGTGGACTTGTGAAGGGCTGTAATGATGATGATGACCAATAAGGAAGATATTTACTCAAGTGGAGGTGTCGTACGGCCTAGAAAGACATGCAGGAACTCGATGAGTCGGATGCCAGTGGCTCAGGACTCTCCGTTATGGCATTCCTTGCGAAAGGCCTATGTTCAGAAGTGGACTTGTGAATAATATATTGTGAAAATGTTATTATGACATTATTGGTACAACTACATTTTTTATAGATTAAGAGTGACAAACGAGCACACGACCTGATCAGTTAATTCTGTGGCCAATAAACATCTACAACTTTCCTCGATTAAGAATCAAAATGCAGATGCGTTTTAATTTTTATCGACTAAGATGGGTACACTACACTCATCATACGAAACAAACTAGCATAAAGTTGATATTTCATGCTGATATTCTGTAAGAGCGTGGTCCTTCCCCTTTCGAGCAAACACATTGTTGCTAAAACCATAATATTATTGCAGCATGGCAATACTACGTATAAAACATGTTAGCAGATGTACATGTTAGTTACCCTGTGCATGGATTGAGAGACAGTGCGTCAGTGAGAAGAATAATTATTCGGAAGAAGTGTTCAGATGATACGTACGGTATAATATATATAAGTACGATAAGTACGGGACTCAATTTTTTTCCAGAGATTATCGAAACGAAACAATGACTATATTGTTCTTTTCTAAATTGCACTTTAATTCAAGAAGCGCAAGAGGGGAGATGCCGTTGTAAAAATAGAAGTAATTGAAAATTTTATCACGTAGCGGAATCCATTTAAAATGTTCTGGCTACGCACATCCGTCTGCTTACTGGCGCTGTCTTTACTTCTGGCACCTATACTCGCAGCAGTCTGTCCAGATAGTTGCGACTGCAACACTATTCGTGACGGCCTTCATCGTGTAACAAGCAGCAGTTTAGCTGAACTCTACAAATTTACTCTTCGTTATAAGCATCATATTATGAATATTCTTGATCCCTCACATAATAATATCACGAAACCATGAACTTGACCCATTAACAGAAGTTGTATCTTTCGATCCCTCTATAAATTGTATCACAAATCTCAAGAATTTTTTGCACAATGCAAAGAAATTAGTGCATCTTAACCTATCCAACAATAGGACAAGAAAGCTCTCTCTGACACATTTGCCGACAAGTGTTAGTTCATTAGATTAGATATAACTAACAATATGTTACCTTCAGAATTGGGGCATTTAATCAGTTTATAACATTTAGAACTTGATGGTAATCAATTAAGATGTTCTTGAGTAAATATCATAGCATATTATCGTTTGTTAGCAGCAAATGTTTTTATAAATAATATAAAATGTGCGGGTCCTACAAGCCTACAAGGTCGCTCTTGGCTAGAGTTAAAGACAAAAGACGTTTGTAAATCTACTAAAATAGATAATAATTATCCGGATATCATGATGGGCGATCAACCAGTTGATGTAATTAAAGTCGGAGAGAAAACATCCGCATTAAAATCAATGCTAATGCTGCAAGTTAGTTCAATTGTATCACTCATGATACAATTGAACTAACTCAGGATCATAAAGTGTATGGGAATTTGTTAGCCACAGATGAAATAATTCTCGTTAACAACTTGGATACCACCGATGATCCTATAGAAGGATCTGGTGTAGGATCTGTATTTATTATTCCAGAATATGAAGATAACACAAAACTAATCGTAACAACTACACTTGTTTATGAAGAACTTAATCCCGAGCCAGTGCATAAAATATTTGAAGAAGATTCTTGTACAGTATTCAGATTTTCTTATGCCTGTACCACCTTTAATTTATGAAGCAGGTGGTTATTGGCACAGAAGAACTGATAATGAAATTATCACCGAAAGTGCTGCGCCTGCAACGCCACAAATTACACGAAATACCACTATTTTAGAGAAAATTAGAGTAACACATACTTCAGAAGGCTTGGGTCAAGCACCAGCTAATAAAGAAAATGTGTTTCCATATAAAACGGGCACTTACGTGTGTATAGCTCTAATAGTTGTACTACTGGTTGGATTAATAGAATTTGCTATAATTATAGGTCAAATGAGAAAACGTAGAGATGGAAGGCTATTAAGACAACAAAAGAGAGACAGAAAAAGCATGAAAATAAATGATGGATATGAATAAATCTTTATTAGGCAAACCTGCTCCAGTAAACACCCTAGGAGATAAAAAAAATACGGGAATATGAGCCAGAGTAATAACGGGGTTCTTGGAAATGGCATAAAACATGGATCCAAGATTGATAGTCCTAGGGATTCAAATCATAATAAATGCAGCTCTATTGACAATAAACTAGTTGAAGAAAGTCAGTTACCATAACAAGAAACCTCACTCCATGCTGATTATGCGTCACCTGGCTCTAGAAAAGACACCAAACTCGCTATCCATATTTGTGCCTATAAATGATGATGATACTCAAAGACTAAACGGTAATGCAGATTCAGATATATCTCAACCACTTTTTAATGGACATCCAATTTCTGATTCTGATTTTTTGGATCCATCACTAGAGTATGTGTCCGTATATTCGCTAGATATGGGAAGGGTTCGGATCAAAATGACTGAGACACTGAAACCAAAACCGCCAGTACTAGTCACCAGAAGTAGGTCGAATGCTGGAGATATCATCATTACACCCTCAGTGGATGGAAATATGCTTAAATCAACCACTTGGAACTAAATCTCCTTGCAAAGGATCATATTCCTTTTGTGTATTTGTCACACAACAAATGTTTCTCTATTGGCAAAGTTCTGTGATTTTTTATGTGCATAAAACGAGAAATCTTGTGTATGAGAGTATGGAAGAAATTGGCGTGACTGTTTTTTTTTTCTAGAAACGTCGCTGCCAAAGTGTGTTTGTAGTCTACTGCTAGTGGTAAAAATATATTTATATACCTTATTATATTTCGTGATAAGAACAAAATATTTTATACATGTGAAAGGTTGCCATGTTCATTATAGAACTAAACTAAGTTATTCTTTGTAATTCAATCTTGTAGAATTTCTTTTACAAGTACTTACGTAAAAATAATTTGACAGATTTCTACTATATTATCTGGGCAATACTTTGTTTAGTCCGAATATTATGTTTGAATTGTTAATGGTTGTGTACTTACTTTATAAAGAATATTACAATACACGTTAGTAATGAAACAATGAAAGTTTTGACCATTGCTAACTTTTGGTTTATACACAGTCAGGTCATAAGTATTGTCACACAGTAAAAACTTTTCTTTTAGAATGCTGGCCACAAATAAGTTTATTGAATTCGAATTTCGAATTGTTCATGAAAATAAAACTGTATACTTTTTAGAATTTTACTCATTTTTAAATATGGAGTGGACGCTTAGAGAAGACCGTGTTGCAGTTATTGCGTTGCATCGTTGCGGTTACGCGCCAATTCAAATTTTTGACATACTGAAAAATTTGAATATAATCAAAAGATTCGTTTATCGTACCATCAAACGATACAATGAAGACTCTAGTGTAGATGACAGGTCAAGAAGTGGTCGCCCTCGGTCTGTTAGGACTCCAGCAGTGATAAACGCTGTGAAGGCGCGAATTCAAAGAAATCCCAAACGTAAGCAGAAACTGTTGGCCCTTCAGATGGGGTTAAACAGAACCACGGTGAAAAGGGTGTTAAATGAAGACTTAATGCTTCGGGCATATCGAAGAAAAACAGTACATCGTTTAAAGACTCGTCTAATGGACCTGACACTGAAGAGATGCCGCGCTTTGTTGAAGCGGTACGCGGGAAAAAAATATCGGGAAATTCTTTTTTCGGATGAAAAAATTTTTACCGTAGAAGAGAGTTACAACAAAGAAAATGATAAGGTGTACGCACACAGTAGTGAAGAAGCGAGCAACCGTATTCCGCGTGTCCAACGAGGTCATTTTCCATCCTTGCTCATGGTATGGTTGGGAGTTTCAAGTTTCTTATTGGGGCTTAACAGAGGTACATTTTTGTGAGATAGGTGTAAAAACGAAGGCAGTTGTGTATCAAAATACAGTCCTGACGAACCTTGTGGAACCTGTTTCTCATAACATGTTCATTAACAGGCACTGGGTATTCCAACAAGATTCGGCGCCAGCTCATAGAGCGAAGAGCACACAAGACTGGCTGAATGGTATGAAATCGACTTCATCCGGCACGAAGACTGGCCCTCCTCCAGTCCAGATTTGAATCCGTTAGATTACAAGATATGGCAACACTTGGAGGAAAAGGCGTGCGCAAAGCCTCATCCGAATTTGGAGTCACTGAAGACATCCTTGATTAAGGCAGCCGCCGATATTGACATGGACCTCGTTCGGGCTGCGATAGACGACTGGCCGCGCAGATTAAAGGCCTGTATTCAAAATCACGGAGGTCATTTTGAATAAACTTTAGTGTCATAAGAATCTATGTTTTGTTAAGTTCATTTTGGTATATAAATGGTTACATAATGAATAAACTTGTTTCAATTACTTTATATTAAACATGTGACAGAATTTATGACCTGACTAGGTATATCTCAACTACTTCCTATTAGAATGTTTCTGTTTCATGTTGTAATGTAAGTGGTTTCTTAATTATAATATTTTATTGAATTAGTTTATTAGATTGTGATACCCCGGTTGCCCCGGGCTATATGCCGTACTGAAATCCAGTGCTATCACTGGGACCGGCCCATTTTATAGTTTTATACTGCAGCCGAGCTACTTTTAATGTGTTAGTGTATGTACTTGTATTAATTATGTGGTTAATACTTCGGTTTAAGTTCTAGTCTTTTTCTTTTTATTACTTTTTAATATTTTGTCCTGCTTGCTTTTACTGGAATAAGCATGTTTTCTTTCTTTCTTTTATTCTTCTGTCATAATGAAAGAACATTACGTAGTTGTGGAGTATTTCCCACTAGCAAAAATTCCCACAAGAGCTACACAATCGCAATGCAGACTAAACAAAGACCTTCATCGTACTACAAAGGTTGCCATTATTCAAAGCAGGACCCCTTGATGAGTGTGGCCTTTAGTAGGAACGAAAGCCTGTGGGTCGCTGGCAGGGAAATTTTTATTTATTTTATTTTATAGAAAAGGGTGAATAACCGGCACACATTCCACCTGATGGTAAGTGGCTGCTGTAACCCATAAATATTAACATCTCTCCTCAATTATAAATCAAAATGCAAATACGCTGTCGCCCCTAAGTAAAAAGATGGATATAAACACAACACAAAATGGTGTCTCTAAACGTCCAGTAATACGATTACCTGTAGAACGAAATTTTCTCGGAAGTGGTTTTGGGAAATCGTGATAGCACTGCAAGAATATCGCGGTGTAACCGGGATGGCTGGGACGTGTTAAAAAAGTAAAAAGTAAAGCGATACAGGGTTGGCTACAAGCAGAGATCGTAATCTTTGCTTGAACCGAAAGCGGAGAGGAGATATTCCTTAAATCCTCAATAAAGTTTAAATTCAATGGAAAACCTCATTACAAAATTTATCACAGAGAATACTCACGTATGTTTTAAGTTAATATCGGGTGAAACCGCGATTATAGATTAGTTACGGATACTGTCGCACGCGATTTGCCGCCTCTTTGAGCAAGGCATTAAAGCTAACAATATATATATTTAGATAAAGCAGTTTGAACGGGTTTTTCAATCGACATCAAAAAAAGAAAGTTGTCAATTCGACTGTTTTACTTGTGTTACCTCAGTACTTTTTTCTAGGAGAACCGCTTTTAATTATTCTTTTTTTATTTGAAAGTTGGTGCTTTTCATGTGGTACCATATAAATTTGATCAAGATCTGACCAGTAGTTTTTGAGTTATCCTTAATAATGCGTGTTTTATTAACTTCGACTACATTGATGATGTTCTCATTTTATTAAATTGAAGTCGGTTATAACAATTATTTAATTTTCTACCGACTTCAAACAGGAGGAGGTACCCAATTCGACTGTATGTTTTTTTATGTGTTACCTCATACCTTTTTTCTGGGTGAATATATTTCGATGATTCTTTTTTTTTTTTGAAAGCTGGTGCTTTTTATATAGTCCCATATAAATTTCATCAAGATCCGATCTATAGTTTTTGAGTTATTCTTAATAAATTATATTGTAGTCGGTTGTACAAAATTTTAAATTTTAAATTATGGCATTTTGATTCGCATCATATCTAAACGATTCTTCTACTTCTTTGTTATCAGTGTGTTATAGAACCTCATAATCGTTTCTTACAATAGACGTGGGACGAGATGGGGTGATTGTTTCTCTTGCACCGCCACCATACAGCTGATAAAAACGAGCACACAGCCAACCTCATGGTAAATGAATCCTATAACCCATAGACACTTACATCTATTCTCGATAAAAAGATCAATTACTATACATAATACTTTATTACTTATTATATGAGTGAAGGTCTTCGTTGGTCGAGCCGATCGACTGCTGCTGATTCGTACTGCATTCATCATAAGTTGCAACGTGCCTCTACCACTTATAACTTTAAAAAATAATAATAGGAAGACCCATTAATGTCTAAAGAAGACATTCATTTGATAAGCCTTATTGCACCTTTTATTAAATTAGTATCTGTATGACCAAGCTTTTCCCGGCATTAAAAATATAATTTGTCACCTAGACAGCCTTCGAAAGTAAAACATTATCTAAATATAAAATTTCAATTAAATCGTTAGCACGATCCAAGAAACCAATAACATAATTTATCCAAATTATATACAAGAATTGCTCACTTAAAGAATAAGATTTCTTACTCTATTTATTTATATATTCATTCGTAAATGTAAGTACTAAAGGATATTTTACACTATCTTTATCTTCCTGAGCCATAAAAGACCGGTGAAACTTATTTCTTAAGTGTCAGAGAAAATGTAAAAACACCATTAAGACTCTAGTTACTGCCCCCGATATTTTAGATTATCTTGTAACACTTTAGATAGGTTGCATTGTTAGGTATGTAAAGATAACTTCATTCTACAAATACAGCCTCATTTTATTACTGTTGAGTAGTGACGAAAACTGTCCAATATTGATCTGAGACCATAGGTGTCATGCTTATGTGGGACTTACAAGAAAAAAGGGTTTTTCTTCTCTCCCTTTTCAATGTATATTGGGTTTGTGATTATGTAGGCTATGGGTTATCTAGCTATCATTTATTTCAAAATTTTCTATGTAAGCCCATACTTATAACCATACATAACTTCTAACAAAGATAGCTACAGATACGTTGTCACTTCTTTATATAAAATTGAAGAGACAAACAAACTTACAATCCACCTTATGGAAAGTTACTACTGCAGCCCATGAACACCTGCAGACAACTTCTAACAAAAATAGCTACAGATACGTTGTCACTTCTTTTATAAAATTGAAGAGACAAACAAACTTACAGTCCACCTTATGGAAAGTTACTACTGCAGGCCATGAACACCAGCAGACAACTTCTAACAAAGATAGCTACAGATACGTTGTCACTTCTTTTTATAAAATTGAAGAGACAAACAAACTTACAATCCACCTTATGGAAAGTTACTACTGCAGCCCATGAACACCTGCAGACAACTTCTATCAAAGATAGCTACAAATACGTTGTCACTTCTTTTTATAAAATTGAAGAGACAAACAAACTTACAGTCCACCTTATGGAAAGTAACTACTGCAGCCCATGAACACCTGCAGACAACTTCTAACAAAGATAGCTACAGATACGTTGTCACTTCTTTTTATAAAATTGAAGAGACAAACAAACTTACAATCCACCTTATGGAAAGTTACTACTGCAGCCCATGAACACCTGCAGACAACTTCTAACAAAAATAGCTACAGATACGTTGTCACTTCTTTTATAAAATTGAAGAGACAAACAAACTTACAGTCCACCTTATGGAAAGTTACTACTGCAGGCCATGAACACCAGCAGATAACTTCTAACAAAGATAGCTACAGATACGTTGTCACTTCTTTTTATAAAATTGAAGAGACAAACAAACTTACAATCCACCTTATGGAAAGTTACTACTGCAACCCATGAACACCTGCAGACAACTTCTATCAAAGATAGCTACAAATACGTTGTCACTTCTTTTTATAAAATTGAAGAGACAAACAAACTTACAGTCCACCTTATGGAAAGTAACTACTGCAGCCCATGAACACCTGCAGACAACTTCTAACAAAGATAGCTACAGATACGTTGTCACTTCTTTTTATAAAATTGAAGAGACAAACAAACTTACAATCCACCTTATGGAAAGTTACTACTGCAGCCCATGAACACCTGCAGACAACTTCTAACAAAAATAGCTACAGATACGTTGTCACTTCTTTTATAAAATTGAAGAGACAAACAAACTTACAGTCCACCTTATGGAAAGTTACTACTGCAGGCCATGAACACCAGCAGATAACTTCTAACAAAGATAGCTACAGATACGTTGTCACTTCTTTTTATAAAATTGAAGAGACAAACAAACTTACAATCCACCTTATGGAAAGTTACTACTGCAACCCATGAACACCTGCAGACAACTTCTATCAAAGATAGCTACAAATACGTTGTCACTTCTTTTTATAAAATTGAAGAGACAAACAAACTTACAGTCCACCTTATGGAAAGTTACTACTGCAGCCCATGAACACCTGCAGACAACTTCTATCAAAGATAGCTACAAATACGTTGTCACTTCTTTACATAAATTGAAGAGACAAACAAACTTACAGTCCACCTTATGGAAAGTTACTACTGCAGCCCATGAACACCTGCAACCAACGTCAAATAAAGAAGACTATGTCTTGTATGTATGCATTGTCACCTCTGAAGACTACGTTATAATGTTTAATACGAGGGTGGATTGAAAAGTACTCGGCCTAACCAAGAAAATAAACACATACTAAATCAGTTATATTTTTATTTTTCTACATAATCACCATCAAGTTCAATACACTTTTGCCACCTCCCCTTCCAAGCATTTAGACCGTTGAAAAAAAATGATTCTTCCTTAGAGTCAAAATATGCGTCTACAGCTGCTTTGACCTCGTCGTTTGTCGAAAATCTTTGACCTCCCAAGTGCTTTTTTAGGTTAGGGAACAGAAAGAAGTCTGATGGTGCCAGATCAGGTGAATACGGCAGATGCGGTAACAGTTCAAAGCCACAGTTGTGAATTTCAGCCATTGACTGTACTGACGTGTGAACACGGGCGTTATCTTGATGAAACAGGACTTTTCTTCTGAGCATTCCTCGACGTTTTTCTTTTATTTCCTCTCGTAAACGACGTAGTAAGGTGCAGTAGTAATCAGAGTTTATAGTCTGACCCCTTTCAAGATAATCAATCATAATCACACCTTTCGAGTCCCAGAATACTGAAGCCATCACCTTATTTGCCGACAAAATCGACTTAGCCTTTTCAGGGGGTGGTGAACCAGGTCTTCTCCACTGTTTTGATTGTTGTTTTGTTTCCGGTGTACAGTAATGAACCCATGTTTCGTCTATAGTAACAAAACGATTCAAAAAATCATCTGCATCGGCTTCAAATAACTCCAAACAGTCGCGTGAAATAGTCAATCGCGTCCTTTTTTGTTCAACTGAAAGCAGTCGCGGAACCCACCTCGCAGACACCTTGTGGAAACCCAACTCGTTGACAATGATGTTTTGAGTTCGTTCATAAGAGATGCCTATAATCTCGGCTATCTCTCTAATTTTTAATCTGCGGTCTCCCATTATTAAATCAAGTACTTTTTTAATATTTTCGTCAGTAGTTGACGTCGAAGGCCTTCCAGAGCGGGGTTCATCTTTCACACTCTCTCTACCACGCTTAAATTCTGCTATCCATTTTTTGACGGATGAATATGACAGAGCACAATCGCCTAATGTACTGACCATGTCATCATGGATGGCTTTTGATGATAGCCCCTTCTTATGGAGGTACTTAATGACGGCACGCTGCTCGATTTGCTCCATTCGCGGAAATTATGTCCGATTACTTTGTTAATAAATTTATAAAATCACAACTAATTATCGCACACGTTTCGAACTTCACACAAAAAACTAGTCTGAACTGAACTTAATAATGTGGGTAGATTTGATTTTTAGAATTGAACGGATCTGTGTTAGGCCGAGTACTTTTCAATCCACCTAGGTAGTATATAATACTAGCTGGCTCGGCAGACATTGATCTGACCTTTCCGGTTTTAACCGCGTTCTCTCATTTTTTACAGAGTCAATGAAAGAATGATATTTATAACTCGGTTACAGCGCCACCTATCAAATCCTAGCATATCTATGAAACATCGTTTTGACAAAATAAATATTATTATATATACATAGCAGCATTAAGCCGCTACTTTACGCTGGTATTCTATGAGAACGTGGTCCTTCCCTGGTCTAGCCAATTCGTGCTACAACTATACAACTAATATAGATGCAGCATGACTCTACCACTTTTGATAGAATTAGGTTAAAAATGCAGATAAATTGTCCCCCCTGAGGACTACTATATAAAAAGCACTAAGTAAATTTAAGCCCCTGAAGGAAGACGACCTTATAAGCTGATAATTCCGGTGAACTATTGTATACTCGTAATGGAGTAGTGCGGTCGCTAATATAATATTAAACAAACAGATGTAAGGTCGTTCGTTACACACGGCAGATGAGATTGCACAGGTTGTCGTAATTTTTTGCCACAACCATGTGATCTAGATTCATTCTCGAAAATGTTAATTATTTTATATTACAACTTTATTAATTTTTATAAATCAAAAGTTACTCTTATTTATTTATAATAAGAATGTGTATTGAATATAAAAAAAATTGGCAACATTACAGACATATTATATTTTTAATGACTTTTTTGCACATTATAATCATCATGGTCTGTACAGCCCTTTACAAGTCCTCCAAGGAATAAAGTATTTTATTTTTACTGCTTTGACTTCTGTAACATCAATAATTTCATATTTTTTTAATTTCAGTGAAAACAATTGACAATTACAAAAAAGATTTATTTATAAAGTCAAAAATAATAATAAAAATAATAAAAAAAAATTATATATATATAAGATAAGTCTGTGATTTCAAAATGTCTTCCATTAAGCTCAGGAGGTTACTTACATAGTATTCATATGGTTAATAATTTTTAATTTTTTTATTTCCCTGTCGTTCTGTATGTCCTGGCCAGTGATTGAACCAATTGTGATGAAACTTCAGTAACAGCAATGCCAGGAATGATATAGGCTATATTGTATTACAAAAACATGGAGTATTTTTTTGTAAAATTAAGAAACTGATAAAACAAATGGTACTTGATGATCATCTCAAAAACAATAAGAGATAAGAAAATCTTAAAATAAAACTTTTTTTGTTTGAAACTTACACAATAAAACGTCCTTACAGTTTATCTTCTATCTTTTCAAATTTTAATGCAAAATTGAATTTTCCTTCAACACCATTTTACAACAAAACTATGAGTAAGTTCATAGTGATAATACTTATCTTATTGTTATTAAGCTAAAGTTACAGTCTGTATACGTCCCACTGCTGGGCACAGGCCTCCCCTCATTTCTGAGTGGGTTCCAGGGCAAGAAAATGTCCGTGGTGCTGCCCCAATGCGTGTTGGCAAACTTCACACGTCTTCGAAAATATTTTTCTTATTTCTCAGACATGCAGGTTTCCTCCCGATGTTTTACTTTCACCACTGAGCACGAGGTAAATCAGCATTTAAAATTGCAAATAATTTCATTGGTGCCGGCGGGGATGGAACCCGGGTAGCTCGCATACTGTGAAATTTACAGCGTACTCTTAGCCCTTGAGCTACCACGGCTCACTTACTTACCTTTGTTACGTAACATTAATAGATCTTCAATTTTTATTTTAAACTTTAACCATTTCCATCATAGTTTTCGATATTATAAAAAAAAATTGAGATCAAAATGATTTTTTAACAATCGGCTACCTTACCTAAAGACCACTATTATAGATCTGCAGACTTTTTTGTTCAAATTCTACACGAACGAAGTCGCGTTTAAAAGCTAGTTTTATAGTTATTACTACATGTGCTACTTATTTATTTAATTCTTAATAGAATATGTAAATGCCTATGGGCCATGGCAAATGGACGCCATGTTGAACAATCAGCCGGACTGTGTGCTCGTTTGTCCTAAAAATAAGTTTCTTGTTCTCTAACATACTCATGTTAAACTCGAATATCACAAATTCAAAATCATCACGAATAGAATGCATTAAACAAAGGAGTCGAAAATCGATGATAAGGGCCACGATAGTGATATCGAGACACGAGCCTTTAATCAGATAACGGCTGTTTACATTCAGCCTCCGGGGAATTTAAATGTAGCGATGTTGTCTGGCTGAATAGCGATGTTGTCTGGCTGAACTCGCGGCTTGACCCGGACAGATGCTCGATATGAAAGTACTCGATACCGTGGATTGAGAGATTCAGATATTATTCATATGTGGCTGACAGTTGCCGGAGGCGATATTCGAATTGCCAGATTCCATACGTAAAATTTCCCATGGAAGTCCGACATAAACATTAAATATCTAACATACAGCCATGCAGTTAGAAATGGCTTGAGTTTTTAACTTGCTGGAAACATTATCCTCTTATTAAATGTATATCATTTACCATAACGTCATCATCACTATAACCATAATTACTATTACTACCACATTTATATCATATAATAATTAAAAATTAAAAATTTTGTACAGCCGATTTCAAAATAAATTATTAAGAATAACTCAAAAACTATTGGTCTGACCTTGATCAAATTCATATGGGACCACACGAGAAGTAGCAGCTTTCAAATATAAAAAGAATCATCAAAATCAGTTCACCCAGTAAAAAGTTATGAGGTAACACACTAATAAAAAAACATACAGTCGAATTGAGTACCGTCTCCTTTTTGGAAGTCGGCAGAAAAACCAGTCTTAGTTAATAATTAAACAATCAATATTTATGTATTTGTTGCATTGAAATTAATTCTAATTCTAATGCAAAGTGTACCATAATTTCTTGTTTATTCTTTTCTGTTATTATTTAAATGGTTATATAAATCAACGTTTTTCGCATTATAGTTCAAGGTCTGCGTGTTTATCTAAATTTTTTAATTTGTAAGAAACCAATGTTACATAACCGTGCCGGCACCAATGAAATTATTTACGTCCTTGATAGTGAAAGAAGTCTTTATGAGTAAAAGCTGCACATCTGAAAAATTCAACCAGTTACTCCCGAACTAGCATTAGCAGTTTGTCGGGATTCAGTTCCTTCCCATATCCATAAAGCAATAATTACAAAATGGCTCATTACAAATCAGAACAAAGTTTACAAAACAAAAGTAAACATAATAATGTGCACGCGTATGTACATATTATTAGTTTTTACTTTTAAAAAAAATAACAATCTATATTATTTTTCAGATCTTGATTTCGATCAGCTAGAAAGCAATGCCAGGAATAATCTAAGCTATATTTTTTTATAAAAGAACTTACTTTTGACCATATCTTTTACACCAGACTCTTATTGATTTGTTTTTTTTTTTTGACGTTACAGCCCGTCGCTAGTGTGGGTATTTTACGCCTAGCGTGAATGAAATAGTTTTACCGTCTTTATGAGAAACCATAAGATCTTTGGCATATTCCAAAGCAACCTATTAAGACATTCGCGGGACGAAATGGGGTGAAGGGTTCTCTTACAATGTCAACACATGACACAAAATATTCTTACCGGCAACAAACTCGTAGCCATTTTGAACATTTTTAGATTTGCGCTTATTGTCTCTTGGTGGTATTCCAGTGTTTATTTCAAAAGAAAAGTCAAACAAGGGTACTTCGTATTCATTTTATGCTTTTTTCTACCGACTTCAAAAATGACAGTGGCAGACAAATTTAACAGTGGTAGAGCCACGCGGCAGATTTTGCTGTCGCACGGATGGGCCGGCTCGATCCGGGGTGGTACCACGACCTCACAGAAAACCAGCGTGAAGTAGAGGTTTACCTTTGCGTTTCGCTTGGTGAGTGCAGGTGGCCGGAGGCCCTTTTTACTGGAAATGAAGCATTCCATCTTAGTCCTCACGGGTGACAACGCATCTATATTTTGATTTGTAATAGAAGATAGATGTAGATGTCTATGGGCCGCAGCAACCACTTACCATCAGGTGGACTGTGTTCGTTTGTCACCTTTATTCTGTAAAAAAAATGAGATGGTATTCAATTCGACTGTATGTTTTTTTTTAATGTGTATATAGCTTTTTACTGGGGGAACCGAATTCGACGATTCTTTTATTTATTTGAAAGCTGGTGCTTCACATGTGGTCCCATATATTTAACATTTTTATTGATCAAGGTCAAACCAGTAGTTTTTGAGTTATTCTTTTTAATTTATATTAAAGTCGGTTGTACAACATTTTTAATTTTTAATTATTAATATTTATATTTGATTTATTATTGACCGTTTACGCCCTTTAAGAAAATTTTTAAAAGTTAACAACATATTTATTCAAGTGCCGAACGAATATCGAATTACTACTGAAAGATTAAATTTTCTCCGACACATTTTATTTTGTTTTTGTGGATTGTACGTTTTAATATTGGGAATCTTAAGGGTACCGTGCATGAACTGAGTAAATATTATAATTTATGGCGCAAATATCTCTTCTTCAAGTATTTTTATGCATTTTATGACATTTGAAATTGGGAATATTGTTGGAGAAGATTCTGACTTGAAGGACGCAGATTATCGCCCCGTTGAACTTACACGAGGTGACGTTTTCAAAGACACCGTATCTGTAAAGCTGTATCGCCAATGATAACAAAATTTATAAGCGATATTTAAAGGTGATTTTCTAGCCTTAGGGCAAAGTGTAGGCTTATAAAATAGTTCCAATATACGTATAAGGCGTAAATACGAGTCCACAGTAAAAACAATTCGCGATACTAAGAAGTACCCATATCAGGTGAGGTCGATAGAAATACTTTTTTTATAGAATTAAAACGACGACCGAGGGGACTATGGGCCACAGCATCCACTTACCATCAGGTGGAACGTGTGCTCGTCTGCACAATTATTGTATAAAAAAAATTACTCTTGTTCATAAAATTAAAAACTGTGACACAAAATGCCTATTAAAATCATTAAATTCAACTCAAGCCACTAATATTTCCTTTCGCTTCTGGCTCTGATCATCACACACCACCTGCTTCCTTGCTTGCCTTTCAACTTGATAAGAGTTAATTGATAAGAGTTCTGGCGTATAACACAAGACCAAGCTTGCGAGGAAAAACAACTAACGTTCTTGACATTATACCCGAGGAGAGCTATTATAATTTTAGCTTTTAGTTTTTTTTTTAATAGTATGCAAAACATTGACCAATTAAAGTATTGTGAAGCACACTCGATAGTACGCCTATATTATAACCGCGATAGATGGGGATAAGACTAATTAATTTTATTTCGTTGCTTTGCCATTTTAGACGTTATTTATTGGCCATAAAGCCATAAACGTAACACAAAGCTTCGGTCTGCTGCGTTTACTGAGTAAACAAAGCTTTTCAGATTAAGTGAAACCATATTATATTCCACTATTCAGGGACATTCTAGATAAATATCGAAAAAATACCTAATTTCGCCCCCTAGATATAAAAAATGTGTATGACAAGTGTATGTGAAGTAATCTCATATCGTTAACTAAATTAATTGTAAGCATAATCCCTTTAAATAAAAAAACAACAACATTTTGTACGTGGTATAGTTGTAGCACGCATGGGTCGGCTCGACCGGGGAAGGACCACGCTCTCGCAGTATACCAGCGTAAAATGGCAGCTTAATGCTGCTGTTTATTCATGCTGCAATCATAATATAGCTGCAGGGTGGCTCTACCACGTTCAAAAACCGGTTCAAAATTGCCACAAAACCGGTTCTGAGAACCAGAGAACACTTAAATCTAGACTTCTTACTTGCCTTACCAGGTCGTCACTCCATATAATTAAAGGGAGAAACTCGAGAACCTTTCTTCGATATCAGTTGGCCGTTTTTCGAGCAATATGACACGCTCATTACCACTTCAATCATAAAGTTATATTAATGTCTTGTCTTATCCTATTTTTATATTGAGAAACGTTAAACCCCACACGAGAATATTCTCCTGTATTATGAAGGAAACCAGCGAACCGCCCGGCTTCGCATGTTTGATTTCTGAATCTCAACAACAACACTACCACGAAACGATCCAATTGTATATCTAAACCATTCTCTAATCAACTTAATCACACACACAAAATTCCATCAAAATCGGTCCAGCCGTTTAGGAAGAGGTCACTCACATACACGCGGTCAGAAAACTTATATAATATACTAGCTGACCAGGCAGACGTTGTTCTGCCCTTTCCGAACGACCATTTGCTTTCCCAAAAAAAAAATCCTGAAATTAGCAATAAAAAAATTGGTTCCATCTGTTAAATACTTACAACAACACATGGTGGTTGTACTACTAAATTGTAGCTTATATTAAACGTTTGTATTTTAACATAGCGCCATCTATTGAATATTTACTCAATCCAGTCAACGGATATCGTCATCTGACAGAATCGTTTGGAGCTAACAGATAATTGTGACTGTCAAATAATAGACAAATAATTTTCAATAAAATAATATTGTATTGCGACTATACATTGAGACGTAAGCTATCCTATCTTTTAAGTTGGACCAGACTGCACATTGGTCAAAAATTTCATTGAAATCAGTTCAGTAGTTTAGGAGTCCATCGCGGACAAACAACGTGACACGTACTTTTTATATATAAAGAATAATATGCATGTTTATACATATAAATCTTCGTCTTGAATCATTATGTCTATTGGTGAAATCATGAAAATCCGTTGCGTAGATCTCAGCGTACAGACGGCGAGAAGCGACGTTTGTTTTATAGTATGTAGAGATAGTGTAGGCCATGCAAATACTTGTTGAGTACGGCATTAAGCTCCCGACCCTCAGCACCGCAACTCAATGCTAAGCTACTGCACCACAGAACCGTCAAAAAATAAATAGCAGCATAAGGCTGCTGTATTTTATATGGCAAATAACAAGAACCGTTAAAAGGGTCTCCCTTTTAACGTGTAATGAGGCATTTCTTATCTATTCCTCAGTGGTGACAACGCAACTACATTTTGATTCTTAGTTGAGGATAAAAGATGGATATGACCCTCAGCATTCATTTTCCATCAGGTGGACTGAGTGCTTGTATTATAAGTAAGGATGACCCTTACTTCTATAGAAAGAGCTGAGAAGTAAGCTAGAATTCGATGTGATAAACACATTTGTGTTTTTGCAGAATTGTGTTGTCGCCGTACATGTTGTTAATGTAAGTTGTGAGTTACACAATGCTAATAAGATTAGTGGAAACATTTCTTGAAACTGTTATTGCTTGGACACCCTAGTTAGATCCCGCCAAGTGTTTCCAATCGATAGAAAGAAGGAAGCACGAATACAGCTGGTCTAATGTTCTATTATCACGGAGAATATCTCGATTAGCCTGCCAGAATACGTTCGTTACCATATTAAATAAGTAAACAAATACTCACCAAGTTTAAGCGAATAAACACTTTAATACTAATATACTGAAAATGGCCGCCACGTTATGCATGCGTTCATAATAATGTTCTATACAACGATTACGGTCGAAAACGCAAGTCCTTGCTGAAACGATTGGTGGAAACAACGTTATGGAACGGCAAGTATCTACTATTAGCAGTACAATGGGTGCAGATAACCGTCTCACCCCATTACACCGGCACGAAACTGATTGTAGCTTGAATTCCAGTAGGTACTATACATTACTTAACTATTTGCGTACGACTTAAGTTACTTAAGTACTTATGAGTCGTCCACTTTTCTTTTAAAATGTCGAATAGAGCTTGGCTGCCACGTGCGTCATACAGGTGATCAGATGCTGCTTGTGGGAGCACGTCTGTTCGGTTTGCACTGTCAGCTCCAAATTTTAACAGTTTTTTTTTTCAGTACATTATAGAATATACTTCAGTTGCCACATCACACACATCGACGGCTCCGTGGCGCAATGGCTTAACAATGAGTTGCAGCGTTAAGGACCGCGGGTTCGAATCCCGCACGGAACAAATATATGTATGATCTACAAATAATTTTTCCGGGTCACACAGTACAGGAGAAAATCTTAGTGTCAAGGTAACGTTTCTTTTTTAAAAAAAAGTATATAAGTACAATACTGTTATAATATTATTTTTCTAAATGCGAATCAGATAATATCTGTACAGTTTCATGCGCTGTTTCTTCTCCGGTTATTAATGTTTGCTACTTCAGCTTACTGATGTTTGTCCTTGTGAAATTTATATATGTTCTATACAATATATATATATATATATATATATATATATATATATAACTATAGAACTTGGAAAACTTGGAAGTGCTCTCTATGTCGAAGAAACTATTCACTCTAGAATCTTCAATCAATTATAATATATGCATCCTTTCCGTATAGTAGCAGTGTATGATATCCATGTCATCGCGTGGGTGACGTATGGAGTGACCGAGGTAAATGAAAGAGGCAATCTATGGGTGAGGCCTTTATCAGCAGTAGGCTTTTGATAGACTGTAATGTATCGACAGATTTTAACGGCTCCGTGGTGCAGTGGCTTAGCAATGCGATGCAGCGCTGAAATCCAGGAGTTCAAATTTCGCACGGAACAAATATTTGTATGGCCTACAAATAATTGTTCCGGGTTTGGATGTTTATCCTTGTGAAATTTATGTATGTAAACTGCCCCCACTATACAGGAGAATTTCCTAGTGTGGAGGTAACATTTAATAAAAAATATGGATGGATAGATAGGCAGATGGATATCTTCTAAGCCGTAAGTGACCAAGAGATAAGCTACGAGATAAGATAAGCCCGCTAGATTCCCGTCGGTATTAATTGTTAATTTAAGTTTTAATTTCATTGCTAATTTAAGGATAATATACATGCATATAGCGTTACAGCCTATTAAACTCCACTGCTGAACATAGGCCTCCCCTATAATTGCCTCATAAGTTGGATATTTGCCATAGTTGCCACGCTTGGCAAACGAGTTGGCAACAGCATTTTTTTTAGTCGTTATTAGAAAGACGCTGCTGCCCATCTCCTGATTAGTTTTCCCCTGTCCCCTCTTACGACACCCACGGGATGATATGGGGTAGCGGATATTCTGACACCGCCACTACACTACATCTTTATAAAATGACATGATGATGAATGTGTTAAGTGTAAGTTAACTCTTAATAATAAGTGGCTACTACAACTCATGAATATCTTTGGATATCTATGGATATATGCAACCAAGTTCAAATAAAGAAGGCAACGGATGTCTTCTCACCCCTGAGGACAAAGATGGAAAGCCTCACAACTTCTTATATTCTTATACGTGGTCTCTACACACTTCAGACCTTGCTGTAATCACACTGGCTTTCCATACCCTTTAAACAGTAATATATTATATAAATATATTATATACAATATTTAGAACAATTATATAATACCACTAAACTGCTGTTTTACGCTGGTATTCTGTGAGAGCGTGGTCCCCGGTCGAGCCGACTTATTCGTACTACAATCATAATATAGCTACGGCATGTATACGTGGATACTTCGCTTTATTTTTAAAGATTGCATTGTAAATAAGAAATATGGATCCAGTCATACAGAAATAACTTAAACGATAAAAAAATTAAATATTTACTTGCATAAAACATGGTAAATTTAAAAAAAAGATTTGATTTTTTTGAAAGAAGTAAAAAAGGAGCTTTAAAATAGATTAATAGAACGAATTTGAAATATCGTCTCTTTTAAAATATTAACAAAATTATTAATTTTTGGTCCGATCTACGCAGAACGAACTTACAGTATATATTGAAGTCTTGCAGTAGTATGCTTGGGTTTGGCTTTAATTTAATTAAGTATGAGATCCAGCCACCTTCTCTATTGAAATTGAGATGTTTTAGGGTTCCGTACCTCAAAAGGAAAAAACGTAACCCTATAGGATCACTTTGTTGTCCGTCTGTCTATCTGTCTGTCTGTCAAGACCCTTTTTCTCAGGAATGCGTGGAGGTATCAATTGATTTGTGAATTGATTGATCAACTGAAATTCATATCTAATACTCAGATCTACTATCCCTTAGAGCTGTGAAAAAATCAAACTTCTAAGTCAACGCAATCAAAAGATACAGCCGTTTATGCCGTAAATTTTCGACATTCGCAAGAGAATCAAAACCTACAGGGTACCGCCCGTGAATAAGCAACGTTTTATAGCACAGATAAAGGAAAAATTGCGAAAAGCATAACTTTTTAGTCACATCATATAATAAAAGTATTTTTAATAATTTTAAACTTATATGCCTACAGATTTGTTCGGAACTTTGCCGGTTTTTTAATTTAAATAACCTCGCGAATCATCCTTAGTAGGAATCGATATTGTTTTGAGAGGATTTGTGGTTTATCAAATCTGATATAATGGTTGGGACGATCCTGAACATGAAACAAAAAAATATGCCTGAGTGTCGTGGAACACTCGGTTGGTATGAAGTTCCTTTCGTAGTATTTTTTATTTTTTTTAAATAATAGTAATGCTATTAAACATTACTACTGTTCCTTTAAACCATTTCTGATAAACTTAAAAAGCTTTTATTAGAAATGGTTCACGACAGTAGTCGAATGGCAAATTCGAACCCACAACCTTTCGAGTTCGCGGTACGCGTCCTGCCATTAGGCTATTGATGCTTCTAATATATTATTATTGGTAAAAGTATTATATTATTGATCAACAAATACAAATAAATGAATTACTAACGTCCATTAAAGTGAAGCGTCAATTCAAATAATATAAAATTTGTTTCATGGCAAGAAAAGAAAAAGTGCGACGGAGATGGATGTTATTCCATCTCGCTTCCTTATAGCCGCCAAGGACGTCTACACTACGTCAGAAGGGGTCGTGACGGAAAAATCTTACACTTTTTCTCACCTAGCCCCTATTCGCCAAATTCGTACCCTCCGATAAAAAACTTCGTTCCAAAAGTTAAAATTAAACGCGATAAAATACGTAAAATTAGTTTTATTCCATGTGTAGTATTCGCGTAAAAATAAGAAATCATTATACTAATAAGATTAGTTTATCTTAACCAAAGAAAACATTAATGTATCGGCTCGACATATTTGTATTATAGTTTTCATATTATAGTAATTCCTTAATATCTAAGATACTAAATAGAACTTCATACTCTAGTCAGACTTACAGCGGGCAGACGGTGCAACTTAATGGAAGCATATTATATTAAAATCAACGCCTTATCATTTTAACTTGTTATCGGCTCATAATATACATCCCTTAGCATCCTTTATGAAATCGCATTAAGATGCGACCTCCACACAGATACCGAAGTAATTCCCAACTTATGATTAACAACGGCACACAGATAATACATTCTTAAATAGTTGGCTTAAGGTACATATTTGTTAGTCATTAGGTTTTGTTAGTAGCAAATAAAATTGTTAATACATAACATAAGATAACAAGTTTAATAGATATCCTAGCTATAAATCCACCTGTAACAACTACAGTACGTCTGGTTGTTCATCCATCAAATTCTGCAGGACACCCACTGAGATTGCGGGTCGCTTCGAATAATCTACAACTGTGTTCTGAATAAAATATTACTTTGCAAGTATTATAAGACTATAACGACGCTTTATACAACAAACTTTTATTAAATTGTATTATTAACTAGCTACACGCCCCGGCTTCGCCTAGGTAGGTACTTTTTTTATAGGATAGGGTGATAAACGAGCACACAGTCCACCTGTTGGTAAGTGGCTGCTGTGACCCATAGACATCTACATCTATCCTCAATAAAGAATCAAAATGCAGATGTTGTCACCAGTGAGGACTAAGATGGAATGCCTCTTTTCCAATAAAAAAGGGTCTCCGGTTCTCTACACTCACCATACGAAACACAGCAGCGTTAAGATGCTATCTTACGCTGGTATTCTGTGAGAGCGTCGTCCATCCCCGGTCGAACCGACCCATTCGTGCTACAACTATACTACTAATATAGCTGCAGCATGGCTCTACCACGTATACTTAGATTTAAGGTAATCAAAGACCGTTTATCTTACCAATTTTTGGATTTTTTTTTATTTCTTCCAGATTTTCCGATAACATACAGCCTATGGTATTACTTTCTATACATTTGTAAAGTTTCAACACAATCAGTTCATTTATTTCGAAGATTAGCCCGAACAGACGTGATGAGAGACAAACATATTTTTTTATAATGGTTTTTTAAGTCGGGGGGTTAAGCATGCAAATAAACCCCCCTGAGAAAACAGACACTTCAATTTAATTTTTATGTAATATATGTAGCGATATGTATTTTTATATAATAGCAACAAATATTATATCATTATACTCGTACATATTATGTACTTATGAAGCCCAACCCTAAGAATAGTCAAAAGTATTTCACCGACGACTCTATTGTCATGACAATATCATTGAATTTCCATATTCTTATTTCTTAATTGACATTTTAATTTTTGCTTAAGTAATTCACTTATCGTAATATAAATATGGCGCCTACACAACAGCTGATTACTTTAATGGAAGCTACGTAATTATCCTAATTAAGGACTTCACCAACACCAGTGATGTAAAGTTTTTATTACATTCGTTGACGAGTTGGATAATGAGGGTATTTACATTCCAAAACATTTTAACGAGGTAATAAGGTATCCATCTTGGTTCTCATAGGTGACAACGCATTTGCATTTTGATTCTTAATCGAAGATAGATGTACATGTCTATGAGCCAGAGTATCAGTATCAGGTGGACTGTGTGCTCGTTTTTCCCTTACAATAAAAACCAACTGTAATAAAAAGCAATACTACGATTTTACTGTAATAACTCAGGAGTCTAAGCACTTGCCGTAAATTTCACAGAACGGGTAACTCTCTCGACTGAGAGAAGGCCGATAGGACGTAAATAAGCTGACCTTCTTTTTACTATATTTAGTTTATAGTAATAAAGTTTCGTTTAACAATAGAAAAGAATAAAATATCTTTTTATTCAATTTTACCACTGGTTCGGAAAAAACCTCTGTCATCGGAAGTACTAGCAAGAAACCCAGCGAGACATTTTTAAAAGTAAATTTTACATGAAAAGTACAAACTATTTACAAAATTTATTTTAGAAACAGCTTGGAAGCGACCACTTCATTCCCAGGGGTTATAATCAACCATGTATTCATCTATATTATACTGACCCTTTTTAGAGTTCCGAAGCCAAATAGCAAAAAAAGGAACCCTTATGGATTCATCATGTCTGTCTGTCCGTCCGTCCGTATGTCACAGCCACTTTTTCCGAAAATATAAGAACTATGCTGTTGAAATTAGTAATTAGATGTATTCTGTGAACCGCATTAAGATTTTCACACAAAAATAGAAAAAAATAACAATAAATTTTGGGGGTTCCCCATACTTGGAACTGAATTTCAAAATTTTTTTTTTCATCAAACCCATACGTGTGGGGTATATATGGATAGGTCTTCAAAAATTATATTGAGGTTTCTTATATCATTTTTTCTAAAGAGAATAGTTTGCGCGAGAGACACTTCCAAAGTGATAAAATGTGTGTCCCCTGTAACTTCTAAAATAAGAGAATGATAAAACTAAAATAAATATATGATGTACATTACCATGTAAACTTCCACCGAAAATTGGTTTGGAAGAGATCTAGTAAGTAGTTTTTTTAATACGTCATAAATCGTAAATTATGTTACTTGCTGCTACGGAACCCTTCATGGGCGAGTCCGACTCACACTTGGCCGCTTTTTATAGTTGTTGTTAAATAAAATATTTAAACTTGGTAAAAGAGAGACCTTGTATGTTTTCTGGGACTTTGTAGTAATAGATAGTGTATAGTATAGAGTCATTCGGGTCAAGTGTGCGCACTTTGGTAAATATTAGTTCACTACGCATAAAATAAAAAAGTTAGGAATATAAAAGTCGGCTCTGAGATAAACCACATATTAGTCTCTAAATTGAAATAGAAATAAGAATAGAAAACTTGGTGGTTTTTTTTTTCTGTAAGCATTTAATTACATAAAATCGGAATGCGCTCACTTGACCCATGATGCGGGTAACTGTGCGCACCCGTACGGGGTAAGTATACGCATATGGGATAAGTAGCGCATTCCTTGGATTAATCAAAATATACACAATATTCAAGAATAAAGGTTCTTTATTGTAATGCCACTTAAAAAATATTTTTATTAGTTATTAGTCTTTGCATAAAAATAACATTTATCTCATAAAATTAAATTAACTTAACATTTATTTAAATTAAATTATAGAAGTTTTTAATTATTAATATTTAGATATAATATTTTACTTGGGATTGTCTAATTTATTAGAAACAATATTAATTTGGGGATCATCAATTCAATTATCACAAACAAAAACACCTCTCTCTTATGCAGTGCATCCTCATCAGATGCCATCCTCATGTCACCAGCCTTTGCATACATGCACTGACTCCATTCTTCAGTATTTGGCTCTATATATTTTTGCTTACTTAGAGGATAACAGTATTCTACTGTTGTAGCGGTCGAGGCCATAGAAAACTGTTCTTCCTCTTCAAGACGCTGATGTCGATTTCGAATACAATACTCACTAATACCAATGGCACTTGCAGCAGCTCTTTTGCTCATGCTCAATGAGTGCTTTGGCTCTAGAGATTTGTTCTTCAGTGACCGATGCAACTTCAAGACTTTTTCTTATATAATTTCACGGTATGGTGATGAGAAACTGAAAATAACATCGAAGGGGCAAGTGTACGCATGCGCACACTTAACCGCGCACACTTTCCCCAGAACACCAAATTGCAATTGAAAGCTCATAAAATAAATTGAAAACAAATAAAACATGATTTTTTTATATAAAATGCAGCGTAAACATATTATTTTTCAAAGAAAATACAACTTACCGTTGTGAAATCGATAACGCCGATGATACATTGTTTTCCATTAAACAAAAAATTTCGAATTTAAACACCATATACTGTTTTTATGAAAAAAAAAAGCTATTCATCAACCGCCGCCACAGTAACAAGTCGCGACTAGCAGGGCACTCTGGCATCACTTTTCGACCTTAACAAAAACCTCCCCCCCGTTTCCCGTTCGGGAGATACACTCACTGCGCTCACTTACCCACTGCGCTCAGTTACCCCGAATGACTCTAGTATATACATTGCCCTCAAGAACGAATTACTGACTCTGTGGAGTCGAGAAACTGGTATCACTAGCTTGTGTTTGTTCCTAGTGTTTACAGAGTGTATATCACTTTTTTTACTAAAACTACCTTTGTACATAAAATTTACGTAAATATACTAAAAAGCCAAAGTTAAAATAAGTGCAAAACTCTTTAATATTAAATTACAAATCTTGTTTAGATGTATGACTGACGAGAAGATGTGTCTCCGGAGCATATATAAAAACCATCTGACATATTATAATATTTCTTTAGATAGGCAAAAACTAAATCAGTTAGAGCTTATTCTATATATTAATACGCGAAGGGGAAGCTTTGTGCCCCTTTTTAAGTACAATACGCGCACGGAGGAGTGTAGGTTTTGGCATAGTTGAAGTGTAGAAATTTAAACTGTATATTACATATATATATATATATATATATATATATATATATATATATATATATAATGAAGTGCTTGTACAGTAGGGCTACGATGGCTATCCGAGTACAGAACCAGAGTACGAAACCTATCCAATTGCAGAGAGGTGTAAGACAGGGTGACGTCATATCCCCGAAACTCTTCACCGCTGCATTGGAAGACGTTTTCAAGCTTCTGGACTGGAAAGGATACGGTATCAACATCAATGGCGAGTACATCACTCACCTTCGATTTGCCGACGATATAGTCCTTATGGCAGAATCGCTGGAGGACCTAAGCACTATGCTCAATGACCTCAATAGTGTTTCCCAACGGATAGGTCTTAAGATGAACATGGACAAAACAAAGATCATGTTTAATGTCCATGTCACACCTATGCCGGTAGTTGTTGGGAACACTAAGCTCGAAGTTGTTGACGAGTATGTTTACCTGGGACAAATAGTCCGACTAGGTAAGTCCAACTTCGACCGAGAGGTCAATCGACGGATTCAACTCGGTTGGGCAGCGTTCGGGAAATTACGGCACATCTTCTCGTCAGGTATACCTCAAAACTTGAAAACGAGACTGTACACCCAGTGCGTGTTGCCAGTGATGACATACGGAACTGAAACGTGGTCCTTCACTGCTGGCCGGATAAGGAAGCTCAAGGTCGCTCAGCGAGCTATGGAGAGGGCTATGCTCGGAGTTTCTCTGCGTGATAAACTCAGAAATGAGGATATCCGCAGTAGAACCAGAGTGACCGACATAGCCCAACGGATTAGTAAGCTGAAGTGGCAATGGGCCGGCCATATAGCTCGAAGAACCGACAACCGATGGGGAAGAAAGGTTCTCGAGTGGCAGCCTCGTACCGGCAAGCGAAGTGTAGGGCGTCCCCCCACTAGATGGAGTGACGACCTGGTAAGATATGCAGGAAGTCGATGGATGCAGGTGGCTCAGGACCGTGCTTTGTGGCATTCTTTGGGGGAGGCCTATGTTCAGCAGTGGACTTGTGAAGGGCTGTAATGATGAAATGATGATATATATATATTAACTATATTAACATATCTTAACTTTACTGAAATTTGCAGAGAAGGTTTAGAATAAGTAGTATAGGCAAATGGTAAATAATTTAAAATTAAAATAAATATCTCTAACATTCTGTCCTTTTTATCCTTTAAATTCAAAATGCGTGGGAATGCACTATTTTAACTGATTTTACTGAGCATGCACATATTCGTAAGGGCCTATCGGTAGGCAAAAACGTTATTGCCCATAAATCACATTCAATTTGGGATAATTTCAAATAAGCAAGCTTTATTTGCTCGTATTTTCAAAAACTGCAATAACGGTATATCATTATTTATATATTTGAACTTAAGTTTAAAATTTGGCAACTCTTTCAAAAATAACTCTGTATACTCGTATACTGAGATTTGAAAGCAACATACAGCTTGTTTGAATAATATAAACTTAAAATGTAATCAATTACGGTAAAATTTCTACCACTGAACGACTAGTATCGATAAAATTGTGTTAACAGTCAAACCTGGATAAGCGAGAGTTCAGAGGACCACTATCTCTTTTTCGCTTATGGAGGTTTCTCACTAATCTAAGTTTCTAGCTTATAGAGGTTATAGATGTGCAACTCAGAAAATTTACGGCTCGAGTTAACTCGAGTTAAAATTCACGCAACTCGAGATTCACAAGTTTATAAATTAGAAACAACACTGATTTTTTGTTTTATCATTATCAGTACGTTCCAAATCTTTCTTCGTAATCGATACTTATCCACTGTAGTAAGTTAAACAAATAAGTCGGTACAAGTACAATCCCGAAACAATTTTAGTAGTTTCTCGTAATTTAAGAATGAGTCCTAAATATCAGATGTTAAGTACGCTCAACTGGCGCTTATAGAGTTACGGGCAAGTAGCAGTCTCAGTTATAGATGTCCACTAGATAAAAACGACATTATATTATAGAGGTTACCGTATCTTAGTTATAAAGGATTTAGAGGGTTAAAATGACGGGACCCTCTAATTCCTCTAACTTACAAAGTTTTTTCACTTACCCAGTTTTACTCGCCCAGTTTTTACTGTATTTATCAAATAACGGTAACTGCGGAAAACTTGCCAATTTGTTTTTGAATCGAACCGTATTAAAAACGTGGTATGCGCGCACTCACAAATCTACACTCCATTAGATGTCTTCTACTCCCCCCTCTTACTTAACTTCTCACTTTCAGTTCCTTTGCTCTAGCCATGACAGAAACCTGCGTTCTTCGAATAACCTTTTACGAAAGTGATCCTCCCATAAATCTGGCTTCTTGCATTCTTCCTTCACTGTACAGTCTGTTCTCCTCTAGAACGCACTCCCTCTTGAATTTAGAGCGACTAACAGTTGGTATCCATTCAAGAAGAAAGTTTGCGAATATTATTTAAATAAACTGGCAGAATAATTCTTCAGTACCGTGCTTTGTGGCATTCCTTGCGGAAGGCCTATGTTCAACAGTGAACTTGTGATAGGCTGTAGTGCTGCATGATGATGATGAAACAATTCTTAAGATTCTATTTTTCTGAGACTTTTTGGCCAGTGCCAGAGTTACCAAGTCTCGTCTTTCCTCGTCATATATTTTAGGCTAGATTATAATATAAACTACAGATACATACAGATACAATATTTCGAATTAAATCTGAAAAATCAATGATCTATACTTTAATATAATAAAGCGGAAAAGTTTTTGTTTTTTTGTTTGTTTAAACGCGCTAATCTCTGGAACTACCAGTCAGATTTGATAAATTCTTTTTGTATATAATAGCCAGATTCATGAGAAATAGTATAGGCTATCTAGCATTAGCCTATAACTCTCAGCTAACCTTAAATATTGATTTAACGTAACGTTTAGTTTACACTAATAAGATAAAGAGGAAAGATTTGTTTGTTTATTTGTTTGTTTGTTTGAATTGAATAGGCTCCGAAACTACTAGACCGATTTGAAAAATTCAAAATTCATTAGAATCCTACATTACCTCTGATGAACATAGGCGGCAGAATATTTTCAAAAAAGTTAGTGATCCGCATGAAAACTTCGTTAATGTAACCCAAGGTGTGAAAAATACCAAAAAGAATCCTTATATCGTGTACGCTGCGGAAACTATTGATAATAGTACAAAGTGATGTGCTACAATTTTATACAGGACATCAATATCTACAAACAAGTCCGCGGTACTATGTGTCTAACTATTACAGTTATGTCACAATAACTACTTTTCCATGTTAAAGTATGCAATAGTAATGCCGGTACAAACTAGGTCACATTATTCGTACCTAGGCATTAGTCCTTATATCCAAATAAATCAGTTCGTATTTAAGGTTATATCGGTACCTGCACCATGCATAACCACCAATTACGTTAACCATTTTTCACTTTTTAAATCTTTTTTTAATTCAGCAACCGTCCGTAGTGATGTCTCTTTCGAAGTTCGCATGTCGCGAGGCGTAGATGCGTGATATACGCGGGTGAAACCGCGGAGTACAGCTAGTATTACATAAATACAATGTTCTACAAAAATATTGGTCTTTGCTCCACCTAAAAAAGTCCGTGCTACCATATGCCTTTTTCTTATATATAAGCCACAATAAAGTATTTTGTGACAAAAAAATTACTAAAAATTAAAAAGTGATTTATGAGCGTTATTATTAGGCATGGCATATTAATCCTTACGAATGAAAGTTACTTCATCACCAAGACAATTTTATGAAGATAACATTTGCTCTTTATAGCATGTTATTTGGACGCATAGTTTAAGAGATAATGAAAAATTAATATAATAAACACTCTGCTCGGAGCGAGAACGATCGCATAAACCCGAGCCGCCCGATGAGATCCGTATGAACGCCTATACCATAGAATTATTACGCATAGAACACTAGTACGCGCACCGAAAGTGAAGCAAGTCAAACTAACGCGAAACCGCGTAAGTTGACTCAGCGACGCGTCAGTGCGAAACGTCACGTCTTACGGAGAAGAGCTCGTGAAAAATTGTAAAAATTACCGTTTGTGTTGTAAAATATTGTGACAACGGTGATGATAAACATAAAAGAAGTGATGGTATTACATTTCACATATAATGTTATACATTTAATTCATTATAAGTACGTAAAACTAAAAAAATACTTACCTAAGCTCTCATAATACAAATGTTGCTAGTTGTGGGGAAAAGAATCACAATTTTCTTTTAAAAATATTTATTTTCTATTTGTGTTTAAAACGTTTAATCGCAACGCTCTGTGTAAAACTCAAATGTTTATATATAGATACCTACTTCTCTAAGTGTTAACATTATATTAACAATGGGTGCCTATTTAAAACTAATACGGAGTGATCAGCTAATCGCGATTCGTCGACGCCATTTTAACGCAACTATTTTATTTTAATTGCTTTTTTATTGACTAAGGTTACGTTTTAGAGTATATAATAAAAACTTTTTTATTTACAACATCATGAGATTATTAATAAGAACGCCTTTACTAACCAGATGTCACTTTACACCCAAACATTAACCAGATGTTACGTTAGACCCAAACATAGCCTATTTTAACCGACTCCCAAAAATAAAGGTTATCAATATGTATGTACACTGATTTCTAAGCTTGATGAATTCGTATATACATGCTGAAACTTTAGTGGTTGTTGTCCCGCAGCCAAATTATACTGTCTCGATAGTAGAGTCAATTTATTAAATTAAAAAATATTACAATTAAAAAAGGGCAGATTTACAATAGTAATACCTCACAAGCTATTCCGGTGTCCAAACTAGTTTATGTCGTATCACTACGCTTGAGAGTTCATGTTATGAACATTTATTAGTGGCCCTTCATTGTGTAGGAAGCGCGCGGTAGTGCGTGCGATAGACGTAACACTACATTACGTCCAGCGAATTTTTTTTCAGACTTTATTATAGTAATTCGTTATAAGCTAGCTTGTACGTCCAACCTACTTGCGAAATATTGCTATTGGTTTGAGATCGCATTCAAGTTTTGTTTTTCTCGATTGTAAATCTGCCATTTTTACATCCTAATAATTTTATTTTAATAAATCTATTGTACTACTAAGGCAAAATCATTTTACTTCGGGAAAACAACCATTAAAATTTCAGCGTGTATATTGGATCAATCTGTGTGTATATCCTTTCATATAAAAAAATCTAAATCGGTTTAGAAATTGTAGAATTCTGAGGAAAAAAACATTAAATAATACACCGAATTGAATTGAACTCCTCCCTTTTTGAAGTCGGTTAAAATTAAACATTACACAATGTGCTTATTGTATTCGAATTAATTGTGTTTAATAATATTCCTAAATTTTATTACGTCTGCATTTTTTACCATTAATATATGTATAATAAAGTTATATTAGTAACATCATTACATATCGTGTTTATTTTATTCCATTTTATATTCTCATAAAATACATCTTAGTATGTAATACGTAATCTTTATGATATCGATTATTTAAAATTAATCAATAAAATAGTGATTTGCACAATTTGATTGCAAACGCCAGAAACTGGTATCACTGAATGGCGTGTATGTGTGCGTGTGACGAGCGTAGGCACATTCGACTCGCGCCCACTAACATAATGACTTTGCATCATTTTAACGCTCATGTTTTGTACTGGACTGCGTTTCTATGCGTAATAATTCTATGGCCTATACATATAAGCGAGCTGTCATTTCACGCGGCTTAGATGCATGAACGGCCCTTTTTGTTACAGACTTCACTTGGACAGTGTAATAATACGCGGGTGAAACCGCGGGGCACCGCAAGTACTCTTATAAAATAACAAAAACATTTGAAACAACTTTGCATTGAATAATTAATTTTTTCGTGTTCAAAACGATTTATAACTATTTTTATAACTTTTACTATATTTGCTAGAAGACCAGATTATAAAATGTCACCGTGACCGAATTTAAGTTACAGTCAGACTCGACAGAGCCTAGCCATCTGCCCAGGACGTGATCATATAAAACAGACTGATATAGGTATAACAGAAAGAGAAGGTATAAAACAATTAATAAGGAAAACTTAATTATTACTAGTATGGCCTACAAATAATTATTACGAGTCTGGATGTTTTATCCTTCTGCGATTTATACATAAAACGCCTTCACGCTATAAGATATAATAGCTGATGTAGGCGTGGAATTTTTTAAGAAAAAATAGAGGGTATGTATATATATATATATATATAACTAGTTGGTACTCGGCGCGTTATTCGTGCCGCATAAGATATAATTGTTGAATTGTGGAAATATTGTTTGAAATTTGAAACAGTTATATTGTGTAATTAGGAATGATACATTCATACATTAATTGAAATTGAATAATATACTATAATTTATAACCTTCAAGTAAATTTGTCGGTACGATGCGCGCGCCACCTACTGTAAGTTAATTGTAATATGCCTATAACCTTCGCGTAAGTGCAAGCAATAAGTTGACAAAGATTTACCGCAATCTGATGAACGATATGGCAGCGCATAAAATACGAACAAACAAAAATTATTTTTTATATATTAAGAAAATATGACTTAGTGCCAAAAAATTACAAAATATGGACCCAATAGATGGCACTGTGTCGAGTTTTGATAAATTGTGTACTTAACGAACACTAAAAAGTCCGGAGTGAATTCGGAGTGAAACTCATCGCGTCAGCTCGCTAACTCGTATAGGGCAGGACAACGTCTGCCGGACCCGCAAGTTATAATAAATAAATTGAATTTATTGAAAGTATGCTGTCCGCATTACGATAAATCAATATTATCCTTTGAAATCTGACAATAATACAGCGGCTTGGCTCGAACCGACAAATGCCACAGTGCGGTTGAATCGGTTATTTGTAATTGGTGCTGCTATATCTTTGCAATTCAACAGAGGTGATACTGGCGATAAGCCGATGATGTATTATTTCGTTAGACAATTAGTGCGTGCGATTCAGCAATGTGTGCAATTTGGTGCGATGTCCAAGTTATCAGAAATTTCCATTGTATATATTTTTTTTTGAACTAGTTAGATGAAACCTATAGGAACAGTGAAGGATTTTTTTTGGAACAGGATACATTGTTAGTTGTTATTTTCAGTGATGTAACACCAAACGCCATTAAGCAAAATAATTAATAGATAAGGATTGACTGTTACCGCATGGAGGCGTAAGCGAATGTATTATATCATTTCTTTCCGTGGGTGTCGCAAAAAAATACGAAAAACCAGAAAAATTTTACGACGTCTGCCAGATGGCGGTATGACCAGTTTAAAAAACCAGAGATCCTTTTTACTGGTAATGAGGCATTGTCTTTAGTCCTCGAGGATAACAACGCATCTAAATTTTGTTTCTTAATAAAGGGTAGATGAAGTTATTACATACGGAACACAGCATCTACTTACCATCAAGTGAACTGTGTGCCTGTTTGATTTTTCTACCGACTTCAAACACGATAAGGTATTCAATTCGACTGTATGTTTTCTATGTGTGTTACCTCATAACTTTTTTCTGGGTGAACCGATTTCAATGATTCTTTTATTTTTAACCCATAGTTTTGAGCTATTCTTAATAATTTATATTGAAGTCGGTTATAAAATATTTTTAATGTTTGATTATACTATAGAAAAATTCTCTGAGGCTTACTTGGTATTGCTGGCCGAGCTCCATTTTAGCTCATCATTTCTTTTAGATTTTATTTTAGTTCTTTTATACCTCAAAATCTACTGTTTCGAAAAATAGGATCATATTTTTATGATTGTTGCTGTATCTTTACCTATACTACTACAAATGCAGTTTTCATCTTAACCGAGGCCTTGGCCTACTTTAAAGTACAGGTCAGATTTGTTTCCCCAAAAATTGTTCTGATATTATAAACACCAAGGATCTCCTAAGTGTATGCTGTTTGAGGATTAGCAGTGGTCCCAAGCAGCCGCCGGTACGACATACTCCACCGATCGTTGAGTCCGCATACTCCGTGAGGTGTCGAGGTCACCGGCCCTTAGGTAGATTCTTGGCACTTAAGAGCGTTCTCGGCTTTTCAAGTGTCCAGTCGCGTTTTTTTACGTGCCACCTATTGCACTTCCCCCAACCCTTTCGTAACGAAAGGGGTAGGCAGTGCTCCAAGTGTTGCAGCCACCCTCTACTCTCCACCGTTCCGTACCTCGCGGCGCGCGCGTCAGTCATCTGTCAGCCTGCTAGGTAGGGATTATAGATAGGACACACTACAATCCCAAACAGTCGTAACAGCTGTAATGACCGGCAGGGGAAAGGGGGACCCCCCCCCCACCCACTCGCGTTAGGAAACCCCCGGATCGCCTGTGGATATTGGATCGTCCGCTTATGGTTAGGGACCTCGCGAACCCAGAGCGCTCCAGGATCGTAAGCTCCTTCAGCCAAATACCGAAGACAACCAGGAAGCCTACCTCGCCGCCTAAGGAGCCCGCACCGAGCGCCGCGCTCGTGTTCTCCGCGCCTGAGTGCACGAGCGAACGCGAACCGTCGCCCCTACCGCAGCGGGCGAAGGAGTCGGCCAGGAGGCATACACCACCCGAAACAGAAGCGTCCCTGTTCGAGAAGAGGCAATGCGTCGTGTCTCCCAACTCGTCTGCACCCCAATCATCTGATGACGAAGAATACCAATTACCAGCGGTCGAAGTAAGGAAGCACAACTCGCCGCCAAAATCACCGTCTCCTCGAAAACCAACCCCTCCTATCACCCCTGACCGACGTAGCAACGCGGCCGGGTACGAGCAGGGGGGGGGGAGGAATTGTACGGTTGGGATAGCACCACGTATGCTACCCTAGCCCCACCGGATGGACAGCCAACAAACCCGTCTGGATTGCCAACGGACGATGGACAACGTCTATCAACCAGCTACTCACAACTGGCAGCAGCCCCAGCAGTACCAAGGCAGGAGGCTGTTACACCGAAACCTACCGAAGATGCCGAGAAGGGCAGATATCCACCGATAGTAGCGGAATGCCTCCCGAATTGGACGAAGCATTTTGAGGTACTCAACAAGAAGTTGGGTCACCCTCCGAACGCTCGTCCATTCGGGAAGGGAGTGCGTTTCTCCCCCCAGAGCCCGGAAGAATTCCGGGCCATTCAAAAATATTTGATCGACCTATCCAAGGAAGTACCATGTCCTGGTACTGCTACACCCCCGAAGAGGAGAAGCCCACAAAAGTGGGCATTAGGGGGCTGCCAGCGGACACGGACACAAAAGCAATAGGGGAGGCTATCCAAGCGTTAGGATTTCCTATACGCTATGTGAAGGCAATCCCTCCGCGCAGAGGCAGGCCGGGATGCCTGTACTTCGCGCAACTAGACCACCTAAGCCAAGAAAGGCTGAGCGATTTATACAAAGTAAATCAACTACTATATATGAGAGGAGTTGTAATTGAAGCCTGGCAGGGACGAGTGGGCAAAGCACAGTGCCACCGCTGCCAGGCGTTCGGACACGCCTCTTACAACTGTTTTAGACCCATCAAATGCGTCCGTTGCGCGGGGGAACACGCTACAAGGGATTGCTCGAGGGGTAGAGATGAGCCACCTACATGCGCAAATTGCGCTAAAGCCCATACTGCAAATGATCGTCGATGTCCTGTTTTGAGGAGGATAGCACGGAAGCAAGGGATAACACTTCCCGGCTTGCTTCCGGAAGCGCCGAGACCGATTCCAGAGAGTCGCCCGAGGACCGTTGAGTTTAACGAAGAGGGGTGGGCAACCATAAGAGGAAAGGGGGGGAGGAAAACAGCCCCCCCACCACCCCCACCCCCCGCAACCACAAACACAGCAGCCAATGGATGTAGTTGAGCAACCGCAAGCCAAAGCAACCACCGGAGCGACTCTCCAGCCCCCCGCTAACGACGCTACAGAGCGTCTTTTATCTAAAAAGAAAAAGCGGGGGAGAAGGAAGAAAAGTAAAACGCAACAACCTCCTCAAGCCTCTACCCCTACTCCAGCGGTAACGATAGCCTCCCAGGCGCAGGTTACCATCAAGGATGCAAGGATTACCGTAGGTAGAGCACCAGAGAGAGCTCTACCGGAACATAGAGCCCGCTCTACAACTAGAGCACGCTCTACCTTACGAAGAGAGACCCAAAACCAGCCGAGACAAGAGCCAACCTCACACAGAACACCAACTGCCGGCCCCGGCTATATAGATGCCATCCACAGATTGGTTGGCATAGCCATAGAGGTCGGCACGCAAGTCCTGGCCGATATAGGAGCCGGGACAGACCCAATTACAGCGATTATGAGAGCGTTGGTGCAACTACTTGCCCGGCATTACAGAGGCGAGTAACCTGCGCCTACCATATTGGAATCCAGACGGGATACAACATAAGATCCATGAACTCCGCACTGTCACCCAGCAGCAGGACATACAGGTGATATTGCTGGGAGAGACAAAGTTGAACCCATCGACGCATCTTAAGCTGCCAAACTACCACATATTTAGAACGGACGAGGTCAATCCTCAAGGGACCGCCTATAGAGGCACGGCGGTTCTAGTGAGGAGAGACATCGTCCATCAAGAATTAGATCTACGCAGCATACCGCCCGCCAGGGACTCCATTCTGCTCCTCAGACATCCGGACAGTAATGGAAGGCGAAACACCAACCATCGTCGCGGGGGACCTAAACGCGAAACACCCGGCGTGGGGGTCTAGAGTGATCACCCCGCCGGGTCGTGAACTTTATGATGACGCCGAGAGATACGGCTACGACGTTTTAGGTCCCGAGGAACCAACACACGTCCCTACGGATCACCGAAAATGTCCGGATGTATTGGACATCGTGCTCTCTAGGAACGTCAACTACCCGGTAGTGGTAGAGGTGCTGTACGACCTGATGTCTCAGCACCTCCCGATTCTCATTACTATTGGCCTCAAGGCAGTGACTAAGCTGTCCGGAGCTCTCAAAAGGAAGATAAATTGGAGGCTCTACCAAAACCACCTAATGGAGAGACCTCCAACATATACGCCCATCAACACAGCGGATGACGTAGAGGCCGCTGCAACAAGAATTACAAAAACGATCAAAAAGGCTCTACACGCGGCCTCTACGATCGTCTCGACCGCAGGAAGACGGGAGGAGCTGCCGCGAGAGATATGCGTGCAGCTCAAACGCAAAAGAGCGCTAAGAAAACTCTGGGCGCGTACTCGCTGCCCTAGATTGAAAACTCAACTGAATACCTTAACAGATGAACTTTCGGTTGCAGTCCGGGCCCACCGAGGAGAGGCCTGGGAGCGGCGCATATCGAAAGCAGAGGAGGAAGATGCGTCGCTCTACAAACTGAACCGGTAGTTAACAAAAACCAGACCCCTCGTTTGCCCGCTGACCAACAACGCGGGTGAACGTTGTTACGAGACCAAAGGTAGAGCGGATATCCTAGCAGAGCACCTCGAGGAGCAATTTATGCCGAACCTAGCAAGTGCGGAGTTCATGGAACTTCATACCCGGAAGGAGAGCCGCGTACAGGAGTTCCTGTCGAAGCCCGCGCCACCGCTTGCAGGAGCGTGTTTTATATCCCCCGCCCTATTGCGGAGGACAGTAGCCCGCCTGCAACCTAGGAAGACGCCGGGGCACGACGGGATAACCAACGCAGCACTTCGACAGCTGCCCAATAGAATACTTGTAGAGCTAGGTCGACTCTACAACGGTATACTGCGGACATCCCACTTCCCGGAGGACTGGAAAATCGGCAAAGTGATCGTTCTGCCGTAACCCGGGAAGGACAGGCGTAGAGCAGTCAGTTATAGGCCGATCACGCTGCTACCGCACTTAGCTAAACTGTGCGAAAGACTGTTGCTAAGAAGCTTCCGCCCGTGCGTACAACTTCGGGTGGAACAGCACGGATTCAGGAGGGGCCACTCAACAGCAACACAGCTGACCAGGGTGCTGCACTATCTTGCGGCCGAGTACAACCGCGGCCGCACTTCGTTGGGCGTCTTTCTCGACATAGAGAAGGCGTTCGACAGATTGTGGCACTCTGGATTACTTTACAAATTAGAAGCACAAACAAGTACCCCTCCTGCTATGTTGCGGCTAGTGGCGTCATTCCTGAGAGATAGGAAGTTCTACGTCTGTTTAGAGGACGCCAAGTCCGCAGCAAGACCAATTAGAGCCGGCGTACCACAGGGCAGCTGTCTTTCGCCGATCCTGTACGCGGCTTACACCAATGACATTCCCACCCTGGCAGACCACCTGCGCGAATGGGAAGACGATGTTGAATTGGCGCTATACGCGGACGATAGTGCCTACTTCACATCGTCTAGAAGAGCCCATATAGCCACTGCCAGGATGCAGCGCCTGCTGAACCTGCTACCACCATGGCTGGACGAGTGGAGGATGGCCGTCAATGTTGGCAAGACGACCGCTCTGCTCACTCGCCGCTATAGGAACTTTCCACCACCACTGACGCTCAGGGGCCAGGAGATCACCTACCACAAGACTATGACGTACCTGGGATGCCGGATCGACCGGATGTTACGCATGACCGCGCACGTTGATATCGCCGTCCGTAACGCCAGATGTGCGCGGGCGGCGCTCCGTCCGGTCTTAACCGCAAAACTACCGATTAAAATAAAATTGAAAATATATAAGACCTACATACGATCAAGATTCACACATACTGCGCCGGCCTGGTACGCGCTCCTAAGCAATCATCAGAAGCGGCGATTGCAGGTCCAGCAAAATTTGTCACTACGGACCATCGTCGATGCAGGTCGCTACGTCCGGAATGACGTCATTGCGGCCAACTTGAGGATGGAGACAGTCGAGAAATTTGTGGCCCGATTAACGCGCGCAGAATTTCGCACCCCTACATGCTCGACCATCGGACGGGCGACCTCTGCTAAGAGAACTCCTCTCTATAGAGATTAGAGAGTCGAGTAACAACCCTCAATGCCGCAGACAGGCCAACTCAGACGTCCGGCCGCATTAGCCGCCGGCTACATTAACCGATTACGAAACAACCTGGATTACCTCAGACCGAACTAGGCGCATTTTTCAGGCACTGGCCGAATTAGGCGCCTTTTTCAGGAAAATGTCCATATTATGCCACTTATTCAGGCGGTGGCCATATTACCCGCCGTCCTGAATTTTTTTTTCATGATTTTTAAAATCGATTACAGCGACCGGGGAATCAAACCCGAGTCGCTGTTCACCCAACAACGCCAAAAACGGCTCCCACGACCGGTGCATAGTGATGCACGGCGAGGAGATCCCGAGCAAAGGGGGCATGCCCCGAGGCCCGATACCTGCCGTGTGCATAAGCACACACGCAGACGACTACGTAGGATTTTATAATACGGTTTGATTAAAAAAAAATTGACAAGCTTTCCACAGTTACCGTTACAAGGTAATCACTCCACCTGCTTCCATCGAGTTCCTCCATGTCTTACCAGGTCGTCACTCCATCTAGTGGGGGGTCGCCCTACACTTCGCCTACCGTTACGAGGGTGCCACTTGAGAACCTTTCTTCCCCATCGGTTGTCGGTTCTACAAGCTATATGGCCGGCCCACTGCCACTTCAGCTTACTAATCCGTTGGGCTATGTCGGTCATTCTGGTTCTACTGCGCATATCCTCATTACTGAGTTTATCACGCAGAGAAACTCCAAGCATAGCCCTCTCCATAGCTCGCTGAGCGACCTTGAGCAGTGAAGGACCACGTCTCAGTTCGGTATGTCATCACTGGCAACACGCACTGGTTGTACAGTCTCGTTTTCAAGTTTTGAGGTATACCTGACGAGAAGATGTGCCGTAATTTCCCGTACGCTGCCCAACCGAGTTGAATCCGTCGATTGACCTCTCGGTCGAAGTTGGACTTACCTAGTCGGACTATTTGTCCCAGGTAAACATACTCGTCAACAACTTCGAGCTTAGTGCTCCCAACAACTACCGGCACCTATGCCGGTAGTTGTTGGATACCTATATGACATGGACGTTAAACATGATTTTTGTTTTGTCCAAGTTCATCTTAATACTTGTCTGTTGGGACTAGCACTATGCTCAATGACCTCAATAGACACTAGTGTCTATTGAGGTCATTGAGCATAGTGCTTAACTCCTCCAGTGATTCTGTCATAAGGATTATATCGTCGGCAAATCGAAGGCGAGTGATGTACTCGCCATTGATGTTCATACCGTATGCTTTCCAGTCTTTTCCAGTTTCCAGTTTCCAGTAGCTTGAGAACGTCTTCCAATGCAGCAGTGAAGTGTTTCGGGGATATGACGTCACCCTGACACCTTTCTGTAGTTGGATGGGTTTCGTACTCTGGTTCTGTACTTGGATAGCCATCGTAGCTCTACTGTACAAACATTTCAGCACTTCGATATACCGACAGTCAACTTGGCACTGCTGAAGGGACTGTAGCACCGCCCAAATTTCGACGGAGTCAAAGGCTTTCTCATAGTTCACATACGCAAGGTAAAGTGGCAGATTGTACTCTTCGGTCTTTTGTACAATTTGCCGAAGGGTATGTATGTGATCTATGATACAAAAGTCTTTTCGGAAAACGACTTGTTTGAGAGGCCGGAAGTCGTCGAGTCTGCGTCCGAGACAATTTGTAATGACTCTCGAAAACAGCGCGTAGACGGGGCTCAGAAGGAAAATCGATCTGCAGTTCTTCAAGAGAGCGTTGTCACCTTTCTTAAAGAACAAGACCACCGCACTTCTGCTCCACGCCTCCGGAGCAGTGTCACCATGGAGGACGGAATATAGAGCTTCTGAACGATTTTAAGTACCTGTTTTCAACCCGCTTTCAGAAATTCCGCTGTGATTCTATCCTCGCCTGGGGCCTTGCCGTTTTTAAGGTGCTGGAGAGTCATTCTAATCTCGCTCAGACTGACGTCCGGTTTATCATCGGAATAGTGTCGGATAAGACTTGCTCTTGGATCGGTACTCACACTTGCGTGTAGCTCCAACAATGATGTGTACAGCTGATCGTAGAACCTCTCAATCTCACTCATATCTCAGGTGTCCCGGTAACGATGTAGCTGCACTTGGTCTTCAGCTTCGGCAGTTGGCTCTTTCTGGCAGACAGATCTGTCTAATCAGTTGCCTGTATGCTGTCAAATCTGCTGAAGACTGCAGCTAATTTCCCGTCTAACAGCAATGAGGTTAAGAGCGTGATCGGAGAATTTATGTGTTGTTCTGCGACGGGTCTTGCAGAACTTAGCTCAGACTGCATGGACAGTTTCCACAAGCTTGTCATTCATATTATCCACTGCATTGCAGTTGTTAGATTTATAAAAATGTAGAATCACAAAGAAAAAGCTTTAAAATATAATTTATAATTTACTGTCTTGAATGTAGGGTTACAGGAAAAGCCTTCAGAATAGAATGGAATCATTTTTATTCAATATACATAGTACTTTGACCACTGGTTCGGAGAAAACCTCTGTCCTGGGAAGAAACAGCAAGAAACCCAGTCGGACATTTCGTTTAAATAAAATATATTTACAATACAAACTAACAATATATACAAACTAACAATACATAATTCTTAAACACACAGGTCACAAAATGGCATCAACATTTAAAAGGTATATACGAGGGTGGATTGAAAAGTACTCGGCCTAACCAAGAAAATAAACACATACTAAATCAGTTATATTTTTATTTTTCTACATAATCACCATCAAGTTCAATACACTTTTGCCACCTCCCCTTCCAAGCATTTAGACCGTTGAAAAAAAATGATTCTTCCTTAGAGTCAAAATATGCGTCTACAGCTGCTTTGACCTCGTCGTTAGTCGAAAATCTTTGACCTCCCAAGTGCTTTTTTAGGTTAGGGAACAGAAAGAAGTCTGATGGTGCCAGATCAGGTGAATACGGCGGATGCGGTAACAGTTCAAAGCCACAGTTGTGAATTTCAGCCATTGACTGTACTGACGTGTGAACACGGGCGTTATCTTGATGAAACAGGACTTTTCTTCTGAGCATTCCTCGACGTTTTTCTTTTATTTCCTCTCGTAAACGACGTAGTAAGGTGCAGTAGTAATCAGAGTTTATAGTCTGACCCCTTTCAAGATAATCAATCATAATCACACCTTTCGAGTCCCAGAATACTGAAGCCATCACCTTATTTGCCGACAAAATCGACTTAGCCTTTTTAGGGGGTGGTGAACCAGGTCTTCTCCACTGTTTTGATTGTTGTTTTGTTTCCGGTGTACAGTAATGAACCCATGTTTCGTCTATAGTAACAAAACGATTCAAAAATCATCTGCATCGGCTTCAAATAACTCCAAACAGTCGCGTGAAATAGTCAATCGCGTCCTTTTTTGTTCAACTGAAAGCAGTCGCGGAACCCACCTCGCAGACACCTTGTGGAAACCCAACTCGTTGACAATGATGTTTTGAGTTCGTTCATAAGAGATGCCTATAATCTCGGCTATCTCTCTAATTTTAATCTGCGGTCTCCCATTATTAAATCAAGTACTTTTTTAATATTTTCGTCAGTAGTTGACGTCGAAGGCCTTCCAGAGCGGGGTTCATCTTTCACACTCTCTCTACCACGCTTAAATTCTGCTATCCATCTTTTGACGGATGAATATGACAGAGCACAATCGCCTAATGTACTGACCATGTCATCATGGATGGCTTTTGATGATAGCCCCTTCTTATGGAGGTACTTAATGACGGCACGCTGCTCGATTTGCTCCATTCGCGGAAATTATGTCCGATTACTTTGTTAATAAATTTATAAAATCACAACTAATTATCGCACACGTTTCGAACTTCACACAATGAACTAGTCTGAACTGAACTAAATAATGTGGGTAGATTTGATTTTTAGAATTGAATGGATCTGTGTTAGGCCGAGTACTTTTCAATCCACCCTCGTAGTATAGTAGCAAAATACATAAGTTACTTAGCTTTAGTATTCTGGTCCAATAAAATATGCTTTCGGCCCCTTACAGCGGTTGCCTGTTATGAAACAACTAACTGATCTATTCCTCACAGCCGACCTTTATATATCAATGTTAGATTTGCCGCAAGCTGACAAGCTTACGGCGTTAGTTGTTAGTATTTAATTTTCATTTATTTATTCTTATTAAATCATCTTATAAATCCAACAAACGATAGTAACTATTCAAGTAATTAATCAGCTCTTAATTAATCGTTAAGCTAGTGAACAAAGAACCAAAAGTAGATAACATTGTACAAACTTAATTTAAATCGTAAGTACAAACAATCAATTTTTTTGGGTAAGTAGTTAAATAAAATATGATAACTACCTTACAAACCAGTTATGAAATTACCTACCATCCCACTACCTGTAATAATCTAACACAGACTGTGTTAGATTATTATAACACAGTCTTCTAGGTACTGAAAATGGTTTCGTAACTCAAGCTGAAATTTTTCAGAACTTTGGATTATAGCACGAGGGGGACGGAGCGTTGACTACATTAGACGTGACATCTCCACTTAACGTTTAGGTTCAGTATGCCTCTAACCATTCGGTGATCGCTGCCAGTTTTCACCCTTGCGATCACTGAGATATCACTGAACCGTTGCCGTCTAGTCGTCAGTCTCATTTTTTGTCGAACCGTCGAGGCTCGACCAGATCCATTTCTTGTTGGACCGCTTCTGGAAGAAAGAGTTCATCATATCATTATCATATCTTCATGGAGAAAGAGGAACTCTTGTCTTTTTCCATGAAGTCAGCCAGCTACTGGCCACTTAGGTTTCGTTGCCCTATTCCAAATTTCCCTACCTTCAGCTCACCGTTCTCTTTTGTGCCTAGTTTTGCATAGAAGTCTCCCATTAATACCGTATACTAGGTTTTGGAGGAATGCGTGGCTTTAGAGATATCCTCATATATTTCCTCCACCTCTTCATCGGGATGTGCCGAGGTAGGTGCGTAAATCTCTATGATCTTCAACGAATAAAGTCTGGTGATTCTGAGTATAAAACTCCGCAACCCTCGTCGACATACTCACAATCTTTACAACGTTGTTAACGAGGGACTTGTGGACGATAAATCCGACACCGCAAGGATTCGAGGATTACCATCTCCTCCCCCTGTTTTCGGAATAGATCTTCATTCAGATAATTCAATAATATCGAAGAGCAACTTGTCTATCTCTTCTTTCAGCTCCAGTATCTTCAGGATTTCCAGGATCTTCAACTGAATCAGTAAAATAAAAATGTATACACATTTTAACTTTATGCACTTCTTCTCCATATAAACTTTAACTATGCCAAAACTCACACTCTTCCGTGCGCGAATTTTGCTTAAAAAGGGGTACAAATACTTCACGTAATAATATATAGAATAAGCTCTAACTTATTTAGTTTTTGCCTATCTAAAGAAATATTATAATATATCAAATGGTTTTTCTAAAACAAGAATTTTAAAATATATATTTATTAATAATACCTACTATATAACTGACTGAAAGAATCTTTTCATATTTTCTGAAAAAATGGATAATTAAATAAAACAGGACAATTCATAAGCTATATAAAATAGAAATAAATAAGAATAATCTCATGGTAAACAGGTGCCTATTTAGAGATTTACTTTTATAGTAGTAATTTCTTTCACATTTACCACGGGGAGTGCTCTGAAGAATTGTTTGGATTAATCCCAGACGCCAAATTTCACGAACGCACATCGCGGCAGAACTCCCGATACCATCTACACCATCTGGATGATTGGCGGTCCACCACTGTGCGATTTGGAAGATGTTTTCTTCGGCGCACAACTTCCTTGTGGAATCGATTACCACCAGCGATTTTTCCGGACCGATACGACTTAGGGTACTTCAAGAAAAGAGCCTACTCCTTTTTAAAAAGCCAGCAACGCATCTGCAATTCCCCTGGTTCCCCTGGTGTTACAGTTGTTCACGGGCGGTGGTAGTCACTTACCATCAGATGAGCCGCATGCTCGTTTGCCCTTCTCCTATAAAAAAACTCAATCAAATTCCAAACTTAAGGAGAACGTTATGGTATTTGAGCAGCTTTTCACTACAGTTTAAAATAAGAATAAAGCTACCAATATCATTTATTAAGAAATAACATTACATATTGAGTTCTATATTCAATTTGACACATCCTGGTCAGAGCCACGCTGCAGCTATGTTATGGTTGCAGCACCAATGGTTCGGCTCGACCATGGTCGGACAACGCTCTCACAGAATACTAGTGTAAAATAGCAGCTCAATGCTGCTGTGTGTGGTATGAAGAATGTAGAGAACTGGAGGTCATTTTTACTGAAAACAAGACTTCAGAAGTGACAACGCATCTGCATTTTGATTGTTAATATGCGATAAATATAGATGTCTATGGGCCACAGCATCCACTTACCATAAGGTGAACTGTGTGCTCGTTTGTCAATATTATCCTATAAAAAAAAAAATAGTGACAACATAAGTGGCAGCATAGGTGGCTCAGTATCACATCACTAGTTTGTGTAACACACTCTACACTCTCACAAACTGCGTTGCACAAATGTTATTTCTGGTAGAGATTTGAAGGCAAGACTTATGACATAGTAGTCTAACCAGTCAGTAGGCCACCAATTAATCCAAAATGAGTATGATCTGCCATATAGCTAGAAGTATCGTCAACCGATGGGGAAGAAAGTGACCAAATTGGTTATCAAGTGGCAACCTGTAATCTAAATCTGTAAGCGAAGTGTCGAGCAGCCCTCCATTCGAAAAGATATGCAGGAAGTCTATGGTTGCAGGTAGCCCAGATCATGATCATGATTCATGGCATTCCTATGGTCAGTAGATGACTAATGGAGGGCCGTAGATATTATAATAATGATGGTCACGTGCTCATATTGTGGTCATTTTTAACAACACAGTAAAAAAAGAACAACACAAACAAATATACAAATGAAAACAAAAAGCAGAATATATGTACGATTTGGCGGCCTTGTCGCTACATAGCGATCTCTTCCAGGCAACCAAAGGTGTAAAGGAATAAAACAGTGAATACTAGGTAAGTAGCGCAATATAAATATACATAATATAATATCAATACATGCGATATATAGACAATACATGCAATAAAATAACATTTTTTTATACGTGGTAGAGCCATGCTGCAACTATATTATGGCTGTAGCACAAATGCGTTGGCTCGACCGGGGAAGGACCACGCTCTCACAGAATACCAGCGTAAAATAGCAGCTTAACGCTGCTGTGAGTGTAGAGAACTGGAGACCCTTTTTACTGGAAACGAGGCATTCCATCTTAGTCCTCACGGGTGACAACGCATCTGCATTTAGATTCGTAATCGAAGATAGATGTAGATGTCTATGGGCCACAGCAACCACTTACCATCAGTGGACTGTGTGCTCGTTTGTCAGCCTTATCCTATAAATAAGAAAATATAAATAACTAGTACATAATAAAAGATCAAGTAAACCATATAATATATACCTATATACAAATATATAAACAAACTTGCATAACTACCCCATATATATATATTATAAATTACAAAATTCCTCAAACAATAGTCTAAAGCTCATAAATACAATAAATACGTAATCACATAATTTATCCTCACAATAAATAAGAAATAAAACGAAAAGACTAACTATATGATACTAACCTATACTTCATAATCTTTGCATTATTTATGAAATTGAAATGACAAATAAACTTACACACCGCCTGATAGTAAGCTCCTGTCTCGTTCAAGTGTCATTATTAACACTTGAACGAAAGCCCTGTCACCTTAAAAGGCGTACAGGCTGATTAAAGTTGAAGTGTGAAATGTCCGTACAATGCAACCTTATCTAATATCTTGTCGGGAGCAGGCGGTAATTAAACATTCAGTATCTAATAGAACTCCGTAAATGTCTAGATTTGACTGTGCTTATTTTGTACATAGATATAGTATACATTAGATTGGCGATGGCGTGATTAGGGTGAGACCAAAAACGAAATGTGCCCGTGTGAGTGAAATGTGCATGTGTGCGACAACAACAGTGCTGCGCTATGTCTCAACTTCAATTATCGATACAGAACGCTGTGTCTGTGTCATAAAATTAATATTATTATGTTTGAGGGCATAAAAATAAAACTACAAAAAGTTTGTGATTTTTATTTTCAACCAAAAATAACTAATTTATTGTAAAAATGTCGTAAGCTTTCCTTAAGAGGTATATTGCAATTTTACTTCATACTTCAATCTAATAATCAAATAAGTTTCGATTATTAATTTAATAATTAAGCGTTTATGGTTTGATAGTGCTGGCGAATCGTACATATGTATGTCAAGTATGCTAAAAAAAATTTGCAGGACACAAGGCATTCGTTTGCTAATTTTCGAAACATATTTTCATTTACAATTTTCCTTTCACATGTTTTCGAGAAACTCGTTCAGAACGAATACCTATCTCATAAACTTTTTCTTAATCACCCTTTCGATGAGATGCTGTAACAAATCGTTTGAACTAGATGCTTTTACAGCACTAATGTTATTTTGAAGTGAGGTAAGCCTTTCTAGGTTTTTTATCACTTGATACAACTTTTCCACTTTTTTATTTGCCCGTTTTTTTTGTGCTCTAATATTTTTCAGTTTTCTTTTGTTTCATATCTTATCTTCTCCGAAGAATATCAACAGTTTTCTTCATTTTTTTTCTCGGGGAATGGTCTTTAACAGAAACGTTTGCAATTGAGTTACTGGGTACTGGCAATATATTTCTGTAGACGCATGACGATGCTTTGCGTACCGGCTTCAATACAACCTACAAACAAATATAATTAGTGTACACATTATGTACTTATCTATGATTAAAATTAATCAAATACAACCCTTTTACCTATTTCTGCCGCTAAACATCAGTACTTACACTGCCGCGTTCCAGCCATTTGAGTATAGAGAGCCTGTATATTTATAAGTTGTAAGATATATTACCTTAGTCTTCAGGGGTGAATACACGTTTTTTTATATAGGATAGGGTGACAAACGAGCACACAGTCCACCTGATGGTAAGTGGTTGCTGTGGCCCATAGACATCTGTATCTGTCTTCGTTTGCGAATTAAAATGCAGGTGCGTTGTCAGTAGTTAGGACTAAGATAGAATGCCTCTTTTCCATTAAAAAGGGTCTCCGGTTCTTTACACTCACCATACAAAACACAGTAGCATTAAGCTGCTATTTTATGCTGGTATTCTGTGAGACCGTGGTCCTTCCCCGATCGAGCTGACCCATTCGTGCTACATTTATACTATTGATATAGCTGCAGCATGGCTCTACCACGTAAACAATTTGTAACTTTCTTTGTTTGAAGATGACTGTAGGTGACCAAGTACTGCAGTAGCCGTTTATTATCAAGTGATACTGTAAGTTCATTTGTTACTTTCGTTTTATAAAAAATATACACCACGTGGATGACAACAACAAGTTGTACACATTTGAACATGCACAAACGAAATGAACATATGTACAGTAAAATATATAATTAAGAAAATACGCACGGGCATAAATAATGTGGGTATTGATCCAAAACGCAGCTTTACTCTGTGTACTTCTATGAGAAAAACATTTTTGTTCAAAGTGCTTGCTACATGTAGTAGATTTTTTTTGGGAACCCATCCTTCTCTATTTATCATTTTTAACCATTTTTGTTTAACCTGAATATTTTTTGGAAATCTGAAACATTATAAGTTTAAATCATCTCATTAAAGTATTTACAATAATGCGTAAGTATTTACTATTACGAAACACTAAAACGTAAAAATATACAAAATTAAAAAAAAACTAAGTCACAAGAGACTGCATCCAAGGATATGCCTTTGCCTGTTATAAACATATTATCGATAAGATGATATTGATAGTGTCAATCCCTACAAAAATTTGATCAGAAATAGCGGGAATTCACGTATTTGTTGTTATTTTTAATATAACTCTCACGCATTTAGAGCATTATCGTAATAAAATGCGATATTTTTCCCTATCCATTTGTGTATAAAACATTTGTACTAGTTCTGAAATATTGAATTTGGAGTGCTAAATGTTTTAATTGTACTTACATGTAAAATGTGGATTTTTGTGGATTTTCTTTTCTCGATGAACTGCATTCAGGTACGGTACACGTCACCATATTTAATCACACCTTTTAAATACCTATTAATACTTCAAAATCAAAAAAAATCGCGAAAATAAACGGGATTTGTTTCGTTAACCATTGACGTCAGGCTGATACAGGCTGATAGCGTGTACGTGTATGGTCTAGCCATTCTATCTCGTTCTAACGTAAGCATATGCTATGCCCTTTCTCTTTTACATTGCCAATCTAAGTATACTAAATCTATGATTTTGTACGACGTGGCTTTAAAATTCCTGACAGTTAAACAGAACATCTTTTTGAACGAAATAATAGCAACACTCCAATAACTGCGTGCTGTTCTCGTGCTATTAAAATATTTAAAAAACAAACGAGGTTTTAATATACTCTTTATAATATGTAAAGTTTCTTTTTATTTTCTCTTTACATGTTTATTTAAATGACATTCATCTCACTCCATATTGAGCTCCATAATTGACATTGCTTTTTCATCGATAAACTTATATGGATAAGTTCGCAGTTTCACAGTAAAATTTTTATAGCCAATTTGTTTGCAATTAATTGGACCATATAATTCAACACTATGAGAAATGTTAACTATTTTTATTATAACACTTACACAAGCCAAGTGTTAACATGAGATCGATAGTTTATATTTACATGTTGGTTGAATTGATAAAAAATGCTGGATTTACAACAGGATATTTAGTTGGCGCTGGCCGTAAGTTTACATAAATTTGTCTGTTTTCTTATGTTTGAATTTTCCTTTTTTTGCCAGCGTCGAATTTGCAGAAATTGCTACGTACGACCGGTGGTTCGCAATCGCAGTACCTACAAGGTGTCTCCTTCGACATACGTCTCTTTAGCGGTCTAGCTATTTTTTAAATACCTGAATTAAGTATACTCCATGCAATAACCAAACATAAGATTCCTAAATTCCGGTATTATATGTCACTAGCGATCTACCCCGGCACCGCACGGGTGATTTTTAAATCTCGGCAACAGCGCCACAATTGTAAATCTAAACCAGGGTTTCCCGACTTTTTTTGACCAGGGACCACTTTGATTTATTTGTACTTATCAGGGACCACAAGGTGAAAGAAAAAACTGTGTTAATCTAAGAATAAATCACAACTTTTAAAATAATTATATAATACACTGATGGGAAGCATTTATTAACAATATTATTTTTGTATTTATTGCACTGCTCGCGTGACGAGAAAATAATAAATTTAGGTAGGTAAAATATTTAAATCTTTCGCGGACCATATTTAAGCTTTTGCGGACCACTGGTTGGGAATCACTGATCTAAACCATCTAAGGCCCCACTCAAACACAGAAAATTTCATCAAAATCGGTCGAGCTATTTACGAGTTTTTGCAAGACTAATGCGCGGCAATTGATTTTTTCTACCGACTTCAAAAAGAAGGAGGTAATGTATTCGGCTGCATTTTTCTTTATGTCTGTTACCTCATAAAATTTTACTGGGTGAACTGGTTTCGATAATTATTTTTTTTTCTTTTATTGAAAGCTGGTGCTTCCCATGTGGTCCCATATAAATTTGATTAAGGTCTGACCAATAGTTTTTAAGTTATCCTTAATAATTTATATGGAAGTCGGTTGAACAAAATTTTAAATTATTGATTATTGTGATGTGATGTGATGATGTAATATGTGGTCATAATAATGCTAATGTAACTGTATGAGTTGGTTATGTCTGTCATAGAGTAAAGAACTTTTTAAGCAAACGTAAGATGAGACGCACTAACTAGATGGAGCGCTGATCTGCGCAAGACGGCTGCGTGAAACGTAAACCGGGCTTAAGGGGACTACAGGAGCTAAACGCAAGTTTTATATTGCCTTAAAGTATATCATGCAATGCAGTAAACTAAACCAGAAAAATATATGATATTTTTTAGTATATATGCTAGTTAGATAGTGTGATGAAAACATTTGGATTTGTATTATTTGATCATTGGATTGTGTAAATGTGTGCGTGCATCATTCAAGGTCACATGGCTCTTGTAGTGCCCTTAATGGCATTTATTAGAAGATGCCTAACCCAGCATAGGACATCACTAGCTGATGATGACACTATATTGCATTGTTACAAAATATTAATTTAAAAGTGATTGTGTTTCTTACTAACAAAGCTTCCTTCCAATTTGTAACAAATTTAATATAGTAATAAATAAATAACCAAGTATTATTATATTTTATTATTGTCCGTGCGACAGCAACAGCTACCGCGTGGTTCCACCACTGTTAGTTTTTTAACCATCTTCAAAAAAGTGAAGGTACTCAATTCGACTGTTTTTTTTGTGTATTACTTTATAACTTTTTTATAGGTGAAACTATTTTGATGAATCTTCTGTTATTTGAAAGCTGATACTTCTCATGTAGTCCCATATAAATTTTATCAAGATCTGAACAGAAGTTTGAGTTATCCTTAATAATGCGTATTTAATTGACTTCGCCTACATTGATGATGTTCTCATATTATTTATATTATAATCAGTTGTACAAAATTTGATGATACGAGTACCTATATGATTTGACCACTTGTTTTTTATACCGTTCGAATTTTGAAATCGTAAAATATGCTCATGTCGCAGTGAATGTCCGCTTTGCCCAGCTGCTCTACACCGATACCAAGTACCAAGTACTGAGAGAGGAGATGATAAAGACTAACACACGGAACCTCGTGTACCACTGCAGAGCTGACAAGAGTGACTGCGATGCGGCTTTGGCGAAGATGCGGTATAAAGCCAGCAAACATTTCTACGCCTTGTCCAAGGCTGTAGTAGACTATGTAAAAAATAAAAGACAGGCGCGTCCCACTGGATATGTTGGTGAGTGATTTTTTTATTTAAACAATGTTTCAGTTGAATGTTTCAAGCTCACTCAATACATAAGGATAAAATTTAAATAGGCAGGTTTATACAAATAAGACAATTGTATTTTTTATACAATACGAGTGAAAACAGAGCACACACTCTACTTGATGGTAAGTGGATACTGGGGACCATAGACATCTACATTTATCCTCGGTTAAAAATCAAAATGCAGGATGAGTTGTCACCCCTGAGGACTAAGATGTAATGCCTCATTTCCAGTAAAAAGGGTCCATGATCCCTGTCACTCACCATACGAAACAAGCAGCATTAAGCTGCTATTTCACGCGGTATTCTGTGAGAGTGTGGTTCTTTCCCGGTCATGCCGACTACAACCATAATATATAGCTCTACCACATATAAAAACTTGCATTATGATTTCTTATGTTTACATTTTATCTTATATATATATATACATATATATATATATATATATATATATATATATATATACATATATATATATATACATATATATATATATATATATATATACATATATATATATATATATATATATATGTGTATATATATATATGTATATATATTTTATTTATTTTACGAATTTCTGCGGAGGCTTGAATTGAAAAAAATTCTGCACTGCCATACCGTTCATCAGAATGAGGTAAAACTTTGTCAAGATATTGCTTGCACTTTTGCAAAGGTTATAGGCATAGTTGGACCCAGTATGTGGCGCTATTGTAGAATCATAGATATCACCCGTGCGAAACCGGACCAAATTTCTAGTATATAGTTATATAAGATCGCATGACTTCCAATATACAGAAGATCCAATATCCCGACACGACAACAGCGATATATGTGTGAAGCTTCATATACTATTAAGGTTATACGCAACTCCGCCTAACAAGATTGCCGATTAAAATAAACCTTCCTTAGGTACTTTAGGCGAAGTTCAAGCAATGGACTGTGCGGGTAATAAAGATTAACGATTAATAAGGTATATAAATATTAATGTGTCATATCTTAATTGCCCAGGTACTGCAACGTTCTGCCAGGACAACATCTGCGTTCCAGACACTGACCCGCCTATCGTGTACGGGGGTTGTTACACCCTGATATCATGCGGCGGAAACCAGACCTGGCACCTAGATCCAGTAGTGTACAAAAAAAAGAAGAACAGATTTTTTTAATACATATTGGCAATTATAATGATCAATACACGCTTTAGTATTTTATTTACATTGACTGCTATCTCTCTTGGGTGGTAGTAATAGTTGAGTGTAATGATACGTGGTAGAGCCATGCTGCAGCTATATTAGTAGTATAGTTGTAGCACGAGTGGGTCGGCTCGACTGGTTAAGGACCACGCTCTCACAGAATACCAGCGTAAAATAGCAGTTTAATGCTACTGTGTTTCGTATGGTGAGTGTAGAGAACCGGAGACCCATTTTACTGGAAAAGAGGCATTCTATATTAGTCCTCACGGCTTACAACGCATCTGCATTTTAATTCGCAAACGAAGATAGATGTAGATGTCTATGGGTCACAGCAACCACTTACCATCAGGTGGACTGTGTGCTCGTTTGTCACCCTATTCCTATAAAAAAATTATAACGTGAATATCACAACTTGTTTGTGTCGTGACGTGTCGGTGAGAGCCTATAAGTCCGTCTTGGTAGGTACTACATTCTTACCAGTTTCTGCCACCAAGCAGAAGTACGTTTTTGGAACGAAGTTTCTTATCGGACGGTACGGTAAATGGGGGCGAGGCAAGAAAAAGTGTAAGATTTTTCCGTCACGACCCCTTCTGACGTAGTGTAGGCGGCTTTGGCGGCTATAAGGAAGCGAGATGGAATAATATCCATCTCCCTCGCTCTTTTTCTTATCGTATCATGAAAGAAATATTATTTTATTTTAAATGACGCTTCATTTTAATAGACGCTAGTAATTCATTTATTTTTATTCGTTAATTAATAATACTTATATAATACGTATATCAATAATAATATAATAGCCTAATGGCAGGGCGTGGACCGCAAACTCAAAAGGTCGTGGTTTTGAATCCGCCATTCGACTACTGTCGTGAACCACTTCTAACACAAGCTGTTTTAACTTACCAGAATATATAGTATATAGAACATTACTAGTATTTAAAAAAAATACTACGAAAGGAACTTCGTTCCAACCGAGTGTACCACGACACTCACGCATGTTTTTTTTAAGGAAGAAGGGTGACAAACGAGCACACAGTTCACCTGATGGCAAGTAGATGCTGTGGCCCATAGACATCTACATTTATCCTGGATTAAAAGTTATAATGCAGATGCGTTGTCACCTCTAAGAACTAAGATGGAAAGCCTCATTTAAAAAAGGGTTACCGGTTCTCTACACTCATCACACGAAACACAGCAGCATGAAGCTTCTACTTTACGCTGGTATTCTGTGAGAGCGTGGTACAACCATAATATAGCTGCAGCATGGCTCTACCACGTATAAACGGGCACTGCTGCGTTCCAATCTGAAGGGTATAGGGTGGTATAGGGACCTAGTTAGTCCTTAGATGCTTGGAGTTCGTTGCAGCAATACATGGGTTGCATTAGCCACTAACCATCTAGTATACTGTAAGTCCGTTTGTCATTCATTAAATGGAATACCTCGTCACCAGTAAATGGCTCCCCGGTTTTCGCCACTCATCGGACAAGACATAACAGGGTTATACTTCTATATTTAAGTTCTTACGAGAAGCGGACGCCTTCATAAACGACGTTCGAAAGTGTTCATTGAGATTTCGAGCTGATTAGATTTTTAAGTTAATCGAGCCGTTTCAACGATTTTCAAAAAATTAGAACCAAAAAAACGTTACGTTAAACGTTATGAGCATTACGCTCGAAATTAAAAAATTCCAAAGATGACCTGCAGGGTCAACCATATTTCATATACTTTTCTTATTATTAGTCAGTGCTTGACTGCAATGATTGAAATGTTTTTTTTTTATAGGATAAGGGTGACAAACGAGCACACAGTCCACCTGATGGTAAGTGGTTGCTGCGGCACATAGACATCTACATCTATCCTCGTTTGCGAATCAAAATGCAGATGCGTTGTCACCCGTGGGGACTAAGATGGAATGCCTCATTTCCAGTAGAAAGGGCCTCCGGCCACCTGCACTCACCAAGCGAAACACAGAGGTAAACCTCTACTTCACGCTGGTATTCTGTGAGGTCGTGGTACCACCCCGGTTCGAGCCGGCCCATCCGTGCGACAGCAAAAGCTGCCGCGTGGCTCTACCACTGTTAAAAGTGTTTATACGATTGCTCTACAATTATAATTATGTACTCGTAGATGGATATTAAAAAAGGCTAAACGAATTCATTTTACACAGACGAAGCCGTAAGCTCATGAACCGATAAATAAATTTAGCGCAATCGACAGTAATAGCACGTTGTAAATTAACAGTTCCCCAAAAAGTCTGGATTGGATAGAGACAAAGTTATATGTGGTAGACCTAAGTATGAAATCAGTTGGAATACATATGGGCAACATCTATTCACCATCAGGTGGACTGTGTGCTCATTTGCTACCCTTATTCTATAAAAGAGAGTGATGATAAAAATTGTTAGGGTATATTACATTTCTAGCTCGCCAGGCAAACGATGCCCTTTCCAACGATCCTTCTTATAAAAATCCTTAAATTCGCAATAAAACATTTTGAGGGTCATTTAGCGGAATAAAAACTTAATTAAAAACGTAATTTTTATATATAAAGATTATTAGTAGCATGGATAATACATACGACCATAGTTTTGGACGATTCCCACTTGAGGGTGACAACCTGAAGAAATATTTAGGGAATCGTGCATCTTTGAGGGAGGCCTATGTTCAGCAGTGGACTTACGACGGGTTGCAGTGATGATGATGATGATACATATAATAAGCGCATTTGACAAAATTTTTAATACCGCAAAACTTTACCTTTAAAATACTAAGCAGTCAAGTTATTAACAAACAGAAACGAATTGAATCGAATTACGAAACAAGCGTAACATTAACATTATTTCAAATTAAATACACCACTGACACAGCCACGGCATTGTCAGCTTACTATGCCTATGCTCATTCGTGGCTTAAGTACGGAGTTATGTTGTGGGGAAATAGCGTCGATGTGCAGCAGCTTTTTATTACCCAGAAGAAGTGCATTAGAATACTAGCCCATATAGATAACACTACTAGCTGTAGACCGTATTTCAAACAACTGAATATTCTTACCTTACCCTGTATGTACATTTATGATCTATGCCTGTTTGTCCATAAGAATGATTTTAGTTTTAAGAAAATTAAAGATACGCATAACTTAAATACACGTAACAAAAATAAATTATACCTACCACAGTCGCGAACAAAAATGTTGAATACAAGCCCCTACTATATGGCAATAAGAGTGTATAATAAATTGCCACAGGAAGTAAAAGATATATCGGAATTAACCAAATTTAGATCGGGACTCGGTAGATATTTAAAACAAAACCCCTTCTACTCAGTGGAAGAGTATTTAGATAGGAAGTGACACTATTATGTATTTTTATATCTTTTTATAGCTTTTAATTTAATTTTATTTTATGTATGTTAATAGTATATAAGCAGTGCCCTTGTCAAATTTGCAGTGCCTGAAAAGGGCGTCTAAGTTGTAAGCACATTTTTAATTTAATACCAATTATGTACACTTAGATTGCAAATAAATGATTTGATTTGATTTGATTTGATTAATTTACAAAGACGAAATTTAGACATTTACGGATTATGACTCTAAAAACTCCGAACACAGTTTTGCGTTTAGCATTTTCAGACAACAATCAGCGGCGGGAATTCGTGACGTTCCACGAACTGCAATAAAAAGACTTCGGACCACCTGTTTCATTGTGCAAACAACAATGCACGTTTCTCGCATTGTTGCTAATCGAGATATTATACACATGAATGAGGTTTAAAAGATCAGTCCAAATCACATTTTTATCTTATTTAGTACAGTAGATATGCCAGGTGTTTAAGAAAAATGAAGGTACTAGTCGGCTTCGTCAGTTGCTTACTCTATCGATATGTGAATCCCGAAATAAGAGACAGTGTGATGGTCAACAAGTAAGTGATTCCAACTATACTAAAATTTTACGTAACTTTGTCAATGTACATCGTGACTAAATTCGAGATGTTATACTAGTATAACTGGAAATGAAGCTAAAAAAATGGTAAAATCTCGCAATTTTTTCGTCCAGCACCGATTTGTACAAAAAATTGGGATTAGGATTATTTCACCCTCTAGTTCATTTTCTATATTGTGCCGTTGTACGCTTTTTGTTTTGTAGGGGTGAAAACTACCCACTATTGTCAAAAATTATAAAATAACATTAGAAACCTAAATATGGGTTAAATAATGATTGTTTCATGCTGTAGGATATAATTTCATAATCTTTCAACCTACGCTTGTTAAAAACTTTCCTCGAAAACATTGAAATTTTTATAATATAATTTAGTAGAAAATAAAAAAAGTTGAATTTCAAAAAAAAATATTATCACAAAAATAATACAAGTTCAAATAATACATGTATGTTTTTTAAAAGTCTGTCTCACTGATTCAATATTCTCCGTGGTCGATTTCATCTTCATCTTCTTCAATTAATGGTGGACTATTATTACAGTCTTCACTCGAGCACCCAGAACAAGTAGAATTACAATACAACCCAACTTATCTGCATCCGCATGAAACACCGCACCCTTTTTTGCATTGGCAAAAAATCATTTTTAAAAGTCCATCGGGTACAGGCGGTTTGTTCATGCGCATGGGGTGTAATAAATCTTCTTTTATCTATTGCTCGTATGTTTTCATTTCCAAACCATTGTTGAATTTGATAGTAACATCTTTTTGTGTGCTCGTCTAAGGCATCAACAGTGGGCAGAAGAGAAGAAAGTTTAACTGTTCTTCTTCTCTGTCTTTTAATAAGAATCGAAAAAGTGGAACATATAACGTACAACGGCCTAATATACCGGTTATGTAGATTACTACGTCCCGAAGCGGGTAATTCGAATTTTTCAAAAAAAAAATTGATCGGTTTTTAAGCATAGCTCCTTTATTTTAGTGATAGAAAGTATTTTTCACAAACGGTTTTGTAGGGTTTTTCAGGAGCTATAAGACTATACATAGTAAATTAAATTACTTAAGATCCCTTAATTTTTAAATGGGGAGAGTTTAAAACGCTTGGATAAGGTGATGTTCGATCGTAAATGTAGGTTTTAAACGGCTATATCTCGCTGAATATTCACTATACAAAAATCTGCACACAGGAAAATATTTGTCATTAAAAAAGCTACAGTTTAGTACTACATCGTATTTTTCATATCTTTAGTATTTTGGGAGATATTTTTAAGAAATGGGTTAAAAACACGAAATTGAAAAAAACCATTTTCTCTTTAAACTCCAATTTTTCTAAAATTAGGCATTTTAAATTGGTCAAACTTCGTGGGTGTATTAATAGTACATATATAAAAAGAATCACAGAAGGGTGGCGATCAATGTTAATTAGGGGGTACTTTGGGGGTTGTTTTCACAGATTTTTTCGTAGAAAAAAGCGGGCACCGATCTTATTTTGATCATAAGTCGGTCAATATTCATGCTAGGACATTTTTTGTTTGAAAGCTCTAATTAAATACTTTAAAAAAGATTCTATGGGCTTTCTTAGAATAATGCAAATTTTTCTCATTATTTCGCTTTAAATCTTCCAATTTATGCATTTGACGAAAAAAAGCTAAGCATTAATTTGCTTTATTTCAGTTCGTATTTGTCGTAGAAAAATTATAAAAAAGTATTGTTTTTGTTTTTTTTAAAGCTACAATTTGGCTTTCTACACTTACTTACTTTTGATAAAATGCATATTTTAAGAGTTATTCGCAAAAAAAAAACATTTAAAAACGTCGATTTTTTCGTCAAAAAACTGTTACTTTCAACTTTGAATAACTCAAAAATATTAGTTTTACGAAAAAAACGTATATAATATTTTTTTCTTAGAATTACCTTTTCCGTCGATTCCTATAGTTAAAATGTCCACTCCCGAGATGGGGGTGGCAACCACCCCCAAGGCTCTAGCGTACAGCGGCATGATATAGACAATGATCCTTGAGCTATTCCCTACCTTCTGTGAAAATTTCAAGTAAATCCATGGTGGACGAACAAATTGCGAGCCAAAATGCTTCATTTCCTGGACTATACGATCTGAAAGCTTGTCCATCCACAACTGTCCGATTTACCAGAATTTTTCCTCTTCGCACAACTTTTTTGTGAAATCGACTACCAAAAGCAATTTTTACGGGACGATACGACTTTTAAGAACTTAAAGAAAAGATCCTTTCCCTTTTAAAAAAGTCAACTAATGCTCCTGCAATTCCCCTGGTATTAGAGCTGTTGTTCCGGTAGTCACTTACCATCAGCCAGTTTCCTTCTTGTGCATACTTATTTGCACATTTACCTAAAAAAAACCCAACCAAAATTTTATCCGTGTTTATTCAATGTATTCATTTTACAGGGAATCACTCGAAACATCTTGTGTCCTCTAATGCTGACAGTGGTATAAGTGTCTCATATTAATATCGCGACTCGAGATGCCTGTCGTTACCTGACGGTATAATAAGCCTGTCAATTAGACGGTTAGGTCATTAATTAAGCACCAGCATTAAATTAAACTAACCTTTAAACCGTTTTAAAATTCCACCCCTAAGAGTGAAAAATAAATAATTTCTTTTATAGCAATTTGAAATCGGGTAAACGAGTATTACGGCTCACCTGATGGTATGTGATTACCGCCACCCATGAACAACTGCAACACCAGGGGAATTGCAGATGCGCTGTCAGTCTTTTAAAAAGGAGTACGCTCTTTTCTTGAAGGTACCTAAGTCGTATCGGTCCGGAAAAATCTCTGGTGGTAGTCGATTCCACAAGGAAGTTGTGCTAGAAAGAAAACTTCTTTTAAATCGTACAGTGGTGGACCGCCAGTCGTCCAGTTTCGAAATGGGCTAATTATGTAACACGTTTTACACTTACATAGACTTATCAAGGTAAAACCAGTAGGCAGCAATATACAAAGAAGCTTCGTACCTCTAACGGAGATTCCACCACCGCACATTCATGGAGCGTCCGGTCGGCGGCATATGGAAGACGAGTGTACTAAGAAGCCAAGAGGAAAGGAAGTGCACGATGGACCCCGAGTAGAATTATTTGGCGATTATTACGATGACGGAGGGGCAAAGACCGTGGCCACGGTGATCATACCAGATCACATTGATCGTAAGTTGTCTTATTTGAAGAACCGTGTTTCTTTAATTTTTATGTCTCTTATAATCGTAATTATTAAAATTAATTATTTACAACACCAAAATCGAGTAGCGAAAATTACTCCAAACATAATATCATTTTTAACTAAAAGATAAATAAATTTAGTGTAAGGGGAATTGCGCCAATTTTTTTACCAAATGTTGGTAAAAAGATTCTTACCAAATGTTCGCCAATCAGAATACACTGCACGCAGTACATTCTGATGATTGGCGAACACAAACTCCACAGACTAGTGAGGCGCAGCAACTTTATTCATGCGAGGGTTTCGACTACTCAGTGTTTTAAGTATGGGCAAATCTCCCAGATAATACCGATTGGTATTTTCCTATAAAAGCTCAGTGAACGTAAAATCTATTGATGTTAATTACTACAAATATTTACGTATGAATGGAGTGAAATATTTTTAGTATTTGATTATTACATTACTTATTAAATGTTAAAAAGTCATTTTTTATTACTTACTTACTTCTGGTTCTAAGTGGCTAATATATTATTTTATTGTTATTTATTTGAGTTTTTTTTTTTTTTTTATAGTAGAGGGGGCAAACGAGCATGCGGCTCACCTGATGGTAAGTGACTACCGCCGCCCATGAACAACTGCAACACCAGGGAGGGAATTGCAGATGCGTTGCCGGCCTTTTAAAAAGGAGTACGCTCTTTTCTTGAAGGTCCCTAAGTCGTATCGGTCCGGAAAAATCGCTGATGGTAATCGATTCCACAAGGAAGTCGTGCGAGGAAGAAAACATCTTCTAAATCGCACAGTGGTGGACCGCCAATCATCCAGATGGTGTGGATGGTATGGAGTTATTATAGAAACAGTTCGATAGCGTTCACATCATTCCCAGTCCCAGGGGTTATTTTCATTGAGGGATCCCCTATTATTGTAAACTCTGCCACGTTTGTCTAGTCCCGACTACCGATCATGTAGTCCAGGGTTTGAACCCTGAGTTTTTCTGCAAAGAAATTCTCAGTAGCAGCCTGGAATCAGGAAGTTGGCGGTGTTTCACTCTTGTACCTCGAGAATCCTTTGGTTTTGCATACGATCTCTCTCCGGTTGTTTTAGATTGCAGTCCCATCGAAATTATAAGAATGAGAAAGGAAAGTGAGATAACTAATGAGAGAGTATTATAATCCTGTCCTGCGCAGATAGCAAGTCTTCTTTGAGACTGGCCGCCATAACCGAAATTCGGTGTGAAGCACCTTGTTACATTATTGTTATATTATACACGCTTGTCATACAGATTTCGTTAAATGATCCTTATAAAGTTACATATAAACGAATTATTCATCATCACCTTCATTACAGCCTTTCATAAGTCCACTGCTGAACATAGGCCTCCCCCAAGGAATGCCACAAAGCACGGTCCTGAGCCACCTGCATCCATCGACTTCCTGCATGTCTTACCAGGTCGTCACTCCATCTCGTGGGGGGTCGCCCTACACATCGCCTACCAGTACGAGGCTGCCACTCGAAAAACTTTCTTCCCCATCGGTTGTCGGTTCTTCGAGCTATATGGCCGGCCCACTGCCACTTCAGCTAACTAATCTGTTGGGCTATGTCGGTTACTCTGGTTCTACTGTGGATATCCTCATTTCTAAGTTTATCACGCAGAGAAACCCCGAGCATAGCCCTCTCCATAGCTCGCTGAGCGACCTTGAGCTTCCTCACACGGCCAGCAGTGAAGGACCACGTCTCAGATCCGTAAGTCATCACTGGCAACACGCACTGGTTGTACAATTTCGATTTAAGATTTTGAGGTATGTCTGACGGGAAGATGTGTCGTAGTTTCCCGAACACTGCCCAGCCGAGTTCAATCCGTCGATTGACAACGAATTATTAATTCGGTGAAATTAAGTAACTGGCATTACAAGTTTGTGTACAAAAATAGCCGTCTGGTGCCAGCATAATATGATTTTTATCGCCCTATATTATCTAGTGATTCATGTATGGCAAACTATAGGATCAACGGGTAAGTTGCCTAAGAGGCTGGCACTACGGTTGCTATTTTGCCTGTCAGCCGTGGTGACTACGTAAAATCCTGCTTATATTAACGAACAAAGACACTTGAAAGATGTTTCGTTCGTTAATATAAGCAGTTTAACTAAAGTTACAAAATGATGACGGCGAAAAATCTTTTTCTATGACGCCTACAAATACCCGACTCGCTAGGGTAACAATGAGTTATCTCGGACTTTTTGAAGTTATAATTCTTTTGGGGCGTTTGCGAAAACTTATGAGAGTGAATTTTTAACGATGCGCGCGCACACCGACAGATAAAAACAACACCATGAAGTTATTACGATGCACGCGCACACTGACACCTGAAAGCGACAACAAGTTTTCGTGGGGCCTAATAACTATATTTAAGGTTACGCAAAAGAAGTATAACTTCCTACGTACGTACATAAGTACATACACGTTTTTTTTTATTCTAATTCCATTTCGAAACTTTCAAACACATAATTGCGATGACGATCCCACCGTACCCTAATGTTTATTAAATAAATGCATCTTGAGAACAAACTACCCTACTACACAAACTATCTTGAATCGAATTCGTCTACAATTACTTTATTTCATCCATATAGATGCCTCATTTGGCACATTCCATTAAAAATGTTAGTCATCGGCCTTTTTTTAACATGATACTCGTAATGAAGGGCATTTCTTCATTAAAAATCAAACTTATTCAGTAGAATATGCTCAGCACGCAATCTAAGAGCTATCACAATTTGTTGCATACTTGGCTAATATTTAAGAACCAAGAAAGATGAGGAGGCTAACAGTTAATGATTTTATGCCTTATGATTTTTCGTCAAAGTATTCTTTCCAATGTCAAAGTTGCAACGACTGATATTATGTTCCGTCTACGAGTACTTTCATGTTCCTTCCAACGAATAATACTCCCTAAAATGTTCTGCCTTCGCAATGATTATGAACAAAGGAATACCTACCTCAATAATACTTTTTGGAACGAAGCTAGGCGAGAAGAAGTGTAAGTGTAAGAAAGAGCTTACACCTTTCTAAAAGGTCGGCAACGCATCTGCAATTCCCCTGGTGTTGCGGTTGTTCATGGGCGGCGGTAGTCACTTACCATCAGGTGAGCCGCATGCTCGTTTGCCCCCTATACCATAAAAAAAAAGATTTTTCCGTCACGACCCCTTCTGACGTAGTGTAGACGTAGCCTTGGCGGCTATAAGACAGCGAGATTGACTGGATGGATGGAAAGCGACATATACTTTCTATCCATTCTGACTCTGTTGGAAGTGATGACATCAATCGTAAAATGATAATTTCCTTGCAAGTCTTTTGAACACCTATTAACATATCCATCTCCCTCGCTCTTTTTCTTATCTTGCCATGAAAGAAATATTATCTTAAATGACGCTTAATTTTAATAGACGCTATTAATTAATTTATTTTTTTTGTTAATCAATAATATAATATGTTTATCAATAATAATATACTACGACAGGGACTTCGTTCCAACCAAGTGTTCCATGACTTTTTTTTGTTTTTATTCACTACATGACAGGACTCCTGTTCTACCTAAGTGTGTATCTGGGTAGGTAGGGTGTTAGTACAATCACATGCTGTGAGGCCTTCCAACTTAGTCCTCATAGGTGACAACACAACAGTAGCCTTCTTTCTTTGAAGTTGGTAGCAGAACCTCATTGGTTTCAGTAGCCACTTACGAACAGGTGAAATGTAAGTTTGTTTCTTCACATTAATTTCATAAAAGAAAACTATTCCAGACAAGCATTTCGAAGTGACAACACAAGTACCCTACCTTACGGTGGGGCACATTGAAGCTCTTGGCTACCACCCAAGCACGATCAAAAGCGAGCACCCCAGCGAATGTGAAAAGATTTATCAGGATCATCTAGAGACCCTGTACTCCGATGAGTCGACGGACTACTCTGAAGAGTCATTGGAGATGGCGAGGATGCCGCTATACCCTGGAGGTCTACCGCCAGCGTCTGCTGAAAAGCGACTGGAAAACATGTACAGCGAATTGGAGTAACATGAAGAATTTTGATACTTTTGTATTTTCTTATTGGAATAAATTTTTATTTTTTATCTTGTTCTACTTACACTAAGCCTTTAAAACGATAATATTGGATCCTGTTAGTGGCACTATAAAATAATTATTTAGTTTATCTTGTTGAATAGATCCATAAAAGAAGAATATTGCTACAGGGTTCGGTCCTTAGACGCTAGCGTCCAAACTTTAGTTTCGTATAATAAGTTTTGATCCATCCATTACAGCCTGTAAAAGTCTAACGCTGAAGGTAGGCCTCCCGCGTAGATTTTCTGATAGGATGTTGCCACAGTTGCGACTGGCAACTGTTGGCAACTGTTGGCAATTGCAGTCCTTTATTATTTTGAGTTGTTATTAGAAATATGCTTCTGCCCATGTCCTGTTTCAGTATAGAGTAGAAGATATGCTCGCACCGCCACTACACGGCTGAAAAAATCTACCTAGTTTTAATATAATTAATAGACGGAAGTCCATTATATTAAAGTTGGTAAAATAATACTTCGCGTACAGCCGCTTGATAAAATAAAATGATGTGTCAGACGTAGTTTGAACAGCTCGCTAGTTTAAAGAGTTAACTAGTTTGTAGAGGCGAAACACGTGTCGTGTTGTCGTCAGTGGCGTGTCTTTCCTAGTGTAGTAGTGTTGGGAGTAGTGGTGCTGGGATTATTGATAGTGCACGCGATTGAGGGAGGGCGGGAAGTGCTCTACAAACTAGGTAAGACACATCATTTTATTTTATCGAACGGATGTACGCGGAGTAATTTTTTACCAACTCTACCTAGTTTTATCAAAATAGCTTTTTCTTGAAATAATCTCAAGGTTCCACATTAGAAAGAGCTCGTAAAGCCCCTTAACGTAGTAAGGATATAGTTTCAAAACAGAGAACAGATTCTCAAAGTAAATGTCACACGACGTAAATAATACGATGAAAGTGAGCGAAGTATACCGAATGAGTTATTCCAATCCTTGTTAACCGTCTAATTTTAGGCACAAGTCAAGCAAACAAGAACTTAACCTTCTTGCTAGATTCACAATATGGTCCTCTACTCTGCTTTAATTCGATCATAATTTCTAGAAGCATCGCCGAAGTCATAAACTATATATTATTTCTCAAATTAAAGAAAAAACATTTCTAAAGAAGAATACTTAGGATTTAAAATAAAAAGTCCAATAACATTAACGTACTGATTCTGTTTTAAATTATTTTTCGTCCTACTACTAAATACAATTCCATAAATATCTCATATCACAAATCATTAAACAAATGAATTCCTTATTGTCTAAACAGGACCAGCTTGAAGGTTGTTTGGCAATTTTACATCTTTGTCTTTCTCATCGAATGCCTCATCGGTGTCATCATCTTCAAAATCATCTATGTCTAAAGGATTCCTAGAAGTCAATAAATATACAAAATGAATTAATAAAGCAGACAATCGTTTTTGGGCCCACTAGAAATTGTAACGTACCTTAATTTAATTTAAAAAAATAATAGTAAACGGCCTAAATATTTTATGAAAATCTAACCGGAATCATGAAATCTGAGAAAAAAAAGAGTTGTTTTGATATTCGTGTTCTGGCTAATATAAAGAAAAAAAAAACTCGTGTAATGAACAGGGGTATGAATATCTTCAATAGTTTGCTTTTATATTCTCTCCATCTCACAGTCATTAAAAGCACTATTTTCCCCAATATTTTTACACATTTTATTAAAAAGATGGCGTCACAGCTGGCATTTATAATTTATATCGAAGCCTATTTACATTAATTGTTAATTTCTCAGTATTCCCGTTAGATACGGGACAACTAATATTACTTTTGTTATCTATATGTTTTAAAAAATAAATCAACACGTATTTCATTAAGTTACGCCACAATTTGTGGTGGGCCCATTCTCCATACAAAAAATAATCTCTTTCGCTAATTATTAAAAATTATTATACAGTGAAAACGTGTTAAGCACTCGAGTTCTGCAATTTTGCGTCCTTCAAGCTGGAATCCTCCCCAACGATATCCTTAATTTTATTATTTGAATAATTAGTGACTTAATACTTTCGGATATAAAGCCCTTTATTTAGGAACATTTTAGTATGAATTCAAGCTAGTAGCCTCCCTTCGAAAACACCATTATTGCCTGCATCTGAGATGTGATTATTTCATTAAGATTTATTGATTAATTGATGACTTTCATATAGGTAGCAAGATTGAAACATATTGACCCAGCAGAACTATTATTCATATATCTCAAAGAGGATTCTGGCTTAAAGATTATATATCATAGAATATCTCCAGAACACCTATGTCTTTCACTGTGAAATATTTGTCAAGATTTAGCGACTGTTAGCTTAACCAATTTGATTTTTCAGATAGAACTTAGTGAACAAAGTTTTGGTGATGTACAGATGTAGTATTAAACTGCTGGCAACATTGCAGCCACTTGAGATTTTTTTGAGAACTCCCTTACCGTTTGTCTTACCGTGTATATTAGGAAGACGCTGCTCTCCTGATAGGTTTCCCTCTGTCGCCTATTACAACACTCACGGGCTGATATGGGGTAGGTATAGGTATGATATTCATATACCATTAATTCAGTAAAATTGACAACTCTTTGTGGTTTTGTGGTTGTCACATATATGTCATAGTAATCACTTTTGGGATCAAAGTACGCGTTCATACTAACAATTATTATGTTAATATCATTGTTGTGATGAATTTATCAAGCCGCAAGGACTTAGTTTAGGACTTTAGACCTATATGGCCGGTCCTTTGCCATTTCGGCTTACCCGTTGAGCTATGTTAATGCATCTGGTTCTACTGCAAATATCTTCTTTGCGATCTTATGATCAGCGATTCCATGCGCTTTATTTTATATAGTTGCCACCTTCGCTATGCGTTGGTAGCGTGAGAGTATACACTACCCCATATCTTCTTGTGGGTGTTTGAAGTGGCGACAGAAAGAAGTTAAGCAAGAGATGGGCAGCAGAATCTTCCTGATAGCAAATTAAATTTTTGCGTGTTTCCAACATGCCCGTCAAACGTGGTAACTGCTTGCAAAATTTTTCTCGTGGGGGATATAAGGCAATCTATGGGGGAGTCTTATGTTCAGCAGAGGACTTTTGATGAATGAATGAATAAATTAACTTTGTGAAAATGCTGCAAGAGTATTTATGATTTCTTAATTTATCGGATACTTAGATAGTTTGTGGGATAGTTTTATAGATGATTTTTGGAATTATCCGAAATCCCAAATATTAATTTTACTGATGTACAACCAGGGCCTGATTTATCCACAGGCTAACTAGGCTGGAGCCTAGGGCGCAAGGGTCGAGGGGCGCTGATCTTGTCTTTGAAAGCACCACATAAGTGGTACATACGTACAGATAACATAAGTACATATTCACATAAGTACATAAGTATATTTACATATACACATAAGTACATAAGTTTATAAAATTTGGTATAATGTACACATAAGTGGTACATAAGTACAGCATAAAATTTGGTATAATATACTCTATAAATAATAGAGTAAGTGCCGCAAGCATTTTACTTGTTGCTCTTTCTTTATTTTTGCTACAATACAATTAATAAATAGATTGTAAAAATAAAGACCGAATTATATGGTAACTTTCGTCTTTCGTTGACTGACTGGATTTACTAGTTTTCTTCTTCACGAAAGTCCTTTGTGAAATCATCTACCGCCGGCGATTTCTCCGGGCCGACGCGATTTAGAGAGCTTTTAAAAAGGGCGTCAACGCACCTGCATTTTCCCTGATATTGCAATAATTGTTCACATGCAATGGTCGACACTTACTATTAGAAAGCTAGTAAATATATAAAAATCTAGTAAATATATTCGTGTCTAGGCAGGCACAGACAGAAACACATTCATACATCAATAGCGCATATTCGTAGTAGCTTGGGGCTATCGGAACCCTAAATCAGGCACTGTATACAACGAAAAAATACAAAAATAGATGTATATTGTACTTTATGAACTTTATAAAACTGAAACAAATTAAAAGATTTCCTACATTGTGCGCATACACTGTTACGTATATACCGAATTGTAACGTATGTATCATCATCATCATCATCATCATTACAGCCCTTCACAAGTCCACTGCTGAACATAGGCCTCCCCCAAAGAATGCCACAAAGCACGGTCCTGAGCCACCTGCATCCATCGACTTCCTGCATGTCTTACCAGGTCGTCACTCCATCTGGTGGGGGGACGCCCTACACTTCGCCTACCGGTACGAGGCTGCCACTCGAGAACCTTTCTTCCCCATCGGTTGTCGGTTCTTCGAGCTATATGGCCGGCCCACTGCCACTTCAGCTTACTAATCCGTTGGGCTATGTCGGTTACTCTGGTTCTACTGCGGATAACCTCATTCCTAAGTTTATCACGCAGAGAAACTCCGAGCATAGCCCTCTCCATAGCTCGCTGAGCGACCTTGAGCTTCCTCATACGGCCAGCAGTGAAGGACCACGTCTCAGTTCCGTAAGTCATCACTGGCAACACGCACTGGTTGTACAATTTCGATTTAAGGTTTTGAGGTATGTCTGACGAGAAGATGTGTCGTAGCTTCCCGAACGCTGCCCAACCGAATTGAATCCGTCGATTGACCTCTCGGTCGAAGTTGGACTTACCTACTCGGACTATTTGTCCCAGGTAAACATACTCGTCAACAACTTCGAGCTTAGTGCTCCCAACAACTACCGGCATAGGTGTGACATGGACATTAAACATAATCTTTGTTTTGTCCATGTTCATCTTAAGACCTATCCGTTGGGAGACACTATTGAGGTCATTGAGCATAGTGCTTAGGTCCTCCTGCGATTCTGCCATAAGGACTATATCATCGGCAAATCGAAGGTGAGTGATGTACTCGCCATTGATGTTGATACCGTATCCTTTCCAGTCCAGAAGCTTGAAAACGTCTTCCAATGCAGCGGTAAAGAGTTTCGGGGATATGACGTCACCCTGTCTTACACCTCTCTGCAATTGGATAGGTTTCGTACTCTGGTTCTGTACTCGGGTAGCCATCGTAGCTCTACTGTACAAACACTTCAGCACTTCGATATACCGACAGTCAACTTGGCACCGCTGAAGGGACTGCAGCACCGCCCATATTTCGACGGAATCAAAGGCTTTCTCATAGTCCACATACGCCAGACATAGTGGCAAATTGTACTCCTCGGACTTCTGTACAATTTGCCGAAGGGTACGTATGTAGCGATTTACATAAAATTTTCACTTAGTTTTAATTGGCAAATTTAGACTGTTTTGTAAAACTAACAGTCGTTAATTAGTCACTAAATCTTGACACATATTTCACAGCGAAAGACATAGGCGTTCTGGAGATATTTTATGATATATAATCTTCAAGCTAATCTTCCATAAGACATAACTCCGATTTCGTTAGAGCGATATATTTCTAGTTCCGTATGACAATACTGGAATTTTCGAGAGGAGGATGCTAGCTTGAATTCAAGCTAGAATCTTCCCAAAAATGGGCTATAAATATCACCTATAGTCAATACTATAGACTCAATAGTCACAATTTTTTTTTCTGAAGTCACTAATTGCCACCAATTCCTCACATTAACATAAGAAAATTCAGAATATCTTTGGAAAGGATTCCAACTTAAAGGATGTGCAATTTTTGGATAAATAATGTTTATCAATGTTTGGAGCCCGCACCCTGCCGCACATTGTATACTGGCGCTATTTGTCGGACCTTGATATATTTGTATGTGTAAAATTGTAACAACTTTACACATTTTCGGTGTAACATTGCATCCGTATTTTAACTTAATTTTTCGAACTCTTTTAATATCAGGACTATATACAAGTAAAGAATACTACTTACTTATTCCAGTCAATCTTATGTCGTCTCCTGAAAATTAATTAAAAACGTTTTTAAAATCAATATAAATATTAAAATTAATGATATACAACATGCAATTCAAAAGACGTTACACAAGGAATTTATCTTTTATTGTGGAAGCGTTTTACCATAGATTAATGATAAGTCAGAGCGCTCGATGACTTATTATTAATCTATGCGTTTTTCATACAATTATTGCATATGAACAAATATCCAGATCAGAAACATTTTTCCGACTCGTAGTTCTTGGCGGATATCGAACCTGTGGTCCACATCGTCCATACGCTTAGCCACTGCCCTTGTGGCTTGATAAAGTCATCACAGCAATGATATTAACATAACTGTTAATATGAACACGTACTTTGAAACCAAAAGTAATTACTATGACAGATGTGAGAACCGCAAAACCACACATGTTTGTTAATTTTACTGAATTAATTTTACCGTGTAGTGGCGGTGTAAGGATATCCACTACCCCATATCATCCCGTGGGTGTCATAAGAGGCCACACAAGGTAACAAATCAGGAGATGGGCAGCAGCGTCTTCCTAATAACAACTAAAATTAAAAAAAAACTGCGGATGCCAACTCGCTTTTACCTATGATTGTTGTAACTATGACCAATAATATGTGCCCCCTATGAGGCACTCTATAGGGGAGGCCTAGGTTCAGCGGCGGACTTAAATAGGCTGCAATGTTAACTATGAATTACCTGTTAGTTGCGATATAATCTTGGTCCATATACTCTTCAGATATTTCTACCGATTGTGGCTGGCCCCGATGATCTTGCAAAATGCCGAAATATCGTGGAGCCCTCGTCACTGTAAATAAAAGGCCTGGAAAAATAAAAACATATCTATACATTGCCAACAAGTTAAGTTAGTACGAGGATTACGTTTGTCAAACAACACTCGCAAGTAAATTACACGCAATATATTTTGTTTCCTTGGAAGTTAACTACAAGAAACAATCATTATTTATGTGCTTTACGCGTGAACAAAATCTTCGCGTGTTATTGGTTCGAGCAGGCTCATAGTAGCTCGAGGGCAAACACGCTCAAGTTTCTGAAACACGTTCAAGATGTTTCGAATAAGGAAACGATGTGACCATCAGTAATACGATTTAATAATATGTAGTACTATACTCAATACACAAAGGTACAGCAGTAGTAGACTCGCATTCCATTCCATTGCAGCCTATAAAAGTCCACTGCTTAACATAGGCCTCCTTCATAGATTGCCTCATGCGGGAGATTTTGCCATAGTTGCCACGTATGGCAAGCGGGTTGTCAACCGCAGTTTTTTTTTTATTTTGAGTTGTTATCAGGCAGATGCTGCTGCTCATCTCTTGTTTCATATTTCTTCGTTTCGTAGTGAATATTCTTACACCGCCACTACATGAAACTACTAAGTTGTGAATTCAACTCGCATACTAAGTTGTAAATTTTTAGTTTCGCTTAGTGTATTAATTAGAGTACACGCTCGCACAGAATACCAGCCCGAAGCACCAACATAATGCTGTGTTTCGTGTGACGAGAAGCGGAAAACCTTTTTACTGGGAACGAGGCATTCCATATCTGTACTCAGAAGGGACAACTAATTTGCTGATATTTAATTAAGTACAGATGTAGGTGTCTATAGGCCGTAGCATCCAATGAGGGCTCCACGGTTTTTTCTCCCACCAGGATTTCATAGGGGAAGTTAGAAAAAAATTGTACAGATTCTCTCTGAAATATTAGTTGTATTTTATATTAATTAGATTATAAATGAATAAAGCAAACTTCGGATATTCTTAAAATAGAATAAAAAGAAGTTTAAATTATAATTAAATCGCAACTATTCAATGATGACACGATCTCACTGTGTGAACATCTGCGTAACAAATAATTTTACCTTAGTCCCAAATAGCGACATCTGTGAGCGTAAGATTATAACCCATTAGGTGGACTGTGTAAGTACTCGTTATCATCCTAACTTCTATAAAGAAAACACACACACAACAAGTATTTTTCCTCATTACCTTGCAATATCTTATATCTTCTTATTTATAAAAGTACTATTTAGTAGTAGTTTTTTTATAGGATAGGGTGACAAACGAGCACACAGTCCACCTGATGGTAAGTGGTTGCTGTGGCTCATAAACATCTACATTTATGCTCAATTAAGAATCAAAATGCAGATATTTTGTCACCCCTGAGGACTAAGATGGAATGCCTCGTTTCCAATAAAAACGGGTCTCCGGTTCTCTACACTCACCATACGAAACACAGCAGCATTAAGCTGCTATTTTACGCTGGTATTCTGTGAGAGCGTGGTCCTACCCCGGTCGAGCCGACACATTCGTGCTACAATTATACCTCCTACTAATTAGCTGCAGCGTGGCTCTAGGATTACTCAAAGACTACTGGTCACATCTTGATCAAATTTATATGGGAAGTATACCCATTGAAACAAAAAATAAATTTTGTAAATCGGTTCAGGCGTCTTTGAGTAATCGGTGAACATACATTAAAAAGGTTCCGACAAATTGAGAACATCCTCCTTTTTGAAGTCGGTTGAAAATAATGAAATTTCTTAGGTGGCGCCTAAACGATAAGGTAAAATAAAACGTAGGTATTATAAAATAGATAATACTTACTATCGTCAACTGCATAAAATCCTTTAAAAAATATACACAATATTATTATCACTACTTGCAATTTCAATTGCTTTTCGCACATCTTACAAAAATATTAAACTATACAATAATGACTGGTTACAACAGAAATTTAATTTTAAAAATACTTTTTTCTTAAAAATTATTGTCAGTACTATTAGGTCATAATTGTGTAAGAGATTTGAGCTTGGGTGAAATTTCTGAGAGTTGAGCTATTGGTGGTCTTTTAGTCTGATATTTGGTGCATTCAAAAATTACAACTTCCGTTGTATTCAAAGTTTGACAAATACGGTTCTGTTTATTAAAACGAAACTATTGTTTCAGTTTCGCGGCAAATCTTGATTTGAAGAACAATATTATGGTGTAACCGATAAACACGTGACTTGGGAACCACGATTTATGAAAACATTGTATATTTTAACAGTTTAAATTATTGTTTTATTTTTTTTTGTCAATATTAATAAAGCGTATTCCAGATCAATTGTTTAAGAAACTAAACTGTCAAAATATTATGATTTTGAAATATTCTACACATATTTTAAAGTAATGAAAAATATTATGTCTTGTGTAAGTTATCGTATGACAATTTGTTATTATAAATTCGTAATGTCAAAATAACAGATTTTTACTGAATACATATGGTATAGTAAGTATATACATATGGTATTGTAAGTATATACGGTACTTGTTACAAAAAAACAGTCTTTAAAATTTTCGTCTGGCTGTTTGTTCCGGCTAATCTCCGAAACGGTTGATTTCCCGTCTGAGCAGCGTCTATGTGTTGTTTTCGAGAGTCATTACGAATCGTTTCGCACGCAGACTTGACGACTTCCAGCCTCCCGAACAAGCCGGTTTCCGAAAAGGCTTTAGTACCATGGACCACATACGTACCCTTCGGCAAATTGTACAGAAGATAGAGGAGTATAATCTGGCACTTTGCCTTGCGTATGTGAACTATGAGAAAGCCTTTGATTCCGTCGAAATTTGGGCAGTGCTGCAGTCCCTTCAGCGGTGCCAAGTTCACTGTCAGTACATCGAAGTGCTGAAGTGTTTGTACAGTATGGCTACGATGGCTATCCGAGTACAGAATCAGAGTACGAAACCTATCCAAGAGGTGTAAGACAGGGTGACGTTATATCCCCGAAACTCTTCACCGCTGCATTGGAAGACGTATTCAAGCTACTAGACTGGAAAGGATGCAGTTTTAATGTCAATGGCGAGTACATCACTCACCTTCGATTTGCCGACGATATAGTCCTTATGGTAGAATCGCTGGAGGACCTAAGCACTATGCTCAACGACCTCAATAGTGTCTCCCAACGGATAGGTCTTAAGACGAACATGGACAAAACAAAAATCATGTTTAACGTCCATGTCACACCTATGCCGATAGTTGTTGGGAGCACTAAGCTCGAAGTGGTTGACGAGTATGTTTACCTGGGACAAAGAGTTCGACTAGGTAAGTCGAACTTCGACCAAGAGGTCAATCGACGGATTCAACTCGGGTGGGCTGCGTTCGGGAAACTACGACACATCTTCTCGTTAGACATACCTCAAAACCTGAAAACGAAATTGTAAAACCAGTGCGTGTTGCCAGTGATGCCTTACGGATCTGAGACGTGGTCCTTCACTGCTGGCCGTATGGGGAAACTCAAGGTCACTGAGCGAGCTATGGAGAGGGCTACGTTCGGAGTTTCTCTGCATGATAAACTTAGAATTGAGGATATCCGCAGTAGACCCAGAGTAACCGACATAGCCCAACGGATTAGTAAGCTGAAGTGGCAGTGGGCCGGCCATATAACTGGAAGAACCAACAAACGATGGGGAAGAAAGGTTTTCGAGTGGCAACACTAGATGGAGTAACGACCTGGTAAGACATGCAGGAAGTCGATGGATGCAGATGGCTCAGGACTGTGCTTTGTAGCATTCCTTGGGGGAGGCCTATGTTCAACAGTTGACTTATGAAAGGCTGTAATAATGATGATGATGATGACATATAATATCAATACATGCGATATATAGATAATAAATGCAATAAAATAACATATAAATATCAAATACATGAAATAATATAAATTACTAATACATAATAAAAGATAAAGTAAAACATATAATATATAATATGTAACAAAAACCCTGTGGGTCCCGTTAAGTACGTTATCAGGATCAGTATTCAAACGTATAGAAATAACTTTTTTTTTAAACTTGACCATATTTTTTTAACTTTATAAAAAAAATAATTTTATGTGGTTTTATTACTCTCTTACTGACACTAGCCGATGCTAAAGCTAAGTAAAGCGGGGTCTTTGACAATCCTCTTACTCCCCAGACAATTCAGGGGTAATTAAACCATATACAATTTGCATACAATTTTTTTAAATAAAATAAAAAAAATATTGTTCTAGTTTTTTAAAAAAAAAGTTATTTCTATACGTTTGAATAATGATCCTGATAACGTACTTAACGGGAAATACAGGGTTTTTGTTACATATTGTATACATATACATACATATATATAAACAAACTTTTAACTTTTAACAGTGGTAGAGCTACGCGGCAGCTTTTGCTGTCGCCGGCTCGAACCGGGGTGGTACCACGACCTCACAGAAAACCAGCGTGAAGTAGAGGTTTACCTCTGTGTTTCGCTTGGTGAGTGCAGGTGGCCGGAGGCCATACACATAATTTATCCTAACGGTGGCCGAACGATTGAGACAAGTAATGCTCTTTAAGTAGTCGCTTAAAGATTACAATAGTTTGTGCTTCACGTATATGCAAAGGTAGGGTATTCCAGAGCTTAATAGACTCGACAGTGAAAGATTTATAGATTAATACTTAATATTTATCTACAATATTAAAAGCTATAATAATAATTTAAAAAAAACTAAAAGTAGAAACTTAATTAATAATTATATCGTTAATAACTGGATTCTATTTATAGTTTATTTACTATACTTAGTAATCGTGTGATTTCTTGCCATAATTTAACCTTTGCCTTAATTTTTCATCCAATTATTAGCAGTATTTTTTTTCTATAGAATAAGGATGACAAGCCAGTACACCGTCTTCCATTATGAATCAAAATACAGATCGGTTGTGATCCTTGAAGTCTAAGATGGAATGGATTTTACTAGCTTTTTTTAAATAAGAGTAAAGTTTATACAGTTAGCCTTATTCAAACAAACATTGTGAATTAACAACCAGGCGGTCGCCATATCTTCACCCCTTTGTTGCCTATATCCCAAGCATTCAATACATGATAACGATATTTACGACGATATTCGATATAACGCATGTGGTCTTTCATTTGGGTTTGCATATAGAACCTACGATAAGATAAGTCGTCCTAAAGATAAACGAAAATTCCAAACTATTTTTGATATCGATTTTGATGATGATTTATTTGAAGATTGCAAATATAATTTTTTATATAGAATAGAGTGACAAAAGAACACACAGTCCACCTGATGGTAAGTGGATGCTGTGACATATAAACATCTACGTTTAAGCTTAATTAAGAATCAAAATGCAGATGTGTTGTCACCCCTGAGGACTAAGATGGAATGCCTCATTTCCAGTAAAAAGGGTCTCCGGTTCTCTACACCCACCAAACAACACATAGCATGAAGCTACCTGTTATTTTACGTTGTTATTCTGTAAGAGCGTGGTCCTAACCCAGTCGAACCGACCACAATACAACTGCAGCGTGGCTCTGCATATACATAACGAAATAATATTTTATAACTTAGAAATATTTTACATAAAATTTATATCTCAAAATTATATATATAATATACTAGTTAAAAAACAATAATAAAATAATTTTTACTCATTTATTATCATACCTCCCTATCAAAATCGGATTTTGTTCACAATTTCATTGGCCTAATTTTTTTTGCGCGGAACCCTAATTACTTTTCTAAAATAAAAGTAGCCTAAGTTACTTCTTATTACATCAGCTATCTGCCAGTGTAAGTCCCGTCCAAATCAGTTCAACTGCCCTATATAGTATATTATCTATGAATCCAACCGTTTCGGAGATTAGCCGGAACAAACAGGCAGACGAAAATTTTAAAAATTGTTTTTTTTTTTGTAAAAAGTACCGTATATGCTTTTATATGCATTAAGTAAAAATCTGTTATTTAAATATTGTTATTTAAAAAAATGAAAAGTTTACAAGTTTTCCGCTAAAAAGAATCCCTTTGTCGTATCTCCTCAGTTTCAAGGCACTCCCCTTGCTGCCTCGAATAATGTGCAGTTTCGTGGTCACTTGGAAGGGAAGGCCAAATTGACCTCTAAAAAGCTTGGCGTGCTCAGCAGAGCGAGACAATATTTCATGCACATCGCTTGCAACTTTACAAAGCGCAAATCCAGCCTCATATGGAATATTGTTCTCATCTCTAGGCCGGGGCACCCCAGTGCCAGCTCCTTCCACTTGACGGCATCCAGCGCAGAGCGGTTTGAATCGTTGACGACCGAGTTCTTTCTGATCGGCTCGATACAATGGCACTGCGTAGGGATGTTGCATCCCTTTGCATTTTCTATCGAATTTACCACGGGGAGTGCTCTGAGAAATTGTTCGGATTAATTCCAGCCGCCAAATTTCACGAACGCACATCGCGCCAACATTCACGATACCATCCTCACCATCTGGATGCTAGGCGGTCCACGACTGTGCATTTTACTAGGAGTTTTCTTCCTCGTACAACTTCTCTGTGGAATTGTTTACCACCGGCGATTTTTCCGGACCGATACGACATAGGGACCTTCAAGAAAAGAGCTTACACCTTTCTAAAAGGCCGGCAACGCATCTACAATTCCCCTGGTGTTGTGGTTGTTCATGGGCGGCGGTAGTCACTTACCATCAGGTGAGCCGCATACTCGTTTGCCCTTCTTCTATAAAACAGTCACACAGTTCACAGTCTACCTGATGTTAAGTAAACACAGTCTAAGTGATATTAAGTAACTAATGTAAGTTAGTAAGATACCGTGGCCCACAGATATGATTCTCGATTAAGAACCAAAACGGAGATGCGTTGTCACTCTTGAGGACTAAGATGGAATGCCCCGTATACAGTAAAAAGGGTCTCCAGTTCTCTACACTCACCATACGAAACACAGCAGTATTAAGCTGCTATTTCACGCTGGTATTCTGTGAGATCGAGCCCTTCCCCAGTCAAGCCGATCCATTTGTTTTATTACTATAATACAGCTGCAGTATACCTACCTCTACCCCGTAAAGAATATGAAAATGGTGTGAGCTTCAATCGGACATCTGATTAGTTTGAACACTGGCTTCGGAATAAATATCGGATCTGGCATGCAACAAGTGGATATTCCCAGAGCCGTTAGAATAGGCCAGCATCCAGCAGGATGAAACCTGGGTAACTGGGTCCTTAAGGGACCTGCAAATTTGTCTGACTTACAGAGGTATTCCACTTGCCCAGTGTCTCAAATATCCAGGTATAAATAAATATCCAATAATGAAGGTGAGAATAGAGGTTATTTCAGTTATAGACGTGCGGTTATTAAGTAAAATAACGTATTTTGTAAACATAATACATAGACATCCGGACGAAACAAAACGGTATATAAAATTTAGCCTCACTAAAGAGGTAAAATATACTCGCTGTCTCAATTATAGACGTAATTATGACGAATAAAATCGAAGGAACTAATCCCAGATATAGAGGTTTGTTTCGTCCCACTAACAGAGGTAATTCAGTGCTAAAGTGTCGGGAACTAAGCATGAGTTCCAGCTATGGAGGTTTCTCACTTATTCAGGTCCTACTTAACTAAGTTTTACTGTATATGATTGATTGATTGATGATGATGATTGATAACATTAACATGTAATACTCAATTAAGAACAATTTAATAAATTATTATATAACATATATATTTATGTACTTAGTTTGTGTTTAATGGTTTTTAACAGCAAGTTATATTTTATTTTATCAATATATATATATATATATATATATATATATATATATATATATATATATATATATATATATATATATATATATAGGAAGGTAAAAGTAAAACAGAATTCAATTACAAAATATTATTTATTAAAATCTATCGTTTATAGAACAGGTTTCCTTCTCCACCCCACAATCTTCGTCCTCCATATCCGATTAGTTCCTGCCGCATTGCATTATATTTTTTAAAGAATAGTTTTTTCAAAATTCTCTTGCGTCGTTTATCTTCCTTTAAACAAGATTCCAATTTGTCCATACACACGTCCTCCCTAAAAAAAAAACATATAATTTATAAAAAGAACCCACTTTGCCCCGTGAGTGACGTCAATAGTTAAAAACAGGCGGGTTAAAGTCCCGCACGGAACAAGTATTTGTATGGCCTTCAAATAATTGTTCCAGGGCTGGATGTTTGTCCCTGTGCAATTTATTTTTGTAAACTGCCTCCACGATACAGGAGAAAATCATAGTGTGGACGTTTTTTTTTTATAGGATAAGGGTGACAAACGAGCACACAGTCCACCTGATGGTAAGTGGTTGCTGCGGCCCATAGACATCTACATCTATCCTCTATTACAAATCAAAATGTAGATGCGTTGTCACCCGTGAGGACTAAGTTGGAATGCCTCATTTCCAGTAAAAAGGGCCTCCGGCCACCTGCACTCACCAAGCGAAACGCAGAGGTAAATCTCTAGTTCACGTTGGTTTTCTGTGAGGTCGTGGTACCACCCCGGTTCGAGCCGTACCATCCGTGCGACGGCAAAAGCTGCCGCGTGGCTCTACCACTGTAAAGTTTACCTTAAGTCTACCACGTAAAGTTTTTTTAAAAAAAAAAACGTTACCGTTACTGCTACAGCCTTTTAAAGTCAACAAAAAAAGAATCCCATATAGATTGCCTTATATGGGGGATATTTTCCATTGTTGCGACGCTTGGCAAGCGAGTTAGCAACCGCAGTTTTTTTATTCGTTATTAGGAAGACGCTGCTGCCTATCTCCTGATTTGTTTCCCTCTGTCCCCTCATACGACACCCAAGAGACGATATGGAGTAGTCGATATTCTTACACCGCCACTACACGGTATTATATAATAACACAGTCTTAGTTCTGTTTTATTTTACATTCATGTACATAATAATTATAAACATAATGTTATATAAGAAAATCTTACTTATAATTCTGATCCAGCAACAACTTTATTGGCTCTGTTTTGGTATACTTGTCAGGCAAACGGGCACCTGGTGGCATTTTAGACAGCTCTTTCATTATGCCCATTATTGTATTCTCTAGCTGCGCTAGTTTCGGCACCATAAGTCTTTTTATGACCTGTTATGTAAAAAAAAATATAAAAATTTCTTGTAACTTTGATTTTATAAGAAGTACTTAAAAGTAAACAAATTAAATAATTGAAAGCTAAGTTTAAGTAACTTAAAATGTACGCTTTGTGTGGCTTACAATTTAATATATATATATATATATATATATATATATATATATATATATATATATATATATATATATATATATATATTACAACTGTAACTTGGACAAAAATTACCTTTCCGCATTTGTTGCCAGTCTTACAGGGAGTTCTGAATCTCCTTCCTAGTTCCATTGTCGGTAAGTTTTGAATTTGCGTGATTACATTAGTAAATGTGCCTGTTGCTGTGTTTTGAGCTGTGAATATTAGAGTAAAAAAATTTAGAACGAACTAACGTGAAGCAATATTTATATAATAAAGACATTACAAATTATTAATTTTACTCTTTCTTAGAAAAATGTGACTTGATCGTCGGCGTAAAAATCGCATTTAACGACGAACTCAACATTCATAACCTACTTTTTTTTGACTTGCAAATTATGTAAATAAATGACATGAACATATTGAATAGTAACAGGGACGCTACGTAATCCTGTCTGACACCTTTATGGATGCCAAACCAGTCCGTGTTTCGAACTTATTTCAGGATCAACGGTGTCTAATCCTGAAACAAGCTCAGCTCAGCGCAAACCCAAATTTAGTAGTTTTTGGTCAAAAACTTCTTTATTATCATTTGCAGAGAAAAAACTCTGATCTGGACTCTTCGTCCCCTTTATAAATCCAGCTCGCACATCCCAAATTTCTACATCAGTTATACCAAACAATATAGGTACTTATAATAACATCGTCATTAACCGGTCTCCGGCTTCGTTTTTGGCTTATCATTGAAATAGTTTAATATTGTAATAAAACATGTTACATTAGTTGAATAAGATATATTAAGAAAATCCAACTCAACATATAATATCTAAGAAGTATGACTTTAAAAACAAGGTCTCTACTTTATTTTACGATTCGCCTCAATTTACTTAAAATATTGAACATATTTTATACTTATTTTATTTGCTACACCTACCTATATATTTTTCATTTTAGTAAGTAAAGGTATTTAAATATAGAATGTAATATTAGAACATACCCCTTTTTGCTTTTTTTGTTTTACCAACTCTTGCTATATCTGGTTTATATTCATCGGAACTTTTACTGTCCCCTAAAATAGCAAAACATGTCAACGTAAAAACAAGACGAATATACACATCCAGAATCATATTTTATACGTAAATTAGTACAGCAGTTACGACTAGAGACTGAGGAATAATAGGCACTTCGCATTTCTCTCGGCAAGTTTACAAAACATTAGTTGACTAATAACCGTAATAGGAAATAGTTCAGTCACGTTTGTTTGTTTATAAATTCTATGAAAGCTGTATAATCTTAGATTAACGTCAATTTTCAAGAATAAAGTGTTCGGAGATGTTTTTAAGATTTTAGAAAACGGTGCTTCATATACTTTTAAAATCAAGGATTAAAAGTAAAAAAAAATCAAAAAATGCTTTACTTCTGTAACATAACCTGGTACATTTATATTTACCAACACATTTTGATAACATTCCTTTTAAGTAAATACCCGTATAAGGAAGTAATATTTTCTAGTAACTTTTCTGTGTCAGCGTAGCTGAGGGATTTAGTTAATAGTACAACATACTTTAGATAATAAGGTAGTATTGTGCCTAATGAGTCTAGTAATACCTGGGATGCTTACTCCATTTACATATCATTCCTTTCCTTTATCAACCCGTATGTTCACATGGGCATGAGTGAAACCTAGGAAATATTCGCCGGAATTGTCATACTTTGCGGTCGCAGTACCAAACGTCTTGCATCTTTTTTTACCTTGTACTATAAGCCAGTGCTTGGTTCTACCTGACGGTAAGGTGATGTAGCCGGCGATGATAGAATGCACCAGCTTAACTGTGACGAAGTTCTCCGACTCCGAGCCACATATTTTACGCTTTGAGATTGCTGCGATATCATATTTAAATTAGACTATGAGATCAGACTAGCATTTTCCATAGGTATATATAGGTATATACTTGTAGAATACCACAAGATAAATCTACGATATTATTAATCAGAGTTAATGAAATAATTTTGATAATCAGCCGACATCAGGACGTAAATCACTTCAGCCCCCCCCCCCCCATGACTCCATGGCCATGTGTGCTTTAAAGTGGTCGAAACAATAAGCAAAATAATTTTTATTTAATGTGTAATATTCGCTAAATATTAGGAAGTTATGAGGTAGGTTTTTAATTATAATTTTCTTAAAATTATAATCTCTATATATAAAAATCAATTGCTGTCCGTTCGTCTCGCTAGAGCTGAAAAACGGCTCGACCAACTTTGATGAATTTTTTGTGTGTTTTTGAATAGGTCCCTAGATGGTTTAGATTCACAGTTGGACCCGATAGGTGGCGCAGTTGTTGAGATCCGAAAATCACTCGTGAGAAACCGGGGCGAATCGCTTGTATTATATGAAAACGGTAATAAAATAGTACCTATATTTATTTTTTACATTCCTTCCTCCAAGGCGATAATAGTTACTGCAATTAATTCTCGCCTGTTCTTTTCATTATGTTAACTAACTGGTTAAAAAATACGAAGCTTTACATGCAGCGGTGGGATAATGCCTTTTGATGTGGAGAAGCCTCTGGTGACGTATTATTATTTTCAATTAATTGTATTTGGATTTGCGTTACAACCCCAATCCACTGCTGAACATAGGCCTACCCCAACAACTGTCACGTTTATGAGCCACCCAAATACATCAATTAGGTTTGGGTAAAAAATATCAATATATCGAGATATCCATATTTTGTATCGATATATATATATATGCTAAGCTAAGGAGCCGTGGTAGCTCAGAGAGCCGTGGTAGCTCAGATGGTTAGCGCTCGCTGTAAGCTTCACAGTACTCGAGCAACCCGGGTTCGATCCCCGCCGGCACCAATGAAATTGTTAATTGCAATTTTAAGTGCAAATTTACCACGTGCTCGGCGGTGAAGGAAAACATCGCGAGGAAACCTGTATGTCTGAGAAATAAGAAAAAAATATTTCGAAGACATGTGAAGTTCGCCAACACGCATTGGGACAGCGCGGCGGACATTTCCTAGTCCTAAAACCCTCTCAGAAATGAGAGGAGACCTGTATTATATTGAAGAAAGAATTGATATATATATCAATTCTTTCTTCAATCGCGATATATAGTGAATTCTAGGGGTGTGTCGGTGCAGTTGTTGTGTTTTTTTCGCCATCCAACCGTGAGTAATTAACTTTTGGACCTTATCCTAGTACATCTTACATTATGCAAATGATGTACGATATATCGATATTTATCACGCAATATATATATATATCGATACTATTTAAAAATATTGATACAATATACACAGTCAGGTCATAAGTATTGTCACACAGTAAAAACTTTTCTTTTAGAATGTTGGCCACAAAAAAGTTTATTGAATTCGAATTTCGAATTGTTCATGAAAATAAAACTGTATACTTTTTAGAATTTTACTCATTTTTAAATATGGAGTAGACGCTTAAAGAATTTTAAGAAAGCGAATTTTTGACATACTGAAAAATTTGAATATAACCAAAAGATTCGTTTATCGTACCATCAAACGATACAATGAAGACTCTAGTGTAGATGACAGGTCAAGAAGTGGTCGCCCTCGGTCTGTTAGGACTCCAGCAGTGATAAAAGCTGTGAAGGCGCGAATTCAAAGAAATCCCAAACGTAAGCAGAAACTGTTGGCCCTTCAGATGGGGTTAAGCAGAACCACGGTGAAAAGGGTGTTAAATGAAGACGTAGGGCTTCGGGCATATCGAAGAAAAACAGGACATCGTTTGAATTCTCGTCTAATGGACCTGAGACTGAAGAGATGCCGCGCTTTGTTGAAGCGGTACGCGGGAAAAAAATATCGGGAAATTCTTTTTTCGGATGAAAAAATTTTTACCGTAGAAGAGAGCTACAACAAACAAAATGATAAGGTGTACGCACACAGTAGTGAAGAAGCGAGCAACCGTATTCCGCGTGTCCAACGAGGTCATTTTCCATCCTCGCTCATGGTATGGTTGGGAGTTTTTTATTGGGGCTTAACAGAGGTACATTTTTGTGAGAAAGGTGTAAAAACGAATGCAGTTGTGTATCAAAATACAGTCCTGACGAACCTTGTGGAACCTGTTTCTCATACCATGTTCAATAACAGGCACTGGGTATTCCAACAAGATTCGGCGCCAGCTCATAGAGCGAAGAGCACACAAGACTGGCTGGCGGCGCGTGAAATTGACTTCATCCGGCACGAAGACTGGCCCTCCTCCAGTCCAGATTTGATTCCGTTAGATTACAAGATATGGCAATACTTGGAGGAAAAGGCGTGCTCAAAGCCTTATCCCAATTTGGAGTCACTCAAGACATCCTTGATTAAGGCAGCCGCCGATATTGACATGAACCTAGTTCGTGCTGCGATAGACGACTGGCCGCGCAGATTGAAGGCCTGTATTCAAAATCACGGAGGTCGTTTTGAATAAACTTTAGTGTCATAAGAATCTATGTTTTGTTAAGTTCATTTTGGTATGTAAATGGTTACATAATGAATAAACTTGTTTCAATTATTATGTGGCGAAGCTTGCGAAGTCACTTATTGATTTCACGATGTCTGTCCGTCTGTCCGTCTATCCGTCTGTCCGTCTGTCCGTCTGTCTGTCCGTCTGTCCGTCTGTCCCACGATTATCTCGAGAACGGTTTCGAATTTTCAAATTCTGTTTTCAGCAATCGATTACTGATCACCCAGGCATCTGAACCTCCTATTTTGAAACTGATTGCTCAACGGCAACCGTTAGAAACCGCTACAAAGCTGATTGCTTCGCCACTTTGCTATGCTGTTAGCTTGCTAGGTTTATTTTATATTAAACATGTGACAGAATTTATGACCTGACTAGGTATATATCCATATTTTTTTTCACTTGCCCATCCCTAACATCAACATCCTGGCCGTTCAACGTTCATTTAGTGGGGGGGGGGGAAGTGGGGTCACCTCGCTCCATTTATTAGAAGTTCGCCACTCGGGAAACGTTATTCTCTATTGGTCGGTCGGTTCTTGGAGCTATTGAGCTAAGGAGCACATCGCATTCTTTACTGATTCATTGAACTATGTCGATAATTGGTTCTGCTGCGGAACCATGACTCGGTTCGCTTGCAACACGCACTGCTTGTACACTTGTTTTGAGGTTTTTAGCTTTATTGGTCGAATTCGATTCTTCGATTGACCACTTGATCGAAGTTTGACGTACCTAGTGGGCTAATTTCTGTGTCCCTGTTGAATAAGACCCCGAGAACACTCTGCGATCTAAATTGTTTACAGGATAGCGCTCATATTTAAATAATTGAAAATTGAAATAAAGTCAAAGTAAATAACTTACAAAATATACACTCTTCCGCATGATATCCCATAGATAAAGTTATCAATCAACAATATGTGTTATTGAATAAAACTAATTTTACCGATTTAATTACGTTTAATTTAAATTAAATACGACAAAATGACAAGTAAGGTGTATTTTATTTTTACCTACATATACGTAATTTGTACAGTTATATTGGGAGAAAACACTGGTTCCTGAGATACAGGTTTCACCTACCATTATTATTAAGTGGCGAAGCTTGCGAAGTCACTTATTGATTTCACGATGTCTGTGCGTCTGTCCGTCTGTCCGTCTGTCCGTCTGTCCGTCCGTCTGTCCGTCTGTCCCACGATTATCTCGAGAACGGTTTCGAATTTTCAAATTCTGTTTTCAGCGATCGATTACTGATCACCCGGCATCTGAACCTCTTATTTTGAAACTGATTGCTCAACGGCAACCGTTACAAACCGCTACAAAGCTGATTGCTTCGCCACTTTGCTATGCTGTTAGCTTGCTAGGTTTATTATTTATTGATATTAAGCTACAAACACCGTATTTTGCTTCAATATTTGTTTCAGACATATTCTTCATTAGTAGTGAGCGTAGTTTCTCGACAACCCCCGTATAGGTGTGCTGTGAAAAGAAAAACATCTTTCTCTGAAGACTTTTGGGTCTTTTCGTGTACAATATATAGGTTAAGCTGAGTATAGTTTTAGGATTCGAATCAGCGTGTTCGGGATACTAGAATCATGAAGTCTGTGAGCAAGACGGTTTTTTTGAACTTTTAAAGGTCCTTCGGGATGCGAGGCACTTCTGACAAAGAGGCCGTAGGCAGTCGCCCTCATCGCCCATGCCTTGCGCCGACTCTGGCTACATGTAAAACTTAATTCTTTTCCATCTTAATTACTGCCTAACAAAATAACGAGATATTTCTAAAAAAAATACTACATACAACTTCATACCATAGCCATAGTCAATATAATAATTTATGTTACGGCCTGCAACTGCCTATCCCAGGAATAGGATCCTCCGCGGCCCATGAACGGAAGAACCTACAAGCAGGTACAGGTCGGGCGTCCTAACGCCAAGGGTTAAAAGTTTCTAATTACATTAAACGATTCGGGGGGAGCGTTACACTATAATAAAAGGGAGCTTACTTACCTCTATCCAAGGCGACCGGTCCCTCAGGATTCGGTCAGGTCGCGTGTGGATGTATAGTGCTCGGAAAGTAAGGGTCAGTGATGTGTAACTGGGTGTGGCTGGTAGTGTTATTGACCTTATTAGACCGTTCCCTCTGCAGCAGTTCGGCCCCCAGCACCTCTCCAAACTACGGTCTCCTTCCGCAGTCACTTTCTTCGTTTTCTACGATGACAGTCCTTTAACTCTGTCGTACGATTAACTACCTTACAGAAGCCACTAACTCTCGTTTGTTATAACGCTTGACTCGCGAAATGAACACAGAACGTACGGATCAAAGGTCACCGTTATTTCCAGAATATCAAATACCGCACTAGTAACTAATACGGTCGAATCCCCTCATACAGATTCTGCGTTAAACCTAAAAGTCCCGGGTAAAACTCTCAGCAAGGGGCGCTCGCTACAATTCCCAGTGGTATATTTACTATACGCGCCTATCATAAAAATATATCTAAGAGCTCCCGACCAAAACGGACCACGTGTTTCTCTCTTGACGCGAGGAAAAGGACTCTTTGTTCTAGCGTGCCCTCGAAACGACCGGACGTCCAAAACCAGTATCGTATAGGCGCGCACGCCCTCTGACGTCAATTATTAACATTAACGCTTTTGCGCGAACAAACCCCCGTCCCGGACATAAGGATTTAGGTACGCGAGCAAACCGGTCAGCGGGACAGGGTCGCGACGGCAAGTTGCAAGACCGAATCTACAACCAAACTAGGCCACCTTACGCACCCCATCAGATCTTGCAACCCTAACCAACGCCTCAAAATTACAGCCCCAACGTGGGCTAGCCGGAGAGTTGAACTGGATGCCCTTCCTGGACATCGCAGCACATAAATAAGTCCCATTCCTAGACAGAAGTCCGACGACCTCCTTCAAACACTTATCTGCGCTCCTATGATTAGTTCCGCAATCCGACCGGATCAGGTCTGCAAACAGCGACGGGACACGAAGTGGCCCAAAGGGACCTTCCAAGCTTCAGTGCAGAGAACACCCCCAAATTCCCCATGAACGTCGTCTGTGGAGAGCTGAACGAAACGCACAGATAGTCCCTAGTATAAATTTTCAAACAAGTAGGCATAACCAAGCCATCCACCTATAATCATTTACCAAATGGTGCGACAGCTGATTTCCATCGGATAATATACAAACCAGATAGCCCTTTAGGCAGGTAATCCTATGCTCATATTTCAACTAATTTTTCAAAAGCATCAATGTTCAATTACAGAATTAATTAAAACAAGTAATCACCGATGCACATAGGTCAACTTGGCAAAGTAAACAAAACAATAAACGTAAGAGACAGCCTATTTCTTATTTCAAATAAATATCTTGGACAGTGCCAACAAAATCTAAACCAAAAGAGAATTTACTCTTATTTCCTTCGGCAACCACAGGGTTATCTAATTTCAACCTTCCTTATCACAAAACAAAATGATTAAACACTATCACAAACATATACATCATTTTCAAAATAGCGCGCCATTCAAATTTCAAATGAATTCAAACTTTCCTTTCAGCACAGACGCGACAATCAAATACAATTACAAAGCATACGCACAAGCATTAAAAAGGGCACACAATTAAATCTCAATTTTCCGTGCAACAACAAACGCAGTGATCAAATGTATTTACAAAACATATGCAGCAGCATTTAAAGGAGTATTTTAAATTCAATTCTTTTAATCACAACCGCTACAATATGAATTTCGCGGAAAACGCAAAGCATTTTAATTTTAATTCAAAGAATTCTTAACTAAGTGCTCGACCAAACCAAATCTAATACCCCTTGAGAGCGTGAGTCAACGCTCCAGGGGGCCCTAATCTTCCCACCACCAAGTGGAGGCCACACCGCGTGAACCCGACACTAACAGAGCGCAACCGCTAACAGTCGCCACTCGGGTTGTACGCCCTCACTGAGGCCGTCGGCAACAGAACAGCTTGACAAGTGGACTGTTGACGGCTTAAGGCTCAGTAGAGGCGGCCGTGGTGGGAGCGAAGGCGGCAGCTAGCTAGGGCCGCCTCCATCAAATGGGTACAGTGGTACACCAGTCACGGCCACTCAGCTAACGGGAGTGAGAAGGGTCCAGCGGACCGATGAGTGGCCATGAAGTTCCTCTTCGCACGCTGAGGGGGGGTGATGACACCCCCGCCCCTGGGGGAATTACCCTCCGACTGGTCGGGGGAGGGACCCCTTCCAAACCTATGGGTCTGTTGGCTAGCCGGCGGGCGCCGAGCGTCGCTCGTCAGAGGGCGTGGGGGTCGAGGGCCTGGCAGCGCCCCGAGAGGAGACGCCGTTCGCACCCAGGCACAGTACGGCATGGTGATTGCCCTGGCAATGCAAACAGGGACGCCGGTGCGGACAGTCTCGCTGAAGGTGCCCTACCACACATGAGTAGCACCAGCGGCACTCCTTGGCGATAGTTCGCCTCGCCGGAACCGGCTTACTTAATAATTTCGGGCAAGACGTTACCCGGTGATCAGATGCTCGACAATAGGAGCAGGGGGGGGTTGACGACGACTTGCCCGGCGGATTCCGCCTCTCACTGGGCACGGCTCGTAAGTCGTCGACGGTGCCCGCCGCGTGCTCGATCTGTCGGCACTGCTCCTCCAAAAACCGCAACAGGTCATAGAAGGGAGGAATATAGGAGGCCTCATCCCCGCCATACCTCTCCTCAAAAAGTATTCTAAGGTCGAGAGGTAGGCGGGACAGCACGATGCGGAACAACAAGAAGGCCCATTCGCCTACTGGTAAATCCAGCCGCCAAAACGTATTACAGGCCACCAAGACTGGATCCAACAGGTCCGGACGTAATCTGGCCCGGTCACTAAGCAGCGGGAGGCTCAGAAGCTGCTTAACATGTTCGTCCGCAATTCGCCGGACGTTGGCGTATCTTCTGGCTAGGAGGTCCCGAGCAGTCTGGTAGGCGTCGTCCGACAAGCTCAAATGGCTGACAACGCCCAGGGCCTCCCCCTCCAGTGAGGCCAGGAGGTACGCCATCTTCTGGCTCGGGGTCAAGTCACTCCGGGCGTCCACTAGGCCGTCGAAAAGACCAACGAAGGTCAGCCATTCGGAAAGGACCCCGGAGAACCTTGGCAAGTCCAGAGTTGGGAGTCATCCCAACAGCTCCGGCTGAGGCTGCTTCCGAAAGGACTCGGGCAGGCCACTCGTCCGAGCTTCACGCGCCTCCTCGACATACCTGCCTTCAGCCTCGATCAACTCGTCCGTGAGCGAAAGGAACTGTTCATAGTCTGCGAAGCAGGAGTCCAGGACTCCCTTTTCCACATCTGAATCCTCGAGCTCAGCGTAAGCCTCCTCCACTGCAGTCCTTCGAGCATCGACCTGCTCGAACCGCTTCATCAAGTTATGGACCCTATCCGGTCGACCTATCAAAGCATGGGCGCTGGTGGCCCAGCGTAACTCAGTCCGCAGGCAACGGATTAGCATCTTGGGCGAGGACATCACTACTAAATACAAATTACGACGCGGCTCGAGCACAATTACAAAAATAACAAATAACAAATACAAAAAAAATTAACAGCTAACAAATGCAGTTCCTATCAAATCGAGTTGAATAGAAATTAAACAAATAAGAACCGCTATTTATCAAATCATATACAAGTTAGTACAAAAGAAAAGACAAATCAAATCAACAATAACAAATACTAGTGCGATCAAATCAAGTTAAATTCAAATTACGTAAATACAAATTACTACTCTTTAGTTCAAATACAAATTACAATACGAAAGTTACATAAACGAAGACACACATCACGGTCGTACAACAAAAAATGCCCAGCTCGGAAATCGACCCTTCGATAAGTAATCCACTACAACTATCCGACAACGATAATTAACCGATTACGTAAAAATAACCATCTACCTACATGACGCAAACTCCCGCTTGCGCGCTAACCGGGCGCGGCTTTTCAAATTTATCCGCTAACAACAAAAAAAAGCAAGCCACCAAAGAAAGGAATTTTATTATTACGTATATAAAAAAAAATATTTTTACGTATTACGGACGGGCGTGATTGTAGACACAAAATTAAACCAATCAACCCAACGCTCCCTGCCACCAAAATTATTTAATTTTTATCAAACACTATGGTCGGTGGATCGACCGGGAATCGATCCCAGAATCGCGCTCTGCTACCAAATGTTACGGCCTGCAACTGCCTATCCCAGGAATAGGATCCTCCGCGGCCCATGAACGGAAGAACCTACAAGCAGGTACAGGTCGGGCGTCCTAACGCCAAGGGTTAAAAGTTTCTAATTATATTAAACGATTCAGGGGGAGCGTTACACTATAATAAAAGGGAGCTTACTTACCTCTATCCAAGGCGACCGGTCCCTCAGGATTCGGTCAGGTCGCGTGTGGATGTATAGTGCTCGGAAAGTAAGGGTCAGTGATGTGTAACTGGGTGTGGCTGGTAGTGTTATTGACCTTATTAGACCGTTCCCTCTGCAGCAGTTCGGCCCCCAGCACCTCTCCAAACTACGATCTCCTTCCGCAGTCACTTTCTTCGTTTTCTACGATGACAGTCCTTTAACTCTGTCGTACGATTAACTACCTTACAGAAGCCACTAACTCTCGTTTGTTATAACGCTTGACTCGCGAAATGAACACAGAACGTACGGATCAAAGGTCACCGTTATTTCCAGAATATCAAATACCGCACTAGTAACTAATACGGTCGAATCCCCTCATACAGATTCTGCGTTAAACCTAAAAGTCCCGGGTAAAACTCTCAGCAAGGGGCGCTCGCTACAATTCCCAGTGGTATATTTACTATACGCGCCTATCATAAAAATATATCTAAGAGCTCCCGACCAAAACGGACCGCGTGTTTCTCTCTCGACGCGAGGAAAAGGACTCCTTGTTCTAGCGTGCCCTCGAAACGACTGGACGTCCAAAACCGGTATCGTAGAGGCGCGCACGCCCTCTGACGTCAATTATTAACATTAACGCTTTTGCGCGAACAATTTACATAGTATATATTAATCAGTCAAGCTCAAGCTTGCCCTAAAGCGAAGCAAAAATCCACCTGTTATATTTATTGCGAGAATATATTATATTAGTGAAATACAAATTTCAGGAGTAATAATAGTTTTATTGAAAGAACAAAAAAGATAAGAAAAAAGAAGACAAAATTTGCTTTGTAAATTTGGTCACACTGTGTATAGGAAAGACCCATACTGAAAGTGAATCGCACCATCATCCATCACAGTTACCTACCGTGGGAAAATTTTTATTTCAGAGAGCACGATGGATCTGTGACAGAAAACATCTTGCCGCCGAGCTTCAGCACGTCGAGCAAGTATTGCAAGACAACAAGCTTCGCGTCCCGCGCCTACGTCACAGTGACCGAGTGAAGCCGACCACAGTCGAGCGTGTGCCTGCTCTACTACCGTATGTCAGAGGAGTCACAGACAAGGTTGGCTACATTTTGAAGCGAGCTTCTATTAAAACATACTTCAAGCCGCCGAAGAAGATTAGTAAATTTTTACCATCCGTCAAGTGTAATATCCCTCTACAAGATGCAGCAGTCTACAAGCTTGATTGTGAATATGATCTCTCTTACATAGGATAAACAAAAAGATCCATTAAAACCCGCGTGAAAGAACATATAGCTGACGTGAAGCACCGACGCTCAGGGAAGTCTGCAGTCTGTGAACATGTTCAAGATTATCCCCGCCATTACATCGGATTTGATTGACCACAAATCCTCGCAAAATAACACCAATTCCTACCAAGGATGATACGCGAGGCTATTGAAATTAAAAAACATCCTCATTTCAATAGAGAAGATGGATGGGTGCTGCCATCAGTAGGTGTGAATTGGGGCTTCTGCGTCATTTGCTCTCGCTTCGCTCGAGCTGCATGCCGCTGAAGGCCCCATTTCTCTCCATTAGAGGTCTAAATTTTTAGTCTAATTCTCGATCCGCTTTTTTTACCTTTGATCCATTTTGTAATACCGTTTAATTCGGAATCTCAAATACAAATGGTTCAATAATATAACAACAAAATATGAAGGCTAATCTATTTCATCGTTAAAAATGCAAGGTGGTACAATAAAACAGTTACTTTAATATTAAGTACTAATCGTTAACGGTCTGAAACTATTTTTTTTCTTCTTCTCGAACACAAAGGTGGTTTAAATTAAAAGATGAAGTGTTTATTTACATATATTTTATTGGAAATCAAACAATCATTTTGTTTTCAAAACACCATTTCTCAATACATAAAACATTTTTAACGCACATATTTTCTTATTAGTAAAACAGTTATACAGTAAAGTATCTTTACAATAAAGTTCACAAAGAGTATTTAAATTGGGAGCTCTCCTAAGCAAGTTATATCTGTGATAGTATTATTTTCATCACAAATATCTTGCACCCATTTAATTTTTTCTCATCCTTTTAAAAAAAAATCTATCTTTCAAATATGTCTTTATAATTCTGTGAAACTCTCTATAATCAACAAAGCCCTTCCTCCATCGATGCCCTCTGTGCTTTTCAATCCAGCCAATTTGTTTTTTCTCTTCAGGAGATAGTGAAGTGAATGGGTAAGGAGGTTTTATTAGCAATATATTGGTGTACTCTAGAGCGGTTATAGCAAACTCCTTTACTATAAATTTATTTTTGCTATTTTTGAAGCCTTGAAGATTGACGATTATTGTATTGATATTCATGATATTTTAGTAACAATATTACTCAGTGGTTTGTATTCGAATATACAGTCGTTTAATATCAAGCAATAAGCGGTTGTCTGATCTGGTATTTCTTGGTCTGTTTCGATTTCAACTCTCACATCGATCGAACCTTTTAAATTTTCGTGCTATCTTGAACAATCAATTACAAATAATGGAGCCACGTCCCTGAACTCCTTTAAACCCATCAACGGCTCTGACCGGCGTCCATGATACGACTGTTGAAATCTCGCATACTGATCATATAATAAAGTAAACTTATCTTCTGGAAAACTGACATTCAGCCCCTCGTAAGGATAATATGATGAATTTAAAAAGACTCGTACATCTCGTACGTGACAATGATCAAACTCTGCCATTGATAATTTCGCGTTATGTTTGCGATTGGTTTGCAAGGCGATGACCACAAATCGTGGTTTCTCTATCTGCGGTGAAGTTTTTATAGACCAAGTATGTTTACGTGTTTTGGGTAGCAATGGATATTCATATAAGACACAGGAACGGAATGCCAATGGAATAGCTCTATCTTTCTCTAAATGTTTTAATAGGCTGATTCTTTCACGATCTGATACTTTGATGTGTGGAACTCGCCAAACAATTTTATTTATTATAAATCTTCTACAACTTCACCTGTATTTAACTTGATCGCATTAAGATTTGTATTGCTTGGTAATAATACTAACTCATGTTTAAATTTATTATAATTTTTTCATAATCTTCTGCAAATCCTAATATCTTGTTCAATGTTATAGACGCGGAAAACGCTCCACTACTAGTATTGCTTGTTCCGCCAGTTGACCAGCCCCAAACTCTAGCACATTTGGTATTCATTTTCATTTAAGGATAGATAAGATTTTATTGTAGTAGTGACACCAGTATTCTTAATTTTATCTATTTCTTCTCCATTAAGTTCATATCGTATGTCTTGAAAAAGAAATAGCACGGGATTATTGACAAAATGTACGTTTGATACCTTTTCTTTTGTGGTGCTGTTATAAACGTTCACCTTTCCCTCGATATATAAACTACTGAGTGAAGGTAGTACGTACAGGTCTTGTTGATTAATAGGAATACGTATTTCGTCATTCTTGTTAAAACTAGTTACATATGGTTTGTATGAATAATACTCAAAACGTTCAATGCTGTTATCGTATGATGTTTGTTGAGATACGTTTAAAATATTAATTTTATCAAACCAACTAGCTTAATAAATTCTTTGTTAGACTTGGTAAGCTTCTTTTTTAGCTGAAAAGGTGTGCCTTTATGAGATGTTCTTTTAAAACTGGCTTGGATACACGAAGTAGACGGGCTTTTATTGAAATTTATCATAATTGTTTTCGGAAATGTAAATACAGTTGTACTTCTTCACCTCGTAAATTTATCTCTTTATTCTCAGCGTCCAATAACGTTATATTGATAGCACTTATGGAACTTTGGTTAACAGGAAAATAAATCAAGTTTCTAGGTATTTCAATTATTCGATAACCAGGTGGTACATTAGGTGCAAATTCATAAATTATATGGCTTGCTTTCCCGTTGACAAATGAACTACTAACTACATCGCATTCAATCCGCACGATGGTTGTCGATAGAATACTGACAGGATACTTTGATTCTTACTTGTACTTATATTTGCTTTTATTGTTTCCATACCAAAGCCTAAAATTTTACCCAGTGATTCGCTTCTATTAAAGTATACATCTTCAGAGCAAAAAATATTTGTTTTCATTGTATTATTGTTACAAGTTAGTTTTACTACAGCGTTCTTAATATTATTTTTTAGATAATCACAAATATCTTGAAGCTCGTAAGACCGTTCAGGAATTTCGATCATTTCTTTTTCACCATAATAAAATTTGTTGTTTCTTTCATCTATATTGGGAATAGAATTGAAAGTTGAAAAATACAAAAGACCACATTCGTAGTCTCCTCGTAGTTCTATTGTCGGTGAATAGTTCGTTGATAAAGAGGCTCCTGTCCCAGTTATAGACACAGTGAAATACATTTTTATACTGATACGTTTATTTATTTCATACACTATATAAATTCTTTTTCCAGTAATTCCTTAAAAATTTTAGACAAAGATGTCCACAGTTTGTAGCACCAAATGCTTGATGTCACGCAGAATTATTGTTAATAGGTAAGTTATGCATATATTTAACTAATTCTAACGGGGGCTTTAAATTACCAACACTATCATAATATTCTACGTGTTTATTGTGCTTTACAAAGGCTACCCAATGCGTTCCAGGATTTCTGTAGCTATCCAAATTCAGTACTCCACATTCTATCTTTCTCGGTTTCAAAGGTAATTTATTTCTCATGGAAACGCCGCGAAAGTATGGAATGTCACTTGCATGTTCTAATATGTCGAGATTAATGAGATTAAACGGCTAGCCAGACGGGCAGCCGTTTAATTAGTTTTTTGAGAGGTTAAGGTATAAACCTGCTCCTTGTTTATGAGGTTTAATATATAATCCTTTTCCTAGAGCAACGGCTTCCATCATTCTGTTGTGTCTTTCAGATTCCTGAAGACTCTTTTGTGCTGCTTTAGAATCATTAACAGCTTTTGCTATACCCGCTGCTCCGCCGGCTAATGATCCTAAAGCTGACAATCCTGCAAATATGGGAATAAGTGGTAATAGTCCTCCACACTTTGGAAGAGGAATACAACGGGGTAAACTTATTCCTTTTTTATTACTAATTATTTTCTTTGCAGCTGCATAGGCATATTTTATAGCCGAGTGACTGTCTTTGGATTATAGTTTTTTCAACTAAGACTGTATTCTTTTATCCCCTTCTTAAATGCTCTTATACCGCTCACCGCCCGGATTTTCGCTTTCATCGCATTTTTGACTATCCATGAGACAATTTTTTCTCCTTTCCTAGCATCTTCTGATTTCAACCTCCTCTTATCCATTTATAAAAGTTCTAAATCCGCTTTTTGTCGAGCGCCCGTATCTTTGTTAGTGTAAGCAATATCATGGAGCATGCACGCTTCATCCGATTTGTTTATCCCACGATTGCCTTTGAGTAACCGATTTTGAAGCTTCGTTCCGGGGCCGCAAAATTGATAGCCGGGTAAATGTAACTCAAACGGTTAATTATCTATTACTTTATTAATTATACCACTGCGTTCCTTCATCGATAAGTATAAAATGAGATTATTAAGTAATAATACGTTATTTATATACCTAAACCACTAATTCACTTTTATCCACCCAACTATTTTCTACATCACTCAAACCTAACCATTTTACTAAAAGCTTATTTCCTTTTCTTTTAATGACTTTTTCAATAAGATAAAGGTCTGGAAATTTGGTTTTTTGTAATTCGTAACCGTAAAAAGAGCCTAGAATTTTTTTAATTGTGTTTGTCTTCTATTTGATAGGTTTGAGGATTGGTTTGGTTGACTTTAACGATACGAAATATTTCTGTAGAGCAATTAGGGGTATAACCTTTGTAAAAATCTCCTTTGTATTTTTTTATACGAACGTAATCGCCAACGTGAAACGCCGGTCCTTGACGTATCTTAAGCTTTTGAGACTTCTTGATGTTTGACATAACTAAAATCGCATTTGAATCATTAACGTTGATATGTTTGAATTTTATAATGCGAAGTATTATTATACCGCTTTACAACAAAATCTAAATTATTTTTAAACCATTGATATCATCCGCATAGACTGAATATTTTGTAAAGGTGAGTTTTTAAAGTTCTTATTACTCGTTTTACAATGGAGGGCCTTTTTAACGGATTACGTGGAATAATGATTTATATCATAATTTTTCATTAAATTCTTAAAATAATTATTATAAAACTCTGTACCAAGATCTGTTTTAAATTTTTAGGTATTTTGATAGAGCATCGATTACTCATTATGATGATAATGAGTAATCGGTGCTCTATCAGAATACGTATGGGTTAGACCATTGAAAACGAAATATAAAAATTGTGTCAAAAATGCGATGCAAAGTTTATTATCTGAATCAAGACGAATGGTCTAACAATGGTCTTTCAATGGTCTAACCCATACGTATTTTGATAGAACATCGATTACTACTAGAACATATTTATATCATTTATTAAACGCTGAATATTTTTGAAAATCAATCAAGTCAGCTTGCCATAAATCATCTATTCCTTTAATAATCGTATGTTAACGAGAAAAATTTCTTCTTGCTGCTTTGTGAAGCTCATTGACTATATCTTGATTACTCATTTTGGGCAGGTTTTGATGCAATCATGAGGTCGATTTCCTTTTAGGTGTAATACATTGTCCTGAAATTGATAGTAGTCAATTTTTCTAAATTGTTAAGGTACTTTTTGACATTATTGTGAATTGTTTTTATTTCATTTTTAAGTTCTTGAACATATTTATCCATATATTCTTTATTCACAGCCTCATCCTCTTTTTCAGGAGTTTGCAGCCCTTTTAATCTTGTTGATTTCAAATCAAAATCACCTGCGTCTGTTTTTACTAAAGCGTCACTGAGAATATCAGAGCTAGCACCGATTATATTCAGATAGTCGTAAACGCTTATGAACATGATGACCAAATTTGTCTATATTAATAGCCGTCTTATCGGCTTCTGTAATGAAATGGTACTGCGTAATCCTCCTGTAGGCAGCTTAATATATTTAATGTCTTTTATGATGCCAGATTATGATGCCAGATTCATGCAATTCTTCGATTATTGCATAAATTTTATTGTAAACCCCTGTGTTACCAGCTGCCCATGATCCAAGTAGTAATTTTAATCGTTCCTCTAATTCGTTTGGATCGTTCTAGTAAACCAAATCAGTATCTTTTTTACCTTCTTTTAAAATATCAACTCATTCTCCCTTTGGAAGACTTTCTGCACTACTTTTATGATTTGTCGGGTTCTTAAACAATGGTTTGATCACTTGCATATATTTAAATCCTTTGTTACTGTTAATCGGTTTGGATGGATCATAACTACGTTTGTGTGCATTAGTATGCAAAAGTAACAATTTATAATTTTGTAAGTCTTCCTCTGTCACAATATCTAAATATGGTAGCTTTTTAAACAATAACTCTTTTAAGCCTGCAGTATTTTTCAAACTATGATTTCCAATTTTTAAGATGTGATATATAGACACGAAATGTGCCGAGCATTAGTTTCCCACGTTCATTTCTGACACCATAAGGCACATCTTTTAGTAATTCAGATGACATAGTCCATGATAATGAATCATTTGCAATACTTGGTGTTGATTGATGTGATTTAAACGAAATTTCATTCGCGTCATTATCATCCGCAGGAAGCGAGTGAGTGAGGGTTTTGTGGGATGTTGTATAAGCATTATTATCTGAGTTTTCTTCATTATTAACAGAATCTTCAAACACATCACTTGATGAAATAGATGACTCACTTGTGCTGTACTTAGGTTTTTAATAAGGTGAGCTTGTTCTGTATCTTAATTTAAATACTGCCTGTCTTCAGTTTTTCTGGTAAGAATATTAAGTGGATCAACGATAGGCTTAAATATTGTTTCCAAAGCCAGACTGTTTGTATTTTTTTGCATCTTTTATCATTTCTGCCTTTCTTTTTACAGCTGCAGCAGATTTCACAATTTGTTTCTTGAAGTCTCGCTCCATTGTAAAGGAATTGTACTATGTTTGACTACTCAGCAGAAACTGATTGCTTTGTGACATAGCAGCTATTTAAACGTTTAATCTAAAATTATGTTATGTAATTATGTTTTGTGTGTTAATAAGGTAATTATGAATGTATCAAACTTCATTCTGTAAAAGCCTTTATTTCGTTCACAGTCTTTATTTATAACAATATAATTGAAAGGTTTACTCCACACAGTTGAACACATTTCCCGGAACTGAGACCATGTCATGTCAGACCCTACATGCTCGTCATAAATGTGTCTCAGATTTACGTCATCTTGTTTAAACAATATGATCAGGTTAGTGTTATCTCTAACTAGTTGCTTAGGTATCTTAGTATAATTTGATTAATATAAAAACAGTCAATGTTCTTATGTCGACCCATGGCGAAATAATCGCGTATGTTGTTCTGATTTTCACAAGCTACATCGTCAAATATTATAATTGAGTTAGGTGAAGCTTCGTGTGGACTCAAAATTTCACTATTATGATTATACTTGTAATAAGATGTACCTTCCACATTCTGCAGTACTTTTTCTAAAAAATAAGTATTTAGGTTGATAAAAAGACTTTGAATATACATAAAAGTTGCGAAAACGCGGTCCATTCTGATGTAACATTAAGCTGATAACTAAGTTAGTTTTTCCGCAATTCGATGGACCACATACAATACTACGTATCGTATTTGGCAATAAGCTCCCATGAAGTTTAACCTCATTTTTTGGTGCAGGACAAATACATTCTAATTTAAGTGATTCTTTTTGTTTGAGATATTTCATAACAGGTTTGTTAACTTGTCCGTATTGGCTGATAGGTTTTAATGAACTAACGTTATTTCAATCGTGTTAATAATTTAGAAACTTGAAAAAGTTACTGAAGATTAACTTAATCATCAGCTTTAGTTCAAAAGCATTTTTTTATAGGATAGGGTGACAAACGAGCACACAGTCCACCTGATGGTAATTGGTTGCTGTGGCCCATAGACACTTATCTACATACATCTATCCTCGTTTGCAAATCAAAATGCAGATGCGTTGTCACCCTTGAGGACTAAGATGGAATGCCTCTTTTCCAGTAAAAAGGGTCTCCGGTTCTCTACACTCATCATACGAAACACCTCAGCGTTAAACTGCATTTTATGCTGGTATTCTGTGAGAGCATGGTCTTTCCCCGGTCGAGCCGACCCATTCGTGCTACAACTATACTACTAATATAGCTGCAGCATGGCTCTACCACGTAAAAGCAATCACTCACTCTTGCTTCACTCAAGCTATGTGCCCGCTGAAGACCATAATTCTCTCAAGTATAGGTCCAATTTTTTTTTAATCTAACCAAATTAGTACCTACATGCTTGCAAGTTTCTATATTAAATCAATTTATTTACCCATTGGTGGGTGATTGCAACTGATCTAGCGGTTTGTACTACGAGTGAGCTACAAAGCCTGATGGCTTCGGTTCGATTCCCATCCAGTATAAAAATTAGTGTGCATGAACACATGAAAACATTCGTAATACTGTTGGAGACCTTTTTTTCTTCTTTTTTCTATGTGTAACTAGCGAGCGTTAGCGGTTCAGGCATTCTATTATGATTGAGTAACAAACATAAAAAAAAATCTAACACACTTTTATGTTTATGTTATTAATTAATAAGATAAGCATGTAGTTAATTTTATAGCGTAATGTCTTATGGAATCTTACTATGGGATAATGCGACTGACATTGAAGTCATATTTGTTTGCAAAAGATAGGCTACGGATGATTTATAACTTAAATTGTAAAGAGTCCCTTAGTAAACACTAGGAACAAACATAAGCTTGTAATACCAGTTTTTAGACTTTATAGAATTAGTAATTAATTTATAGGTAGGCAATTTATACGCTTTTATAACAAACACCTGAGTGTTATTCCCGACTATATTCCATCTAGAGATATTACGAATAGTATAAAATTCAATTTAAGATTGAAAATTGTTAGTTTTTTCTTCAAAAAGCATTAATTTTAAGCAAAGATATATTTATAATGGATCTAAATTTAATAAGTACATCGACCGCTATATGCTGACCCATTTCCATATTATTGCGAAATACACTCGTTTACCTGTAAAACACTGTCGTCTCATTTTACAGTGACTGATTGGCGCCAATGATGTTCCGGCTGACGACGCAAACGTTGATTTGACATCGTATGCAAACATTTTTGCTAAGTGTTTTTCACATATGAGCGTTTAATGTTAATAAGCTAAAATATTCCTTACAAATAACATTGATACAGATCAATGCTGAAGTTACCAAATGAAATATTTCTTCATTTTAAAATATGTCAAACTAAAATACTTCCAAGTGGGGATAGTGTTATAATTGTTTAACCATTAGTTGCATCGTGTTTTCCACAGTCTACTAGACTTGAAAGTGTTCGACATCATCATCAAGACAGCAAGTATGAAAGTAACACTTAGTCTCCTCACTCATTAAATACAATAGAATAATAATTAAGTTGTTATATTATGTTAGAGTAAAGTTATATTATGTTTCGCTTTATAAGTTTTCCATATGAGTGTTCTGTATAGTGATATATTTTGTGTTACATTTTTAGGTATTCCAACCCCTTCGAGTCAGACGCTGAAATACAATCGACTTCGCAAAAGAAGAAAGCGGTTAAGAAACCAGCTAATGTATTAAAGATTAATACAACAGTTCCTAAATCCAAGAAACGAGTTGAATTATTCGGAAACGAGTCGGAATCTGAGGCTGATACATCATCACCACTCATCCCAGTTTCGACCAGCAGGAAACGTAAATTAAAAGTTTTTCCAGATTCTGAGGTAAGCAAATCTTATTTAATTTTAATATTTTGAGTTACCATTCACATGATGAAAAGTTAGTTTCTATTTGATTAGATGTTGTGAATAAATTATCAGTCATAGGTTAATTTTTTTTATGAAAACGTATTTAATTATATTCTTAGACGATCGATGTGATTGATACAATTGTTGTTGGACTACTAAGTCATGTTATGAGCATCGTATAAAAATATATTTATGCGGGGTAGGAGGGAATATAAATATTGTTCATTGCTTATCAGTATGCTTTTGTTTAAATAGTATTTTTATTGTTTCCAGGATGAAGATTCTGAACCTGTCCGAGCGGAGATTTTAAAAAGCTACTTATCATTCCGAACAGGTTCGGGATATATGCACCGGAGCGAGCCTTCGAAGCGAGGAGAATATTACATCGAAGTGCGCATCTCTAACTTCCGCGAGCTGGAGGCTATTCCATCAACCGACCGCTGGCAGCACTCTCTGATCAGCTTAAAATCAGCTGTCGATGAGAAAACCCCAACGTGGAAGGCTGTTACCCAGTTGGTATCATGCAGCAAAGAAGATTATCACAACGTTCGTCCAGTTTTGTATCCAACTAAGGGTTAGTTTAATAGTTTAATCAGTGTTACTTATGTATATGTTGTTGGTTTCAGTTAAAATCGAAATAAAAAATAAACATTTAAATTCAAATTCAGATAAAATCGAAAATTGAAATAATAAACCATAAATAAAATAATAAAATAAAGAAATTCTAAATCTGAACTAAATTTTATTCTAATAAACTAATTTTAATAGTTTAATCAGTGTTACTTATCTATGTGTTGTTGTTATCAGTTAAAATCGAAATACAAACTAAAACATTTAAATTCAAATTCAGATAAAATCTAAAATCGAAATAATAAACCATAAATAAAATAATAAAATAAAGAAATTCTAAATCCGAACTATATTTTATTATAATAAACTAATCTATATTTTAGTGTAGTAATATAATAAGTGTATTATCATTTATTTTTAGAAATATTTGGTAGCCCGGCTTAGTACTTTTAATAACATAAACATAAAATCAAAATAAAGCTATAAAACTAAAACCAAAAAAACTATATTTTATTATAATAAACTGATCTGTATTCATAATAATAATAATAATTTAAAAAATGTTTTTCTGCAAGCCCTGCGGTGTGCATGTTAAACATTATTCCACTCATCAAAAGTCCTATATTCACAAGTCCAACTGCTTACTGCAAACCGAGTTTGATAATGTAAATATAATAGCATGTGCTTTCAAGAACAGAATTGTCACTTACAGAATTAGTCCTGAAAAATGAACTATTTCACCTGAAATTTTCTTATCTCATATTTCAAACACATCTCTTCAACTAATTAAACAAATGTTGAAGAAACATACAGCATTAAAAATTAATTTTGAACTGTTTGTTACATATACTTTATCCAAGAATAATGAATCATCTATTAAATCTTTTAATACTAAATATGAAATTATATACCAAAACACTGATCTATCGTCTGTTTATAATAGTTTTGCAGAAAAAATAACAAACAAGTGTTCAGAATTCGAGCTTTGCGAATCAGGTTGGACTATTGAGGTCATAAGACACTTAGAATTAAATAATGTAAAATATAATCCGTTAAGATTTGGTTCGTATAATATACCATTACCTGAAAAAATACGTAATACAAAATCTTGCTATAATTTAAAAAACAATGATAAATACTGCTTTCTTTGGAGTATTTTAGCTCATTTGTACCCAACTACAAGTAATCCTAATAGAGTGAATTCATACCCTCATTACTCAGAAGTTTTAATAACAGATAATTTGTTATTTCCTCCAAGTTTTAATGATATTAAATTATACGAGGAAATGAATCCTAATGTGAGCGTTAATATTTACGATTTAGATTAAAAAAAATAATGTGACCGGGCCGCTGTATAAAACTTTAAAAAGAAAGATAATGCTAACGTGCATTATCTTTCTTTTCTCTCTTTACTTAAAAATAATAAACATCATTTTTGTTTGATAAACTCGTACACAATCACTTAACTAAGCATAAATCTAAAATACATTTATGTGAAGAATGTTTTTTAATATTTTAACACTGCAGAAAAACTTTTAAATCATAATTGTGCGAGGATCGAAACCCTTTTTCCGGAAGAAAATACTAAACTTTATTTTTAAAACTATGAAAAGACTCAAAGAATTCCTATTGTAATATATGGCGACTTTGAGAGTTTATTACATGAGTATTCAGACAAAAATAAAACTACGTATGTGGAAAACATTCAAATCCATGAGGCCAGTTGTTTTGCATATTATATATTTTGTGATTCTAAGCCCGAACTCAATAAATTTGTTCCCTATGAATCAATTAGTAAAGATGTTAAACGGTTACATAAATTACTTTTAAATAATACACCTCTAGTTATCGGTGAAACGGGGCGAGACTACTCGTATTTGAATAATGTAAAGGAATGTCATTTGTGTAAAAAAATATTTAGTAATACAGATATCATAGTTGCAGATCATGATCACTTTACTGGAAAATACAGAGGGCCAGCTCATAACGAATGTAATTTAAAAGCTAAGACATTCTCATTCATACCTATAATATTTCACAACCTTTCTGGTTATGATTGCCATTTATTTATAAAGGAACTTTCAGCCATTTGCGGTCGTATAAATCTAATACCCCGAAATAAAGAAAACTTTATTTCATTTACTAAGTTTATTCCAATAGAAAATAATAATAATAATAATAATAATAATAATAAGAACTCAGCTCAGTTGAAATTTATTGACTCTTTCAACTTTTTGAACTCGAGCTTAGATAATTTAGTGAAAACGATGGAAGCGAAAGATTTTAAAAATTTACGCAAGTTTTTTGAAGATAAACATTTATTTAATTTAGTTCGAAAGAAAGGTATCTACTGCTATGACTATATAGATTCATGGGATCGGTATGAAGAAAATCCATTACCATAGCAAACGGTGGTAGAGCCATGCAGCAGTTTTTGCTGTTGCACGTATGGGCCGGCTCGAGCCGGGTTAGTACCACGACCTCACAGAATACCGGCGTGAAGTAGAAGCTCTGCTTCTGCGTTTCGTCTGGTGAGTGCAGGTGGCCGGAGGCCCAATCCCCCCCCCCCCCCATCAACATGGTAGCGGAATTACACAATAGACTACCCCAGGAGGGTACCAGTACCCCTGGAGAATCCCTCGCTGAGCATCCACGACCATGTTATTCCAATCCTGAGCGTGGGTGCTCAGGCTGCCCCGCGTATTCTGGGGGGGGCAAAATTCCGCTCAAAAACATAACTGCTCGGGGTAAACAGAGCAACAATACCAAGGCGACCCCTGCCACGCTATCCGTGAATTTCTGCAACATCAGGGGGCTTAACTCTAACCTAAACGCCGTCCACTACCATCTCGAGACGGCGAAGCCGGCCTTGCTCTTCCTGACCGAGACGCAGGTTTCCTCTCCGGCTGATATTTCGTATCTCTCCTACCCTGGGTACAAATTGGAGCACTCCTTTGTGCCTCGGGCTGGAGTTTGCGTGTATGTCAGAGAGGACATCTGTTCTCGACGCCTCGGCAGTCTTGAAGGTTCGGACCTGTCCATCCTTTGGCTACGCGTAGACAGCGACGACCATCCGCGCGTCTACGGGTGCCTCTATAGGTCCCATAGCGGTAATGCCGAAACAGACCGACTCATCGACCACGTCCAAATGGCTACAGATTCCTTGCTACAACAGGTCCCATCCGCAGAGATCGTGATCCTTGGCGATTTTAACGCCCACCATGCCGAATGGCTCGGTTCACGTTTAACCGATCATGCGGGGAGATCTGTTTATGACTTTGCCTTGGCATATGGTCTGACACAACTGGTTACTTCGCCTACGCGGATTCCAGATGTGGAGGATCATACACCTTCCCTGTTGGACCTTCTGCTGACCTCTCATCCGGACGGATATCAGGTTTCCGTCGATGCCCCTCTCGGCTCTTCGGACCACTGTTTGATCCGGAGTATGGTGCCACTCACGCTCCCTTCGCGGTTGCGTTCTGCAGGTTGCCGCCGTGTTTGGCATTACAGGTCGGCGGATTGGGACGGAATGCGGTCTTTCTTTGCATCCTACCCATGGGGGCGGGTTTGCTTCTCGCCGGATGATCCCAGCGCTGTTGCTGACTCTGTCACTGATGTGGTGCTACAGGGAATGGAACTATTTATTCCATCATCTGTGGTACCCATCGGAGGCAGATCTCAGCCTTGGTTTGGTCGCTCCTGTAAAACTGCATTACGCAGTAAGCAGGAGTGTTATCAAGCCTGGGCTGCGGCTTCGGCGACTCGGGATGTAAACACCAGCACACTTAAAAAGAAGTATAACTTCGCCTCCAGGTCCTTCAAAAGAGTTATTGCCAAGGCAAAGTCAGAGCACATAGGCAGAATTGGCGAGAAACTAGTTCGCCTTCCTTCGGGAACCCGTGCATTCTGGTCTCTCGCCAAGGCTGTCCAAGGGAATTTCTGTAAGCCATCACTACCATCTCTGCACAGGGAGGACGACTCACTGGCCCATGACGCAAAAGACAAAGCCGACCTTTTAGGCTCCCTTTTTGCGTCCAACTCGACTCTTGATGACGGGGGGAAAACACCGCCGACCATCCCGCGGTGTGAGTGCTCTATGCCGGATGTGCTGTTCTCACAGCGCTCGGTTCGCAAAGCACTTCTCTCCCTGGACATCCAGAAGTCGAGTGGGCCTGACGGAATCCCCCCAATTGTGCTGAGGACGTGTGCTCCGGAGTTGGCACCGGTCCTAACGCGTCTTTTTCGGTACTCCTACTCCCAAGGCGTAGTCCCGAATTCATGGAAGACAGCTTTTGTCCACCCGATCCCTAAAAAAGGCGACCGCTCAGACCCGTCCAACTATAGGCCTATCGCGATCACCTCCTTGTTCTCCAAAATAATGGAATCCATTATCAACTGCCAGCTCATCCGGTACCTTGAGGATCACCAGCTGATTAGTGACCGCCAATACGGTTTTCGTGGGGGTCGATCAGCTGGTGATCTTCTGGTCTACCTGACCCATAGATGGGCGGAGGCAGTAGAGTCCAAGGGGGAGGCGTTGGCCGTTAGTCTGGACATTGCGAAGGCCTTCGATCGGGTTTGGCACAAAGCGCTTCTCTCGAAGCTCCCTTCCTATGGGCTTCCCGAGAAATTGTGCAATTGGATCACCAGCTTCCTTGCAGATCGGAGCATCAAGGTTGTTGTAGACGGTGCATGTTCTGACTACAAGCCTATTAACGCTGGTGTTCCACAAGGCTGTGTGCTATCACCAACGCTGTTTCTTCTGCATATCAATGATATGTTGCTAACTGGTAACATTCATTGCTATGCGGATGACAGCACTGGTGATGCTCTATACACCGGCCGTGCTAATATTTCTCGGGAAAACGTCTCCGAGTACCGGAACAAACTTGTGTCTGAAGTCGAGTCTTTGCTGGACAAAGTCTCGAACTGGGGGCGACTAAATCTAGTCCAGTTTAATCCTCAGAAGACACAAGTTTGCGCGTTTACCGCTAAAAAGAACCCCTTTGTCGTATCTCCTCAGTTTCAAGGCACTCCCCTGGTTGCCTCAGCCAGTATCGGAATCCTCGGCGTCGACATATCGAGTGACGTGCAGTTTCGTGGTCATTTGGAAGAGAAGGCCAAATTGGCCTCTAAAAAGCTTGGCGTGCTCAGCAGAGCGGGACAGTATTTCATGCCGGCACACCGCCTGCAACTTTACAAGGCGCAGGTTCGGCCTCACATGGAATACTGTTCCCATCTCTGGGCAGGGGCTCCCCAGTGCCAGCTCCTTCCACTTGACCGCATCCAGCGCAGAGCGGCTCGAATCGTCGACGACCGAGTTCTTTCCGATCGGCTCGACTCATTGGCGCTGCGAAGAGATGTTGCATCTCTTTGCATTTTCTTTCGCATCTACCATGGGGAGTGCTCTGAGGAATTGTTCGGATTAATCCCAGCCGCCAAATTTCACGAACGCACATCGCGGCAGAACTCCCGATACCATCCACACCATCTGGATGATTGGCGGTCCACCACTGTGCGATTTAGAAGATGTTTTCTTCCTCGCACGACTTCCTTGTGGAATCGATTACCATCAGCGATTTTTCCGGACCGATACGACTTAGGGACCTTCAAGAAAAGAGCGTACTCCTTTTTAAAAGGCCGGCAACGCATCTGCAATTCCCTCCCTGGTGTTGCAGTTGTTCATGGGCGGCGGTAGTCACTTACCATCAGGTGAGCCGCATGCTCGTTTGCCCCCTCTACTATAAAAAAAAATCGAAATTTTTCGATCACCTTACATCTCAATCTGTTTCAGATGAAGATTACAGTCATGCATTGAAGGTATGGAATATATGGAATAAGATATGGAATGCTATGTTGTTTCATACGAACATACAATTAGATTTACTTTCAGATATTGAAATGTACCAATTTTTAGAGAGAGGAATTCGCGGTGGTCTTGCTCAATGTTCTCTAAGATATGCAAAAGCAAACAATAAATACATGTTCTATTATGACAGCAAGGATAAAAACAATTTTTAATTTATCTTGATTGTGTAAATTTATATGGTTTTGCTATGATGCAAAAGTTACCAACGGGGAACTTTAAATTTCTAAGTGAAAAAGAAATTAATCAATTTGATGTAATGAGTGTTACTGATGATAGTGATATTGGGTATATTCTTGAAGTAGACTTGCACTATCCAATTGAAATACATGATGATCATTCAGATTTACCATTTGCAGCAGAAAAGTTTCCGCCAGGAAGCAAACATAAAAAATTAATAGGTAGTTTGTACGATAAATGTAAATACGAGTATGTTATTCATTATGAGCATTTAAAAGAATGTTTACGTCATGGACTCATTTTGCTTAAAGTTTATAGGATATTGTTATTTAGTCAAAATGCATTTTTAGCACCATATATTTTATTAAATACAACACTTAGACAAAACGCTGCTTCAGACTTTGAAAGAGATTTCTTTAAAAAACAAAACAATTCTATTTTTGGAAAGACAATAGAGAATAAATGAAAACAAGTCGATGTAAAATTGGTTAATGTATGGAAAGATACATCCAATAAGACTAATAAACTATGTGTAGCTGAAAAATATGTAAGTGCTCCTAATTTTAAAAATTTGTCAATAATTTCAGATTCGTTAGCAATCCAGTTAGAACTAACAAAAGTTATCCTTGATCGCCCAATTTACATTGGGTTTTCATTTTTGGATTTAGCTAAGAGTCATTCATATCATTTTCATTACTCTATAATGAAACGCATATATAAAAATTCACTGTAACTCTGTTATACTAATACTAATAGTCTGCTGTATCTAATAAATACAAATTATTTTTATGAAGACATGAATTTTTTTTTAAATATTTTGATATAAGTAATTTCAAAAACAATCAGCATGAAATGCCCTAAGTAAATTGTAAAATTCCAGGGTTTTTAAAGATGAAATGGATGGTGATATAATAACTAAATTTGTTGGATTAAGAGCGAAATTATATTATATTGATTATAAAGCAACCTCAATAAGAAAAGCTAAGGGTATTAAAAAATCTGTTACTACAAATCTTAATATTTAAAAATATAAACGAGCGTTATGGTCTAATGAAAACTTTAGAAAGAGTATGTGTATAATTAGATCAAAGAATCATCAAATATTTACTCAAAAAGTTGATAAACTTGTACTTAATAGAGATGATGATAAAAGACAAATTATGGCAGATGGCTACAATACGTTACCGTGGGAACACCATAAAACTATATTTTAATAAATTTGAATGTAAAACTATGTAATGCTACTACTATGTACTGTATAAGTAACTAAGAGATAAATGTATAGCTTAAGTTACATGTATTATCATGTTTATAACTTTATATTAATTTAAAATAAATAAATATTTAGTTTTAATAAATACATTCGTTGTAACAATAAATGACTTTTGTTTTTTCCTCTACACAATTGAATAATAATGAACCATAATAAACAACAATAAAATTCAATGTATAACTTTTATTATATTTTACAAGCTACATTACTAGTTCTCACATAATTTTTCACCTATTATTTTTATAAGACAATTTGTAGCATCTAACACTTCATCATACATTGAATCCACAACACATTGAACACTTATATGGTAATGGTAAAAATTCTTCCGGGTCACCCATACTAATGGGTGTCCCTCAGGGCTCGAGTCTCGGCCCGTTCCTGTTTCTGGTGTATATTAATGACTTTCCTCACCTTATAGGGGATAGTCATGATATAGTATTATTTGCTGATGATACTTCCTTGATTTTAAAAACTTGAACGTCAATCATTAAATGTGACGAAGTGAGTAATGCTATATCAAATTTAGTGCATTAGTTTAACGTTAATAATCTGCATTTGAACGGAAATAAAACTAATTGTGTTAAATTTACAACAACGAATGTTAAAAAATCTGAATACCAATGTGTTTTTAAATGGGGAGGAATTGAGCCCTGTTGTATCCACTGTTTTTCTTGGCATCACTCTCGACGCAAAGCTTCAGTAGGGCCCCCATATATCCATATTAGCAAGCAGACTAAGTTCTGCAGCCTATGCTGTAAAAAGATTAGAGATCTCACTAGTGTCGAGACAGCTAGATTAGTTTATTTCAGTTATTTCCATAGCATAATGTCTTATGGGATTTTGCTATGGGGAAATGCGGTTGATTCAGAAACTATTTTTGTTTTACAGAAGAGGGCCATTAGAGCTATTTACAATCTAAAACCGAGAGAGTGATAAATAAATATATTAACTTTGGCCTCTCAGTATATTTACGAAAATTTAACGTATGTTCACAAAAACAAAGATAGTTTTAGTAAAAAAGTGATACACATTCTGTAAACACTAGGAACAAACACAGGCTAGTGATGCCAGTTTCTCGACTCCACAGAGTCAGTAATTCATTCTTGGGGCAATGTATACGCTGTTACAACAAGGTCCCGGAAAGTGTACAGGTTCTCTCTATTACCAAGTTTAAATGTTTTTTATTAAGCTGAAACTGTATAAAAAGGGTTATTATAGTATAAATTAATACATGGTTGATAATAACCCCTGGGAATAAGGTGGTCGCTTCCAAGCATTTTCTAAAATAAATTTTGTAAATAGTTCGTAATCATTTATATTGTAAAATTTATTTGAAAAAAGTGCCGCTGGGTTTCTTGCTGGTTCTTCCCAGGACAGAGGTTTTTTTTCGAACCAGAGATAAAGTAAAAAATGACTTTCAATAAGAATTACACATGTAATGTATATTGAATAAAAATTATTCTATTCTATTCTATTCTATTAGCACTAAGAGCGTGGATGAAATTTTCTTCTTGCTCGTTAAGTTTGCAAATGCTGATTTTAATCAGACAATCACCTCGTTTATCTTTATCTCGGTGGATAATGTATGATGATAATGATTATGATTCTTGAGGATGGTTTCTCTTCCTGTAACATTTCTTTGATTTTGATTGCCGCTCTTCATGAATAGCTGTTATATTTGGTGGTAAATCATGAAGCTGCTCCTTTCGGTTGTAATAATTTGGTGTAAATTTATCCACATTCTGTGCATAGTAATACGGATTAGTGACAGGATTAGAATCATTGTGTTCCTCAGTGTTAGCCATGATCTGCAATTAACAAAAACAAGTATGAAGTCAAAAAAATGTGGCGGCTGAATTTCTAAATAGTAAAAAAAATTATTAAACTCACCAATATAGATGAAATTTGACGAGCGGTGTAATCAACGTGCACTTGCTATGAGAATAAAACAATTGAGGGAGGGCGGGAGGCGCTCTTCAAACCAGGTAAGACACATCATTGTATTTAGTTAGCGGATGGATGCAAATTAATTAATAGCTTTATTGTAATGGATTTACGATGTTAGGTTTTCGGATCTTACGTTTTTTTTTTCATTACGAAATTTCTTGATTCGGTCGCCGCGCTCAAAGCCCTCGATAAAAGCTATGCAATAGCTTAAAAATGTTTATTAGCACTAACCACAATGAAATTAAGCTAAACAAGTTGTATTATTAGAAATTAATCATATAGATGCGGCAATAACTCTGTTTAAAAGAATTTAGATTCGAAAAAGTATTACCGCAAGATATTGTAAAATACTTTAAAACCATTGATGTAAAGAAAACCGCAGATTTGTGGGGGATTTCCGTGACAGTTATTGCGTCCATAATAGATTTAATTGCACCTCATCTTGCTATTATTTTTAATACTTGTATCGATTCTGGTGTGTTTCCTGATTTAATGAAGTATAGTAAAGTAATACCTTTATTTAAATCTGGTAGTACATTGAACCCCGCTAATTTTAGACCTATTTCTGTACTACCAACTCTTAGTAACATTTTTGAAAAAATAATTTTGAATCAATTGTTAATTTTTTTTAATACAAATAAATTACTTCATAAAAACCAATTTGGATTTACAAGGGGTCGCTCGACGTCTGATGCCGGTGTTGAGCTTATGAAATATATTTTTAATGCCTGGGAGAATTCACAGGATGCCTTAGGTGTTTTCTGTGATCTTTCCAAGGCTTTTGATTGTGTTCATCATGAAACATTAATCAGGAAACTACAACATTACGGTGTAAAAAATTTGGCGCTTAGACTTATTACTTCATATTTAAGTAACAGAACTCAAAAAGTCTTGATAAATGGTAAAGGTTCCTCCGGATCGGTAGTATCAATGGGCGTTCCTCAGGGCTCGATTCTTGGCCCATTCTTGTTTTTAATCTATATTAATGACTTACCTTATCTTGTAGGGGACAATCACGATATAGTATTATTTGCTGACGATACCTCTTTAATTTTCAAACTCAAACGGCAGTTAATTAATTATGACGATGTAAATAATGCTCTATCGAAATTAGTACATTGGTTTAACGCCAACAATATGCTCTTAAACGGCAATAAGACTAAGTGTATTAAATTCACAATACCTAATGTAAAACATTCGAATACCAATGTGCTATTAAATGGGGAGGAGTTGAGTCTTGTGGATACCACTGTTTTTCTCGGTATTACTATTGACGCAAAACTTCAATGGGGCCCCCATATATCTAAATTAGCAAGCAGACTTAGTTCTGCAGCATATGCTGTAAGAAAGATTAGAAGTCTCACAGATGTTGAGACAGCTAGATTAGTGTATTTTAGTTACTTTCATAGCGTAATGTCTTATGGAATTTTGCTATGGGGTAATGCGACTGATATTGAAGCTATATTTGTTTTGCAAAAGAGAGCCGTTCGGGCGATTTATAACCTAAATTGTAAAGAGTCCCTCAGACAAAAATTTAAAGAAATAAACATATTAACTTTGGCATCGCAATATATTTATGAAAATCTAATGTATGTACATAAAAACATAAATAGCTTTAATAAGAATAAGGATGTGCATTCTTTAAACACTAGGAACAAACATAAGCTTGTAATACCAGTTACTAGACTCCACAGAATCAGTAATTCATTTATGGGGCAATGTATACGCTTTTACAACAAAATCCCAGAACATATTCAAAGTTTATCAATAAACAAGTTTAAAAGTTTTATTAAAGAAAAACTGTACAAAAAGGGTTATTATAATATCAAGGAATACATGAATGAAAATAACCCCTGGGAATAAGGTGATCGCCACCATGCTGGTTCTATTAAAAATCATTTAAAAATTGTATAAATGAAATTATTGTTAAATGAAATATGTTTGAAAAAAAAAGTCCCGCTGGGTTTCTTGCTGGTTCTTCCCAGGACAGAGGTATTTTCCGAACCAGTGGTAAATAAAAAATGACTTTCAATAAGAATTATGTAATAATCGATATTGAATAAAAAATTATTCTATTCTATTCTATTCTATTCTAATACCATCAGTATCTCGCAAACGCTCGCAAATTTGGGGGGCGAGGCTGCTCGCGTCCGTAGGAACTACTTGAAATCTGACACCCTACACGTGCCCCCCGGGTAGTGCTAAACGAGCAGCACCAATTCCGGTGGTAGGTTTCGGCCGCTGGCTTTATGGTTACCACCCACCAATGCAAAGTCTTGCCGCCAAATGACTTTGTCGTGTTCCGGCATGATGCTTGGTGAAGCCATATGGAGAATGGGTCTGAACAGTAGCGTTGTGTATGTAAACCGGGTACGAAGCGTCAGTTGTTGCTGTGTCGGGTGCTTGGTCGTGGAGGGTAGCGGGATCCGAAGCACGGTGTTCCGCTGGCCGACCGCAGGTAGTTGGGGGCCCAATTAGTGAATTAGCTACTCATGAAAGGCTGCCCCGCCAACTAGCGAAAAATCCCAGGGTGGCCCCATCGTGCCGGTTAGCGACCGGGCGAGAGGACCCGATGGCGATCTCTGGGGGGGTTCGGGCGTCCCCGCAGTCTCCAGATCAAGCTCCCATGGGCACAGTAACTCTGATAGTATCGTTTGGTTGCTAATGCAACGCCTCGCTCAACTGCCATTTTCCATCCTTATTCACTCTCAACACATAATATGAAAACAAAAAAGAAAAGTAGTGTTAAACAGCGGTTGCACGTCCTCTTACTAAAAGAGCACCTCACTAATATTCGAGGATTGCACTCTAATCTCAGCGCAGTCCATCACCATCTTGAGACTGAAAAGCCGCACCTACTTTTCTTGACAGAGACGCAAATTGGATGTCCATTGAGTGCGGCGTACCTTGACTATCCTGGATTCTCCCTGGAGCACAAATTCCATCTACGTGCCGGAGTATGTGTGTACGTCCGCAATGACATCTGCTTCCAGCGTCTCTGTCACCTTGAAGACCCCACTTTTTCGACAATCTGGGTGATGGTAGATACAGGTATTGATAAAATCCTTTATGCCTGTGTCTATCGATCGCACAGCGGTGACCAGGAGACGAATCGGTTATTTGATCACCTTAGTGAGGCTGCTGACGTGGCCGTTAATCGGTATCCTACTGCACAGTTGGTCTTTCTGGGGGACTTTAACGCTTGTCACCAAGACTGGCTTTTCCCATACCAAAAGACCGACCATGCTGGAAGAGAAGCGTGGAATTTTGCTTTGACGCTAGGTCTTTCTCAGATGGTAAAGGTGGCGACTAGGGTACCCGATGTAGACGGTCACACAGCAAATTGCTTGGACCTTCTGCTGACTACCGAACCAGACAGATATGAAGTACAGGTTACTTCTCCTTTGGGTACATCTGACCACTGTCTGGTGAAATCTGTATCGTCATATTCTCCACCTGATTACGAGTCCCAAGGTGTTCGACGAATATGGCGGTATAAGTCAGCTGATTGGGATGAGATGCGACACTTTTTTGCATCTTATCCTTGGCGGGAGGTTTGTTTCTCTTCTGCGGATCCGTCGAGCTGCGCGGTTGCGATAACGGATGTGTTGCGTCAAGCTATGGAGTACTTTATCCCCTTCTTCGACGCTCCCACCGTTAGCAAAGCTCGCCCATGGTTTAACGCTGAATGCGCCCAAGCTGAAAAGCGCAAGCATTTAGCTTACCTATCCTGGGTTGACGCTCGAAACCGCAAAGCTCCGGATATTAGCTCCAAGAAGAGAACCTTCAATCAGACCGCCAAGTCCTACAAAAAAGCATTACGGAAAGCTAGTCTCGATCGCATTAAACATATTGGCGCAAAACTCTCTGCCAGACCATCCGGCACTAGAGCTTTTTGGTCTCTAGCCAAAGTGATCGAGACAAACTTCTGTCGGCCTACACTGCCTCCATTGGTAAAACCGGATGGCACACTGGCTCATACGGCTAAGGAAAAAGCGGACTTGTTCGCGTCTCTCTTTGCCTACAATTCACGTCTGGATAGTGGCAACAACGTTCCACCAAAATTACCTCACAGCGGGACCTCTATGTCGGAAATTCGTATAACGAATAAGGAGGTTCTTAAAACCTTGCGGTGTCTAGACGTGAATAAAGCTAGTGGACCAGATGGTATACCAGCCATAGTCCTAAAGGCTTGTGCACCTGAGTTGTCTCCTGTGTTGACACGCTTGTTCCGCCTCTCATTTAGTACTGGAATAGTGCCAAAATCCTGGAAGCTGGCCAACGTGCAGCCTGTTCCAAAAAAAGGCAGCCGCGCCGACCCTGCCAATTATCGTCCAATCTCAATTACCTCCATACTCTGCAAGATTATGGAGCGTATATTGAATGCCCGCTTAATGGCATACCTAGAACAGAATGACCTCCTTAATGACCGGCAATATGGGTTTCGCCGAAATCGGTCAGCTGGGGACCTTCTAGCGTATGCCACACACGTATGGGGCGAGGCACTCGAGAACAGTGGGGAAGCACTTGCTGTTTCCCTTGATGTCTCGAAGGCCTTTGACAGAGTTTGGCACAATAGCCTTTTGGGTAAGCTTCCAGCGTACGGATTATCCCCGGGTCTAATTGAATGGGTAAAGGACTTTCTGAGTGAACGGTCTCTCCGGGTCGTCGTCGATGGCTGCTCATCCGATCCTATGGCGACTAACGCCGGTGTTCCTCAGGGGTCCGTTCTCTCCGCAACTCTCTTCCTGCTGCATATAAATGATCTGCTTATGCCCGATATCTATGGGTATGCAGACGATAGCACAGTGGTTGAGAGATACCAACCAAGTCCTCGGGCCAGTCGGGATCAAATCCAGTCCGAAAGAGAAGCTATGGTAGAGCGTGTGAATCTCACATTACAGGCAGTCTCCGATTGGGGCGATGCCAATCTTGTGAAGTTCAACGCCTCCAAAACACAAGCGTGTCTCTTCACGGCAAGAAGGAGCCAGCTCACCTTGGCTCCTTCTTTCCGAAATGTATCACTGAAGTTTACCGACCGCCTTCAGTTGTTAGGGTTTGAAATATCCTCAAATTTGAACTTCGGGCGGTCATTGAGTCCAAGGCCAAAGCAGCTGCAAGGAAGCTGGGAGTACTGGCAAAGGTGCGGCGATACTTCACGCCGGGACAGCTGCTTACTTTATATAAAGCGCAAGTCCGGTCGTGCATGGAGTATTGCTGCCATATATGGGCTGGTGCTGCAAAATGCCACCTAGGAGCTTTGGACTCAATGGAAAGGCGTGCTATGAGGCTTATTGGTGACCCGAATTTGGTTAAAGCCAATCTTACCAGCCTCGAACACAGACGTAAAGTAGCCAGCCTTTCGGTTTTCTACAGGATGCATTTCGGAGAGTGTGCGCAGGAATTACATAACTTAATTCCACCCTCTCCCTTCCACCATCGGACAACCAGACGTTCGGCCAGTCTCCACCCTTTCGTTGTTGACTTACCACGCATTCGAACCAAACGGTTCGCCACGTCGTTCATCATGCGTACAGCAAAGGAGTGGAATAAGTTGCCAGCATCTGTCTTTCCATCCGATTACAGTATGGGTGTCTTCAAGGCAAGAGTGAATAGGCTTTTGTTAAGTCAGTGCGCTTCACCATCTTAGGCTACATCACCACTTACCATCAGGTGGGATCGTAGATAAGCGCTGGCTTAGTAGAAATTAAAAAAAAAAAACGCTCTGAATATAATGCTCAATAACTCAACTGGAAGTGGAAGTACACTTGTTCCCGCAGCTTAGAACTGTGAGTATGTAGACGTTAATTTGGTTAAACTAAAAATTTTGTACCTCTAATGGAGAGAATTGGGGCCTTCAGCAGCATGTAGCTCGAACAAAGCGAGAGCATGTGACGCAGAAGCCCCAATTCACACCTACTGCCATCTGCTTGGGATCCTATAATTAACAAAATTAAATCCAAACCCAAGCATACCACTGCAAGACTTCAAGATACTGTTAAGAGCTTGGGGTTCGAGACAATTAAAAACTGCTAATTGAATTACCAAAATTGACACTTTGATTAGACAACACTAATTACAATCTAAACCACACTAATTATTTCGCTTCGAAGTATTCGGTTATATCGCCAATTCAATACTGCCTTGGTCGTGGTCTATACCGGCCTTATATAGGGCCTCAGATAGTTTCCAGAACCTTCTACTGTAGCGACATCTAGAATGTTCGAGTACATATCGGTCCCGAAATTTCTGGAAGGATCTTGACTCTCCTAGTTCTGCTACTCGACGCTAGAGGGCGCTAGTGTAACTAGTGTTGCCATGTACAAGACATTAATAGTGGCGCGCAACAATACTGTAAGTTCATTCTGCGTAAATCGAACCAAAAATTAATATTAAAAAACTGAAGGTAGCCGGGCTAACCGTGACATCGGGACGTTAAACATTTCATCCCCCCCCCCGTGCCCATGGGTTGCTGTAAAGCACCCAAAACGTCGAGAATTAAAGTAGTAAATTAAATGCGATAAAATCCGTAAAAAATATTTTTATTCTTACTTAACTTAACTTATCTTCACGCACAATCCCTGACGGGGTAGCCAGAGAGAACAGATCGCCAGGTGTCACGATCCTTACATACCTCTTTCGCTTCTTTCAGATTCATTATCTTCTTCATACATGCACGTCTAGGTATCCGAGTACTCTTGACCCTCCCCTCTTCGAGCAGTTTGCTCAAATGGTCTTCGAAAGTTAGTCTCGGTCTACCTCGACACCTTTTAATATTAACTTTCGCGCTATATATTTTCTTCACCATTCGGTCTTCACTCATTCGCTCAACGTGCCCAAACCATCGAAGTACGCCCTTATCAATTTTTGTGATAAGGTCATCTTTCAAACCTGCCATATTGCGAATCTCTTCGTTTCGCTTTCGGTCGGTCATGGTAACGCCGCACATTTTACGAAGAGATCGCATCTCCACTGCATTCAACTTGCTTTTATGCTTCTTCTGGCACACCCAGGTTTCGCTGCCATATAACAAAGTCGGTACCAACACTGCGTTATGTATTGCAAGGCGTGCACTCTTCACTACGCCTTGCCTTTTGACTAACTCAGTCAGGGCACCATTGACTTTGTTCCCGGCAGCGACACGCCTGTCCACATCTAAATCACATCTTCCATCCCGGCTAAAAGCACTCCCCAAGTATACAATTTCATTTACCTGTTCTAGACATTCCTGATTTACCCATATTTCACACTTCGTTCTCTCTTCGTCCCTTTCAAATACCAGAATCTTAGTTTTATTAGCATTCAAACGGAGACCTTTAATTTCACATTCCTCTTTCATACACGTGACTAATGCCTACAGTTCTGCCTCTGATGGTGCAATAAGCACTGCATCATCAGCATACAGCAGACAATTTACTTTTATGTCACCCAATTTCACACCCAAACAGCTATCTTTCAGCTTCTGTAAACAGCTGTCGAGATACAGTATGAACAGCCAGGAAGACATGACACAACCCTGTTTTACGCCCGTTTGGACGCTAAACATGGGTGACAGGTCATGCCCTACCCGCACACAGGCTTTACAGTCACAGTAGAGTGACTGCACAGCCCTTAGCAATCGACCATCCACACCGTACCCCGGCAACAGTTCCCACATTTTCTTCCTTACAACCTTATCAAATGCTTTCTCAAGATCCACAAAAGCACATAAAATCTTCTGGTTAGCAGCCAGAAGCTTCTCCGTGATCATGCGGAGAGAAAACATTTGATCCGTGCATCCTCTTCCAGGCCTAAATCCGCATTGTGCCTCCCATAGAAATCTTTCCGATTTCTCTTGCATCCTACGTGTCAAAACCTTCGAGTAAACTTTACTTGCTAAACTGGTCAAGCTGATCGCCCGATAGCACCCGCAGTCAAAATGTGAACCTTTACCTTTATATAAAGGCACAATGACTGCGGATCGCCAATCATTCGGGACATCCCCCGTCCGCCAGCACAAATTGCACAGCAGATAAAAGCTGTCCCAGACGCGAGGCCCACCATACTTGACCATTTCAGCAGTAACTCTGTCTAGTCCCGCAGCCTTACCACATTTCAAACTTCGAATTGCACGTTCAATCTCTTTCATACTGATGACCTCAGTGTCATCGAGGTCCAGGTCTGGCGTACCAGTCACGGCGTCACCCCCGGATCCCTCACTAAGATCATCACACGCATACATTTCTCTATAAAATTCGCTCCATCGCTGCATGACGTCCGATTTTTCTGTGAGGACGTCATTAGTTCTCGAAAGCACTTTGTTCATTCTTAAGGCCGTCGCACCACTTCGGGTCCTTCCAACCTCTTTCCAGAAGAGTTTGGAGTTCTCCTTAAAGTTGTGCGACAACCTTTCTTCCGCTTCCATTCTACACCTTTCACGCACTTCCTCAATCAATGCTTTCGTGTGAACTTTCTGCAGCTTATTTCTTTCTTTCATCTTCTCTCTCATATCCTTATCATTACTAGAGGCCAAGTAGTCTAACCATGCTTTCTTCTTCTTCTCTACAGCTTCTTTCACTTCATCATTCCACCATGCATCTCTTCTTTTACTACTGCCTCTTTTTATTGTTCCACACACTTCTTCCGCTGCACTTACCATTCCATCCCTAAGGTTCTGCCATGTTCTTTCCACACATTCATTTCTGCCATCGATGGTGTCAAGCTTTTCGGCTACCCTCGCATGATATTTGTCCCTAGTATCCGCTTCCTGAAGCTTCCAGCTTCGGATGCGACAGACCGACTGTGGCTCTGTTACCGCCGTCCGGTAGCGCCAACCCGCGAACAGACCCATAAATTTAGTAATCACTAGATAGTGATCCGTTCCCAGGTCAGCACCCCTGAACACTTGCGTATCCATCACCTGTTTTCGCAGTCGGTCATCCACCAGAAACAAATCGATCATACTTCTCTCATTCTTTCTTTCTCTAGTATACATATGGATTTTCTTGTGATTAAACATAGTGTTTGTCACAAGAAGACCCTTTTCCTTGCATACCGCCAGTATAAGCTTGCCAGCATCATTAACCCTTTTATCGCCAAACTTTCCAAGCACCGACTCGTACCCTGGTCGAGCGGTACCAACCCATCCATTCAAATCACCACACACAACAATTCTTTCGTTTCCCCTAGCCAAATCTAGAACTTCTCTTACATTCTCCCAAAACTCCTCCAGCTCAGCCCTGGACGACGAAGCTACCGGCGCATAAACAGCCAAAAGGAATAACTTCGTCAGTCCCAATTTAAAGCGAACCCAGAGAAGTCTTGAGTTCACAACCTTATATTCAGTCATAACATTGACCAACCGAGACGACAGCAGCACCCCCACTCCCAATATTTTTATTCAATGTGTCGTATTCGCGTAAATATAAGAAATCATTATTTTTATAACCAAAAACTGGACTTGGTGACGTATAACGGACGGACTCTGCGGCAGGACTGAAACATTTACGAACTTAAAGCTGCACTGGAAAATATGCGATCGTTAAATAAAGTCCGAAGACAGAGGGCGGACACACTCACCCTGCAATTCGACCATCTGCTCTACTTTCGGGAGAAAGACGGGGCTTTCCCAAAGCGAAGCATATTTGTCCAATCCCCAGTGTGTCGTCGAACGGGTAAAATACCTTGCACTGAAATTACCAAAGAGATACTCTCTGAAGATCGTACAATTTTCTGCTTCGACCTCGGCATTCTCGGATGATGAAAGTTGAAACTTAAAAACTGTTTATGAAGACGAAGAAATCTGCCGGGAAATTAAGATTACTGACGTAGGCTTTCCTGTTTGTAAACTGAAGTAACAATGGGCTGGTCTCATATGTCGCAGAAGTGACAACCGGACGTTATGGAGTGGAGTCCGCGTCTAGGCAAAAGTAGTGTCAAACGCCTCCTGACGAGATGAAAAAACAGGATGCGTGTGGCCTAAGACCGGGCTAAGTTGCGCGCTTTGAGAGAGGCCTATGTCAGCTAGTCTAGAATCCAGTCCTATGTTTATTTCCATCACATCACAATTATTCTTAGTTGTCATTACTGCGGAAAGTGCGGCTGACGCTGGTAGAGCAGCATTCGGTAGGTGTAACACCACAGGTATTTTGAGTGGACAAGTCTAACAGTCAACTTTTTTTAGAGAAGAAGGGGCAAACGAGCATGCGGCTCATCTGATGGTAAGGACTACCGCCGCCCATGAACAACCGCAACACCAGGGGAATTGCAGATGCGTTGCCAGCCTTTTAGAAAGGTGTAAGCTCTTTTCTTGAAGGTTTCTAAGTCGTATCGCTCCGGGAAAATCGGCGGTGGTAAACAATTCCACAGAGAAGTTGTACGAGGAAGAAAACTCCTAGTAAAACGTACAGTCGTGGACCGCCAAGCATCCAGATGGTGAGGGTGGTATCGTGAATTTTGACGTGATGTGCGTTCGTGAAATTTGGCGGCTGGAATCAACTCGAACAATTCCTCAGATCACTCCCCGTGGTAAATTCGATAGAAAATGCAAAGGGATGCAACATTCCTACGCAGTGTCAGTGTATCGAGCCGATCAGAAAGAACTCGGTCATCGACGATTCGAACCGCTCTGTGCTGGATCCGGTCAAGTGGAAGGAGCTGGCATTGGGGTGCCCCGGCCCATAGATGAGAACATATTCCATGTGAGGCTGAACTTGCGCTTTGTAAAGTTGCAAGCGATGTGCCGGCATGAATTACTGTTTCGCTTTGTTGAGTACGCCAAGCTTTTTTTAGAGGCCAATTTGGTCTTGCCTTCCAAATGACCACGAAACTGCACACTATTCGATATGTTGACGCCGAGGATTCCGATGCTAGCTGAGGCAGCAGGCACTCCGCCTTGAAACTGAGGAGATACGACAAAGGGGTTCTTTTTAGCGGTAAACGCGCAAACTTGTGTCTTCTGGGGATTGAACTGGACTAGATTTAGTCGTCCCCAATCCGAGACTTTGTTCAGCAAAGACTCGACTCCAGACACAATCTTGCATAAGAATATGCAGGAGAAACAGCATTGGTGATAGCACGCAGCCTTGTGGGACACCAGCGTTAATAGGCTTGAAATCAGAGCATGCACCGTCTATTACGACCTTGATGCTCCGATCAGCAAGGAAACTGGTGATCTATTTGCACAATTTCTCGGGAAGCCCATAGGAAGGAAGCTTCGAAAGAAGCGCTTTGTGCCAGACCCGATCGAAGGCCTTCGCTAGGTCCAAACTAACAGCCAATGCCTTCCCCCTTGGACTCTACTGCCTCCGCCCATCTATGAGTCAGGTAGACCAGAAGATCACCAGCTGATCGACCCCGACGAAAAGCGTACTGGCGGTCACTAATCAGCCGGTGATCCTCTTGGTCCCTCATGAGCTGGCAGTTTATAATGGATTCCATTATTTTGGAGAACAAGGAGGTGATGGCGATAGGCCTGTAGTTGAACGGGTCTGAGCGGTCGCCTTTTTTAGGGATCGGGTGAACCAAATCTGTCTTCCATGATTTCGGGACTACGCCTTGGGAGTAGGAGTACCGGAAAAGACGCGTTAAAACCGGTGCCAACTCCGGCGCATACGTCTTCAGCACAATGGGAGGGACTCCATTAGGCCCACTCGACTTACTGACGTCCAGAGAGAAGAGTGTATTCCCCCAGTCATCTAGAGTCGAGTTGGACGCAAAGAGAGAACTTAACAGATCGGTTTTCTCCTTTGCGGCAGGGGCCAGTGAGTCGTCCTCTCTGTGCAGAGATGGAAGAGATGGCTGACAGAAGTTCCCTTGGACAGCCTTGGGGAGAGACCAGAATGCACGGGTTTCCGAAGGAAGGCGAACTAGCTTCTCGCCAATTCTGCCGATGTGCTCAAAGAAAACGTTGAGACTTGTACTTGTAAGTTATAATAAAGAAAACTTTCTTCTTGTTTGGGAACCTGGAGATACCATCGTCGTCAACTGCGAATCTATGCAAGTAAATATTGTTAAGAATTTTGTGAATATGTACGTCAAACTAGGCTGTATGGGCATATATATTCCGTTGCCTTAAAATAACTTAAAAAATACTTTAGGAATTTCTCATAGCCAAAAAAATACTTTATGAAAGATGAATGTCAATGTCAAACGACAAAAGCATTTAATAACATCAATCTTCATGTACTCGCCGCAGAGTTGAGGTCTTTGGCCATTCCTGAAAAAATTGTAAAATGGATATTTAACTTTTTACATGAAAGAAGAGTTTTTGCTAAAGTTAATAATAATAATACAATTATTGGTCCTAGGCTCAGTTATAAAGGTGTTTGTCAAGGAGGAATATTAAGTCCTCTTATCTTTATTTTATACATATTTAAATTAAACAATATTTTAGGATCAAATGTTACTAATTTACAATATGCAGATGATTTGGTCATATACGCCTCAGGAGCAAATGTCAAAAACTTGGTAACCATTTTAAATGAGGCTTTAAAGAAATTGCACATTTACTTTTCATACTTAAATTTAGATATTAGTACTGAGAAAAGTAAAGTTGTTATATTTAATAAAATTCGTCCATTTAACACTAAAATAATTTATAATAATACATTTTTACCAATAGAAAGTTGTGCAAAATTCTTAGGTGTAATTTTTACAAATAATTTATCTTGGACCAAATACGTGAATTCTATTACAGACAGAGCTTCTAAGGCCTTTAATGTATTAAAAGCTTTGGCTAGTACTAACTGGGGAGTTGATCCGGAAATATTATTAATGTTATATAAGTCTTTGGTGAGGAGTCATTTTGAGTATGGCTTCCTTTGTTTTGCATCAAATAAAAAACTAGTAAACAAATTAGATAATATACAAAATAAGAATTTAAGACTTATTACCGGCTCTATGAGAACAACTCCTATTGTTTCTTTACAGGCTGAATGCCTTACTCCTCCTATCTTACTTAGGTTTAAATATCTGAAATTTAGGTTTTTATTAAATATTAATTCTTTGTCTCATCATCCTCTTTTTCAAAAAGTGTTATTTTACTATAATAGTATGTCTCCTATATCTAACTCAGCCCCATATATACTCCATGACTTTCATGAAGTGATACGATATGATGAACAATATAATATTCACAAAAGCACACACACTTGGCCTTGTTATAAGGGGAATTATGAAAGTAAATTTAGTGATATACACATAAATATAGATGAAAAATGGACTCCGTCACATATTGGGGTTCAAGGAAATGAAAGAGCAGACAATTTAGCTAAAAGTATAGTTACAGCTGATATTGAAAGGATAACCGATGTTGCAATACCACATACAGATTTAAATTCAATTTTAAAGAAACAGTTAAAAAAAAGAATGGAAAATGCAATGGAACGCTGTTTTAGAGGCAGGAAAAGGTCGTTGGTATGCATCAATTAATTCAGAATTAAGTATTCCTTGGTTTTCTCGCAACAAGAGATATCATAGCAGAAAATTTTATACAATAATGTGCAGACTTAGATTTGGCCACTATCGACTGAACGCTCATCTTTCCAGGATGAGAATAGTAGCATCTGCAACATGCAATTTCTGCGATACAGAAGCAGATCAGACTGCAGAACATATAATATTTAACTGCCCAGCGTACGCCATAGAAAGATTGTTACTCATTGAAAAACTTATACAAGTTTATGAAAACTCAGAGAGCGTCCCGCGTGCCCTGCAAGATATTCTTAGGAATACTAAGACATATTTAGCACTTTGCAATTTTATTCATAACACTGTAAAAGAAATATGAAACATGGTATCCCTGTTTTTGAAAATATTGGATTGACAAATCTACACGGATTGAAACTTACAAAGATTATAATATAAAGAAGACTTGGCTTTAGCCTTTACGGATTTTTGAAAATATGAAGAATTAAAGGAAATAAGACTTGACTTCGGCCTTTATGGATTCTGAAGAGATGGAAAGAAGGAAAATAAGACTTGGTTCCGGCCTATACACTTCAAAATTCTATATATTCAAAATAAAAAAGATAAGGCTGTATGGCTTAGTTCCTTTGCCTGCTCTCTCGAGCGAATAATAACAACAACAACAACAAACGACAAAATTGTCAATGTCTTGTCGAAATCATGCAGACAGAGACACTTTTTGCTTCTTTTTTTAGGTTGTTTACTTTAGTTTTACTGTGTTCTTAAATAAACATTATGAGAATATCTAAATATTATATTTAACTATATAGTACAATTTTAAAATTGTATAAATGGAGGAAAATGAAGAGAAACCGTTACAAAATCTTAATGCCTTAAACATCGGTATAGTACAAGACAACATCACAACCCTTGATTTAAGTCACAGAAACATTAAAAATATCTGTGAAAAAGTAAAATTACCGACCAATTTGGCAGAATTAAATATTTCACACAATAAATTGGAAAACATTCCTGAAACAGTTATGAATTTGAAAAGTCTTGCACTATTAGATATTTCATATAATAATATTAAATATTTTGATGACACTCCAAGCTTTTGCCATAATATAGAAAACTTAAATATATCCAACAACAAACTTCGCGCACCTCCAGCCTGGATTTGGTTTGAATCTCCAGAGAAGTTGTCAAAACTGGATATTAGCTGTAATATAGACATAACAAATTGTTTTCAACAAGGGTACTTTGAAGAAATAATACAGTGTAAAACTTCTATAAAGGATATTAAGATATATAACTGTGGACTGCGAAATTTCAAACAGTTTTTGGGAACATTCCCCGAAGCCAAATCCCTTGAAGCGGGAACAAATGAAATAAGCTACTTAAGTGCAAACTCCTTTACTGATATCCCTTGTGAAGGCCTTGTAAACTGCTGTGATATAACAAGACTTAATTTAAGCTTTACTTTAGTGTTTAATGTCAAGCCTCATATAGATATCTACAAAAACCTTATAGAAATTAATTTATCACAAAATGAAATCAGCAGCTTACCGAATGAATTTTGTAACTTGGAATGCTTAGAAGTATGCATCTTGTCATTCAATCGCATTTTGTATTTACCAGAGGATATAATAAAATTAAAGAAATTAATTACACTTTGTATTGATAGTAATGTACTTTGTGTATTACCTGACAATATTTGGAGTTTACCTAATCTTAAGAAAGTAGACCTTTATGATAATCATCTGTATGATATACCAGTTGATATAAAACAAATACAAGAAATTGACATGGCACAAAACTATTTGGAAGAACCTATTGATGAAAACTACTTAAGTAAAAAAGAGAAATTGAGACATAATACTGTTGGGAGACTTAATGGCAGGTAATTTTTTTTACAAACAAATCCCACACACAATGAATTTCTCCAGTATTGTGGAGGCATTTTAGATACATAAATTGCACATTAAGAAATATTCAAATCAGGAAACATTGTTCTGTGCTGAATTCAAATTCATAGTTGCATCCGAATGCTTAGAATGGATGATGATGATATTCCAATCCTATCGAAAGCTAGCAAGAAAAATGGTAGTGTATGTGCTTACACTAAGGCACATCATTATGTACTCATGTTCAATGTTACAGGTATGCAATAAGATTGCATGTAGGCTAAGTTGTAGTGTCAAAATTGTAAGGACAATCACTGTCTCAGACCCTCAACCAACAATTTGTGTTTATACACAAATAATGATTATAGCAGGAATTCAAACCAAGGATTTTTCTACCTATGATGCTTATAGATTCCAACTTTTATAGACACTAGCTGGCCAGGCAGACGTTGTTCTGCCCTCTCCGACGACCCTGTGTCCTATAAAAATTCTTAAATTCGTAATAAAAAATATTGAGGGTCACTTATAGGGATAAAAACTATCCTATCTCTCAAGTTGGACCAAACTGCACATTGACCAAAAATTTCATTGAAATCAGTTCTGTAGTTTAGGAGTCCATCGCGGACAAACAACGTGACACATACTTTTTATATATAAATATTTTAATGGTAAATGGTCTGAAGAATAGAAAATATTATGAATTTGACTTTGATGAGCTCTTCTGAGGAGTGGTCAGCTCTCTACCTGAATTTCTTCTTTCCTGTTGATATGAAGCAAAGGTGAAAATGGAACAATGTGGTGTTTTAGTTGATGCAAATTCTACATGTGTACTTTTTCCTGCAAGATGTGTATAATAATAATTATCATAGCTGGACACCATTAAACACACAATTAACTTTGTTTATCACTAATACGTTACTAAAAAAAGTTAACTTTGTTAAACTTTAAAGCATTACATTTCAGAAGATTTAATGCCAGTTAATTGTTAATCTGTTAACACATGATTAAAATTACATTTTTTATATTGTTACGTTAATAATCTACTTATAAAAACTGTTGGAATGGGTTCTGGAAGTTAACAGGTTAGGAATAAAAAAAAGACTTGTATAATTGGAGTGTATAATTTAATCATGTGGCATAATGTTGATTTTGCCCGTCATGAACATTATGTTGAAGTTCTCATCTGAAAGCGAGGCTTGCTTTGGTGTTAAAATATCTTTGCCCATGGAAAAAAAGATGTTCAACTGCAGCGCTTGAGAGTATAGCAGTACTATATTTAATAAACAAATTTATGAATATCTGTTCTTCAAGTAATGCCTCATCATTGCATGAGTCTTGATTTCATGTCTAGCCACATTTTTATAAAATTTTGAGCTTTATTTTTTAAAGATTTGTGGCTGTTAGGATTTTCTTTAGACTGAGTGACAGAATTGAAAGTCTTCTCCCTCATCATCGTTATTGTTATTCGCGTTGCTGCCTCTGCCACTTTCTATCTTTATAATATAACTACATAATAACAACTATCTCTGTCCTTCGAACTTTCGGGAGCTTCTTGTCATAACGCCTTTTCTACCCCTTTTTTACAACCCTTTTTTTACTGCATCTCTTTGACTGTTGTCATACGTTCCCAGCCATATCAACCGGAACTTCGGGTTAAAAGCCACGGCAAGTTGACACTGTTCGTCGTCCAGAAGTGGTCTAAACCTTTTCTCTATGTTATTTAATAAGGCATTGGCTAATTTATATTTTGTAATTTAAAGACAATTGCTGCAATTGTCGGTAGCAATGACGCCTAGATATGCATGAGCTTCTCCTTGAATACGATCAAGGGCATAAGGGCTGCATACCATAAGGTACCTAAGGGACCTACAGGTACCATAACCTGAAGTAATTAAGTAAATATTAATAACATAAATGACATGATATGAAAAAATTTGATGTTAATTTAAAATATCTATAAGTATATAAATTTACCTTTGCATACTCCTTCAGTACACTCACATCTTGGACATTGAAAATCGGAATTTTTAGGTGAGTCATAACCCTGTGAAGATAAGGCCTGCTGACTGTGTTATGCGTTTGCAGCGAGTGTGTGGCCAGCCACTCGCGCTCATATTGCCAGTCCTTTGACTCGCGCCCAAAAATACCAACAAAATAGGGAGCGATGAGCATGACGTACGACATGACGAGTATTGTAGCCACATTACTATATTTATTTATTGGCACAAAAATAAGGTTTACAATATTTATCCTTAAGACATTTGAACATATGATATGAGTTATAACTTATCTATACAATTTTATGCACTAGCGTCTAAACTAGGCCGAGCATGTATCTTAGACACTAGTCTCTTCCAATGACACCATTATTTGCAGTTATAAAAGTATACGGCATATTATGATTTACTAAATCTATTGCGTTACAAATTCGCAAATACATTAGGTACCACTTTTTTGCGTTTACCGTCACACTAACATGTTATGCGTATGAAAGGTTAGACTACTATATATAGGAACTTTATTAATTTCTTAATTTAAAATGCAATAAATGATTATTGTTGTCACGAGGCAAAATGTATAACTTTAGCGATTCTACAGGTATTTAACAAAAGTTATGCAATGTACAGTGAACAGAAATACACATGTTATATAATTATTTAATTCAAGGTTTTTGCAACGGTTTTTTTTTATTTTTGTTTTAAATTATACTTTCACTTAGTTAAATATTATTTATTTAACTCCTTGCCTCGATACTTCCCACGCCACTCGACAAGTGTTTGGCCAACAGGAGTATTTGACAATAACAGTTGATTTGCAGATTCAAACTCATGACTTGAATTTCTCACTATGTTATCTACATCATCAGAATAAGCATTGTAATATATACATATGCAGTGTATCCAAAAATTTATTTTAATCAATAAATACTTTTTTTTCCAGAAAATATGAAAACAACAAACCTGAGAGTTCATATTCTGCAAGGACATCTGAAGATGAAAGTTATGATGAATTACATTTTGACAGTTATACTAAAGATGGTAACCTTAATACTTTGCAAATTAACTAAATTGATCTTTAATTTAAGTTTAAATCACCTTGTTTTGGGTCCATTGCAGGGTTGGAAAAATCATGATTTTTTAAAAATCGAATAAAGCATGATTTTTAAAAAAAAAATCGTAATTAATCACGATTTTTTTGATTTTTTCATTTTATTATTTAATTTAACTATATTTTTTTCGCAAAACGGAACGCCCTCAAGGGATTGCGCGAACACAGTACGGGGATTTCCCTTTTGTCTGACATGTGAATTAGGCATGGTGTTAATGGTTAAATTTATTTATTTCTTAAAAGTTACTTGTTCATGGCTTTTAACATTTTTTCATTTTATTATTTAATTTAACTATATTTTTTTCGCAAAACGGAACGCCCTCAAGGGATTGCGCGAACACAGTACGGGGATTTCCCTTTTGTCTGACATGTGAATTAGGCATGGTGTTAATGGTTAAATTTATTTATTTCTTAAAAGTTACTTGTTCATGGCTTTTAACAGATAAAATTAACAGTTAAAAATATTACTTACTTTTGTATTGAATTTTTATTTTTAATCGGTTGATGTTAATTTTCTGCCGACTTCCAAAAAGGAGACGGTACTCTATTCGACTGTATGTTTTTTTTATGTGTGTTACCTCATAACTTTGTACTGGGTGAACCGATTTCGATGATTCTTTTTTCATATGAAAGCTGATAGTTCTCGTGTGGTCCCATAATATGAATTTGATCAAGGTCAGACGAATGGTTATTGAGTTATTCTTAAATAACTTATATTGAAGTCGGCTGTACAAAATTATTAATTTTAAATTATATTGTTTAAATTTTACGCGTGTAATTTTAATTCAATAAAAATTTCATCATACTTTAATAGGAACAGGACTCTAGCATAAAAAAGTATGTAAAAGTTAATTAATTCAATATTTACACTATATTATAATTTACAATAAAATGTTGAAGATTATTAGGTATTTACACTTAATATAAAAGTTTTATATTTTCTGCTTTTCAAATGATTTTACTATTTTTATTGATTCTTTTATTAAGTACACATTAGTTATATTTTATTAATGTTCAGAAACATTTGTACGATAAAGTATTTTTACAACAATTACATATTGCAATTTTTTCGTTTCCGGCACATTTTTCAAAATGGTTTCACGTCTCGGCATCATAAAAGATGAAAATTAAACTCGTAACAAAAATCTTATAATTGCACACTACACTAAATACATAATAAAAAACCAAATAAAAAATCTTAATTAACTTCCATAGTATTATTTTCCAACTTTTTATATAAATCCCTTGTAATATTTTGATGAAAATGTAAACTAAACAAAATAATATTAAACAGACGCGCTTCGTTTAAATTAATACAAACCAATATTTGAGCAAATAGCGTAACAACAAAGTACATAAAATTAACATCAACCACTAATGAATTCAACCAATAGTGTTACATAGTCTATGTGTTAAAAATATTATTTCGTACGGTTTAATAAAAATAACACTTCAAAAGATTTAACGCCAAATAATTTATTTAATATGATAATTTTCATCCACAAGTTCAGCATAAAATATTGGATATAAGTTTGATTTTATAGCAAATAATTGTTACAATCCTCATTTTTAGACATGGGAAGCCTAAATTTGTGTGAAATTAAACATTTTTGATTAAATCATTGATTTTTATCGAAAACATCATTTAATTTAAATCGTGATTTAAATCATGATTTTATCTCCATTGCTAGACATTGCGTTGGTCTTTCCAAGTGTTGCTATGGGCCGCATAATTCTTTGGAGCATCTGTAGTGTGATTATGTACGTAGTAAGTTCCAAAAGTTTCTGGCCTGAACTATAAAATTAAATAAAAGTAATTTTACGAATTTTATCGCGTATATTAGCTTATTTTACATTCCCGACGTTTCAAGCACTTTACAGCACCCATGGTCACGGGGGGGACTGAGGTGTATGACGTCCCAATGTCATAGTTAACCACGGCTACCTCCAGATTAAAAATTATTAATTTTTGTTCCGATCTACGCAGTATGAACTTACAGTATCATGAAGTCTTGCAGTTGTATGTTTGGGTTGGGATTTAATTTTATTAATTATGGGATCCCAAGCAGATGGTAGCACCCAGCCATCTTCTCTATTGAAATTAGGATGTTTCTTGATTTCAATAGCCTCGCGGATCATCCTTGGAAGGAATCGGTGTTCTTTAGCGAGGATTTGTGGTCTATCAAATCTAATGTAGTGACGGGGGCGATCCTGTAAGTGTTCACAGACTGCAGACTTCCCGGAGCGTCTATTCTTCACATCAGCTATAGTTTCATTGTCTGCCAGATGTAGGTCTTTAATCTCGCTGACAAAATGGTAGGAATCCTTTGTGTGTGCTCTTGTATGTCCCCTGAGCGGTGAGAGTATATTCGCTAAGTGTTGAGCCAATTTGTAAGTTGGTGAATCGATTTGGCTCACTATAGGACGTAGTGGAGCATTGGGCTTGTGTATTTTTGCAAAAAAAATTTGAAACTATGGTCAGTTTTGATGTGCAGTCTCTGTTCACATGCTTACCTGTTGAAGACTGCATCTCGATTGTTACTAGAAGGCTAGAGCAAAACAACATGCCCGTAGAATATGCAGTATTACTTAGACACTGCCTTACATCTGGCTACCTATTGTGGAAGGAGGAGTTCTACAAGCAAGTAGATGGAGTGGCGATGGGCTCACCTGTATCTCCCATTGTTGCCGATATATTCATGGAGGACTTTGAGGAGAAAGCCCTGCGTACTTCTCCCGTAAACCCAAGATTCTACAAGCGGTACGTAGACGACACTTTCACAATTCTCCCTTTAGATAAAGTAACTGCATTTCTAGACCATCTTAACTCCTTAAATTCTAAAATTCAGTTCACAATGGAGTTAGAGGCAAACAATTATTTAGCTTTTCTAGATGTGTTAGTAATTCGGAATCCTGATAACACCTTGAGCCACACTGTGTATAGAAAAAAGACCCATACAGATAGATATTTAAACGGTGATTCTCACCACCATCCTTCACAGTTAGCTACCGTGGGTAAATCTTTGTTTCAGAGAGCACGAGGGATCTGTGACAGTAAACACCTGGCCGCCGAGCTCCAACACGTCAAGCAAGTTTTGCACGACAATGAGCTTCGGGTCCCGCGCCTACGTCACAGTGAACGAGTGAAGCCGGCCACAGTCGAGCGAGTGCCTGCTGTACTGCCATATGTCAGAGGTGTCACTGACAAGATTGGCTACATCTTGAAGCGTGCTTCCATTAAAACATATTTCAAGCCGCCGAAGAAGATTAGTCAGTGTTTACCATCAGTCAAGTGTAATATTCCTCTGCAAGATGCAGGAGTGTACAAGCTTGATTGTGAATGTGGTCTCTCTTATATAGGACAAACTAAAAGATCTATAAAAACCCGTGTTAAAGAACACATAGCTGATGTGAAGAATAGACGCTCCGGGAAGTCTGCAGTCTGTGAACACGTACAGGATCGCCCCCGTCACTACATTAGATTTGATAGACCACAAATCCTCGCTAAAGAACACCGATTCCTTCCAAGGATGATTCGCGAGGCTATTGAAATCAAGAAACATCCTAATTTCAATAGAGAAGATGGCTGGGTGCTACCATCTGCTTGGGATCCCATAATTAATAAAATTAAATCGCAACCCAAACATACAACTGCAAGACTTCATGATACTGTAAGTTCATACTGCGTAGATCGGAACAAAAATTAATAATTTTTAATCTGGAGGTAGCCGTGGTTAACTATGACATTGGGACGTCATACACCTCAGTCCCCCCCGTGACCATGGGTGCTGTAAAGTGCTTGAAACGTCGGGAATGTAAAATAAGTTAATATACGCGATAAAATCCGTAAAATTAGTTTTATTTAAATGTGTAGTGTTCGCGTAAATATAAGAGATCATTATATAAAATTAAGGATAAATCTCAAACCACAATTATTATTTTTCTATATAATCTCCCTTTATTTTAATACACATTCCACAATGCGTTACTAACTTTTCTATACCCTTTAAAAATAGTCTGAATTTTTGCACACAAAATGTGACAAAACTGCTGTCTTCACCTCATCATCAGTGTTAATTTTTTTCCTCATAAGTAGTATTTCAATTTTGGGAATAAATAATAGCCACTTGGGGCCAAGTCGGTGCTATATGGTCGATGTTCAAGCTCAAAGAAATCGCATTCCTTAATAGGCGCCTTAAAAACACCCGATGTGTGGACTTTCTTGAAGCAACAAACCTCCTTGCGACGATTTCCCTCGACGATTGTCTTTAATAGCATCTTGCAATTGATGTAGCAATGAAGCATAGTAATCGCCTGTTACTGTTGTGGTATGTGCTTTAAAATCCACCAGTAAAATTCCTTTGAAATCCCAAAAGATTGTAGCCATTATCTTTTTCTGAAATTGAGTCACCTTGGCTTTTTTTGTCCGCGGTGAGCTCGGACGACGCCACTTCATCGATTCCTTTTTTGACAGAGGATCATGATAAAAAACCATGGTTTCGTAACCCGCCACAATTGAATCCAAAACTTCTTTCTGTCGGCCTCAGCCTTCACAAAGGAATAAAAACTGAGTACAGCACTTTGCTCATTCTTGTGTTTGAACATCAAAAAGAAGTTTTGGGACTCTTGATGTTGGTCCTGGGCGCGGTTCATCATCAATTGATTCTCTTCCCACACGCAATTATTCTTTCACGGTGGAGTATGAAGAGGAATAATGCCCGTACACAGCATCGAAACGTTTGAGTTCCGCCAGTGTCTTCCCCTCTTTTGTCAAAAAAAATGTTCACAGCTCGATACTCAATTTTATGCATTTCAGTTTTTAATCGACAGTCTGATTTATTAGGCTATATCACTATAACAAATAAAATAATTTTATAATATTTTTGTGGGTAGCGAAAGTCCAGTAATTTAATGACATGAAAGTTTTGTATGTTATGAAAATGTGACTAAGTGAATAATAATGCTATATCAGAATTAGTGCATTGGTTTAATGTTAATAATCTGCATTTGAACGGAAATAAAACTAATTGTGTTAAATTTACAACAACGATTGTTAAAAACCTGAATACCAATGCGTTTTTAAATAGGAAGGAATTGAGCCCTGTTGTATCCACTGTTTTTCTTGGCATCACTCTCGACACAAAGCTTCAGTGGGGCCCCCATATATTCAAATTAGCAAGCAGACTAAGTTCTGCAGCCTATGCTGTAAAAAAGATAAAGGTTTCACCAGTGTCGAGACAGCTAGATTAGTTTATTTCAGTTATTTCCATAGCATAATGTTTTATGGGATTTTGCTATGGGGCAATGCGGCTGATTTAGAAACTATTTTTATTTTACAGAAGAGGGTCATTAGAGCTATTTACAATCTAAAACCGAGAGAGTCCCTTAGAGATAAATTTAATGAAATATATTATTAACTTTGGCCTCTCAGTATATTTACGAAAATTTAATGTATGTTCACAAAAACAAAGGTAGTTTTAGTAAAAAAAGTGATATACATTCTGTAAACACTAGGAACAAACACAAGCTAGTGATGCCAGTTTCTCGACTCCACAGAGTCAGTAATTCATTCTTGGGGCAATGTATACGCTATTACAACAAGGTCCCGGAAAGTGTACAGGTTCTCTCTATTACCAAGTTTAAATGTTTTATTAAGCTGAACCTGTATAAAAAGGGTTATTATAGTATAAATGAATAAATGGTTGATAATAACCCCTGGGAATGAGGGGTGGTCGATTCCAAGCAGCTTCTAAAATAAATTTTGTAAATAGTTCCTAATCATTTATATTGTAAAATTTATTTAAATAAAAGTCCCGCTGGGTTTCTTGCTGGTTCTTCCCAGGACAGATGGTTTTTTTTCGAACCAGTAGTAAAGTGAAAAATGACTTTCAATAAGAATTACACATGTAATGTATATTCAATAAAAAAATTATCTATTCTATTCTATCTCTGATTAATCTAATGTGGGTAAGCCAGAAACTTTTGGAATTTACTTAATAACTCTAGTTGTGATTCTTGTAATTGAGGTTAATTTTATTTTTAATTTTCAAATCTGTTATTCCCACTACACTAGGATTTTCTCTGTATTGTGGAGGATTTATACATATGACACACAGGGACAAACATCTAAATCCGTAACAATGAATTATAGTTTTAAGTTTCTATTGGTGGGTGAAACAACCAAATATGTAGTTATAAATAAAATATATTTGTACATAAGTAACATGCACAACATTTGACAACTATTAAAACTAAATTCTTTTAAATTTCAGACAACAGTATTAATGGTGACCGACCAAGTTCTCCTGAAGACTGGGATTCGGATGACTATTGGGTACCACATTATTTCAAAACCGTTACTCCACCTCAATCACCTTGGCTTTATTTTGTAAAGCGTAAAATGGATGAAGGAAATTTTTGTCCTATGGACATGCATATAGTCTCAATTGCCGAAAAAGTAAAGTATGAAAAATTGTGTAACCCACAGATTCAATACGAGTCTGATGGTCAGTTTGATGATTATTCAGATGATGACAGCTGATTGTTAATTAAATGTCTTCTGTTTGATTAATTAGCTCTAAGTTGAATCCATAAGACTAAACAACTGTACTAAACATAATCCTTACTATCAGACAAATTTCATAAACCTCAACCATCCTTAACACTACTGTCACTGCACCCTGTCAATAGTCTGAGTATTTTAAGTATAGTGAATATGAAATAATCTGTTTGAGGCTTCAAGATCTTGGCTCGTCCTTTACCTTACAACTACATGACAATATATTCTCTTACTCGCTACTACAATTAATTAAATTGGTAAACATAAGTTGGTTAATCCAATTCAATTGTGATACAATAGTATCTTGCATATGTCTAGGTTTTAATATGTATTTCAATAGAAATAGAAACCATCCATTATGCAAACCTTTATTTTTTACTTTTATTTAATTATTTTTCTGAATTTTGAATAATAATTACTGGCTATATAGAGAAATTTATATAGATAAGACCTTTACACGTTATGAAACAATGTGTTAAAATAATGTGTTTAAAATTTGTATCTACACTGTACCAGGGGCACATTTACAAATTATAAAGTTTCATGTATGTTTATATTTTTATATTTCTATTTTGTTCGTTCTTGCATAATGTGAGTCCTGACAGATAATTTTGGCATAATAGTGAGAAAAATTAATAAAATAAAGTATTTAAATCTTTTTTATTAGCATAAATAACAGCAAGTTTTTAAATATTAACAATCTGTGTGGGAATAATTATTCTAAATTTAATTTTCAGAATGTTAGTCTTTTGTATTTGGCTTTATACTTGCTGTGATTAATCTCTATATATAAAAATCAATTGCTGTCCGTTAGTCTCGCAAAAACTTAAAAATTGATTGACTGATTTTCAAGTTTTTTTTTCTTTGTTGTATATTTGTGCATCTCTGGATGATTTAAAAACTCTGTTGGACCCGGTAGGTGGCACTGTTGTCGAGATCCAGAAATGCTGGGGTGGATCACTAGACAACAATATAGAATCGGGAAACTAATTTTATATATTTTACTACAACTAGCTTAGTTTACACGATGGGGATTATGTTATGCAATTGCATGCTATTAAGATCAAATAAATCACTCTAATAAACTTCAATGAATGCTTATTGATTTGCTATTAAATAATGTTTTATCACTTGTGATTGTTATTAACATTAAGTATTAAAACTAAGTAATAAAGCAATATTTCACAGAATAAATTCTGTTAGAATTTTAAAGCCTTTTGCATTTCCGTTATAATGTCATCATGAATTGTGTTCCTATTATCTCTGGTTACCTGTAATTATACAAAATATTTTAATGAGATCCGTCCCCATGAGATGGAGTGACAGTCACATAAAACATGCAACAAAAAGTTAATGTATAGAACAATGTTTTGGGTACTTGTATAAATCAACCTCGTATGTTCCTTGAGGTAGGACTATGTTCAGCAGTGGACATGTGGAGTGATGTAATGATGATAATTATTATTTTAATGATCACTATTTTTAAAACTCGCCGATTTAAAATATAAGCTAGTCATTATTACATAAAACCTAAGTCAAACAAACAGACAAATAATTTTATAACATTTTTTTTATTTAAATGTGAAGTGACAAATAAATTTTTCAGTCTCATAGTAAGTGCTGTTTATATGTTGTTTTCTCTAATTTGCCTTAATGTTCTTTTTTTATTTTGACACATATCACTTTTTTCCACACATACCAGGTTGAATGAGAGAATCCCAAAAAGCATTAAGTCCACTCTTTGTAATATTTTCTGTTAAGGTGTTTTGTACAATTAAGTGTGAATAAATAAGTAAGTAAATTAATATAATCAGGTGTTACTTTGTCCATCCATTATATCGAAGGTGTCAAAAATTTAGTTGCTCAATAAATAAAATGCGGGATAAAATAAAATGATATGTCTCACCAAGCTTGAAGAGCACCTCCCGTCCTCCCTCAAATTCGTGCACTATCCCCGTCACCAACAATCTACCGCGCTTAGCGGTCACCCACCACATTTTACTCCACCCGCGGATGCCTTGCGTAGAGGCGAAACACGTGTCGCATTATCGAGGGTGGTGTGTTGTTGGGAGTGGTGGTGCTGGGATTGGTGGTCACGGGGATAGTACACGCAATGAGGGCTAATAATTTTCTGCTCATCAGATGTCGCTAGTTGACACTGAGGTAAAGTTTTTCGTTACACAATGTAATTTAATTGAGAAGTTGGTTTTTAATAAAAGTTTATCAGTTTCTAGAGTATTATAATAAAACTCAAAACAATGCGTCAGTGGTTTAGTCTATAATTTTTTGCACATTTTTAATTTTCTCTTTTTTTCTATCTTTATGAATTATAATAATTTATATGGTAAATTAATATGGTTTGATTAATTTATTTTTAATCATCTTTATATATAAAAAGTATGTGTCACGTTGTTTGTCCGCGATGGACTCCTAAACTACTGAACTGATTTCAATGAAATTTTTGGTCAATGTGCAGTTTGGTCCAACTTAAAAGATAGGATAGCTTACATCTCAATTTATAGTCGCAATACAATATTATTTTATTGAAAATTATTTGTCTATTATTTGACAGTCACAATTATCTGTTAGCTCCAAACGATTCTGTCAGATGACGATATCTGTTGACTGGATTGAGTAAATATTTAATAGATGGCGCTATGTTCAAAATACAAACGTTTAATATAAGCTACAATTTAGTAGTATAACCACCACGTGTTGCTGTAAGTATTCAACAGATAGAACCGATATCAAAAAAAAATTTGCAGACTGTGAGCAGTTTGGTCCAACTTGAGAGATAGGATAGTTTTATCCCGATAAGTGACCCTCAATTTTTTTATTGCTAATTTCAGGAGTTTTTTTTGGGAAAGCAAACGTCTGCCTGGTCAACTAGTATTATTATAAAATATAGTTAATAATACAGAAAGAAACAATAACCTTTACATTTTCCGAACAAATTAACTTCCCCGCTATGAAATCTGTCAAATATTATACCTCACTTTCTAGTGGCGCCGCTCTGGTGGCAGAAAAATTTGAGGATGTCCTCATTGATGAACGGCGATAGGTGCTTTTCAAACTAAGTGAGATACATCATTTTATTTTATCGCATGGAACTGAGCAAATAAAAATTTTGACACCTTTAAGTAAATAAGCGGCGACTGCAACCAAAGGAAACCTGCAACCAACATCAAATAAAGAAAGCTACAGATGCATTGTCACCTCTGAAGATGGAATGCTTTACCGCCTGTAATTATAATGGCTTTCTTTACCCTTCACAACAGAACACTACAGTGCTCGCACTGCTATTTGGCGGTAGAAATACGTAACAAGTAGGTACCTACCAAGATAAACTCCAAGACAGAAAAGGAATCTTAAGCCGATATTATACGGATCAACCAAATTGAAACAATTCTATTGAAAAACATTGAATATTGCACATTGAACGATATACATGTAAATCATTTAAATAATATTTAATGTTCACAGCGCAATGAGATGTCTCACACAACTCGTACGTGCGGAAATTTCGATATACTGCTACTATTTAATAAATTAGTTGCATAATTAAAAAAAAGAAAATCTCGGCGTTGGTGGCTGCGCCCGTTGATTTCGAGAAGGATAACTACAGGAGCCTCAAGCACCTTACTACTAGAATTGGCAGAAGAAGATCCAAATTCTTATTTGAACCATTTGCGAATGACAGAAAGTAAGAAAATATAATGAACTTCTTAAAACCCATTTTCACGTCACTTAAAAACTATTTTCGAAAATCCCTGTGCGCACACGAAATAAGTGTCGTGCGGTGCGCGGACCGAGTCATTGGTCAATCTTCATGTATATACGTTTCAACCCCATTGAACATTGACCAACTTTGCTACCATTGCATTGAAAGCGTTTGGTGAATTTAAGCTTTCAATGAGATTGTGCAATTGCGTTGAAATGTAATTAGATGTCTCAATGCCATTGAAGTAATGAAATTGAAAGCAGTATTGAACCCAAATTGATCCGTGTAATATCGGCTTTACCACATAATAAATGATCATAATATATCAATTATCATTATTACATTGAACAAGCTTTAAGAAATTTATTCATATTTCAGTAAAAGAGGTCCACTACTAAACATAGAACCCTCCCCACATAGGTTGCCTCATAATGAGAATTTTGTAATAGTTGGCACACTTGGCAGATTTGCAACTATAATTTTTTACTAACCCGAGTCCAGTTTTGATTATCCTATGTCAACTCTTATAACACCCACAGGATTGTATGGGGTAGTGGTATATGTTAATGTTTTAACCTTGATTTTTAGTATTCTATTGAGACCCATTTGAATACTAATACTAAAAAAGCTTTTTTTACATACTAAAATATATAAAAGACATGGTAAGTTTTATTTTTACATAATAAAACCATTTTAATTGTTGTAATATTTAGATTCTTCATTTACAATATATTGTTCCCCAGATCAAATTTCAGTCAGGTCGGAGAGATCAGGCGCAGGACTAACAGCTTTGTATGTGCTGTTGACTCCAGGTAGCTACTGAGAATTACTTGATAGAAAATCTCAATAACTGATTATTTTTTGGCTCGACCTAGGACCTCATGATCAATAGTTGCGTTTATGACCACTAAAACGATGAGGCAGTCAACTCATTTACAATAACTTTAATAGGTCCTTAATTGGGTATTTTTACATGAAAATGTTTAACTTACCATCCACACTTTAGACCTGCTATTATTTCGTATGGATTCTATGAGATTGTCACTTTTCCTAATTGGTATAGTAGCTAGTATTACATCACTTGAATTAGGGCTGAAAATTTCTTTTATCTTTGTTTTGAATCTATCACTGAAGAATTCCATTTTTCCAATTTCATCTATTAAGATACATGTCCCACTCTCTGCAGGCTGAAATAAGGAAATAAATGAGTTATACTCAAGAAACATATCTTGACGTGATTCACATGGAATATGAGATGAGCCATATGAAAACCTTTATTGTAGGTTTGTGCATTTGTGCTGCATTCATAATTAATGTTAAGAAGAAGAAGCTGAGAATTTGTTATTACAGCACAGATGCTCAGGCTAGACTACACAAGGGCCACACTCATAATACCAATTTGAAACAAAGGTTAATCATTTTACTGGTAAGGAGACATTCCATCTAAGTCCTCAGGAGTTAATTATGAAATAGACAATAATAACATAGCAATACACATCAACTGCATCAGACCATTGTTTCACTCATCATTTATATTATATAATTAGTTAAATTAGGTAGTTACAATGTCTTAATCAAGATAGATAGGTGTCTACCAACCCTGAGGTGAATTGTTTGTATTGTTTACATACATACATATAATCACGCCTCTTTCCCATAGGGGTAGGCAGAGACCACTTCTTTCCACTTGCTACAATCCTTACATACTTGTTTCACTTCGTCCACTTTCATTATTCCCTTCATACATGCTCTACGGTTTAGGGTACTCTTGACTTGGCCTTTTTTCAAGACGTCCCTGATTTGGTCTAGAAATGTCCGCCTAGGTCTACCCCTTCTAACACTTTCATATATTGTTTATAACTCTTATTTTATAAAAATAGTTTTTTGAACTGAAAACTTCTTTAGGCACGTTGAGCGATTTTTGATAGGGGTAAAACTTATGGGTTTGCTTCACCAATGACCTCGATATGCCCCTGACGTATTGGGCTTACGCGAAATACGTACGTATCTACTACGCGTCGCTAGTCTCGCGCAAGCGAAAATAGCGACGTGTAATATAGGGCCCTATACACATATAACATTGAGTTTTCACTTCTGTCAGCAGTCCTTATGACTGACTGTTTTTTTTACATATTTCTATAGTCCATTTAAATTTATTATGTAAAGAGGAGTATAGCATCTTTTCATGCAAATGATGCACACAATGCACTTTACTAATTGACAGAGACTAGAGACCCAACTGATGGCAAAAACATCAAATTCACAACATTACTAGTATAAGGGATCGAAGTGGACTGTATTTATTTACTGGAGCTAGTGGACTGTATTGATTGATTACTGAACTGATATTATGCTAGGGGACTGCTTAAAGAAAAGGTACTGTAGACTATGCTGTATTAAACTATTTACAAATGCGGCTTTCACTAATTAACTATATACACAAAGGGAGTCTTCAATGGAGTATAGATTCTTCTCTCTTGAGGTTTCTTCTCTCTTGAGGTTTCTTCTCTTGTTGTCTTCGAGTGCCGCTTCCGAAATGAACAGCTCACAGACCAAAACGCCCTTCTTATGTGCCGCAAGAGAGCGTCTTAGCCTGTGAGTAACGTCGCACGACGATGCTGCACGCTGATTGGTCGTCGATCTGATGCCGGTGTGCGGGGTGTGCGGGGCGCAACGGGGTATGAAGGGGCGACGGGGCGACAGTTCCCTCGCCGTCCGCAACAACTAATGTGAGGGTATTGCTTCCGTGCTCATTAATCAATAGTGTAGGTGGTATAGGCAAATCGTCTAAATAATATCTTGCTCTGGCTGTAGCATTGTTAGTTTAACCTATATTGGAATTTAAATATTTATCTGTTAATATTTCTCTCTGGGATAAAATCTGTAATAAGGATATTCACAGAAGAACAAGAATAACAGACAGCAGCCCAGTGGATCAGTAAGCTGAAGTGGCAATGGGCTGGCTATACCTCAAAGAACTGACAACCGATGGAGAAAAAAGGTTCTCAAGTGGCAGCCTCGTACAGGCAAGCTCATTGTTAGGCGACTTCCCACTGGACGGAGTGACACCTGGTGAAACAAGCAGGCAATCTATGGATGCAGGTGGCTCGGGACCATACCTTGAGGCAATATATAGGTGAGACCTATGTTCAGAAGTCTGTATATAGTCAGTAGTATATATTATGAATATGGCCGTAACATTGCACAATTTTAAAGGTATTCCGGATCAAGCAATAAAACAACTTATATACAGTATAGTTTAGGTAGCTAAAGGTCGTACATTTAATACTTATTTAAATAAAATATATAACCTCCAGATAAGAATCCTTAAAAACATTGTAACAGACAAAACTCGACGTCAATTTCATGATGACAATAGTATGCTCTATAAGCACTGCAATATACTACCAGTTCATACACAAGTCAAATATTTACTTTTAAAAAACACTTTTTAATGAAAAGCTAAAATTAGAAATTAAACACTCTGTGTGTACGCGCGCCGTAAGCAGCCGCAAGCTGCAGACGAGCCATGCAAACAATATGTACAGGGAACGAACGGCAAGTACATTGTTCCACGACTTATAAACAACCTACCCCAAGATTTCTGCGATAACTTAAATATAAAAACATTAAAAAAAAACTTAAAATGTATTTTTTTAATAATTTATAAAAAAAAAATTTACTACTTAAAACAGCGTATATGCGTTTGCTCAGATCCTAATTAGGCTGTAATGTTTTCTTTTCACAAACTAAATTAATTATACTTAATGTAATGTTGACTCAGGTCACATCATCACAAACCTTAGTGGTTTTCTGTACACAACTTTTTAGGATAGTTTTTTTATAATGCTTTGTAATACGGTAAATAAATTTAAAAAAATGCCCTAATTATAGCCGTCATTACTTTGAAGTACTAAAAACAATAGTTTGTTCTTACAAGCACAAAAATTAATTTAAATAAAAATCAAGTTTTTAAATAAAAAAATACTATAAGGGTATTTCTGTCAATGTAAAAGATGGAATATTAAATTAACGTAGTACATAGTAGAACCATGCTTCAGCTATATTATGGTTATAGCACAAATGGGTTGGTTCAAAAGGGGAAAGACCACACACTCACTTATTACCAGTGTAAAATAGCAATAACTAGCCATACGACATTAGTGTAGAAGATGGGAGACCCTTTTTAACTGAATACGAGGCATTCCAGTTCAGTCCTTAGGGATGACAACGCACCTACATACTGATTCTTAATTGAGGATAATGTGCATGTCTATGGACCAAGGTATTCACTTACCATCACATGAACTAAAACTAAAACAATATGTACTCCATTTTAAAATGTCATATTATTTAAAATAAAAAATTATATTTACCTTTGTTAGCGATGGCAAAGCAACATCTTCAAATTCCTGTACCAGAACACCATATTTTCCAACTTTATATTTTACAGGCCCATCTAAAAGGGTCTGATCCCTAGCCAACCTGCCTCTTGCACCTTCAAGAGTGAGAACATCAAAGCCTTCCCTAACCCGATTGTTTCTAACTTCTTCTGTGTAAAACCCTATAACATTGACGCCTTTGCTGGAAAGTGCTGAAGATATCTTTTTCGCTAATGTTGTTTTTCCGACACCTAAAACCAATTATTTGATAAAATATGTATTTTATTAGAATTAACCGCGTATTTTGAAAGTAATGCCTAACCAGGTTCCCCAGTAAGAATAAAAAATATTTTATTTTGTGCCATTGCAATTGCACCCCACACTTTAAAATATTAAAAATTACTTCATTATACACATGCACAAAAACTAGACGGTGTTATTTTAATTTTTTTAATGTTTTTTTTTTTTTTTTTTTTTTTTCCTATTTTGGCAACTTCCAATGGATTCTGCCAGCGTCAAGTATTTCATGAGAGTCACACAGAGTATTTACTAGTTTCCGTTTCCGTAGATGTGCTTACTTAACTTTATGTTACGAACTTACTTATTTTCGAATGAATTAACATTATAATATTTTTACAAAATTATTGCTAATATAATAATATGGATATAGGTAAGTGGCAAAGGTACTATAGTTTAATGTTATTAATGGATATGAAATCTAATAAAGTTTGTACAAAAGGAGTGTAAACTAAATTTAACAAAGACTTAAGATTTACAGGGCGAGGGATGTTATTAGGAAGAAAATCGTATAATGAAACGGAGAGGTTAGGGCAGTTAAAAAATTTATGATCGATCGTACCTTCGTCTAATCCACACTCACAAATTGAACTATCTTTAATCTTAAGTTTTGCCAAAAATACAGGTGAACAAGTGTGTCCCAATCTAATTCTACATATGACAGATGTGCTATGTTTGGAGCCATTTCTAAATTTAAAAAACCATGGTTTGGAGGGGATGTCAGGTTGGAGTTCTGCATAATATTTACCGATAGACTTCTGAGTTTTTTTCCAAAGAGAGTTCCAATCTGACATCTGATGGATTTTCGCAAGAGAAATAAGGTCATGAGTATATGTTATATGATGCAAGAGGGTACCAGAAGTAGATGCTTGCTTTGCTAAGGAATCGACAAATTCGTTGTCACGTATGCCACTATGACTTGGCAGCCAAGCAAGTTTCAAGTTAAGGCCTTGACAAAAACACCTATACATATAATGTTTTTATTTTAGCCAATATTTGTTTGCCTTGTTAATCTGTCAAGTAGGCTTGGGCAAAAAATATCGTCGATATTTTAAATCGCGATATATCGATATTTATTTTAGAGTATCAAGTTCGTATCAATTTCGATATATTTTAAAATATATAAATGACAAAACGTGTAACAACAAAAGGAGGTACAGAAGTATTCATGTGTGGTTGGTTGTAGTGTTTATTTTTTTCTTCGTCCAACCGTCAGTAAATAAAATTTTGGAACTTATCTTTATATCATGAAAATGATGAAGATATATCGACATTTATCACGCGATATATATCGATACTGTTTAAAAATATAGATTCGATACATATCGTTATATTTTCTTCCCTTGCCCATCCCTATTGTCAAGGTCACCTTTTTTGCTTTTTTTATAACAGGCTTTGCGGCTCTGGGTTCTAGCCCTTCTGAGCCTGATGTTACAATTTATAATTATCCTTCATAGTATACTGCTTCATAATATGTTGATGCATTACATTGTGCAGCCCTTAAGATATTTTGACGGCAACTTGAGCCAGCAGACAGCTGATAGTTGGCGATGGTATTTCAAAGCGCCTAAGCAAACAGACACCTTATCTTGAGAATCACTTCACCATCAGAGCACTTGTTTCACCGTTTTCGCTAATTGCCGTGTCATGGTTCACAGGTATTTTGCACTGACTTAGAAGTATATTTATAGGTATTTTATATATCTCTATGGTTATTTTACCTCTGACATGACTTCTGCGTTTTTATCAGCCTTAGGCCCGCTTTTCACTACGGGATATAATATAATATATATTACATCTCGAGATATAAATTAATATCGCTCACCATACATTTCATATGGAACCGTTTACACTTAGCTATAATATATATTACATCTCTAGCTATAAATATTTTTTCGATCGACCGAGCGATATTTTCATATTATATTTTGCCCCCTGTAACCCGCACACCGTTCCGCGCCCCCGCAGAATGGTGTACGGGGTAAAGGGGGGTAATCCAATGACCAATGACGAACGCACACTGGTTAAAAGATATATCTCACAGTGTGAACGCCAATCGCGGGATATAATATACATATATTATACCCCATAGTGAAAAGCCAGCCTTATGCTCGAAGTATCAGCCTATGGTGTATTATATCTATGGAGCATAGAGTACAAGGAGGACCAAAGACTACAATGTTATATAGGGAAGTGCATTCTGAAGTCGGGGCTTTATTTATTCTAAAAGAAGAAGAAGTGTAGAGTACAAGGAGGACCATCTCTATATATGAAAAGTGTCCCTAAAAACGCGCATGTCCAATAAGGGTGGCTCTGCAGTAGCGTAGGATAGATTTAAAAAAAAACGCCAAAATTAATTAGAATAAGATGGAGAAATAAACAAGGAGCGACCAATCCGCTTGGTTTTGTACTACGTAAAGAGTTGAGGTGGAGTTTGTATACTGGCATTTTACTAACTACTCTAGTCATGAAATTTTTTAAATATTTGAATTCAGCTGACTTTACTCCCTCTACAACAGCTGTATTCATATCATAGTTTTTCAGACACCAGCGCTATTGTGGTAGGTTTTGGAATCTCTATTTTCAGTATATGGTGGGACACTTTTTCAACTTTCGCACCTAATAAGATGGTTCTTCTTCTACTCTACACTCCATAATTATATCATTGCATTTTCTTGTGCAAGGTTGGCATTACTTGCTGTCAAGTAATTCAGTCATATGAGCATATACAGTAATCTATGGTCGTATTGAAAATATTCTCGGAGTTGTTGCATCGGTGATTATTAATATCTTAACATGCCAAAAAGGGTTCAAAGCAGCGGCAGTAAAATTGTGCTATCAGGGTGCAACTTTGTGAGCAGGAAAAGTGAATAAAGGCCCCAGTGGCGAATTTACACAATTGATGCCAGTAGGCTATTGAAATTTCGCCGCCCCTACCGACCTCTACAAATCGATACCCTAGTTCACAATCATATTAATTATAATTTTTTTCAATGAAATTGTAGGATAATGATTTGTGCACTATCCAACTTTTTCCCGTAATTATTGTGATTGTGAACTATATGAATGATGTATCAGTTCCTAGATTATTTTTACAATCCAATGATTTAGTTAAGATTGCACAAGAAATAGGCTATATTTCTGATCTAATAAAGGCTCAATCATATACTACTAATAAGGCGGGGTAAGGCATGCCTTAATACTATTTATAGTATTATGTAGGTACATTCGGTATAAATAATTTTATTTAATTGTGTGTATTAAATAATATTGCGTTTACTTACTGTTTAAAAACAATAATTTTTGCGCGATTTCCTTTTCGCAAAATCATCAATTATATCTTCGTATGAAATCTTGTTCATTAGTTCTGACTCTATGCCCAAAAGAGCTAAGGCGTTTAGTTTTTCTTGGCCTAAGGAAATTTTTCAAAGGATTTAAGCATGAAAAGCCTCTTCATCCGAACGCCTGTCGCTGGTAAGGAGGTAGAGCTATGCGAACTACTATTAATTATATAAATTTTGGATAAACATTTTACAAATTCTGCCGCAGAAACGAAGAGAGACTTTTCAGTAATCCAGAATATGGTTTCCTCAAATGTTTTTCAGATGAAAGGTGGCATTGAAAATGAATGAATGGTGGTATTGTTGAACTAAGACTGTCTCTAATATATTTCTTCCAAGAAAAGGGCTTTTCCCGTGAGCGTTGATAATGACAATTCACTCATTTTGGTCAGAAATTAGAACTGTTCATTAAACCTGTTGTAGGCCTCCTGTCGTTTTGTTACAATCGTTCTTGATTGATTCCAAAGTTTTAAGGACCTCATGCCAACAATTTCTTAAACTTCTATCTGCATCCTCTTTAGCTGACCAACGTGTCAGATTTATTCTCTTTAGCGTTTCTTCTTTCCCTATTTCAGTCAATAATTTTTGCCAGCGTTGTGGTGAACTTATAAAAAGTACATATATTTTTGAAGCAACATGAAGAAGCGACAAACTGCTGTGCACGATTCAGCAAGCGCAGTTGCCACTAAATTAAAAAAGTGGGCAAAGCAAGGAACAAAGAAAGCAAAAGGTGCTCGGCTTTGAATTTTAGCCAGTAGTAAGCCATTGTAATCACCAGACATGTTCGCGACATTATCATATGATTGTCCACGATAGTCTTCATATGATTTTCAATATTTATCAATTTTTGAGTTCCGAAATAGTGACAGAAAACACTTCTTCAGCGTTATGCCCCACTGAGAGCAAAAACTTGAGAAATCTTTCACAGGGTTCGTCTGTTTCCAAAACGTAAGTTCTAAAATGTAAGTTGGTCCACATGTGCTAAATCTGGTGTTGAATCGATGATAAGGAAAAATATTTGGCCCTTCTTATCTCGTCTCCAATCTGTTTTAAAATTTTGTGACCCATCAAGAGAATAAAGTCATCGAAAATGGTTTTTGATAAGTAATTAGTACTTCCAGATTCTTGATTCCCAAATAGTTCAATATACTCATATCAGTCAGTCGGCTAAAAAAGGATCAAATTCAGCTAACAGTTCCAAAATTATACAATAACTTTCGTTGCACAGATCACCGAACTTTTCATTTTTTTCCTCTGAAAGTGAGGCCCACTTTGTGCCACTTGTGCACAAGTGCTGCAATATAATTATTGGTTCCATATAAAATAAAAATTGTAAAATGCAAATAAAGGGCGATCTTAAAGTACTTTTAATTTATAGCCGTCTGTTCGGCAAAGCACTGCGCAATAATGAGTAGCGCATGTATACAGGGTCATTTTTAATTTACTAAAGACCTTTTGGGAATATATTGGTTACATCATTACAAACAATTTTAGCGAGATCGCTCTTTACAGAATATAATACATTAACAAAAAACTACTTTTAAGTTTTTGTTGTCATGTCTGACTCCTTTTAAGTCTGTATTTTGTAGTACATAAACAATGTCAGAATAAATCGTCAAAGAAAATGCCTTATTTATTTTACACTTGTTATCAATATCACACATTGTGTTGAAATGATTAAACATAATTAAAAAAGCAAATGACATTCAAAAAAAATCGCAAATATTAAAATTTATAATAAGTAAGTATGACCGGGCCGGTCGACGCCCGCGCTCAGCTGATTTCGTTGCGAGTGCCTACTAAACCATTCATCACTGTGCCTATTGCACCAGCGCGCTACTTTAAATGACTACATTAAATTTTCATATACTTCTTTATTTTGCATAAAACCATTTGATGAACTATTTGATTATTTTATTAATTTCTTTACGAATTAATAGACATTCGTTAAAAGACATTTAGGTATTTTTTTTACGAATACTGTTTGCTAGCAACGTCGCACATGCAGCGGCCCAAGGCCAAGCCAAAGGTATATTATGACGTCGACACAGGTGTCATTGTCATCAAAAGCGCCGCCTGCGCTTTTCGGTTTGCAGCCATCGATGTTTGCAGCACGTGCAAATTAAATGAGTATTATTAACTATTTTTTTATTTAATGTAAGTTGTATTTAAAAATGGATGCAGGTTAAACTAATTACAAATATTACAATAAAAGATTTATAATCATTAATAAAAATTAACAGTAATAGAATAAAGATATCAATAAAAATTATAAAATACAAATTTAATAATTAGACTTACCTAGGTACTTGTCCGCGGATGGCGGTGAGTATCGCACACATAGCGTTCAAAATAATCACCTCCACATTCTATGCATAGGTGACACCTAAAACTTAACTGTTCACCGACACGAGATAATACTTGATGATTCATTTTGATTTGATCGAATGCCCAAATTATTTTTTTCTTTCAACATGTCAACGGGTTTCGAATGCGCGAACAGTATACACTAATGTCTTTACATGCCCCCACAAATAAAAATCCATTGGTGTGATATCTGGCGATCTGGGAGGTCATGCACAAGCCCCGTCACGACTGATTCAGTGACCAGGGTATTCTCTGTTTAAATAAAAAGTTAAGGAACTTGACGAGCATAGTGCGCCGGCGCCCCATCATGTTGGTAATACATATTGCGTAGAGATGCAAGTGGTATGTCCTTTAATAACTCTGGCAGCGTGTCAGTGAGAAAAGTATGATAGCTTTCACCGTTTAATCTTTCTATGAAGACCGGGCCTGCCTACACATTGACACTAAACCGGTGTTGAAAGCTATGCGGTCTTGGTTCATGTGGATTTTCATAGCACCACAAGTGTTCATTGTGCGAATTAAATAATCCTATTCTGCCATATGTTGCTTCATCAGTCCATAAAATGTTAGCACGTTCAGCAGTTAGTAACAAGTTACAAAATGTAACTTGCGCTGGTTTGTCAGCTTCGCTGAGTTCATGAACACGATGCAGGTGGAATGGGTACTTCCCTTCATTGTGTATGACACTCCATGCGTAGTACTGTGATACCTGTGGTAAGCCCGATGGCTTACCGATACTAACGTACAACGTAACTTTCGCGATATTAATCTCACAACAGAAGGAGCAACGTCGCGGACGCATCAAAGGCGACTGACGACACAGGTAATTAGGTCAAGTTCAAATGAGCAAGCGCCGCCTCCCACACCCCTCCAGGCCTACCCCGCCACGCGCTTTCTTTTGCTTACTAGGGCTATTGCCGTTTAGAAGGTCCAATTAAAATATTTTTATTTTTGTATGAAAATATAAATTGAAGAAATATATATTTTTTTTCTTACAGATGTTATTGTTATGATGTAAATAATATATTCCCAAAAGGTCTTCAGTGAATTAAAAATTACCCTGTATATACAGTAATCTATTCCTAGTATACTCTTTGGGCAGTATTTCCACTTTTAGGGATTTCGAATTTTATTAGGGCGAAACCACTCATTTAAAGTATGGTTTAGGGCTATTTTATATTTTTAGGGATTTAGGGTAAAATCGAATAATAAAAGAATATAAAATTATAAAGGTGGTAACACTATTTTAACATAGACTTCGCCGTTCCGAAGTTCTAACACATTATTAATCGACAAATTACTATAAGTAAATGAGTTATAGTTGATTTATTTTGTTATCTTCTCTTCTCACACAGACAAAGTACCATCAATTAAAGAAAAAAAAACATGCAAAAATTAAGATTTCATGGTTGAAGAATCCAGATTTCAATAATTAGCTGAAACGATCAGATAAAAGTGAAATCAAAGCCTATTGTTATTATATTGCGATTGCCACCTTACTTGTAATTTGTCTGAATTATTAAAACATCAAAATGCCAAAGACGTTAAACAGATGGCCATTATATCCAAATATGGTAATAAGTCATAGTTTTATTTATTTATAAGGGTCACCTTTTCAGGGCTGCAATTCTACTTAGCTGCGCACCCATGTCAACGAGGGTTAGGGCGTCCCCCCAAGGCGACGCACACCAGCTCGTCCCCGTTGGTGTGGAATGCAGCGCGCAAAGCGGCGATGGGGACCGCCACCCGTCACGCACAGCCCGACACGGCGGAAGATGGAGGACAGAGTGCAGAGTTGGCACGTGGAATGTTAGAGGAGGCATGAGAGATAAGACGAATGAGTTGATCGAAATAATGAAAGAAAGAGAATTAGATGTCGTGTGTATGTCGGAGACCAAATGGAAGGGCAGTGGTACTGAAGAGCTCCCTGGCGGGGCGTTAGCTCTATGGTCCGGAGTCCCGGAGAGCGAGAGCGCCCGCCAGGGAGTGGGGGTGCTGCTGTCGTCTCGGTTGGTCGATGTTATGACTGAATATAAGGTTGTGAACTCAAGACTTCTCTGGGTTCGCTTTAAATTGGGACTGACGAAGTTATTCCTTTTGGCTGTTTATGCGCCGGTAGCTTCGTCGTCCAGGGCTGAGCTGGAGGAGTTTTGGGAGAATGTAAGAGAAGTTCTAGATCTGTCTAGGGGAAACGAAAGAATTGTTGTATGTGGTGATTTGAATGGATGGGTTGGTACCGCTCGACCAGGGTACGAGTCGGTGCTTGGAAAGTTTGGCGATAAAAGGGTTAATGATGCTGGCAAGCTTATACTGGCGGTATGCAAGGAAAAGGGTCTTCTTGTGACAAACACTATGTTTAATCACAAGAAGATCCATATGTATACTAGAGAAAGTAAGAATGAGAAAAGTATGATCGATTTGTTCCTGGTGGATGACCGACTGCGAAAACAGGTGATGGATACGCGAGTGTTCAGGGGTGCTGACCTGGGAACGGATCACTATCTAGTGATTACTAGATTTAGGGGTCTGTTCGCGGGTTGGCGCTACCGGACGGCAGTAACAGAACCACAGTCGGTCTGTCGCATCCGAAGCTGGAAGCTTCAGGAAGCGGATACTAGGGACAAATATCATGCGAGAGTAGCCGAAAAGCTTGACAACATCGATGGCAGAAAAGAATGTGTTGAAAGAACATGGCAGAACCTTAGGGATGGAATGGTAAGTGCAGCGGAAGAAGTGTGTGGAACGATTAAAAGAGGCAGTAGTAAAAGAAGAGATGCATGGTGGAATGATGAAGTGAAAGAAGCTGTAAAGAAGAAGAAGAAAGCATGGTTAGACTACTTGGCCTCTAGTAATGATAAGGATATGAGAGAGAAGATGAAAGAAAGATATAAGCTGCAGAAAGTTCACACGAAAGCATTGATTGAGGAAGTGCGTGAAAGGTGTAGAATGGAAGCGGACGAAAGGTTGTCGCACAACTTTAAGGAGAACTCCAAACTCTTCTGGAAAGAGGTTGGAAGGACCCGAAGTGGTGCGACGGCCTTAAGAATGAACAAAGTGCTTTCGGGAACTAATGACGTCCTCTCAGAAAAATCGGACGTCATGCAGCGATGGAGCGAATTTTATAGAGAAATGTATGCGTGTGATGATCTTAGTGGGGGATCCGGGGATGACGTCGAGACTGGTACGCCAGACCCGGACCTCGATGACACTGAGGTCATCAGTATGAAAGAGATTGAACGTGCGATTCGAAGTTTGAAATGTGGTAAGGCTGCGGGACTAGACAGAGTTACTGCTGAAATGGTCAAGTATGGTGGGCCTCGCGTCTGGGACAGCTTTCATCTGCTGTGCAATTTGTGCTGGCGGACGGGGGATGTCCCGGATGATTGGCGATCCGCAGTCATTGTGCCTTTATATAAAGGTAAAGGTTCACATTTTGACTGCGGGTGCTATCGGGCGATCAGCTTGACTAGTTTAGCAAGTAAAGTTTATTCGAAGGTTTTGACACGTAGGATGCAAGAGAAATCGGAAAGATTTCTATGGGAGGCACAATGCGGATTTAGACCTGGAAGAGGATGCACGGATCAAATGTTTTCTCTCCGCATGATCACGGAAAAGCTTCTGGCTGCTAACTAGAAGATTTTCTGTGCTTTTGTGGATCTTGAGAAAGCATTTGATAAGGTTGTAAGGAAGAAAATGTGGGAACTGTTGCCGGGGTATGGTGTGGATGGTCGATTGCTAAGGGCTGTGCAGTCACTTTACTGTGACTGTAAAGCCTGTGTGCGGGTAGGGCATGACCTGTCACCCATGTTTAGCGTCCAAACGGGCGTAAAACAGGGTTGTGTCATGTCTTCCTGGCTGTTCATACTGTATCTCGACAGCTGTTTACAGAAACTGAAAGATAGCTGTTTGGGTGTGAAATTGGGTGACATTAAAGTAAATTGTCTGCTGTATGCTGATGATGCAGTGCTTATTGCACCATCAGAGGCAGAACTGCAGGCATTAGTCACGTGTATGAAAGAGGAATGTGAAATTAAAGGTCTCCGCTTGAATGCTAATAAAACTAAGGTTCTGGTATTTGAAAGGGACGAAGAGAGAACGAAGTGTGAAATATGGGTAAATCAGGAATGTCTAGAACAGGTAAATGAAATTGTATACTTGGGGAGTGCTTTTAGCCGGGATGGAAGATGTGATTTAGATGTGGACAGGCGTGTCGCTGCCGGGAACAAAGTCAATGGTGCCCTGACTGTGTTAGTCAAAAGGCAAGGCGTAGTGAAGAGTGCACGCCTTGCAATACATAACGCAGTGTTGGTACCGACTTTGTTATATGGCAGCGAAACCTGGGTATGCCAGAAGAAGCATAAAAGCAAGTTGAATGCAGTGGAGATGCGATCTCTTCGTAAAATGTGCGGCGTCACCATGGCTGACCGAAAGCGAAACGAAGAGATTCGCAATATGGCAGGTTTGAAAGATGACCTTATCACAAAAATTGATAAGGGCGTGCTTCGATGGTTTGGGCACGTTGAGCGAATGAGTGAAGACCGAATGGTGAAGAAAATATATAGCGCGAAAGTTAATATTAAAAGGTGTCGAGGTAGACCGAGACTAACTTTCGAAGACCATGTGAGCAAATTGCTCGAAGAGGGGAGGGTCAAGAGTACTCGGATACCTAGACGTGCATGTATGAAGAAGATGATGAATCTGAAAGAAGCGAAAAAGGTATGTAAGGATCGTGACGCTTGGCGATCTGTTCTCTCTGGCTACCCCGTCAGGGATTGTGCGTGACGATAAGTAAAGTAAAGTAAAGTATAAGGGTCACCGACAGATGGTACACACATACTAAAAACAAGAACCAAGAAATGTGAGAAACATCATGCAATGTGCTCACCACTTCACACACACACACACTGCGCTAGCACTTCTTACTAGTTTGTGGTGCTCACCCAGTTATAGGTAACCACAGCTAACACAGAGTAATGTTGCGAAAAGTTAATTATCGTAAAATTTAATAGTACAGTAGCAAAATTGCGTATTTATGATAAATTAAAAAGGGTTTACATTTATCATCTAAAACTTAGATTCTAAATAAAGTAACATTTTTCTTCTGAAATTATTTAAATTGTCATTGAAAATATCTAAATCACATGGCCTAGATATATCATTATACAGTCTAAACATTCTGCATAATGCTGAATTAAGACCGAGGTTAGTCCTGTGAGGTGGTACCATAAACAGCTTGTAGACATTAAATCGTGGTAATCTGCTTGGAGCATTAATGTTAACCATTTCCAGTAATTGAGGAAAGTCGATGCCATTATTACACAGTTTGTAGAGGAAGCTCAAATCCAAAAGTTTGCGCCTGTTATATAAGGAAGATATACGGAAATGCTTTTTCCGTTCATCATATGAAGTTAAGGAGCGGTGTCGGTTAAATTTCAATGCTAGGATACTAAGGAACCTCCGCTGTACTCGTTCAATTCCACTCTTATGAACCTCATAGAAAGGAGACCAAACTTGAGAACAATATTCAAAGTTGCTCCGAACTAAGCTGTGAAAGAGTAGTAGTAATGTTTGAGTATGTCTGAACTGTTTAGTGTTTCTACCTAAAAATCCGCACATTTTGGACGCCTTCGTTATAATACTGTTTATATGTGGTACAAAAGACAGTTCACTATCCAACAAAACGCCCAGGTCTCGTATACACTCTACTTGATTGAGTACTGTGTTGCCAATTTTGTATGTAGTTTGGATAGGAGTATGTTTGCGTGTGAACGACATATGATAACACTTTTTAGCATTCAGAATCATATTGTTTTGAGTACACCATTCGATCAATCTATCCAGATCGGCTTGAATAAGCTGGGAGTCTGTTGATGATCTAACAGGTCTAACGAATTTCAAATCGTCAGCAAACAGGTAAAACTCTGTGTTCAAAAAACATTCTGTCACTGAGTTGATCAAAATTAGAAACAAAAGGGGCCCTAAATGTGACCCTTGAGGAACACCCGAGGTTACCTTAAACGGTTCAGACTGGCTCCCATTAACAACTACATAACACTCGCGACGAGTTAAGTAAGATCTAAACCAATCCAAAATAGGGCCACCAATACCACAACTACTTAATTTCGTCAAAAGTATCTCATGGTCAACTTTATCAAATGCCTTGCTAAAATCAGTATAGGTAGCATCGACTTGAGAACCCTGATCGACATGCTGGATAATATAATTGGTGAAGGCAATTAAATTAGTAGTGGTGGACCTATCTCTAAGGAAACCATGTTAACGATCAGTAATTTGAAATTTTAGTAAATTGTAAACATAAGGGTAGATTAAAACTTCAAAAACTTTAGGAAAAATAGATAAAATGGATATTGGTCTGTAATTTCTAATGTTATTCTTAGTACCATCTTTGTAAATGGGAACAATTTTAGCCATTTTCCAGTAGGTAGGAAATATTCCAGTTTTAAGAGATTCGTTGAAGATACAAGTAAGTGGTAATGATAGTTGCTTAGCACATTGATATATAAACAACGGCCGTAATCCATCTGGACCAGGACCTCTATTTAAGTCAAGTCTCTTTAACCTCGTGAGAATTAAATTATCCGACAGCATAATAGAACTAAGCGAGGATGAAAATGAATGGACACCATCGCGTTTATGGTAACAAACTTGTGGATTTAGACTTTTACTATAAATAGATGAAAAATGTTTCGCAAAGAGTTCACTTATGCTTGTTTCATCCGCTCCAGTTTCATGGTCTAATTGCATACGGGATGGTATATTGCTACTATTTTTAAGCTTATGCTTTATAAATGTCCAAAAATATTTAGGATTTGAGGTTATACTACGTTTAAGGCGTTTGTAATAACTATTATAGCACTGTTTCCTTATGTGTCCTTATATCCAGAAAATAATTGCTACGTAAGTTGTTGCTAGAAAGAGAAGATGAAGGAGAAGAAAGTATTATTAGAAATTATAAAAAGATTGATTTAAAAGATGTATTCTACATGATCGGAGCAGCTTGGGACAGTTTAAAACAGAATTACAAAAAAGCCTCGAATATAATTTTGAGTATAGCGGAAAGTTCCCAAAGTGAAAGTGGAAATGAAGAACAGAATGATATGTCTGAAATGCTAAATATGTTTCTAGAACACAATTGCCACGAATTTGATGAAGAAGACGTTCAAGAATGGATGACTGCCGACGATGCAGATCCAGAGCAACAAATCTTGCGAAATTGTAGACTTCGTTGTCGTGAGTGACAAAGCTGATGCCGCCAGCGCGTCATCAACTAGTGGTTCAGAATGTGAAGACGAAAATATACCTAGTGCTTCTGGAGCATTTACTTGTTTAGATATTGCCTTGCGATGGATTGAAGCTCAAGATGATAGCGACCAGTATCAGATATCATATCAAAAAAAAGTGCGTGACTTAGCTGCGCGTTCTTCTTTAAACTTTTATTTTATAAGCATACTATGTGTTCAATATTGATTATACAACATTTTTTTGGTTACCTAGCTATCTGCACTTCATTTATATTCCTACTTACAACTGTAATAAACGAAATTTGTATTACATATGTATCAATAATATTATATTATGTATTACCAATGTATCAATAACGTGTTTATTGATACATTGGTACATAAAATTGTACAGTTCGATTATCCGAATAATCCGGTTTTCCGAACACCTATGTCCGCCAATTAGGCCACCACACACATACGTGTTTTTTCCGTTCGGAATAACAAGGGTCAGTTAAGACACGTTAGCCATTGAGTCTAGACATTCTGCCAGCGAATAATGACGACGATTTTCTACCCCGACCTCACAGAATACCGGCGTGAAGTAGAGGTTTACCTCTGCGTTCCGCTTGGTGAGTGCAGGTGGCCGGAGGCCCAATCCCCCCCCCCCCCCATCAACATGGTAGTGGAATTGAACAGAAGACTACCCCAGGAGGGTACCAGCACCCTTGGAGAATCCCTCGCTGAGCATCCACGACCAAACCACTCCACTCCTGGGCGTGGGTGCTCAGGCTGCCCCGCGTATTCTGGGGGGGGGGGTGGCAAAATTCCGCTCGCGACTAATACTGCTCGGGGCAATCTGAGCAATAAGACCAAGGCGACCCCTTTCACGCTATCCGTGAATTTTTGCAATATCAGGGGACTTCATTCCAACCTTAACGCTGTCCATTACCATCTAGAGACGGCGAAGCCGGCCTTGCTCTTTTTGACCGAGACTCAGGTGTCCTCTCCAGCTGATACATCATATCTCTCCTACCCGGGGTACAAACTGGAACACTCCTTTGTGCCCCGGGCTGGAGTTTATTTATTTTTATTTTATTTATTCTTTATTGCATTCCTTAAACTAAAAGAATACAAAGGGCGGACTTAATGCCTTGTGGCATTCTCTACCAGTCAACCCATGGAGTGGTGAGAATTTGAAGTAGGTGTAGCAATATAGAATAAAAACAAAATAGAAATTTATAATTAAATCCGGGCTGGAGTTTGCGTATACGTCAGGGAGGACAATCTGTTTTTGACGCCTCGGCAGTCTTGAAGGTACGGACCTGTCCATCCTATGGCTGCGCGTAGGCAGCGACGACCATCCCCGCGTCTACGGGTGCCTCTATAGGTCCCATAGCGGTAATGCCGACACAGACCGACTCATCGACCACGTCCAAATGGCTGCAGACTCCGTGCTACAACAGGTCCCATCCGCAGAGATCGTGATACTCGGTGATTTTAACGCCCACCACGCTGAATGGCTTGGTTCTCGTTTAACCGATCATGCGGGTAGATCTGTCTATGACTTTGCTTTGGCATATGGTCTAACACAACTAGTTACTTCGCCTACGCGGATCCCAGATGTGGAGGATCATGTACCTTCCCTGTTGGACCTTCTGCTGACCTCTCATCCGGACGGATATCAGGTCTCCGTCGATGCCCCTCTGGGCTCTTCGGACCATTGTCTGATCCGGAGTACGGTGCCACTCACGCTCCCATCGCAGATGCGATCTGCAGCTTGCCGCCGTGTTTGTCACTATAGGTCGGCCGATTGGGACGGGATGCGGTCTTTTTTTGCATCCTACCCTTGCGGGCGGGTTTGCTTCTCGCCGAAAAATCCCAGCGTTGTTGCCGATTCTGTAGCTGATGTGTTACTTCAGGGTATGGAACTTTTTATTCCATCCTCTGTGGTGCCCATCGGAGGCAGATCCCAGCCATGGTTTGGTCGCTCCTGTAAACTAGCATCACGCTATAAGCAGGAGTGCTACCAGGCCTGGGCTGACGCATCAACGTCCCGGGATGTAAACACCAGCGCTCTTAAAAAGAAGTACAATTCCGCCTCCAGGTCCTTCAAAAGTGTCATTGCCAAGGCAAAGTCAGAGCACATCGGCAGAATTGGCGAGAAACTAGTTCGCCTCCCTTCGGGAACACGTGCATTCTGGTCTCTCGCCAAGGCTGTCCAAGGGAACTTCTGTCAGCCATCTCTGCCATCTCTGCACAGGGTGGACGACTCACTGGCCCATGATGCAAAGGAGAAAGCTGATCTGCTAGGCTCTCTTTTTGCTTCCAACTCAACTCTAGATGACGGGGAGAACACACCGCCGAACATCCCGCGGTGTGAGTGCTCCATGCGGGAAGTGCTGTTTACACAGCGCTTGGTGCGTAAAGCACTCCTCTCCCTGGACGTCAACAAGTCGAGTGGGCCTGATGGAGTCCCACCTATTGTGCTGAAGACGTGTGCTCCGGAGTTGGCACCGGTTTTAACGCGTCTTTTTCGGTACTCCTACTCCCTAGGCGTAGTCCCGGACTCATGGAAGACAGCTTTGGTGCACCCGATCCCTAAATAAGGCGACCGCTCAGATCCGTCCATTTACAGGCCTATCGCCATCACCTCCTTGTTCTCCAAAGTAATGGAAACGATTATTAACAGCCAGCTGATGCGGTACCTTGAGGATCACCAGCTGATTAGTGACCGCCAGTACGGTTTCCATCGAGGTCGCTCAGCTGGTGATCTTCTGGTCTACCTGACCCATAGATGGGCGGAGGCAGTGGAGTCCAAGGGGGAGGCGTTGGCCGTTAGTTTGGACATAGCGAAGGCTTTCGATCGGGTTTGGCATAAAGCGCTTCTTTCGAAGCTGCCTTCCTATGGGCTTCCCGAGAAATTGTGCAATTGGATCACCAGCTTTCTTGCAGATCGGAGCATCAAGGTCGTAGTAGACGGTGCATGCTCCGATTACAAGCCCATTAACGCTGGTGTTCCACAAGGCTGCGTGCTATCACCAACGCTGTTTCTTCTGCATATCAATAATATGTTGAAAACCAGTAACATTCATTGCTATGCAGACGACAGCACTGGTGATGTCTTATACACCGGCCGTGCCAATATTTCTCGGGAAAACGTCGCCGAGTACCGGAACAAACTTGTATCTGAAGTCGAGACTTTGTTGAACAAAGTCTCAGACTGGGGGCGACTAAATCTAGTCCAGTTCAATCCCCAGAAGACACAAGTTTGCGCGTTTACCGCTAAAATGATTCCCTTTGTCGTATCTCCTCAGTTTCAAGGCACTCCCCTTGTTGCCTCAGCCAGTATCGGTATCCTCGGTGTTGACATATCGAGTGACGTGCAGTTTCGTGGTCACTTGGAAGAGAAGGCCAAATTGGCCTCTAAAAAGCTTGGCGTGCTCAGCATAGCGGGACAGTATTTCATGCGGGCACACCGCTTGCAACTTTACAAGGCGCAGGTTCGGCCTCACATGGAATATTGTTCCCATCTCTGGGCAGGGGCCCCCCAGTGCCAGCTCCTTCCACTTGACCGCATCCAGCGCAGAGCGGTTCGAATCGTCGACGACCGAGTTCTTTCCGATCGCCTTGACTCACTGGCACTGCGTAGAGAGGTTGCATCTCTTTGCGTATTTTATCGCATCTACCACGGGGAGTGCTCTGAGGAATTGTTCGGACTAATTCCAGCCGCTCAATTTCACCATCGCACATCGCGGCAGAACTTGCGATACCATCCATATCATCTAGATGATTGGTGGTCCACCACTGTGCGATTCAGAAGAATAGAATAGAAACAGTTTTCTCCCTCGCACAACTTCCTTGTGGAATCGATTACCACCAGCGATTTTTCCGGACCGATACGACTTAGGGACCTTTAAGAAAAGAGCCTACCCCTTTTTAAAAGGCCGGCAACGCATCTGCGATTCCCCTGGTGTTGCAGTTGTTCATGGGCGGCGGTAGTCACTTACCATCAGGTGAGCCGCATGCTCGTTTGCCCCCTCTCCTATAAAAAAACCATATTAATAAGATTTTAACAGTGTTAGAGCCACGCGGCAGCTTTTGCTGTCGCACGGATGGGCCGGGTCGAATCGGGGTGGTACCACGACCTCACAGAAAACCAGCGTGAAGTAGAGGTTTACCTCTGCGTTTCGCTTGGTGAGTGCAGGTGGCCGGAGGCCCTTTTTACTGGAAATGAGGCATTCCATCTTAGTCCTCACGGGTGACAACGCATCTACATTTTGATTTGTAATAGAGAATAGATGTAGATGTCTATGGGCCGCAGCAACCACTTACCATCAGGTGGACTGTGTGCTCGTTTGTCACCCTTATCCTATAAAAAAATGAAACTAAAGATATATGGTTTTCCGGTACCGTCTACATCCTCTCATGATTAATTGCTTACTAAATAAGTAATAAGCTATTTATGTTCGTAGAAAATTGCTTTATTAAAATAAAAAATGATGTTTTTGGTTTATTTCTAACTCTTTAAATTTTATGCCCTAAGATTTTCGGAGACTAATTTGGGGTGATTAGGGCAATTGTCAAAAAAAATTCTAGGGTAAAATTAAAACCTGATAATGGAAACACTGTTCTGTGGTCAAAGTTCACAAATCACAATTCACATTTCAGTTTCACGAAAGTGAATCTTTTTTTAGTCCTTTTTACAATAAATTTTACATTAAGTGTTTTAGAGTAATTCAAGGAATATTTAAATTTTTACCTGATTTACAAAAATAATCAGAGTAAATGGCGTCAGTAGGGGTAATAACTCGTGCTTTATGCAAAAATGTCATGAATACTGGCCGGGTGTCTACAATCAGAAATACCGGATTTATTAAATTTTACAGCACAGGTACATGCATTACGTTTTTTTATTATATGGTTAGGAAACATATTTGATTGTGTTAGCAGTTCGGTGTTCTCTTAAAAAAAGTGAATGATATAGTCTTTTACTATGTCACTTCCTAATCTTCATATGGTGCACTCTGCTGCTGCAATGCCGAACCCAAAATTCACAGACTAGTGATGGTGAGCAGTATGCATTACCATTGCGAAATGGCAAAGATTACTCCACACTCACAAATCACCCAATCATCATGATTGGTTTTTGGAGAGGATGAGAGCTGTTGTGCATTGTTTAAAAAGCACTATGTCAAAGATGTTGCAGTTGGGTTTTATTAAATTTAATCTGTCATCCGTAAATGGAATGGTTTAGGTTCAAAAATTGTTAAATAATAGAATCAGCCAAACCCAACTTCATGTGGTACTTTATTTGTGAAATTAGGACTAGAGATGCAGCGGTATTTTAACTTTTTAATAAATATCACCTACTACCCAAAAGTGAAAGAATAGAATAGAATTATTTTTATTTAATAGCGGCAAGAAATTTTTGACAGCTGGTCGGATACAACCTTTTACTCGGGAAGTACCAGCAAGAAAACTTGCTGGACTTTTTTAAAACATTCATTTACTCAGGGTCTTTTATCATGTACTCTGTAGTAGTATAATAACCCTTAATAATTATACATAAACACACACCTGTCACCCAGAGGATGAGACAGGGATCATGTACTGTCGTTTGGTCCTTATACCTACAAAAACATGCTTATCTGTTAAGGGTACTCTTAATTTGGCCTATTGGCTTAGCTTTCCATTGATGTCTGCCGAGTTCGGTGTTGATATGTATTTTTACAGAAAAGTTACACTATTATAAGCACACACACAAAGTTTCAACATGCTGAAACGTGTAATTTTTGAGAAAATTTTTTTATTGAAAATCAATTATTCTTATAATGTTTATGACTAATCTTACCATGAAACTGGCGCCATTTTGTAATGTCATTGTTGTCGTCAGTAGGGATGTCAATTCTTTCCGAAAAAGGTTGATTTTTAAATTGATTCAAATCGTTAGCTGATGTATCGATTCACAAGCAATCGATTTCTAAAATATCTATATTTTTTTATGTTTGCATTAATAATGTAAATATAAATCCATTTTATGAAAAACAAGAAAGATACCATAATAAATAATCTCTTATTGAAATTTGTTTTATTTTAACAGTACCTATTAGGGCAGATGACAAATAAAATAGGTTAGGTTCAACTTATGTCAAAGAACCGAATTGATTGACCCCGACTCCACCTGGTACGAGTCTGTCCTACCCCTAGAGTGGTTTTATAGTGCTGGAGACGTAGCAGTCTCAAAATAAATACAGAAATCCTTCTGAATCAGTCCCCCTATTTTTTATGATGAAGGGGATTTTTTTCTCATAAATCGGATTTATATTTACATTATAAATGCAAAGATGAAAAAAATATAGATATTTTAGAAATCGATTTTTTGGGATACATCAGCTTACAATTCGAACCTATTTAAAAAATCAATCTTTTTCGGAAAGAATCGACATCCCTACTGACAATAACGAATGTTGAAACTTTGCATGTGTGCATATAATAATGTAACCTTTCTGTAATAAAAATATCAACCGCCAACTTGACGGACGGCAATGGTGATTGGCATAAATATTGCAAAAATAATTCGATTTTCAATAATTTTTTTCTCAAAAAGTACGCGTTTCCGCATATTGAAACTTTGCGTGTGTGCTTATAATAATGTAACCTTTCTGTAAAAAAAACATCAACCCCCCAACTCGACGGACGTCAATGGAATGTCGTACCGCATTTTCCTAATAACGACTAAAAATAAAAACCACACTTACCAAGCATGGCAACAATGGCAAATTAATATTATGAGGCAATCTATTGGTGGGCCTGGTTCAGCAGTGGACTTTAATAGGCTGTAATAATAATAATAATGTTTATTGATAAAACAAAATGTTTTACACACTTATTATCTTATCTTTAAGATTAAAGTTTCGTGTAGAACTAAAATTTTTTTTAATCAATAGATACTTGGATGCATAAGATGTTGTTTCATTTGAACAAAAAGCAAGTTTCACCATTATGACTGTGAACATTTCTTAGAATGTAATTTATGTTTTGTATTTAATTATACAGATAATTGAAATTTTATGTCATTAAATTTTAATATATGGTAAATTGGAACGAAAAGTGTACACTAAAAGATAAGAATTGCTAGCATTTAAACTAGGCCAAGCCTGTGTCTTAAATGCTAGTTTCTTCCTTAAAGTAAATTAACATAGGTATACTGTTAAATGCTTTACAAATTACTACTTTTTAATATTGTTGTAATAAGGTGCTTATAATTATTTCAGTGTTTTATTTTAATTTTAAGTTTAAATTTTAGAACTCAACTTATTTTATTATTGTAATGGTAACTAAAAGCTTAATTCATTTCATGGACATGGCAAAAAGTACAATGGGTCCTGGTAATTAATACCCGACTGCCCCAGGAGGGTAATGTTTTCCGAGTTATGTATGTCTTATTTATTTGGCACACTGAAGGCTAAATGGCTTGATGGATTTTAACATATGAGGTGTTATCTGCATCTTAATTGTGGGAGTGATGTAGGCTATATAAAATTTGTATATTGCATCTGCAAATACAAATACAAAAAAAGAGGGAGGGTAAGGTATTTTTTGGTAAACTTTTTAACACAGTTGCGTTGTTTTTAATTACTGTTATAACCATTACTATTGCTTCATTTTTTGATGACTAGTATTATGTAATATCACAAATAGTAAGATAATGTATGAACCTTGACTTGTTTAAATATGACTGTTTCTTATCACTTATCTTATACATATAAATGATATAAACAGTCACTTACAAATAGTTTTAACTTTGGAATAATATTACAATGAATATAGAATAAGTAAGCCATTTCATATAGCAGCTAGTTTTAAATGAACTATAACCCTAAAATAACATAAACAAAGGCGGATTATCCTTAAGGCACGTGCCTAGGGGTGCAATGTTACAAAGGGGTTTTAAAAATTTAAATTCAAATTATTAATAAGTTTAAATATGTATAAGATTAAATATAATTAAGTATATAAATAATGCTGCGAAGTTTAAATTTAATTTTTCTATTTTTTATTGCTATTTTTATTCTTCTATCATAAGTTGTAAGTCCAAGATTAAGTTATTAATTACAGTAGGTACATAGAAAGTAGCCCTGCAGTTTGGCGAAAGTAGTGTAAGAAATAACCGACTGTATTTTTGTATAATAAATATTAAAGAAAAACATTAAAAATTATATTATTACATTAAAAATTATATATATTATTAATTATTATAGTATCTACTTAGTACTTACATAAAGTATAGAAATACTTTCTATACTCCTACATTGTCCTCACTCTCTCATCACAGTTTTCATTCACGCTCACCTGTTTGTTATGTGTCCTAATTATTTGCAACTCTACTATATTGCAAACTAAAATATGGTTTATTGCAAAATAAGTAGTTATATTTTATAATATACTAGCTGTATCCTGCGACTTCACCCACATGTAATTTATTTTAATATAGGTTTTAAATTTTTTTGCACGGAACCCTAATTCTTTTTCTAAAATAAAAGTAGTCTAAGTCACTCCTTATAACATCATCTATCTGCCAGTGAAAATCCCGTAAAAATCGGTCCAGTCATTCTCATTTTGGAGATTAGCCAGCACAAACAGACAGGCAAACATTTTTAAAATTGTGTTTCTGATATAAGTACTGTATATACTTTCATATGCATGTAGTAAAAAGCTGTTAATTTGATATTACAAACAGACACTTAATTTTTATTTATTTGTAATTTTGTATAGATGACCACCAGAGGGGTGCAGATAAGGTGCTACGCTAGGCCTCAGTAGACATTTAATCTGTCTCTGAGTATAAATACATATTTTTAAATAAAATGTCTACGTACTATTTAAATTACATTATACTACATATCATCAGTTTTGTTCCATCTTCAGTTGATGGAGAAGGAGAATCAGTTTGGGAATATGCCAGAAAATTCTCAGTCTTTAAATGATGACAAAATATATATCTACCAAGCATAAAATATAGGATTGCTGGTTAGAAAGCAGCTTCTTTATTGTCACATATTTGGAATAGCAGTTGCTAATGTGCCCGCTATTTTTCTTTAATTCATTCTTTACAGCCTATCAAAAGTTCACTGCTGAACAGAGGCCTTCCCTTTAAATTGCTTCGTAAGGAAGATATACGCCATACTTCCCACTCTTGGCAAGCAAGTTTGCAACCGTTTAGGGAGGTGTTCATTCACATACACATGCACAGAAGTATATAAAGAGAAAGATATATTTTTTGTTTTTAAACTCTTTGCTTCATGTTAACACATGAAGTGTGTGTGTTTTATCCACATCATGATCATCATTACAGCCTTTTACAAATCCATTATTGAATTTGTGTTTTTTTGGGCCTACATAAGAGAAATGCTTATCACATCCATGACTGCAGTGAAAACCATAATATTTTTAGTTATTTAATGAAACTAAAGGACGATTTTATGATTTACTTTTTAGCACCCCAGTATGAAAACATTAAGATTGAAGTAGTTGGAACTAAAAAGAATGTGGGACTCATTCAATTGAACCGACCCAAAGCACTCAATGCATTATGTAAACCACTTTTTGTTGAACTTGGCAAGGCTGTTAAGGACTTTGACGCGGACGAGAACATTGCAGCAATAATTATTACAGGTTTGTATTATATTGTGTAAATGACCAAAAAAGCTTCAATTTAATAACCAAATTTCATTAATAAAGTTTGTTTGGGTGTTTGTTGTTCAATCCAGCTGAAATTATCTTAGTAGATTTCATTGAAATTACCAGATGTGAGCATGAGTAGATTTTGTTGCAATATTAAATGGAACATCTTTTTTGTCCCAATACTATGCAAAGAGCTCTACTGACGCAGAGTTAAATTTACACAAGTAAATGTAATATTTGAGACTGTTATCTTATGTTTAAAATCCACTATCATTTGTTATATTTTTTATCAAATTGTGATTTGTAAAAATACATTTATTTCCTGTCAAGTTATTCAAGTTTCATCCTTTGAAGTATTTTCTTGGAACGTATTATATTTTTTTATAAACTCAATCTATTTTAGCAAACATCTGACCATCATTTCTTACTCTAGCTCATATGTCAATATTTTTCAAAATTCAAGCGTCATTGATAAGAAAATTAATATTTTATGTTATGGAGAATCTCTAGTAGACAATTAAGTTAAACTAAATACTCGACAATGTAAAGATAAATGCTTATTTTAAATTTACTTTCGGCTTATTAATTCTTGTGTATTTTTAACTTGTGCCCAATCACCCACTGAGTACTGGGATTGCTGTGAATTTCAAAGTATCCAAACAACTAGATCTTGATCCAGTATTTTCTTTCCAATCTCAGACCTTAAGCAGTGTCACAGCCCTCTTTGTTTTAGGATAGTTGCAGTGGTCACAAAAATATTTACGTAAGTGATTTTTTATATATATATATATATATATATATATAAAAACGTTACCCCCACACTAGGATTTTCTCCTGTCTCGTGGAGGCAGTTTACAAACATAAATTGCATGAGGACAACCATCCACTGGGCACAGGCATGTACCACACAACATATTACTGGGCACAGGCCTCCGTCTTAATACTGGAAGTGTTTTGGTATAGGGATTAGCGCGCACTTTCCGCTAGGAAACATTTGGCGTCTTGGAAATATTTTTAACCTTTTCAGTCGTGGAGCTTTTTTTCATTATGTTTCGCTTCACCGTCGATAATGTAGTAAATCAACAAATAAAATTGTAATTGATGAATGAATGAATGACACGTGCAGCTTGATGGGTAAGATCGATTGCCGGTGGAATCACCAATCCCCGAGACAATAGGCAGAGTCCAAAGAGCAATGAGCTACTCAGACCGCGTATAGTTTGGTTGGAAATTTTTGAAAGAAGTTATAACTTATTAGTCACCTTTTACGACATGCGGCACAGTCCCACATAATGCACAAACATGGGACTTCCCACGAGAGTTACAATCGAATTGCTGATATTAAGTCAATAGCTTCCGATTTTCTAAAGACTAAATTTTAATATTACAACCATCAACCAGAGTAACCGACAAATTCAATGGATGCAAGTGGCTCAGGCAGGAGTGCGCTATGTGGCATTCCTTGTAATGATGATGTAAATCTTAATATTACGTCAACATTTAAAAATTGCCTACAGTCGTAATCTATAGTATACCTAACAAAAAATATACCTAACGAATTTCCATGAAATCTTGTATAAAGGTAACTTTTATCTGCTTAGAGTAAAAAAGTTTGTTTTCCTTTTTTTAAGTTCAATGTCATTATGGCTGCTGATGGTTGATATTATTATTCACAGATAAGTGTGTGTGTTGAAATTGAACCTATCGTGACACCAACCAGCAAGGGCAGAGTAATGTCTGCCGAGTCAGCTAGTTATCATATATGTTTGGATGGATGGGTTTTCTTATATTCAAGTTTAGTTAAGCTATACTGTTCTTTGTTACAAGAGGTCAACAATATGATGGTGATTATTCTTTTTTCCTTGCTAATGCAGGCAATGAAAAAGCCTTCGCCGCTGGTGCCGATATTAAGGAAATGCAATACAAAACTTACAGCTCCAACACTAAGGAAGGATTCCTGCAGGAGTGGGAGGATATCTCCAACTGCGGAAAACCAATTATCGCCGCTGTAAATGGATTCGCCGTTAGTATTATTAACTTTATTACTTACTAGTATAAATGGTAGAGTTTTCTCTGTCTACAAGTTGAGGTACCAATCACTTACCAGCTTCTGTCGTTCCATAGTTTTCCAAACTTCTGTTGTTTTTTTTTTCTAACTTGAAAACCCCTCATGGTCTAATGTAAATCTCCTTTCTCAACAGTCTTCAAACAATTAACAACTTCACATGGATCTCCTATAGTGAACGAAAGATTTGTGATAATTACCTAGCAGGCAGCAGCGGCGGCCTAGCAGCACCTTTGGTTTTCTGCCGCCGGTCTGAGTATTGTACTAATACAAGACGACTACACCGCCATCTGTTGCTGACAATCAGATTTTGCGAACCTTCAGTCACCTTTTATGACACCTTGAGACGAGAAAGGGTCATGATTTCTCCTATACTCTTACCAACAGCTCCCTATGTATCTATGTAAACAAAACTAGGAAGTAGATTTTAATTTTTACCTATCTGTCGTGACGATTTTATTATATATTTTCTCTCGTATCACCTAGTAATAGTCCACTGTTAGACAAGTTTTCTCAATTGTTCATGATTAATGATTTCTTATATTTACGCGAACACTACAACATTTGAATAAAACGAAGTTTACGGAATTTATCGCGTATATTAACATATTTTATATTCCCGACGTTTCGAGCCGGGGGGAGGGGGATTGAGGTGTTTGACGTCATAGTATAGTATAGTAGATAATCTGGAGGTGGCCGTGGTTAACTATGACATTGTGATGTCAAACATCTCAGCCCCCCAGTGATCATGGGTGCTGTATAGTCACAGATTACTTAATAGTTTACTAAAGTATAGTGCTCAAAACGTCGGGAATATAAAATAAGTTAATATACACGATAAAATCCGTAAAAGTAATTTTATTGAAATATTCATAATTAGTTTATTATTGCTTATCAAATCCACTGCTGATTGCCACATATGAGGAATGTTTGTCGTAGTTACCACAATTGGCGGATCGGCAACGGCAGATTTTTTAAGTTATTATCAGAAATATGACTGCCCATCCTGTTTGATTTGCCTCTGTCAGTTTTTAAAATAACCATGGGACGATAAGAGGTAGTTAATTCTCTAAAATACTATGGGTAGGCCTCTCACATAGTAGGAAGGATTTACCTTAACCGTCACACTTAGAAGACAGGTTGGCTATCTCAAACCTGATGTCTCGCATCCTTGATGTTGTTTGCTGTCTGTGGACTAGTTATTTTACATCTGATATCTCTAGATGGATTTACTGCCATTTTTCAGAAAACATTAGAGGTTTCTGTCGTTCTCCGTAGTCGCCTTGTACAATACCTACCAGACGATATGGGGCGATTGACTCTTACAAGTTTGTCTGGAATGACTATACACCTACGAGACAATATGGTTGCCTCTTACGACGCTATATGCTGTTCTGGTGACAGTAAAATATTACGGCGCAATTTTTTTTACGTGGGAGCCATGCTGCAGCTATATTTGTAGCACAAATGGGTCGACTCGACCGGTGAAGGACCACGCTCTCACATAGTACCAGCGTAAAATAGCAGCTTAACGTTGATGTGTTTCGTATAGTGAGTGTAGAGAACCGGACACCCTTTTTACTGGAAACGAGGCATTCCATCTTAGTCCTCACGAGTGACAACGCATCTGCATTTTGATTTCGCAAACGAGGATAGATGTAGATGTCTACGGGCCACAGCAACCACTTACCATCAGGTGGACTGTGTGCTCGTTTGTCACCCTTATCCTATAAAAAAAATCTTCCCGCCCTTATCCCAAGTTATTTAGGTTGGGCATAGCATGTCCTTCCTCTTTCTGTCTTCTCTGTTAGCCGTCATCTCTTCAATCACTATTATATCTATCCACTTTTACCTGCTGAATATAGGGCTCATTGGATTTATTTCGACAAGTTTTATTTATTATGACTATCCAGTCAAAAATAATGTCATATAGAGAATATAAGGCGAATTTATACAATAAACAAAAATGAATCTATTAAGCTACGATAAATAGTATTTATTTAACCGTATTAAAAGTATGTATTTATTTAAACGTCTTTCTACATAATATGCAAATGTCTTCGAATATTTAATCCACTGTCGATTTTGAAGAAACCTGTTTTATCACTTTTTACCGCCGTGACCTTACTACGCCCTCTGTTATGAATATAAATGTTGGTATTTTGATATCGAAATAAAATAATTCATTTTATTAAGAATGCTACATATGATACATATTAATTATTCAAATATACTATCTTGTTTTTTAATCCTTTGACTTTATAACTAAATAATAGTTTGCTTAGAATGTTAAAATCATCAGATTCTCAAAAATATGGGCTGTCATCATTATAATCATAATTACAGTCCTTCACAAGTGCACTGCTGAACATAGGCCTCCCACAAGGAATGCCACAAAGCACGGCCCTGAGCCACCTGCATCCATTTCGCTCCACACTTCGCATACATAGTGACCGGCATAGCCCAACAGATTCTTTTTTTTTATATGATAAGGGTGACGAACGGGCACACAGTCCACCTGATGGTAAGTGGTTGCTGCGGCCCATAGACATCTACATCTATCCTCTATTACAAATCAAAATGTAGATGCGTTGTCACCCGTGAGGACTAAGATGGAATACCTCATTTCCAGTAAAAAGGGCCTCCGGCCACCTGCACTCACCAAGCGAAACGCAGAGGTAAACCTCTACTTCACGCTGGTTTTCTGTGAGGTCGTGGTTCGAGCCGGCCCATCCGTGCGACAGCAAAAGCTGCCGCGTGGCTCTACCACTGTTAAAAAGGCAAAGCTGAAGAGGCAATGGGCCGGCCATATAGCTCGAAGCACCGACAATCGATGGGGGAATAAAGTTCTCGAGTGGCAGCTTCGTTTCTGTAGGCAAATATGGGCTGTATGTGTAGCTTTTTTTTATTTTGTCATTCTAGTAACCTTTAGGATATTTTTCCATGGGCCAACATGGGCCTCCCCCATAGATTGTCTCAGGGGGGATATTTGCTACACGCTCAGCAAGCAGGCCAAACCGCAATTTTTTATTTTTAGTCGTTATTAGATGAGATGATTTGTTTCCCTCTGTCGCCTCTTACGACGCCCTGGAATGATATGGGGTAGTGGGTATTCTTAAACTGCCACTACATGGTATTATTTATTAGGATATTTTAGATGGCGGTTTATTATATATTCTTCATCAGCCAGTAAAAGTTTATGCTAGACATGGGTCTTCTAATCGGAGAACGCTGAGAGAGACAAACTATAAGGTATTTCTGATATATTAAGTAGCCGCCGCTAACTGAAACCCAAGATGAAATGGGCACGACAGTTTAATCTCTAGCAGTGGATTTAAAGGCTCATGAAGAAAACAGCGAGATGCTGTGAAACATGCTCACTTTGACTCTGTCTGCAATATCTAAACATAATTTTTTAGCTTGGAGGTGGCTGCGAGTTGGCGATGCTGTGTGATATTATATACGCGGGCGAGAAGGCTAAATTCGGACAGCCGGAGATCAACATCGGTACAGTCCCCGGGGCTGGCGGTACCCAGCGCCTGCCTCGTTACGTCGGCAAGTCCAAAGCCATGGAAATCGTACTTTCTGGAAACTTCATTAATGCCCAAGAAGCTGAGAAAATGGGTGAGAAATATCTAATTAATTTTTATTTTATTTTTATTATTCAGATCCTAAGAAATACAAGTATCTTAAACCTATTTGATAGTAAAACTAAAGCCCACCTTACCTAACACAGGAACAATATGACATCACATGAATCATACAACAATGGTTCAAGTACGGACTATCGAACCTCAGGACACTATTAGAGCTATTCCAGACTAAGCATAACAAGGCTATACACTGCTTTCTCATAGTAGTGTAAAAGCAGTCTACACGCGCCTCAGCGAATATCCCAGATAGGCTGTAAAATCGGGGCAGCATCATCAGCATTCTGAATGCATTATCATACTGTACACATGTGTAGAAAGAGGTGCCGTGTGCTCTCAAAAGAGTGACTTTGACTGACACAGAACAACGAGCGATCATGTTCGCCTTAACAGACATCACCCTGTGTTTTCTCTTTATATCTGCTCCGTCTTTCAGATCAGATGGTACCACATGTATTTAAAATGAATGTAAGTTGTGGTGTAACAATAAATCACTCCATTTCATCACTTGTGAGACGACTATGGGAAATGGCCGATATAATATAATGCCTTCACGTGTCATTCATTCATTTCTAGTCACCCGATCACTCAAGTATTGATTTGTCTTACGAATCTGGTCATTTGGGTCGATCATTCAAATGGATAATTTCTAGTTTCAGTGTTACATTACTACAATTTTTAGAATAGAATAGAATAGAATAATTTTTTATTCAATATTGATTATTACATAAATGAAATGTATGAGGATATCTCAAGAGCCATGCATTCCTCCAAAACCCAATATACGGTGTTAATGGGAGACTTCAATGCAAAACTAGGCACAAGAGATAATGGTGAGCTGAAAGTAGGGAAATTTGGAATAGGGCAACGGAACCCAAGAGGCCAGCAGCTGGCCGACTTCATGGAGAAAGAGGGACTCTTTATGATGAACTCTTTCTTCAAGAAGCGGCCCCACAGGAAGTGGACCTGGTCGAGCCCCGACGGTTCGACAAAAAATGAGATTGACTTCATTATGACGACCAGACGACAACTGTTCAGTGATGTCTCAGTGATCGCGAGGGTGAAAACCGGCAGCGATCACCGAATGGTTAGAGGCACACTGAACCTAAATGTTAAGTTGGAGAGGTCTCGTCTGATGAAATCAACGCTCCGTCCCCCTCGTGCTCTAATCCAAAGTCCCGAAACCTTTCAGCTCGAGTTACGAAATCGTTTTCAGTGCCTAGAAGACTGCAATGAAGTGGACGATATGAATGACAAGCTCGTGGAAACTGTCCATGCGGTCGGAGCTAAGTTCTGCAAGACCCGCCGCAGAAGAACACAAAAACTCTCCGATCACACTCTTAATCTCATGGCTGTTAGACGGGAGATGAGGCTACATTCTTCAACAGATTTGACAGCATACAGGCAACTAAACAGACAGATCTCCAAATGCATGCGGCGGGACTTACGCAACTTCAATACAGCTCGTATTGAAGAAGCGATCGAGCGGAACCAAGGCTCCAAAGTCTTTGCCAGAGACCTGTCTGCCAGAAAGAGCCAACTGTCAAAGCTGAAGACCGAATGTGGCAGCATCGTTTCCAGGGCACCTGAGATTTTGAGTGAGATTGAGAGGTTCTATGGGCAGCTGTACACGTCATCGTTGGAGCCACACGCAAGTGTGAGTAACGATCCAAGAGCGAGTCTTATCCGACACTATTTCGAAGATATCCCGGACGTCAGTCTGAGCGAGATTAGAATGGATTTCTAGCACCTTAATAACGGCAAGGCCCCAGGCGAGGATGGAATTACAGCGAAGCTTCTGAAAGCGGGTGGAAGACCGGTACTTGAAATCCTTCAGAAGCTCTTTAATTCCGTCCTCATGGTGGCATTACACCGGAGGCGTGGAGCAGAAGTGCGGTGGTCTTGTTCTTTAAGAAAGGTGACAACGCTCTCTTGAAGAACTACAGACCGATTTCCCTTCTGAGCCGCGTCTACATGCTGTTTTCGAGAGTCATTACGAATCGTCTTGCGCGCAGACTTGACGACTTCCAGCCTCCCAAACAAGCCGGTTTCCGAAAGGGCTTTTGCACCATAGACCACATACATACCCTACGGCAAATTGTACAGAAGTCCGAAGAGTACAATTTGCCACTATGTCTGGCGTATGTGGACTATGAGAAAGCCTTTGATTCCGTCGAAATTTGGGCGGTGCTGCAGTCCCTTCAGCGGTGCCAAGTTGACTGTCGGTATATCGAAGTGCTGAAGTGTTTGTACAATAGGGCTACGATGGCTATCCGAGTACAGAACCAGAGTACGAAACCCATCCAATTGCAGAGAGGTGTAAGACAGGGTGATGTTATATCCCCGAAACTCTTCACCGCTGCATTGGAAGACGTTTTCAAGCTTCTGGACTGGAAAGGATGTGGTATTAACATCAATGGCGAGTACATCACTCACCTTCGATTTGCCGACGATATAGTCCTTATGGCAGAATCGCTGGAGGACCTAAGCACTATGCTCAATGACCTCAATAGTGTCTCCCAACGGATAGGTCTTAAGATGAACATGGACAAAACAAAGATCATGTTTAATGTCCATGTCACACCTATGCCGGTAGTTGTTGGGAGCACTAAGCTCGAAGTTGTTGACGAGTATGTTTACCTGGGACAAATAGTCCGACTAGGTAAGTCTAACTTCGACCGAGAGGTCAATCGACGGATTCAACTCGGCTGGGCAGCGTTCGGGAAGCTACGACACATCTTCTCGTCAGACATACCTCAAAACCTTAAAACGAAATTGTACAACCAGTGCGTGTTGCCAGTGATGACTTACGGAACTGAGACGTGGTCCTTCACTGCTGGCCGTATGAGGAAGCTCAAGGTCGCTCAGCGAGCTATGGAGAGGGCTATGCTCGGAGTTTCTCTGCGTGATAAACTTAGGAATAAGGATATCCGCAGTAGAACCAGAGTAACCGACATAGCCCAACGGATTAGTAAGCTGAAGTGGCAGTGGGCCGGCCATATAGCTCGAAGAACCGACAACCGATGGGGAAGAAAGGTTCTCGAGTGGCAGCCTCGTACCAGTAGGCGAAGTGTAGGGCGTCCCCCCACGAGATGGAGTGACGACCTGGTAAGACATGCAGGAAGTCGATGGATGCAGGTGGCTCAGGACCGTGCTTTGTGGCATTCTTTGGGGGAGGCCTATGTTCAGCAGTGGACTTGTGAAGGGCTGTAATGATGATGATGATATTACATAATATTTATTGAAAGTCATTTTTTATTTACCACTGGTTCGGAAAATACCTCAGTCCTGGGAAGAACCAGCAAGAAACCCAGCGGGACTTTGTTTTTTATACATAATTTCACTTAACAATAATTTTGTTTATACAATTTTTAAATGATTTTTCATAGAACCAGCATGGTGGCGATCACCCTATTCCCAGGGGTTATTTTCGTTCATGTATTCCTTGATATTATAATAACCCTTTTTGTACAGTTTTTCTTTAATAAAACTTTTAAACTTGTTTATTGACAAACTTTGAATATGTTCTGGGATTTTGTTGTAAAAGCGTATACATTGCCCCATAAATGAATTACTGATTCTGTGGAGTCTAGTAACAGGCATTACAAGCTTATGTTTGTTCCTAGTATTTAAAGTATGCACATCCTTATTAAAGCTATTTATGTTTTTATGCACATACATTACATTCTCATAAATATATTGCGATGCCAAAGTTAATATGTTTATTTCTCTAAATTTTTCTCTGAGGGACTCTTTACAATTTAGGTTATAAATCGCCCGTACGGCTCTCTTTTGCAAAACAAATATAGTTTCAATATCAGCCGCATTACCCCATAGCAAAATTCCATAAGACATTACGCTATGAAAGTAACTAAAATACACTAATCTAGCTGTCTCAACATCTGTGAGACTTCCAATTTTTCTTACAGCATATGCTGCAGAACTAAGTCTGCTTGCTAATTTAGATATATGGGGGCCTCATTGAAGTTTCGCGTCAATAGTAATACCAAGAAAAACAGTGGTATCCACAAGACTCAACTCCTCCCCATTTAACAGCACATTGGTATTCGAATGTTTTACATTAGGTATTGTAAATTTAATACACTTTGTCTTATTGCCGTTTAAGAGCATATTGTTGGCGTTAAACCAATGTACCAATTTTGATAGAGCATTATTTACATCGTCATAATTAATTAACTGTCGTTTGAGTTTGAAAATTAAAGAGGTATCGTCAGCAAATAATACTATATCGTGATTGTCTCCTACAAGATAAGGTAAGTCATTGATATAAATTAAAAACAGGAATGGGCCAAGAATCGAGCCCTGAGGAACGCCCATTGATACTACCGATCCGGAGGAACCTTTACCATTAATCACTACTTTTTGAATTCTGTTACTTACATATGAAGTAATAAGTCTAAGCGCTAAATTTTTTACACCGTAATGTTGTAGTTTTCTGATTAATGTCTCATGATGAACACAATCGAAAGCCTTGGAAAGATCACAGAAAATACCTAAGGCATCTTGTGAATTCTCCCAGGCATTAAAAATATATTTCATAAGCTCAACACCGGCGCCAGACGTCGAGCGACCCCTTGTAAAACCAAATTGGTTTTTATGAAGTAATTTATTTGTATTAAAAAAAGTTAACAATTGATCCATAATTATTTTTTCAAAAATTTTACTGAGAGTTGGTAGTACAGAAATAGGTCTAAAATTAGCGGGGTCCAATGTACTACCAGACTTAAATAAAGCTAATTACTTTACTATACTTCATTAAATCAGGAAACACACCAGAATCGATACAAGTATTAAAAATAATAGCTAGATGAGGTGCAATTAAATCTATTATGGACGCAATAGCTGTAACGGAAATCCCCCACAAATCTGCGGTCTTCTTTACATCAATGGTTTTGAAAAATTTTACAACATCTTGCGATAGTACTTTTTCAAATCAAAATTCTTTTAAACAGGTGTTAACATTTTAACATTTTGGTTTGAGTAATGACTCGGTCAGTAAATTAGGGGAGTAGGCCCTGTCAAATCGTTTGATCCGAAACATTCTCAAAATGTGATTGCAATCATTAATACTTTGATGCCACCTGGGTTAAATGAACGAATCATTCATGATTGACACATGTTTACTTCCCATAGACTGTAGTGTTATACTACTTACATTTCATTGTACACTATTTCTCCATTCTGTTCTTGATTTTCTGCATTCATGTTTTGCATCACTTTATACTATTTTTCCATTCTGTTTTTGATTTTCTGCATTTATATTTAGCATCACCTTTATTTCCATAGGATCCTGTAACGTTTTTAACATATCATTTTACTGCGTATTTTCACACTATTTAGTACTTTTAAAATAGCTGTCAATGGAGTATTACCTTTTTTGGTCTTTTATTGAATTCTCTGTAACTCTACAATTTCAGGCTTCGGCGCGCTGTCGCGCATCAGTTTTTCCTATATGAATAATATCTCGTTTCTTACTTAAATGTAATAGTTTCTTAATAACAGTCCAAAAACCAAAAATTGGTAAATATGACAACTACTATTTATACCGTTGTCATGGTAACTTTTATTCAAATTCGTCTCTGGTATGATGTTCTTTCTACGTAAATACTCTTTGGCTGTAGGTCATTTACAATAAATTTCGTTTTAATTTAAATAATTTCTCGTTCTCTCTAAAAAGGTATAAAAGCCAAACAATTGGAGAATACAGGACAGTCTCGCTTCAGTTCTCAAACGAGAAACATCTACTAAAGGCCTTATCCCGGGGCCGCTTTGCCCCGGGATCCTGCAAGCCTCCATCTACACGTGAAGTCGTCGGCAGTCTGCTTCAAGCGCGGGGCCACACTACCTTTGGGCGCGCTACGACTGCTTGCTCCAGGAGCCGAGTGCATCTAGTGCCTGCGCTACCTTCGGGCACGCTACGACTGCTTGCTCCAGGCGCCGAGTGCATCTAGTGCCTGCGCTACCTTCGGGCACGCTACGACTGCTTGCTCCAGGCGCCGAGTGCACCTACTACCCGCGCTACCTCTGGGCGCGGCGACTACTTCTCCAAGTACTGAGCGCACCTACCCCAGGCGCTACGTGCGCCGGCTCCGGACGCTGCGTGTGCCCAGTCCAGGCGCTGCGTGCCGTCGCCGCTGAGAAACCTCAAGATCTGCGTGTGCCTATTTCTACAAAAGCAGCGAGGCTCCAGGCTCCACTATAAAACTATATTGTCCTATTCTCCTATCTTTATTTTTTTTTTTAAAAAAAACCTAATTGTAATCTCATTTCATCCATCATCTTCATATTTCATTTTTTTATAAAATTGTAAATACTTTTCTGAAACTTTAAATATATTATTTTCTTGGTCTACTTTTGTTGTTTTGCTGTTCTTAGGTTAGGTTATATTTTTCTTTTCTTTAATTGTCGCTTCACGACAAGACGGCGGTATATATATCGTTAACGCCAAACATAATATACACAAAACGGCAACAAATAGCAGCATCAAAGATGCGAGACGTTTGTTACTACGATCGTCGATCGCCTGCCAAGCGTAAGACATCTTTTCATTAAGACAAATGCTCCCTGAAATGGGAGAAACCTATGTTCAGCGGTGGATTCTTAAGGGCTGATAGAAAAGAAAAAAATATGCTCTACGCAATTGATAATTTCAATAAGTATTCAGATGTTCCAGCCGTGGGCGAAGTCGACTAGAACAACATAATTATCATAGAATATTATCTTACATACAAATATTTAACGCGTTTCCTAACATGATTAACTACCTAAATTTCAGCTATGTAGTAATCATTGTTATTTTACATCTTTTTTATCAGCAGTATTAGCTCAGCTTGATTTTAAATTTAATTATAATTAAAAAGTATAATACTTTTATTAACAACCTTTTCATGTTTTGCAGGTCTTGTAAGCAAGGTCTTCCCAGTAGAGAAACTGTTAGAGGAGACCATCAAATTAGCGGAGAGGATTGGTACTCACTCTCCTCTCATCGTCAAAATGGCCAAGCAGGCTGTCAACCAGGCATATGAGACCACACTCAAGTCAGGTCTACTTTACGAGAAATCTATATTCTATGGCACTTTTGCCACTGTAAGTAGTATAAAAGTTGATTTTAATACTTAATGATTACTTTTACAGCCGTCAGGTAACAACTTTAACCACCTAACAACTTTACCATTTCAGCATATTGTTACGAGTAAAAATGACGATTAGGATGAAAAATTATGTACTTTTCCCTATAATTACGTCGTTCAAAATTGCTCAGCTTCAATGAGGTCCTTAATAATTGCAAATGCCGTAGATCGAATTCTCGTAGTCGCTTCCCGGAGTAGAATTCACTTCTGCGTTCCCGAAATAACTAACTCCGATCGCCGGCACACGTTTTTATACTCGATAAAATTAATATTGAACTTTCTAAACCAATCCAGGGCGTTCCACTCTTACAACCGGAAAGTACACTCGCGACAACGATAACAATGTCCAAAGTAGAAAAGGCTTTATATACGTAGACATAAGGTTGCTTCTTGCTTGCATTAATAATCCGAGCTGTATCTATTTTTATGCCTACACATTTTATTACCCATCGTCGGGAACATTCTCCACCACTGAACCTAGGTCTCCCCCATAGATTGCCTCATAGGGCCGCATATTTGCCATAGTTGCGATACTTGGCAAGCGGACTGGTAACGACTGTGTATTTTTTTTAGTTGTTAATAGAAAGACTGCTGTCCTCTCCGCTGCTTTATAACATCTTACGAAACACACGGAACGATATGGGGTAGTGGATATTCTTACAACGCCACTACACGATAATTAATAACTTTGTTACCACTATAATCAAAGTAGTGAGATGCCTAACCGTACAAGATTTTGCAGAATGGCTCCGCATTAACAGTTTTCGTATTACGGTGTACAAATTGGTAATTAGCTCTCAAAATGCCTCACGCGTTCCGGATATACCGCATTTCTTAAAAAAAAAACACAATTAGCAAAGCAATATAGTCGTAAAAAAATCGTTAGTAATAATAATAATCTAATTACAAAGGCCCGCCACATACACCGTTTCGGAATTCCTAACGCAGCAAGTCGATACAAAGGCAAGGACCCGTCACAGACGTACGGTAGTTTTTTCCGTTCGAAATTTTGCGGCCAAAACGGGATTCCTTATGTGGTAACAGCGTAAGAGCATCCATTACCCCATTTCTTGTGTATCATAAAAGATAACTATGAAATATGCCTCAAAGATCTTAAGGCTTCCGATAGAGATGGTGTTATAAACATCTTTTTACGCCAGGCGGTAAAATAAGCAGACTGGTAACACGGGCAGCAGCGTCAAAAGTGCGAAAGATCTGGTACTGCGCTCTCCAATCCGCCTGCAAATTGTGACGAATAAGACAAATCCTTTTAATGGGAGAGGATCCTTTTCCAGCAATAGAATTTACAGACTGTTGATGATGAAGAAATATAATACTCAGGATGGATTTTCTGCTCCAATTAATTTAATAAAACACAGTCCCCTGTAGAGACAATCCATATTGCAAAAACACGTGGTAGATCCATGCTGCAGCTATATTAGTAGTAGGTACAGTTGTAGCACGAATGGGTCGGCTCGACCGTGAAAGGACCACGCTCTCACAGAATACCAGCGTAAAATAGCAGTTTAATGCTACTGTGTTTCGTATGGTGAGTGTAGAGAACCGGAGACCCATTTTACTGGAAAAGAGGCATTCTATATTAGTCCTCACGGCTGACAACGCATCTGCATTTTAATTCGCATACGGAGATCTATGTAGATGTCTATGGGCCACAGCAACCACTTACCATCAGGTGGACTGTGTGCTTGTTTGTAACCCTTATTTTATATAAAAAAAAAACAATGATAATCTTAATTGTCAATAGCTCTCCATCCATGATCATTGAACTTGGAATTATTGTTGTATTCATCCTTATAATTCAATAAACATATGTTGTTTTTCTATTAATTTTTACGTATTATTAACGATGGTTAATATAGTCTATCTTAGCAACAACGTTCCTCAAGTTTTTCTTTTTCATGCAAAAAATCACAATCGACCATATCTACAATGACGCACTTTTAATATTTAAGTAGATTTTCTTTCCTATGTATGTGATATATGTTACGATACTGTGGTATATATATATATATACTTGTTCATGTTGCTCGGATCGAGTTTTTATTTAGCCAAACTTATAACTTATTTTTATTTAGGCCACTCCCATCATTTCTGTAACATGTTATTGCTATTCCTTATTTTTGCAACAATCAAAACATGACTTTAGTTTTTATTTTAACAACAATCTTTATATATTTTTGAATTTCTTTCTATTTTAGGAGGACCGCAAAGAAGGAATGTCAGCATTTGTTGAGAAGAGATCCCCTAACTTCAAGAATGAATAAGCTCAACTTATATATTCTTACAAATGTTTTATGTAAATTAAAATTTTAGAGATGTAAGATTAAGTGCAATTTGTTATACAATTTTATATCTTTTATTACGATGTCAAACTGCCAATATACATTCTATTTTTCATGATTGTTTTTTATTTTCACATTTAGCTTATCATAGCGTTTACCAAGAATATGTCACCTGTGTCACGATTGATATCTGTTACAGTCAATAGGTCATCAAACTTTGTGAGAGGCAAAAAATTCACACAAATGTCCAGGCAATTACCAACACTAATTTCATTATTGAGTAGACAATTTAATATCCTGGATAGATTAGTCACTTTAAATGTACATTTGAAATCGTTTTCTAAATTCATTTTGTACAACATGTGTTAGCGAAGAATTAAGCGTTTTTTTGCAAGCATTCCAAAAACATTACTATCGGATGTTTGTCTTTTAACTTTGTTTTTAATTATTTTATGCCAAGATTCCAATGAATCTGTAATCCTGTTTTTTTCCGACTTACACAAAAATCAATATTTAAGGCTAGCTCAGACGTGTAGCCTAAAGCTAGAAAAAATATCTTGTTGCTGACCAGTAATGAAAGCAGCAAGTCATATAGAGCCAGCAAAAAAATAAAGTCGATCGATAAGCTGCACCAAGTACAAAGGTAATAATTATTTGTGTACATGCTATATTACTATGAAAATTTTAGGAAAAAAGTTAGCAGATATTTTGTTGCTGGTCAGTAACGGAAGCAGCAACTCGTATAGAGCCAGCAACAAAATAAAGTCGATCGATAAGCTGCACCAAGTAAAAAGGTAATAATTATTTGTGTACATGCTATTATATTATTATGAAAATTTTAGGAAAAAATATAGCAGATATTTTGTTGCTGGCCAGCAGTGAAACAGCAAGTCATAAAGAGCCAGCAACAAAATGAAATAATAATAATAATTTCTTTATTCAGGAAAAATTTCAAAAACATACATTTGCATCTGCGCCTGAACTTAAGCATTGAGCTTGTATCTCAGGCAACAGTGCTCTTTCTTATAGGACAATTTTACAAAAATCTTTCTGATTTAGGAACTTACGTAAACATATCAACAATATTGCTTTAAAGTATGAAATTAAACTTAAATATAGTTTTTAAGTGTGGAGTGTCAATTGTACCTCTTGTGTGTGTGTGTGTGTGTGTGTGTGTGTGTGTATGTGTGTATGTGTGTGTATGTATGTGTATGCGTGCGTGTGCGTGAGCGTGCGCGCGCGTCTGTGTGCTTGTGTGTGCGTGTGCGCGCGTGCGTGTTTGGGTGTGCGCGTGTGTGCGTGTGCGCGTGCGTGTGGGTGTGCGTGTGTGCGCGTGCGTGAACGTGAGTGCGCGTGCGTGTTCGTGTGTGCGCGCGTGTGTGTGTGTGTGTGTGTATGTGTGCGTAATTATTCATCATAGTAATAATTATAATACATCAATTAATCAAACAAAAGAAGACATCAATTAATAGTGTATTATTGATACACTCGCTATTAATAAATTATTCATTAAGTATTTCTGGTCTATATTCATAATTATGAACTTAACTACTAAGTATGACTTAAAATAAATTTTCCCGTTAATCGGGTAATAGTTAAGCTGCTGGCATATACAATTTTTCATGCACACTAGCATCCTTGCAATTGTCTTATACACACTACAATATTGAGATGCCGCATTCACGGAGCTGTAATTTTCAAGTAGTTCGGTATCTAGTCAGAGCGCGCGATGACCTATTATTAATCTATGTTCTCGACTTTCCTCTAGGTGGGTTAAGTTAAGGTGTGATCCGGTGGCATCGAATGGCTTATTTTTTTTTAATTTATTAACGTTACAACACGTCATACTAGTCAGTATAGGCATTGACCCTTTTGCCTTTTAATAAAAAACAACAACAACAAACAACTGTCATCTGTCATATTAAGTGTTTTCAACTGTAAACGTCATTTTGTGCGAGTGTCGAGTGCAATAGATTTTACGAAGTAATATCAGAAATTTATTTAGATACCTATAAAACAATAATAAAATATATTTTTAGTTGTATATTAAGTACTCTTTGACTATTAGTACTCACTCCATTTCTTTTTGGATGAATTGAGACAATAAACATAAAAGCCCAATATTATGGCGTGTTAATTTCTCTTCACAAAACTAGTGTTTTTGCTAGTTGCTTTAGGTACAAAAGTTATAATTTACAAGAATGTGTTACGCAAACAAGAAGTATTAAGGAAAAAATTAAAAATAGGATAAAAATTATCATTCAAAAAGGCGAAAATAACGGTTCCCATGTTTTGGGATCATGTTTACCGTAACAGGCACATTATGCAGGAGTTTGAAGATATAGAAATACACAAAACAAGTGTATCGGTTTTTGTAGCGCTTTTCTATCTCGAAATGTTGTATATATTAATCATGACGTTATCAATTTTGAACAGGCTAAATCAAAACTTGTCTTTTTAAAACATTTATCTGAAATATTGTGAGTATTATAGTTTATTGGAGATATTTTATGATCTATGATAAATCTTATTTGAACTTCAAAAATAATACTATTAATCCAAATTCTAAACAATCTTAGTGAATGGTTATGACTCATTGCAAAAGGATGTTGTATTTGTTATATTTATTGAAACTTGTAGTTTTGTATGTTTTAGCAATTATATTAGCACTCATAATTTATTTTTTCAGACACTTTAAAATGATTGGTACAAATAATCATTATATTGAGAGGTTATATCTTGATAAAAGGAGAAATGAAGAGGTTTATGTTGATACATATCCACTTCCTCAGCATCAAATTGATGGCATAAGATTTTTGTTTAGACAATTTAAAAATGTAACTATGAAACTTGCATTACCTATGTTTGTTATATTAAGGCTTAAGTACTTGCATATAAAACACTTTTTTGTTCCCACGCAGCAGTTAAATAGGATTATATAACATTTGTTAATAAAGTGAGTATTCAATTACGAAATTGATATAATGCTTTGTAAAATTATTTGACAAATAATGTTATGTGATGCTTAATAACAAATAGAAACAACATCAAATTATTACTTTTATTACATTAATCTAGGCATTAATATTGAAATCATCTAGGTATTCTGTTGTATTGTTGTTTTTCTTACTGTACTACTAAGGCTGACTGTGACTGGGGCAGTGTAAGAATATCTACGACTTGTGTAGTGTTGTAAGAGGCGACAAGGGGAAACAAATCAGGAGATGGGTTGCCGTTGCCAACCTGCTTGCCCAGCATGGCAACTAGGGCAAATATCCCCCCTGTGAGGCAATCTTTGGGTAGGCCTATGTTTAGCAGTAGACTTTAATAGGCTGTAAGAGTAACGGTACTTTTTCTAGCTTTCATTGTTCAGCGCATTCAGTAAAAGAACTTTTTTTAAAACAAGCTCTTTTAGCTCTTCATTCAAATGAATATGAATTATTGGTAACCAAATATTAAACAGTGTTATACAACATGTTATAATAGAAAGTTTTTCCTGGTGTTGGAGCAACACATTATGTAGAGATGCACATCAATGCCATATTCATACATCAGTCGAAAACGGCGACTCATCTAGGGTGTGGAAGTTTCTTAAAACAGTTGGGATTTGGTAGAACATCCCTAAATGCTGCTCCTAGTGTTAATGTTGAACTATTAAATCAACATTTTTCTAATCCTTCTAACTCTTTTGATAGTGATCATAAACTGCAAACACTTCTTTCTCTTTCTGTAACTCCGACTCCTAATTATCCTCCGTTCGTTTTTAGTCAGTTTACTGTATGTGATGTTAAGAAGATCATATTATCCATCTCAAATGCTATCGGTAGCGACATCATTAGCCGTAATATGATTATTCCTCTCCTTGATGTTATCACTCCCATTATCACTCATTTACTTAATGCATCTGTCTCTTCCTCTAAATTCCCTCAAGCCTGGAAGAGTGCTCATGTCATACCGCTTCCGAAGAGATCGAATCCCTCTGATTTTCGTCCCATCTCGATCTTACCTTTCCTTTCTAAAATCCTTGAAAAACTAATTTGCCAACAGCTGACCCTTTTCCTTAATAAGCACAATTTATTAAATTCTTTACAATCCGGTTTCCGTCCTGGTCATAGTACGGCTACTGCCTTAATCAAAGTTACTGATGACATACGCTGGGGTATGGATAATAAACAACTCACAGTCATGACCTTGCTGGATTTCAGTAATGCGTTCAATACTGTTGACTTTGATATATTGTTGAGTCTGTTGTGTTCCCTTAACATATCTCCATTAGTAATTAACTGCTTTCAAAGTTATCTCTGTGGCTGTCGGCAGTGTATTTGTTTCGATGAAACTCACTCATCTTGGTGTGATATTACTGCAGGCGTGCCGCAGGGCGGCGTGTTGTCACCTTTACTCTTTTCCATTTTCATTAATTCAATTACTCATAAAATATCTTCTCTCTTCCACATGTATGCGGATGATGTCCAGATTTACACACAGTCAACTCTTGAGAATTTGTCGAATGCAATCGCTACATTGAATAACGATCTAAATATTATTCATGATTGGAGTAAATCATATAGCCTAAATGTCAATCCTAAAAAGTCTCAGGCTATCATTATTGGTAGCCAGAGCTTTATCTCAAGAGTTGACTGGTTCACCGTACCACCTATCGTATTCGATGGAGTTGTAATCCCTTACTTTAACAATGTCAAAAACCTTGGTATTTATATTGATAACTCCTTAAATTGGATTCGCCAACTGAATGAGGTAATGTATGAGGTATAAGTAAGAAAGCCTTTGTCGCTCTTTGTTCACTGCGTCGCCTTCGATCATTTCTTCCCATTCCTACAAAAATTATGCTCGCACAGTCTCTCCTCCTTCCGATTCTGGACTATGCTGACGCAAGCTATGTAGACATAACTGAGGACCAGCTAAATAAACTTGAGAGATTTCAAAATACTAGTATTCGGTTCATATTTGGATTGCGCAAATATGACCATATTTCACAATTTTACTCACGTCTCAAGTAGTTACCTATCCGACTTCGCCGGAACATGCATATTCTTTCTATTCTGTACTGTGTATTATTTCATCCTTCTGCTCCTCCCTATTTAAAGAAGTTTAATTTTGTAGGGCTTCCGGGGGAACATCTACGCTCTTCTAGTAAATTCATTTTAAGGGTACCAACATACCAACAAGGGTACCAAGGGTCTACAATCGTTTTTTAATAAATCTTTCACTGTCGATTCTATTAAGCTCTGGAATGCCCTAGCTTTGTATATTCGTGAAGCACAATCTATTGCAATCTTTAAGCGATAACTTAAAGAGCATTACTTGTCTCAATAGTTCGGAGACCGTTAGGATAAATTATGTGATTATGTATTTATTGTATTTATCAGCTTTATATTATTGTTTGAGGAATTTTGTAATTTATTTATGTATTTTAGGTAGATATGTAAGTTTGTTTATATATATACTCTTATATATGTATGTATATGTATATATTATATGCTTCACTTTCTTTTATTATGTTTTAGTAATTTATATCATTTCATGTGTTAGTTATTTATATGTTTTTTTATTGCATTTATTGTCTATATATCGCATGTATTGATATTATATTTTGTATAATTATATTGCACCACCTACCTAGTGAAGTGGCAGTGGGCCGGCCATATAGCTCGAAGAACCGACAACCGATGGGGAAGAAAGGTTCTCGAGTGGCAGCCTCGTACCGGTAGGCGAAGTGTAGGGCGACCCCCCACGAGATGGAGTGACGACCTGGTAAGGCATGCAGGAAGTCGATGGATGCAGGTGGCTCAGGACCGTGCTTTGTGGCATTCCTTGGGGGAGGCCTATGTTCAGCAGTGGACTTATGAAAGGCTGTAATGATGATGATGAACTACCTAGTATTCATTGTTTATTCCTTTACACCCTTGGTTGCTTGGAAGAGATCGCTATGTAGCGATAAGGCCGACAAATCGTACATTTAATCTGTCTTTTGTTATGTAATTTGTTTATTTGTTTGTGGTGTACAATAAAGTATATTCATTCATTCATATATAACATGTAACAAATGAAAGTAATATGTAACATATTATGTTTGAGCATGATATCATGTTATATAATGTTATAAAATTGCTGTGTGGGAGCACCATGATATAAACATAACATTAAACATTTGCAGAGGTTTATACTGGCTTAGTGTTTAATGGAATTATTAAGCTAAAGATAATTTGTCATGTAATGGTAGCGTTAAAAGAATCTACTGATCCATATCATTCCGTGGGTGTCGTTAAAGGTGACAGAGGAAAATGATACAGGAGATAGGCAGCAGCATTATTCTGTTAACAACTATAAAGTAATAAAAAACTACTGCTGCCGACTTGTCTGCCAAGCATCGCAACTATGGTAAATATCTGCTGTCTAGAAGGCAATCTATGGGTCTCTGTTCAGCTGTAAACATATTCAAGGTAGCAAGTAATGCAGCATGTTTGAAATCCATTCTTATACGTACGCTAGCTATGTTACGTCGTAACGTAGTTATAAACCTATTATGCAAAGACAAGTGAAGAGAGAAAGAACTTTAGGTTACTGATGAACGCAACAGCGGAAGAAGAAGAATTTTAAGGCATTACTTAGTGTCCTATAACACGATTCGGAGGGAATTTGTTGGGAGGTTACATCCATTCTCCCTCTTGTTCCTTCCTCAACCCTCTTATCTAAATCTATTAAGTCTGGAAACTGATTTTTAATATAAAATTTTCAAAAATACTTCCACATCTTCCTTGTGCCTTGGGATAATACAGCAACTATGAGACTTTTGTTCAGCAGTGGTCCTGTACCTCTAAAATAATGCAACGAAGTATATGTATAAGAGAAAATAACGCTGTTGTATCCACTGTATTATTTTATCATAATCATCATCACCAACTTAACAATCCAAGTCTAAGTATAAGCAAACTCTAAAATCTTACTTTGTACTGAAGCCACAGGGAGGTTCATTCAGGTTCAGTTTGCTGATGTGACTTCTTGCACCTTCCTTATTTTCTTCTGCAGTGAACTGGCTTTTTTATAGGATAGGGTGACAAACGAGCACAGAGTCCACCTGATGGTAAGTGGTTACTGTGACCCATAGACATCTACATATATCCTCAATAAAGAATAAAAATGCCGATGCGTTGTCACCCGTGAGGACTAAGATTGAATACGGAACACAGAAGTGTTAAGCTGCTATTTTACGCTGGTTTTCTGTGAGAGCGTGGTTCTTCCCCGGTCGAGCCGACCCATTCGTGCTACAACTATACTACTAATATAGCTGCAACATGGCTCTACCACGTGTGAAATAAAAAAAATAATAGTATGGCTGTGTGCCTACTGCTTCTTTAATTTACTTTAATATGCTAATTGAAATTTTTGTATTATTTTATTAACAGAAAAAACCGGGTATAATACTGAACAATCCTGAGGGTTATGGGAAAACTGTGCAAGTGGCACTGTTCTTGAATGCTGTTCACAAGATATTGAAGAATCCTGTGTTAATTCTGTGTAAAGGTGACAAGGAAGTGAATAAATGGATCAACATTTTTAAGATGTGGACAAAATATGCTGAGGGTATGTTACCTTACATTTTTAGGGTTCCGTACCTCAAAAGGAAAAAACGGAACCCTTATAGGATTACTTTGTTGTCCGTCTGTCTGTCTGTCTGTCTGTCAAGACCCTTTTTCTCAGGAACGCGTGGAGGTATCAAGCTTAAATTCATATCAAATACTCAAGACTACTGTCCCTTGAAGCTGTGAAAAAATCAAACTTCTAAGCCAACGCAATCAAAAGATACAGCCGTTTATGCCGCAAATATTATGAGGCAAGGGAATCAAAACCTACAGGGTACTTCCCGTGAACTCAGAATCTTAAAATTTGGTACGAAGCAACGTATTATAGCACAGATAAAGGAAAAATTGCGAAAAGCATAAATTTTTAGTTACATCATATAATAAAAACATTTTTAATAATTTTAAGCTACGGATTTGTTCGGAACCCTCAGTGCGCGAGTCCGACTCGCACTTGGCCGGTTTTTTTTTTTTTTTTTGGAGATTTTGGCCTGGTATCTAGACCTTTAGGCCAAGTCTTGAGTATTTTTATTCGGTTTATTATAATTTCCCCACTGTATTTTTGATGAATTTATATAGAGGCACGTAATAAGATCTATTTTTTAACATATCACTCAGGCGGCGGGAGGGATCTTGCACTGTCACTTGATTTTGCACTATGTCACTAATTTCACTGACAAGAATCAATCTGTCAAATGAAAAGCACTCACATGTAAATATGAAATGTTCGATATCACCAACAGAATTATTGCAGAAGGTGCAGTAGCTGCTCTCCACTATGCCCAATCGAGCCAGGTGGGCCGGGACGGTGGAGTGACCAAAGCGCAGTCTATTTATAGTGGTAATAAAGTCCCGACTGGCCATTTTCAGTTTGTTATACCATGGTGCTACAGGTAGTTTTTCTTGAACAGTTCCATACCATTTACCCTTCTGTTCTTGATCTTGTTTCCAAAATTCGACCCATAAGCTATTGATCTGGTTGTCAATAGATTGATAACAGTCGGTCAAAGGTACTTTTATTGTGGAGCTAACATCCAACATGTTCGTTCCATCACGTGCAATTTTATCTACTATCTCATTTCCTGTTATACCCCTATGTGATGGAATCCACATGAAAGAGACCTGTATACCCTTTTGTGCATAACTAAATAACAATTTTTTAATATTATACAAAATATAGTTTTTTTTAAAGTCAAATCTGAGATTGGTTAAACTTTGGACCATACTTAAACTGTCTGTTAAAATTAAAAAATTATTAAAACTATTTATATGTGCAATCCTCTTCAGGGCCTCGAGGGCCGCATATACCTCTGCAGTGAAAACACTGCATTTAGGGTCCAGAAGAAAACTTTGACCAAACTTGCATTGTGGATCATAAACAGCACTGCGCACAAAGAGCTCACTTTTGCTACCATCTGTATACAAAGTATAGTAGTTATTGTCGGAAAGAAAACTTAATAATTCACAATTATTAAAAATTTTTTTGGTAACAATATTGGTCTCAAATATAATACAGGAATATGGGTATGTGTAGCATGTCCACTTTGATTGTTTAATTACATTTTTAAAATCTTCATTCATTTGCTGTACAATGAGAGGCAAAACTGGAAAATAACCTCTTAAAAGCTCACCTCCCGAAGTCTGCTGGGCCGAGCATTGTAAAGGAAAAGGTACTATTTTTTTGAGAACATTATCATTACCAGATACCAGCTTTAGTAAATATCTCTCTATTAGCAGAAGTCTTCTAAGACACAGTGGCATTATTTTGGTTTCAACTTCCATAGCTCGTATGGGAGTTGAACACATAGCCCCAGAAATAATACGCAGAGCTTTGTTTTGAATTATGTCTAGTTTTTTTACACAACTACTATTTGAGTAGGCTAAACAACTGTAGTCGAAATGGCTTCTGACTATAGATTTATATAGCATACTTAAAACTTTGGGGTCTGCACCCCAAGTCACACCAGCTAAACATCTTATAATATTTAAGCCCTTAAGAGAGTTAGTTATAATGTGATTGATGTGTAAATTAAAACAAAGTTTGTTATCAATGACAACACCCAGGAATTTATGGTTAGATACAACTGAAATTGGATGATTATTGTAGAGAATGCCATTAGAGGGAAAATCTTTACTAAAAATCATGGCCTTGCTTTTGTTGGGGTTAATCTGTAGAGCCAACTTGTCATTATAATATATGTACAATTGATCTAAAGCATTATTTATACTATTTACAGCTTTATCTACATTATGGTCTGTACAATATATTACAAGATCATCCGCAAATTGTAAAATATTTACACCTTCTATATTTACAAAATTAAGAATTTGACTAGTGTATATGTTGTACAACAATGGAGATAATGTAGCCCCCTGCATTGTACCTTTGGAGACCCTTCTGGGACCATGGAGAATATTATTATGCCTTATATACAAAGTTCTATCTATTAAAAAATTAAATAACCAATGGCAAAGTATGCCTGGTATACCAATGTCAGAAAGAACTTGAACCAAAATGCCAGGATCTACATTATCAAACGCACCTTCAACATCCAGAAAAACACAAACACTGGACTTATTATTATTATTGGCATATTTCAGATCTGACAAGAGAGAGATGAAGCTGTCAGCACAACTTCTGCCTCTCCGGAAGCCATATTGAACATGTGGAATGATGTTATTCGCCTCTACATAACACTCAAGACGCATCTTTATCATGTTTTCATTAAGCTTTCCAACACAAGATGATAAAGATATAGGACGATATGAATTAGGATCTTCAGGTGGCTTGTCAGGCTTAAGTAGAGGGATTACACACTGTGTTTTCCAAGATTCAGGAATTTTTTTTTAAGTGCCAAAGAGCATTAAGATTAGCTAATAGTTTCTTTTGTACGGACTGATTTAGGTTTTTGATCAAAATGTATGGACAATTATCTAAACCAGGGGTTGTGTTTCGTCTGGATTGTAAACTTGTACAAAACTCACTCCAAGTAAAGGGTTCTATGAGGAAACTGGACTTCTGAAGACTATTATTAATTTGAAAATAACTTTCTAGATTATCAATAACCCTACATCCATTTTGTGATAATTTGTCTAAAAGAGGGACTACAAATTCGTCTTTATATGTTCTATTATTGCATTTTATTCGTTTAAATAACTTGATGTATTTCCAAATAATACTAACAGGTGTAGTTCTGTTAAAAGTATTACAGATGTTAGCCCAACCATTGCGTTTATGTTCTGAAATAGTCTTTTTCTTAACAGCATTAAGTCTTTTGTAATTAATGTAATTATCAATGGTTGGATCTCTTCTGTACAGTTTTAAAGCTTCATAAGTTTTAATAACACTTTGTTCACATGTGTCACTCCACCAAGGTGCTGGAGGTTTGCAACGATAGTTGTTTGCTTTGACAAACTTTGGCACAGTATCCCTCCTAAGTGTATCAAGCCTTTCAATAAATTCATCATATGATTGTAATGGATTCTCATTATTAACTTCAAAATTAGAAAAAGCAGTTATAGACAGCTCATTGTATTTTGTCCAGTCTGTCTTGTTGTATAAGAATTTTTCAATGGGAGGATTAATTTGGTATCTATCAACTGACAATAAAACACGAGTAAGCGTAGGAAAATGATAGCTCCCCATACAATCATCATGCACCCACCATTCGCATAGTGGAGTGATTGAAGCACTACAAAAGCTGACATCAATAGCCGATGGATTTCGGTTAGGATAATTAATAGTAGTGAAGCTACCATTGTTGAGGACACATAGATTAAATTCATCAATTAAATCGTATAACTGATGACCCCGACTTTTCGTGGTCATACACCCAAATGCCACATGGTGAGCGTTGAAATCTCCAGCCACATATATTGGCTTAGGCAAATCTCTAATTATATCACGCAGTTTACTTATTCTGAAGTTACCATTCGATGGAGGGCAGTATACACATAAAATCGTTAATTGTTTACCACTTACATATAACAATAATGCCACAGTCTGAATGTCTTGGTAAAATCTGGTTTGAATAATATTATATTTAAAATACGGTTTGATCAAAATTGCTACTCCACCGTGCTCATTTTGGGCATTATGATAGTGGAAATTATATCTCGAAATGTTAAAATGCTGAGTATCTTTCAGCCAAGTTTCATTGAGTAGACAGATATCAACATTTTGTTCATCTAAAAATTTAGACAATAAGGGTTTTTTCCTATGTATACTTTGAATATTGTACTGAGCTATACATAACTGCTGTACGTTCTGTACTGTACTGTCCATTATTGTGACAGATTTTTTAAAAGTAAGTCTTTAATGAACAGTGTAGTCACAGGTTCATTATCTGTTTTATTACCCAATTCGACTAAAGTTTGGACCATTGCCATCAAAATATTCTTATTGTTTGCAATTTGAGCTTTAAGTTGAGTTTGGTTCAAGTTGGGTTCAGGCACTGTTTTATTTACATTATTTACAATTTTTACATTTTTATTTAATTTATGTACATTTTGGCTTATTGATGGTAGGGTCTTAACAATGCTGCTCGACTGTGCAGGTAAAGCCGGAAAATCTGATGACTTAATTGTATTAGCTACAGAGGCATAAGTAATTTTACCCTTTTTTTCAAGTATTTTTTTCATTTTTATTGGGCAAGATTTGGAAATGGCCAGGTGGGGACCACTGCAATTGACACAACACAGGTTCTCTTTTTTATCACAGTCTCTGAAATTATGTTCCCCAGCACATATCGAGCAACGTTGTTTACCATTACAAATTTTCGCAGGGTGGTTGAACTTGAAGCACCGGAAGCATTGTTGCAACGGTGGGACATATTCAAACACCCTGAACGAAAATAGGTCATATTGGATGTTGTCGGGCAGAACATTTGATAGGAAAGTTATACTGACCGTCTCGAGACCTACAGTACTTTGACCGACTTTTTTCGTGAATCTTCTCACTGAAATAATTTCATAAATCGAAGACAGTTTCGTATATAATTCCTTGTTCGAAATGTTGGTAGGCACATATCGGATGATTCCAGTTTTTTCTATCTGCGCTGCCGGAATATGCGCCTTCAAGTTGTGCTTTGTTAAAAAGTCTGTATTTGTAATGAAATTATTGGCAGTGTTGTATTGTTTAAAAACAACCGCAATTTTGTTGGCATTGACTCTATGTAAAGCTACCACACCTTTCACCTCCGAAGTAAAAATATGATTTAAGTAAACTGGACTTTTATTTCCAAGTTTAACCTGTTTGTCCCGGCTTTCAACAAAAACTTTGAAGTCCGTATTTGTACAATGTTCAGGATAAAGTCTCAGATAACCTGGCTTAAAAAACGGAATAAAGTCATCCTCACCGCCGCCCACTTCAGGTCCACTTTCCTTCGTACCTCTTTTACGAACAATTTTGGATCGTTTCGGGGTTCCACCTGGATCCTCCGGTTCATTCATTTTAACAATGAACAAAATGTACAATTATTTACACTGAACAGGATATTTTAACGATAAATATAAAATTTAAATCGACCGCCTCGTTTGGAGTTCCCGCCAAAAAAAAACTCACTTGGCCGGTTTTTTCCTTTCAAGTATATACTTATAATGAAATAAATGTCGGGACATGTAAGTCAATATTACCTATTAAATTCATGATCAATTTTCTTTGGATAAAAAGTTCAAAATCTTAAAGTTCTTCTTCCTCTAGTGCTGACTCCTAACCTTCCTTTAGTGCCACTGTAGTTTAGAACAGTGCAGCTAGTGGGCTCTAGCCTATCCGATAGGTGGTAGAATAAGTTTCTCTCTGAATTCAGCCTAAGCTGTTTACAGTGTAATTATAAAATGTATTAATAACTCGACCATAGCGACACGTATCAGGTTTTGATTTTGTGTATTACTTTTGGGTATTATATACACAGTCAGGTCACAAATATTGTCACACAGTAAAAACTTTTCTTTTAGAATGCTGGCCACAAAAAAGTTTATTGAATTCGAATTTCGAATTGTTCATGAAAATAAAACTATATACTTTTTAGAATTTTACTCATTTTTAAATATGGAGTGGACGCTTAAAGAAGACAGTGTTGCAGTTATTGCGTTGCATCGTTGCGGTTACGCGCCAATTCAAATTTTTGACATACTGAAAAATTTGAATATAACCAAAAGATTCGTTTATCGTACCATCAAACGATACAATGAAGACTAGTGTAGATGACAGGTCAAGAAGTAGTCGCTCTCGGTCTGTTAGGACTTCAGCAGTGATAAAAGCTGTGAAGGCGCGAATTCTAAGAAATCCCAAACGTAAGCAGAAACTGTTGGCCCGTCAGATGGGGTTAAGCAGAACCACGATGAAAAGGGCGTTAAATGAAGACTTAGGACTTCGGGCATATCGAAGAAAAACAGGACATCGTTTGAATGCTCGTCTAATGGACCTGAGACTGAAGAGATGCCGCGCTTTGTTGAAGCGGTACGCGGGAAAAAATATCGGGAAATTCTTTTTTCGGATGAAAAAAATTTTACCGTAGAAGAGAGCTACAACAAACAAAATGATAAGGTGTATGCACACAGTAGTGAAGAAGCGAGCAACCGTATTCCGCGTGTCCAACGAGGACATTTTCCATCCTCGCTCATGATATGGTTGGGAGTTTCTTATTGGGGCTTAACAGAGGTACATTTTTGTGAGAAAGGTGTAAAAACGAATGCAGTTGTGTATCAAAATACAGTCCTGACGAACCTTGTGGAACCTGTTTCTCATACTATGTTCAATAACAGGCACTGGGTATTCCAACAAGATTCGGCGCCAGCTCATAGAGCGAAGAGCACACAAGACTGACTGGCGGCGCGTGAAATCGACTTCATCCGGCACGAAGACGGGCCCTCCTCCAGTCCAGATTTGAATCCGTTAGATTACAAGATATGGCAACACTTGGAGGAAAAGGCGTGCTCAAAGCCTCATCCCAATTTGGAGTCACTCAAGACATCCTTGATTAAGGCAGCCGCCGATATTGACATGGACCTCGTTCGTGCTGCGATAGACGACTGGCCGCGCAGATTGAAGGCCTGTATTCAAAATCACGGAGGTCATTTTGAATAAAATTTAGTGTCATAAGAATCTATGTTTTGTTAAGTTCATTTTGATAAATGGTTACATAATGAATAAACTTGTTTCAATTATTTTATATTAAACATGTGACAGAATTTATGACCTGACTAGGTATAATACAGTAGGCGCTCGGTCACGAACATCCGGCACCGATTTTTTTTCTCTGTACCGGATTGCTGGAATTGCCGGATTATTGGATTTGTATTAGAAATACATGTGCAAAATGTTTAATACATGATATGGGAAATAAATTCTTCATATGGATTTTTACAGTAAAAAAATATTTTGTTAATTAAGGTCGGGTAATTTATTATAAAAATAAAATTGGTAACATATTTTATTTAATCAATAATGACAATATGTACCTATGTATGTTGTCACTATGGAGTGTAGAGTACAAGGAGAACCATCTTAAAACATCTTTTTATTGGAACATCTATTTATTGAAAATAGAGGTTCCAAAACCTACTACAATAGAGCGGGCGTCTGAAAAACTCCGATATGAAGATAGCTGTTGTGAACGGAGTGAAGTCAGCTGAATTCAAATATTTAAAAAATTTAATGATTAGAGTAGTTAGTAAAATGCCAGTATACAAAATCTCAACTATTTACGTAGTACAAAACCAAGCGGATTGGTCGGTCCTTGTTTATTTCTCCATCTTATTCTAATTATTTTTGGCGCTTTTTTTAATTTATCCTATGCTACTGCAGTGCCACCCTTATTGGACACGTTTTTAATGACACTTTTCATATATAGAGATGGTCCTCCTTCTCTCGACACTCCATAGTTGTCACATTATTATTACGTTAAACATTTTAATTTTTTTCAATTGTGGAAGAGGACAATTGTGCTTTGTTGAAAAAATCAACAATTTTACCTTGCTTCTTGCTGTAGTAAATTTTATTGATAATATCTTATCTCAACTTCCTCAAAGTCAATAAAGAGTTGCCTGAAGCATTGTTCTCCTCTGCCCAACCACAACGCCCTCCTCCCACTCTGTAATCTGTCATTCGATTGTATGAATTGAATTGTTTGTAACGACAACTTCAAAATTGTTCATCTTACCTGAAGCCGCGAGTCAATCGCGCGCTCCGCCACTAGTTCGACATGAATACACACAAGCAACATCATACGTTTGATATTGCCCCGAGCGCTCCGCGCGCGATTGTCGCCAGCTTGCTCGCTACTTCCAACGCATCAGCGTTTTGTACGTGGACACTTGCATATAAAGCTGTGTTTGATATTACGTGACCGCGCTCGCCACCGCGCCCGCGAGATGACGTGAACAAGCACTAATATTACTGAACTCGTATTCGAAAATTACTCAAAGGATCAACACGCTTAATTCAAATACTGAATGTATAAACAATTGAATGTCATAAGATTTTTGAATTTATTATTTTAGTTTCGTGTAAAAAAGTTTTCACCGTGAACCTAGGACCATACACGCTTAATTTTAATTCAAAGTGGCCCCGTGTAGTGGCGATGTAAGAATATTCACTACCCCATATCATCCCGTGAGTGACGTAAGAGGCGACAGAGGGAAACAGATCAGATGGGCAGCAGTGTCTCCATAATAACTGCGGTTGCCAACCCGCTTGCCAAGCGTGACAACGATGGCAAATATAATAGATATAATTATTAGGCAATCTATGGGGAGGCCTATGTTCAGCAGTGAACTTTAATAGGCTGTAATGTTAACTCCATTAAAATAAACAACTTCATACTTTCATCCATATTATGCCTACATTCGGATTGAAATCAATACCTGCGGAAACTGAGCATACAGCCTATAATACGACTCATTTTCCTTTGATTGTTTTTTTTTTTAATTTTTTTATTTCAGAGGATATAGTAGTTGATCCTACCAATATTTTCGTGAAGAAGTCTATATTCATCAAGAATGCAACGGAAACAGCGGCGTATTCCCGGCGCGATTGGAGCGTGGTTGTTGTGAAGAACGACTTAGTGCCAAAGGACTTGTTAAAAGTGCCCTTCAACACTGCATACAAAGTATGGCTGACCACTATCGACATGCGAGTAAGAATAATCATTCTATTGATTTTTTTTTATTTGATTTTTCTATTGAATTCAGATGACAGTCTCATAAGAGGGATGTAGCTCTCATTATGTTATGTATTTTCGCTCCGCTGGATCCCTTCCTTGTCGACTTACCACGCATTCGAAACAAATCGTTTGCTACATGTTCATAATGCGTGGAGCAAAGGAGTGGAACAATTTGCCAGCGTCTGTCTTTCTATCCCGATTATAATGTGGCAAGAGTGAATAGGTTTTGGTAGGTTTGGTTAAGCTAATTGCGTTTTGCCATCTTCGGCTGCATCACCGCTTACCATCAGGTGAGATAGTGGAGAAGCACTGGCTTATAATAGTTTAAAGGAATATGTGTTTTATTAATGACTAGCTGACACCCGCGACTTCGTCCGCGTTGCTTACCTTACACATATCACCGAACACGTAATGATTATAAAATTCGTTATTTCTTAAAACTTTAATAACTTTATATTAAATAAAGATATCGAAATATTTGTTTTTTAGATAAGCGGCAAGTGTCTGAGAAATAAAACTTAGAAAACCTAATTTAAACCTATCTAGTAGTTTTCTGTGATGCGCACACAACTCCAACCTTATTTTATTTATAAAACGATACATTGTATAAGATTCAGAGATCCAATAAAGGTATATTGGATTTCCAGCTCTGATATTTTCTAAAAAAGGGCCCCTAATCATTTTAATACAGAGACCATTATAACTGAGTTATATTACTGTCTCCTGGCTCATTTCGAAAACGACATCTGAATATGAATGAACTGTGAGAAATTCAAAAACGATCTTCACAGTTCAGATATTTGTCAATATAACTATCTCGATTACGTCACACGTAAAATACGCAAACCAATGACAGTAATCAGAAAGGTGAGAGACATTATTTTGCCAAACATAGCAAATATGGCGAACTCCCTAGAACGGGAGAGGCCCATGGCCCAATAGTGAATTTATAAAAAAGAAAGTAAAATCCTACAATCAAACAATATTTTCGGTGAAAAATAAAACCACAATTAGTAAAATTAAAAAAAAATTGTACAACCGACTTCAATATAAATTATTAAGGATAACTCAAAAACTACTGGTCAGACCTTGATCAAATTTAACTGGGATCACCTGGGAAGTACACCCTTTGAAACGAAAGAAGAATTTTTCAAATTGGTTCAGGCGTCTTCAAGTAATCGTTGAACGACCTCCCCTCTTTTTTTAAGTCGGTTGAAAAGAGGTTAAAATTTGAAAACAACTACTTGCCATGCATCATAAATGTTGTTTCAGTATCTTTTAGTCATGGAAATCATTAATAAAAATTATATAATAGATCATCAGAAAAAGTTCACAAAAAATAAATTGTAACTGAGAAATATTTTTCTCGTAAATGCTAATATTGATCGCCTAACTAATTCTGATAGCGGATTATTCAAATTTTAATATCAGTATTATCAGATCAGAGAGAGTCAACTTCTTAACATGTTCCAACTTTTACAAGGCCTGCCACTTACGATTAAAGATAATTGGCTTAATGCAAAGCTAAATGATTTTACGTGCCTTTGAACTATGTTGCTAAATCTAATTTTGGGCACCCAACACTACGTTTTGCCGGTACTAAGCTTCTACCATAAATAGTATAAACAAACTTTACACAAGTTTGTTTATACTATTTCCATTTTTTAGATTTCCATTATTAGATACGTCTAATTCAACAATGGTTATTTCTGCATCGAATTTCGTCCAGCTTATTGTCGATTCAGTTATCTAATTAGTTTGTTCATATGTCCTCAATATACACAGTCAGGTCATAAGTATTGTCACACAGTAAAAACTTTTCTTCTAGAATGCTGGCCACAAAAAAGTTTATTGAATTCGAATTTCGAATTGTTCATGAAAATAAAACTGTATACTTTTTAGAATTTTACTCATTTTTAAATATGGAGTGGACGCTTAAAAAAGACCGTGTTGCAGTTATTGCGTTGCATCGTTGCGGTTACGCGCCAATTCAAATTTTTGACATACTGAAAAGGACATTGCTCTGCGCCCATACATTGTTCGCCCTGGAACCAAGAGCATCGGAAAATTATGTATTTTATTGTTAATCATTAGTAAATTCCTATTTGATCTTATTTTTATAGCGGACTAGCTGCATAATAGATATATTTCAAAAAAAAAATCAGATTTTTAGGTTATAATCGAACCACGAATGTTACGGTTTTTCATAGATCTGAGTGATTTTTAACAAACTGAAAAAAGATGTCCTAAAAAATTTAGCTATTTTTAGTACCTATCTACATAATTAGATATGCAGTTTTTGTTCTAAAGCCTAAGTGTATGTAAGTGCAACGTATAAATGCATAGAATCTAGTTAACAAACCTGCTTTCTGAGCATTGGTTTTGAAATGAGAGATAATATTTGTGTGTATTAATGTTAAAAAATGTATATTTATAATGGCTGTTAGCATTTAGATGTTGTCATTAGCATATACGGTAGGGTAAGATACCTAGTACCTAAATGCATAAGGATTTAGACATGCCGTCGAACAGCGAGCATATCAACCACGGTTTCAACCAAGTTTCAACAGCGCGCGTGTGAACAGCGTGAATATTATCGACTACTATAGTGCATTTGCAAGCGTGTGCGTCTGGACGGCGCTGTTCAAACGCGTGACTATGAAACCAGCCTTACCGACTTAGTACGTAATTGGTAGTATAAGTTGTTTTTATACCTACATTAACTTATTATGTTTGAATTAGAAATAAAACACAGATTAACTTCATGTTTATTGTTCATCTTCTAAATTGGAAATTAGAATATTGTCTAAAAACTGTACAGGGATGTCGATATTATTTTGATGTCTCGTAAAGCTCAAGTACCAAATAATGGTCATAACATGGGCGCAGCAACCGATGGTTCTGCGTACAACGATGCAATTACAGCAATATTGCACGATTGCTTCTCTGTTCATCTTTCAACAATATTGTACCACCAGCAGAACCGCAATTTACACAACATACACTTTCCATTGCGTATGCGTAAGTCCGTTTATGAATGCTAGGTTATCGTTTGTGTGGTACACAGTTCCAAAAATCACAGCAAGGTAAGTTGTTCTTAAAAGCAATCAGAGTCCCTTAAATAGCCAAGTTGTAATGTTCAATATTTAGTCCCAAAAGTCACCACAACACCGATACAATTACAAAGACAATTACAATTGCAAACGACGCCAACCAATGTAATTTTGACAGAATGAGAGATGACAGTAGAAAATAGGTATGTCAATTCGAAATCGTTTAATCGATTATTTATAGTAAAATAATCGATTTTCCAGATCGATATAGATCTGAAGAATCCTTGTCCAATGTCGATACAAAAACGTCTCGAATCGGTCTTATTCAAGAACTAGCTATATTTCAAAAGATTCAAGAAACACTTTTGCATAGTTGGAACATCTGTTCCTTGTGACAGACAGAAAAACTGTTCTATTCTGGGTTCGATCCGGGTGTTAATAGCTTGAAGTTCCCAGTAGTAGCACGGAGTCTGGATTTGTGTCCGGTGTTTGGCAATACGCGTAGCCCCTATTACATGGGACGTATAACATATCAGTACTACACAACTCTACCTACTCCTTCTGGGAAATACAGGTGTGATGTTATGTTTATTAATTAAATGATGTTTCTATACAGTTGCTTTTATTTACGGCAAATTATCGTCAATAATGTTCTGTGTCTATATTAGGCATGTTTGAAAATGTCGCGTTTGATCAAAAATAGATCTGTTAATGCTTGATTTAATCGAGAATCGATTCTAGTATGTTCGATTCATATCGATTTGGAGATCGTATATTTTTATGAGAGGCTGACAAGTGAAAAGTTACCATTTAGTGACATCAAAAATAGGAACGAAAAATACGATACGATTTATGAATATTTCCTAAGATTCATTATAGCTATACGTTGCAAACAGTATTAAATACATCATCTTTTGTCATACGATAATATTAATACCATATCAAGTAGGACAATATCCTACTTTACTTATAATAACACGTGCGTCTCTACTTCTTCCATACTTGTTACAATATTAATAATAATATCTGTATCTAGTCTGCAATATTGCTCTTTTTAAAGAACACATTTATAATTAATGCAGTAACTAGAAGTGATTTTTGTTAAATTAATTGTCGTAAACTCGTTAGTTATCGTTTAGTAGGACGTAAAATACACTCCTTTCTAAACGATTATTAGAAAATCCTGAATAATTATCTTTACGAATATTTTTCTTCAGCATTATTCTAACTACCAATTCAAAATCGAGTATGACCTCATTCAATAGGTATAGTAGGTTTTTTAAATTATACTTTTAGGGAATAATATAAAAGAATATAAAGGAGATGGTAATTTAATATTTTTATTGTAGCTTCTTTTTGCAACTTTATTCGAAATAAATTGAAAATGTAATTCAGATTAAAAAATATACAACAGTTTATTAAAAATTCAAAAATCGATTACGATTGATTGCGCATCCCTAATCATTTTTCGACACTTCATGATGTTTGGAGAAGATGGCGGCGATTAATGTTATTAGTCGAGTATAATACTTTTTAATGTTAATTTTTGCCCGCAGCTAGTCCGTGTTATAAAAGTATTTGCAACTAACATAATAAAATAGAAAATTAATTATCGTGTATGTCCGATGATTTTATTACACAGGGCGATTTTGGACATTGTCCTTTGAATATAACCAAAAGATTCGTTTATCGTACCATCAAACGATACAATGAAGACTCTAGTGTAGATGACAGGTCAAGAAGTGGTCGCCCTCGGTCTGTTAGGACTCCAGCAGTGATAAAAGCTGTGAAGGCGCGAATTCAAAGAAATCCCAAACGTAAGCAAAAAGTGTTGGCCCTTCAGATGGGGTTAAGCAGAACCACGGTGAAAAGGTTGTTAAATGAAGACTTAGGGCTTCGGGCATATCGAAGAAAAACAGGACATCGTTTGAATGCTCGTCTAATGGACCTGAGACTGAAGAGATGCCGCGCTTTGTTGAAGCAGTACGCGGGAAAAAAATATCGGGAAATTCTTTTTGCGGATGAAAAAATTTTTACCGTAGAAGAGAGCTACAACAAACAAAATGATAAGGTGTACGCACACAGTAGTGAAGAAGCGAGCAACCGTATTCCGCGTGTCCAACGAGGTCATTTTCCATCGCTCATGGTATGGTTGGGAGTTTCTTATTGGGGCTTAACAGAGGTACATTTTTGTGAGAAAGGTGTAAAAACGAATGCAGTTGTGTATCAAAATACAGTCCTGACGAACATTGTGGAACATGTTTCTCATACCATGTTCAATAACAGGCACTGGGTATTCCAACAAGATTCGGCGCCAGCTCATAGAGCGAAGAGCACACAAGACTGGCTGGCGGCGCGTGAAATCGACTTCATCCGGCACGAAGACTGGCCCTCCTCCAGTCCAGATTTGAATCCGTTAGATTACAAGATATGGCAACACTTGGAGGAAAAGGCGTGCTCAAAGCCTCATCCCAATTTGGAGTCACTCAAGACATCCTTGATTAAGGCAGCCGCCGATATTGACATGGACCTCGTTCGTGCTGCGATAGACGACTGGCCGCGCAGATTGAAGGCCTGTATTCAAAATCACGGAGGTCATTTTGAATAAACTTTAGCGTCATAAGAATCTATGTTTTGTTAAGAGTTCATTTTGGTATATAAATGGTTACATAATGAATACACTTGTTTCAATTATTTTATATTAAACATGTGACAGAATTTATGACCTGACTAGGTATTTTGTTTTATTAACATGTGTTTTTTTTTCTATTATTAAAAAAATTATCATTTTTTTTATTTCAGAAAGACATTCAAATGCTGAATGCAATTTATGGTTGGCTGTATTCAGAGAAAAAATTCAATGTAGAAAATTACCTGGCATCAAAAACAAATTATGAAGGATCATTAAATAAATTGCTACTGCTGGACGCATTCCTAGAAGACGTTGTTATAGCAAGAAATGATTTTATGACGCCTTTTAAGACTGATGAGGTAAAATTAGAATTTTGTTACTCGATTTTATATTTTAATTTGATAATTTATTTATTATATGCATATTCAACAACTTATATATAAAACTTCGAATTTGTCTCTTCTCTTGTTATGCATGCATATTAAATATATAAATTTTAATGGACAATCATCAAGAACCGATGCAAAAATTTATAAGCCATACAAATTCTTGTTCGGACTTCCGGTCCGCGCCCAAATGCACTTATGTAAAATAGAATAGAATAGTTTGGAAAATCCAAAAGAACACGCCTCATGAGCGTTTTATTTAATTTTGATCAAAAAAATAAATTACCAAAATAAATCGATTACCCAAAGTATAAAATCGATATAGGCTGCATGGTACAGTTGCCCTTTGTCTATCAAAGGGTTGAAGAAGAAAATGAAATCGCCATTAAATTTTTAATAGCAATATAATTTACAAAACTTTAAAATCATTATATTAACAAACGACGCGTACTAGGCTATTGATATGAAATAGGGAACCAGTTGACGTAATTCTGAATCTAATAAAAAAAACCGGGTCTCGATACGTCAATTTTTTCGACAATTATCGTGATCATATATGAAATCAACATCCGGATGTCCACGTAAAAATTTTTCGAACTCTTTTTTGTCTAAGTAGCCATATAAAACGATTTTTTAGAAAATATTAGATGGACTAATTAGTGTTTACTTGATATACGGCTACTCATATTATCGTATGAGTGCAATATGGTTATGATGGAGACATTTTAAGACCACAAAATTGTTTGATCTTGACGTGTCGGGAGTAATACACTACCTAACCAAAAACTCTTCTCGTTATGAGGCGTCTAATAAAATAGGACAAAAGTTGGAATAAATAATATATAAATATATACAACATATAAAATAATTAACGCATATCCTCAGACACCCCAATTAGTATATTATGTTATAATCATAATCATTCATTCATCATTACAGCCCGTCACAAGTCCACTGCTGAACATAGGCTTCCCCCAAAGAATGCCACAAAGCACGGTCCTGAGCCACCTGCATCCAACGACTTCCTGCATGTGCTACCAGGTCGTCACTCCATCTAGTGGGGGGTCGTCCTACACTTCGCCTACCAGTACGAGACTGCCACTCGAGAACCTTTCTTCCCCATCGGTTGTCGGTTCTTCGAGCTATATGGCCGGCTCACTGCCACTTCAGCTTACTAATCCGTTGGGCTATGTCGGTTACTCTGGTTCTACTGCGAATAACCTCATTTCTAAGTTTATCACGCAGAGAAACTCCGAGCATTGCCCTCTCCATAGCTCGCTGAGCGACTTTGAGCTTCCTCATACGGCCAGCAGTGAAGGACCACGTCTCAGTTCCGTAAGTCATCACTGGCAACACGCACTGGTTGTACAATTTCGTTTTAAGGTTTTAAGGTATGTCTGACGAGAAGATGTGTCGTAGCTTCCCGAACGCTGCCCAGCCGAGTTGAATCCGTCGATTGACCTCTCGGTCGAAGTTGGACTTACCTAGTCGGACTATTTGCCCCAGGTAAACATACTCGTCAACAACTTCGAGCTTAGTGCTCCCAACAACTACCGGCATAGGTGTGACATGGACATTAAACATGATCTTTGTTTTGTCCATGTTCATCTTAAGACTTATCCGTTGGGAGACACTATTGAGGTCATTGAGCATAGTGCTTAGGTCCTCCACCGATTCTGCCATAAGGACTATATCGTCGGCAAATCGAAGGTGAGTGATGTACTCGCCATTGATGTTAATACCGTATCCTTTCCAGTCCAGTAGCTTGAAAACGTCTTCCAATGCAGCGGTGAAGAGTTTCGGGGATATAACATCACCCTGTCTTACACCTCTCTGCAATTGGATAGGTTTCATACTCTGGTTCTGTACTCGGATAGCCATCGTAGCTCTACTGTACAAACACTTCAGCACTTCGATATACCGACAGTCAACTTGACACCGCTGAAGGGACTGCAGCACCGCCCAAATTTCGACGGAATCAAAGGCTTTCTCATAGTCCACATACGCCAGACATAGTGGCAAATTGTACTCTTCGGACTTCTGTACAATTTGCCGTAGGGTATGTATGTGGTCTATGGTGCTAAAGCCCTTTCGGAAACCGGCTTGTTCGGGAGGCTGGAAGTCGTCAAGTCTGCGCGCGAGACGATTCGTAATGACTCTCGAAAACAGCACGTAGACGCGGCTCAGAAGGGAAATCGGTCTGTAGTTCTTCAAGAGAGCGTTGTCACCTTTCTTGAAGAACAAGACCACCGCACTTCTGCTCCACGCCTCCGGTGTAATGCCACCATGGAGGACGGAATTAAAGAGCTTCTGAACGTCAAGTACCGGTCTTCCACCCACTTTCAGAAGCTCCGCTGTCATTCCATCCTCGCCGGGGGCCTTGCCGTTTTAAAGGTGTTGGAGAGCCATTCTAATCTCGCTCAGACTGACGTCCGGGATATCTTCGGAATAGTGTCGGATAAGACTCGCTCTTGGATCGTTACTCACACTTGCGTGTGGCTCCAACGATGACGTACAGCTGCCCATAGAACCTCTCAATCTCACTCAAAATCTCAGGTGCCCCGGAAACGATGCTGCCACATTCGGTCTTGAGCTTTGACAGTTGACTCTTTCTGGCAGACAGATCTCTGGCAAAGACTTTGGAGCCTTGGTTCCGCTCGATCGCTTCTTCAATACGAGCTGTATTGAAGTTGCGCAAGTCCCGCCGCATGCATTTGGAGATCTGTCTGTTCAGTTGCCTGTATGCTGTCAAATCTGTTGAAGAATGTAGCCTCATCTCCCGTCTAACAGCCATGAGATTAAGAGTGTGATCGGATAGTTTTTGTGTTCTTCTGCGGCGGGTCTTGCAGAACTTAGCTCCGACCGCATGGACAGTTTCCACGAGCTTGTCATTCATATCGTCCACTTCATTGCAGTCTTCTAGGCACTGAAAACGGTTTTGTAACTCGAGCTGAAAGGTTTCGGGACTTTGGATTAGAGCACGAGGGGGACGGAGCGTTGACTTCATCAGACGAGACCTCTCCAACTTAACATTTAGGTTCAGTGTGCCTCTAACCATTCGGTGATCGCTGCCGGTTTTCACCCTCGCGATCACTGAGACATCACTGAACAGTTGTCGTCTGGTCGTCATAATGAAGTCAATCTCATTTTTTGTCGATCCATCGGGGCTCGACCAGGTTCACTTCCTGTGGGGCCGCTTCTTGAAGAAAGAGTTCATCATAAAGAGTTCCTCTTTCTCCATTAAGTCGGCCAGCTGTTGGCCCCTTGGGTTCCGTTGCCCTATTCCAAATTTCCCTACTTTCAGCTCACCGTTCTCTCTTGTGCCTAGTTTTGCATTGAAGTCTCCCATTAACACCGTATATTGGGTTTTGGAGGAATGCATGGCTCTAGAGATATCCTCATACATTTCCTCCACCTCCTCATCGGGGTGTGCCGAGGTTGGTGCGTAAACCTGTATGACCTTCAGCGAATACCGTTTAGTGATTCTGAGTATAAGGTACGCAACCCTCGTCGACACACTCCCGATCTTTACAACGTTGTTAACGAGAGACTTGTGGACGATAAATCCGACACCTCCTTGGGACAGATGGTCGCCCTCCCGGTGGTAGAGCAAGTTGCCGGATTCGAGGATCACCGTGTCCTCCCCCTCTCTTCGGACTTCGGATAATCCTATAATATGCCAGCGCAACTTGTCTATCTCTTCTTCCAGCTCCACGATCATCTCGTCAGTCCTCAGGGTGCGTGCGTTGTACGTTGCCAGGTCGAGTCGCCGTAGGTGGCAACCGAACCTCCACCGGAGATTCTTAGCACCCCCTGCCCCGCCGTTTCCATGGTCGCCACCGTAGCCAGGAATAGCGGGGCCGCCGGGGACTGGGGGCCGTCTCTTTGTTACATTCATAGTGGGGTATTTGCCATAGTTGCCACGCTTGGCGAGCGGGTTGGCAACCGCAGTTTTTTATTGTAATTTTGGCTATTATCAGGGAGATGCTGCTGCCCATCTCCCGCTCGTTTCCCTTTGTCGCCTTTTACGACACCCACGGGAGGATATGGGGTAGTGGATATTCTTGACCGCCACTACACGGCATAATCATAATACATACACTGAATTCTTAGTTAAACATGTTTATGCATTGATTATTTTTTATCAAATTAGTTATACTAATTCTGGTCACCGTACAAAATCACGAACGCTAGGTATAGGTCTATAATTGTTCCGGGTCTGGATGTTTGTCCTTGTGCAATTTATGCTTGTACACTGCCCCCACTATTCAAGAGAAAATCCTAGTGTGGAGGTTACTTTTAAAAAAAGAAAGGAAATAATTTAGAAAGCAATTCAGTGTCATTTTCACTATTCTAAAATCGTACACTCATAGAATTACTATTTTTAGGTCCTCTGCACTTGTTCCCCTCCCACTAAAATAAACGAATGATTTTATACATCCCCATAAAAAAGTCAAGAGGCGTCAAATCAGCTGATCTGGGAGGTCAATGGCCTGGCCACCGCGACCTTTATAAGCCACTCCAAACTGTGTATTTGTAGACTTTAAAATACTTGAAATAATGTTCAATTTTCTTTATTTTGTATTGAATGACTGAATTTGTATTAATACAAATAAAACTGCACGTTTTAAAGTGTTATTGCCTTGAGTTACGGTCCATTTCAGTTTGTTTTGACTGTACAGGTTTAGTGTGACTGTAAATTACGTAGTTTCAATTATTTTGGGATAAAAAAATTACCTATATTAAAAATGATAGAAATCGATTCAGTAAACGATTCTAAACTAGTTTGTTCAGAATCGTTTACTGAATCGATTTCTATTTTTCAAAGTGCGTTAATTATGTTATGTGTTGTATATATATATATATATATACATTTATGATATACAATTAGATCTTTGTGACCGTAAGTAAATATCTGGGTCCTATATTCAAGAAATTTTTCGCCTCTTGTGTATTGTACATGTTAAAAACCGTTTTAGTATCTGTGAAAACAGCTTCAATTACAAACTCTTTACTTAGCTAACATATTTTTTAAGATGAATGATGTTAAGATGATTATAATTTATAAGGCCCAGTATAGTTTAAAAAAAATGTTTTCTTGTCTATTAGAATGAATGTTACAGTACTTGAAAGTAGAATAAATCCCACTTATAAAATGCCGTTTCAGCAAATTTCGGCACGTTTTGTTTCATCTTAAGCAATTTGTTAAGTAAAGAGTTTGTATTTTTTTTAATAACTGGCTTTACGGCTCTGGGTTTTAGCCATTCTGAGCCTGAAGTTACAATGTATCTTTTATAGTACACTGCTTCACATTATCTTGATGCGTCACATTGTGCAGCCCTTGGGAGATTTTGACGGCAACTTAAGCCAGTAGACAGCTGACAGTTGGCGATGGTATCTCAAGGTGTCTAAGCAGACAGACACCTTATCTTGACAATCACTTCACCACCAGAGCACTTGTTTCACCGTTTTCACTAATAGTTCACGTGCACAGATATTTAATATACAAAATCGCACCAATTTTACATATCAAATTCCACTTCAAAACATAATTGAAACAACAATAATACAGGAGCAGCAATCCGTCGCCGGTCAAGTTCCCGCCAAAACTCAAAAGTGTAATTGAAACTGTTTTCACAGATATTGACCGTATGTTAATGCGATCACAGATTAGCTTATTTAAGTAATCTGGGGTGTGGTTTGGTAATATACCAGTAAGTACCTTTCTAATATAATATTAACATAAATTTAAAAATTAATATTTTAGGTTTCACCAGAAGATGAAATATATATTTTACCAAAAATATCAAAGAAAAACAAAGATACAACTGGTGCTAAAATAAAACGCACAAAGCGGAAAGTGGAAGAAGACACTGTGATGCATCATAAAACTCACTCTAAGTACGATTTAGGCGTTACTAATATGGTAATGGAAACCCAGGATGTTATAGACGATTTCAAGATAGATAAATATTCTAATAGTAATAATAGGTTTAAGAAGAAAGGAGATGAAGATGAAAAAGATGTAGAGAAGTTTAACCGTGATAAAGATAGATCAGTGCGTAAGGATTTCGAATTTATAGATGATACAAACTCGATAGACACTAATAGCGAAGACATAAGTTTTGCTGAAGCCGTTAATGACATTATTGATAATGAGAATGAGACAACATTGAATGATATTGGGGGACAGAGTAAATCAAATAGAGACTTTAGTAATTTTAATAAGACGAATGAAATACAAGTTTTACAAGAAAATGAGAATAGCGATAATATAGAAAGTGAAGTACCCATTGATATTAATATTATTAAGAATGAAAGTAACGAAAACAGGTCTGTGCTATTAGTAGTATCCCCAAATAATGTTACAAATAATGAAATAAATATAAAAGTTGAAATAGACATTGATAGTAGTAGTAAGAATGATGCCACAATAACGAAATCACCAAATATTAAATCAGAAATTGAGCACGAAAAGAAAGAAAAAACAAGGAATGATCTAGATTCTAAAATATCGGAAATGGAAGAGAAAGCCATGAAAAAGTTTAAGGGTTCCATATTGGACAGTTTATTTTAAGCATAACAAAATCTTTTCGATGAATATTATGAATTAAATTAGGCTAATATTAGCTAGGAACTTAAAAAAATATTATAGGTTTCATTGGTGTTTGATACTCTTTTTAGTAGTCTTCCTTATTTATTGAATATCAATTATCTTGGTCTAAATTTTGAAGTACATAATATTGGGATGTTGCTGTAAATATTTTTACTAACCCTGCAAATGAATTGTCAGCAACCGTAAATTTTATTAGAAAATTTGTGTTCACATTAAACGCTCTCTCTCTCTTTTTAACTTCTAGTTTTTGTGATAAAAAATCGGTGAATATATAGATATTCAGAATGGGGTCCCACATATATGCAATTAATGAAACCACATACTTGCCTTTATCTACTATCGCCTTTGCTGACGATATACAAAAAATGAACGTAATCGGTCCAGTGATTAGGTCAAAAAGTAGAGTTTAGTTTTAAGCAAATTTGAGCTCTATAGAATTGGGTCACTTCGTCAATGATTCAATGAACTTGAATCCTTAAACATTAAAAAAGCAACGTTGCCACGCAGTGCAAATAAGCGGCACGAGGTACGCGGCGTTTTTCAAAGGCGACGGCGCAAGTGCGCGCGCGCCTTTGTCGTAAAGTAGGACACCTGTTATCGACGATTAGCTTCTTTCAAAAGGAGTAATAATCGATAAACAAAAAAAAATGTTTAGCTTTAAACACTTAGGGTATATGTTTTTTTAGAATTATCGTGTTCTTATTATAAATCTAAAAACACTACGTCCTAAGTATTTAAAGCTAAACTTTAAAGCTTTTTTTGTTTAAGTGTGTTCTTGTAGATTTAGAGATAATAAATTATTTTAACATGATAAAAACCCATTAAAACAACCAATTAAAAAAGTCATACATACCCGTTTCCCTTAGTAGGTAAGTGTAAAAAGAAAAGTATCGATAAACGATAATTGCACCTTGTGGCCGCCGTATTTATTACTTTTTTTATTATTTTCGCCATTTTGGAATTTGGAAGTTTGGCTTCGCTTCCAGTTCAAGCGCAATTCTTCCAGAATACATGTGCGTTTCGCTGCTTACGCGCATCGTGATTATTTATCGTAAGATAATTATCGTATTATCGTAAGAAAAATACAATTAGTCAAACAATTATTTTACGGTGAAATAGACACTTATTAGTTAATTGACTTTGTGTGTGTAAATAGTGTTTTTAAGTACGTTTATTTTTATTATTATTTTCCTGTGATATTGACACTACTTGACTTCAGGACAACATTATGCGGCGATGTAACTTGTGCATTCAAGAACGTGGCGGACATTTTGATAATTTAAAAATTTTGGGTTTCATTAAATTTTGTTACTAATATGCAATAATGTTTATTTCGTACATTGTCCAACGAACCATATTATAGGTTTCATTGGTGTTTGATACTCTTTTTAGTAGTCTTCCTTATTTATTGAATGCCGACAGTAACGCTGCCTGGCGCCAACCGCCATGCCACCCGCGTGCAACGTTGCCACTCTTCCAAGGGGTCAAGGTATTTCTAAACGGAGTGTTTACTTTTACTGAATTTATTTTAATATTTATTTTGTTTGAAAATTTCACTTTTTTATTTTACGGGTTTTAATTTAATATGTAATTTTTCTACACTTCTATAGACTAGTATTACTTGTGGTTTCATTTATGGCATATATATGGGACCCCATTCTGTATATAAATTAAGATGAACTTCTAAGGATTGTATTGCATTTAGCCATGAAATGAAAGTCACAAAATAATTGTCAACATTTAAGATTTTATTTCCATGTATATTTTACATATAAAACATTTTATATAGGAATGTTATATATTACTTAAAAATAATAGGAGAATCCTAGTTTTTCTTTATAAATAAGGCCAGCATTTTATTTATTTGTTGATTTAGTATGATAATAAAATAGTGTTTTATTTCACAATGGATTGCTAGTTTTATTTGCTGTTATATATATATATATATATAATATTTAAAAAATAGATGGTATATATAAATACATTAAGTACTTTAATATTAATTTAAAAAATGTTTATAATAAATTTTAATAAAATGGTGTATTAATCATTTCTAATTTATAATAAAATACATTTTTTTAAACATGGTAATGCTTTTTAAAATATACAATTTATTATTTAATTGCCTTAAATTTGCGCACATACTATAAAGGCATTTATTTTGCATTGTAGTTGGAGTATAATTGTCCTAATTTTTTTTATTAATGTCGCTCACAAGTGTACAAAAGTACAAAGTACAGTGTCGCTTTTAAACACGCATCAAAGTAGGGAAGCGCAAGTGAAAAAATATATCGATTTAAGCGACAACAGCGCATGAATGCTTTTGAATAGCTGCTTTTGTTGCTTAATGTTTTGTCTTTATGTATTAATCCATTTTAAAATGTATTGAAATTGATACGAAATCGATACTCTAAAATAAACATCGAATATCGATATATCGCGATTAAAAATATCGATATATTTTATGAGAAAATATCGACATCGATATATTTTACCCAAGTATACATCAAAGAGCGCGTAGTTCATTTTTATACGTTGTCACCCATACATCAGCGGAATCAGTCATGGATACAATTTAATATTACCGTAACCATGTAAATGATTTTTATTGAGCTACTGCAAAGTCACTTTATTATGTGATCCTAAAGAAAAATAGGCGTAAATAATGCCTGGCAGTTTAATTAAAAAAAAACTGCAATTAAACTAATAAACAACAACTGGTTTTATGAAAATGTATGCAGTCACTTTTTATCAATCAATTCTGGCTAGTGGCTCGCTCCGACTCCACGGGTGCGATTTAGCAGTGTGAGTAAGAATGTATGGATGCATGAACTTCTACATAAAGTATGCACGCGTCCATGTATACCTACCCCAAGAAATTCTATTAGTGATAGTGAAAACCGTATAAAACGCGGGTAAGCAAATTTCATGTTAATATCAATTAAAACCTGCATAGCATCAGTGCTCCTACTAACAGAGACCAGCATTTGTGTATATAACACGATTTTTTGCGTTACTGTAATGCTGTGGAATAGAATAGAATCATTTTATTCAATATAGATTACAGTAATACTTATTGAAAGTCATTTTTTACTTTTGCCACTGGTTCGCAAAAAACCTCTGTCCTGGGAAGAAAGAAACCCAGCGGGACTTACTTTTTAAATAAAATCAATTTACAATATATTTTATACAATAAAGTTTTTTGACGGCTCCGTGGCGCAGTGGCTTAGCAATGAGTTTTGCGCTGGGGGCCGCGGGTTCGCATCCCGCACGGAACAAGTATTCGTATGGCCTACACATAATTGTTCCGGGTCTGGATGTTTGTCTTGTCTAATTTATCTTTGTAAGCTGCCTCCACGACGCAGGAGAAAATCCTAGTGTGGGAGCAACGTACTGAAAAAAATTGGTACGAATACATTAGAAACGGCATAGTAGCAATCACCTCATTCCCAGGGGTTATTATCAATCAATCGTGTACTCTTTATAGTAGTATAATAACACTCGCTAAACAATTATTGCTTATAAAAATTTTAAACTTTTTGATAGATAAGGCCTACGCATACATAGTCCAATAAAGGAATTATTGACTCTGGAGTCAAGTAACGAGAGTGTATGTTAGTCTTGCCTTAATAATTTGCCTAATAATTTAGGGCATGTGAATCTGAACATGAATTCGTAATCCGTGTCCGACTACTTATGCTGCTTTTACAACAAAGTCCCAGATAATATACAGGATCTATTTATCAAAAAGTTTAAAATGTTTACTAAGCAAAAATTAATAAATGAGAGTTATTATATTGCTAAAGAGTACATAATAGCCCCTGGGAATGAGATGATGCCTGCCATGCTGTTTATGTTTACATATTTAATTGTATAACTTATTATAATATATGATGTATGTAAAAAAAAGTCTCGCTGGGTTTCTTGCTAGTTTTTCCCAGGACAGAGGATATTTCCGAAGCAGTAGTAAAGCTTAAGTGACTTAATAAGTATTCTTGTAATGTATATTGAATAAAAATTATTCTATTCTATAGAATTGTTACAGGACATAAGTTTTTAAGTCTTACCTACCTACATTCTTATCGCATAAATACGCGTTATACCAAGGCACAGGTAAGTTAGTAGACTTTGTATTAGTAATGCTATCTAAATTTATAACTTTCGACAGTTTTTGTAAATTGCAACTGTTGCCGACATCCGCAGGGGAATAATATCATTATATTGAACAATTAAATATTTACTCGTTATAAAGAAGCTAAAAATAATAAGCTAATTTAAGCAATAGCAGTTTATATGAAGCATATAGATCAGTTGTCATCTTAACAATTCACACAACCAGAGCAGGAACAAATATTGTAACAATATATATTATATCTGTGTATAACAACAATATTTATACTAAATAACAATGTACAGTCGCGTACACTAAAATGCAATTATGAATAATTTATAACAAGTTAGTGCTCATGACTGTACCGAGGCCTAATGAAACATTGAGGCATTATTATCAAATATAATATTTGTAAAGCTAAATTCGTATTAAATAATTCGTTTTTATTCTTAACTAATCTCACAATTGTATAATATTTAAGACATATACATTATAACTCAATTAAAATATTTTTTAATGCAAAGGCAAAGATACTGTAGCTATTTAAGCCCGAACAAACTTAGCTCAGAAAGCATTTGATTACGGACTATTAACAACATTGATTTACATACAACATGCAGTTCCAGTAATAAAAATATAATAATTTCCTTTTTTAAAATATATTTTAAGTACATGTTTAAAATAACACAATAATATAAGTACACAGTTTTGATCTGCTCATTCCCGGTATCTGTGGGTATGCAGACGACAGCACAGTTGTGGACCAACCAAGTGTCCGGGCCAGTCGGGTTTAATTGTGGATCACATGTTAAACGTTACATTATCCACTTTTTTATTTTACAATACCTTAATAATATAAAAAATTGTTAACTATTAGTTATTTTAAATAACACTTAAAGTGGTCGAAAAAAATAGAAAAATAATTCATTTATGATAAACGTGATAATGGGTCCTTCACAAAATAAATTCACATATATTTTTTTTAATAATGGAATATTAAAGTATACTCCATCATTTATAATATAAAGACTATTTTGATTTATCTCATTTTTTAAATGTAAGTACAAATTCTGTAGAATTCTTTGTAAAAAATTTATAAGGTATTACAAATATAGAAGATACTTATAGTAAACATAAATAAAATTTATATAATTTAACATAATATCATCATTGCCGTGTGGGGAGAGAATCCATCACGATTCATAATAATAAAAACATATAATTATATTCAATTGCAACTTTTAAAGAATACTCTTACATCGTATGGTCGTTATGAGATAAAATTCAAGTTAACAGTCAGATTTTTTTCTTGCTTTTAACCGTATGAGTATTATTTTTAATACATTAATTTTTTCTTCATAATCATTTTGGGATTTCATTATACTCCTGTGACATTTAAGTAGGTTAGCCTCCCCGTTTTAATAAACAAAAATGTTTAAATAAATAAAGCACCTCGTGTCCTTTGCCGTGTGTGAATCACTTTAAAAAAAGTGTGGTAGGTATCTGTACAACACAATTGCATAAACTTTGTCATTTTTTCGGACGTAAGTGTTATGTTCTGTGGTTATGTACAGAGCGCTAAGGACGTAAGTGCAAATATTCCGCAACAAACACACGGAAGATTTTATTTAAATTGTCGATTGTGTTAAAGTCCAGCGCGGACATATTATCGTCTGCAGTGTGCCACACGTCCGGGAACGGGTTCGGGATCACATGGACTACGTCGACGTCTGAAAAATCAATAAAAAATATTATTAAGTAATCGAATAGAGATTTGATTTCGTGTGGAGGTTACCTACGTTAGAGAATTGTAAATTTTAACTCTTATCTCTTAAATTAATAAATTTTTACTAAACATCGTTTGTTCGATCGCTATTTATGATTGTTCGATCATAAACACAACTTAATTGTTAATAATTGACCATAAAAGCGAGCTAAGCTCGCGACTTGGGGCACCCCGAATCCGACAGGTTAGGTTAGAACTTTAGGTTAGGTTTATATACGACGAGAGGTGGAGCAATTTCCGATTCTACCGGAGCATTTAAGGAGCAATTAATTGGCAGTTTAATTTTAAAAGGTAGATATTTTATGTTTTATAGCAAAATTGATTTCTATCTAATTGGGATACAGTTTAATTAAAAAAATTCTACGCTAACTTACTTCTGGTGGAAACCTGTATGTCTGAGAAATAAGAAAAAAAATATTTCGAAAACGTGAAGTTCGACAACACGCATTGGAGCAACGCGGCAGACATTTCCTTGCCCTAAAACCCTCTCAGAATTGAGAAGAGGCCTGTGCCCAGCAGACGAACTTATATAGGCTGTAACAAAAAAAAATAAACAATAATGATCCGCTGTTTTCTTTATGGTCCCATTACCTCAAGAAGCAGTTGTATAATATACAATATAATAAAAGATCTTAAGGCTTCTGACAGATGACGGTATAACTATATCTTTACGCTACCGTGCTACATTCCCGGTTTCGAATCCTGGGTCGGGCCAAAATCAGTTATTTGGTTTTTCTGTCTAGAAATTCTCAGTAGCGGTGCTGAGTCAGGGAGTTGGCGGTAGGGGTGGGCAAGGGAAAAAATATATCGATATATATCGAATAGATATTTTTTAACAGTATCGATATATATCGCGTGATAAATATTTGATATATCGTCATCATTTGCATGATATAAAGGAATGGTCCAAAATTGTATATTACTGCCGGATGGACGACGAAAACAAAAACGACAACCAACCACACATGACTACTTTTGTACCTCCGTTTCTTGTTACAAAAAATATCGATATTTTTTAATAAAAATATCGATATTTTTTGCCCAAGCCTAGATAGCGGTGTTTCCTGTCTCGGAAAGCACGTAAAGCCGCTGGTCCTGCGCCTGATTTCTCCGATCGTGTCGGATTACCGTTCCATCGGACTTTGGGAGTAAGGAAATATAATATTACTAACTACTTAGAAGAAAAAAGAATTAGTTTCATTCAATGTGTAGTGTTCGGGTAAATATATGAAATCATTTCCGCTTCAAGTTAAAGGCTCTACTAGGTAGTCTAAATAATCTAACATTTGCGGACGTATTATACACCAATGACAATACAATAAATTCCGAATACTGACTGTGATTTTGACGACCTAATATCATTTTACAAGGATCATCACAGCTCAAGTTTTTTTAAAACTCGTGTTAATATTTAGTGTAAGATTGTTAAATAGGCTAACTACTATCTGTTTATATTCAACGCACATTTAAAGAACTCAAAATAAATCGTTTAGTTCCCGAGGTTATGTTTTATCTACAAGTGGTTAAATTAAAAATTTTGTACAACCGACATCTCCGATAAATAAAATGAGGATAACTCAAAAACTACTGCTCAAATCTTGAACAAATTTATATGGGACCACATGAAAACACCTTCCACCCACCAGCTTTCAAATAAAAAAGAATCATCAAAATCGGTTGAATTAGAAAAAAGTTCTGAGGTAACACACATAAAAAAATAGTCGAATTGAGAACCACCACCCGACGGGACGACTAAAATAGGAGTTCCGTAACCTACGGGACCCTATTACTAAGCCTCCGCTGTCCGTCCGTCCGTCTGTCTGTCAGTGTGCTATATCTCATGATCCGTAATAGGTAGACAGTTGAAATTTTCATAGAATGTGTATTTCTATTGCCGCTACAACAACAAAAAAAAATTAGAGGGCTCCCCTACTAGAAACGTGTTTTGTTACCTACATAGTATTAAATCTTATACGATGTATTTCTGAAGTCGGTTGAAAATTAAAGAATTTGACACCATCATTTGATTATCTACATCAGCCCGGCTTTTAACTTGTATACAACAGCGAGGTGCGCGGTGGATTGGATGAGCTATAAAAATCCTATAGCTGTAAGATTTTAAGACCAGTCGGCAACATTCAGTAAACGTAGTGATTATATGATGCTCTTTGACATTTAGTCACAGAAATTCAGTTAAGATAACTAGTTCATACCAAAGATATATGACGAAGCGAATACCCTAATATATTTTGTCTGCAGACTTCCAAAAAGGAGACGGTACTCAATTCGACGCGTAGTTTTTTTTTTTATGTGTGTTACCTCATAACTTTTTACTGGGTGGACCGATTTCGATGATTCTTTTTTTATATGAAAGCTGATACTTCTCGTGTGGTCCCATATGAATTTGATCAAGGTCAGACCAATAGTCTTTGAGTTATTTTAGTTATTCTTAATAACTTATATTGAAGTCGGCTGTATAAAATTTTAAATTATTCGTTTTAGCATGCCAATGAATGAAACAATTGCATTGCATATTCTAACACTATTCTGTTGACTGCATCTTCGCGTTGTTTATTTATGTATGACGTATTTGGATTAGATTTAAATAGAAACTAAATTATACTGAACATACATATTGAACAGTTAAAGGAAAAAGTAGTAAAGTATATTATTTATTAGTAAAGTTTAGATTTTCGTTTGATGTATTTATCTAATTCATCTAGTCCTGATATCACATTGACATTAGAATAAATTGCAAAAGTTCCTGGCCAAAAAGCTCAACTATAAAATATTGAACATTTTTACAAGTAGACAATACAATATTCAGTTAGGATTGCGTCCGGTGTCTAGTATAACATTAAAATACGGGGGTGTCCATTCTACCCGTTGATGTATCCGACCTTGTTTATTTTGAGCATGGTTGGATACGACAAACTAGAAACGAGAAGGGATGTGGATGTGGGCCAATTTACGAATCCAGATATATTGGAGCGTCTAGGGTCTAAGCCATAATATATTGCGCACTAAATTACGGTAAATTCTCCGTAACTCCTTTAGTTGACTACAAGCTGGCGAGAAGACTACTTCTTTGTTTTGTAAATCGCGAATGTTGTTATCGACAATCTAACACTGATCTTTTTTAGATATTTTTAAAAACCGTTATCTCCACACTAGGATTAGTATCAGTATCGTGGAGGCAATTTTACATACACAAACATCTCGACCAGGATCAATTATTTGTAGGCCATAAACTTGTTCCGTGCGGGATTCAAACTCGTGTCCCTCAACGCCACAGCAACGCCAGCTAAGCCACTGCGCAATGGAACCGTTACACTTTGTTTAATGTGACTAAGAAAACGCTATCAAAATTTATGTGCACACTTTGTCAACGTGAGTTGAAGTTTATTTCAGATCAGTATGTAACTTCATTTCGTATTTGAAAATAAAAATACAACTACTTACGTGGCATATTTACCGTGCCAGCGACCTGCCCGCGCCTGCGCTAGCGCGTGTGCGTTTCACTTAGTTACATCAATAGTTACTTACTTACTTACTTACTTATCGTCACGCACAATCCCTGACGGGGTAGCCAGAGAGAACAGATCGCCAAGTGTCACGATCCTTACATAGCTCTTTCGCTTCTTTCAGATTCATTATCTTCTTCATACATGCACGTCTAGGTATCCGAGTACTCTTGACAATAGTTAGTAGATAAATTGATGTATAAGTTTATTTTTGTTTGAACTAAACAAGTCTTGTTCTTCAAGAAAGACGACAACGCGCTCTTGAAGAACTACAGACCGATTACCTTTCTGTGCCGCATACAGTAAGGCAACGATGGCTATCCGAGTACAGTACGAAACCTATCCAACTGCAGAGAGTAAGACAGGGTGACGTCATATCCCCGAAACTCTTCACCGCTGAATTAGAAGACGTTTTGAAGCTTCTGGACTGGAAAGGATACGGTATTAACATCAATGGCGGGTATCACTCGCCTTCGATTTGCCGACGATATAGTCTTTATGGCAGAATTTTTACGTGGTATATCTTAGTCCTCACGGGTGACAATGCATCTGCATCTTGAGTCTTTATTGAAGATAGATGTAGATGTCTATGGGTCACAGTAACCACTTACCATCAGGTGGACTGTGTGCTCGTTTGTCACCCTATCCTATAAAAAAAAATCTCAGGAGGACCAAAGAACTAAGCTCAACGACCTCAACAGTGCCTCCTAACGGATAGGTCTTAAGATAAACATGGACAAAACAAAGATCATGAATAACGTCCATGTCACACCTATAGCGTTAGTTGTTGACTGGAGCACTAAGCTCGAAGTTATTGACGAGTATGTTTACCTGGGACAAATAGTCCGCCTAGGTAAATCCGACTTCGACCGAGAGGTCATTCGACGGATTTAACTCGGCTGGGAGCGTTCGAGAAATTACGACACATCTTCTCATCACGTATACCTCAAACTTTGAAAACTAGACTGTAAAACCAGTGCGTGTTGCCAGTGGAACTGCAACATGTTCCTTCACTGCTGGCTGCTGGTATGAGGAAGCTCAAGGTCGCTCAGCGAGCTATGGAGAGGGCTATGCTCAGAGTTTCTCTGCGCGATTAACTTAGAAATGAGGATATCCGCCTGTAGAACTAGAGTAACCGACATAGCCAACCACAACCACGACAAAGCCCAACGGATTAGTAAGTTAAAGTGGCAATGGGCTGGCCACATAGCTCGAAGAACCGATAACCGATGGGGAAAAAGGTTCTCCAGTGGCAGTCTCGTACCGGTAAGCGAAGTGTAGGACGACCCCCCACTAGATGGAATGACGACCTGGTAGCACATGAAGGAAGTCGTTGGATGCAGGTAGCTCAGGACCGTGCTTTCTGGCATTTCTTGGGGGAGGCCTATGTTCAGGAGAGGACTTGTGAAAGGCTGTAAAGAAACAAAACGTGGATAACGTAGTTGATTGTTATCCATTCGTTTTTTTTTTAATTTAAATTATTCTTTTTAATACTTATAGTATTGCCTCAAAGTAAAAAAAAAACATGTGTTCAATCGTGAAACTTTCAGAAAGCTAAACTTCGAGAAAATGAGACGAATGCACTCTGTATCAGGAGTAGGACAATTGTAGTGTTTATTTATTATAATATTGTTACCCAAGTTTAAAAATAAAAATAAATTACACATTATATATTAATATTATTAAAAGTATTTAAAAGCCTCTTTCTACTATAAATGTTAAATCTGGATATATGTTTTACATTAAAATTTCAAATACTTGTGGTTTTACCATTACACCAGATAGAATTTCCTGCAGTAAATATACTTAGTGTGCTCATATGATCTTTTTTAATGATTTTTATATTATTTTATTTTAAAGCTGGTACTTCTCGTGTGGTTCCATATGAATTTGATCAAGGTCAGACCAATAGTTTTTGAGTTATTCTTAATAACTTATAATGAAGTCGGCTGTACAAAATTTTAATTTTAAATTATTGTTTAACAGAGCGATGCGGAATAGGTGTGACGCAAGCTATCAGCCCGAAATCCCGCAATTATGTTAATTACCTTTTATGTTTAGTGCATACATAATTTCATAAATAAGTAATAGCCATATTTTATCACGTTCACGCCTCGTTATCTACTTCATAAAATAACCAAATGCGTAGTATTATAATTAATGTTATATACTTTAATAAACTTTGGAACCCTTTTTTTATTGTTGTTATTTAAAAAAATTAAATATGTTGATAACTATGTAAACAGTTGCCTATTTATTTAATGGCTTTATGTCGGAAATGCTTACGCTGCAAAGCATTTAAATCACATTATTCTAATATTTTTAAGTTATATAATATGTATTTATTACCTAATTATTTTTTATAAGGACAATTTTGATATAGTTATGTTTTCTTTTATTTGACTCACAACCTACATACTACAACAAAATCAAATTTGACAACCCTAGCATTTTTTCTCTATTCACCCCTCTGTGGTATTTATTAATTTTCCGAATTCCCGGTAAATAGAAACCGTCTACTTTTTTCTAAAATATTAAGAATTTATATGTATTTACACGTTTGAAGCAATAGTATTTGATAAACTACAACAAAATTCACAACATAAAAGTGTTTTATTATCAACTTGTATACAAGATATGTAAGAAAAACAGTGTAGAAGTTGAAAGTTGTGTCTATTCACCCCATTTTACGGCTGTAATAATTTATAATATTATATGGCCGCCAGAAAGGCGCCGATGATGTGTTAGCCTAGGGTCACAGTATAAATATGAACAGTATGGAAACTAAGCCTAGTTGAGGATATAATTACCTACGCTCCATTGAAGCAATAGGGTTGTAACTTTAATGTTTTGATATTGCTTTTTTTATCAATCAATCGAATTTAAATAACTAGCTTATAATTTAAATATGTAATCTCAGCAAAAAACTAAAGTTTAAACACGGAAAACAATTTAATATTAACACACAACAACTTGTAGAACTATAGATCTTTAACTTAGTCATTACGGCGTAATCTTTTGAAAGTTTCGCCGAGAACTGGACGAAAACGTACCTTTATTCTTCACTAGTTGTTCCCTGCGACTTCGCTCGCGTGTTAGGGTTTTTATTTTTTAGCGCGGAACCCTAATTCTTTTTCTAAAATAATAGTAGCCTAAGTTACTCCTTATGACATCAGCTATCTGCCAGTGAAAGTGCCGTCAAAATCGGTCCAGCCGTTTCGGAGATTAGCCGGAACAAACAGACGGACAGACAGACAAAAATTTTAAAAATTGATATTTAGTTATGAGTACCGTATTCACTTTCATATGCATTTAGTAAAAAGGTGTTATTTTGACATTACAAACAGGCACTTCAATTTTATTTATTTGTATAGATTATAACAAATTATTTACAGAAAAATATTTTCGTCTGCTACGACAAGTTCGGAATTCTTTATTATTGAATTTAACTGTGTAAAAAAATATCATTTTAATGAACATGATTTTTTTTTAAATAAACTGTTGGGAAACAAGGACAGGGCACTATGAAACCGATTTTGTTTATTTTTTTGTAAATTAGATCAGCTACTTTGCAGTTTATGTGTTCTTTTTTAAAGCAACAACGAAAAATCGGTTTCAAAACCCTCAAAAACCTTGAAAATGACACCCATGACGAAAAAATTAATACCTGTTGCAGCCGTCATCTTGGATTTACATTTCAACAGCATTATCGGCTTCAACATACTTAAAAACTATGAAAATGACACCCATGACGAAAAAATTGATACCTATTGCAGCCGCCATCTTGGATTTACATTTCAACAGCACTATCAGCTTCAACATACTCAAAAACTATGAAAATGACACCCATGACGAAAAAATTGATACCTATTGCAGCCGCCATCTTGGATTTATATTTCGACAGCACTATCGGCTTCAACACCCTCGAAAACCATGAAAATGACACCCATGTTTTTTTATTAGTGATCGATGCACCCCATGACGCAAAAATTGATACCTATTGCAGCCGCCATCATGGATTTATATTTCGACAGCACTATCGGCTTCAACACCCTCGAAAACCATGAAAATGACAACCATTTTTTTTAACAGTGACCGATGCACCCCATGAAGAAAAAATTGATACCTATTGCAGCCGCCATCATGGATTTACATTTCAACAGCACTATCGGCTTCAACATACTCAAAAACTATGAAAATGACACCCATGACGAAAAAATTTATACCTATTGCAGCCGCCATCTTGGATTTAATTTCGACAGCACTATCGGCTTCAACATACTCAAAAACTATGAAAATGACACCCATGACGAAAAAATTGATATCTATTGCAGCCGCCATCTTGGATTTATATTTCGACAGCACTCGGCTCCAACACCCTCGAAAACCATGAAAATTACACCCATGTTTTTTATTAGTGATCGATGCACCCATGACGAAAAAATTGATACCTATTGCAGCCGACATCTTGGATTTACATTTCAACCAGCACTATCGGCTTCAACATACTCAAAAACTATGAAAATGACACCAATGACGAAAAATTGATACCTATTGCAGCCGCCATCTTGGATTTATATTTCGACAGCACTATCGGCTTCAACACCCTCGAAACCCATGAAAATGGCACCCATGACGAAAAAAATGATACCCATTGCAGCCGCCATCTTGGATTTACTTTTTGTCACCACTATTGCACTATCAGCTTTTTAATAGCCTCAAAACCGCCGCATTCTGGATGTACAAATAAGTTCACGAATTCATTATGATCAATGACACGGACTTATAAATTCGATAACGATTATAACAATGACAATAAAAATCATTCTTACCTTTCAAAATCAGCAGGAAGCTTAAAATAAGATCCGGTTTTGATGAAGCCGAGTTCAAACAGCCGTATACTACGCAATACGTTCGTGGCATTTTTAAAGTATTGAGGCGACACTCGCTACTGAGAGCACCGCGACGAGCGCTTAGAAGTCTCGTCGTTGCGCATGTTTGTGTGAGTGTGCCGTTTCGAGCGTTTGTTCGAAGTTTCCATACTGTTCCTACTATATATTTACTGTGCTAGGGTGCTGTCGAAATTTAATCCGCCTCTGATAACGTAACGTGAATTAACGTTGATTTTATTCATTTAGTTTTTTATAGCGTTAAAAATAGTAGAAAGTCCGACATCACATAGTTTTAATTAATAACGAAAGCGAATGCTATCAAATAAGCCGTGTCGAGATTCATTATTTTATATTTTTGTAGTGGAAACTTCTTTAGAATCGTAAGTTGATACTCGATGAAACGAAAAAGGAACAGTAAAAAGAGACAAACATATATATCTATAGCATTTAACCTACGAGAGAATGAGATAGAGTATAGTATTTAGTATTATCTATAATGCGGGACATAATTACGGGATTTGGGGCTGATAACTTGCGTCACACCTATTTCGCACCGCTCTGTTAACCGATTCGTTGCGGCACCGATTTTCGACAACTTTTAGCTGTGGCGGCGAACAAATATTACATGACACGCCTTGACTTTTGACTAACGCAGTCAGGGCACCATTGACTTTGTTCCCGGCAGCGACACGCCTGTCCACATCTAAATCACATCTTCCATCCCGGCTAAAAGCACTCCCCAAGTATACAATTTCATTTACCTGTTCTAGACATTCGTGATTTACCCATATTTCACATTTCGTTCTCTCTTCGTCCCTTTCAAATACCAGAACCTTAGTTTTATTAGCATTAAAACGGAGACCTTTAATTTCACATTCCTCTTTCATACACGTGACTAATGCCTGCAGTTCTGCCTCCGATGGTGCAATAAGCACTGCATCATCAGCATACAGCAGACAATTTACTTTAATGTCACCCAATTTCACACCCAATAGCTATCTTTCAGCTTCTGTAAACAGCTGTCGACATACAGTATGAACAGCCAGGAAGACATGACACAACCCTGTTTTACGCCCGTTTGGACGTTAAACATGGGTGACAGGTCATGCCCTACCTGCACACAGGCTTTACAGTCACAGTAAAGTGACTGCACAGCCCTTAGCAATCGACCATCCACACCGTACTCCGGCAACAGTTCTCACATTTTCTTCCTTACAACCTCATCAAATGCTTTCTCAAGATCCACAAAAGCACAGAAAATCTTCTGGTTAGCAGCCAGAAGCTTTCCGTGATCATGCGGAGAGAAAACATTTGATCCGTGCATCCTCTTCCAGGTCTAAATGCGCATTGTGCCTCCCATAGAAATCTTTCCGATTTCTTTTGCATCCTACGTGTCAAAACCTTCGAGTAGACTTTACTTGCTAAACTGGTCAAGCTGATCGCCCCATAGCACCCGCTAAAATGTGAACCTATACCTTTATATAAAGGCACAATGACTGCGGATCGCCAATCATCCGGGACATTCACCGTCCGCCGGCACAAATTGCACAGCAGATAAAAGCTATCCCAGACGCGAGGCCCACCATACTTGACCATTTCAGCAGTAACTCTGTCTAGTCCCGCAGCCTTACCACATTTCAAACTTCGAATCGCACGTTCAATCTCTTTCATACTGATGACCTCAATGTCATCGAGGTCCGGGTCTGGCGTACCAGTTACGGCGTCATCCCCAGATCCCCCACTAAGATCATCACACGCATACATTTCTCTATAAAATTCGCTCCATCGTTGCATGCGTCCGATTTTTCTGTGAGGACGTCATTAGTTCTCGAAAGCACTTTGTTCATTCTTAAGGCCGTCGCACCACTTCGGGTCCTTCCAACCTCTTTCCAGAAGAGTTTGGAGTTCTCCTTAAAGTTGTGCAACAACCTTTCGTCCGTTTCTATTCTACACCTTTCACGCATTTCCTCAATCAATGCTTTCGTGTGAACTTTCTGCAGCTTATATCTTTCTTTCATCATCTCTCTCATATGCTTATCATTACTAGAGGCCAAGTAGTCTAACCATGCTTTCTTCTTAATTTTTACAGCTTCTTTCACTTCATCATTCCACCATGCATCTCTTCTTTTACTACTGCCTCTTTTTATTGTTCCACACACTTCTTCCGCTGCACTTACCATTCCATCCCTAAGGTTCTGCCATGTTCTTTCCATACATTCTTTTCTGCCATAGATGGTGTCAAGCTTTTCGGCTAGCCTTGCATGATATTTGTCCCTAGTATCCGCTTCCTGAAGCTTCCAGCTTCGGATGCGACAGACCGACTGTGGTTCTGTTACTGCCGTCCGGTAGCGCCAACCCGCGAACAGACCCCTAAATCTAGTAATCACTAGATAGTGATCCGTTCCCAGGTCAGCACCCCTGAACACTCGCGTATCCATCACCTGTTTTCGCAGTCGGTCATCCACCAGGAACAAATCGATCATACTTCTCTCATTCTTTCTTTCTCTAGTATACATATGGATTTTCTTGTGATTAAACATAGTGTTTGTCACAAAAATATCCTTTTCCTTGCATACCGCCAGTATAAGCTTGCCAACATCATTAACCCTTTTATCGCCAAACTTTCCAAGCACCGAATCGTACCCTGGTCGAGCGGTACCAACCCATCCATTCAAATCTCCACACACAACAATTCTTTCGTTTCCCCTAGCCAAATCTAGAATTTCTCTTACATTCTCCCAAAACTCCTCCAGCTCAGCCCTGGACGACGAAGCTACCGGCGCATAAACAGCCAAAAGGAATAACTTCGTCAGTCCCAATTTAAAGCGAACCCAGAGAAGTCTTGATTTCACAACCTTATATTCAGTCATAACATCGACCAACCGAGACGACAGCATCACCCCCACTCCCTGGCAGGCGTTCTCGCTCTCCGAGACTCCGGACCATAGAGCTAACGCCCCGCCAGGGAGCTCTTCAGTACTACTGCCCTTCCGTTTGGTCTCCGACATACACACGACATCTAATTCTCTTTCTTTCATTATTTCAATCAACTCATTCGTCTTATCTCTTATGCCTCCTCTAACATTCCACGTGCCAACTCTGCACTCTGTCCTCCACCTTCCGCCGTGTCGGGCTGTGCGTGACGGGTGGCGGTCCCCATCGCCGCTTTGCGCGCTGCATTCCACACCAACGGGGACGAGCTGGTGCTCGTTGGCATGGGTGCGCAGCTGAGTAGAATTGCAGCCCTGAAAAGGGCTGGCAGGGGTCGCGACGAGCACGCTTCTACAATGACCTATGTGTTCTTTTCTATGTGAACCGATTTTTATGATTCAAAGATACTGGTGCTTCTCATGTGGTCCCATATATTTAAATAAAACTAATTTTACGGATTTTATCGCGTATATTAACTTATTTTATATTCCCGACGTTTCGAGCACTTTACAGCACCCATGGTCACGGGGGGGACTGAGGTGTATGACGTCCCAATGTCATAGTTAACCACGGCTACCTCTGAAGTTTACTTTACTCTCTGAGTTAAAGGCAGTTTTAACGACATTTGATTATAATGTTTGCATCGAAACGTTAAATAAACGCGAAATTAATAAATATAACGAATGCAAAAACAAACATATAGTAAAATATCAAAAATTAACGACCAAATTAAATGTCAAACATCTGAGTCAACGTGAGAACGAAACGCAACCATTGACTACGAACGCGGATCATAGATTAAGCGCGGTCTATAATCTGTCAAAACAAACTCTGGATGATGCAACAATTAGAGTATTATCGAAAGGCCTTAATTTTGCTTTAACACCTAAAAAATTACCGTACGAAGAAATTATTTGCAGCGTCGAGGACTGTCTATATAAAAACAATATGCGAAAGGAAGATTTGGAAGCGATACGTCAAGACATTTCGTCTATGTTACGTCGAAGCTCAACACCAAAACCGAATCTACCTAAAGACGAATTTAAAGCGTTGAATAACCTACGCAATAAACGAGAACTCACGATTCTCCGCGCAGATAAAGGAAACGCCACGGTAGTCATGGATACGTCGGATTATAATTCTAAAATACAAGAACTTTTGTCGGATGCAAGTACTTATAAAAAGGTTAAAAATGACCCAACAAATAACACACTCAAAACAACTAGTGATCTCATAAAGAAACACTCCGAAAGATTAAATCTAGACGTAAAATCGATAATACCTACGTGTGCCAAACCACCGAAATTGTATGGGTTACCAAAAATACACAAGCCCAATGCTCCACTACGTCCTATAGTGAGCCAAATCGATTCACCAACTTACAAATTGGCTCAACACTTAGCGAATATACTCTCACCGCTCAGGGGACATACAAGAGCACACACAAAGGATTCCTACCATTTTGTCAGCGAGATTAAAGACCTACATCTGGCAGACAATGAAACTATGGTCAGTTTTGATGTGCAGTTTCTGTTCACATGCTTACCTGTTGAAGATTGCATCTCGATTGTTACTAGAAGGCTAGAGCAAAACAACATGCCCGTAGAATATGCAGTATTACTTAGACACTGCCTTACATCTGGCTACCTATTGTGGAAGGAGGAGTTCTACAAGCAAGTAGATGGAGTGGCGATGGGCTCACCTGTATCTCCCATTGTTGCCGATATATTCATGGAGGACTTTGAGGAGAAAGCCCTGCGTACTTCTCCCGTAAACTCAAGATTCTACAAGCGGTACGTAGACGGCACTTTCACAATTCTCCCTTTAGATAAAGTAACTGCATTTCTAGACCATCTTAACTCCTTAAATTCAGTTCACAATGGAGTTAGAGGCAAACAATTCTTTAGCTTTTCTAGATGTGTTAGTAATTCGGAATCCTGATAACACCTTGAGCCACACTGTGTATAGAAAAAAGACCCATACAGATAGATATTTAAACGGTGATTCTCACCACCATCCTTCACAGTTAGCTACCGTGGGTAAATCTTTGTTTCAGAGAGCACGAGGGATCTGTGACAGTAAACACCTGGCCGCCGAGCTCCAACACGTCAAGCAAGTTTTGCACGACAATAAGCTTCGGGTCCCGCGCCTACGTCACAGTGAACGAGTGAAGCCGGCCACAGTCGAGCGAGTGCCTGCTGTACTGCCATATGTCAGAGGTGTCACTGACAAGATTGGCTACATCTTGAAGCGGGCTTCCATTAAAACATATTTCAAGCCGCCGAAGAAGATTAGTCAGTTTTTACCATCAGTCAAGTGTAATATTCCTCTGCAAGATGCAGGAGTGTACAAGCTTGATTGTGAATGTGGTCTCTCTTATATAGGACAAACTAAAAGATCTATAAAAACCCGTGTTAAAGAACACATAGCTGATGTGAAGAATAGACGCTCCGGGAAGTCTGCAGTCTGTGAACACGTACAGGATCGCCCCCGTCACTACATTAGATTTGATAGACCACAAATCCTCGCTAAAGAACACCGATTCCTTCCAAGGATGATTCGCGAGGCTATTGAAATCAAGAAACATCCTAATTTCAATAGAGAAAATGACTGGGTGCTACCATCTGCTTGGGATCCCATAATTAATAAAATTAAATCCCAACCCAAGCATACAACTGCAAGACTTCATGATACTGTAAGTTCATACTGCGTGGATCGGAACAAAAACTAATAATTTTTAATCTGGAGGTAGCCGTGGTTAACTATGACATTGGGACGTCATACACCTCAGTCCCCCCCGTGACCATGGGTGCTGTAAAGTGCTCGAAACGACGGGAATATAAAATAAGTTAATATACGCGATAAAATCCGTAAAATTAGTTTTATTTAAATGTGTAGTGTTCGCGTAAATATAAGAAATCATTATGGTCCCATATAAATTTGATAGAGGTCTGATCAGTAGTTTTTGAGTTATTTTTAATAATTAATATTGAAGTCGGTTGTACAAATTTTTGTCATTTTACCACTTGTAAACTTACAAATATGTGACATGTCTTCTCGTCGTTTGAGACGTATCTACCGAGGCTAAGAGAAGAGACGGTTGAATTAAACAATTCTATTAGGTACTTGCTTAAAGCCGCGTCTCCACCAAAGTTTTGTTGCCAACACCTGTTGACAACAAATGTTTCTGTAATCACCTAGTGTTGGCAACAAAACTTGAAACAATGTCGGGAATCGTGTTTTGGCAACATCAATCCTATTCCTTTGATGTTGCCGCCGAAAATGGAAATACGATTCAACAACACAACAAACCTTTGGTGAAGACGCGGCTTAAGACACATCTCTCCTCTCCGCTTGCCTCCGTTTTGGTGGATTCCTGGCTTAATCCTCAGTGGAAAGCGTTCCTAACAAACACGCACATTATGGCAGTTGCTCAAAATGTATGCTAGCATATGTTCGTCAAATTCAATACGTGGTAGAGCCGTGCCGCAGCTATATTACGGTTGTAACACGAATGGGTCGGCGCGACCAGGGACCGGATGGGTTGTGTTTCGTATGGTGAGTGTAGAGAATCGGAGACCCTTTTGACTAGAAACGAAGCATTTCATGGTCCTCAAGGGCGACTAGGAATCTGCATTTTAAATTGTAACGGAGGGTAATTGTAGCTAAGTTTATGGGACACAGTTTCCACTTACCATCATCAGGTGGACGACTGTGTGCTCGTTTGTCACCCTTATTCTATTAAAAAAACACCGAACGTCTCGCTCCGATGCACGCTTGTCACTGAGTTTCTACACTAAGAGGTTTGTACGAAAGAATAAACTCATGGCCCCCTAGGGCCCAACCTAAAATAAGTGACCAATGGTAAGAATTACTCTCCAAGACTGTTCACGAAGTGTGAACGATGAAAATAATAAAAAAAGTATTGAAATTTGGGAGGCCTTTGTTTTTTATTGTTATAGGATAGGGTGACAAACGAACACACAGTCCATCTGATGGTAAGTGGTTACCGTGACTCATAGACATCTACATCTATCCTCAATAAAGACTCAAGATGCAGATGCGTTGTCACCCGTGAGGACTAAGATGGAATGCCTCTTTTCCAGTAAAAAGGGTCTCCGGTTCTCTATATTCACCATACGAAACACAGCAGCATTAAGCTGCTATTTTACGATGGTTTTCTGTGAGAGCGTGGTCCTTCCCCGGTCGAGCCGACCCATTCGTGCTACAACTATACTACTAATATAGTTGCAGCATGGCTCTACCACGTAAAAAAATGTTGTGTTTTAATATATATTTACAAATACGTTTTTCCATTTACAAAATACTTGATTGCCTATTTGGTCTAGTGGTCGTTAGACTGCTGATTATGTGGTCCTGGGTTCGATTTCCGGGGCGAACCAACAACCAGCTATTGCGTTTTTCTCTCAAGAAATTCTCGTTAGCAGCCCGCAGGTCTGGAAGTTGGTGGTGTTTCACCGCCGTAACTCGGAAAGCACGCAAAGCCGTCGGTCCTGCGCCAGATCTCTCTCCGGTTGTGTCGGCTTGCCGTCCCATCGACTACGAGAGATGTGAGTGTGGGAATAGAATGTATTTTGTGCTTGCACATGCACTTGATTTGCGCTCTAATGCTATCAGTGGCGGATTGTCCTAAAGGCAAACTAGGCAAGTGACTACTGGCATAAGGTTAGAAAGGGGTGTACGCCGAAGTTTTTAATGAAAAAGAAAGTACATACCTACTTATCTGTACAAATAAATAAAATTGAAGTGTCTGTTTGTAATGTGAAAATAATAACTTTTAACTAAATGCATATTAAAGTATATACGATACTTATAGCAAAAACACAATTTTCTAAATTTTTGTCCGTCTGTTTGTTCCGACTAATCTCCGAAACTCAGCTCACTCTCACTTACCATCAGGTGCGCCGCATGCTCGTTTGCCCCCTCTTCTATAAAAAAAAAACAAACAGCCAGACAGACAAAAATTTTAAAATGTTGTTTTTGTTATAAGTACCACATATACGAGAACTTTCATGTGCAATTAGTAAAAAGCTGTTATCTTGACATTAGAAACAGACACTTAAATTTTATTTCTTTGTATAGATTATACAAATAAATAATTAGAATTGCAAAATAAATAAATATAATTTATAAAACTTTCTTAAACCACTTTAACTAAACTATAATTGCGACACTTTATCCAGTTTCAGAAGCAGAACTAGACTAAGTAAAATTGGAACTAAGAACAAACAATTAAAGTCAATATTATACTACGCACAAGTTAGATTGAAATACATATTGACCTTTGAAAATGGTTTTTCTTTCCCTGAAGTCACTAGTGGTTTGGAATCGTTTGGGTTCTATATTTATTATTAAAAAAATGTTTCGAGTTGTGTTGAATTGTACTATGTACTGTTGTTTTAGTTCACAAAGATATACTTATGTATATAAAATAGAAAGTTTTCTCATTTCTGAGAGCGTTATAGGACAAGGAAATGTCCACTGCGCTGCCCCAATGCGTGTGTTGGCGAACTTGTGAAGACATGATGTGCTTCGAAATATTTTTTTCTTATTTCTGAGACATGCCGGCTTCTCACGATGTTTTCCTTCACCGAAAAGCACATGGCAAATCAGCACTTAAAATTGTAATTAACAATTTCATTGGTGCCGGCGGGGATCGAACCCGTGTTGCTCGCGTACTCTGAAATTTACAGCAAGCGCTTAACGCGTGAGCTACCGCGGCCAAAATAGAAAGTGTAGGATTATTAAAATAAAGACCACGTCAAAAGTTACTTGTATACGAAGCTAAATAATTAAACATTCGCTTTTTGGAATAACCACATGAAAATACAGGTTAATTAAAAAAAATAAGGACTAGAGAAAGACAAGGTTGTCTTTTAATGTTATATATATAATACGAAGGTGACACTGAAAGTTCTTGGAAAATCAAAAACTGAACAAACTAACAAGCTATTAGTTTTATTATATCTTTTCAAAATAGTGTCCATTTACATCAATACATCGCTGCAACAAAATCAGTAATCTCCGATACGCAGATGACACTACGCTATTGGCTTCCTCAGAACAAGAAATGGCTGAACTGCTTAGAAGAGTCGAGCGCGCAAGTGAGATGGTAGGTCTTTCCATTAATAGGACGAAAACTACAGTCATGGTAGTAGATCGAGCTGGAACTTTTGCACGAACCGGAGAACTCGCAGATCTGGAGTTCGTAAATGAATTTGTGTACCTGGGATCACTTATAAGCAATCAGGGCGGCTGTGACAAAGAAATTCGCAGACGTATGCAGATGGCGAAAGCAGCTATGAGTAAGTTAACCAGAATATGGCAAAACAGGAAAGTGTCGAATACTACTAAGATCAGACTCGTGCGAGCTTTGGTATTCTCAATATTTCTGTACGGTGCCTAATCATGGTCAATCCGAGCAGCTGACCGAAAGAAGATCGAAACTTTCGAAAGGTGGTGTTATAGAAGAATGTTGCGTATACGGTGTACAGCAAAAAGAACCAACAAGTCTATTCTCGACCAACTAAAGATTACTACCAGACTATCCACTATATGCTACCAACGAGTCCTAAGTTATTTCGGTCATATTGTCCGGAGACAACCAGATAATCTGGATAAATTGATTGTAGTAGGGAAGTTCGAAGGAAAAAGATCACGTGGGCGATTACCTACTCGCTGGTCCGCCCAGGTTCAAAATATAACGGGACTTAATATTCCGACTGCCCTGAGACAAGCCGAGGACAGAGTGGTAAGGAGGAAGCTAGTCGACACATCCGTGAAAGCATTTCAAGACAAGCACGACCTTCAGTAATGAAGCACACGAATAAGAAGACATCGCTGCATCCGATGGAACCACTGAGAAAAGCAATTTGCCCACTCATCCTTAGGGGTCTCTTCGACGGCATTTTGAAACGCAGCCACTGCTTCCTCGGTGTTCATAAAACGTTTTCCTCGAAGTTTTTCTTTTATTTTCGGAAATAAATAAAAATCGCAAAGTGCGAGGTCGGGGCTATAGGGCGGCTGACCCAATAATTCCACGTCTGACGTCACCAAGTAGTCGATTGTTTGCTTGGTGGTGTGCGACGAGGCGTTGTCGTGGTGAAGGAGGATCCTACTGCGAGTTCGTTTCTTCCGAATTTTTCCAAAACAAGTGGCAAACAATTGTTAGTGTACCACTCTACAGTAACTATTTTTCGATCCTCTAAAACAATTGTTGCGTAATTACCTGTCCTTCCGAAGAACGAGGCCACCATCTTTTTCCCACGCTTCGACCTCTCTTCACTTTAGTTGGCAACTCCTTGGAAGAAACCACCCAGACAGCAGACTGTTTCATAGTTTCAGGATCATAATAATAAATCCAGCTTTCATAACCCGTGAGTATATCGAACACAGCATTGGAGTCACCACCGTTAAATCTTTGAACCATTTCACGACACCAATCAACACGACGGAGATTTTGGGCCTCTGTCAAATTATGAGGTATCCACCAGGCACAAAGCTTCCTGACCGCTAAATATTCGTGGAGGATTTTGTGCACTTGATTCATACCGATACCTTATAAGCTTGTCCGAATCTGCTGAAAAGTCACTCGTTTGTCAGTCTTTATCATACACCGTACAACACTGATGTTATCTTCAGTCGTCGCCATAGAAAGCCGTCCCTCACGCAGATCATCGGGGAGATTAGTGCGACCACGTTTAAACTCATTAAACCAGTTGTAAACAGTGGCACGAGATGGGGCTTTATTGTGAAAGGCCAATCGAAGTCTATTATAACTTTCTTGTTGACTTAGATGACATCGAAAGTAATAAAAAATCATTGTACGAAAATTTTCTCGCGTTAAATTCATGCTGACGTGACACAGACAATTTTGTATTTGCTGCCAAATCGTAAACAAATGATAGTTTTGGCGGGAAATTGATCGGCGGCAGTTTGCTGCTCCTGTATAATAGTTTAAATAATAGTTTGAAGTGGATTTTGATATGTAAAAGTGGTGCGATTTATGTATTAACTGTCTACGCATGTGGACTATTAGTGGAAACGGTGAAACAAGTGCTCTGATGACCATCGCCAACTGTCAGCTGCCTGCTGGCTCAAGTTGCCGTCAAAATCTCCCAAGGGCTGCACAATGTGACGCATCAACATATTGTGAAGCAGTAAAGTATGAAGGATAATAATACATAAAAACAAGGCTTGGGGAAATTATAATAAACCGAATAAAAATACTCAAGACTTGGCCTAAAGGACTAGATACCAGGCCATAAACTCCAAAAAAAGTAAACAAATGACAAAGTAATAAAATAATTCTACAATAATATTGGCAAAGAGTTCCATTTTTAAAATTTAAACTTATTTTTTTATTATATCGTTTACAAGTGGCCAGTTCGAAAAACTTTCAGTGTCGTCCTAGTACGTGACTTAAATTAAAAAAAAAATATTTAAGGTATCTATTATCTTCCGAATTGTTTCATTATTAATTTACTTTGAGGATCTAATTACCCAACTTTTTATTGTTTATTTTAGTACGTATATCGTAACATTTTTATAGCTTTAATAAAGGCACACATATTGCAATGTTTTTACAACGGTAATACATTTACGCGCAGTAATGCGTAATCAATGTCCACGGTACTAAATTAAACATACTACTTCCACTGATAAAAAAGAATGAGAATTGAGAATTAAGAACAAAGAGCAAAATCCCTCTTTTTCTCTTTCTCTCTCTCGCACAGACAACACAGACACAAGAGTGGAATACATATAGAAATATACATCATTCAAAACTAACTCCCCGATTTTGACTGATAACTACTGTTTGATTTTGATGCTAGTGATTTAAAGTTGGTGGTTTTTTTTTTATTTTAGATGTTAGCGAACGCGAAACAATATAATATAATTATTACTACATTTCAAAAATGGGTTTAATTATTATCAATAATATCTAAGTATAAGTTTTTATACTCTAGACTAGAATAAGAGATTCACTAGTATAAGTGACTATTGCGTAAAGTATTTCATACATTGTTTCGTTTCCAAAGAACTATTGAAAATTATAACAATTGTCAAACCCAGGTATTTTTTAATTTTACATTCATCTATGAAGTTTGGTGAGGCACTTAATTGATAATTAAGTGCCTCACTGGTTCGAATTCTCCCATCTATAAGATAGATAAGAGAAAATTTTCTATAATCGACACGCTCGACAGGTGGGCAAACTTGACGATGGCAGTATGAAATATTAGTGTACGAGGGTGGATTGAAAAGTACTCGGCCTAACACAGATCCATTCAATTCTAAAAATCAAATCTACCCACATTATTTAGTTCAGTTCAGACTAGTTCATTGTGTGAAGTTCGAAACGTGTGCGATAATTAGTTGTGATTTTATAAATTTATTAACAAAGTAATCGGACATAATTTCCGCGAATGGAGCAAATCGAGCAGCGTGCCGTCATTAAGTACCTCCATAAGAAGGGGCTATCATCAAAAGCCATCCATGATGACATGGTCAGTACATTAGGCGATTGTGCTCTGTCATATTCATCCGTCAAAAAATGGATAGCAGAATTTAAGCGTGGTAGAGAGAGTGTGAAAGATGAACCCCGCTCTGGAAGGCCTTCGACGTCAACTACTGACGAAAATATTAAAAAAGTACTTGATTTAATAATGGGAGACCGCAGATTAAAAATTAGAGAGATAGCCGAGATTATAGGCATCTCTTATGAATGAACTCAAAACATCATTGTCAACGAGTTGGGTTTCCACAAGGTGTCTGCGAGGTGGGTTCCGCGACTGCTTTCAGTTGAACAAAAAAGGACGCGATTGACTATTTCACGCGACTGTTTGGAGTTATTTGAAGCCGATGCAGATGATTTTTTGAATCGTTTTGTTACTATAGACGAAACATGGGTTCATTACTGTACACCGGAAACAAAACAACAATCAAAACAGTGGAGAAGACCTGGTTCACCACCCCCTAAAAAGGCTAAGTCGATTTTGTCGGCAAATAAGGTGATGGCTTCAGTATTCTGGGACTCGAAAGGTGTGATTATGATTGATTATCTTGAAAGGGGTCAGACTATAAACTCTGATTACTACTGCACCTTACTACGTCGTTTACGAGAGGAAATAAAAGAAAAACGTCGAGGAATGCTCAGAAGAAAAGTCCTGTTTCATCAAGATAACGCCCGTGTTCACACGTCAGTACAGTCAATGGCTGAAATTCACAACTGTGGCTTTGAACTGTTACCGCATCCGCCGTATTCACCTGATCTGGCACCATCAGACTTCTTTCTGTTCCCCAACCTAAAAAAGCACTTGGGAGGTCAAAGATTTTCGACAAACGACGAGGTCAAAGCAGCTGTAGACGCATATTTTGACTCTAAGGAAGAGTCATTTTTTTTCAACGGTCTAAATGCTTGGAAGGGGAGGTGGCAAAAGTGTATTGAACTTGATGGTGATTATGTAGAAAAATAAAAATATAACTGATTTAGTATGTGTTTATTTTCTTGGTTAGGCCGAGTACTTTTCAATCCACCCTCGTATATAATATATGGTATAAAACGACTCGCACTTTTGACCCTGCTCTCTGTCGCCGGTCTGAGTATTTCAAGTCGGGCGTAAACAATATTGTAAAGTCGCCATCTTTTTGAAGCGATAAGGTTTTTCTAGCGTTTACTCTTTAGATAGCATAATCATCATCATTACAGCCCTTCACAAGTCCACTACTGAACATAGGCCTTACTTATATATGTATACTTTAATCTTACAATTATATAATCAAATTTATTTAAATTTTACTGTATAACATAGCATAACTTGCTAGTAGCGAGATGTTCGTCAAATCTTTGTGGAAGAGAGAATTTCAATTTTAATCCATTCTAATTATTTATCCGGTTTTATTAAGCAATTAATGTTATCGATAGTTTATGTCTATCGATAACTATCGAAAATTAATTCGATGCGTAAAGTACACTCATTTGAAACTACTTGTTTTTTTTTTTTTCATTTAGCCACACAGCGAAAATATGCCGAACAATCACGTTATATAACTTCTTCCACTGATTGCCTATCAGCAACAGAAATTTCGAGTCTAGTTAATAAAGTAAGGAATTTCTTTTGAAACATCGTATCAATCTTCTTATCTATAATTTTAATACCTATATTTGACATGTCGTCGAATTTTTACAGGGCTTGTTTCGAACGATCTACTTTGAATGTTTATCTAATAAATAAAAATTAATGTTTGTTTGTTCGTATTTTATGCACTGCCATACCATCAGATTGCGCTAAAACTTGCGGAAAGGTTATAGGCATAGCAAAATGACATTACAGTAGGTGGCGCGCGTATCGTACCGACAAATTTATTTGAAAGTTATATAACATTAAATTTCAATAAATGTATTCCTAAGTAAGCAATATAACCCTTCCAAATTTAAAACGATATTTCCACAATTATTTGTTCTGCGGCAGCAATGCGCCGGGTACCGGTCGGGTGCCGGGTACATACAAAAGCGGTGGTCAGTGAACGATTGAAGTAGGTAATTGTAGTATCATTATGGTCAAAAAGTAGTATAATTATCGTCGAACTGTTCAGTTTTTTTATCTCCAGCTGGGTTTATTCAATAATTCACCGGTGTAAATGGGCCTCGCTAGTTAATAGGGTGAAACTGCCGCAATCGCCACGCCTTTGTGGCAAGCTATCATTACCTAAAACACATTTGATGTCGTTCTATATTTTATCACATAATATAACCGGATATAAAGCCGTGTGATGGTAGCGTTAACAAATCCATCACCCCGTTTCGTTACGTTGGTTTCATTAAAGATATGGGCCCAACTATGATGTACAAAAGCATACAAAGAATGGTGTTTTTTTTTTAAATATCTTGATATCCTGACTTAGAATGAGGAGACACGTCATCTAGTGTTATTTTAAAACTGTTCGCGCCCCTTCGCACTACCGCCTAACGCTTATGAGATTCGTTGATTATTATCCATTATACTGCAAAGCCCGTTTCAGGGTTTCCTATCTACCGCCTTTTATGCCTAGCATATGCACTCTTGTGTTGAAGGGGTTCTCACAAGCTCAGAAGACATGCAACCAACCGCACCGCCTATATCCCGCGACATCGTTCCCGCCGTTGTGTAATTTAGATATTAAACTATACAAAAATATTAGTAAAGTATATAGACGCGATAATCTGTCGGCATCTAACCATCGTGGCCGCAGCCCTTGAGAAACGAGGAAGAGCAGAAGTCCAGGTGAGTGCACATGCATTCCTTCATATCCTTCTTGTAGCTAGAATTTAGGGGCATTTGCAGTATCGCGAAATAGTAAATTCATACAGTCCATTAATTTACGCAAAACCATCCTTTTAATAATTTTGAACCAGTAGTTGGTCATTTAAATCAATACACAATTTTTGACCGTTCGCCAGCATCAGAAGAACCATAGCTGGGCCTTCTCGCCGAATTATAATTAATTAACTAATTTTTGGGGCACTACGGCCGGGATAATTAATTTTGTCCAAAAACAATAAGACATGATGGATTTCTTACTTGTACCACCCAGGACGGAAGGTTCTATGAACCAATTATAAAAGTAAAAAATACATTCAACATATCCGCCTGAAAGGCGTGACGATCAAAGCAAATCCTCATCAATCCATCCTTCCACGGGAGATATTTTTTACGTGGTAGAGCTCTGCTACAACTATATTATGATTGTAGAACACATGGGTCGACTTGACCGGGAAAGAACCCCGCTCTCACGGAATACCAGGGCCAAAATAGCAACTCAATGCTGCTGTGTTTCGTACGGTGAATGCAGAGAACCGGAGACCCTTTTTACTGGAAACGAGGCTTTCTGTCTTAGTACTCAATCATAGATTCGACGCTGCTGTCTGTATTATACTTTGCCGTAAACGAAATAATAATAATGTCTTCCTCCAGATCTAAATTCAGTCACGGCAGCGAGTCTTAACGGAGACTAGCCATCTGCGCATGTCAGGATTATAGTGTACGCGTGTGTACGTAAGCATAGGTGCACTATATATATTCAGTAACTCTCAAAGTCCAAAGAGACGGCAATCCTACACGATCGGAGAGAGATCAGACGCAGAACCAAAGGCTTTACGTATTTTTCGAGGCACGACGAAAAGCTCAATAACTGATATTAAGCCTGGCCTGACACTACATGACCAGCGGGCGTGCTTACGACCACTTGACCAACGAAGCAATCAAACGAGATGTTAATACTAAATACTACCTTTTACGACACCCACGGGACGAAATGGGGCGATGTAGTCTCTTACCCCTGCACGCACACGGCAAACAATCTGTTAAAGTTAAACTTACAGCCTATATACCGTCCCACTGCTGGGCACAGGCCTCCTCTCATTTCTGAGGGGGTTTTAGGCATCGATATATACTTATGTACTACGCACTAAATTTCGCATTCCGAACATTGACTATGTTCAACTGAACTGTACTGCAATCCGTACACCTATATATTGCGTAAATTGAAGATTTGTGAATTCGATAAGATAATTATTATTACATTTTATTCAGAAATATGTTTGTTTAGATCAAAATAATAGTATTTTATATTAAATTCTTATATTTATTTTATATTAAATTAAGGTCTTCGCGCATACGCGACTCTACTATCTGCCGCGCATGCGCGAAGACATAGAGTTGCGCACAATTTTTGTTTGGAATAGCTTCTCTAGTACGTAGTACATATAACTCAATGGTTTTAGGGCAAAAAAATGTACGCCGCGCTGCCCTTCAAACCTCACATGTCTTCGAAATATATATTTTTTTTTTCTTATTTCTCAGACATGAAGGTTTTCTCACGACGTTTTCCTTCACCATATAGCACGTGGTAAATCAGCACTTAAAATTGCAATTAAAAATTTCATTGGTGCCGGCGGGGATCGAACCGGGGTTGCTTGCGTACTCTGAAATTTACAGCGAGCGCTTAGCCCCTGAGCTAGCACGTCTCAATAACCTGTTAAAGAGCTCAAATTGGTGTGTGACCTAAATCTATACAAATAAATAAAATTGAAGTGTCTGTTTATAATGTCCAAATTACAGCTATTTACTAAATGCATATGAAAGTATAAACGGTACTTGTAACAAAAATACACTTTTATTTAAATTTTTGTCTGTCTGTCTGTTTGTTCCGGCTAATCTCCGAAACGGCTGGACCGGTTTTAACGGCATTTTCACTGGCAGATAGCTGATGTCACAAGGAGTAACATAGGCTAATTTTATTTTTGAAAATGAATTAGGGTTCTGCGCAAACAAATTAAAACCCCAAATAGCACGCAGGCGAAGTCGCGAGGAACAGCTAGTTTTTTTTTATAGGAGAGGGGCAAACGAGCATGCGGCTCACCTGATGGTAAGTGACTACCGCCGCCCATGAACAACTGCAACACCAGGGAGGGAATTGCAGATGCGTTGCCGGCCTTTTAAAAAGGAGTACGCTCTTTTCTTGAAGGTCCCTAAGTCGTATCGGTCCGGAAAAATCGCTGATGGTAATCGATTCCACATGGAAGTCGTGCGAGGAAGAAAACATCTTCTAAATCGCACAGTGGTGGACCGCCAATCATCCAGATGGTGTGGATGGTATCGAGAGTTCTGCCGCGATGTGCGTTCGTGAAATTTGGCGGCTGGGATTAATCCGAACAATTCCTCAGAGCACTCCCCATGGTAGATGCGAAAGAAAATGCAAAGGGATGCAACATCTCTTCGCAGTGCCAATGAATCGAGCCGATCGGAAAGGGCTCAGTCGTCGACGATTCGAGCCGCTCTGCGCTGGATGCGGTCAAGTGGAAGGAGCTGGCACTGGGGAGCCCCTGCCCAGAGATAGGAACAGTATTCCATGTGAGGCCGAACCTGCGCCTTGTAAAGTTGCAGGCGGTGTGCCGGCATACTGCCAAGCTTTTTAGAGGCCAATTTGGCCTTCTCTTCCAAGTGACCACGAAACTGCACGTCACTCGATATGTCGACGCCGAGGATTCCGATACTGGCTGAGGCAACTAGGGGAGTGCCTTGAAACTGAGGAGATACGACAAAAGGGGTTCTTTTTAACGATAAACGCGCAAACTTGTGTCTTTTGAGAATTAAACTGGGCTAGATTTAGTCGCCCCCAGTCCGAGACTTTGTCCAGCAAAGACTCGACTTCAGACACAAGTTTGTTCCGGTACTCAGCGACGTTTTCCCGAGAAATATTGGCACGGACGGTGTATAGAGCATCACCAGTGCTGTCATCCGCATAGCAATGAATGTTACCAGTTAGCAACATATCATTGACATGCAGAAGAAACAGCGTTGGTGATAGCACACAGCCTTGTGGAACACCAGCGTTAATAGGATTGTAGTCAGAACATGCACCGTCTACAACAACCTTGATGCTCCGATCTGCAAGGAAGCTGGTGATCCAATTGCACAATTTCTCGGAAAGCTCATAGGAAGGAAGCTTCGAAAGAAGCGCTTTGTGCCAAACCCGATCGAAGGCATTGGCAATGTCCAGACTAACGGCCAACGCCTCCCCCTTGGACTCTACTGCCTCCGCCCATCTATGGGTCAGGTAGACCAGAAGATCACCAGCTGATCGACCCCGACGAAAACCGTATTGGCGGTCACTAATCAGCTGGTGATCCTCAAGGTACCGGATGAGCTGGCAGTTAATAATGGATTCCATTATTTTGGAGAACAAGGAGGTGATCGCGATAGGCCTATAGTTGGACGGGTCTGAGCGGTCGCCTTTTTTAGGGATCGGGTGGACAAAAGCTGTCTTCCATGAATTCGGGACTACGCCTTGGGAGTAGGAGTACCGGAAAAGGCACGGCCGGTGTATAGAGCATCACCAGTGCTGTCATCCGCATAGCAATGAAGTTATGAATAAAATGAACTCTGTCTAATTGTAGGACTCGTTTTCTGCCTAGCGAGTCCGTCTGTGTACGTACCGGCCTCTTACTTGTTTCTGCCGGTAATCAGCGGTGCTTGCACCGTTGTGTCCTGGTCTGAACGTATAGAGAGTCAGTATAATTATATGTTGTGATGCATTCCATCTTAGTTCTCAGAGGCGAGTACGTATCGGTTGTGTTCTTTGTTTGAAATTGGCTGCAAGGACTGCAGTACCCACTTATCATCAGATGGACTAATGGCCAAATACTCAAACGCTACTCAATTTTAAGACGTCGTTAAGTCTCGTGGTGTCACAGTCACTTTGACAGAAAGTGATAGAGACAGCAGGAGTGTACAAGCTTGATTGTGAATGTGGTCTCTTATATAGGACAAACCAAAAGGTCCATAAACACCCGCGTTAAAGAACACATAGCTGATGTGAAGAATCGACGCTCCGGGAAGTCTGCAGTCTGTGAATACATACAGGATCGCACCCGCCACTACATTACATTTGATAGACCACAAATCCTCGCTGAAGAACACCGATTCCTTCCAAGGATGATACGCGAGGCTATTGAAATAAAAAAAAAACATCCTAATTTCAATAGAGGAGATGGCTGGGTGCTACCATCTGCTTGGGATCCTATAATTAATTAAATTAAATCCCAAGCCAAGTATATAACTGCAAGACTTCAAGACACTGTAAGTTCATACTGCGTAGATCGGCACAAAAATTAATAATTTTTAATCTGGAGGTAGCTGTGGTTAACTATGACATTGGGACGTCATACACCTCAGTCCTTCCCGTGACCATGGGTGCTGTAAAGTGCCCGAAACATCGGGAATATAAAATGTTAATATACGCGATAAAATCCGTAAAATTAGTTTTATTTAAATGTGTAGTGTTCGCGTAAATATAAGAAATCATTAATACTTACTTCTCCTTAAAAATGGTATATGGTCGTCTTCAATAAACGACCCGGAACTCCTGAGCCTGAAGTATGTCTGCTCCTCCTTGCCAACAGAGTACGCGTTCAACTGTCCAAGCTCTGCGAGCCTCTGTTCAGCGCTGGCCAACCGGACATACCACTTCTCGGTTGCTTGAAAGTAACTGTAGAATACTGGGTCAGGACAGCCAAGTAGATCTAGGAGCACTAGGACGTCCTGGAACAAGAGTGAACGTGATACCCATGGCACTAAGAACTGATTTGAATAAAAAAATGGAGTGAAATAAAGAAAATAATTAACACTGAGGGTTCAAATAGGATTCAATTTTTAACTTTACTTTGACTTCAAAAAAAGAGGAGGTACTAAATTCGACTGTATTTTTTTATGTGTGTTACCTCAGAACTTTTTTCTAGGTGAACCGATTTTTTATTTGAAAGCTGGTGCTAATGCGTATTTAATTGACTTCGACTACATTGATGATTTTCTCATTTTATTTATATTGAAGTCGGTTGTACAATTTTTTTTATTGTACCACTTGTTATGCAGTTATTTCAACTGATAAAGTACAATTTATAGCAGTAGGTACTACTCGTAATGTTTCGGATTGAAGGATAGAGAAATAAGCATAATTATAGACTACGATGTAATGCATCTTAGTAATTAAGGGTACAGGTTTGTGTTAATGAGTTGGACTGTAAGCCCTAAGCTACCAACCCCACTACAAAATTTTTCCTACCAAATTTCAAGTCTCTAGGCCTTATGGTTCCATAGATATCGTAATGAGTTAGTACATAGGTTGAAATCTCTTATCCATATATATATATATATATATATATATATATATATATATATATATATAATAAATTGTGGGTCACTTATCGGGATAAAAAGTATCTCTCAACTTGGACCAAACTGCACACAGTGTACGAAATTTCACTGAAATCAGTTCAGTAGTTTAGGAGTTCGTCGCGAACAAACAATGTGACACGTAATTTTTATACGGATCCGGATCCGGAAAATGGTCTCCGGTTCTCTACACAAACCATACTTTCACGATTGTATTCTGTGGGGGGGCCTTTCTTTCTTATAGGATAAGGGTGACAGGCGAACACACAGTCCACCCGATGATGAGTGGTTGCTGTCACCCATAGACATCTGTTCTCGTTTGTCAAAATGCGGATGCGTTGTCAGCCGTGAGGACTAAGACGGAATGGTTCTTTTCTCTAGTAAAAAGGTCTCCGGTTCTCTACACTCACCATACGAAACACAGCAGCCGCTATAAGCTGCTATTTTACACTAGTATTCTGTGAAACGAGGTCCCCCCGGTCGAGCCGACCCATTCGTGCTACAACTATATATTTAACTAGCTGTGCCCCGCGGTTTCACCCGCGTCATCACGTGTCGGAGGTGCGCGACATGACCTAGTTCAAGCATTTTATAATTGAAATTAAATATTTTATTTGATAGCAATGTATGGAGAAATTGGCATAATTAATGGACTAATTTTATCTGTCGGCATATTATGTATGATGTAGAGCGTAGTTAAATTTTATCCACTTTCCTTCCCCCACCCCCCACCCCCCACCCCACGTCCTTGAAAGTGTCCCGACACGCGGTTTTTTCCAGTTTTAAAGAAAACCGTACACGATACATGAAAAGTGTGTAGGCATGAAATGATTCTTGAGCTATCAAACTCTTATACTTATTAATCAATTAAATTTTCGAAATACCATAGCAACGTGAAATGAAAGACTTCAGAAATAAATATGTAACTAATCATTGTCATAAAAGCACTCAATTAATTTTTAATTTATTTTAGCTATAATGATTGAACTAACCTCGCTCATAGACGCTTTCAATACTGGCTTCTTGCAGTTCTCACCGGCCAGTTAGGGTTTATGCGTCGTTCGCGAGCCCAGCCAAGTATTGAATTATTTTAATTTTACATTATCTCTTAAACTATGCGTCCAAATAACATGGTATAAAGAACAAAGTTTATCTTCATAAAATTGTCTTGATGATGAAGTAACTTTCGTTTCTTAGGATAAATAGGCCATGCCAAATAATAACGCTCATAAATCACTTTTTAATTTTCAATAGTTTTTTGACACAAAATACCTAATTATGGCTTATGTATAAGAAATATACATATGGTATCGCGGACCTTTTTTTAGACGGAGTAAAGGTCTATATTTTTCTAGAACATTATATTTACGTAACCCTAACGATAACACCAACAAAAGCACTCCCGAAATAATTTCGGGAGTGCTTTTTCTTCTGACTTGCTTAACAAATATCAATATTTAAGACTAGCTGAGTGATATAGATTAAAGCTAACTAGCCTATACTATTCCACATGAATCTGGCTATAATATACAAAAAGAATTTTTCAAATCGGACTGGTAGTTCCAGAGATTAGCGCGTTTAAACAAACAAAAAAAAACAAAAAACTCTTCCGCTTTATTATATTAGTATAGATATAGCTGCAGCATGGCTTTACCACGTATAATGAGTGGTTTTACCCCGGTCGAGCCAACCCATTCGTACTGAAACTATATTTAAGCTGCAGGGTACTTGAACATAGGTGATAATTATATAATATGATGAAATTTGGTACATTGTTCCATATGCAGTTCCATCAGCATTTCGTTACAATCAACATAAAATAAAATTACACAACCACGGCTGTTCACGTTACAAATGCACGTAGTTTATTAGGTCAATGCAATAACGTTTCTTATAATAATAGTTCCTATAGATTAACATAGGTCATGTGTCATGACATGTCTAGCATGGATACTGATAAAATGATTACGAAAGTGTTTTTTTTATAATTATTAAAGTCTGTTCCGCGAAAGTTGATAAAAAGCAGGGTTCCTACACTTTTTACAAATTGCGGCCCGCTAATTATTTTTACTAATAGATAATAAAAAAGTCTTCAGCTCGTCCGTCCCGACCCGCGCATGGCAACAGATTTGTACCTCGTACCACAAAACCACATGAGTAAAGAAAAAACTGCACTTGCGGCGATAAGCGATACCCCTAACCAGGGGCGTAGCTACCGCTGTATCAGCCGTATCAATGATACGGGGCGCCCGGGCTACAGAGGCCCCGAACGTATGTAAGCAAAAACTCTAAGGACTTCTATAGGACAGGATGTTGGTTTGAATTGTTTCACTTGCTTAGTTCCTAGGAGTATTAATTGTAAGTAATAACTTATAATCGATATATAATTATTTTAATTCAATGCGAGAGTTTTTGTTCCGTTTGTGAAAAATCTTTACCCTTCTTTTGGCCCCCCGACAAATTTTGATACAGGGCCCCTCTAAGGCACGCTACTCCACTGCCCCTAACAGAACGCCCCTAAAACAGATTGCGACAGATTGCAACACTTAAGGTGGAAGCTCCAGGGTGGCCCGCGAAATTCAAATTTTCTTGCGTTTTTTGGAATTTGCAGGTCAGGATTAGGTTCTATATTTAACAAAATATGATTCGCGACCGTAGCGATTATGTGTTTACAGAATTATTATCATTAAAATCACCAATACAACCCTGTAAGTTCATATTAGCCCTTTGAATGAGTTTTTCCAGAAAAAGCGGGCCACCCTGGAGCTTCCACCTTAAGCAACAGTCGCTAATGCAAGACGCTTTCAACCGACTTCAAAAAAGGAGGAGGTTCTCAACAGTGCCGGCCCGAGGCAAGTTTTAGGATGGAGCGAGATCCAATTTTGGCGCCCCCCTTGCTTGCCCCTAATATATACCAGTTGTACGTGCACATGCAAGCATGCAACTGGGAACATCTCGACAAAATCTTAAGTCTATGTCTAATTTGTTGATTGAAAACAGCCATCCTCGTGGTATTTTAGGCACTGCACTCCTTACGGTATCTATAGGCACCATTGATGTAGAATGAAAAAACAAAATTAAAAAGGAATTTTATATTTATACACTTATTATATATATTTATTGTACTTTTATTTAAATAAATCATAACAATTATTGACAATAAAACAAAATTAAGTCAACATTCATTAATGAGATCAATAAGCATAATCAACTTTAGAACTGGTACTTATACGTTATACTTATACGTTTACTAATTAATGTAACAGTAATTGATACAATCAGGCGTTACTTTGCGCAAATCCATTATAATGGGGTTGTTATCAACTAATTTGCGTAATACCGCGTAAAGAAAGAAAATGACGTGTCCTGTCCAGTTTTAAGGGGACCTCCCACCCTCCCTCAATCGCGCGCACTATACCCGTCGTAGTTAATACCAGCACCAGCACACTAGGCACAACACACCACTCTCGAAAATACGACACGTGTTTCGCCTCTACACGAGGCATCCTCAGGTGAAGTAGACTCTGCGGAGGCTGGCCGCTAAGTTAGCGTAGTTAGCATAGTAGCCTATAGTGCTCTGGAGTAAGCAACGGTTATAACGCGTATTTTCCGGTACCCCTTCCTCCTTAGGTTAGGTTAATCCTGAACGAATAGAAGCCAGATTTAGTGCACCCGATCCCTAAAAAGTTGACCGATCAGACCCGTCCAACTACAGGCTTATCGTCATCGCCTCCTTCTTCAAAGTAATTGAATCCATTATAAACTGCTAGCCGCCAATGCGGTCAATAATCAGCTGGTTCTAGTTCTTATCTTCTAATTTACCTGACTCTACACTGTTTCTGCATATCAATTATATGTTGCTGTTACTTGTTGTAACACTGGTGATGAATTTTACACCGGCCGTGATAATATTTTTCGGGACATCAATTTTCATCTACTATCGGAACAAACTTGTGGCTGAATTCCAGTCTTTATAAACAAAATCTCGTATTGGGGACGACTCTAGTCCAGTTTAAACTTCAGAAGCCACAGGTTTGCTAAGTTACCACTAAAAAGAACCCCTTTGTCGTATCTCCTCAACTTCTCAATCTCAGCCGGTATCGGAATCATCGGCATCGACATATCTAATGACGTACAGTTTGCGGTCACTTGGTAGGGAAGGCTAAATAGGCCTCTAAAAAGCTTGGCGTGCTCAGCAGCGCGGGACAAAATATTCTGCCGGCAACCGTTTGCAACTTTACAAGGCGCAAGTTTAGTTTCACAGGGAGTACTGTTTTCATTTCTGGATCGGGGCATCCAGTGCCAGCTACTTTCTTTTGACAGCATCCAGCAGAGTGGCTCGAATCGTTGACCACCGAGTTTTTTCTGATCGGCTCAATTCACTGGCGCTGCGTAAAAATGTTGCATACAATTGCATTTTCTATCGCATTTTCTACGGGGAGTACTTAGATAAATTGTCTTGACTTATTCCAGCTGCTAAATACCACGTACCAACCACACCATCTGGATGCTTAGCGGTACACCATAACTGTGCAAATTACTAGAAGTTTCATCTACCACTGGCGATGTTTTCCAGACCGATACGACTTAGAGATTTTCAAGCAACGAGCGTACTCCTTTTAAAAAGATCAGCAACGCACCTGCAATTTCCCTGGTGTTGCAGTTATTTATGGGCGATGGTCAACACTTATTATTAGGAAAATTTTATTAAATGTGGGTGAAACCACGGGGGGGAAAGCTAGTAAAATATAAAAATCTCGTAAATATATTCTAGCTGGGCAGGCACAGAGAGAACAGGCCATATTCTTAGTTAGCCTAGGGCTGTCAGAACTCCAAATCAGGCACTGCAAACAGGATGAACATTACTGCAGATGTGTACTGTGAATAACTGAACATAATGATGGTGAAGCTCATACGTCTCCAACCAGCTTTGGTCAATCGCTCGTCCCCACTGCTCCTGTACGGCAACGCACGACTTCATACTGCACAACAGACGGTCTCGAAGTTACAAGAGCGGGGTTGGAAGCTCCCGTCATCCGCCGTACTCACCAGCCTTTGCGCCTACAGAACTTCTACTTTTTCCAGAATTTAAATAACTTTTTGGCGGGAATAAAATTCAATACCCGAGAGGCAGTACAAAATACCTTTGAAGAATTTGTTGTCTCCCCCGTCCAGCTGATCAAGGGCATCAATAAACTGCTACTGCATTAGCAAAGATGCATCGATTGTATGGGTGATAACTTTGATTAATAGAAATAAAAAATATAGAAAAATACTTACGTTAACTTATTTCATAAAAAACGGCAACTTCATAGGTAAAGACCTAATATTAGGTAACCAATTATTTAATACTAAGAGCTGAGCTAAGGGCTGACTGCTTTCGGGTGACCTTTATTGATATGTAAAAACTTTTTCAAATGCATCATTTTTCTTGAAAGCTCCAATCCCAAAATATCGCGATTAAGATCATGCATTAATTTTTCCTCCAACTTTGAGCATACTTTCTTAAAATTTTGATCGGTCTTATTCAAAACATAGAGGAAACTCTCTATACTATCCTATAAACGCCAAGTCTCATTAATTGTAAAAAGTCGTGTAAAGCATGTCTCTATTTTTTATGGCGGTGTCTAACATACAATAGAAAACATTTGTTCTGAATAACATTTCTGGATCCGGAATATATTTATATTTTTTTTCTTTATATATACCTATAGAGTCATATACAACGTGTCCCAAAATTCAACGATAAGCTAACACCGGAGGATAGACCTGCCCCGGACTAATCGGGTAAAAAAAGAAAAAAATATATATCCCAATTATATTTTAAGTTATATAAAAAAAATAAATTCTTCAGAAATTGAGACCGTTTATGATATTTTTCACTACCATGACCACAATTTTTTAAATATTTTTTCCCTTTTTTTTATAGGCAACCTGAATAGTACTGCTATCTACCACAATTCTTAAAAACTCCAGAATAACTCTTGTTTTATCACGAAAATTAATGAAACTTATTTTATTCCTTAAATTTTTTGAAGACTTTTAATTTTAACCAAATTTAACTTATCGTGGTGTAAAAAAAAAGTATGAACACTAGTATGGCAAGTTTTTTTAAAAATTGACGCAACTAATCAACATTCCAAAATGGTATAATACTCTAGGAAAACAAGTTATAAAAAAATATGGGCCTATTATTTCTTAACAGGGGCCAAATGACGGTCGGGTGTAATAAAAGTATTAGTTCTTGAAAAATGTTTAATATTTCAAAACAAATGGTACAAACAGTTTCACGTGTAATTTATTAAGTTATTAGCATTATAGTATATTTTCATTACTCCAACTATGTAGGTTGTGAAGATTTAAATACCCATCTTTCTTGCACGTTGTTTCATCCGACCATAGAATTTTGTCTAGGAAGTGGGGATCTTCACTGTGCCTTTGCAGCATTACACAGCAAAATGTGACCCGTAGCGGATAGCCCCGCGGTAATAACGTCTACACACGCCTGTAGTGATATGGGGGAAGATTGTGACGTTTGACGTTCGATGTGCAGAACTTTTCGGGATTCCTGTAGCTTCTTTTATGGCACGTACCGAAGTAGTCGAGTCATTTTCTATCTCATTGAGAACTTCTTCATCACGATCCAATCTAGGTCTTCCAGCGCTTCTCCTATTGGATGGCATACGACCCTCCGAAAACGCTTGATGCACATTACTAAACACTCGATAATCAGGATATTTTTGAGCATTTGGGTATCTTTCTCGATACAGTCTGCTAGCAGCGTTAGTATTACATCGGCATTCTCCATAGATTAAATGCATATTAGCGGATTCCTGTGGTGTGTACGGTTGCGGCATGTTAAACGCCAAACAGTCCAAAATGCGCCATAACTCTAAATCACAAAACACACAATCGTAGTCCAAGATAATGCTAGGTCAGTTCAGTTTGCAGATCACTTCCAGTCCAAATAATGCCAGGTCAGTTAAGTTTGCAGGTCGATTCCAGTCCAAAAAGCCAAGCCAAAAGTCGATAGTATGTACGAGGGCCACGTAAGTTGAATTGGGAACGGTGCGCAGTAAACAAAGGAGCAGAACGTACTGAACCGACTTGCTGAGAATAATAACAGCTTCTCTACCTGCCCTGTTGTTGTCTCTTTTTAACGTAAATATCTCTATCTATCTATCTCTCTCTAACATCTAAGGTATTAATAATAATAATAATAATAATTAACAATTCATTTATTTCGGACAAAAAAAAATATCCATAGTTGTTAGTAAATGTTTTCTTATATCTAGTGTTAGTAACATATTGTTGACGACACAAGTATGAAACTGCACCGATGGTGGCAATAAGCCAGTCTACAAGGCAGCATGTAGCCGTATCCAGCGAGCCAACATCGGTGAGTCCCATCGGTCAGCCAGCATACGCAGGATGCTGTTGGGGCTGCCGCGCACGCGCCGAAGTAGCGATGCACAGCGCTTGCGCATGATTGCAGCGAATCCGTCCGTGTGAGCTTCCGCGAACATGGCGGAGGCGCTGCAGCAGCGCGGCAGCCCCATCAGAACCCTGAACGCGTTATTATATTGTATGCGCAGGTCGCTGTATGCCCTCTGCGTATAGTCTACCCAGAGACTGCACGTGTAAAAGGACTGGCAATAAGCTTTAAAAAGCGTAACTTTAACTTGACTAGAACATCGTGCAAATCTGCGAGCCAACATGTTGCAGCGGACAGACAGCGCCCTTCTCTCTCTTTCAATATCTAAGTTGTCTTTTTGATCCTCCGTGACCCAGTGGCCCAAATACTTAAAACACTCCACCTTCTTTAAAGGAGTACCACCTAACGTAAGATTTGGTATATTAGTGTAACGCTTATTATCCGGTCTAAATATCATAAATTCACTCTTTATAGCGTTGTATTTAAGCCCCTGGGCCGCTATATAGGATTCACATATATTAATCATTTTCTTTAGAGCACCACTCGATGGGCTCAGCAACACCATATCATCTGCGTAGCTGATATTGTTTACACAGACTCCGTCTATATGACAACCAATACCAGTGCTGCTGAGCTCATCAATCAACCCGTTCATGTAAAGGTTGAAAAGCGTTGGAGAGCTTAGTCCCCCCTGCCTCACACCGCAATCCAACCCATACTCCTTGAAAAGCGAGCCTGCCCATCGTACATTGTTTTTTTTGATTATTATACCAGTACTTAAAAAGCGATACAATTTCTCGAGGCAAGTCAGTCTCAAAATTCATTTTATTCCACAGGATCTCATAAGATACAAGGTCAAAAGCCTTCGACAAATCTAAATAGCGAGCATATACTGGTGTCTTTCTTGCAGTGTAGTACTGGACAGTCTGCTTGAGGCACAAAATAGCACTCTCGGTTGAAAGACCAGGCCTGAAGCCGAACTGTGCGTCATTTAGCGAGACGTACTTATTTAGGCGCCGACTAAGCAAACTGTCCAGTACTTTCGCAATCACGGTAGCCAGGGATATTGGCCTATAATTAGACACATCTGATGAGTCACCAGTCTTGTTTTTTATAACAGGTACAACTATAGTACGTATTAGGCTTTCAGGTAGATAAGAATGTGCTACACAAAGATTGAAAAACAAAGCTATTACTCTTGGCAAGTGTACTCCTGCGTACTGTAAATGCTCGATGCTGAGGCTGTCATATCCAGGCGATTTGCCCCGCACCATGCCTTTAATTATTTCCTCTACTTCTTGCGCGCTAAATTTCACACTAAGATATGTACTGCACGCCTCAGCATCAAGCTCCCGCCGCATCGGCTCCAGTGGAGAGTCTACCTTAAAGTGCCGCCGGAACATATTGGCGATATCAAGTGGCTCATGAACACCCGCCACGCTCACAGGAAGGCTCGGCTTATAGTTCAATTTGTTCGTATTTTTCCAAAATTGCCCGAATTTATTATTTTTGTGATGCTCAGCAATCATGACTTATGGTATATATGTATATATTAATGACCCATTCGAATTCCTAGAAATTGTAACAGGAACCCATTTTGGGCATGTAGTAAAAGTGATTACTGACAATTACAATTTAAGGAATTTGGCCCCTGTTAAGAAATAATAGGCCCATATTTTTTTATAACTTGTTTTCCTAGAGTATTATACCATTTTGGAATGTTGGTTAGTTGCGTCAATTTTTAAAAAAACTTGCCATACTAGTGTTCATACTTTTTTTCTACACCACGATAAGTTAAATTTGGTTAAAAGTAAAAGTCTTCAAAAAATTTAGGGAATAAAATAAGTTTCATTAATTTTCGTGATAAAACAAGAGTTATTCTGGAGTTTTTAAGAAATGTGGTACAAAACAGTACTATTCAGGTTGCCTATAAAAAAAAAGAGAAAAAAATATTTAAAAAATTGTGGTCATGGTAGTGAAAAATATCATAAACGGTCTCAATTTCTGAAGAATTTCATTTTTTTTATATAACTTAAAATATAATTGGGATATATTTTTTTTTCTTTTTTTCCCCGATTAGTCCGGGGCAGGTCTATCCTCCGGTGTTGGCTTATCGTTGAATTTTGGGACACGTTGTATATCTGAATTTGGGATTTTTCAAACCTTTATAAATTCATAACTCCAAAAATGTTAAGTATATCGTAAAAAGTCACGGTACTTTTTTATTTGCATTTTATCAAAGAATAGAAAAAAAAATTGACCTGTTTAAAAATAACAATTCCTTGCAATTGAAAAAAATCGGTTTAAACAATATGGCACTGGGTTGCCCCATGGCAACATGCATTTATATCATCAGCAGGACAACTTGAAGAGAATCGCATAAAAAATTGAGGTGGAATAGTTTTGGTACTCATGCGCCGATTCCTCCTGGGCTATAAGAACATTTTTTTCTTTTTTCGTTCGCGGATTCTTTCTAACTCCGAGTTTATTTCAGCTTTTTGAGCTGTATCTTTAGCTGCAATGAGAGCCTTTGTTAATCCTACGGCTCTAGGTATATTCTTTTTTGTGCATCAGTTTTGTAGCATCTGATAAATCTATGCGCTCTGCTTGCATGCATGTGATGACAAGATTAACGTGGAATAAAACGTCGTACCAAATGACTAAAGAGATCAAAAACTCGAACTTCTTAAAAACTTTCTTTAGTTTCCAAACTAGCCGCGGGATCAGTTGTGACGATACTCTTCTTTCAAGGCACTATTTACTTCGGCGTACTGATGCGACTACGATCGCATCTTGTTCGACACACCTTCTTTAAAGTTAAGTTCTTCACATGTTTTGAAATAACTTCCCATCTTTTTGTTGAGTTTGTAAAAAATACAAAAAAGCGCTGAAGAATGCCGCGCTCGTCTCAACAAATAAGACCATACGCATATATACTGACTAGCCACACGTTCGAAACCAAAATATTAAAAAGCGAGGAAATTTCAATCAATGAACTCAGGCACTTGAGCAAAGAAACGGAACAGAGACTAAGCTTCTAAGGAGCGTGCAAAATTGTTACCTAAATAAGCTAAAAGATTGTATTTTTCTAAAATGTAGGTAGCTATGCTATTATAAAAAATTTGACTAAGGCGCCTCCTGGGACTTGGCGCCTGGAGCGGCCGCTCCGTTCGCCCTATGTTAGGGCCGGCCCTGGTTCTCAATTAGATTGTAGTTTTATGTGGTTTTCTAGGTGAACCGATTTTGATGATCCTTTTTTTTATTTGAAAGCTGGTTCTCATGTGGTCCCATATAAAGATCTGAGCAGTAGTTTTGAGTTATCCTTACTAATGCGTATTTAATTGACTTCGACTACATTGATGATGTTCTCATTTCATTTATATTGAAGTCAGACGAAATTTTCTGTCGACTTCCAAAAAGGAGACGGTACTCAATTTGACTGTATGTTTTTGTTTTTTTTTATTTTGTGTGTTACCTTATAACTTTTTACTGGGTGAACCGATTTCGATGATTCTTTTTTTATTTGAAAGCTGGTATTTCTCGTGTGGTCCCATATGAATTTGATCAAGGTCAGACCAATAGTTTTTGAGTTATTCTTAATAACTTATATTGAAGTCGGCTGTACAAAATTTTTAATTTTAAATTATAATTTTACCACTTGTTATATTTATTATTTATCAAAACTCGCCCAACAGACTTTACACACACACGTGGAATGTGGCCGGAGTGATGTCAAGAGATTAAAAACAATGACAAAAATTAAATACAATTTAAGGCATGTTAGTTTTTGTAATAGTATTATGACGGCTCTAATTTCTGGAGAAATGTTTTACTCTATAGAATTGTACAGAGTAATATTAAGCATAATAATTTTATATAAAGTTTTTTAAGTTATGTATTCCTTTAAGGGTGGTTATTTGGAACAAGTGCAAAAATTAAAAATTTTGTACAACCGACTTCAATATAAATGAAATGAGAACATCATCAATGTAGTCGCATGCATTTGAAGGTGGTATAGAAGCTACCATCTGAAAGATATGTAGAAAGCCAGGTGACTCTCATGGATATAAATAATTTGTGCCATTGTTCATAAGCACCCAATACTTTTTTAGGGGCTGATTAACATATCCTTAATAACTTAATACTCATCGTAAGGTTTATCCATATCCAATAGATCAATCAGTTTTAACTTGTTTGCAGCTTCTGTGAGTTCCGAAAAATTAAAAATCGATTTTAATGAGAATACGTTTTACGTGGTAGAGCCATGCTGCAGCTATATTAGTAGTATAGTTGTAGCACGAATGGGTCGGCTCGACCGGGGAAGGACCACGCTCTCACAGAAAACCAGCGTAAAATAGCAGCTTAACGCTGCTGTGTTTCGTATGGTGAGTGTAGAGACCCGGAGAACCTTTTACTGGCAAGGAGGCATTCCATCTTAGGCCTCACGGGTGACAATGCATCTGCATCTTGAGTCTTTATTGAGGATAGATGTAGATGTCTATGGGTCACAGTAACCACTTACCGTCAGATGTACTGTGTGCTCGTTTGTCACCCTATCCTATAAAAAAAAACTGACAGGTGATTTCTGTCCGAGAAGTTAAAATGATCTTCTAAATATTTCAAAGCGTTTTTGTAGAACATCATAAGATTTTTTTTGCTGACTCTTTATCTTCAAATTCTAAATTGTTCATTGCATTAGAACAAGAAAATGCAACAAATTCATCGTCAATCCATTGTTTTATTTTATTGCTTAAGCTATTTGTAATGTCAAAAGTTTCGAAACATAGCACTTTATTCTTCTCTAAATGCAATATAGAATCTTGAAAGTTCAAACATTCGTAGCGTATTGTAAAAAAGCCAAAATAGCATTCAGTTTTTTTTTCATATTGTCATTATCAAAATGTTTCAGTAATAAGACAGGACAATTTTCTCCAAGTGACAAAAAGTATTCTTTCAAAACTGTAAGGCTGCCTAAAAAATTTCTACGGCACAAAGAACTTTCAAGAAAACTATTTTCCTCATTCTCGGAGCGCTTTTTAATATTACATCTATATGCTGTAGTTAATTAAAAAGGCTTTCATAAAGTACAGTAAGGTCACGTTGAGGATTAGAATGGAACGCCCCGTTATAAGTTTCCAAGGTTACTGCCAAGGATTAGAATGGAACGACTCGTTGCCGGTCTCAGATTCTCATAACTCGCCACACTAAAGACAGTTCGTTAGTTTAAATATCGGGTTATTTTGTAATAACCGGCTAAAATTAGTAGTACAGGCAAATGGTGAAGCGAAAATTATTTAAAAAAACTCAAAAATTTTATCCTTTTTATCTTTTAAATTCAATATGCGTGGTAATGCATTAATTTAACTTATTGTCATTCATAAAATACGCCTACTATATTACTACGCACACACACATTCGTAAGAGTCGATTGGTCGGCAAAACTTAATTGAAATTAAATTGAATCGCACACAGAGGGACGCGCGTACGCGTAGTTGTTGCCCATAAATCACATTAAATTTGGGATAATTTCAAATAAAAGTAGAAGCCTTATTTATCTGGGGCAGGGCAGTCCCCCCGCCAAGTCGAGCAAAAAAGCGGCACGGCCATACCATCCTTTTCTCGATGCAGTTCAGGCCATTTTAGAAACCCTATAACTTCGTTGTGAATAAAACTAGAAGCCTGAATTTTCAGTAGCCAAGTAGGCATTGTATACACTCAGTATATTTCAAATTTAATTAAATTTGAATCAGTAGTTTAAGAATTATAACTAGTCAAAGTTTCTTAATTTTGTCACTCACTGACTGACCGATCATAAAAACTAAGGCACTTTTAGCAGACATAGAGGCTTCAAATTTGGAATACAATTATTTTTTAGTATATAAATCAAGGAAAAATTAAAATATTTTGCAATTTCATTCCAGTTTTCGAGATACACCAACTGCAAGAATAACTTTGTAATCCCATATAAATATATAGGATTACAAAGTTACATTTGCAGTGAATAAATCGGTGTACCTATATATGTATAATATAATGGAATAATAGGTGTAGATAGGTACGTAGATATAACTATCTACAAAAAGAAATGAGATGCCATCAAAAACATAACTTGTAAAAAAAAAACTAAGTCTCGCAACTCTGTTCTTCTTCCGTAAAAAGTTCTGAGATCCATGTAATACCAAGTCTGTTAATTCATTCAGTCCCTACTTAAGGATCCTTCTGTCTTAAGTTATTACGTAATTAGCAAACTTAACAACATCTTATAGTGACCATATCAATATTAAAAATCTTTTATATTTTAAATAAATAAATTGACTTGGCAATCGCACTAAGCAATCTAATTTAATATAATATGTATTACTTGAGAGATACATTGTGTTTTCATGGGACTGAATAAATTAACCGACTTGGTATTACATGGATCTCACAACTTTTTACGGAAGAAGAACAGAGTTGCGAGACTTGTTTTTTTTACAAGTTATGTTTTTGATGGCATTCGTATTTTCATAAACTGCAACAACGGTATATCATTATTTATATATTTGAATTCATGTTTAAAATTTGGCTACTCTTTGAAAAATAACCCTGTAATTTACGGTGGTAATTATACACGCACGCGATCCTTCTCTAACGTGTCTAACAACTGCCAGTAATTACAGAAGGGCATGACATATCTTCCTATTCTTCTTACCATTAACATTGCACTGCTGATCATGAGCTTTTCTTTTATAGCAAGGATATGACGTAATCACTACGCGTGATCGCAGTAGGTACCAGAAGTAAGCACACGTTAGCGAAGCCTACATAGAAGCTGAGAAGCCGGGCTTGCCCTATCAAACTGCTCAATCAATAATATCAACTAATAAAATAACTCGTAAACTGTTTCAAACTATTTCAAATTTCCCGCGCGCTCCTCTGTTCTACACAGGTAATTAATCGTCGCGGCAAAACTGCGCGATACTGCTGTCATAAAAAAAGGAGTTGAGTTGAGCGATTAGTCGGCTTTTTACCGGGCTTTCGAGAAGACGATCGCTTCCTTTCTAACCTGTGGCAAAATGTTCTACAATGAAATATAACTACGATTGTTTATATAGCAATTAGTATGGAGCCATAAGCTGGGCTTTTGGTGTGAAGTTAGGGGCGCGTGGGCGATACGTTTGCATGTTCACTTCACATTTCAATGTTTACTCTGTGTGTTTACTTGAGCAAATGAATATTGCGAGTTGAAAATTTATGTTTTTTTTTAAATATTTTTAGTGAAAATGGAGGATAATTGTGTTCCTTGTGATGAATTGAAGTGTGTTAAAATGCTAATCGGCGAGGAACAGGTAAAATCTTTAAACTACTTTAAATCTACACAAGTTCCTCTACGGAACGTTCTTTTTCATCTCTGAAGCGCTTCCATACTTATTTGAGAAATACACCAGATCAAGAGCGTCTTTCAGATTTCTCAATTATCGCAATTGAAAAATAGTTAAACCCAAACGGCTTTTTTCAAAGTCACCGCAGGTACGCAAATGCTGATATGTCATACAATCTATCTAGCAGTAGTATGCCTTTTGTGTGCTTTGTTAAACACGTCCTCGACAGCACTGAATATGAAACTGAAGATCAAGATTGGTGTATTTTTATAAAAGTGCTAAAAACAACAAAACCACTGATTGCATAGCACAGTGGCAGTATATTGTCGACGGAAAACTATCAATCAATCGATTCCGTGGAAGTCGCAAGATGCGACTTAAGGAAAGTCCGATAGATGGCGTTATAATTAGCAGGTCTTTTTGTCGGCACTTTTGACGTCGAGACGGTGATAAAGAGGTGACATTCTAACGACAATAAGTCTACGCATCTATTTTATAAAAATTAATATTTGTGTCATCGTATTTTATGCGCTGCCATACCATTCATCAGATTACGTAAAACTTTGTCAACATATTATTTGCACTTCCACGAATGTAATAAATTTACAGAAGTCACCGTACCGACCGATTTGAAAGTTATATCATTTAACTTCAATGAATATATTATCATTCCAAATTAAACGATATAATTCTTCCAAATTTAATACGATATTTCTGCAATTATTTCTTCTGCGTTTGCAACGCGCCGGGTACCAGCTAGTATATTTATTATATATAAAATTAAAGTGTCTGTCTGTATTATTAAAATAACTGGCTTCTATTATGCTCAGGGGTTTTGTGCATGCTAATAGGATATTAGAAACCATTTTAATAATTTTTGTCTGTTTGTGTGTTGATTTTTTGTATCGATTGTGATGATTTTACAAACAGATAGAGAGAGCAATACCAATAATAATATAATCCAATCCAGGCAAAGCCGGGGCGGGTCACTAGTAATAAATATTAAAAAAAGATTTACATGAAAATTGTGGAGACAAAGGAAATAATATATTATTCTATTTACTCCTACTAGTGTTGAGGCTGAGCGAGCTGTAAACAGAGGGATATTTTTTAATAGGTTAAGTTAAGATATTATTTGTCAGATGACTTAACAAGGGCGCTTAGTTTTATTAGAATTTGTTATCTAAACAAAAACATAAACATAAACACTCACGCCTGTCACCCAGAGGGGTAGGCAGAGACTATGGAATTCCATTTGCCACGATCCTGACACACCTCTCTCGCTTCCTCCACATCCATATACCTACGCATACACGCTCGTCGGTTAAAGGTACTCTTAATTTGGCCCATTTTCAATATTTCGCCAATTTGGTCGATAAACTTTCGCCTAGGGCGACCCTTCCTGACTCTGCCATTCACCTCTGCAACATAAATTTACTTTGTCACTCTTTTCTCATTCATTCTTTCTACATGACCAAACCACCGAAGCATTCCTTTCTTAATCCTAGTCACAACATCATCTTGCAAACCACACATTTCTCTTATCGCACTATTTCTCACCCTGTCATTCAGATTCAGCCCTAGCATACTACGTAATGACCGCATTTCTACAGCATTTATACGAGTGAATGCAGGAAATAGATTGAATGGGGCTCTACACTCTATTGTGAAAAGTCAGAATGTGTCCAAAAAGGCACGTTTGGCAATTCACAATGCTGTGTTAGTGCCTACTTTAATGTATGGTAGTGAAAGTTGGGTGTGGCAGAAGAAGCACGAGAGTAGTCAGTAAATAGTCAATTCAAAAGTAAATTCATAACCTTAGCTTTACTTTTAGTTGGATTTAGGTAAGTTTCTTGACGTTATTATGGTTTAAGGTATCTCTGAAGGTATCTCAGACCGAAGTGATCATAGGCCTAGAGATTCAGATACCTATACCTCTAACCTTACTTACTACTTAGATGCAAGTTTATTTGGTTAATTTACTGTGTTACTGTTAAACACAACACTACGTAAATTGCAAATAAAGCTTATTGGTGCTTCATTCCAGTTATCGGTGGGAAGACCTTTATTATTATACTTTGATGTTTAAAAGTTTAAAACCTAATTAAAAGTTATTTAGTAGCTAATCTTAACTTCAAGGGACTTATTTCATAAATGGTTATAATGTAAAACTGTTTGTGATATTGCATTGGAAAACTAACAGTGTTAGTATAGTTTATATTTAGTATAAAATATTTGCAAATTAAGACATTTTGTCGTGAAACGTCTTTAAAATCACACCGGGTACCATGTTAGACTTCACGAAAAGGTTTGTATCGTCTTGCCTTTATAATTACAAAACTATTAGTTTCAGAGACTTAAGTGTAGTGTCATTATTTAACTTAAATAGTCAGGTCGCTGTTACAACATCGAGTTTGCATCAGGGCCGTACTGGTTGGCGGGGAATGGGTATGGTAACGCGCCGATTGACCAAAACTCTCTCTATCCTTTCTATCACTAAAAGCGACTCTGACGACACAGCCCCACCTAATTGTTTTTAATGTTCGTTAAATAGAGAGAGATTTTATTTGAAAAAATTGTTTAACTCTACTAGTTGTTAGCAAGTACTGTTGTCACAATTTAAGAACTGGAAGTGATTATAATCTCATTTTGTAGATAGTTGTTAGGTACTTAACATTGCTACAAAATGTGATTATATTTACGTAAATTTTGCATGATAACAATTGTTTAATAAAACAAAATTGATTATCAGTAATATTTAATTATTTTCTACTTTTCACTATGAGTCCTCATCTATATATTTATATATAAATAAAAGTGATGTATCTGTCTATAATATCAATTTAATTATCTTTTATAATGCTAAGGGGGTTATTTGTATGTCATGTATATCCATTAAAAATTGTCTTTGAATGGCTGAATTTATTGTAATGAATAGACATCGGATTATATGCACTAACAAAGTGCCAAAATATGCGTGCAAATATGCAATAAAAAGGCCGAAATATGCACTTAAAACTGTTGATATGCCCAAAATATGCACAATACAACATCAAAAAACCCATTTTTATTTTTATATATTTTAATTAACGACGGTACAAAACGGGAAACGGTTCTTAAAATTATGCATAGTTTTTATGACAATATACAATTAAGTATTTTACCAAAATTTCGAGCTGAAAGGAGACGGTCCATTTCTGGCCCAGTCTATGTACAATATACCATAAAAAAAAGAAAAATTCAGGGATTTTGTAAAAATAAAATGAGAAACTAAATCAAACTAAATAACTTGCAAAAAATAAAAATGCAATCCCAAGTTTTTGATGGTTTTACAAGATGGTGCCCTTCCAGTCATAAAAAAGTAAAAAAGACACGGTTATTTGTCAAATGTCATTTCTGTCAAGTAATATTTTTATTTATTCCGATCTTCGTTGTGTAGTTCTGAACTCGTGAATGTGTTTAATTGTGGATTTCTTTGGCGATTTGGTTTTTTGTTTGGACTTTGGATCAGTTACTACCTACTTGCTACCTACTTGTTTAACTCTGCTTTTGTTTTATGAACTTAAAGATTTACGTGAGATTTCGATTTCGTTATTATCGGACATCTGTATTCTGTAGAATCACATTTTGAATCAGTAAGCAGGTATGTACGAAAGAAAGATGTTTCCTTAAGCTATTAAACACATTTGAATGACATGCTTCTATCTGTAGTCTGTTAATAATTATTAATTTCTACATAAGTTCATAATAGCTGCAAAATCTTAATATGATGTAATTATCTTTCAGTTCACCTGTTAAAACATATTGCACTGTTTAAAATGCGCTTCTGCAATATAGATAGTTTATTAAAATGAGATTGTTTGTTCTAGATGGATGGAAATGCACCAATATTTTCACAATGTTTTGCAAACGTATTACAAAATTATCTGTCGAAACAAATCATGAAAATGAGCTCCAGCGCCCTAATGCCAATATTATACATATATACCGTTGGCGAGACAAGGGACAAGTTGGGATGAGATGATTGCAAGTTATTATTGCAGTTGCACTTCTGGACAACAGACAGTGGGCTGCTGTGCCCACATAATGACCGTTGTCTGGTATTTGTGTTGGGCTCGGTATCAAAATTCCATAACCGCACCGGCATCAATTTTGGATGGCATTTTAGTAAGAGAGGATTTTGAAGTAGGATAAATAAATAAGAAATAAAAAAATTAAGCTGTTTTATTTATATTACCTTAAGTATCTAAAACATGATTGACCTAATGTTTCACTTTCTATAATTCATAGGACTGTTGTGACAACCTTTGTTATGACATTATCCAGGCTTTAAATGTATGTCAAGGCTCAAGGCATACTCTGACAGGATGAGGACCTGTTATATGAAAATATTTGTACGCCGGAAACGTATTTAGGATGTGAATTCTTTTGTAACAACTGTAATGTACCATATTATAACAAATAAATTATATTATCTATGATTGTACTCTAGCACTTCAGTAGCCCAGATAGACACATATACCTGAACAGAAATTAGTATTCAGGATTATTCTGTTTATCCACCTTAAAACAGCCACTTTAAAGTAAAATAAATTAAATATATTCTTTATTACTTGTGGTGACTTTTACTTGAGTGAATTTTTAGGGTAGAGAAACGGAGTTACCCGCTATGCACATATAATCTCGGATTTGAGCTATCTGGCACAAACTTTTTGTAAAAACTAACAAAATACCTAGGCCTCATTTCCCCATGTAAAACAAAAAAAGTCCTGGATGCCCCTGGCACTGAAGTGTGCATTAGTACACACTAATGAATGCAATGAAATAATTTTGTGTGTAGACACCGTTGATTTATCTCAACTATCTTCTTGTTTCGAATTAGGTAGTACTTTTTATATTTGTTTTACAAATATCAACAAGAACGTTAGTTGTTTTAAGATCCAAAAAGCACATACACAATCTTTATTACACTTTATTCGTGTTTTGATCAAAAAATACAACTTTTTTGCCTTACTTTCCTACTAGTTTCGAGACATTTTAGCTATTTTACATAATAAATCTACCTGAAAGACTATAGGTGATATGAGTATATTTCAGAGATGACAGCTAACGTCAAATAAAAACGACATCAATCCGCCATTAGTGTTGCAGTTTTTGGTGAGAATAAAATATTAATACCACTGAAATTAAGGCAAATTCGTGGATTTGAATGATCAAAAGTGGTTTAATATTTTATTTTAATTTATTTCCATACTAGTACATAAACTAGGCCTACGCTTCATACAATTTTGGACCGTCTCCTTAACGTTTGTCACCCAATATCAATTTGAACGCCGAAAACGACCTCTCTACATCAACTGACGTCATTGAACAAAATTTAAAATTTGGCCAGTCAGTTCAGTCAGGCACTGCCTTCTTGCTCTACACGTCTTCGTCACCGCCCTATACGTTACCTCCCGCTACTAAATGAAATATGCACGATTGGGGGGAAAAGGCTATAATATGAATTAACGCCGTAATTAGAGAGTTACCTATATTTTATGCATTTGCATATGCATAAAATATAGGTAACTAATATATCATACTACTATACTGGACATCGGATTTTATGCAAATGCATAAAATCCGATGTCCAGTAATGAAACATCACGAACAGATAGAGAGCAATGCCCTTCACAAGTCCACTGCTGAACATAGGCCTCGCCTAACGAATGCCACAAAGCCCTGAGCCACCTGCATCCATTGACTTCCTGCATATTTTGCCAGGTCGTCACTCGAAAACCTTTCTTCCCCATCGATTGTCGGTTCTTGGAGCGATATGGCCGTCCCATTGCCAATTCAGCTTACTAATCTTTATTTTTTCGTTGGTCTATGTCGGTTACTCTGGTTCTACAGCGGATATCCTCGTTTTTAACTCTATCACGCAGAGAAACCCCGAGCATATCCCTCTCCACAGCTCACTGAGCGACGTTGAGCTTCCTCATACGACCAGCAGGGAAGGACCACGTCTCAGATCCATAGGTCATCACTGCCAGTGATGACCTATGGATCTGCACGCACTGTTTAAACAATCTTGTTTTGAGGTATGCCTGACGAGAAGATGTGTTGTAATCTCCCGAACGCTCCTTAACTATATCGTCGGCAAATCGAAGGTGAGTGATGTACTCGCCATTGATGTTAATATTGTATCCTTTCCAGTCCAGTAGCTTGAAAACGTCTTCCAATGCAGCGGTGAAGAGTTTCGGGAATATTACGACACCCGTCTTACACCTCTCTGCGGTTGGATAGTTCTCGTACTCTGGTTCTGTACTCGGATAGCCATCGTAGCCCTACTATACAAATACTTCAGCATTTCGATATACTGTCAGTCAACTTGGCATCTCTGAAGGGACTACAGCACTGCCCAAATTTCGACGGAATCAAAGGCTTTCTTATAGTCCACATACGCAAGGCAAAGTGGCACATTGTACTCTTGGGTCTTCTGTACAATTTACCGAAGGATATGTACGTGGTCTATAGTGCTATAGCCTTTTCGGAAACCGGCTTGTTCGGGAGGCTGGAAGTAGTCGAGTCTGCGAAAGAGACGATTCGTAATAACCCTTGAAAACAGCACGTAGACGCGGCTCAGAAGTGAAATCGGTATGTAGTTCTTCAAGAGAGCGTTGTCGCTTTTCTTGAAGAACAAGACCACCGCACTTCTGATCCACGCCTCCCTAGTAATGCCACCGGCGAGGAAGGAATTAAAGATCTTCTGAAGGACTGCAAGTACCGGTTTTCCACCCGCTTTCAGAAGCTCCACTGTAATTATATCCTCACCTAGAGCCCTGCCGTTTTTAAGGTGCTGGAGAGCCATTCTAATCTCGCTCGACCGACGTCCGGGATAACATCGGAATAGTGTCGGATATTGTGCGTAGTTCAATTATATTATAAATGTTTTTATGATTAGTCTCGGAATTTTATCTCTATATATAAAAATCAGTGACAAAGCAAATTTATGTTGCAGAGGTGAATGGCAGAGTCGGGAAGGGTCGCCCTAGGCGAAAGTTTATCGACCAAATTGGCGAAATATTGAAAATGGGCCAAATCAAGAGTACCTTTAATCGACGAGCGTGTATGCGTAGGTATATGGATGTGGAGGAAGCGAGAGAGGTGTGTCTGGATCATGCCAAATGGAATTCCATAGTCTCTGCCTACCCCTCTGGGTGACAGGCGTGAGTGTTTATGCTTTATGCTATATAAAAATCAATTGATATCCATTAGTCTCGCTAAAATTAGAAAATGGCTGGGCCGATTTTGATGAGATGAGATGAAATTGGACAATTGTAGGTGGCGCTGTTTTCGAGATCCAGAAATCACCCGTGTGAAGCTGGGGCGAATCACTAGTAATTAAATATATTTTTTGTAGGAGATATATTTTATGGGGCAAACGGGCATGCGGCTCACCTGATGGTAAGTGACTACCGCCGCCCATGAACAACTGCAACACCAGGGAAACCATGGGAATTTCAGATGCGTTGCCGGCCTTTTAAACAGGAGTAGGCTCTTTTTTTGAAGATCACTAAGTCGTATCGGTCCGAAAAAATCGCTGATGGTAGTCGATTCCACAAGAAAGTTGTGCGGGGAAGAAAACATCTTCTAATTCGCACAGTGGTGGACCGCCAATCATCTAGATGGTGTGGGTGGTATCGGGAGTATGGCCGCGATGTGCATTCGTGTAATTTGGCGGCTGGAATTAATCCGAACAATTCCTCAGAGCACTCCCCGTGGTAAATGGGAAAGAAAATGCAAAGGGATGCAACATCTCTTCGCAGTGCCAATGAATCGAGCCGACTCGGTCGTCGAAGATTCGAGCCGCTCTGCGCTGGATGCAGTCAAGTGGAAGGAACCGGCACTGGAGAGCCCCAGCCCAGAGATGGGAACAGCACTCCATGTGAGGTCGAACCTGTGCCTTGTAAAGTTGCTTGTTGTTCCCGTTCTGCTTATTTGTTTTTCAGTACATGTACTAAAATTGGAACGATACTATACTAAGTTAATGTCTGACCTATTGTTGAACCTAAATTATTGAAGATGTGGCTTCATATTCATTATAGACCTTTCCACCAAAATATTTTTTTTGCGTAGGTAATTCATTTTGGTTATTGAATTAAAATTAACTATAATCAATTACTTGGTGTTTCCTTTTTTTTAACTCAATATTATTTAATCGGAGACTTATAACAGCATTTTTACAGATACCTATCATTAAAGATATACAAAGGTTATACATAAAGTTGTAATAGGTCACTTTCTAACGTAGTAATAAACTACTGTACTCTGGAATTAATATTTGATTGCAATTTACTATAAAATCACGCATCGAAAAGATTTGAATGTCAATCGTATCATTCGTATTTAAGGTCGCTACGCAAGGCCAGTAGATAAACTCACCACTACGCCCGCGCCACCCAGACCACCACAGGTTAAGGATGCCCGATCTGGATCGATTTTCTGAAAGATCGATTCACGGCCATACGATCTACCGATTTTTGAATCGATTCAAGGGAATGCGATCTTCACCCAGATCGAATCGTCTGCCTATAAGATCGTATGAAAAAAATCGTATCAACTAAAACCTAAACCGTAAAGTATTAACGTACAGACCGATCTTTACATACCTATCATATTGCCGAGGAGTGGACAGAATAACTAAAACAAAGTAAGATTACCTACCTACACACTGAATGAGAGTAGCTTTGAGATACATCAAAAGCGGTAATGTATGAAATATGAAGGTAAGTATGATAATATTTTGTTTATTTTATTATTGAGTACCTATGTTAGTGTTCCATGATCTTTCGTTCTTTGTACTATTGCAATACGAAAAGGTGAGCTGTTCTGTGAGCGAGTGACATGGTTGAACAATGTAAAATGTGTAAACAGATGGTTAAAACTAATGCAAATACTATCAATTTAAAAAATGATCTCAGACGTCATCACATACACTTATTCTGAGCTAAGCAAAAGTGAAGAAAGTTCTACTACAGCAATTGCCGAAATCGTAAGTATCTATCTTCTATAAAAATAAATAAAATTGAAGATCCTGTTTGTAATGTCAAAATAACAGCTTGTTACTAAATACATATCATAGTGTATACGGTACTAATAACAAAAATAAGTTTTTAAAATTTTTGTCTGTCTGTATGTCTGACTGTCTATCTGTCCGTCTGTCTGTCTGTTTGTTCCGGTTAATCTCAAAAACGGATGAGCTGATTTTGACGGGACTTTCACATACAGATAGCCGATGTTACAGGGAGTAACTTACGGTACTTTTATTTTAGAGAAAAAATAACCGTAATAGGCTAGATCCAGTACGGCTATGAAAATTATTTTTTGAAGAGTTTAAATGTAGATAGCTGGAATTTATAACGTAAAACCTGTTTTATACTTTTCAAAAATAATAATTTGGAAATACTCACTGGATACCGTAATAGGCATTGTTAAAATAAATAAATTTGCATGTATACTGTGCTTTTCTTTATTTTTATAAAATTACGATGCGATAATCGAATCGAAACCGAGATCGAATAATATCGATTCAATGCAATATGATTAAATCGTGATCGTCGATTCACGAGGTTACGATCCATTACGATCCAGTAGGTCGATTCAAAACAAAAAAATCGGGCATCCCTACCACAAGTCATCCGCCTGCACATGTTACGCGTTTAAAGCTGGGGTGAAGCGTTGGTTTTTAAAAAGTAAATTTGTAATAGTAAATTATCTATAACCATGCACGTATCAAAAATAATTTTGTTTATGAAAGGATAGTGGGCTCACTGCGATGCTGTGACCAGACTTAGTCACGTTTTTTCCTGCCTATTGTTTACTTATCAATGAAAAGCGTGGTTACGAAACGGTCCTCGAGTTAAATTACAATCTATATACATTCCACTGCTGGGCACAGGCATATGGAACAATTTGTGAAACTTACGGCGTGTCTACCAAGGCTCAATCGCGCCTAATCCCTATCACGGCTATCCTCAAGTATTTTGTTAAAACTGTAATAAAATAGTTTACATCGTTTATAAGCAGATTTATCGCAACACTAGTGCTAAACATCCAGTGTTCACGCCCGAACGCTGGTTTCGGGGTTTGACGCCAGAGGGCGCTCGGCTCGGGGCCATACCGGTTTTGAAGTTCGGGCAAGCGGTGTGGCTGTGGCGAGAGCGCGCGAACGCAAAAGTTAGTTGCTAGAATACAGTGCGATCGAGAGCACGTCTTAAAGTCGCCCGGGAAACCTCCATTTGGAGTCGGTTTTGTTAGCAAATTGTTGCCACGACGAGGGTTTTTTTTTGTTAAGTCTAGAATTAGAAGCCAGGCTAACAAATTGTTAGGAAGTTAACATTGATTGCGATCAACGTCTGAACTGTTTTAGAAATAATTGTTGCCACGCAAACGGAAGTGAACTTTGATGCGAACATTCGGTATTCTTGTTGTGTTTTACGCCGTATAATAAACGAGTGTTAGTGACGTCTGGAAGTTAGTTAATTGTACGGTATAGTTAATAGACTGTCATAGTGAAGAAGGAAGAAAGTGACTGTGGGTGACGCCGCTGGAGATTACCACAATTTGGAGCGGCGCCGAAGTCCGGGCTGCTGCCGACTTCAAAGGACCCGTCAGGTCTATCACAACCAACACTACAAAAACACCACTATACCCAACACCTACACACTCCCGGCCTGACCGAGCCCTGAGACAGCAGTCGCCTCGTATACAGGTAAGTAATATCTATTTGACTAGCCTCCCCAATTAAATTGTAGTAGGATAAAACATTTTCCATATAGCTTAGTATTATAGGAAATTCTTCCATATAGCCACTCGGGCTCGAACCTGCGGCTGCTTGTTGAATCTCCGCTCAAGGGCCCCGGAGATTGAACCTTTGTAGGAGCAGCTGTAGGCCGTAACATCCAGTACTAAGAAGGCCTAAGTTTCGACAAAAGCCCTAAGCTTGTAACTACCTAACGCCTTATTTTAATTCGTCTTATAAACACTGTGTCACACCAAGTTTACTGCAAGTATTTTTTCATTTAATACCTATATACTTCTTACGTGGTGAAGCCGTGAAGCCATGCTGCAGCTATATTATTGTTGTAGCACAAATGGGTCGATTCGATAAGGGAAAGATCACGCTCTCACAGATTATTCAAATTCAAATTCATTTATTTTCAGACAACAAAGGTCAATGGGTTAGTATAACATTAACTAAGTGTTAGTATTTTGAAAATATATTAGAATTCAATTAAATCAAACTAAATCATATTAAATCAAATCAAAATAAAATTTGATATAGTCCAAGATATATAGTCCGAGAGCTGGTAGACATTTTTGGGTAGGTATTTGACATGTTTTCAGAGGTGTAGGGCACGCCCGAGGTGGCCACTCCGAGTAGGCTTGAGGAGCCCACTTCAGATGTGTGTCGGTGGGCTGCGGTGAGAGGGGTGTCCGCTCCCTCTACCGATGCAGCCGAGGTGGAGTCGCGGAGGAAGAGGCATGCTGGTATGGCGATGCGTCACTCGCCATATCCTCCGCGACTCAGACGGGGCCGCACCGTTAAATGAAGCGGTGGTGGTGGGGCTGCGGGGGGAGAGGAGTGTCGGTATTGCGAGGCGCCGCTCTCCCTACCCTCCGCAGCTGAATCTTGGTTGGCGGCGGAACCTTAGACCAGATCCGCCGCTGGGGTCGGGAAGGCTGGTGCTTCTGAGTGCTAGTTTTTCCTGGCCCCATGGCATTCGCGCGTCGGACACGGGGTCGTCCATTGCGCATGTTAAGTTGGAGGCCGAGGCGGAGGGCGCGCCATGTGTTCTGGTGCGCCTTGCCTGAGAAGGAGATGGGGGAGGAGTAGTCCTCTCCTGAGGAGAGGCCGCCATGGGGCGGCCAGCGCAGGTGGGGCCGCGGATGTGTGCGAAAGCATTCCCGTGGCCCTACCAATATGCGACGAGGGTGGAACACCATGGGGTTTTAGTCGGTGCGAGTCCGACATAACCCGTCCTTGCCCCCGCGAAGCGGGTATGCGTAGGCATTTCCCCATGTAAAAAAAAAGGTAAGTGGTTGCTGTGACCCATAGACTTCTACATCTATCCTCAATAAAGAATCAGATAGCTGTCTCCTTCGGCACGAATAATCGATATTCTACGTTCTACTTAAATATTAATTAAAAAAAAAGAGAAAGATAGAGAAAGAACAATTAGTTTAAAATTGATTACAAAATTTGTACCGAACAGAAAAAGTACTTTGCTCTAGATAGGGTGTAACTCGATATCGGGTTCTTTTTTATAGTTAGCACCTTTTTTATAGAGCCTTTTAGCTAGGTAGTCTCGAAACGAACCGAAGCTTAAATCACGCTATCAAAGTTCCGAAGTACACGGAGTATATATAGAATAGCTCTAGAACTAAGAGCGAGAATAGCTCTAAAACTAGAACTAACACAGGGAGCGTGGCCGCTTCCCGGGCTGAACACCTTATCCGTCGGGAGATCTCCCCTTTTCCTTTCAGGGCTAAACTGCTGACGCAGACGTGATATGAACACGCAACACGCAACATGCAACATTCGGAAACCTCAACTTTAACTCAAGCTTTCGTCATCGTCCTTAAGTACCCCATCCATTCGCTACCGAGCAGATATTCTCTGCAGGGTTTCAGATCCTGATCCAGAAGACATCTAGCTTTATAAGGTTCATCGTAGCACTGGAATAATGCTTCCTGTTCCTTCAAGCTACTCTCTGCGCTCCAGTGTTCAGCACGGTTCTGAGCCTTAATGCTCGTCTCCCCTTCACGGCACTCTCGCAGATTAATTACCTTCTTGACTCGCCGTAGACTACAACTTGCTCATTCGTCGACATCTAGACTGTGCTATAGACCACCAGTCTGAACAGGGGGATCATATGGCCGCGCTGTAGACGCGTCACAAGCGAAACGAACTGAAGCCTAAATCACGCTATCGAAGTTCCGAACTACAGCGAGTAAGTATATATAGAACTATCACATAGAGCGTTGGCCGCTCACCGGGCTGAACACCTCTTGACTGGTGCGAGATCTCCTTTCACGGCCAAAGGCGAATCTTTTTTATAGACGTGGGGCACAAACGAGCATGCGGTTTACCTGATGGTAAGTGTCGACTGGCGCCCATGAACAACTGCAACACCATGGGAATTGTAGATGCGCTGCCGGCCTTTTAAGAAAGGAGTTAGAGTAAGTTTGGGTTTTTACTACTATCGGAATAGCCTATTGAAGAACCGATTTCATTAATACAAATAAAACCCGTTATGTAGTTATAATGATGATGCTTCGAACGCCCCTTATATTTCGAATTGGAACAAATCAGGATTAGTTCCGTATTTAATTAAGTTTAAATACTACAGACTTTGTTATAAAGAGTTATTCACTTATTTTCAGATTTGAGTCACATTATTAAGTGACGAAGCTTGCGAAGACACTTATTAAGTGGCGAAGCTTGCAAAGACACTTATTGATTTCACGATGTCTGTCCGTCTGTCCCACGGTTATCTCGAGAACGGTTTCGAATTTTCAATTTCTGTTTTCAGCAATCGATTACTGATCACCCAGGCATCTGAACCTTCTATTTTGAAACTGATTGCTCAACGGAAATCGTTAGAAACCGCTACAAAGCTGATTGCTTCGCCACTTTGCTATGCTGTTAGCTTGCTAGGTTTATTGATTTCACGATGTCTGTCCGTCTGTCCGTTCGTCCCACGATTATCTCGAGAACGGTATCGAATTTTCAAATCTGGGGGCACGGCAGTGCCCCCGCCAAGTCGAGCAAAAAAGCGGCACGGCCGTACCATCCTTTTCTCGAAGCAGTTCAGGCCATTTTCGAAACCCTATAACTTTGTTATGGATAAAACTAGAAGCGTGAATTTATACTAACCAAGTAGGCATTGTATAAACTCGGTATATTTTTTAATTTAATTAAATTTGAACTAGCAGTTTAAGAAACTACTCAAACTAGTCAAAGTTTCTTAATTTTGTCACTCACTGACTGACCGATCATCAAAACTCTGAGGCACTTCTAGCAGACATAGAAACTTCGAATTTGGAATAAAATTTTTATTCAATATGTAAATCAAGGAAAAATTAAAATATTTTGCAATTTCGGTCCAGTTTTCGAGATACACCAACTGCATAATTAACTTTGTACATACATATAGTATTACAAAGTTACATTTGCAGTGAATGAATCAGTGTACCTAAATATGTATAACGGAATAATAGGTGTAAATAGCTACCTAGATATAACTATCTACAAAAAGAAATGAGATGCCATCAAAAACATAACTTGTAAAAAAAGCCAAGTCTCGCAACTCAGTTTTTCTACCGTAAAAAGTTGTGAGATCCATGTAATACCAAGTCGGTTAATTTATTCAGTCCATAGACTGATACATAGATTGACTTGGCAATCGCACTAAACAATTAAATTTAATATAATATGTATTACTTGTGAGATATATTGTGTTTTCATGCGATTGCCAAGTTAATCTATGTATCAATCTATAGACTGAATAAATTAACCGACTTGGTATTACATGGATCTCACAACTTTTTACGGTAGAAAAACTGAGTTGCAAGACTTGGCTTTTTTTACAAGTTATGTTTTTGATGGCATTCTGTTTTCAGCAATCTATTACTGATCACCCAGGCATCTGAACCTCCTATTTTGAAACTGATTGCTCAACGGCAACCGTTAGAAACCGCTACAAAGCTGATTGCTTCGCCACTTTGCTATGCTGTTAGCTTGCTACGTTTATTAAAGACTAAAGTTGGAGAGCAAAACTTAAAAAATAAAATATCTTATGTTAAGTTAAAGTTACGGCCTATATACGTCTCACAGCTGGGCACAGGCCTCATCTCATATCTGACAGGGTTTTAGGGCAACGAAATATCCGCCGCGCTGCCTCAATGAGTGTCGGCGAACTTCACATGTCTTCGATTATTTTTTTATTTCTCAGACATGCAGGTTTCCTCACGATGTTTTGTTTTCCTTCACCACCGAGCACATGGTAAATCAGCACTTAAAATTGCAATTAACAATTTCATTGGTGTCGGCGGGGATCGAACCCGAGTTGCTCGCGTACTGTGAAATTTACAGCGAGCGCTAACCATCTGAGCTACCACGGCATATTATTTACAATAAAAAATCTGGACCCGATAGATCCCTACCTATTCATATCATATACCTATGATCGAGTTATTAATAAATTTTATTTACACTGTGAACCTGTTTCACCGCCGACTAGAAAGGGCCAAACAAGTTCTGCCGGGTCAGCTGTATAATAATATGACATAGTAACATAAAGCCGCGTCTCCACCAAAGTTTTGTTACCAACTGTTGGGTTGCCAACGCGGGTTGGTAACAAATGTTTCTGTAATTACCTAGTGTTGGCAACAAAACTTGAAACAATGTCGGGAACCGTGTTTCCATTTTCGGCGGCAACATCAAAGGAACGCTTGTTGCAAACATTTGTTCCCTCGGTGGAGACGCTTTGTCGTCAACATCGGAAACAAAACAAACTTTTGTTGAGTTGTAAACAGTTGGAAACATAAATGTTGTCAACATTTTTGGTGGATACGCGGCTTAATTTTCAGATTTCCGAAACGGCTGGGACACGGGTCTCGGATCTCTAAAATACTCGCTGTCTTCTTTTAAACAGGTGAACAGTAAGTCCGGTCACTGAACCGAATTATAAAGGAATAATCAATTGCTGTTAATTTTTACCCGACTACGGCGAAGCCCAAATCGAAGGTAATATTTTTGACTTTACGTATGTATGTCCGTTTGTGCGCCCGTAACTATTTAATCTCTCTTACAAAGCAATAAGGACCGTGGCCGAGCTCACTTGACTACTCTAGCGCCATCTATTATCTATCTACGGAAGCGGTTGCGATGTATATCGATATGAAAATTTGACGCGCTAAATACATCGTTCTTTATTTAATACATTTCCATAGATGTCGCTACATGGTACCGCTAAGTAAGATTGACGAAGTCATTGGGCTCTAGTTTTGTAACAAATGTAATTGTAGTTTTTAATTCTCAACCGATTCACTATGATTGCGTTTATGTTATTTATGACGTCGAAATAAGTTAAATATGGTGGACATACATAAACATACATTGAAAATGTTATGCGTTATGCGCGAGATACAACGCACTCACGCACACACACACACAAATAAAATTACAGGGCCTAGGGTGATTCAGACAACTTCAGTGTCACGACCGTACTATTTAAATACACTATTTGGCAGGACCAATGTCGAGGTTGCAATTACAGCGGAGCTTCTGAAAGCGGGTGGAAAACTGGTACTTGAAGTCCTTCAGAAGCTGTTTAATTCCGTCCTCCATGGTGGCACTACTCCGGAGGCGTGGAGCAGAAGAGCAGTGGTCTTATTCTTCAAGAAAGGTAATAACGCTCTCTTGAAGAACTACAGACCGATTTCCCTTCTGAGCCGCGCTACGTGCTGTTTTCGAGAGTCATTACGAATCGTCTCGCACGCAGACTTGACGACTTCCAGCCTCCCGAACAAGCCGCTTTCCGAAAAGGCTTTAGTACCATGGACATACACACCCTTCAGCAAATTGTACAGAAGTCCGAGGAGTACAATTTGCCACCATTTGTGGCGTATGTGGACTATGAGAAAGCCTTTTATTCCGCCGAAATTTGGGCGGTGCTGCAGTTCCTTCAGCGAGTTGCAGTACCGTGCGAGCAAGTTGACTGTCGGTATATCGAAGTGCTGAAGTGTTTGTACAGTAGAGCTACGATGGCTATCCGAGTACAGAATCAGAGTACGAAACCTATCCAACTGCAGAGAGGTGTAAGACAGGGTGAAGTTATATCCCTGAAACTTCACCGCTGCATTGGAAGACGTTTTCAAGCTACTGGACTGGAAAGGATTTTTTTTATAGAATAAGGGTGAAAAACGAGCACACAGTCCACCTGATGGTAAGTGGTTGCTGCGGCCCATAGACATCTACATCTATCCTCTGTTACAGATCAAAATGCAGATGCGTTTTCACCCGTGAGGACTAGGATGGAATGCCTCATTTCCAGTAAAAAGGGCCTCCGGCCACCTGCACTCACCAAGCGAAACGCAGAGGTAAACCTCTACTTCACGGTGGTATTCTGTGAGGTCGTGGTACCACCCCGGTTCGAGCCGGCCCATCCATGGGACAGCAAAAGCTGCCGCCGGGCTCTACCACTGTTAAATTAAGGATGCGGTATTAACATTAATGGCGAGTACATCACTCACCTTCGATTTGCCGACGATATAGTCCTTATGGCAGAATCGCTGGAGGACCTAAGCACTATGCTCTATGACCTCAATAGTGTTTCCCAACGGATAGGTCTTAAGATGAACATGGACAAAACAAAAATCATGTTTAACGTCCATGTCACACCTATGCCGGTAGTTGTTGGGAACACTAAGCTCGAAGTTGTTGACGAGTATGTTTACCTGGGACAAATAGTCCGATTAGGTAAGTCCAACTTCGACCGAGAGGTCAATCGACGGATTCAACTCGGCTGGGCAGCGTTCGGGAAACTACGACACATCTTCTCATTAGACATACCTCAAAACCTGAAAACGAAACTGTACAACCAGTGCGTGTTGCCAGTGATGACTTACGCATCTGAGACGTGGTCCTTCACTGCTGGCCGTATGAGGAAGCTCAAGGTCGCTCAGCGAGCAATGGAGAGGGCTATGCTCGGGGTTTCTCTGCGTGATAAACTTAGGATTGAGGATATCCGCAGTAGAACCAGAGTAACCGACATAGTCCAACGGATTAGTAAGCTGAAGTCGATGGATGCAGGTGGCTCAGGACCGTGCTTTGTGGCATTCCTTGGGGTAGGCCTATGTTCAGCAGTGAACTTATGAAAGGCTGTATTGATGATGATGATGATGAACGTCGACATGCTTTCCGAGGCACGGGTGTGGAACACTATTAACTTCATGACTCCTCTGCTACTGATAATTTCGTGATAGAAAATCCCAATAAACTGACTTTGACCCGGCATTCGAACTCGGGATCCGATGATCAGCAATTACCTCTAGGCTAACAAGACAGATTAATGAATATATTCCAAATAGGTATATAGGAACTATAACATTATTTGTACATGAAATAGAATAGACCTTATCTTAGTTAGATCACTGCTATTGGGTTCAATTTTTTTAAATACATAATATTTTTTTAAGACATTAAGATATATGGATAGATGAAAAACATTGTTAAGTTTTAGAACACTGCTCGCGTTATGTTGTAGCTGTAAAATAGAATAGAATAGAATAGCACAATAGAATAGTGTGGTACTTACCATCCTCTGCAAATGATTGGCCCCGTCCTTGTATGGTGTTGTCTCCCAATGTTGAGCAAGATGCCGTGCTCCGTAAATGGAGTCACGCGGTCCCCACTGTCTGAAGGCTTCCTCGCCGTCGAAGAATATGAACATGAGGCTCAAGCGGTTACGTTTCAGAGCATCCAGCTGCTTGGACATCACTTTCGCTAGGTTGATCATCATCGCGCACGGGACTGCGGAGTCGGTTGCACCTATTGTTTTGTAATTTAAAATGATATAAATTATTTAGATTTGACATAGAAGTCTATTAATCAACAATCGCATCCAGCTTATGTAATAGGTAATAGGGTCTATGCACCATCGGCCATGATTGACAACCACAGAACGGGGCATGATTGTCACAATCATTGCGCGGCTGTCCACACGATCGTGCATCCTACATATTTGTATTGTCATCTGTCCGAGATGGACGTAGAAACAGTAGCAGCTGCCGCTATTTAATTAATTAGTTTATAATATAACTATTATTTAAATGTACACCATAAAAGAGTGGTGAAAAAAAGGAATAAAAGAAAGAAAAAGAAAACTATACACCGTAATAGAACAAGGTAAGTTTATAGCATTGGCGTTTGGGAATCATGTAGTATCGGGTTTTACGTGGTAGACCCATGCTGCAGCTATATTAGTAGTATAGTTGTAGCACGAATGGGTCTGCTCGACCGGGGAAGGACTACGCTCTCTCAGAATACTAGCGTCAAATAGCAGCTTCATGCTGCTGTGTTTCGTATGGTGAGTGTTGAGAACCGGAGACCTTTTTTTTATGATAAGGGTGACAAACGAGCACACAGTCCACCTGATGGTAAGTGGTTGCTGCGGCCCATAGACATTTACATCTATCCTCTATTACAAATCAAAATGTAGATGCGTTGTCACCCGTGAGGACTAAGATGGAATGCCTCATTTCCAGTAAAAAGGGCCTCCGGCCTCCGGACACCTGCACTCACCAAGCGAAACGCAGAGGTAAACCTCTACTTCACGCTGGTTTTCTGTGAGGTCGTGGTACCACCCCGGTTCGAGCCGGCCCATCTGTGCGACAGCAAACGCTGCCGCGTGGCTCTACCACTGTTAAAAACGGGTTTTTACTGGAAAAGAGGCATTCTATCTTAGTCCTCACGGGTGACAACGCATCTGCATCTTCATTCGCAAACGAGGATAAATGTAGATGTCTATGGGCCACAGCAACCACTTACCATCAGGTGGACTGTGTGCTCGTTTGTCACCCTATCCTATAAAAAAAAATGTAGACGTGCGGACGATCATGGCTGACCTTCCTTTGATGTTTGTCCGAAAAGCCGACACAGCGGCCATTACGCTCGATCATTAACGACCATGTGCAGTTATAGGCAATTATACCCTCTACACGATCGTGATTGCTAGAGTTCGTCCATCATGGCCGATGGTGTATATAAGTATTTGACATCTTCGTCATTATTACAGCCTATCAAAGTCCACAGCTGAACATAGGAATCCTCAAAGTATTGCCTTAGATTCGACATTTGCCATAGTTATCACACTTGGCAGGTGGATAGGACACCGCAATCTCATATGAAAATTGAGTTGTTATCGGGAAGATGTTGCTACCCATTACCTGTTTCAGTTTTCCTTTGTCGCTTCTCACGACACCCACGAGATCATACGGGGTAAATGGTGTTTTTATGTCGCCACTATACGGCAAAGAATTTGTATAAGGATGGATTACGATTTCTTTTTCATTTGTCTGCGGCGGCGCTGTCGTCGCGCCACAAGCGAAAAATACATCTAAGTCTAAATCGCGCTATCAAAGTTCCGAAGTGAAACCAGTATATATAAAATAGCTCTGAACTACCACTCGGAGCGTTGACCGCTCCCCAGGCTGAACACCTTGACCGGCCGGGAGATCTCCCCTGTTCCTTCTACGGCCAAATGTCCATACATAATTTATGTTTATAAAACACCTACATGACACTGTAGAAAATCCTACATAAGGTAAGTATATAAAGAAAAAAATTGAAGTAACTGCAGCAAATCCACTTTGTATCAAAAATAAAGACATACATGAGATTTTAAAATACATAAATAATTTGAAATCTCATTTATAATCGATTATCACTAAACAAAACAATACACTACTGGTCATACAGAGCTTACTTGGCAGAATTGATTTTATCGTGGTAGAGCCATGCTGCAGCTATATTAGTGGTATAGTTGTAGCACGAATAAGTCGGCTCGACCGAGGAAGGACCACGTTACATAGAATACCAGCGTAAAATAGCAGCTGAATACTGCTGTGTTTCATATGGTGAGTGTAGAGAACCGGAGACCCTTTTTAATGGAAACAAAAAAATTTGTATGACCTACAAATAATCCTTCCGGATCTTGACGTTTGTCTTTGTGCAATTTGTGTTTGTAAACTGCCTCCACAATACAGGAGAAACTCCTAGTGCGGGGGTAACGTTTTTCTTTTTAAATAACGTGAAATAACGAAATAACTTATTTATTCATCTAACTCACCCACGAAGACATGTTCTCTTGTATATTTACTGTCATAGTGACAAGCCAACACAAGGTATCTATCCGCATCAGGATTTAGCTTGGCGATAATATTTCTAAAGTTAAGTGTTCCAAACATTGGTGTTTCATCTGGAAACACATCTTCGGTGACTTCCCAGCCCAGATCTGTCATTTGTTTTACAATAAAGTTACCGACTTTCTCATGGTTTGGTGTACCCACAACTCTTGGTATCAGTATTTTATTTAATACTTTTTTAAAATGTGTCTGATCTGACATTTTTGCTATATCTTTAATTTCATCATCTGTCAAATCATTGGCTTCATGGAAATTCTGAAACAATAAAACATCCTCCCTATAGTCCAGATTTGGTTTCTTCAGATTATTACTTTTCCCATATATGAAAAAATTGCTTCAGGGGACAGATATTTACAGATGATGATGAATTGAAGTCAGCAATTTCTGCCTATGTTGAGAGTCTTGACAAAACATTTTTTGAAGGTATAAATAAGTAGTTTGAATAGTCTGAGAAGTAAATTAGGGGGGTTAGTAAGTAGCCAGTGTTACCAGTCTTGAAGTTGTAGTGTTACTTTAGCTATTTACATAGCATAATGTCATATGGTATTTTGCTGAATGACACTGAAATTATATTTATTTTACAGAATAGGGCCATAAGCCAACCTATGATTTAAAACATGTTTTCAACATGGTAGAGCCATGCTGCAGCTATATTATTGGTATAGTTGTAGCACATATGGATTGGCTCGACCAGGGAAGGATGACACTCTCGTAGAATACCAGCATAAAATAGTAGCGCTGCTGTATTTCGTATGGTGAGTGTAGAGAGAGACCCTTTTTACTGGAAACAAGGCATTCCATCTTAGTCCTCACGAGTGACAACACATCTGCATTTTGATTTATAATTGAAAATAGATGATAAGAGAAGGTAGATGTCTGTAGGCCACAGCAACCACTTACCGTCAGGTGGACTGTGTGCTCGTTTGTCACTCTAACCCTATAAAAAAACATGGAGTTTCTCAGACAAAAATTTAAAGAAATTAATATATAAAATTTGATCTCTCAATACATTTATGAAAATGTAAAAGTTACAGCTTATACACGTCTCTATGCAGGGCACAGGCCTTCTTTCATTTCCGAGAGTTTTAGGGCAAGGAAAAGTCCGCCTCAATGCCCTTTGGCAAACTTCACATGTCTTCGAACTATATATTAAAGAAAGTTTGTATTAAAAGAGTTATCACAATATTAAGGAATTTATGGATGATGATAGTACCTGCCAGCCCACCCCATGTGCCCATTTGGCAATTAAACACGCCTTGTCTTTAATCTATGTTGTTCGTTTTTCTTTCAAACCACAATTTTTCTGACCTCCCCTTGTAGCTGCAGCATGGCTCTACCACTTGTTTTAAGAAGCAACAAGCTCCAAGACATTATGGGGTGGATGTGGTTTGGTACAAACCCACAGTGAAGAGAACACTATTTAGTTTGTAAACTCTACATAATGTAAAGAGCTTATTTATACTTTTTTACAGTCACCAAATTAATTATGCAAGATTGTTTATAGTGCAAACCATTAATAACATGTATTAATGCAGCAAAATAACACAAAATATTTCTTTAACTTTTATTAACTTCATCAATCTTCCACATTAACATAAGCCTTTTTTTAGTGATTGTCAGAAGCAAATATGTTAATATAAAAATTTAAATATTTTAGTTGCGCTGTAATATGTAGCTTATTTATACTTTTTTACAGTCACCAAATTAATTATGCAAGATTGTTTATAGTGCAAACCATTAATAACATGTATTAATGCAGCAAAATAACACAAAATATTTCTTTAACTTTTATTAACTTCATCAATCTTCCACATTAACATAAGCCTTTTTTTAGTGATTGTCAGAAGCAAATATGTTAATATAAAAATTTAAATATTTTAGTTGCGCTGTAATATGTAGCTTCTTTTAATTGAACCTTTAAGGTTTTATGAAAGAAAATTGAATGTAGTCATAAAAACTTTTTGCACGAAAACTAAAATTAATACAGTGACAAAAACTCACCTTCTCTTCAAAAAATTTTAAATCTGGTTTGTGAGTGTTTACAAATACAATGCATAGAGTAATTATTCCGCAAATTACAATCTTAGCCATGTTTTTAAACTTAGTACTATATTAGACTTCAATATACACAAATAAAATAAACACTGTTTGTTAGAACTTGGGTAGCATATGACATTCAACATTCATATGTTCACTTCACAGTTTACAGGTGTTCAAGGAACTTTTGTGATTGTTATTTTGATTAGTGGCCTCTACGTTAGGCAGCCAGCCCGACACCGACAGCATATGAGCTGACATGAGCACAGCTGTTGAGAACTTGACAGTTTATTCTACCGCTTATGTCATAGACTTGGAATATATTCTAAATCTATGGCTTATGTCCACTCCACACTTAGTCCGTGAATCGCGCGTGAAATTGCTAAGATCCCTTTGCGAATGCGTAATATAATAAACGATTCGCACAATCACGCTTCGTTTGCGCATTGTTCTCCGATTTTAGTCGATTTTCGACGCTTCAAAAGAGGTGCAAGCTTGGTGCGAAATTACAATTTCTACACTACACACCGTTCTGTTTAGTATCGCCAACATTTTTTTAATAAAGTACTTAGTTCATGGACTAAAATATGAAATCAAGAAAAATTAAACTTTATAATAAAATACTTACTTTTTAGTAATATCTACATCATATTTAAAATAGATGTACATTATATATTTTTTAAAAGCTATCTATCTATCAAAAACGGAAGTTCTTTTATCGCATTACGATGTATACCAGTCGTCAAACATTTTTGTTTTGTCCAAACCTTACTTATTAACCTTACTTACCCAACATGTCGGGTTGTCTATAAAGTACCGGATGGATCATGAGTGAGCGACAGGTTGCGTCACTCTAGTGGAGCATGACGCTCCACTAAAGTAACGCAACCTTTAAATCAATGGCGGTGAGGGTAGAATTGAGGGTAGATCGAGAAACCCCCACCCGTTTGTGCAGTATAAAGTAAGGGTATTAGTGTTTTGTGGTATAAAGTTCAGTATAGGTGCCGAGCGCAAGATTTCGCCCACAGAGTACCTTTTCGCCTAATGGCAGCCATACACGATCAAGTCTACCGTCAAGTTTGCAGTACGCTTGAAGCGGCGTCCGGTAAACTTGACGGTGTATGGCTATGGGTGTGCATAACAAGTCTACTTGAAGCAAAAATTGAATTTCGATTCTGCCGACTTGATCAAGCTTGCAGCGTCATGTAAACTTGAACGTGTGTATGAGCGGTCAAGTATGCATGACGTTAGTCGGCTTCGGCAAGCGATGACGCGCGCACGCGGTATGTAGTAGAATACACTGAAGTGTATTCTACTACATACCGCGTGCAATGCAATGTATAAATATTTATTTTTTATTTTGTTAAAAAAAATTACCTACGTACTAGGATTTTATCTTGTATCGTGGAGGCAGTTAACAAACATAAATTGCACGAGGACAAACATCTACACATATACAAATATAAATATTTGTTCCGTGCGGGATTCGAACCCGCGTCCTCAGCGTTGCAACTCATTGCTAAGCCAAAACTTTATTGTTCAATGTGAGGAAGGTTAATATGCAACATCGAGGAAAATTAATATTATAACAACGTGAACGTCTTTGAAACTCAGATAATTTATCTACTTACCATTTTACGAGTAACCTACTTTAAAAAAGGAGGAGGTACTCAATTTGACTGTTTTTTTTAATGTGTGTAACCTCAGAACTTTTTTCTAGATGAATTGATTCTGATAATTCAATTTTATTTGAAAGCTGGTGCTTATAATTTAAACATCACATATAAATTTGATCAAGATCTGACTAGTACTTTTGTAATTATCCGTAATAATTCGTATTCGCATTGAAGTCGGTTGTACAAAAATTTTAATTTCATTAGTTGTCTCTCTTACTCTCTTTTAAAAAAACATTACTTCCACACTAGGATTTTCTTCTGTATCGCAGGGACAGTTTACATACATAGAACAGATCCAGAAGAATTATTTGTAGGTCATACAAATACTTGTTACCTCCGGGATTCGAACCCGCGGCTCTTAGCGCTGCAACTCATTACTAAGCCACTGCGCCACGGAGCCGTCACTTGTCTGTTTCACATTTTTTGCTATTTACTATTGAGATAATATTTTTCGTTTCATTAACCAGTTTTTGCAAAGTAATTGCGAGCAATAAGCCTAGAATGGCTAACGCATCGTCGTCCGTCACTAGTGACGCCATGGTTTCAACTGATGCGGCATCATGCAAACTTGACGGCGAACTTGAACGTGTGTGGCCTATATGGATGCACTGCAAACTTGACGCCGCTTCAAGCGCGCTGCAGACTTGACGGTAAACTTAATCGTGTATGGCATCCATTAGTCATTCTACGTAGCAGTAGCAATAAGATAGCACCGTGGCTCTGTCTGTGGTGGTAGTTCTTACGATGTAGGCAAGAAGGATGGTGTTGCTGAGGGGCTGTCCTGTGTTACACTGATATCTGTAGTGTTGCTGTTGACTTGCATACTTTCAGTGTCATCATGTAATTGCGTCCCACGTGTTACACCAGTGTAATTGTGATGGAGAGGGGGGGGGGGGACGAAATACGGTGTGGTTGAACTGTAATTGCTCTATATTCACTTTATGCTATTAATTGCGTAAGCAAGAGAGCAAGTAACGTCATTATGTATTTATGAGATATAGATTGTGATATAAGTCCATTGTTACTTACAATAAACTGTTTCCTTTGCTAACAAATACATATACATGAATTAACGATGATTCATAATTATAGAACGCTAAAACGTATAACAGGATGGTTGCTACTTCGACATTCATCTTCATACAAACCAGTTTATGGATTTAATGTGAAACCATTGCTAGTGTAGAGCCTCTGCTTTTTTCGCGGTGTTTTTCTCGCCGCATGCGAATCACGCGCCTTTCTCGGACTAAGTCTAAGTGTGAAGCTAGGCATGAGACCGATATATCAAAACGTAACTAATAACGTTATGTTATCAAATATCATATCATATCGATAAACCTAAGAACATAACCGTTATCACATATCCAACCAAAACCCAAAATCAACTAACTAACGTACGAAACGTAAAACGCAAACTGTAACGATATGCCAAAAACTGAAAACGGCCCAAAACCAAAACTAATCGATGTCCTTTGATATTCGTTGTTTCTCGTTCTTGCGACAGTGTCATAAATACGTATGAAAGAGATGAAGCGAATATAGATTTCGTTGCGATGTTTTGGTTATTATCATAAAACGGTGCACGTAGTGAAATATAATTATAAGAATCTTAACAATAAGGTCGAGTTTTAAATGGTTAAAATTGCCAATTTTTTTTAAGTTTGTGTAGTTGTGACTGTTGTCAGATTTAAATGATCTTTAGAACATGAGGCACTAGACTTAGATTTGTTTCATCACATTATATTTGGTTTAGGCAACTTTTGTTTATGTGAAAGTTAGAATTTGATTTTTTTTCAAACGTAACAATTACGCACTTGACATTGGTGGCGTGTGCCGTTCATTATGAAACTATCTGTAAAATTATTAATTTTTGACGTTGCGTTTGTGCGTTTATTTGTAGTAGGATTTGTTTGCATTTTGTACATTTGTTTTAAAACTTTCCTGTCAGTCCTAAGCCTAGTTAAGTATATGAAGGTAAATCGCCAACTTAAATAATCATTATAAAAAATAATGATTATTAATATAATAATAATAAATAAACTATGTATCTATAATAATTTTCTTTTATATATATATATATATATATATATATATATATATATATATATATATATATATATATACCTATATAAATTAAGTTTACTACTTATGAATACAGTTTAATTATAGACTTCGAAATCAAACTCTGATCCTACGTCTCACTTTTAAAAAATATGGGTATAAACATTATAGACATAAATAAGAATAGAAAGAATGTAATTTTAAACATTTATAATACTATTATACTGCATAACAATCATAAATTATATATTAACATACATATCTAAATATTACATTTAAGATTATATTAGAGCCTCTGACTTCTAAACTAAAATAATCGAAGTAATTCGTAAAATACGACTAAATGTTGCACTGGTTCTACAGTTTTCAGGCATAGATCAGCCACTCTGAAAAATAATTAGGTGATGAAACGAGGAAAGTTTCTTCTGCGCTTTTATAGATGGCGTAGGGATTATAAATTACTAAAAATTACACTAGAGGGCTCTATCACCTAGGTTCAGTATTATTTCGTACATATTTCAATAAAATTAAAAGGAAATTTATTTAATTTAAATATGAATTAATCTGTTTTAAGTAAATAAGTAAATATTTATTATGTTTGTTTGAGAAAAGCATGGTGTGAATTGCTTCCTTAATTTACAAAGAATTATGTATATATATATATATATATATAAATATACACCGGCGTATTTCAAAACTTTGCTAGCATGATTTAGGCTTCGGTATAAATAATAAATACCCACAGTGGCGCCATCTTTTAATATATTATGTAAATTTATCGGGAAAAATAGTACTTATACTGTGAGATGGCACTAATATCAACGTAAAGCAAGCTACTGAGGACTTTCATAATTCATACCCCTGATTTTAGGTTATGTTTCGGTTGTAAACCATTACTACTGATATCGATATTTGAAAACGGTTTTCAATAACGATATGAAAACTAAATATCCGTTATGTAACCGTTGCAGCCAAAATCTGAAAACGCCCATGCTTATGAAGCCACAAACTATATAGAAACGCTACGCGTGTGTGAAGCGCAATAATAATTGCTTTTGTTATAGTTTGCCATTTCAGTTAGGCAAAGGCATAAGGTCATACAGCCTAGTCTGATTTGTATTTTGTTAAAAAATATTTTACAATATACTGATGCGTCATAATTGTGAAGTTCTTCGGAGATCTGACAGACAGTTTATGATGACAACATTTCAAGGTCCCTAAGCGAGAAAAACCTTGATTTATATCACCATTGAGGCACTAGATATAACGTTTCCACCAATAGTTGCACTAATGCGCAGAGGCGCATGTGAACTATTGTTTTTTTTTAATATGATAAGGGTGACAAACGAGCACACAGACCACCTGACGGTAAGTGGTTGCTGCGGCCCATAGACATCTACATCTATCCTCTATTACAAATCAAATTTAGATGCGTTGCCACCCGTGAGGACCAAGATGGAATGCCTCATTTCCAGTAAAAAGGGCCTCCGGCCACCTGCACTCACCAAGCGAAACGCAGAGGTAAACCTCTACTTCACGCTGGTTTTCTGTGAGGTCGTGGTACCACCCCGGTTTGAGCCGGCCCATCCGTGCGACAGCAAAGGCTGCCGCGTGGCTTTAACACTGTTAAAAGGTGGAAAGTAAGTTAAGTCTCTACCTTAGAATAATAACACCTAAAAGCCGAGTCCGCGTCCGTAATGTGAGGCAACTCAAACTAAGCCAGTATGGCTTAGTTCAATACTCGGCCCGTTAGTGCTCAAAGTCGTGTCGTGTTGACAACAGCTCGCGAAATTTTAATTAAAAATGACGTTTTATGTAGTGAACGGATGTCAGTACATCAGAGAAACACAAGAAATATAGTAAGTAACATTACATTTCACGAGTAACTAATGCTTTTGAACTTATATTTTTACGTAAAACATTCATCAAAAATAAATATGAATTTTTAAAAACTGACATATAACATTATATGGAAATGTTGCCAAAGTGAAAGAAAAATTCTCCCACCTTTTTTAATTAAAACTAAAACACGTCAATAGGAATGAGGGCATCCACGACTTTTTCTGCTACCAGGGCGGCGCCACTTTACAGTGAGGTAAAATATTTGACAGACTTCATAGCGGGGATAATAATTTCTTAAGAAAATGTAATATTTAAGGTTTCTTTCTGCATTATTAGTTATATTTTATATTAATTACATTAGAAATTAATAAACCAAACTATAAAATATAACTTAAAAGCCGTTTTTTTTTAAAAAGTTATAAAGTGCAAAAAATTAAAAAAATCAAACCTTTGAGGCATTGTGTTGTGTAATAATATAATATTCTAGATAATGATAAACTATTATTTAAAACTAATTTCTCAATTAACTGATACTATGTTACAACAAACTTTACCGCAGTCACAACTAGCGACAACTGGTGAGTGGAAGATTATTAGCCCTCATTAAATAGAGTGCGTAACGCAACTTGACAATTTATTACTACGAGGCCTGCCAACATTGAAAAAATGCAACGCATTGTTTTTATTTATCGACGGCTCCGTGGCGCAGTGGCTTAGCAATGTATTGTTGCGCTGGGGGCCGCGCGTTCGAATCCCGCATGGAACAAGTATTTGTATGCCTTACAAATCATTGTTCCGGGTGTCGATGTTTGTCCTCGTGCAATTTATGTTTGTAAACTGCCTCCACGATATAGGAGAAAATCCTAGTGTGGGGGTAACGTTTTTAAAAAAAAAATTAAAAATATGGATGATGAGTTTTAAAGAAACTTTTTATATGGTCTGATAATAAATGCATGTTTGGTTTTAGTTTTATGTTTTTTCTGATCCAATCATTACGACTTGTGAGACAGAAAACATCAGACACAATCGAAATGAAAGCAGTTGGAAGCCCACTAAAATACAAAAATTTGTTCTTTACATTTTTTTATAGGATACGGTGACATACGGACACACGGTCCACCTGATGATAAGTGGATGCTGTGATCCATATACATCTACAACTATCCTCAATAAAGAGATGCGTTGTCATCCGTGAGGACTGTGTATAACCTACCAAAATTAAAATTTTCTTGTGTTTTTCGTATTGTAGCTTACATTATGCATGCAGTGTGGTGCGGTACACCATTACTCGACGATTATTAAACAAAATTGTTACAAACAAACTGAATAATAGATACTGAATACGGTCAATCGTTCGTCGAACAGTCGTGTATCAGGCATCGGGCGGGTGTATATCGAACTTGCATTAGTCATATAATTATAACGTATCTATACAGTTACAAAGAAAAATATGATGGAATCACATTTATATGGTTCATAAAAGTATCTGACTTGGCTAGATAGGCAAATATCCTATTCAAAAATATTTTGAATTTAGCAGGCTACACTTCGATAGTAGAATAGTTACGTTGTAACTATTAGTCCAATATAGTTTCAACTTCCCAACTTTTCGGGAAAATTTAATGTATTGGCCATATATCTTCACTTGTGTGTGTTTCGTCTAGCGTAAACACAAGTAGATAACGCAAACATAGATTTTGTTCTTGCCCCACTTCTGAACGTCCGCTTTGTAGGGAACTATCGTTCTAGGTGTTATTATTCTAAGGTCTCTACATAATACACAAAATCGCACCACTTTTCAATCGATTTTAAAAAGGAGGAGAAGTTGACTATTCGTCGGAATATTTTTTTTTGTGTATGTACACCGATTACTCGACGACGCCTAAACAGATTTGGAAAAAATTCTCAGGCCGCCTTTCACTTCGGGCCAGCTATACTGCTAACCATCTGAGCCGTGGTAGCTCAGATGGTTAGCGTTATCTGTAAGCTTTACAGTACTCGAGCAACCCGGGTTCGATCCCTGCCGGCACCAATGAAATTGTTAATTGCAATTTTAAGTGCTGATTTACCACGTGCTCGGCGGTGAAGGAAAACATCGTGAGGAAACCTGCATGTCTGAGAAATAAGAAAAAAAAATATTTCGAAGACATGTGAAGTTCGCCAACACGCATTGGGGCAGCGCGGCGGATATTTCCTTACCCTAAAACCCTCTCAGAAATGAGAGGAGGCCTGTGCCCAGCAGTGGGACGTAAATAGGCTGCAACTTTACTTTACTTTACAGACATACTGGTTCCTCTTCGTTCACCATAGATGACCAAGCTATGGCTATTAAGCTCCCCAGCCCCCCTGCCCAGACTAGACGGGAAATTAACTAACTAACTAACTTAATAAGTTGTTACTTATAAATACATTTTAAACTGAAGAAGCAACAATTTATTATCTATCACAATTAAATAAACAATGTGATTTAAATAATAATTTCCTTTAGTTTAATGACACGATGAATCAATGGATGTTTTGAAGTTTCAAGTAGTACGGGCTTGATCGGACTTTCCGAGATGCGATTACAGATTGGGAATCCCTGGGTAACTACATATTATATTGAAACAAGGTCCGAGTCACGTAGCCATAATTTCTCTTTTTATTATTCATAGAAGCTGTCACACTCACATTTCACTCCGTCTATAACAATTTCTTTTGAAATTAAATTTCATAAATCGCCAACATGTTTTAAAATATTTACTTTTAAAGATTTTTAAAATTTGTACAAGCAGTATGTTTTATGTGCACTTTGTTGAATATATGTACTACAATTAATATAATATGAAAAAGATAAGACAACAGACAAGAGGCTTGAATCGCCTATTATTCGAGCTTACCTAGGTAACTATTACCTGAGCGATGAAATCCTTTTATTTAAATATTACAATAGTAAAAGTATACCTAAATTTCAGCCTCTATAATAGCACAAATAATAGTCCCTATTCCAATACATGGTATTCCGCCGCACTGCACTATACTTGTTGATAGACTTCACATATTTTCGAAGTATTTTTATTCCACAAACATGTAGGTTTCCTGAAGATATTTTCCTGCACAGCTGAGCATGTGGTGGCATTTAAAATTGCAATAAGAGTTTTATTGGTGCCGGTGGGGATCGAACTTTTATTGTTCGGGTACTAACTACTGCTTCATACATTAAATTAATGAAATAAGATATAAATATGTACATAAGTACAACATGTAAGTAATAAAATTCCTCTAAATATTTATACCTAATGCCGAATCATAAATCAGAATTTTAATTTAATTATTAATTATTAATGTTATTTTCCTGTTAAACGATTTCTGGTATTATTTTCTGGTATTTCTGATATTGTTATTATACACGTAACGTTAGATATTGATTATTTATCAACCAAATAAAGCAATAAAACATTTGCTTACAATATTTTACCATTACATTACGTTCGAACTTCGAATCTATTATTATCAAAAATACAAAAATATTCTCGACTGTTTATCTTAGTAGATTAATGATTAATCATTAATCTACTAAGATAAACAGTCGGCCACCGGTTAGTCATTACATTCGGAATCAGTATCAGTAGATTTTAATATTCAACCAGCCAGGGAAATTTTCAATCGAAAATCCATTAATTTGTACATTATATGATTACATGAGTACAAACTTATATTTACAGTTGGAGAGAATTGACTGTGATGTAGACCGATGTATGGGAGAACATTTTTTTCCACTGCAAGGTTAAGTTTGTCTTTCACTCCGACAAGTTTATATCGGAGTTAATTTCGGTCATATATGTAAAAGTAGTATTTATTACACATGGTTCGGTGCACAGTTGTCGTGCTTAACTTGCCTATAATTTATTAATTTCAGTAAACTAATTATTATGGTGAAAGTACTTTTCTAACAGCTTACACTGGTATGCGTACCTGTATTTCATAGTAGTTACTGTAACAAGCGAGCACACAAACCACCCGATGGATGTTTTAGCCCATAGACGTAATGTCTGTTTAGATACGTGGTAATTTGCTATAACTACTCGGTTAAGAATCAAAATGCAGATTTATTTATAGATAACAGCAACTTATTAAGTTAGTTAGATTCCCGCCTAGTTGTGGCGGGTAGGGGGAGGGGGGGGGAGGGGGAACTTAATAGCCGTAGCTTAGTCACCCATAGTGAACGGAGAGAAACTCGTATGACTCGCCCGAAGTGAAGAGCCGGCCTGAGAAGGTCGTTCCGAATGGCTGCAGCCGAGTGCTCGTTTTTTCCTAACCCCACGGACTTCGTCGACTCGGGGATGTATTTAAACAACCCAACTGCGTAAAGGAAGAGAAAAAAAGGTAAGGGAAGGGAACTTCTACTATGCCGCAAGGGAGAAAGTCGATTTTTTAGGCCCTCTTTTTGAGTCCGACTCGATTCTCGATGACTGGGATATACACCGCCCACCATCCCGCGGTGTTATTGCTCCATGCTCGATGTGCGGTTTACACAGCGCTCATTGTGCAAAGCACTCCTTTCCCTGGACGTCAACAAGTCGAGTGGGCCTGATAGAGTCCCTATAGTGCTGAAGACGGGTGCTCCGGTGTTAGTACCGGTTCAAAAGCGTCTTTTCCGGTACCCCTACTCCCTAGACATAATCCTGAACTTATGGAAGAAAGCTTTAGAACATCCTATCCCTTAAAAAAGCTACCGCTCAGACCCGTCCAACAACAGGCTTATCACCATCGCCTCCTTGTTCTCCAAAATAATGGAATTCATTATAAACTGCCGACTCATATGGAGGCGTCAGACACAGGGCGTAAAACAGTGTTTTGATATGCATGAATTGAATCGTGGCTAATATGGATGATAACACGAATGGATCGGCTCAACCGGGGAAGGACCACGAACTAACATATAATTACAGCTTTTTGTATGGTGTGTGAAGAGAACCGGAAACTCTTTTTACTGGACTGTGTGATCGTTTGTTACCCTTATTCTCTTTAGAAATACAAGAATGGCAATCATTAATCAACGTACGGCGGGTCAATTTAAAGGTGTAGGTACTGAGTAAGCAACCTTAGCTGTAGGATATAAATGATATAATATTAGATAGGTCTACATTTAAATTCTAAATTTTTACGATCCAATATTTTCATTTCTGTAAAATTTGCTTTCTTGATACAAATCCGTTTACATTTCATTGCCGTTGTAATAACATTAACCTCATTTTTAATCGGCAACAAAAAGTGTATTGTTTTTTATTTTTTTCTTGTGTCACTTCAAAACTTTTTTCTAGGTGAACCGATTTTGATGACTCTTTTTTATTTGAAAGCTGGTGCTCTTGTGGTCCCGTATAAATTTCACGAAGAACTGATCATAAAGAAGAGAATTATCCTTAATAATGCGTATTTAATTGACCTCGACAACATTGATGGTGATCTCATATTATTTATATTGAAGTCGGTTGTACAAAATTTTTAATATTACCACTTGTTTATAGTCAAAACGGATACAGCTTTCATTATCATCATCATCATTACATCCTTTCATAAGTCCACTGCTGAACATAGGCTTCCCCCAAGGAATGCCACAAAGCACGGTCCTGAGCCACCTGCATCCATCGACTCCCTGCATGTCTTACCAGGTCGTCACACCATCTCGTGGGGGGTCGCCCTACACTTCGCCTACCGGTACGAGGCTGCCACTCAAGAACCTTTCTTCCCCATCGGTTGTCGGTTCTTCAAGCTATATGGCCGGCCCACTGCCACTTCAGCTTACTAATCCGTTGGGCTATGTCGGTTACTCTGGTTCTACTGCGGATATCCTCATTCCTAAGTTTATCACGCAGAGAAACTCCGAGCATAGCCCTCTCCATAGCTCGCTGAGCGACCTTGAGCTTCCTCATACGGCCAGCAGTGAAGGACCACGTCTCAGTTCCGTAAGTCATCACTGGCTACACGCACTGGTTGTACAATTTCATTTTAAGGTTTTGAGGTATGTCTGACGAGAAGATGTGTCGTAGCTTCCCGAACGCTGCCCAGCCGAGTTGAATCCGTCGATTGACCTCTCGGCCGAAGTTGGACTTACCTAGTCGGACTATTTGTCCCAGGTAAACCATACTCGTCAACAACTTCGAGCTTAGTGCTCCCAACAACTACCGGCATAGATGTGACATGGACATTAAACATAATCTTTGTTTTGTCCATATTCATCTTAAGACCTATCCGTTGGGAGACACTATTGAGGTCATTGAGCATAGTGCTTAGGTCCTCTAGCGATTCTACCATAAGGACTATATCGTCGGCAAAAAGGTGAGTGATGTACTCGCCATTGATGTTAATACCGTATCCTTTCCAGTCCAGAAGCTTGAAAACGTCTTCCAATGCAGCGGTGAAGAGTTTCGGGGATATAACGTCACCCTGTCTTACACCTCTCTGCAATTGGATAGGTATCGTACTCTGGTTCTGTACTCGGACAGCCATCGTAGCTCTACTGTACAAGCACTTCAGCACTTCCATATACCGACAGTCAACCTGTCAACTTTGAAGGGACTGCATCACCGCCCAAATTTCGATTCGTAATGACTCTCGAAAACAGCACTTAGACGCGGCTCAGAAGGGAAATCGGTCTGTAGTTCTTCAAGAGAGCATTGTCACCTTTCTTGAAAAACAAGACCACCGCACTTCTGCTCCACGCCTCCGGTGTAATGCCACCACGGAGGACGGAATTAAAGAGCCTCTGAAGGACTTCCAGTACCGGTTTTCCACCCGCTTTCAGAAGCTCCGCTGTAATTCCATCGTCGGCTGGGGCCTTGCCGTTTTAAGATGTTGGAGAGCCATTCTAATCTCGCTCAGACTGACGTCCGGGATATCTTCGGAATAGTGTCGGATAAGACTCGCTCTTGGATCGTTACTCACACTTGCGTGTGGCTCCAACGATGACGTGTACAGCTGTCCATAGAACCTCTCAATCTCACTCAAAATCTCAGGTGCCCCGGAAACGATGCTGCCACACTCGGTCTTCAGCTTTGACAGTTAGCTCTTTTTCTGGCAGACAGATCTCTGGCAAAGACTTTGGAGCCTTGGTTCCGCTCGATCGCTTCTTCAATACAAGCTGTATTAAAGTTGCGTAAGTCCCGCCGCATGCATTTGGAGATCTGTCTGTTCAGTCGCCTGTATGCTGTCAAATCTGTTGAAGAATGCAGCTTCATCTCCCGTCTAACAGCTATGAGATTCAGAGTGTGATCGGAGAGTTTTTGTGTTCTTCTGTGGCGGGTCTTGCAGAACTTAGCTCCGACCGCATGGACAGTTTCCACGAGCTTGTCATTCATATCGTCCACTTCATTGCAGTATTCTAGGCACTGAAAACGGTTTTGTAACTCGAGCTGAAAGTTTTCGGGACTTTGTAACAGAGCACGAGGGGGACGGAGCGTTGACTTCATTAGACGAGACCTCTCCAACTTAACGTTTAGGTTCAGTGTGCCTCTAACCATTCGGTGATCGCTAACAGTTTTCACCCTAGCGATCACGGAGATATCACTGAACAGTTGTCGTCTGGTCGTCATAATGAAGTCAATCACATTTTTTGTCGAACCGTCGGGGCTCGACCAGGTCCACTTCCTGTGGGGCCGCTTCTGGAAGAAAGAGTTCATCATAAAGAGTCCCTCTTTCTCCATGAAGTCGGCCAGCTGCTGGCCCCTTGGGTTCCATTGCCCTATTCCAAATTTCCCTACTTTCCGCTCACCGTTCTCTCTTGTGCCTAGTTTTGCATTGAAGTCTCCCATTAACACCGTATATTGGGTTTTGGAGGAATGCATGGCTCCAGAGATATCCTCATACATTTCCTCCACTTCCTCATCGGGATGTGCCGAGGTTGGTGCGTAAACCTGGGTGACCTTCAGCGAATACCGTTTGGTGATTCTGAGTATAAGGTACGCAACCCTCGTCCGCACACTCCCGATCTTTACAACGTTGTTAACGAGAGACTTGTGGACGATAAATCCGACACCTCCTTGGGACAGATGGTCGCCCTCTCGGTGATAGAGCAAGTTGCCGGATTCGAGGATTACCGTGTCCTCCCCCTCTCTTCGGACTTCGGATAATCCTATAATATGCCAGCGCAACTTGTCTATCTCTTTTTCCAGCTCCAGGATCTTCTCGTCAGTCCTCAGGGTGCGTACGTTGTACGTTGCCAGGTCGAGTCGTATAAGGTGGCAACCGAACCTCCACCGGAGATTCTTAGCACACTCTGCCCCGCCGTTACCATGATCGCCACCGTAGCCATAGCGGGGCTGCCGGGGACTGGGGGCCGTCTGTTTGTTGCTCTAATCATTGGGGGGTATTTGCCATAGTTGCCACGCTTGGCGAGCGAGTTGGCAACCGCAGTTTTTTTATTGTAATTTTGGCTATTATCAGGAAGATGCAGCTGCCCATCTCCTGCCTGTTTCCCTTTTGTCGCCTTTTACGACACCCACGGGAAGATATGGGGTAGTGGATATTCTTGACCGCCACTACACGGCGACACAGCTTTCGGTACCTACTAATAAAGAATTCGCAGAAGCCATGTTTGTTATGAGTTTTAACTCTCACTTCATATGGAGTCATAAGGAAATGTTTCTTTGTTGAGTATTAAAAGTGAAAGATTTAGGACCCTATATAGAGAGTAATAAAGAACAGAATTAAGAATCGCTCTATTCAGTGCAATAGCCTTTATGATGATTTTTTATTATATATATTATATAATAAAATAGAAACCACTCAACCGATTTTAATAAAATTTTGCTTGCTTTTGAAAACTTGCTCCAACTTGAGAGATAGGATAGTTTTTATTCCGATCAGTGACCCTCAATATATTTTATTGCGAATTTAAGGATTATTAAAAGGGTCGTCGGAAATGGCAGAACAAAGTCTACCTGGGCAACTAGTTAATTAATTATATAATATAATAAAAAAGCAATAAAAAGGCAAATTAATTCCCTCCTTTGTTGTATCTATGTATTTTAAAGGACGAACCAAACCGTTTTGTTTAACTGAGAGCGAACATTTGTGCAAAAACATACATAGTTACATACATAGATTTTTATACTACCTATATAGTTACATTACACACATAGCTGTTTTTCTGTTGGGTATTGTTGAAATAATGTTTGATTCGCGATTCTATTAGAATTCCATTAGTGTGCGACACTACAAACTGACAGTGCATGGCAAAAATGTTTCTTTTGATGAACTCACACAAGTATAAACATTTACAAACAACTGCGACTGTTCACGCGCTCTGTCTTCAGCACATAGTAGAGTAGTTATGTATTTTATTCTTTGGTGCAGTTATTAGTTCCGGCTTCATGCGCAGTTTTGCTCTTAATTTCTTTATAGGCAGACTGCACAATACGACACAAGCTGCAACACAAAGTGATACGTTTACCTGCCCGGCCATGTTAACGAATGAAGGCAAAGTGATCTCGAGGTGAACAAGTTCATTTGCAAAAGTGCTGCACCTGTACCCACTCTTAAGTCTAAGTTGGACTGATCAGTATAACTGATCAGTTGAAACGGATGTAAGCCAAAACGATTTCCCAACTCCACTAGCTTAAAATTTAAACTTAGGTTTTTTTTATAGAATAAGGGTGACAAACGAGCACACAGTCCACCTGATGGTAAGTGGTTGCTGTGGCCTGAATGAAATGCAGATGCGTTGTCAGCCGTGAGAACTAAGATAGAATGCCTCTTTTCCAGTAAAATGGATCTCCGGTTCTCTACATTCATCATACGAAACACAGCAGCATTAAGCTGCTATTCTACGCTGGTATTTTATGAGAGCGTGGTCCTTCCCCGCTCGAGCCGACCCATTCGTGCTACAACTATACTATTAATATAGCTGCAGCATGGTTCTACCACGTAAAAATTATTTCAAAGTCACGGTCAGTTTTTGGATGTACGTCAGTTCAACTGATCAGTTTAACTGACCGTGTGCCCGGAAAACTCCGTGGGTTGCTGTCAGTTAAAAATTTCAACTTAAGATTTCACACTCACGGTCAACGGTAACTGACTGTGTGAGTCGGCCATAAGACATCAGCAGCTCGCTGGAAACACTGTTGGACTTCTGCTCAAAATGTTTGTGAAAGAATGAGCTGTCAAAAACACAATTCCAAAATAGTGCGATCACATGGTTCAGAAATTATTATCGCTTAACACCTAGGAATTCAATTAAAAATTAGGGGTGAAATTTTTTTAGGAATAAAATTCAGTTATTATCTAATATTGTTCTTTAATTACACAAATATTTATTTGGCTGTTGTAATTGCTCAATCAACAACAAATTATAATGCTGTTAAGTACAAACACTATCCTTAAATACTTCTTTAGGTTATGTACTTAGTTAACTTACAAAATAAGGTTACTTTCGTGGGCACGTTTATTTACAATTTTATTATATATTATATCGTACCTATATTGGAATGGTATTGCAATTTTAAATTATCAGAAAAATCTATGAATGTGGTTTGATACCTATTTCTGTGAGGGACTATATTCTGGAATGACAAAACAACCAAAAAAAAAACTATACTGAATAAAAATACATTAACTACCTATATAGAAACTTTCTGTAAGAACAATATAATTTGGGATAATTAACATTATGCATAACATGTTTTGGATAACTTTTCCGCACAAAACTACTATTCAAAAAAGGACGCAAGAAATTATTTTACGTAATTCTGTCAAAATTTTGTAAATACTTATAAAGCTCCTCTAAGTAGTGGGATCCTTTGAAGGTAATAGCTAATTAATACTTTTTTACATATTTCCCCGATATTGTTTCTATTTATACATGAACACATAACATACCTAGGTATGTATATTCCAAAATAATACATAGTAGGTACATCAATACAATTCGCAATATAAGTCGTTAAACAAATAATTAAGAGAAACATTTATTTAAATTATACAGTAGGTTCAGAATCGATTTTAAACTTTTTTATCAATTTCGTCCTTTTCTTGTTTCGTTTCGTCGGTTTTTTATTATTGTGTCCGATGCTGCGACGAAGTCTGTACTGTATTATATGAAGCTGTGTATCTCCGGATACTCTGATGCGTATTTCTTTTTTGGGGTAGATGCGACTAGAAAATACCACTTCGCCCTCACCGCAGAACACTTCTATGGAACTGCCATCGACGAATATTCTCCAGTGTACGAAGCCACTGGGTGACCATTCAGCTATTCTGACACCGTCTGTACCACCACGGTCCACGCTAACATGACCATGGTCCGCATGATATCCTATCGAATACCTGTGTTCTGCCCCCCATTCTAAAGCTAAACCGACAAAAGATACTATGGCACTCGAATTAACAATCAACTCGAATGATTTAGTCCCCGCGTAAAACATTTCTCCGGGTCTGTACCACGCGTCTTCCAAGATTTCCGCCCGAAGATCTACTATCTCTCGAACTGGTGTCATAGTAAGGCGACCAGAATCTGATAGACGCAACTCCCTTACCATAGTCAACATGCTTGCCCATCCGTCTTTAGATTCAATAAGGTCGCTCTCCCACATACCTAGCCACGCAATTAACAGCCTTCTCCCATCCCTAGCGAGCATGGTTTTCGCTGCATAGAAATCATGACCATAATCCAACTCGATGAATGTTGCAGTTGATATTTCCAAGTCTTCGAACTGACCAAGCACGTAGTCAAAATGCCCGACCACGTATCCAGTCTGATATAGATTCCTAAATCTGTAACCTTCGCTTTTAATACCTCGAGCGGAAAAAATTAAAATGTGCTGTCCGTCCATTTCAAACATATCTGGGTTTTCCCACATGTATCCCATATCTCCCATTGACTCCGCTATGGTACCATCCAACTTCCAATTAAACATATCCCCTGACGTATATAGTATTAACTTTCCATTCCTTTCTCTCGAAGTTGTTCCTATCATCATGTACCAAGTGTTACGGAACCTCCAAACTCTGGGATTACGAAATTCTCCCACTCCATGCGGTGCTTCCCTTATTATAGGGTTATAAATATATTTTTGGAATACAACTCCATCAGCACTTAACGCCAAATTTTGTGTCTGGAACGTTTCATTGTCTGCTAAAACAGTCCCTGTGTAGAAAAGTGTAAGGTAATTATTATTTACAAGGGCAGTTCCGGACTGACAACCGTGCATTTCGTAATACTCCTTTGGCGTAATCGCTGGTGGGAAATGGGTCCAATCTATTAGGTTCATACTAACAGCATGCCCCCAATTAATGTGTCCCCATGAACCATCATACGGATGATACTGAAAGAACATGTGATATTGCCTCTTGAAAAACGTGAAGCCGGTGGGGTCACTGACCCATCCTTTTGGAGACGATATGTGGTAGATTGGCCTGTACTTCTTCTTGAGGGCATTTTTGTTTTGTGTCACGTGGGCTTCCACATGTGCGACACCACTTGTAAGTTCTAAAAACACAACGCTCAACCACGGGAGCAGCACGTACAGCTCCATCGGGTCTGGAGATCAAACGGATACTAACTATCATCCTTTTCGTTGACGAAATGTTTTGATATGAAGAGGAAATAATCAAGACAATAGTATGTTTATAAATCAAGCATTAGTTATAAGAATGATGAGAAATGTTACCTAATCATTGATACTGAAAAACAATTACGCAATGTTAAAGAGTTTCAATATACACAATATGACTGTCTTGTATCTTCTAACACGGTAGTGAAATCATAACAACATCGATAAAAAAAATTAAAATGAAAAATATTGACATATCTTCTTTTTCATTGGGCACTTCCGGGTACTTCTAAAAGAATTTATCAACTAAAGTATGTTCCAATTCAACTTTCTACGTTTACATATAAACAGTTATGTATCTACTTTATTTAGAAATATAAAATATGTGAACTAACGTCAAAATTTGTTATTTTAAAAGTTTTATCATTGAAATATTTTTTTCTAAAAATTAAAATCCGATATAAGAGTAAGCAAAAGTGAAGCTAGTGATACCTGCCTACCTAATAATATTAGTAAGAGATAAAGGCTTCGATCGATTTTAAAAATTGTTCGGCCTGCGGACTCGATGGTTTTTCACCTTTTGTAACGTAGTGGAGCCATGCTGCAGCTATATTAGTAGGATAGTTGTAGCACGAATGGGTCGGCTCGACCGGGGAAGAACCACGCTCTCACAGAATACCAGCGTAAAATAGCAGCTTAACACTGCTGTTTCGTATGGTGTGTGTAGGGAACCGGAGACCCTTTTTACTGGAAAAGACTCATCTGCATTTTGATCATTTATTGAGGATAGATGTAGATGTCTATGGGTCACAGCAACCACTTACCATCATGTGGACTGTGTGCTCGTTTGTCACCATATCCTATAAAAAGACCCTTAACAAATAAATAATGTCCTCCAGACCGAATTTCGGTCACGGCGGCCATTCTAAACGGAGACTAGCCATCTGCCCAGGACAGGATTGTAGTGTCCGAGTGTATGCGCAAGCACAAGGGCGCTCCCTATATTCTCTCAGTCTCATAGTCCGATGGGCTGGTAATCTGACACGACTGGAGAGAGATCGGGTACAGAACCTATGGATCAACGTGCTTTCCGAGGCACCGGGGTGAAAATATCTCCTACAAACAAACGTTTTGAAGCGTCAGTAACCTAATGGCAGGACGCGGACCGCGAACTTGAAAGGTCGTGGGTACGAATCCGCCATGCGACTACTGTCGTGAACCACTTCTAACACAAGCATTTTAAGCTTACCAGAAGTGGTTAAACGGAATATTAGTAAAGTTTAATATCATTACTAGTATTTTATTAAAACAAAAAAAAAACCAGAAGATAGGCAGCAACGTCTTTCTAATAAAAACTAGAAAAAAAAATTGCGGTTGCCAGACGACCTGCCAAACGTGGCTACTATTGAAATATCTCCCCGGCTATCTATGGGGGGGGGGGGGGCTATATTTCGCAGTGGGCTTATTATTGGCCCCAAAGAACAACGACAGAAATAAACGGCCCCGGCGATCCCACTCTTCCTGATTACGATGGAGGAGAAGAGGACGGTAATCCTTGAATGTGGCAACTTATTAAATCGCCAGGTGGGCGACCGTCTAGGGATAGCCCAAGGCGATGTTGTTTTTTATCATAAATAGGTATCTCGTTAACAACGTTGTAAAAAACCAATGTATGAGCGTCTGTCAAGCGAGAATGGTGTTTGAATTGATTGCTTTAAGTTGTAAAATGCTGATATACATAAACCAAAACGAAGAACCAAAACACGAATGCAGTTGTCCAACACATTTCTTTAAATTGGGATATTTTTCGTTGGCAGCCAATGCCCAGAAATCTAGACAAGAGAATAACCGTACTTTTAGAAATATATCGCAGCGCAGAATAATAATTTCGTTTTGAAATATCATGTGGTCCATTTGAAATATATCTGCAAATTTTTTGCCATTTCATAGATGTCACTATGATCCCTAGAATTATTAAACGGATAACTGATGAATTCCACTAACTTTCCTTTTTTTTTAAACCACGATAGCGAATTACGCAGTCTGATACCACTGCCTTAATTTCTTCCTTGTAATTGTCAAGAATGAAATTATAGGTAGGATGTTTTTCCATATGACTCTTGATGTTTACAAATTATTGAATATTTTTCTTCTCGATGTCAACTATCATAGACTCACCATTTCTGTTACTGTTTTATTCTTGCCTTGGTTCCAAGTTTAATGTGTTCAGTTTTCCGGTAAAATATGCTAAAAATCCTAAATTACATTGTCAGTCTAAATCACGCAGTTGCGTGATCACCCATCTAATCACAAAATTTTATTATTTCATCCAATGGATCTCGAAATCTTTACAAAAACTTTTATGGAATTTACAATCTTTGAAGAAATATTCATCACATGATTTGTGTTCAGTCTCTTATTGGCCAGTACTTGTTGATGAATTATGCATTGGTAGCTAATGAAGTCTGGAAAATCTTTGTCTTTGTGACAAAGAGCAATAATTACCCGTCATTGCAGAAGCCCCTTACGAGCCCCCCTAAATGAGTTTATACAAAGGTAGCTGAATCGTGCTAATAAATGTTTTGAATTCCGTGACTATATTCTAGGCCCCGAGTTTTTTTTTTTTAAGGAAATCATAGTAGTAGTAGTTCTTCTTTCGTCGAGAAATTTTGAAAAACCATCCGAAAAATAATATCAGTATCAGTGATATTATATCTGTTGACTTAAGCTTAAGTTTTGACAGTGGTAGAGCCACGCGGCAGCTTTTGCTGTCGCACGGATGGGCCGGCTCGAACCGGGGTGGTACCACGACCTCACAGAATACCAGCGTGAAGTAGAGGTTTACCTCTGCGTTTAGCTTGGTGAGTGCAGGTGGCCGGAGGCCCTTTTTACTGGAAATGAGGCATTCCATCTTAGTCCTCACGGGTGACAACGCATCTGCATTTTGATTCGCAAACCAGGATAGATGTAGATGTCTAAGGGCCGCAGCAACCACTTACCATCAGGTGGACTGTGTGCTCGTTTGTCACCCTTATCCTATAAAAAAAAGCACAGAATAAATAATAGTACTGACTCAAGTTGTAGCGAAATAGCAACGCAGCGGACGATATCTCTTTTTTGTTGTTCGTTTGTGTATTCACTCATCGTTTCTTCTATACGGGGCATCATATTTACATATAAATATTATTATTTATATTATTAAAAAATTCAACCCCTAAGGGGGTGAAATAGGGAGTTACAGTTTACATGGAACTTTTATTTTACCGAGCGATTTACTCGAAACCTACTATAGGTCTGTACTTGGTAAATAGAATAAATAAATTTGGATTTAGCGATTTTTCAAAAAAAAAAAACAACTCTTTACGCCAGAGGAAAATTAAGGCATACCTGAGGCATAGGTACTCCTGAATAAAAATGTTTTTTTTTATTATTTAAAAATCTGTCCGGTTTTAAAACGACGGTGCAAGTTGTTGAAGAAAAATATTGATATAACGCACTGACCACAGGACATAGAAGCATGAAATTGTGCTAATAGGTGACTTTACTTACGTATGCAACATTATTTTACTGAGCGATTTCATATTTGCATGGCTTAAAATTGGTACAATTACGTTTGGATTTAAATATTGAAATATATTCATTATCATTTTTAATTTTTCGAAAATCTAACCATATAGTATTGAAAAGGAACGAGGCTTCTCAATCCGGCTGCGAAGGAGCAATTGAAAAGGAACGAGGGAAGGGTGTGTGGTCACGGCTCGTTCAGCAGCGGATTCCGTAACTTCCTATGACACCTACGTTGGGTTCGGGAACAACGTATGTGAACCCCGCAACGAAGTAACACACAAGGGCGTCAACCTCTTCCTTTTCTTCAAATAGGTTCAGGCGGGGATTACGGGTCTTCCGAGGTCGTCCCGGTCCCAACGCCTTAATTCTTCAATATGTGCCGCGCTAGCGACACCAGATGAACTGTACTTATTTTTAAAGGTGAAGGATCCCTTGGGAATAAAACAGTAATTATCTTCAAACCGCTCCGTGAGAGAGTAATTACTTTCCATATCTCTTCCCTATATGCTTTTCTTTCTTGATTATATTATACTCGTATACTGGTAGCTGGTCCCAAACGATTTGTATGGTGGTTCTTCTCCTTGTGGAGGTTTTACATGTTTCAAGGAGACCCTCTTTACATGGGCGGCATCTCAGGAGGACACGACCCTCCGGTCCTGGGTGCTGCGTTGCCAACTTTTACGTTGGTGTATTGCGCACTTCGCGCCATCAAGTCAGGTGTCGGGACGCTCACTCACCCCCGGCGTCCCCTGTGCCAGGCGGTGAGCGTAGAAGTTCACGTGGGAGTGGTCGCCCGTCAGGTGGGCGGGCATGGATAGGAGCTAAGTTTTGAAGATGGGGATGTGGCCCGTTATCTGCGCGGTCGAACAACCGTCTCGCAGAACGGACCACAAATTCTTGGATTGACTCGACCTTGAGGTCGCGTGAGATGAAATCGTTCCTGACGTAGCGACCGGCTCCCACGATCACCCGAAGCGCAAGATTTTGCTGGGCCTGCAACCTCTTACGCTGAGTGGCCGAGGTCAACGCGTACCAGGCTGGTGCTGCGTAGGTCAGCCGCGAGCGGATGTAGGTCTTGTGGATACCTATTTTCGTTCTTGTTGGGAGTTTGGATGCCAGTATAGGATAGAATTTTGCTCGCGCAGCTCTGGCTTGTCTCACGACGTGATTGACCATCGGGGTCATGCGCAGCGAGCGATCTATCTGGCATCCTAGGTATGTGATGGTACTACTCCAACCCACATCCTGCCCGCGGAGTTGCAGAGTTGGTGGTGTTCTGGCCAGCCTGGTCATGAAGGCAACGGTCTTCCCGACATTGACCGCCAGCCTCCATTTGTCCAGCCACTCAGGCAAGAGGTCGAGTACCCGCTTCAACTTCCTGGCAGCTATGTCCACCCGACGTACTCACTGTCGTCGGCGTATAGTGCTAGAACAACGTCATCTTTCCACTCCTCCAGATGGCCTTGGAGGGTGGGGATGTCGTTGGTGTAAACCGCGTACAGGTGCGGTGATAGGCAGCTGCCCTGTGGCACTCCGGCTAAAATCGGTCGTGCCGCCGAGACAGCCCCTTCCAGGGTGACATGGAAGCTCCGCCCCTCCAGGAACGACGCTATTAGCCGCACAAGCATTGGCGGCAAGGTGGTATTTTGAATAAGCTTATAGACTAGCCCTGCGTGCCACACCCTGTTGAAGGCCTTCTCCATGTCGAGAAGGACCCCCACACAGGTGCGGCCGAAGTTATATTCGGCCGCAAGATAGTGCAGCACGCGGGCCAGCCGTGAAGTTGTGGAATGTCTCCTGCGGAAGCCAAAATGCTCCTCTCGCATGGTGCCGTGTAGAAGAACCCTAGTTAGGGTAAGTTTTTCGAAGAGTTTTGCTATGTGCGGCAATAGCGTTATGGGTCGGTAGCTGGCCGGGAACCTCCTGTCTTTTCCCGGCTTTGGCAGCACGATGATTTTACCCTGCTTCCAGATGGTCGGAAAGTGGCCAGTTCGCAGGATGCCGTTGTATAACCTGGCGAGTGCCACTATTACCCTTCTGGGCAGCTGCTTAATGGCTGTGGTGGTGATGCCGTCATATCCCGGCGCTTTACGGGTGGGTAGGCGCATGATGGTGCGCCTTACCTCCGTTGGTGAGATGAACTCGTCGCCCCGCAGGGGCGGCGCCGGGTTTGAAAGGTATTCCTGTACGTGGTCCACTATACTTTTTACATGGTCTGCGTACCCCTCTGCTACGGTGTTGGGTATGAACTGCTGCTCGAGGTGCTGTACCATCAACTCCGCCCTTTTTTGGGCGTCGTAAATTCTGCTCCCCGTGCTGTCCACCAGTGGACAGTCAGATGTTGGTGTCTTTGTGAGCTGCCGGTTGAGGAGATGCAGGGAGGCGGGTGCCTCCGAGGCTTCGTCGACTCGCCTCTCCCATGCCTCTCCCCTGTACGCTCTCATTGCTTCCGACAGCTCTTCCGTCATGGAGTTAAGTTTTGTTTTGAGCCGTGGGCATCGTGTCCGTGCCCAGAGCCTCCTCATCTTCCGCTTCTCGGACAGAAGGATTTGTAGTTTGCGTGGGAGTTCCTCCTTCCCGCGCCCCGTGGAGACAGGGTGAGAGTGGAGTTGGAGTTGGTCTTTTATGATGTTATGAAGATGTAGGGCCGCTGTCTCCACGTCTTCACGGGTGGTAATTGGGGCGCAGAGTTGGAAGTCCTCCAGCGCACTGCGGAAGCGCATCCAGTTGGTCTTCATTCGGAGAATTCTGGGCACTACGGCATCCGCACTGGTGTCGATGGTAATCAGCACGGGGAGGTGCTGTGTATCTAAATCATACAGCACTTCCTACTGTACTGGGTACGGCAAAAGATGGCACAGCACTATGTCTAGGACATCGGGTTGGTGTTCGGGTTTTGTGGGGATATGGGTGGGCTCATCTGGGCCCAGCATCTCGTACCCCCACTCCTCGGCGTCGTCATATAGTTTCCTACCAGGTGGTGTTATCAGCGCGGAGCCCCATGCAGGATGTTTTGCATTGAGGGCTCCGGCGATGATAACAGGTGTTGTTGAATTAAGGATAGCTCTTATATCCTGGGGGGCGAACGAGGTGCCGGGAGGTCTGTAGGCGGCAAATATCCTTGTGTCTTTGGTCCCCACCTTTAACCTTATTCCCTTAGTCCTCGTAGATATGAATTGTGTATTGGTGCCAACTTCTACGTGCATGACGTCCCTCCTCACAAGGACCGCGGTACCTCTGTACGCGATGCCTTCTGGGGAGATCTCGTCATGTCGGTACACGAAGAAGTTGGGTAGCTTTAGTTAAGCAGAGGGGCGCAGCTTGGTTTCCCCCAGAAGCACAATCTGGATATTGTGCTGCTGGACCAGGGTTCTCAGGTCGGCGACCTTCCCTAAGACGCCGCCGGGGTTCCAATAGCACATCCTAAGCTGATGGCCTGCTGACGGTGGTGAGTTGGGCTAAGGCACTTAAGATGGCCGAAAGTGGGTTTGCACCGGTGGTCATGGCAGTCAGGACCTCTCCTAGGATCCTGATCACCACGCCCACCAGTTGAGCGAGGGTATCCTCGATGGTGGTTGGTGCCTGGGGCTGTGGTTGGGGTGTGACAGTTATTGTCCTTTTAGGTGGGCGTGGATCTCGGGGTTGGGGTACCGTTAGCTCTGTCTGGCTAGAAATAGGGGGGAATGTTGTGTTTCGCGGCTGTGGCCGTGGTTTTAGTTGTTGTGTGGTGGTGATGGGTGGAGGAAGAGGAGTCGACGTACCTTCCACTAGAGCTGGTTGGGTGGTCGCCTTCTTCTTCTTCTTCTTTTTCTTTTTTCCACGCTTTCTTTTGGGACGCTTTGTGCGCTCCGTGGCGTCATTCGCCGGTGGGGCTAAGGTCGCCCCAGTCGCCGCGAATGTTGTTGGCGCTGGCATTATTATCACCTGCCGCTGCTGCGTTGCGGTGCGTGACGTTGTGGGTGTGGCTGGTATTGTTGCTGCTGGGTTTGCTGCTGCTGTGGCATTTGAGGTGGTCTTGTTGTCGTTGCAGTGGTGGTGGCGGTGGTGGTTGCCATTGTGATGATGGCGGTTGTTGTTGCGGTGCTCGTGTTGCTTGCGAGGGCATGGGAGGTTGCATATTAATGCCCCTCTTCCTTGCTATTCGCTGCAACACTGGGCACCGCCTGTTGTTTGCGGAGTGGTTCTTCCCGCAGTTTGCGCACTTAGGCTGCGCATCCCGCGGTTGTGGACAGGCTGAGGCTAGGTGGTCGCCCGCACAGCGCACACCTTTGAAGGGCTGGTAGCAACTGAAAGATGCATGCCCGAACCCTTGACACCTGTGACATTGCGCGGGGCCAATTCGACCAGTCCAGGCCTCTATAGTACCCCCGGCATGTAAAGCAGCTCGTCTATCTGATACAGCCTGTTGAGCTCTTCGGGGCTTAGGTGATCCATTTTAACATGGAAGATACAGCCGGGCCTGCCTCTTTTCGGTGGTATAGAGCGAACAAAAGTTACTGGGAAGCCCTTCTCTATGAGAGCCTCCTGTATATCCTGAGGCTTGGTATCGGCAGGGAGCCCTCTTAACCCCACCTTCGTGGGTTGCTCCTCCTGTGGGGCGTAGCAGTACCACACGAAGGTGGCGTCTTCCTTGCTTTGGTCAATTAGGTATCGTTGGACCTTCCTATACTACTCATCGGATTGGGGGCGAAAACGAACCCCCTTCCCAAATGGGCGAGCGTGGCCCAGGAATTGGTGGATAATTTTGAAGTGCTTCGCCCAATTTGGGAAGCATTCAACAATGATAGTAAGGGATTTGGCCGTTTGGTTATTGACGGATTGTTGAGGTCTTTGTGGCGGTGTGGGTGATGGGGGCGCTGTTCTCGGTGCAGCTGCGATGCGCGCATAGGAGTCCGGCGCCGAGGATGGTCCAGGTATGGGCTCCTGGTTTGGGGGGACGTCTTGTATAGGGGCGAGGGTAGCGTAGGACTTGTTGTCCCACTCCCTCTCCCCTTCCGGGTCTTGTTGGACGAAATCCTGCATATCGGTTCTGCAGGCCGGTGAGGTGGTTGGTGACGGCGATTTAGGTGGGATATTGTGTCTCGTCACTGGTTGTGGGGCTTGTCTTTCGGGTGTCGAGGTAGAAGGCGATGCCGAATCCGATAGTGAATCAGATCCAGCCCTCAGCCTTTTCTCCTCTTGGAGCATGTCTTCCTCTATATCTGGTGGGGTTCTCCTCCTCGAGGCTAGGCTTCGGCGTGGAAGAGGAGCCGGTTCAGCGCTTGGGCGAGACTCAGCTTCACCCGCACTATGCGCGACGCCTGTGGCCGGTAGACCACCTGTCCGCCTTGGGAGTTGACTGTATGGCGGGAGCACTCTGGATCTCTCAGGAGCGAAGAGGTCTCGCTCCATGAGAGGCCTGTCATGTACTCCCGGACGCCTATCTGGTGGCTTACGGCGTGGTGGGGGAGGTTCCCCCTTCTCCGCCATCTCTTTGGTGTCAAATTGTGGTGTTAATTTGTGCTCAGCCCTTAGCTTTCACTCACCTTACTCCCCTCGGCACGTGCAACCACACCGGGTGAGACCCTTGAGGGAGGCCCAGCGAGGCGCCCGCGAGCGGGGAGGGGTGTGTGAGGCGCAGATAGAATAGGCGTTAACTCAATATGTGCCGCGCTAGCGACACCAGATGAACTGTACTTATTTTTAAAGGTGAAGGATCCCTTGGGAATAAAACAGTAATTATCTTCAAACCGCTCCGTGAGAGAGTAATTACTTTCCCTATCACTTCCCTATATGCTTTTCTTTCTTGATTATATTATATACTGGTAGCTGGTCCCGAACGATTTGTATGTGGTGGTTCTTCTCCTTATGGAGGTTTGCATGTGTCGAGGAGACCCTCTTTACATGGGCGGCATCTCAGGAGGACACGACCCCCCGGTCCTGGGTGCTGCGTTGGCAGATTGTGGGTTGGTGTGGTGCGCACTTAGCGCTATCAAATCAGGTGTCGGGATGCTCACTCATCCCCGGCGTCCCCGTCGCCGGGTGGTGAGCGTAGGAGTTCACGTGGGAGCGGCCGCCCGTCAGGTGGGCGGGCATGTAGAGGAGCAAGATTTTGCAGGTGGAGATGTGGCCCGTTATCTGCGCGGTCGAACAACCGTCTCGCAGTACGGGCCACGAGTTCGGAGATAGATTCGACCTTAAGGTCGCGTGCAATGACATCGTTCCTGACGTAGCGACCGGCTCCCACGATCACCCGAAGCGCAAGATTTTGCTGGGCTTGCAACCTCCTGTGCTGAGTGGCCGAGGTCAACGCGTACCAGGCTGGTGCTGCGTAGGTCAGCCGCGAGCGGATGTAGGTTTTGTAGATACCTATTTTCGTTCTTGTTGGGAGTTTGGATGCCAGTATAGGATAGAGTTTTGCTCGCGCAGCTCTGGCCTGTCTTACGACGTACGATTTGTATCGTTATCCTGTCTTCCGCAAATATGCATGATGCATATTGCAGGTCTCGGGCCTCGGGGCTGACCCCATTACCCGGAATCTCCTCGCGGTGCATTACTATGCACCGGTCGTGGGAGCCGTTGTGGCATTGTCGGGTTAATACAGCGACGCGGGTTTGATTCCCCGGTCGCTGTGAGTTGGTTTTCTGGTTTGGTCAATATCAGTGTGGCTGGCGGCTAATGCCGCCAGGCGTCTGGGTTGGCCTATCTGCGGCATTGTGGGTTGTTACTCGACTCTCTAATCTCTATAGAGAGGAGTTCTCTTGGTAAAGGTCGCCCGTCCGGTGGCCGAGCGTGTAGTGGAGCAAAGTTCTGAAGATGTTCGTGTGGCCCGTTATCAGCGCGGTCAAACATACCGCGCGCTAATCGGGCCATTCCTTGATGGTCTCCACCTTTAAGTTGGCCGCGATGACGTCGTTCCGGACGTAGCGACCTGCACCGACGATGGTCCGTAGGGATAGGTTCTGCTGAACCTGCAGCCGCTGCCTCTGCCGTTCGCTCAGGAGTGCGTACCAGGCCGGCGCGGCGTAGGTGATCTTCGTCCTGATGTAGAGCTTGTACATCTTTAGCTTGGTCTTCAGTGGCAGCTTGGATGCCAGGATTGGGCGGAGCATCGCCCGCGCACATCTGGCATTGCGGACGACGATGTCGACGTGCGCAGTCATGCGCAGCATCCTATCGATCCGGCATCCAAGGTAGGTCACGGCCTTCTCGTACGCTATCTCCTGGCCTCTGAGCGTCAACGGGGGCGGGAGGTTCCGGTAGCGGCGGGTGAGGAGGGCGGCCGTTTTCCCAACATTCACAGCCATCCTCCACTCATCCAGCCACGGTGGCAGCAGGTCCAGCAGTCGCTGCATCTTGGTGACGGCGAGATGGGGGCTTCTGGACGAGGTGAAGTAGGCGCTGTCGTCCGCATACAGCGCCAGCTCTACGTCGTCCTCGCATTCTCTTAGGTGTCCTTCCAATGTAGGGATGTCATTAGTATAAGCCGCGTACAGGATCGGCGAAAGACAGCTGCCCTGTGGTACGCCAGCTCTAATGGGTTTTACTGCGGATTCAGCGTCTTCGACACAGACGTAGAAGCTCCGGTCGGCTAGAAACGACGCCACTAGCCGCAGCATAGCCGGAGGGACACTCGTCTGTTGTATCATCTTATAGAGTAAACCAGAGTGCCACACCCTGTCGAACGCCTTCTCTATGTCGAGGAAGACGCCCAACGATGTGCGTTCTCGGTTATACTCCGCCGCCAAGTAGTGCAGCACTCTGGTCAGCTGTGTTGCTGCGGAGTGTCCGCTCCTAAATCCATGTTGATCCGCCCTCAGATACAAGGGCGGACTCTTCTCAGGGTGATCCTTTCAAATAATTTGGCTATGTGCGGTAGCAGCGTTATAGGTCTGTAACTAGCTGCTCTACGCCTGTCCTTCCCGGGTTTAGGCAGAACTATGACCTTGCCTTTCTTCCAGTCCTCCGGGAAGTGTGAAGTCCGCAGTATGCCATTGTAGAGTCGTCCTAGCTCTACAATGGCTCTATGGGGCAGCTGTCGGAGTGCAGCGTTCGTAATCCGGTCGTGCCCCGGCGCCTTCCTCGGTTGCAGGCGGGCAATCGTCCTCCGCATTTCAGCGGGGGAGACAAACCAGTCTCCTGCAAGCGGTGGCGCGGGCGACGACAGGAACTCCCGTACGCGACTCTCCTTTTGGGCATGAAGCTCCATGTACTCCGCACTTGCTGGGTTCGGCATAAATTGCTCCTCGAAGTGCTCGACTAGGATATCCGCTCTACCTTTGGCCTCGTAACAACGCCCGCCCGCGCTGTTGGTCAGCGGGCAGACGGGGGGTCTGGTCTTGGTTAGCTGTCGGTTCAATTGATAGAGCGACGCTTCCTGGTCTTCAGCCATCCATATGCGCCGCTCCCAGGCCCTTCCTCTGTAGGCCTGAATTGCAACCGACAGCTCATCCGTCAATGCATTCAGCTTGCTTTTTATACGTGGGCAGCGAGTACGCGCCCAGAGTTTCCTCAACGCTCGCTTATGATTGAGCTGCACACGTAGTTCCTGTGGCAGCTCTTCTCTTCGATGTGTTAATGGGACGATCGTAGAGGCCGCGTTGAGGGCTTCTTGGATGTTTTGGGTTATGTTAGCAGCAGCGGTCTCTACGTCGTCCGCCGAGGTAATCGGGTTGCGAACTGGAGGCCTCTCTTGCAGGTATTGCTGGTAGAGCCTCCAGTTGATCTTGGTAGTGAACCTTCTGGGCAACGTAGTCACTGCCTTGAGGCCAAGGGTTATCAGAATCGGGAGGTGCTGAGACATCAGGTCATACAGCACCTCTACCACTACCGGGTAGTTGACGTTCCTAGCGAGCACGATGTCCAACACATCCGGACACTTCCTGTGATCAGAAGGAACGTGCGTTGGTTCTTCGGGACCTAAAACGTCGTAGTTGTTATCTTCCGCATCTTGGTATAGCTCACGACCCGGCGGGTTGATCAGTCTGGATCCCCACGCCGGGTGTTTTGCGTTTAGGTCCCCCGCGATGATGGTTGGTGCTGATCCTTCCATGATCGTCCGGATGTCTGAGGAGTGAAATGGAGTCCCTGGCGGGCGGTATGCAGCGAAGATCCTCAGTTCCTCGCCCGCCGCCTCCATTTTTATGCCGATGGAGCGCGTCGTATGGTATGACGGTAATCCGAGCTCTAGGTGGACGATGTCCTTTCTCACTAGAAACGCCGTGCCTCTGTAGGCGGTTCCTAGAGCGTTGACTTCGTCTCTCCTGTAAATGAGGTAGTTGGGCATCTTGAAGTTCATAGATGGCCTCAACTTGGTCTCCCCCAGCAAGATGACATGTATGTCCTGTTGTTGGGCTGTAGTGCGGAGTTCATGGAGCTTATGCTGGATACCGTCCGGGTTCCAGTAAAGCAAGCGCAGGTTGGTATCACTCGCCTCTGTAGTGCCGAGCCAGTAGTACGGTCAGCGCTCTCATCACTGCTGTAATGGGGTCGGTGCCGGTACTGATGTCTGCCAGTACCTGGCTGCCGACCTCGATAGCGATGCCCACCAGCCTCATGATTGCGTCCATGGTGGTGGTAGAGTCGGCGGTTGGATGTCCTGATGATGTTGTTGGTACTGGTCTCGGCTGGGCATAGGTGTCTCTCCTCAAGGTAGAGCGCGCTCTATGTGTAGAGCGGGCTCTATTTTCTGATAGAGCCCTTTCTGGCGCTCTACCTTCTGTGATGGTCCTCTTGCTTGCCTGCGCTTGCGAGGCTATCATAACTGCTGGTGTCGGGGTAGAGGTAGCTGCCTGAGGAGGTGGCTGCACCTTCTTCTTCTTCCTCCCCCGCTTCTTCTTTTTAGGAGGCTGACGCTCTATGGCGTCGTTAGCGGGGGGCTGTAGAGTCGCCCCGGTGGTTGCTCTTCCAGCTGTTTCCACCGTTCTTATGGGTGCTTGTGTTGCAGGTGGTGCGGTTGCGGGTGGGGGGGGGGCGGTTTGCCTCCCTCTCCCCCTGATGGTTGCCCATCCGTCTTCGTTGATTTCCACCCTAGGGCGACTCGCTGGGATCCTCTGCGGTGCTTCCGGCAGTAGTCCCGGCAGAGTGATCCCTTGTTTTCTCGCAATCCTCCTCAGGACTGGGCAGCGTCGATCATTTGCGGTGTGGTCTTTAGCGCAGTTTGCGCACGTAGGTGGTTCGTCTCTACCCCGTGGGCAATTGCTCGCAGTGTGTTCCCCAGCACAGCGGACACATTTGACGGGCCTATGGCAGTTGGCAGATGCGTGGCCAAAGGCCTGGCAGCGGTGGCACTGAGCCGGTCCCACTCTTCCTTGCCAGGCCTCTATGACTACTCCTTTCATGAAAAGGAGCTCGTCGACTGCGTAGAGTTCGTTAAGTTTCTCCAGGTTTAGGTGCTCCAGCTGTGCCTGTATTGATGTGCCTGATTTGTATACTACGTTGTCGTCTGCTGCGGTGTGTGTACTACACCCAGCAGGTCTCGGGCCTCGGGGCATCTCCCCCATTACCCGGGTAATCCTCACGGCCCATTTCTATGGGCCGGTCATTGGGAGCCGGTATTCCGGCATTGTTGGTTTTCTCAATGGTATGCTTAATTTAGCTAGGTCGGGTAAGTCGTCGTATAGGCGACTGCTTCGACCTAGGTGTCAGAGTTGGCCTGTCAGCGGCATTGAGGGCTTTACTCGACTCTCTAATCTCTTATAGAGAGGAGTTCTCTTGGTAGAGGTCGCCCGTCCGGGGGGCGAGTGTGTAGCGGCGCAAAGTTGTTAAGGTGTGAATGTGGCCCGTTGTCTGCGCGGTCGAACATACCGCGCGTCAACCGGACCACAAACTCTTCTATTGTCTCCATTTTCAGGTTGGCCGCTATGACGTCATTCCGGACGTAGCGACCTGCACCGACAATGGTCCTTAGTGATAAATTCTGCTGGACCTGCAACCGCTGCCTTTGTCTGCTGCTCAAGAGCGCGTACCAGGCCGGAGCGGCGTATGTTAACTTCGAACGAATGTACATTTTGTACAATTTAATTTTTGTTTTCCTCGGCAGCTTGGATGCCAGGACTGGACGGAGCATCGCCCGCGCACATCTGGCATTGCGGACGACGATGTCGACGTGCGCAGTCATGCGCAGCATCCTGTCAATCCGGCACCCAAGGTAGGTTACGGCCTTCTGATACGCGATCTCTTGGCCTCTTAGCTTCAGTGGTGGTGGTAGATTTCTGTAACGGCGGGTGAGTAGAGCGGCCGTCTTTCCCACGTTGACAGCCATCCTCCACTCATCCAGCCATGGTGGCAGCAGGTCCAGCAGGCGCTGCATCTTGGCAACCGCGATGTGGGTTCTTCTGGACGACGTGAAGTAGGCACTATCGTCCGCATATAGCGCCAGCTCTACGTCGTCCTCCCATTCCTGCAGATGTCCAGCTAGCGTCGGTATGTCATTGGTGTACGCCGCGTACAGGATCGGCGAGAGACAACTGCCCTGTGGTACGCCGGCTCTAATTGGCTTGACTGCGGACTCGGCATCCTCTACACAGACGTAGAAGCTTCTGTTAGCTAGAAATGACGCCACTAGCCGCAGCATAGCAGGAGGGACACTCGTTTGTTGTTCCATCTTAAAGAGTAGTCCAGAGTGCCACACCCTGTCGAACGCCTTCTCGATGTCCAAGAAGACGCCCACAGACGTTCTCTCGTAGTTGTATTCCGTCGATAGCAGGTGCAGCACTCTGGTCAGCTGTGTAGCTGTAGAGTGTCCGCTCCGAAATCCGTGTTGTTCCGCCCGCAGTTGTATGCACGGGCGGACTCTTCTAAGGACGATGCGCTCAAATAATTTGGCTATGTGCGGTAGCAGCGTAATCGGCCTATAACTAGCTGCTCTACGCCTGTCCTTCCCGGGTTTTGGCAAGACGATGATTTTGCCGATTCTCCAGCTCTCCGGGAAGTGGAAAGTCCGCAGAATGCCATTGTAGAGTTTGCCTATCTCTACTATTGTTCTGTTTGGCAGCTGTCTGAGTGCTGCGTTCGTGATCCGGTCGTGCCCCGGCGCCTTCCTCACTTGCAGGCGGGCAATTGTCCTCCGCAGTTCAGCGGGGGAAATAAACCACTCTCCTGCAAGCGGTGGCGCGGGCGACGACAGGAACTCCTGTACGCGGCTCTCCTTTTGGGCATGAAGCTCCATGAACTCCGCACTTGCTGGGTTCGGCATAAACTGCTCCTCGAAGTGCTCAGCTAGGATATCCGCTCTTCCCTTGGCCTCATAGCACTTCTCTCCTGTACTATTTATAAGTGCACAAACGGGTGATTTTATTCTTGTTAGCTGCCGGTTCAATTTGTAGAGCGACGCATCATCATCCTCTGCTTTCCAAATGCGCCGCTCCCAGGCCTCTCCTCTGTGGGCCTGTATTGCAACCGACAGCTCTTCCGATATGTTGTTCAATTGATTCTTGATTCTGGGGCAGCGCGTGCGTGCCCAGAGCTTTCTTAGCGCTCTCTTTCTCCTCCATTGCGCCATTATTTTAGGTGGTAGCTCTTCGCGTTTCTTGGTAATGGGTACGATCGTAGAGGCAGCGTTAAGTGCTTCCGTGATCTTCTGGGTTATCCTTGTTGCAGCGGCCTCTACGTCGTCCGCTGTATTAATCAGTGTAGTTACTGGAGGTCTCTCCAGTAGGTGTTGTTGGTAGAGCCTCCAGTTGATTTTGGTCTTGAAAGCTCTGGGAGGCGACGTCACTGCCCTGAGGCCTAAGGTGATTAGTAGCGGGAGGTGCTGTGTGTTCGTGTCGTACAGCACCTCTACCACTATCGGGCAGTTGATGTTCCTAGTGAGCACGATGTCCAACACATCCGGACTCCTCCGGTGATCAGTTGGAATATGCGTCGGCTCTTCGGGACCTAATAAGTCATAGTTGTTTAGCTCCGCATCGTCATAAAGTGCACGACCCGGCGGGGTGATCGTTCTAGATCCCCATGCCGGGTGTTTCGCGTTTAGGTCCCCTGCTATAATGGTAGGTGTGTTTCCTTCCATTATTGTCCGGATGTCTGAGGAGCAAAATGGAGTCCCTGGCGGGCGGTATGCTGCGTAAATCCTTAGTTCCTCGCCCGCCGCCTCCATTTTTATGCCGATTGAGCGCATTGATTGATATTGAGGTGGTTCCAGCTCTAGGTGGACGATGTCTCTTCTCACCAGGGCCGCCGTTCCTCTGTAAGCGGTCCCTTGAGCGTTGACCTCGTCCCTCCTGTATATGAAGTAATTTGGCAGCTTTATGCGCGTCGCAGGTCTTAATTTTGTTTCACCCAACAGTATTATATGTATGTCCTGCTGTTGGGCGATAGTGCGGAGTTCATGTAGCTTCTGCTGGATTCCGTCCGGGTTCCAGTATAGGAGGCGCAGGTTATCCGGATTACACGACACCACTGTAGTGCCGAGCCAGTAGCTGCGCCAAAGCCTTCATAATGGCTGTTATTGGGTCAGTCCCGGCTCTTATGTCCGCCAGGACTTGGCTGCCCACTTCTATTGCAATGCCAACCAATCTCTGGATGGCATCTGTCGTATCTGGGGCAGCTGTTGGTGGGTTTACTATTGCTGGTATTGTCCTCGGGTGTGGTGTCGGTACTTCTGCTCTCCTTTGGGTAGAGCGTGCTCTTTCTCTATATGTAGAGCGGGCTCTATTTTCTGATAGAGCCCTTCCTGGCGCTCTACCCGTGCTGGTCGTCTGCTTGGTAACCTGCGCCTGGGCCATCGCTACCGCTGGGGTAGGGGTAGAGGTTGCTGCCGCAGCCTGAGGAGGTTGATCCTTCTTTCTCTTGCTGCGCACCCGCTTCCTCTTCTTTTGTGGTAGCCTCTCTGTTGCGTTGTTTGCGGGTGGCTGCAGAGTCGCCCCTGTAGTTGCTCTACTTGGAGCGACAGCTTCTGGTGCTTCTACCTGGTGCTGTGCGGGGGGTGGGGGGCGGTTGTCTCCCCTTCCCTCTAACTGTTGCCCACCCGTCTTCCTGTATTTCTACGTTTCGGGGGCGACTCTGTGGGACCCCCCTGGGGGCTTCCGGTTGTAGCCCCGGTAGGGTGATCCCTTGCTTTCTTGCGATCCTCCTCAGGACCGGGCAGCGGCGATCATTCGCTGTATGGTTTTGACCACAATTGGCGCATCTAGGCTCTTCGTCTCTACCCCTTGGGCATTGACTAGCTATGTGGTTCTCTCCGCAGCGGACACACTTCACTGGCCTGAAGCAGTTCGCTGATGCATGTCCGAAAGCCTGGCAGCGGTGGCACTGTGCTGGGCCTACTCTTCTCTGCCAGGCTTCTATGGTAACTCCCTTCATGTAGAGCAGCTCGTTAATTTCATAGAGCTCCTTCAACTGCTCCAGGCTCAGGTGGTCCAACTGGGCGAAGTAGAGGCATCCAGGTCTGCCTCTACGAGGAGGGATTTCCTTCACGTACTTAAGAGGAAATCCCTTTGCCCTGATGGCCTCTCCTATCTGGGATGCGTCCGTGCCCACTGGTAGCCCCCGGATGCCCACTTTGGTGGGCTTCTCCTCCTCTGGGGTGTAACAGTACCACGACATTGATGGTAGCTTCTCTGAAATTTTTATTAAATATTTTTGAATTGTCCGGAACTCTTCCGGACTCTGGGGGGTGAACCTTACACCTTTCCCGAACGGACGAGCATTCGGCGGATGTCCCAACATCTTATTAAGCTCCTCGAAATGCTTCGTCCAGTCCGGGAGGCACTCGGCTACTATGGGTGGGTAGCGTGCCTTTTCTTGTTCCTTTTCCGGTTTTGTTCCGGCTTCTGGTGATTTCGGCCGTGGTACTGCCGGGGCAGCTACCAGTTGAGCATAACTTGTGGAAGGCCTCTGGCCGTCATCTGTTGGTTGGCCAGAGGGGTTGGTGGTAGGCGCGGGGGGGGTACCTCCGGCAAATGGGGCTAACGTCGCGTAGGTCGTCGATTTTGTTGACCCCCATCCGTACGATTCCTCTCCTCCATCTTCGAAGTCGGCCGTGTAGCCGACACTCCTGCGATCCGGCGAGAGGGGGGGGGGGGGGTAGGTTTCCGTGGACTTGGCGACTTCGGTGGTGATCTCAGTGTTTTGGGTGGTATTCTTGGTAGGTTGGGCTCTTCCTCCTCCGCTGATGATGTTGCAGAAGAGTCCGAGTGGCTATATGCTTCTACACACTGCCGCTTCTCGTGTAGTGAGTCTTCCGTTTCCGGGGGGGTATGACGCCTGGCCGCTTTCTTCGCCCGCTGAGGTAAGGGCGACGGTTCCTTCCCACTCGCACGCTCAGATGCGGTGGGAGTGAGCGCGACGCTCGACGCGGGTCCTTGGGGCGACGTTGGCTTCTTCTTTGGAATCTGGCTAAATGATGCCACTACCGTTGACCGCTCCGGATATTGTAGATTCCTTACAAATAAAGGCCGATCCAATATACCCGGGCGATCCGGGGGTTTCCTAACGCGGGGGGGGGGGGGTGGTGGTGGTGGGGGGGGTTCCCCCTTCCCCTTGTCCGACATGTTACTACTGTTTTAGTTATATCCCTAATTGGCTGATGCTGATACCGTGTCTTGTCTAATCCCTACCTAGCAGGCTGGCAACTAACGAAGCGCGCCGCGGGGTACGGGAGGGAGCGAAGTTGGGTGACCGCAACACTATTAGGCGCACTGCCTACCCCTTTCACCACGAAAGGGTTGAGAGAAGTGCTTAGATAGCACTCGCGCACGCGACTGACACACAAGGGCACGGAACGCGCTTGAGTGCCAAGAATCTGCCTAAGGGCCGGTGACCTCGACGCCTCGCGGAGTATGCGGACTCGACGCTTAGCGGAGTATGTCGTACCGGCAGTTATTTGGGACCACTGTATAATCCTCAAATAACTTCACTTAGGAGACCCCTGGTCCTGATTTGTATGAAAACCAGTCTAACGGGGTATCAACAAAGCTATACTCGAAAGAGAGCCACGCGCTCTGTGCGATTTCGCAACTCAATTACATCAAATTAGTACTATCACTCCCTCACGGTTTGCCCAATATCTTTATTTGTATAAGACATACATTTTTACATTTTATTTATAAAGATAGCACAAAAAATACTATGATATACATTACATTTTTATATCACAAAAAACCTTTTATTTATTCAACAAAATATGCTTTTTTTACAACATATGTACTAAGTTAGAATTCTTAAATATCTAACATATAAGGTTGCAACAATGTTCTTTATTTGAAAATACAAATATCTTAACTAATACAATAATTTAATTTACATTTTTCCTATACATTTTACTATTTAAAACACTTTTAAATTTCCTATACAAAACTATCAATATTTCACTATTCCATAGGAATTTTTACATGGAAATAACACAGAATTCACCTATTTTGCTCATACAGTCAATCTGAAACATTTTAAAGTCAATTTTACATAAATTGCTGAAATTTACAAACATTTAAATTTCCACTTATTCAAACTTTGATTTTACAAGTTAGCGTGCTGTTGTTATCTGCAACTAAATGAACAACTAGCTTTTACCCTACACCCCGTTATCGATAAAACAGGTGGCAATTTTAGCCCATTTCTCTGCCGTCCATTATCACAAGATGAGTAACTAATTCCTACACGACTTCTATTGTCGGTAAGGCGGCTTCCAATAACAATCTCTTATCAGGTATCAAAGTTGTTATCAGTCACCATGTTATCAGATAACACAAAGAAAATATTTTATGAGCCAGACATTGAAAATAGACATTTTATTTTCATACAAAACGTATCCAACTTATATAAGATAATACTTATGCAATTAATTTACATTAATTCTATTTATACACAAAGTGATCATTTCGACCGGGGAACAAATCCTGGTCTCTAACTTTATTTTAATATTTCTTTAAATTAACAATATTATTGGAAAGGTAATTTTGACCGGGGAACTGAACCAGGGAATATAATTTATATCTTAAAAATTCCCTTTATGAATTTATTAAGAAAATATTACTAAGAAAATGACGAACTAGTCCGGCCTGGGAATCGAACCCAAGACTTTCAAATTATTAATTCGACATTTCTTTAAGATTCAACTAAGCGTTTTCTTATTAGAATATTATTGCTCGATAATTTGGTTATAGAAGCTGTTCGTAATCGGTTAACTAATAAATTGAAATGTTCTTATAGACGCGTCGCCAACAAGTATTGATATGATGTTATGAGAGTATAATGTTTAAAAACGACTTTCTAACCACCATGCTGGTGAGGATACACTTAAAACGAATTGATGGTAATTATAGAATCTATAATATAAATAATACATGTTATATATACATAATATTAAGCATAGATTAAACAAACCCCTATTCACCCATAAAATGTGGATTGAAAAAAATGTATTTAGAATATAGATAAAAAACTAATAATAATAATAATAATAATTTATTGCTTCAAAATAAGTAGTAAGTTGTTACAATATTGTTTGGCACTCTCTTTTAAGTAAATAGATACCTGTAGTAGAGGGACCCGCTCTTTCGTAGTACAATTGAGTTTGCCAGTGAATTGTAGCTACCCGCAATAATAAAATGATGTATTTATGCAACTTTGCAATAGCGGACATTGTTTTTGATTCTAGTAGACTCAATTATATTACTACATTAAATTACAATTAAAACAAAATCTACACAATTTAAAACTTGCAGTAAGGTATAATTAATAATATTTGTGTGATTGTGTGCAAGAATGTTTGTGTGTTTGTGTGTGAGTGAATGAGTGAGTGAGTGCGTGAGCAAGTAAGTGTGTGGTGTGCACGTGTGTTTGTATTTGTGTGTGTTTCTGTGTGTTTGTGTGTGTGTTTGTGTGTGTTTGTGTGTGTGTTTGTGTGTGTTTGTGTGTGTTTGTGCGTGTTTGTGTGTGTTTGTATGTGTTGTGTGTGTTTTTGTGTCTGTTTGTGTGTTCTTGAGTGTTTGCGTGTGTTTGTCTGTGATTGTGTATGTTTGTGTGTGTTATTGTGTGTGTTTGTGTTTTTGTTTGTGTTCGTGTTCTTGTTTGTGTTTGTGTTTTGTTTGTGATAATGTTTGTGTTTGTGATTGTGTTTGTGTTTTTGTTTGTGTGTGTTTGTTGTTTGTGTGTGTTTGTGTGTGTTGTGTATGTTTGTTTGTGTTTGTGTTTGTGTTTTTGTTTGTGTTTGTGTGTATTTGTGTGTGTTGCGTGTGTTTGTGTGTATTTGTGTGTGTTTGCGTTTGTGTTAGTGTTTTTGTTTACGGTTTTGATTGTGTTTGTGATTGTGATTGTGTGTTCGTATTTGTGTTTTTGTTTTTATTTTTGTTTGTGTTTGTGATTGCGTTTGCGTTTGTTTGTGTTTGTGAGAGGTTGTGTGTGTGTGTGTTAGCGTGTGTGTTTGTGTTTGTGTGTGTTTGTGTTTGTGTTTGTGTGTGTGTGTTTGTGTTAGTGTTCGTGTTTGTGCTTGTGTTTGTGCTTGTGTTTGTGTTTGTGCTTGTGGTTGTGTTTGTGTATGTGTTTGTGTTTATGTTTAGGTTTGCGTGTGCGTGTGCGTGCGTTTGCGTTTGTTTGTGAGAGTTTGTGTGTTTGTGTGTGTTGTGTGTGTTTGTGTGTTTTTGTGTGTGTTTGTGAGTGTTTGTGTGTGTTTGTGTGTGTTCGTAAGTGTTTGCGTGTGTTTGTGTGTGTTTGTGTATGTTTGTGTGTGTTATTGTGTGTGTTTGTGTTTTTGTTTGTGTGTGCTTGTTGTTTGTGTGTGTTTGTGTGTGTTGTGTTTGTTTGTGTTTGTGTTTTTGTTTGTGTTTGTGTGTATTTGTGTGTGTTGTGTGTTTGTGTGTATTTGTGTGTTTGCGTTTGTGTTTGTGTTTTTGTTTGCGGTTTTGATTGTGTTTGTGTTTGTGATTGTGTGTTCGTATTTGTGTTTTTGTTTTTGTTTTTATTTTTGTTTGTGTTTGTGTTTGCGTTTGTTTGTGTTTGTGAGGGGTTTGTGTGAGTGTGTGTGTGCGTGTGTGTTTGTGTGTGTGTGTGCGTGTGCGTGTGCGTGCGGTCGTGTTTGTGAGAGTTTGTGTGTGTGTGCGTGTGTGTTTGTGTGTGTGTGTGTGTGTGTGTGTTTGTGCTTGTGTTTGTGTTTGTGCTTGTGTTTGTGCTTGTACTTGTGTTTGTGTTTGTGCTTGTGTTTGTGTATGTGTTTGCGTTTGTGAAAGTTTGTGTGTGTGTGTGTGCGTGTGTATTTGTGTTTGTGTGTGTGTGTGTGTGTGTGTTTGTGCTTGTTTGTGCTTGTGTTTGTGTTTGTGCTTGTGTTTGTGCTTGTGCTTGTGGTTGTGTTTGTGTTTTTGTTTGTGTTTGTGTGTGTTGTGTGTTTGTGTGTATTTGTGTGCGTGCGTTTGCGTTTGTGTTTGTGAGAGTTAGTGTGTGTGTGCGTGTGTGTTTGTTTGTGTTTATGTTTGTGTTTGTGTGTGTTTGTATGTGTGTTTGTGAGTGTTGTGTGTGTTTGTGTGTTTTTGTGTGTGTTTGTGTGTGTTCGTGAGTGTTTGCGTGTGTTTGTGTGTGTTTGTGTATATTTGTGTGTGTTATTGTGTGTGTTTGTGTGTTTATTTGTGTTTTGTTTGTGATTATGTTTGTGTTTGTGATTGTGTTTGTGTTTTTGTATGTGTTTGTTTATTGTTTGTGTGTGTTGTGTTTGTATGTTTGTGATTGTGTTTTTGTTTGTGCGTGTTTGTGTGTGTTTGTGTGTGTTTGTGTGTGTTGTGTGTGTTTGTGTGTATTTGTGTGTTTGTGTGTGTTTGCGTTTGTGTTTGTTTTTATTTGCTGTTTTGATTGTGTTTGTGTTTGTGATTGTGTGTTCGTGTTTGTGTTTGTGTTTTTATTTTTGTTTGTGTTTGCGTTTGCGTTGGCGTTGGCGTTGGCGTTGGCGTTTGCGTTTGCGTTTGCGATTGCGTTTGCGATTGCGTCTGCGTTTGTGTGTTTGTGAGAGGTTGTGTGTGTGTGTGTGTGTGTGTGTGTATATGTGTTTGTGTGTGTGTGTGTGTGTGTTTGTGCTTGTGTTTGTTCTTGTGTTTGTGTATGTGTTTGTGTTTGTGTTTGGGTTTGCGTGTGCGTGTGCGTGAGCGTGCGTGTGCGTTTGTGTATGTGATTGTGAGAGTTTGTGTATGTGTGCGTGTGTGTTTGTGTGTGTGTGTGTGTGCTTGTGTTTGTTTGTGCTTGTGTTTGTGCTTGTGTTTGTGCTTGTGTTTGTGTATGTGTTTGTTTGTGTTTGGGTTTGGGTTTGCGTGTGCGTGTGCGTGTGCGTGCGTGTGCGTGTGCGTTTGTGTTTGTGAGAGTTTGTGTGTGTGTGTGTGCGTGTGTATTTGTGTATGTGTGTGTTTGTGTGTGTGTGTTTGTGCTTGTGTTTGATCTTGTGTTTGTGCTTGTGTTTGTGCTTGTGTTTGTGCTTGTGTTTGTGCTTGTGTTTGTGCTTGTGTTTGTGTTTGTGCTTGTGTTTGTGTATGTGTTTGTGTTTGGGTTTGCGTGTGCGTGTGCGTGCGTTTGTGTTTGTGAGAGTTTGTGTGTGTGTGCGTGTGTGTTTGTGTGTGTGTGTGTGTGTGTGTGTGTGTGTGTGTTTGTGCTTGTGCTTGTGTTTGTGTTTGTGCTTGTGTTTGTGCTTGTGTTTGTGCTTGTGGTTGTGTTTATGTTTGTGTATGTGTTTGCGTTTGTGTTTGTGAGAGTTTGTGCGTGTGTGCGTGTGTATTTGTGTTTGTGTGTGTGTGTTTGTGCTTGTGTTTGTGCTTGTGTTTGTGTTTGTGCTTGTGTTTGTGTTTATGCTTGTGTTTGTGCTTGTGTTTGTGCTTGTGCTTGTGTTTGTGCTTGTTTTTGTGCTTGTGTTTGTGTATGTGTTTGTGTTTGTGTTTGTGTTTGTGTTTGGGTTTTGGTTTGGGTTTGCGTGTGCGTGTGCGTGTGCGTACGTGTGCGTGTGCGTTTGCGTGTGTGTGTGTGTGTGTGTGTGTGTGTGTGTGTGTGTGTGTGTGTGTGTGGAGATTAGTGTGAGAAGTCTGTAATTGTGAAAATTTATAAGGCACTGTTTTCTAGAAGGAATTCAGTTTCTTGATCAGACGGATGTTCTTGGTGACCAGACGGCAACTGTTCAATGATATATCAGTGAGTGCGGGGGTGAATGGTGAGAGCTAAACTGACCCATAACGTTAGGTTGGAGAGGTCACATCTCATGATGTCAACACTCCGTCCCCCTCGTGCTTCAATCCAAAGCCCTGAAAATTTCAACTCGAATTACAAATTAGTTATCAGTGCCTAGAAGATTGCATTACAGTGAACGATATAAATGGCAAGCTCGTGGAAGCTTTTAATGTGGCCGGAGCTAATTTATGCAAGCCCGGTTCTAAGAGAACCCAAAAATTCCCTGATCACACTCTTAATCTGATGTCTGTAATACAGGAATTGAAGCTGCAGTCTGCAACAGATATGATACCATACAGAAAATTGAACGGACAGATCTCCAAATGCATTTGGAAAAATTCTGTGGAGCTTGCAAAGGCAAACTCAGCGTCCCCTCGGACCTTGCGCCGTAGGCTCCAGCCTAATTAGCCTCTGGGTAAATCAGGCCCAGGCGGCGAGACTTGCGCATCTCAAATAATTTTTGTATTGAAAGAGTGATTGAGAGGAACCAAGCCTCCAATGTCTTTACCAGCTATCTGTATGCCGGAAAGAGCAAACTGTTGAAGTTGAAGGCTGACTGTGGCAATGTCTTTTTTTGTGGATTTTGAGTGAGAATGAGATTCTATGGACAACTATATACACTTTATCTTTGAAGCCACACGCAAGTATGAGTAAGCATTCAAGAGCAAGTCTTATCCGACATTATTGCGATGGTATTCCGAACGTCAGTGTGATAAAAAAGACCCCGGTCGAGAACGGAATTACAGCGGACCTTCTGAAAGCAGGTGGAAAACCGGTTCTTTACGTCTTTCAGAAGCGCTTCAATTCCGTCCTCCATAGTGGCACAACTTCGGAGGCGTGCAGTAATCTTGTTTTTCAAGAAAGACGTTGTACGCTCTATTAAGCAACTACAGACCGACTTCTTCCCTGACTTGCGTCTACGTACTGATTTCTACGTTACGTCCATGTTAAGTAGATTATGACACAACTTCTCATCGCATAGGTATACTTCAAAACTTGAAAACAATTTCGTACAACCAGTGCGTGTTGCCAGTAATTACATATGGATCTAAGTGTGGTCCTACACTTCTGGTCGTATGAGGAAGCTCCAGGTCATGGAAAAAGTCCATGCTCGAAGTTTCTTTGCGTGATCATAATGAGGGTCCGCGGTGGAACCAGAGTAAATGACATAGCCCAAGCAAGCTTAAGACGCAAAGGGCCAATCCAGGGTGATCCATCTTCGTATAAAATCCGAGAAATTTGCACACAACCATAATTTTGTCTATGTATGGGCTGGGCGTATAAAAATAAGGCGAGAAAAAGATATCGCTGTTTCTTTCCTTCGCGTTGTTTCAGATTTACATTTTAAAAATGAGATACAAAAACACATTATATCCGAAGAAACTGAAAATGTTAATTCTGGAGGAAGAAAGGTTCTCGAGTGGCAGCCTCGTACAGGTAAGCGTAGTCTAGGGTGACGCCCACAAGATGGAGTAACGACTTAGAGGTGCAGGTGGCTCAGGATCATGCTTTGTTGCACTGTGGAGGAGGGCTATGTTCAGCTATGGGATTGTGGTGGTCTGTTTTGATGATGATGATACTAGAGTAAGTAGCAGTTTGACATACCTTAAGTTATACAACTTAATTAATCTATTTCCATTTTAATATTCAGATTATTTTTATAGAATAATGGTGACAAACGAGCACACGGTCCACCTGATGGTAAATGGATGCTGTGGCCCATAGACATTATCGGTTAAGAATCAAAATGAAGATGCGTTGTCACCCCCGAATCTCCGGCTCACTATACAAACCAAACCATACAAAACACAACAGCAGTAAGCTGCTATTTTATGCTGGTATTATATGAGAGCGTAGTCCTACCCCGTTCGAGCCTATCTATTCGTGCTACAACCATAGTTTAGCTGCAGCGTTGCTCTACCACGTAAAAAGTAAAACCACATAACGTTGTGTAAAATTTTGAGACTTATAGTTGAGATAAAATATTATGCAACACGGATTTTTTTTTTATAGGATAAGGGTGACAAACGAGCACACAGTCCACCTGATGGTAAGTGGTTGCTGCGGCCCATAGACATCTACATCTATCCTCTATTACAAATCAAAATGTAGATGCGTTGTCACCCGTGAGGACTAAGATGGAATGCCTCATTTCCAGTAAAAAGGCCTCCGGCCACCTGCACTCACCAAGCGAAACGCAGAGGTAAATCTCTACTTCACGCTGGTTTTCTGTGAGGTCGTGGTACCACCCCGGATCGAGCCGGCCCATCCGTGCGACAGCAAAAGCTGCCACGTGGCTTTACCACTGTTAAAAATAACTGCAAATAACAGCATTGTGCTTGTTAATATTTAGGGAATCGAAAGTTACTCACCATAGTGTGAAGAACCGAAGCCCTTTTTACTAATAACTTCTTAGTCCTAAGGTGTAACTACGTATATGCATTTTCATTCTTAATCGAGGATAGAAGCAGATGTCTATGGGCGACCAAATCCACTAAGCATCATGTGGACTGTGTGCTCGTTCGTCACACATATTCTTAAAAAAATATATTTTTACTGTCTTTAGTGTGATGGATCCTAGCCTCTCCGAGTGTGCGTCGAGTCATACTGAAAAGAAGAATCTTTTTTTTTTATAGAAGAGAAGGCAAACGAGCTTGCGGCTCACCTGATGGAAGGTGTCAACTGCCGCCCATGAACAACTGCAACACCAGGGCAATTGCAGGTGCGTTGTCGGCCTTTTAAAAAGAAATAAGATCGTTTCTTGAAGGAACCTATGTTGATTTTCGACCTGCAAAAGGTATAACTATGTGCCTCGTCAGATAATGAAACACTTTAATAATAAACTAATAAACTTTATTTAATAAAATCTTAACATATTATATTAAATAAAATATTCTTAGATTATATTATATATTTGTAAATTTCTTTTAATACATACTTTATTTTTATTTTTAATATTGCTTCTTGTCCAATTGACAAATGAGTGATACGCATTTTATTACACATAATGATATTTCGACATATCACAGTAGTTAGTAGTACAATTGGGTATTATTACTATATTATAATAATAACTTTAACAAAGGTTGCCAGCTTATATTTAATAGTTAGCGTTTCAAGATTCAAGAAAGTATTTTAATGTACTTTTTCTATTATCATTTCGAATGGTTCTATAAAAAACCACAACAATTCACTTAATCCACTTAAAAAAGGGCAAAAATAATTGATTACTTATGTAAATGCTACTGCAAATAGAAAATAAATATAAACAGAAAATATTTTCATTAATGGCAACAATTTAATAAATTATTTTGCATTAACAAAAATCCAAAACATACTCAACCCCGACAAAATATTATTTGGGCACAAAATAAAAATATTGATTAATTCTACTCCTGCAGTGATATTTTTAAGAATACATCTTAATCCTTTTTTACCAGTGTAATATTATGAAATTTTACCTCACATTTAATTGACTCGGTTATTCATTCATCTCTTTATCACATAATTATTATCGTTAGAAAGTCAGCCTTATTTTAGTCTACAATTTGTTATAACAAGTTAATTAAAAATTAAAATATTCGAGACTCAATACCGTTTTAAAATTTCTTTATGTATTCTCATATATACACTATAAATTTACCATTCGATTACTGCTTAATTATCTCCTAGTATTAACACGTTCACTGTCCGGTTTTCAAACACAATAGTAAGACAATAGCAATGGCCTATATGTAGTGCACGGGACAGCGAAAGGGTTAAAATGAAGGCTAATAATAATTAATAAACGTAATACTATTTTTTTTTCATAAAGATGGGCTTGATTGTAATTGTAATGAAACTTCAAAACAGATTGCTCTCAATCTGTTATGAACTTTCATTATTACAATCGGTTCGGCCATTCCAAAGATTAACCCGGACAGACAAACAGACAGACAACATCTTTAAAAATGTTTACATATGCCTTGATGACATGCAAATAACTGCCTAAGTTTAATAAAGAGTAGTTATTTCAATATTATAGACACAAATTAATGCGTTTATTATGTACTAGCTGTGCCCGCGGCGTAGCTCGCGTATATAGATTTTACATAAAGAATTTGTCGTTTAGGTAAGAGAATATTAAGCGATTTATATCATTACTGTATCAATAAGTGGTAAGAAAATAAATCATTATCATCAAAATTCTAAGTAGTTTATGATAGAGCTTCGGTGTAAACGACGTTAGAAGTAGACTTAGCCGGGGTGTACACAAAAAGGTTACCGGGACTACTAACGCGGGAAAAAGCAACATAGAGTTGGCCATGTGCAAAACAGTCAGTACTGAGGTCCACTCCTACAACGCGTAAATTTTGACCTTGCGCTTTATTTACGGTCATCGCATAACACGCTGACTGTAAATGGGAACTGAACGCGCTTAAAACTGAAAGGAAAGTTACTTTTTAATGGAGGGTTGTTTGGCAGTGCTGCCAGATCAAAAAAACTCATTCAGCGCTAGGACAACACAAAAAGCGCTAGATTTCATGAAAACAGCGCTTTAAAAAAGACCTAGATTTCGCGCTAAATTAACTACAAACAAAGTTTGTGTTTTTTATTATAATTTATAATTCAAGAAAATATAATCATAATAAAGAAAACAACATTAAGTTTTTTTCTGACAATATTTTTGATGTATCAATACTTCGCAGGACATCGACTTATAATTATGGCAATTGCTGTCAACAGTAGTTAGTACTATTCTAAGTAACTTTTAACTTAGCTGTGCTCTAAACAACTGACTGAAACTGAAAAAAGCAAAATAAATGCGTTGCCAAAACCATGAACGAAAACTTTAATGAAGGGGATTTCCCCGCTTAACTCTTCAAAGCTCGCCGAATCCCTATGGATTTCTTTGTTGACAGTAATATGATCCCCTCCAAAGAGTATATAATAAAGTAATTTAATTAATGGCCCCTTTAGAACAATAAAAAAAGAGTATTCAGAACTTAGAGTACGCAAGGTATAGAGCGTGCGTATCGCTCAATGCCCATTATGCCAAGCGTAAAATTGACGCCTATGTGTTATTATACTTAAGTTATTAATTTGATTATGTAAGTATTTGTAAATTTTAGGTAAGCGATAATTATAAGGTATGGTTTAGCTCAATAAAACATAGGTACGAATTTATGAAACGAGATGCGCAAAATAATGCGTTTTAAAGTGATATAATATGATATTACATTTCGTACCGAGGAACGTTACGTTATACTATGACTCCAAACATGACGCGAAATGACGATTTTGTTTGTTTTAATCTAATTATTAATTATTGCAAAAATACTTAATAAATTAATTGATGTATAACATTTCGAAATATTGTTGGTCTATTTATTTAAATGCGCACGATTAACAGCCCTTTCATGGATACTCTGACTGAGCCGGCGCAAACCGGTTTGTACCCCGACGGAGCGTCGGTGAACCTGTCGGTGAGAGCTCACGCACACATCGCTGCGCCATGTATGGGTGTACTCGCAGCGAGCCGTTTGTATGTAGCTTCCCCTCTGGACGGTTTCTTTACTCATGTGACATAACGGCATCATAAAAACATAAAATTGAATAGCGTTTGAATATTTGGGCAATAAAGTCATAAATAAAGTAATACGCGATGCATAATTAAAACATCACTAGGCGGTCTGCGCTGTTAAAAAACAGGAATATTCGACATACCGACTGGGAAAATACATGTTCAACTGTCGAATTTCGGTCGGAGGTTCATGAATATATAGACTCGGCGGATAATAATCCAATTTCGGAGTTAGCTTCTTTGGCCGTATCTATATATATTTTTTGCCACACTCGAATGCTGAGATAGAATAGAATAGAATAGGATAATTTTTATTCAATATACATTTAATATGTAATTCTTATTGAAAGTAATTTTTTACTTTACCACTGGTTCGAAAAAAAAAACCCTCTGTCCTGGGAAGAACCAGCAAGAAACCCAGTGGGACTTTTTTTTAAATAAATTTTACAATATAAATGATTACGAACTATTTACAAAATTTATTTTAGAAACTGCTTGGAAGCGACCACCTCATTCCCGGGGGTTATTATCAACCATGTATTCATTTATACTATAATAACCCTTTTTATACAGTTTCAGCTTAATAAAACATTTAAACTTGGTAATAGAGAGAACTTGTACACTTTCCGGGACCTTGTTGTAATAGCGTATTCATTGCCCCAAGAATGAATTACTAACTCTGTGGAGTCGAGAAACTGTCATCACTAGCTTGTGTTTGTTCCTAGTGTTTACAGAATGTATATCACTTTTTTTTTACTAAAACTATCTTTGTTTTTGTGAACATACATTAAATTTTCGTAAATATACTGAGAGGCCAAAGTTAATATATTAATTTCTTTAAATTTATCTCTAAGAGACTCTCTCGGTTTTAGATTGTAAATAGCTCTAATGGCCCTCTTCTGTAAAAAAAAATTGTTTCTGAATCAGCCGCATTTCCCCATAGCAAAATCCCATAAGACATTATGCTATGGAAATAACTAAAATAAACTAATCTAGCTGTCTCGACACTAGTGAGACCTCTAATCTTTTTTACAGCATAAGCTGCAGAACTTAGTCTGCTTGCTAATTTGGATATATGGGGGCCCCACTGCAAAAAAGCCACATGAATATTGTAAAAACAAAATTAAGAAATCGTATGTCACTAAATACACTAAACTCGATCCTACACAGCAGATATGGCCTTAAAAGATCAGGAAAATGTTGTCATTCCTATAACGTTCCCGAACATGTTTTAAAACACATTAGAGGGATTAAAGAGTCGCTTGTGATGCCAATGACTATTGCTTTTGAAGATGGCCCTTCACAAGCACAAGCACAAGCACACGGCGAAGCTGATATTGATGATCTACAAATATTATTTGATTTATCTTGATGATTAAATTAACTTTAAAATAGCACTGCATTTTTAGTTACACTACCTACTTGCAATTTATTTTCATTTCTTATTACTTTAAACAAGATTTAGCAGCTGACATTTTTTTTAGCATATTTAAGTGTGTTTTAGCACTTTTTTAGCATTATCACCGCCAAAGTTTAGCATTTTTTTCATTTACAAAACGGCAACACTGACGCTACGCATAGTGCGACAATGAGGGCATCCACGACTTTTTCTACCACCAGGGCGGCGCCATTTTACAGTGAGGTAAAATATTTGACAGATTTCATAGCGGGGATGATAATTTCTTACGAAAATGTAATTTTTAAGGTTTCTTTCTGTATTATTAGTTATATTTTATATTAATTAAATTAGAAATGAATAAAACAAACTATAAAATATAACTAAAAGCCGATTTTTTTTAAAAAGCGTTATAAAGTGCAAAAAATTAAAAAGCAAACCACTGACGCATTGTGTTGTGTATTAATATAATATTCCAGATAATGATAAACTATTTTCATAAAACTAATTTCTCAATTAACTGACATTGTGTAACAAAAAACTTTACCTCAGTCGCAACTAGCGACATCTGGTGAGTGGAAGATTATTAGCCCTCATTGTTTTCTCCGTTAGTCTATGGCAAGAGCCAAAGGAGAGATCTATGGTCATTTCGGGTACATGTATTCTGTGATGCTACTAATGTCATTTCATTTATATACTACTTAGACTGGATATTGAAAATTATGTGTTCTGTAATAGATCGTATAATAATACTAATAAGGATTAATATTAAAAATATTTGGCGTTAGCGTATCACCTTTTTGTTGTAAAGTAGTCGTAATATCTGTTTTAGCTATATATTCTATCGCGCTCAAGGTTTGTTCGGTATCCGAATCAATGTATATATTTAGATATTTTACGATTCGGCGGTTTCGGTTTTGACTAGATATTAGATATTCTGCGATGACTCATATCAACACGATATCGTAAAATCGTAATATCTAATACATAGTTAGTTTGTCGTCGGATATATAGATATTGGATATTGTACTGATATATAGATATTGTATCTATATACGATTTGTATCGCCCACTCCTAGTGAGAAATACCTTACTTAGCATAGTGTTGCTACTATACTTATGTATGTGTCGTTTGTGAATACGGGCCTAAATCTCAGTTAACCTCTCAATTTAGAAAACTACTAAATACGTTTAACTTGAACTATGCAACGCGCATTTCAATGGAGAAATAAATAATGCTGTTGGCATGATGCAAATTCAAACATCTGGCTACATATATTGACATGCATATTTCATATCTATAAGTATTGTAATAGAGCTTACTTTTACAAAACACCGCCCACTTCGAGAGTACAACATGTGCAGAAAGAGAGATAGCCGTCGAAACACGGCTTAGTGTGAAGAAAACGGAATGTTCACACACATCTGTTATCATTATCACACATTGAAATTTACCGATAGACAAGGACAGAGATAGGAAACGTCGTAGTTGTGCGAGCAAAATCGCGTTATTTTATCGCGTATAGTGTCTCTCGCACATGTTTGTATTATCTAATCTCGCTCTCTATTCTATCTATCTTATCTATTTTTATTTCTTGAATTATTAGAACACTGTTTAACTGCACAAGAAGTCATTCAGAGTCTTTTTTTATGGTAACTTTCTCTATTTCTGACATTTTGGTTTATATTATAGAACCGAAGTGCTGGTATGTAACTGTATCTGCAGCGTCCGTACAGCTAACGCCCTCTACGGAAACTCCATAGTACTAATTAATACATATCTCCGTTAACTCAATAGTTATTTAGTTATCGAAAAATCTAGCGATGTCTTTAAGCGTGGAAAGTGGTTTTGATGATTGAAAATAGATGTCGCTGTTATTGCGCAGACACGGGTGCAAAGAGTATAGTAATATATATGGAAGAAGAGAGACCTCTTGCGAGAAAAACTGGTGCTCTTTGGAAACAGCGCCACCTGATGATTGTTACGCCAACTATAATATTTACATGTGTGTGTGTATATACCAATACACTCACACGAGAGCATTCTGTGAATGTGTGTGTATGTATATGTACAATGCTCTTTGCCTACACTCACATTCAATATTCTATATATTACTATTTCCATTCCAATTTTCTACGAATGTAGAAATTACATTCTACATTCGTAAAAAATTGAAATGGAAATAGTAATAAATGAATATAATAGGTACATATTGGAATTTATAAAAATTTAATAACGCAAAGCTTAAGAGTAAGATTAAATTAACAATTAGCTATGCATTCATACATAAGTAGAAAATTGGAATGGCACACGGTTAATTTGACCAAACAGAAATAAAACAATTATTTTCATAGAGATTTAAATATATTATTAACAGTTATTAGATACACAGAAATAAACTTGGGCACTCAATTTAAGATGATAATGGAAGCATCTTAGAACACACCGTCTTCAGCAACCCATTATTATTCGTAAAACATTTTCATTAAGTAAAACGACTCTAATAAATCACCATAAACTAAATATTCACTGGCTAGTAACACCACACTTAAGTAATTGTTAAGAAAGTACGAAATTAACTAAATCGACATCAAACTTTTGAATTTGTCTTAGAAAAGTTAAACAAAACGAACTCGATTCACTTTGAAAATGGTTTCATACATTCCCGTTTAAAATAATATCTAATTAATGAAAAATTAACTTTGAAACTTTTTCTTTTTTAATTTCATAAAAATTAAAAACATGTAATAATTTAGGTTATTTTTTTCGCAACTACAGATACAGATACATTTATATTTTCGGCTACAGAGCTTGTAGTACAGACTAATCATTTCAATCGAACTTAAATATAATCGGAACGTATAATTTATATATACTTTATAAATCATGGATTAAACAACTTTTATTTGTCATGCATACATATGACAAAATATATAGTTTATAATTTATAAGACAAGTAAAAATAATTTTAATGGACAGGTGACAAAGATATTAAAGCCATCTAGTGAGTATTAAACTAACTAAACTGAGGAAATTATGACCCGTATAATACACTTGATGGCGTTACTTTCTATGACCAAATGCATTACTATGAAACTGTACCCCCCCCCCCCCCCCTGCACGGGTGTTGTTAAATGACAAAGCAAAAATAACTTTGTTGTTATAGGTTATAAACATGTGTCTTTTTTCACTAATAATATTGTATTATTACTATTATTTTTTATATAAATATTTATATTTGGATAAGAACTTAGTAGTGACTCTAAGTTATATTTACCTTCATTTAAAAAAAAAATTCTTTGGCCTTATGTACTACATACTATGTACTATATACTATATACTCTTTGGCTTGACCTTAGGTCAGACTAATTTGTTTATTGAACTGTCAAGATCTCAAGTGGTTAAAGTGCATTATTATATTTATTACGAATTATCACTCGTTGCTTAAATATAATTATACTGAAAAACAAAGTAAACAAACTTAAAATTGGGCTGACGACTTCACAATGGCCATTTTTTTTAAACAATCATCTAGTTTACTATGATGTATAATAATCTAAGAAATATTAAATAAAACTAAATGACTTATGACACTACAAAAACACAAAACACAGAGTGTAAAGGCGACTGAAGCACTGAAGTTAGATAATTATTTGTTCATTCGTCAAAGTTTGTTACACTGCCATCTCTTATTTAATACGTAAAATAGTTCGTCAGCTATCGATTCCATAAACAAAACTCACAAAAAGAACCGCATATGGCCCCTAGATGTCAGTTTTATAAAATTTGACGCTATGGATACTATAGTATCCAGGACGTACAACGCTACTTTTATTTTGGATACCGTAGTATCCATGGACGTGTGAGTGGTTATAGTCGTCGGTAAAAAAATCAAGTTGACCATCCTAAAGGGGGTTTGGACTCGTCTCCCATGCTCTTTGTTTTGTGGAAAAAAATGGTTGAAAAAGATAAACTGCAATGTACTATTTGTGGAAAAAAAATAATAAAGGTCATTATTATTATTATCGGTAATGTGGACTAACAGTGCTGCTATAAAAGAGTTAATAACCCGCTAGTCGCTACAATTTTGAAATGTGTGCTAAATACACCAAAAAGCGCTGGATGAAGTGCTAGGTGCTAAAATTTCGAAATGCGCGCTATACATTCTAAAAAAGCGCTAAATCTAGTTCCCAAAGCGCTAAAATGGCAGTACTGATTTTGCGTATATTATAAATACAATATCACGACATTTCGTTGCAATTTTGTTATTTTTGGTCGGGTTCCGTTATATGGCTTCGATAGATACAAATTTCTTCATACGATTCATCGGCGAAAAATCAGATCATCAGCAAATCAGAGAAGGTTGTAATTTGTACAACTCCATCTATTATGCTCGGGCCACAGTAACGAGAAACGTCAATGCCCAAAAACGCAACAATTATTGCCTTAATTTTAACGCGATAAACTGAGTGGCCACACTTGGAACGGTCGATGTCATTTGCCGTTCAACGGCGTTAAAGTAAACTGACCACTTATTTATTAACTCAAAACGGGACATGGGTTTATTTATAGATATATATTATAGATACTCCCCAGTTAACAGGTTAACAATAAAAAGAAATTATTATTTATTTAAAAAACTGTAACTTTATACAATTAGTGTTCACTATAATTATAATCACATTAATTATAATTCTTTATATTTTAACAAATTGTGAAAAATAAAAATTAATCACCAGTTCACCAGCTTCATTAAAGCAAAGCTCCTCAGACAGTAATTATTAAATGCAACAATTTTTTTAATTATATTTATATTTGTCAGTGGAACAAATTTGCTTTAATAAAGTTGGATGATTTTAAATAAGGGCAAGTTTTTTTTTTACATTGATTTTTGTTATCAACATCGCCTTTAGAACTGAAACCTGTAAGTGTTTTTTTCAGACGTCCACAATTTATTCATAATAGAAAAATACTTTTTCTACTGGAGCATTTGTACCAGGTATACATAAAATATATTCGATTAAAATGGAAGAGAATTTATGTTGAGAATGTTGGTGAGAAATGTTTGAATCACCCAACGAGTTTCTGCGAAAACTTTGAAATTATCCCATTCGCTTATTTTTGGGTCGGTCCCGCTCTCGCACCGTTCGTGTCTGACGAACTTCATAGTTTTAAAATTTCTCGCGGTTTAGGATAACGGGACTATTTTGCGTCCCGGAGCTTTGTTTGGGAACAACGGGACAGGTGATCGAGAAAAGGGACAGTCCCGTTCAAAACGGGACGTATGGTCACTTTACGTTAATATTCCTTGAATTTCAAGCAAGATGAACGTTGATGCTGCTACTTTATATTTGATGAGTGTAAATTTTTATTATATGAATATATTTTAGCATTGCCTAAGCATGGCTCTGTTTGCAGAATCTCAAGAAACGTAATAACTTTTTCATTATTCCACTCTATCGTAGCCATACGTGCGACTCCGTTGCGCTCACCGTGCACAATGAGACACGTAGTGTGGCCGCTTCAACGCGTTAATTCTTGCGTTAATCTCTTTGATGTACCGCCACTCGAGTTATCGCCCAACGGGAAACGGCGTTGTTCTTGCCGTTGTAGAATTATCGCGTTAAGTGGTGGCCACACCCCCATCAACGCGATAATTAACGGCATTTCTCGTTAGTGTAGCCCGGGCATTACGGAGAGAAAACATCCTTTTTTAAATCTCTTTTTATGTTTTAAGTATAAATATATTAATTATTATGGAACGTTTTTTTTTACACACAATTACTATTTCTGAGATTTTATGGCGCCATTGAACAAATTCGAATCTACATTTCAAAATATTAATGATTACTTTCGATAGAATTAAACAATTTTAATAAAACAAAGCTTAAATGTAACTCGAAGATACGCTTTATGATTTTCTTAACGATTTCTTTGAAAAAAAAAAGATGTTTACTTTAGACGTGATGCGTTCATATAAAAACAGACAAACAGACAGACAGACAATTCTAAAAATTATAAAAAATTACTTATTTAATTATTTTTAGTTCCTCATAATGATTTTAGTCACCAAAATATATATACAATGTACAGAAAGAGACACAACATGTTATCATCATTTTTATTATATTTATATATTTAAAGAGAGATGGCGCTGCTAACATCAACTTGATGACTCAAACAAAGCCACCGTTGAGCAGATTCCCTACCCATACTTCAGAATATTTATCATAACTTTTGATGGAATGAACCGATTTTAATGAAATAAAGACTAAACGTAACCCGAAGGTACACTTTATAATTTACTTAACAATTCTTATGATATAAATTAGTACTTTAAACGTGATACGTTAACAAACAAACAGACAGACAGACAGACAGACAGAAAATTCTAAAAATGGTATAAATGTATTTAATTACTTATTTTTAGTACCCCTCAATCACTTTTATTACAAAAATATAAAATGTACAGACATCTGCTATTTACAGTTTTATTATATGTATAGATATTTAAAGATATAAATTAACCCAATGTCAGAGTGAACAAACAGGTGAAAAAAAGACATTATAACAAATTATACTTGATGTATAACATACTCAGAGTACAACACATTAAACCATCTAGCTAGCCATGAGGACATACTGCGTCAAATACAAGTCATAAACTGTAACACAAACACAATTATCATATAAACGTAATTCTGCATTATAAAAATAAAGAACATAATAAATATATACATAAAAAAAAAATGCTGCGTAATTTTACTTTTACCATCTAATAATTGTACCTAAATATATTGCACAGCTAATGAGCATTAAAATAAAAAAGTTCGAATTAAAAATGGAATGCTTTCTTAAATCCTACTACATATAAATGTCACTGTAGGGGTAAATACGAGGGTGGATTGAAAAGTACTCGGCCTAACACAGATCCATTCAATTCTAAAAATCAAATCTACCCACATTATTTAGTTCAGTTCAGACTAGTTCATTGTGTGAAGTTCGAAACGTCTGCGATAATTAGTTGTGATTTTATAAATTTATTAACAAAGTAATCGGACATAATTTCCGCGAATGGAGCAAATCGAGCAGCGTGCCGTCATTAAGTACCTCCATAAGAAGGGGCTATCATCAAAAGCCATCCATGATGACATGGTCAGTACATTAGGCGATTGTGCTCTGTCATATTCATCCGTCAAAAAATGGATAGCAGAATTTAAGCGTGGTAGAGAGAGTGTGAAAGATGAACCCCGCTCTGGAAGGCCTTCGACGTCAACTACTGACGAAAATATTAAAAAAGTACTTGATTTAATAATGGGAGACCGCAGATTAAAAATTAGAGTGATAGCCGAGATTATAGGCATCTCTTATGAACGAACTCAAAACATCATTGTCAACGAGTTGGGTTTCCACAAGGTGTCTGCGAGGTGGGTTCCGCGACTGCTTTCAGTTGAACAAAAAAGGACGCGATTGACTATTTCACGTGACTGTTTGGAGTTATTTGAAGCCGATGCAGATGATTTTTTGAATCGTTTTGTTACTATAGACGAAACATGGGTTCATTACTGTACACCGGAAACAAAACAACAATCAAAACAGTGGAGAAGACCTGGTTCACCACCCCCTAAAAAGGCTCGAAGAAAGTCGATTTTGTCGGCAAATAAGGTGATGGCTTCAGTATTCTGGGACTCGAAAGGTGTGATTATGATTGATTATCTTGAAAGGGGTCAGACTATAAACTCTGATTACTACTGCACCTTACTACGTCGTTTACGAGAGGAAATAAAAGAAAAACGTCGAGGAATGCTCAGAAGAAAAGTCCTGTTTCATCAAGATAACGCCCGTGTTCACACGTCAGTACAGTCAATGGCTGATTTTCACAACTGTGGCTTTGAACTGTTACCGCATCCGCCGTATTCACCTGATCTGGCACCATCAGACTTCTTTCTGTTCCCTAACCTAAAAAAGCACTTGGGAGGTCAAAGATTTTCGACAAACGACGAGGTCAAAGCAGCTGTAGACGCATATTTTGACTCTAAGGAAGAATCATTTTTTTCAACGGTCTAAATGCTTGGAAGGGGAGGTGGCAAAAGTGTATTGAACTTGATGGTGATTATGTAGAAAAATAAAAATATAACTGATTTAGTATGTGTTTATTTTCTTGGTTAGGCCGAGTACTTTTCAATCCACCCTCGTACTTTACTATTTTTTTAAATCGTCATAACTTACCTTATTTTAAATAATACAATAACAATATATTACATGCAAGGAAGATTACAAATTCATGTGTTTTCAACCGACTTCAAAAAAAGGAGGAGGTTCTCAAGTCGACTGAATATTTTTTTTATGTGTGTTACCTCAGAATTTTTTTCTAGGTGAACCGATTTTGATGATTCTTTTGAAAGCTTCTTAGCTACTCATGTGGTCCCATATAAATTTAATCAAGGTCTGACTAGCAGTATTTGAGTTATCCTTAATAATGAGTATTTAATTGGCTTCGACTACATTGATGATGTTATTATTTTATTTATATTGAAGTCGGTTGTACAAAATTTTTTATTTTACATGTTAAAGGCCTTGATCGACGGGCGAGCTATAAGCTTGCCGTAAAGATCACCACGGTTTTACTTGTCGTTTGTCTGTTTCTGACACACTCGCATAGTTTTTTCACTGAAGTAATATTTACTACGTACTAGAAGAGACGGCGAGACTTGGTTGTTTGCAACACGCGTTAGAGCCCATGTGCTCAGACTTACACAGTCTGTGCCATAATAATTTAAAATTAAAATGAATTTATGGAATGAACTCCCATTGTCAGTAAAACGCGCACCATCCCTACGGGTATTTTATATGTATCATATCAATTTTATTTAATTAATTAAATAATTCAATATATATGGAAATGAGGCATTCCATCTTGGTCCTCACGGGTGGCGGCGCATCTACATTTTGATTTGTAATAGAGGATAGATGTAGATGTCTATGGGCCGCAGCAACCACTTACCATCAGGTGGACTGTGTGCTCGTTTGTCACCCTTATCATATAAAAAAAAAATAAAAAAATATATGTTTATAGTATGTGTATGTATAGTATGTATATGTGTTTATTCTTTTTTATCTTTTTTTTTCTCTAACACACCAATTTGCCCTGCCCTTGTCATATTCGTGCAATCCTGTCCATTCATTGGTTGTCTGGAAGAAATTGCTATCAGCAATAAGACCGCCCATTGCATACTTCTTTTATATATATAATTTCTGTAATTTATGTATGGTGTGCAATAAAGAATATTAAATAAATAAATAAAAAAATTGTACAACCGAATTCAATATAAATTATTAAGAATAACTCAAAAACTATTGGTCTGACCTTGATCATATGGGACCACATGTGAAGTATCAGCTTTCAAATAAAAAAAGAATCATCGAAATCGGTTCACCCAGTAAAAAGTTATAAGGTAACATACATAAAAAAACATACAGTCGAATTGAGCACCGTCCGTTTTGAAGTCGGCAGGAAAGGTATTCTGTGCCACTTGACAACGCGCTTCGCATTGGCGCACCATATTTTGTACGCGGTGTCTGTTCTAATACGTAGTACACACTTCAATGGTTATTTTATAGTTTGAAACGTGTCAAATTTCATACAATATAAGCCAGCTTTACCAGCGAGCTACCATTATAGCGATAAAGCTTACCCGTCGATCAGGGCCTTAAGAGTGCCTTTTCACTGATGCAGAGCGACGTGGGGCAGCCAAGAGTGGAGCTGAGTAAAGCAGAAGAGAGAGTTACGCGTTTATATCTTTAGTTTAAATTAGCTTAATCTTCTTTATATTATATAGAATTCTTGTGTAGTGTTCGCGTAAATATAAGAAATCATTATAGAATTCTTCTCTACGTGTATGTCACTTAACTCTTCCAAAACGACTGGACCGATTTTTCATGCAAATTTTTGTGTTTGAGTCTAACTGGGTGGTTTAATTGAGTCTAACTGGGTGGCTTAAATTAATAATTGGACCCGATAGGTGGCGCTGTTGTCGAGATCCAAAAATCACATGTACGAAGCCGGGGCGGATAGCTTGTATTTTATAAATCAGATTGTTATGCATGTTGTTTGTCCACGCTCCCACTATAATTTGCTTTACCCTGCTTCACTACGTTTTATGGCAGTTTCGTTCTGCATCGCTATATATCATAAACAATTCTTTTCTGAATAATATGGATTACAAATAATGTAAATTGGTGTTTTCTTACATGTCTCGTCAGCTGCCCACTTCAATGAGAATGCACCCTAAGAATAGCTAGAACATAATTATATGTACACATGTGTTATTACTTCCGTCATTACTTAAAATAAGACAATAGTCTATAAGACCTAAAAATATGTTTTAAATTGTATAAAAAAAATATCTGTATCTTAAGAGTGTGTGTGATTTCGTATAAAATCACATCACTAATAGCACCTGTTGTAAAATGTTATATTGAGAATATCTTCCATGTGTTTAAAAATATATTCACCCCAATCGCTATTCGCTACTACATATTATGGGCAAGGGGTTTACTATTTAAGAATAACAACAAGAAGGAAGAACTAATCAGTTTATAGGAATAAAAGTTGTACCCTTTTTGTCACTGGGCTGGTTACATGTAACATAAATTGGTAAGATGTATGCATCGTTATCTTTTGTACTGTTTTATTTTTAATGGAGGTATTCCAAGTTAGTTCTCAAAGTAACAATACATCTGTATTTTGATTTTTAATCGGGGACAGATGTGGTGTCTATGAGTCACTTACCATCGATACGAGTGGTCTGTGTGCTTGTTTGCCGATGCCGAGCGAGCGAGTTCCTATAGTTATCCCCCTCTCCCCTCTTTCCCCTTGCGGTTACTGCGAGTCGCGGCGCTCGTGCCGCAATGCAGCGTGCAGGTCGGCCCACAGCGAGAATTTCTATTGTTAGGCGCAAATTATACAGAAGCGGCATAAAGCGAAGGCACGGCACAGGCTGCTTATGCCGCGCAGCTTGAGTATAATTCACGACAGGTCACTTTCATACATTTTATATGAAAAAGGTTTGAAGCGGCACCTTGGCTGCGCCGCGCACGTGTCGTGCCCATCGCCTTATGCCGCTTCTGTATGATTTGCGTCTTACATCCCCCCCCCCCCCCTCCCTGCCTTCGCGGCTAGTGCGTGTCGCGGCATGCAGGTCAGTCCCCCCCACCGTGCGCTAGGCTAGTGACGCAGCGCCACGTGCAGGTCGGCCCAGAGCGCGGCGGTGCGCGCGTGCGCGGCGCCCAGCGTGCGCAGCAGCGCGTGCAGCGACTGCAGCGCCGCCAGCGAGTACGCGCGCGCCACGCGGCTCTCCTGCACCCAACACATATCCACATCCATAATACACAGGCGGTCGGCGAAAATATACTATTTTAAATAACGATTACAACGCACCAGAATTGATACTTCTTAAAATAGTACATGCTCGGAAAGTAAATGCGTATAAATGAAATACTCAATCGAATTTCTACTCTAATGGATTTTTAAAATATTTCATATTGATCGAGATAAAAAGTAATAATTTATTCGCCGGGAAAGCCTTTGACGTTCGAATTGACTTGATCTTTTTTAACAAAATACAATATTTTTGTATAATATCTAAGGCCTGTTATTAAATTAGATTCTTATCGGCTATATTTTTAAACTAAACGCATTTTAAAATGGGAAATCTTGCCTTAAGCAAGAGAGCGAACATGCACTACACGAATGCGAGCGAAACGGTGCGTGCGAACGACGAAGACGGAGAGCGCGCACTCACCTCGATGGAGCAGGCCAGCGTGTAGCCGTGGCGGCGACTAAGTGTGAGCGAAACGGGGCGTGCGAGCGACGGAGACGGAGAGCACGCACTCACCTCAATGGAGCAGGCGAGCGCGTAGCCGTGGCGGTGACTGAGTGCGAGCGAGACGGGGCGTGCGAGCGACGGAGACGGAGAGCACGCACTCACCTCAATGGAGCAGGCGAGCGCGTAGCCGTGGCGGTGACTGAGTGCGAGCGAGACGGGGCGTGCGAGCGACGGAGACGGAGAGCACGCACTCACCTCAATGGAGCAGGCGAGCGCGTAGCCGTGGCGGTGACTGAGTGCGAGCGAGACGGGGCGTGCGAGTGACGGAGACGGAGAGCACGCACTCACCTCAATGGAGCAGGCGAGCGCGTAGCCGTGGCGGTGACTGAGTGCGAGCGAGACGGGGCGTGCGAGCGACGGAGACGGAGAGCAAGCACTCACCTCAATGGAGCAGGCGAGCGCGTAGCCGTGGCGGTGACTGAGTGCGAGCGACGGAGACGGAGAGCACGCACTCACCTCAATGGAGCAGGCGAGCGCGTAGCCGTGGCGGTGACTGAGTGCGAGCGAGACGGGGCGTGCGAGCGACGGAGACGGAGAGCACGCACTCACCTCAATGGAGCAGGCGAGCGCGTAGCCGTGGCGGTGACTGAGTGCGAGCGAGACGGGGCGTGCGAGCGACGGAGACGGAGAGCACGCACTCACCTCAATGGAGCAGGCAAGCGCGTAGCCGTGGCGGTGACTAAGTGCGAGCGAGACGGGGCGTGCGAGCGACGGAGACGGAGAGCAAGCACTCACCTCAATGGAGCAGGCGAGCGCGTAGCCGTGGCGGTGACTGAGTGCGAGCGAGACGGGGCGTGCGAGCGACGGAGACGGAGAGCACGCACTCACCTCAATGCAGCAGGCGAGCGCGTAGCCGTGGCGGTGACTGAGTGCGAGCGAGACGGGGCGTGCGAGCGACGGAGACGGAGAGCACGCACTCACCTCAATGGAGCAGGCGAGCGCGTAGCCGTGGCGGTGACTGAGTGCGAGCGAGACGGGGCGTGCGAGCGACGGAGACGGAGAGCACGCACTCACCTCAATGGAGCAGGCGAGCGCGTAGCCGTGGCGGTGACTGAGTGCGAGCGAGACGGGGCGTGCGAGCGACGGAGACGGAGAGCAAGCACTTACTTCAATGGAGCAGGCGAGCGCGTAGCCGTGGCGGTGACTGAGTGCGAGCGAGACGGGGCGTGCGAGCGACGGAGACTGAGAGCACGCACTCACCTCAATGCAGCAGGCGAGCGCGTAGCCGTGGCGGTGACTGAGTGCGAGCGAGACGGGGCGTGCGAGCGACGGAGACGGAGAGCACGCACTCACCTCAATGGAGCAGGCGAGCGCGTAGCCGTGGCGGTGACTGAGTGCGAGCGAGACGGGGCGTGCGAGCGACGGAGACGGAGAGCACGCACTCACCTCAATGGAGCAGGCGAGCGCGTAGCCGTGGCGGTGACTGAGTGCGAGCGAGACGGGGCGTGCGAGCGACGGAGACGGAGAGCACGCACTCACCTCAATGGAGCAGGCGAGCGCGTAGCCGTGGCGGTGACTGAGTGCGAGCGAGACGGGGCGTGCGAGTGACGGAGACGGAGAGCACGCACTCACCTCAATGGAGCAGGCGAGCGCGTAGCCGTGGCGGTGACTGAGTGCGAGCGAGACGGGGCGTGCGAGCGACGGAGACGGAGAGCACGCACTCACCTCAATGCAGCAGGCGAGCGCGTAGCCGTGGCGGTGACTGAGTGCGAGCGAGACGGGGCGTGCGAGCGACGGAGACGGAGAGCACGCACTCACCTCAATGGAGCAGGCGAGCGCGTAGCCGTGGCGGTGACTGAGTGCGAGCGAGACGGGGCGTGCGAGCGACGGAGACGGAGAGCACGCACTCACCTCAATGGAGCAGGCGAGCGCGTAGCCGTGGCGGTGACTGAGTGCGAGCGAGACGGGGCGTGCGAGCGACGGAGACGGAGAGCAAGCACTTACTTCAATGGAGCAGGCGAGCGCGTAGCCGTGGCGGTGACTGAGTGCGAGCGAGACGGGGCGTGCGAGCGACGGAGACTGAGAGCACGCACTCACCTCAATGCAGCAGGCGAGCGCGTAGCCGTGGCGGTGACTGAGTGCGAGCGAGACGGGGCGTGCGAGCGACGGAGACGGAGAGCACGCACTCACCTCAATGGAGCAGGCGAGCGCGTAGCCGTGGCGGTGACTGAGTGCGAGCGAGACGGGGCGTGCGAGCGACGGAGACGGAGAGCACGCACTCACCTCAATGGAGCAGGCGAGCGCGTAGCCGTGGCGGTGACTGAGTGCGAGCGAGACGGGGCGTGCGAGCGACGGAGACGGAGAGCACGCACTCACCTCAATGGAGCAGGCGAGCGCGTAGCCGTGGCGGTGACTGAGTGCGAGCGAGACGGGGCGTGCGAGTGACGGAGACGGAGAGCACGCACTCACCTCAATGGAGCAGGCGAGCGCGTAGCCGTGGCGGTGACTGAGTGCGAGCGAGACGGGGCGTGCGAGCGACGGAGACGGAGAGCACGCACTCACCTCAATGGAGCAGGCGAGCGCGTAGCCGTGGCGGTGACTGAATGCGAGCGAGACGGGGCGTGCGAGCGACGGAGACTGAGAGCACGCACTCACCTCAATGCAGCAGGCGAGCGCGTAGCCGTGGCGGTGACTGAGTGCGAGCGAGACGGGGCGTGCGAGCGACGGAGACGGAGAGCACGCACTCACCTCAATGGAGCAGGCGAGCGCGTAGCCGTGGCGGTGACTGAGTGCGAGCGAGACGGGGCGTGCGAGCGACGGAGACGGAGAGCACGCACTCACCTCAATGGAGCAGGCGAGCGCGTAGCCGTGGCGGTGACTGAGTGCGAGCGAGACGGGGCGTGCGAGCGACGGAGACGGAGAGCACGCACTCACCTCAATGGAGCAGGCGAGCGCGTAGCCGTGGCGGTGACTGAGTGCGAGCGAGACGGGGCGTGCGAGCGACGGAGACGGAGAGCACGCACTCACCTCAATGGAACAGGCGAGCGCGTAGCCGTGGCGGTGACTGAGTGCGAGCGAGACGGGGCGTGCGAGCGACGGAGACGGAGAGCACGCACTCACCCCAATGGAGCAGGCGAGCGCGTAGCCGTGGCGGTGACTGAGTGCGAGCGAGACGGGGCGTGCGAGCGACGGAGACGGAGAGCACGCACTCACCTCAATGGAACAGGCGAGCGCGTAGCCGTGGCGGTGACTGAGTGCGAGCGAGACGGGGCGTGCGAGCGACGGAGACGGAGAGCACGCACTCACCTCAATGGAGCAGGCGAGCGCGTAGCTGTGGCGGTGACTGAGTGCGAGCGAGACGGGGCGTGCGAGCGACGGAGACTGAGAGCACGCACTCACCTCAATGCAGCAGGCGAGCGCGTAGCCGTGGCGGTGACTGAGTGCGAGCGAGACGGGGCGTGCGAGCGACGGAGACGGAGAGCACGCACTCACCTCAATGGAACAGGCGAGCGCGTAGCCGTGGCGGTGACTGAGTGCGAGCGAGACGGGGCGTGCGAGCGACGGAGACGGAGAGCACGCACTCACCTCAATGGAACAGGCGAGCGCGTAGCCGTGGCGGTGACTGAGTGCGAGCGAGACGGGGCGTGCGAGCGACGGAGACGGAGAGCACGCACTCACCTCAATGGAGCAGGCGAGCGCGTAGCTGTGGCGGCGACGCAGCAGCTGCGCGGCGGCCGAGTGCGGCGCCGCAGCCGCAGCCGCTGCACGCTCCCCGTGTAGCCCACGCGTCAGTCGACCGCACAACTCCCTGTGATTAATGTCCAATACGTAAATATAATAAAGAATAAGAATATTGTTACGTAGTATACGATAGTACGTTAGTATATTTAGCCATACTTATCAGCCCGTAAATTAACAATTAGTATTATTCACCGTATTTAAATATACATACAGGCTTCACATGCGCACACTCATATTTACGATATTGTATTATACCTATAGGCTCCCAATGTGTCCAACGCTAAAAGAACTTTGCCACCGGCGCCATCTTCATAGTCCACTTCTTCTTCTGACGATTCCCCCATCGCTGTAGCTAATCTGCAGACAGTTTTATAAAGGAAACTTCATAATATGTAATACGTAATATATTTGAGGATTATTTTAACTTGGAATCTATACTATTGCTATGAGCTTCATAAACTCATACCATCATCTCCATTTTCCTACTGGAGTACCTGACGTCCTGCAGGTTGCCATCCACACTTAATTGACATTCCGAATATTCGCACTAAGCGCTATAAGTCATGTTTTATAATGCGCACAGCCAAGAAGGGAAATGCCCTGCTGGCGTCTGTTTTTCCGAGTGCGTATAACCTGAACCTCTTCAAGGTGCGTGTGGGCAGGTTTCTCCTGTGCAAACTCACTAGGTCGTAGATCTCATCTTTGCCTTCGGGCCAGATGGAGGTCAAGTGTTTATTTTTATTGAAAAAAAAAACAAGTGGTAAAATTAAAAATTTTGTACAACCGACTTCAATATAAATAATTAAGAATAACTCAAAAAGTACCGGTCAGACCTTGATCATTTATATGGGACCACATGAAAATCACGTTTTCAAATAAAAAGAGAATCACCGAAATCGGTCCACAGAGAAAAAAGTTATGAGGTAACACACATAAAAAAACATACAGTCGAATTGAGTACCTTCTCCTTTTTAAAGTTGGTTGAAAAGGGACCTAGCACAGAAATAATACTTTACTAGTTGATTGTTAATACACTGACACGTGCGTGCGTGATTGTTGTTTGTGTGCGTGCGTACGTGCATAAGCGTGTGTCTTTACTTCACACATGTTTAAGATTATGATGAATTTACGCAAAGTAAGGCCTGATCCTATTTATTAAAAAGCAAATACCCTCATTATTATCATAGTCTAGTAAAGAATAGTACGTACTCGGCTGCGGACTTCATAGATTGCCTGACCGCAAGCCAACGTGGGGAATCCGCTGGCGAGGACGAGCTGAGAGCACTGAGGCCAGCCCCCAACTCCCGGATATCAGCGCGTTCCGCTTCACACCGACCCTCCACTGTGAACAATTGACGATGAAGTTCAAGCTAAGACTAACAACACACATACGCAACTCCGTTTACAATTCAAATGATGCCAAAACGATTATCAACTTCTTGACACGCACTCACGCACACGTCTTTCTTCTTTCTTACTTTAACCTAAAATCATGTTCATAGTTGTTCAAATTATTTCAGATGCAAATGTGTGCGTGCGTGCACGTTTTTGACAATAATGTTACGAGCTTGGGGTTCGAGACAATTAAAAACTGCCGATTGAATTACCAAAATTGACACTTTAATTACACAACACTAATTACAATCTAAAACCACACTAATAATAAAACTCAATCACTTTAGTTCGCAGTTATTTCGCTTCGAAGTATTCTCTTGTATCGCCAATTCAATCCTCCTTGGTCGTGGTCTATACCGGCTTTATATAGGGCCTCAGATAGTTTCCAGAACCTTCTACTGTAGCGACATCTAGAATGTTCGAGTAAATATCGGTCCCGAAATTTCTAGAAGGATCTTGACTCTCCTAGTTCTGCTAATCGACACTAGAGGGCGCTAGTGTAACTAGTGTTGTCATGTAAAAGACATTAATAGTGGCGCGCAACAATAAGTTAAGCATGGTTTTAGCGTCACTCGAAATGTACGCAGCGCTCCATCTATCTTTCTTTGTTGGTCTGATGTTCACATAATAGGGCTTTTTTCGCCTAAGAGCCTAAGCAAATCTAGGTAGGTATGTCAGCAATGATGGTTCGGTTCCATTGTTTAATTTTAAAGGATATGAGAGTCAATTACACCTACTCTAAAGTTTATCTATTAGACATAGGTCATGTAACTAATACTCATGCCGTTATGTATATAACATGACAAATTCTAAATTAAATGGTACTGCATAATAGTCTGTAAAATATGTTTCATTTAAAATATAAGGTCGGGGAAAAAATTTCTTCGTTTTTTATATATAAATTCAAGACATTTTTATTTTCAAAGTTTAATTATATTTAATTATAATATATATGTGCCATTTTGTTCGATAACTTGTTGCCATCTTGTAGGCAGTGACATAATCTCGTTGCTGTAGAAATCTTGGGATTTTTGATGAAAAATATGCGACAAATAGTTTTCACAGTCCTCTCTTGATCTTAATCTAACACTACCCAAACTATTCTGAAGAGACCGAAACAGGTAAAAATCTGAGTGTGCAAGGTCAGGACTATATGGTGGATGCATTAACACTTCCCAACACTCTCTCAATTTTTGCTGAGTGGCCAAAGATATGTATGGTCGGGCGTTATCATGATGAAAGACCACTACTTTTCCGTTGATCAATTCCGGCCGTTTTTTCTCAATGTCTTGCTTGAGCCTCATTAGTTGTTGGCAGTAGAGATTGAAATCGATGATTTTGCCCGGCTATAATAAACGATGCCCTTCCGATCCCACGATACACACAGCATCACCTTATTGCGTGTTAATCCCAGTTTCGCTCCAGTCTGTTAAGCTTGACTACCTTTTGACCATGATCTTTTCGCACGTTCTTGTTCTTGTTGATCACGTAGGTGATCCACATTTCATCACCAGTGATCAATCTTTTCAAAAATGGTTTAGTTTCATTATGATTCATTAGGTTTCTTTCAGTAAGCTTGTGTGGTCCCCAAATATCGAGCTTTTTTGTATAGCCAAATTTCTTCAAATAAGTCCAAACTGTTTTGTGGTCTATCCTCATTTCCTGGGATATGTCGTAACTACCAGACTGAGCTGCATTTTTGACATCAAAATTACCGGATTGAAAACGCTTCAACCAACTTTGTGCTACTCTTACTGATACTGCATTAGGTCCATGAAAGTCACAAATATTTTTCGCGGCTTAAGTCGCATTTTTCCCCTTTTTTTTATAATAAAACTTCAGAATTTAGACGGCTCCGTGGTGCAGTGGCTTAGCAATGAGTTACTGCACTGGGGGGCGCGGGTTCGAATCCCGCACGGAACAAGTATTTGTATGGCCTACAAATAATTGTTCCGGGTCTGGATGTTTGTCTTTGTGCAATTTGTGTTTGTAAACTGCCTCCACAATACAGGAGAAAATCCTAGTGAGTACTTTTTCTTAAAAAAAAATAACGGTATAAAAAAAACGTTTTTTTAAAAAAAAAAAAGAATATATCGAATTTCTTCGTTAGATTCACTCATTATGGGGGACAGAAAATAAACTGAAAAATGGTGGGAAAGTGTTTTTTACTTTTTATTTTTCTTAATGTCCTGTATGTTTTTTTATGGTATAAGGGTGACAAACGAGCACAAAGTCCATCTGATGGTAAGTGGTTGCTGCGGTCCATAGAGATCTACAGCTATTCTCGATTACGAATCAAAATGCAGATGCGTTGTCACCCGTGAGGACTAAGATGGAATGCCTCGTTTCCAGTAAAAAGGGTCTCCGGTTCTCTACAGTCACCATATTTCGTATGGTGATTGTAGAGAACCGGAGACAACAGCGTTAAGCTGCTATTTTACAATGGTATTCTGTGAGAGCGTGGTCCTTCCCCAGTCGAGCCGACTAATTCGTACTACAACTATATCTACTACTAATATAGCTGCAGCATGGCTCTACCACGTAAAAGATGTATGTAAGTATTGATATTAAAACCAACCAAATACAAACAGTACAACCAAAGAGATTTTTCTTCAATTTTATACAAACAAAATACGAAGAAACTTTTCCCCAACCAATTACTAACCTCTTTCAAATATTTTAAATAATCTGCTTAGACCTAGCTGCACCAACCGTAGCTGCTCCTGCTCTGATACGAAAGCTGCCTGCATTTCATCCATCGACATTTGTCTCTATAAAAAAGATAAATCTTTATATATATAATATTTCTGTGTGTGTTTGTCGCTTAACTCCTCCTAAACGGCTGGACCGATTTTAATAACATTTCTTGTGTGTTTAAAAAGGTCCTGGGATGGTTTGTTCACAATTGGACCCGGTAGGTGGCGCTTTTGTCGAGATTCGGAAATCACCTGTGCAAAGCTGGGGCGGATCGCTAACGTAATGTAAATTTCTTTCATCCACCATGCAAATGAAAATCAAAAGCAATCTTATTATCAAGAATTAACAGTGTTTTTTCCTATATTACTATTTTGGTAAATTGATATCTAACATTTTAAAGTCAAATTGACCATGAGCCTCATATAACAAGTAATTCAACAAAAAAAAACTTACAGGAGAATCATCCTGTGTGCCGGCCAAGACAAATTCGTCGTGCTTCGGCTTTTCCAAACGCGCAGAAGATTCACAAAGAAATGTTCGTAAATCCGCGTCATGCGCAAGTACTGGGTGTCTGGCTACTAGAGTCAACCAGCGCTGTAGCGCTGCACGACGTCGCTGAAGAAACACCGGACTACCGCCGCCAACTACAACCCGTTTAGGCGGCAAACGGCATACAGCCCTATAAATTATGAATTACATGTTTTTCATTAGTAAATAGAATTTTAAGACTGACTATGTTAAGTCAAATTAAACAGAAAATCTTCATGAAAATTTCATTTGGTATAAACAGGGCCAGAAAAATGTAAGTTACTGTATTTTTCTGGCAAGTATTTATTTTACTTATAAAAATCCATTACACAAAGCTTAAAGTTTCCTAATAAATGAGGATAGAAAAAGACAGGCTTAGAGATAATTAATCATTAAGTTAAGTAAGCAATAATCAATGATTTTAAATAAGGATGTATGGTGTTTATTGCATATTTAGTTTCATTATTTAATTAATTATAAACAACTTATCAAGAAACAGTTTTAATGCATTAAATAAAACAAAAGTTTTGGGAAATAAAAACAGATTCACATAACATTAATAAAATGATTTGAAATGACACATATTTTATCAACAAACAAGGCTCAAGGTTATTTGATGTGATATCAATTATAGTTTCAGTATGTACCTAAGCAGAGTAACGCCCTTTATCATATATAATTTTTCCTGCTAGTATTTTTACATTAAGCAATAAAATATAAACAATTTAAAATGAAACCTTTAATTATTTACAATAGAGAAGGTTTAACTAAGTCAGTTACACAAAATTAAAAAAATAGCAATTTATATTTAATAATTTAATAAATATTATAAATATAACAATTTACAATAAATTTTTGGATTTAGATTCAAATTTCTTACCTGTATGGATATTTGGCAAAAAACACATCACACAGTTGAACAAATTCATTATATCTCCTGGTGGCAGTAGTTCCATGTCTTCTTGAACTTACATAATATTCACAATGTTTCAATATCAACCCCTTGCGTTCTGGGACAAGTTCTACACTGATTACATCTGTAGCTTCTAAATCTTCGAATGTCACTTCTTCCAAACTATTTGTCATAGCCAGTAGTTGATGCTGAGAAAGAGGTTTTATTATTAAACAATGATTTTTGCTTAAATGACTTTTTTTCAATCAATGGAATAAATCCTCAGTGAAATGTGAATAATTAAGATACATACATAGTTGTGGCAAAAGAAAAGCTACCATTTTGATTTTAAATTGATTTCAGGGGCAATATTTTGTGTATTAGTACACTCTTGACTAGTTTCAGCCTGGTGAAGGTAAAACACGCGGGTTTTACTTTAACAGGTGGGGAATAGAACCTTAAAAATGTATTTAGTCAGTATCACTATCAGGATAGCAACTGCTCTAATGCTGCAAAATTGCAGCCCCTCAACCATTGCATAACAGACAAGTAGGGTCGTTGCGCCGGTAAACCGACCGGGTCTAGTTTTCGGCCTTTGGCACCAAGTGATGCAGTAAATTTGATTTAATAACGATTTTAATAAATATTATCGTCCAAAATTAAGTTTAATGCATTTGTAAATAGTTGCATTATATATTGCAACATTACTTCATCAAGTAAATACAACACGCGATTTATAATAAATAGTTCAGTTTGACGCCGGCACAGGAGCTGTCAAAGAGAGTAAGATCGTCCAAAAAAAATAGTGGTGCGCGTTTCACTCAAAAGTAAATTTTGCACTGTATTTACAATGATTATTTAATATTGTGCTTCTATTTCACTGTATAAATAACTTAATTTTAAAGTTTCACATAGATTTCTATAATATTTTATTGTAAAAGTTAATAAATTAGGTGGCCGGAAAGTAGCCAGAGTTTAGACTAAACACTTTGTCTCTTTCATTTATTTGGTTACCTACCATTAGTCTTCTTTCTTATTTATAATGAATTGTATCCTTGTGAAGACACTAGCGTTCAGTTTTCGGCCACCAAATATTGCAATTTGAATGGTTATTGATGAAAATAAAATACCCATTTTAGTTATGGCCTAAAACTAGGTTGAGTCTAAAATTACTATTTAGTTTGCGGCCAACTAAAAATTATATGAAACAATAGGGAAGCCGAAAATAGAATACTGCTTTGGTTGACGGACATTTCATGAAATATTTCATTCACGTTGCGTTTTAGGAAGAAGATTCAATAAGACATTATTTTCTTCAGATGGCACCTCCAAAGAAAAATCCTCCAAAGAAATGTAATTAGTAAATGGTTTCAGAAAATGTGGACTTAATGAATTTGATCACCATGTAGTGGATTACTCAAAATGTGTCCGAAATACCCCGGAAAGATTAATTAGTGAAAATTCAGATACTAGAAAAAATATATTTCTAAAGAAATAACTAACGCAGCCCTAGTTTCCACAAGAAAAGTTTTGAACATTTAAAATAAATCTGGCAGAAAAAAAAACATGGTCGGCGATGTTCTAGTAACTATTTCACCTACCGATGCATTAGAATCGTTTATCGATAACAACATTTCGACATTGCAATAGATTATATATAGTAGACAATAGACAATTGAAGAATTCTATGAGAATCTAAACAGTACTATAGAGAGACATACGCACAAAAGCTTAATAGTGATGGGAGACTGCAACGGCCAGAGGTGAAAGCTTCCAGAAGAAAGAAGTGTTCTCGGACCTTTTACATATGGAACTCGACGAAGCAAAAATGGAGAAAGTCTCATTAATATGTCTTTCGAAAACAACCTCTATATTCTAAACAGCAAATTTAAAAAGAAAGGTTCAAGGAAATGGACATGGGTATCACCAGGAGGCAAATACAAAAATGAAATTGACTTTGTTCTCCTACCAAAAAACCAATGTGTTTTACCGATTTAAATGTTGTGAACAAATTTAATTTCAACACAAACCATAGAATGGTCAGGGCAGATCTCACACTACGACATATAAAGACACAAAGACCCAGGAGGAACTTTGTTGGTAAGTTGAGTATTCAAAACCTAATAGAAGCTGCAAATAAACTGACCGAAAGATATGCAGACTTTGAGAAAGAAACCAAGAACCTAGATATTCAACAGAAATACGCCTGGTTTGAGACTTCAATCAAACTAGCAAAAAGTACCTGCACTAGTAAAGAGAAGAAGAAAAGCTATTTATCAATAAAAACAAAAAATCTACTCAAAGCAAGGAAACAAGTAATCAGTTCCAGAGACACAGAGAATCGTAGAATACACATATCAGAGCTGAGTAAACATATAAAACAGAGTATGAGAAGGGATAGAAAACAAAACAGAAGAAAAGAAATAGAAGAGCAAATCATTAGAACAGGAGGAACAAAAAAGCATATAAAGAACTGTCAGAATTAAAAGATTGGGTTACAAAAGTTAGAAATGAGAAAGGAATAGAGCAAAATAGAAGATCAGACATAAAAGATATTGCTACATCATACTATAAACAAATATATGAGAACACACAAGAAGAACCTGGCGAATTAATAGTACTAAACAATGATGAGGATGAGAGCATACCCTATATACTGCAACAAGAGGTAGAAGTAGCATTACAGTCCCAAAGTAAAGACAAAGCCCCAGGGCCAGATGGCATTGAAAATGAAATCCTATTAATGGCAAAAAATGTCCTGTTACCAGTTATCACGAAACTATTTAATGAAATTTTCCCAAATGAAATTATCCCACTACAATGGACGCAATCTAATATAGTATTGTTATATAAAAAGGGTGATAAACTTAATATAGGTAATTATCGCTCGATCAGCCTTATGTCCAACTTATACAAAATATTTGTGAAAATACTGCTAAGAAGACTGGAAAGAAAATTAGACAACAACCAACCAGACGAGCAAGCAGGTTTTCGTAGAGGGTACTCAGTATTGGACCACATACATGTTATGAGGCAGATTATAGAAAAATCCCATGAATACAACCAATTATATTACATGGTATGTATAGACTACAGCAAAGCTTTCGAATCTTTATTTCACAATAAGATATGGCAGGCCCTAAAAGAACAAGGTATCGAAAGCAAGTACATAAGGATACTGAGAGAGATATACAAGAAAAGGACAGCATGCATACAGTTAGAAAAGAAAGGAGAACCATTTTGCATACAAAAAGGTGTACGACAGGGCGACCCGCTATCCCCAAAACTTTTTTCTGCGGCCCTTGAAATGATATTTAGAAGACTAAATTGGGACGGATATGGAATCAGTATCGATGGAACTTGGTTAACACATTTAAGATTTGCAGACGACATCATTCTCTTTGCAAAAACCCCACATGAACTGAATGTCATCGCAAATGATATGGCATTAGAAAGTCACACAGTGGGATTGAAAATGAACATGGAGAAAATGAAAGTAATAACCATATTTTAACAAATAAACCAATTATTCTTCTTTCTTATTCTCTGTTTTGCTTGATATCACAGGGTATAAAGTGAATTGTATTTAAAATATAACTGCACTGATTTTTACACAATTTTTCTGTTTTATACATAATTCTTTATAAACTCTAAAGTAATACTTACAACAAAATAATTGAAGTCGAGGTATTACTTGGATGAAACTACGTTAGAATAGTTAGTAATGCATTAGCAACTTGTAAATCGTAGTACGAATCCACTTCTAAGTTTTCTTCTGTACTGACTTCTAAAACAGTACAACTGTGGAATAAAATACAAAATATGTTACAATCACAAAACAAAATTCTTCTAACTTTTGTCAACATGGGCTCATGGAAATACAGTGTTGCCACCTCCAATTTATTTTTTACCCTAACGCTCAGCGAAATTACCCTAAATTAGGCACTTATTACCCTAAATTTTTATAAAATAAAAAGAAATCAATTTACGTACAAATGCAATTTATTAATAAAGCTAAACTATTACACCGTTTCCAAACATTCTTGGAATGCATCCATAGTAGTCTGGGCTTCTATGTCTTCTGCAGTCATTTTTTTCTTAAAATCGTACATTTCATTCGAAAACTTTTTCAACATTGCGTCTGTCGGAGTAAATGTAACACAAGACTTATAATTTATTTTTAAGCTGTACCTCACCAGCATCAAATGTTGTAACATCTCAACAGATAATCGGTTCCGAAGCTTATTTTTGATTATCGAATAAATGGAGAAAGCTCTTTCCACTGTAGCATTTGATAGCGGCATTGACAATACAGCCAAAGCAAATTTAGAGATGGCAGCGAACCTCTTATTTCCTCCTGCATCTAAATCGTCATTGACCTCGGCCCAAAATGATACGCTGGATGACGTATACCTCCATTCTTTGTGATGCAAGTTGTGCCATTCAGATGCTGCTTCAGTCTTATTACCATAAACCTCCTCTCTTTGGAACATTTGCAGAAAAAGTGTCAGAGTAGGTTTCACTTGCGAGGTGGCAATTTGTGGGGTCAGCAATGATACCGACTTTAATATATGAATGTGCTCAGGAGTTCTACTTTGCACCTCTGAGCACAAAGTGACCATAAAGTTTTTGCAGCGGTCACGTAGTTCGCACGCTTCATTCTCATTTATTCCACGCAATAAGACCTCAGTGTCATGTCCAAGGTTAATAGCACTTGTATGCATTAAATATTGTTTGAAATCAAATGTTATTAAATCATTGTCACTCACTTTCTCAAGTTGTGCGGGTACAACTAGTTTTTGTAGCAATCCTCTCAATAACAAATAAACGTCCTCCAGTAATTTAACAGATTCTACATTTTCACTCTGAAATAACATGTTGAGACTGGTAACGGGTTTCAGTCGTTCTTTCAAAAAATTAAGATAGCATTTAAATACAGGACATTTCATTACATCATGTATTTTTTCTGCCATGTAACATTTGTCTTCTCTTTTTGAGAGTAAGAACAAAAGTTTCAATTCTTCCCATTGATCAAGGATTGTAGTTATGGCGTTGTATCGCACTAACCAACGAGTTCCGCAGAAACCTGCAATTTTCTTTGGATTCCTGCTGTTATTCATTATTTCATATAGATCCCTATATGCATCTAGACGTTTGGAACTGTAGGCGAACCAGTTATGCGTTTCACGTATCAGAAACTCAAGTTGACGTGGTAGAGTTTCCGCCGCCTTTTCTGCACATAAATGCAAGGAATGACTTGTACATTTTATCACGATCAGATCAGGTAACTTTTGCTTCAAAAGAGCGGCAAGCGAATTATTTTTTCCTACCATGACATTAGTTCCATCTAAACCAATGCCAACTAACATTTCGATACGAAGTCCATCTTCTTGCAAAGTGGAGCAAACTAAATTGTAAAGAGATGTAGCATCGCAATCTGTAACTTTGACTATTCTATAAAACGTTGTAACCAAATTATTCTTCTTCTTTGAAAAAAAGCGAATCATCATACATAACACCTTTGTGGTAGTTATGTCGGTAGTCTCGTCTACAATTATGGAATAAGGAGAGTTTCCAATTTCTTCCAGTAGATCTTGAAACATACATGGACCTAGAACATTTTTTATTAACATAGTGCATTTAGTTCTATGCAGTTTTATATTATTTAATATTTCGGACTTAGGGTCAAGTTTGGGGAGCATTTCACCCAAATGGTCAACATTTGTTGTTGAAGAATGTTCGACAATGTATGCGGCTATCTTCAATTCGGCAATTTTCCTTTCATCTGGTATTAACTTTTTAAATGTGATTTGTTTACAAGATTTTGCTGTTTTATTAAAAGAAACAGTTTTTTTATGTTTTTTACTTTGAGCGTGATATAGTAGGCTCTTTTTATGCGGCACTAAGGATACATGACAGTATTTGCAGTATGCACTTTTTTCTCCAGCTGGATCCGGAGCAATCCAATCTAAAAAAAAAATACAGGCTTAACATCAACTAGCAAATTTCTCCATATTTGGGTAAATGTCATTTATTTGGTAACACTGAGCTGAGACCAAATGTGATGGACAGAAGTCAGAATGACGCTTGTCGCTTTATTTGTGTGTGTGTGTGTGTGTGTGTGTGTGTGTGTGTGTGTGTGTGTGTGTGTGTAAGAGCGAGCTTAAGGGCTTAAGATTAATGCTCAGTTGACAAATATTCGTAGAACTAAGTAAACTGCCTGCACGTTCTTCTACTTCTTGTTTAACATCGTACTTGCCTTATAATAATTCAACACGACACTTATTGGAATCTGATACACGATTACTACTTATCGGATGATATTATGAAAGAATACTAGAATATTTTTATTATAACATAAATAGCACTTACCTTTCAGTAAAGGGTCCGTTTCCCATTGGTGGCTATATTTTTGTTTATATTTAGCGGTTTCAGGAGGCATCTTTCCTAGATAAAACTTCTTTTGCTTCGGTCTCTAACAAAACAAGAAGACACAAAACAACGACGCGTGCAATGCAAAGATGGTGGCAAACATAAATAAACCGGTTTTTCTCTCTAAGCACACTATCTCTCTTCCGTGTACACAAACCTTCGAGTGTGAAAGAGAAAAATCGATTCTTGTCTATTGCTAACGGAAGAGAACGGTACATCGTCACAACAAGTTAGGTTACGTTCGGAAACACGTATTCAATCAATCACCAATTTGTTTGCAAGGAGTTTTAAACACTCTATGAAAAATCCCTAGACATATTATACCTATTTATTATACCCTGAAAAATGCCCTAAACAATTTTCTACCCTAAAAAATACCCTAAACGCGTAAAAATGCCCTAAATTTAGGGTAAAATACCCTAAGGTGTGGACACTGTGGAAATAACTGTTGTTGATTGTTGCTTGTTGTCATTTGTCACTTTGTCAAAATTGTTTTGGTTGGCATCATGATTTGTTGTTGTTTTTATTATTCGCTCGAGAGAGCAGGCAAAGGAACTATGCCATACAGCCTTGTCTTCATGTATAATTTTCCTTCATATTTCACTGCTTCACAATATGTTGATGCGTCACATTGTGCAGCCTTGGGAGATTTTGACGGTAACTTGAGCCAGCAGGCAGCTGACAGTTGGCGATGGTATCTAAAGGCGCCTATGCAAACAAACAGCTTATCTTGAGATTCCATCACCATCAGAGCACTTGTTTCACAGTTTCCATTAATAGTTCACATGCGCAGACACTTAATACACAAAATCGCACTACTTTTACATATCAAAGTCCACTTCAAACCATTATTTAAACAATAATACAGGAGCAGCAAGCCGCCGCCGGTCGAGTTCCCGCCAAAACTCTTTGGCATCATGACACTTGGCACCACAGAATACTTTTTTTCTGGCCGACCTTTAGGCCAAATTTACTCCTAGGGAAGCTAGGCTTGGGCTGAAAATATCGGTATATTGAAATATCGATATTTTCTAATAAAACATCGATATATATCGTCGATATTTTTAATCGCGATATATCGAATTCGTATCAATTTCGATATATTTTGAAATTTTGTAATAATGGTCAAACCATGAAAGCTACAAAAGCATTCATGAGCGGATGCTAGAACTATCAAGTTAAAAATTCCGTTAATTTTTAAAGTCATTCATTTAATTTCATGCACTAAACTGACCGACCCCGCAGAGGTCGCCCTGCTGCTCTGACTGATGCCCAGAAGCGCTATATCATGTTGCTGGCAACCGTGACCCAACAACAAATGCCACTACAATAAAAGCAGAAGTGCGGGCCGACTCTGACCTTGAAGTTAGCACTCAGACCATTCGGAATAGCTTACACCAGGCTGGACGTGTAGTGGCGGTTAAGAATATCCGTTACCCCATATCTTCCCGTGGGCGTCGTAAAAGGCGACAAAGGGAAACAGGTAGGAGATGGGCAGCAGCATCTTCCTGATAACAGAAAATTATAATAATAAAAACTGCGGTTGCCAACCCGCTCGCCAAGCGTGGCAACTATGGCAAATACCCTCCAATCATGAGAGTAACAAAGAGACGGCCCCCAGTCCCCGGCGGCCCCGCTATTCCTGGCTACGGTGGCGTCCATGGTAACGGTGGGGCAGGGGGTACTAAGAATCTCCGGTGGAGGTTCGGTTGCCACCTAAGACGACTCGACCTGGCAACATACAACGCATGCACCCTGAGGACTGACGAGAAGATCGTGGAGCTAGAAGAAATAGACAAGTTACGCTGGCATATTATAGGATTATCAGAGGTCCGAAGAGAGGGGGAGGATATGGTATGGACCTCGAATCAAGCAACTTGCTCTATCACCGAGAGGGCGACATCTATCCCAAGGAGGTGTCAGATTTATCGTCCACAAGTCTCACGTTAACAACGTTGTAAAAATTGAGAGTGTGTCGACGAGGGTTGCGTACCTTATACTCAGGATCACCAAACGGTATTCGCTGAAGGTCATACAGGTTTACGCACCAATCTCGGCACATCCCGATGAGGAGGTGGAGGAAATGTATGAAGATATCTCTAGAGCCATGCATTCCTCCAAAACCCACTACATGTCATTAATGGGAGACTTCAATGCAAAACTAGGCACAAGAGAGAACGGTGAGCTGAAAGTAGGGAAATTTGGAATAGGGCAACGGAACCCAAGCGGCCAGCAGCTGGCCGACTTCATGGAGAAAGAGGGACTCTTTATGATGAACTCTTTCTTCCAGGAGCGACCCCACAGGAAGTGGACCTGGTCGAGCCCCGACCGTTCGACAAAAAATGAGATTGACTTCATTATGACGACCAGACGACAACTGTTCAGTGATGTCTCCGTGATTGCGAGGGTGAAAACTGGTAGCGATCACCGAACGGTTAGAGGCACACTGAACCAAAACGTTAAGTTGGAGAGGTCTCGTCTAATGAAGTCAACGCTTTGACAGCATACAGGCAACTGAACAGACAGATTTCTAAATACATGCGGCGGGACTTACGCAACTTCAATCCAGCTTGTATTGAAGTTGCGTAATACTACCAGATTTAAATAAAGTAATACCTTTATTTAAATCTGGTAGTACATTGGACCCCGTTAATTTTAGACATATTTCTGTACTACCAACTCTCAGTAAAATTTTTGAAAAAATAATTTTGGATCAATTGTTAATTTTTTTTAATACAAATAAATTACTTAATAAAAACCAATTTGGTTTTACAAGGGGTCGCTCGACGTCTGATGCCGGTGTTGAGCTTATGAAATATATTTTTAATGCCTGGGAGAATTCACAAGATGCCTAAGGTATTTTCTGTGATCTTTCCAAGGTTTTCGATTGTGTTCATCATGAGACATTAATCAGGAAACTACAACATTACGTTGTAAAAAATTTGGCGCTTAGACTTATTACATCATATTTAAGTAACCGAACTCAAAAAGTCGTGATCAATGGTAAAGGTTCCTCCGGATCGGTAGTATCAATGGGCGTTCCTCAGGGCTCGATTCTTGGCCCATTCCTGTTTTTAATCTATATTAATGACTTACCTTATCTTGTAGGGGACAATCACGATATAGTATTATTTGCTGACGATACCTCTTTAATTTTCAAACTCAAACGGCAGTTAATTCATTATGACGATGTAAATAATGCTCTATCGAAATTAGTACATTGGTTTAACGTCAACAATATGCTCTTAAACGGCAATAAGACAAAGTGTATTAAATTTACAATACCTAATGTAAAACATTCAAATACCAATGTGCTATTAAATGGGGAGGAGTTGAGTCTTGTGGATACCACTATTTTTCTCGGTATTACTATTGACGTGAAACTTCAATGGGGCCCCCATATATCTAAATTAGCAAGCAGACTTAGTTCTGCAGCATATGCTGTAAGAAAGATTAGAAGTCTCACAGATGTTGAGACAGCTAGATAAGTGTATTTTAGTTACTTTCATAGCGTAATGTCTTATGGAATTTTGCTATGGGGTAATGCGACTGATATTGAAGCAATATTTGTTTTGAGAAAGAGAGCCGTTCGGGCGAATTATAACCTGAATTGTAAAGAGTCCCTCAGACAAAAATTTTAAAAAATAAACATATTAACTTTGGGATTGCAATATATTTATGAAAATGTAATGTATGTACATAAAAACATAAATAGCTTTAATAAGAAAAAGGATGTGCATATTTTAAACACTAGGAACAAACATAAGCTTGTAATACCAGTTACTAGACTCCACAGAATCAGTAATTCATTTATGGGGCAATGTATACGCTTTTACAACAAAATCCCAGAACATATTCAAAGTTTATCAATAAACAAGCTTAAAAGTTTTATTAAAGAAAAACTGTACAAAAAGGGTTATTATAATATCAAGGAATACATGAATGAAAATAACCCCTGGGAATAAGGTGATCGCCATCATGCTGGTTCTATTAAAAATCATTTAAAAATTGTATAAATGAAATTATTGTTAAGTGAAATATGCTTGAAAAAAAGAAGTCCCGCCGGGTTTCTTGCTGGTTCTTCCCAGGACAGAGGTATTTTCCGAACCAATGGTAAATAAAAAAATGACTTTCAATAAGAATTATGTAGTAATCAATATTGAATAAAAAATTATTCTATTCTATTCTATTCTATTGAAAAAGCGATCGAGCTGAACCATGGCTCCAAAGTCTTTGCCAGGGATCTGTCTGCCAGAAAGAGCCAATTGTTAAAACTGAAGACCGAATGTGGCAGCATCGTTTCCGGGACACCTGAGATTTTGAGTGAGATTGAGAGTTTCTATGGGCAGCTGTACACGTCATCGTTGGAGCCACACGCAAGTGTGACTAACAAGTCCAAGAGGGAATCTTATCCGACACTATTCCGAAGATATCCTGGAAGTCAGTCTGAACGAGATTAGAATGGCTCTCCAGCACCTTAAAAACGGCACATCCCCGGGCGAGGATGGAATTACAGAGGAGCTTCTGGAAGCGGGTGAAAAACCGGTACTTGAAGTCCTTCGGAAGCTCTTTAATTCCGTCCTCCAAGGTGGCACTACTCCCGAGGGGTGGAGCAGAAGTGCGGTGGTCTTGTTCTTCAAGAAAGGCGACAACGCTCTCTTGAAGAACTACAGACCGATTTCCCTTCTGAGCCGCGTCTAAGTGCTGTTTTCGGGAGCCATTACGAACCGTCAGACAGACTTGACGACTTCCAGCCTCCCGAACAAGCTGTTTTCCGAAAAGGCTTTACTACCATAGACCACATACATACCCTGCGGCAGATTATAAAGAAGACAGAGGAGTATAATCTGCCACTTTGCCTTGCGTATGTGGACTATGAGAAAGCCTTTGATTCCGTCAAAATTTGGACGGTGCTGCAGTCCCTTCAAAGGTGCCAAGTTGACTGTCGGTATATCGAAGTGCTAAGGTGTTTGTACACTAGAGCTACGATGGCTATCCGAGTACAGAATCAGAGTACTAAATCTATCCAACTGCAGAGAGGTGTAAGACAGGGTGACGTTATATCCCCGAAACTCTTCACCGCTGCATTGGAAGACGTTTTCAAGCTACTGGACTGGAAAGGATACGGTATTAACATCAATGGCGAGTACATCACTCACCTTCGATTTTCTGACGATATAGTCCTTATGGCAGAATCGCTGTAGGATCTAAGCACTATGCTCAATGACCTCAATAGTGTCTCCCAACGGATAGGTCTTAAGATGAACATGGACAAAACAAAGATCATGTTTAACGTCCATGTCACACCTATGCCGGTAGTTGTTGGGAGCACTAAGCTCGAAGTTGTTGACGAGTATGTTTACCTGGGACAAATAGTCCGACTAGGTAAGTCCAACTTCGACCGAGAGGTCAATCGACGGATTCAACACGGCTGGGCAGCGTTCGGGAAACTACGACACATCTTCTCGTTAGACATACCTCAAAACGAAATTGTACAACCAGTGCGTGTTGCCAGTGATGACCACGTTTCAGATCCGTAAATCTGAAACGTGGTCCTTCACTGCTGGCCGGATGAGGAAGCTCAAGGTCACTCAGCGAGCTATGGAGAGAACTATGCTCGAGGTTTCTCTGCGTGATAAACTTAGAAATGAGTATATCCACAGTAGAACCAGAGTAACCGACATAGCCCAACGGATTCGTAAGCTGAAGTGGCAGTGGGCCGGCCATATAGCTCGAAGAACCGACAAACGCTGAGAAAGAAAGGTTCTCGAGTGGCAGCTTCGTACCGGTAGGCGAAGTGTAGGGCAACCCCCCACTAGATGAAGTGACGACCTGGTAAGACATGCAGGAAGTCGATGGATGCAGGTAGCTCAGGACTGTGCTTTCTGGCATTCCTCGGGGGAGGCCTATATTCAGCAGTGGACTTATGAAAGGCTGTAATGATGATGATGATGATGATGAGACTGAAATACGAGCACGGAGGTCTTGGCGAGCACCTCTGAATTCACGGCAACGTCAGCGACGGAAATTGCATTGGTCTTAGCTCCGACAAAATAAACAAGAAGAGGAGGCAAACATTTGGCATAACTGTCTCTTCGTTGACGAATCGCGAATCTGTACTCATCCAGATAACCGGATGATCCAGATAAATGGAATTACGATTGGAACTAGAATGCCTTTGATTTCGTATCAAAGCTCCATGACTGCAGATTGTAACTATCTGCAGTCACAACAAACAGTCACTATTGATGGAATTGTCAGACCATTCCGAGTAAACTATGGGCACTAATTCGTACTGGTCGATAAAAATGCGCGCGCACATCGTGCTGAATGAGTCAATGCTGCTTTCCAAGAATACGACATCACAAAGTTAGACTGGCCTGCCGGCTCGCCTGACTTAAAACCAATATAGCACGCGTGGGATTTTCTTAAGCGAGTTGTTTGGAACCGTCAGCCAACTCCCTAGACAGTGATCAGCGAAACTGCTATTCAAAAATGGGACAGGTTACTGCAAGAAATGCTGGATAACTTGATCCTCAGCGTGCCTAGGAGGATCTCCGCATGTGTTCGAGCCAGGGGAGGAGTTATATTGTATTAAATAAAAACCTTCTATTAATAAATTGTTGTATAAGTTTGGTTAAACGATCTTTCCATTAGGATTAAGTTACTCAATTTTTCTTATTAAAAAATAAAATAAAAGTTTTATTTTTATAATTTCAAACAGTGTATTTCTATTTAAAAAATATATATATAACATAAATACCAACAAATGCTGCTAAATAAGATTACCATATACTCTTTGAAGATTGCCGTGAGACACGGCTTAAATGAGGATGGCCGAATGTTATCAGTTATTGTTACATAATTTTGTCATGATAAATTAAAATTTAAAAAATATATCAACTTTTGCTAGTGATCACAAACTTTTTTGATGTGTCTATATTTATGAAACAACAATATTAGTGGGTACATTTTTCACAACAGGAATTCCTGAAGTTCGACCGCTTGAACACCGAGATCATGACTACAATTACTGTTATTAAATATCAATAAAATATATAATAATAACAAGAAATTTGTTTTATTTCTTAGTTATAAATTATAATACTTTAACTGTTACACGGCGACGGAAAATATCGAGTGGAAACTTGCATACCTGTGAATTCTCCAAAACGATCTCAAGTCCGCACTTGGCCAAAGTGGCGGACTATGGTCTAAACCCTCTTGTGCTCAGCAATGAGCCGGCAATGGGTTGAGATGGTGAACTGTTAAATTCTGTATAATAATTAGTTGTATATTCATTGTTCTATACTAATATGTTATGAATATGTTGTCACCTATTTCCGCGGTAAGTTTCTTAAGTGGCAACAGTAAGTTCTCCACAAGCGACTTTGTCAACTGAACTGTAAAGTTGGTGGCACCATAAATATTTTGTGTTGTCATGTATGTAGATTACAGCAACCACTTACCATCAGGTGGACTGTGTGCTTGTTTGTCACTCTATTCTATAAAAAAAAGATTGAAATGTTAAGTGGTCACATTTGGTCTTTTTAAACGACGCAAAAAATAATAGTCTTATATTTGTATCTTTTGTAATAGATAGTACGTGTGAAGTTAGTTCACAAGACGTCACTAATCTATAGCTTAGCGGAAAATGAAACCAATGAGAGAGCTATGTCTGCGTGGATGAAAATATCTCGAAATCATGATGTGAAAGTGAAGTCTACCACTGCGCACTGAAGCAGGATCTTCATGATGCCGTGTAGCGATTACGTAAGCGTATCCACTATCCCACAATTAAGAGATACATGACAGTATTTTTCTGATCACAACTTAATAAGCATAATAAAGAAATGCGGTTGCCAATTCCGTCTGCCAAGTGAGGGAACTATAGCAAATATCCCCCTATGAGGCACTCTATAAGGGAGGCCTAAGTTCGTCGCCGTTTACTGATTTACCTTACCGTAAATTCTAGTCTGATGATAATTTTATTCACAAAATTCTTCAGAATATGCTGAACTTGGGATTTATAACACAGTTGAAGCACTTGTTCCATCGTTTCCACAACAGACAACATTGTTTATATAAACTGTAGTTTCCACTAATAATATATATGCGCAGAGATTTAGTACACAGAATTTCACGACTTTTACGTATAAAAGTAAACTTCAAACTATTATTTATACGATTGCGAAAGATCAAAAATGTGGATGCGGTCAAGTTTCCGCCAAAACTCATCGAAATTTGTTATTTTGTTGACATTTATGGTTAGAATTTCCGACAAGGCGGCCCCATATTTCATCGGAGACTAGCCATCTGCACAGAATAGGATTATAGTGCCAGCATATATGCGCAACCACACGCTCTTTCTGTTCCCTTACTCTCACTCTTATAGTCGGATGGTACGATAAACCGACACGATCGCAGTCGCAGTTCAGGCGTAGGACCAACGGCTTTACGTGCTTTTCGAGGCACGGGGGTGAGACACCGCCAACTTCCTAACTGCGGTCTACTACTGTAAATTTCTTGACAGAAATACTCAATAAGTGATTTTGTAACCCTACCCGGTATTCGAGCCCAGGGCCTCATGATCAGTCACGTTTACGACCTCAAGACTAACGAGGCAGTTAGAATAATGGTAATGAAACATCCAAATACTACTCCCGTCGGAGAATAGTATTCCTTGTTCTAACATGTTGAATAAAACCATTCTTAATAAATCCAATGTAAAAGAAAGAAAGTATGAAAACCAGATTAGATTTATACATGGTAGAGCGATTCCGCAGCTATATTATTAGTATAGTTGTCGCACGAATGGGTCGGCTTGACCGGGTAAGGAACACGCTCTTACAGAATACCAGCGTAAAATAGCAGGTTAACACTGCTGTATTTCGTATAGTGAGTATAGAGAACCAGAGACCTTTTTACTGGAAATTAGGCATCCCATCTTAGTCCTCACGAGTGAAAACGCATTCGCATTTTGATTCTTTATTGAGAATAGATATAGATGTCTATGGGTCATAGCAACCACCTACCATCAGGTAGACTGTGTGCTCGTTTGTCACCCTATCCTATAAAAAAAGATAATAATTCATTATATTTTTTGTAATTTAATTAGAATTAATACAAGCTACTTTTACCTTCTACTTACTTTTTATTTTGCAATAATCCTTGTTTTATTATTTCCACTCGTGATATATAAAAGGCTCCAGTTTCTATTAACTCACCATTCCAATCTTGTCTGCGAGGTCTGCTGTCGTAATTAAAATTTATTGGAATTAAGCTTCCATTCATGAATTTCCAACGGAGCTTATAACTCCTAAAATTTACAATGTTTGCCTCTTATTTTGGCGACAACCAGTAATCTAATATATAAAAAAATAATTTTTGTTTGTTCGTAATTTATGCGCTGCCATACCGTTCATCAGATTGCGCTAAAACTTTGTCAAGTCATTGCTTCCGCTTGCGGAAAGGTTATAGGTATAGCACAATTACATTACAGAAGGTGGCGCAAGTATCGTACCGACAAATTTATTTTGGTTAAGTTATATATCATTTAACTTCAATGAATGTATTACTATTTACAAGACGACATCTTACCTTATAACTGAAAACACACAATCGTAAGGTCTCGGATGCTGAAGTTTCCTTAAGGCCTCATGTAAGTCTGAGTATCGAAGAAATGGCGAAGTAGCTTGTAATAAAACTATAATTTTAGCGAGTGGCATAGAATGAGCAAATTCTTCTACACCCCAAATAGAAGGCGCAAAATGAGAAGCTGTTATAGAACTGCGACGAAATACAGATGCACCATCTAATAAAGATTTTTAACATATTAACAATGCCAATAATTTGAAAATCATAAATAGCAAATATTATACTTACATTTCAGAGCTTCTAACGCTATTAATGGATGATCCGTGGAAACAGTAATATTCAGTAATCCAGCTTTTTTTGCAGTTAAAATGGATCGAGCAACCAAACTTAAACCACCTACTGTCTGCAGATTTTTCAACGGTACTCCTTTGGAACCACCTCTGGCTAGAATAAGTACAACGGTATCTTCATTGCATGATATCCAACTAAAACTATTATGAATCCTTTAATTAACAAGTTATTTTAAAAAAAAAATTACATTTTTAAGTATATAAAAAGAAACATACAAAATGAACAATAATACCATTATTCGCATTTTAACTTTAAAACATTTACTGCTTCGTATTTTGATATCCTCACAAGATATGTAAATTTACAAATGAACTTGGCGACGACCGTCCTCACTCATCTATCGTAATGGGTAACTTCCGCTATTCCAAATGGATTACAATCTGTCCCATTGGTACATATCACATTTTGTGTGATACAATATTATGCCGATAAGCGGTGGGAAGCGATTTTGGTTGTTTTGTAGTTCTAAAAAGCATAATTTATTAAAAAAAAATATTTTTAATGTGGCTTGTTAATTACAACTACCGTTTTCATATGCTCAGAAATCATGAAAATTTAGTCCAATAAATTTGGAGAAAAAAATTCACCCCAAAAAGGTGGATAATACGGGTGAAGTTTTTAATGTAACTATTTAGACGACATTCGAGCTGTTAATATTTTTTAGTCCACACAAATGGGTCAAAATATTGGACTTTTAATAAAAAGTAAAAGCTGACTTCCATAGTGCGTAATAACTTCGGAAGTCGGGGCTTTAATACTTTTATACACTATGTATTAGCATTTTAATTGAAAACGGTTTTTACTTTTTATTAAAAATCTAATTTTTTCATTCATCATGCTGGGACATGCGGGAACATAGTAAAAAAATCAATTAAAAAAATCTGTACAGTGTGCTTAAACTAAATCTCTACAATATCCAACATTTGTGAAGTAAAAACAAAGGTCGGGGAAAAAGTTTCTCCGTATTTTGTTGGCATTGAGTTATACAAAACTGAGAAGCAACCACATTGCCGCGCGTCGAAAAAAGTGTAACCACTATCCAAAATTTTAAAGTAAACATATATCTGTCTCACTTACACAAGTCGCGGAAAACAATATCGTCCCTAAAATTAGATAAAGATAGACACACAACCATGCAGTGACGGGTTGGTGTTGCATACTTTATGAAATTTTATCCAAAATTAGCAATATAAAGGAGTTTTTTTTTAAAGTTGCAGTAAATTGTTTTTATTTTCAATTTGTATATTTTCTTATTAGATGAACAGAAGTAAGCATAACTAATGAAATAAAAGAAGTTTTTATATATAATTTTTATTGAACTAATAAATCAAACAAAAAATAAAGCAAATAAAAAAAACAATTTAAGGTTTCTTAACCGAGATCTGTGTTGAATATGCATAAGTTGTGAAATCATCAGCAAGTTTTTGTCTCTTAAATTTAGTCTCATGACATTAGCTACAAAAACTTTGGTTATCAATAAATTTCGTTGATTTTCTTGTTTATAGAATTTCCATACTACTTAACAACTTTAAAAAGTTTTTATATTTTTTTTTTGCAACAATACTGTGGATAGTTAATGGATTCAGGCGTGACTCTGCGGAAGTTTATTTGTAAGATAATATAAATGGTTTTAATCTGTAATACTAATCTGCTTAAATATTCATAATAGTCCATGATCTCAAACTCCGCTATGAAGCATCAGTTTGTTATATAATTGCCTTTTGGATTCTTTTTTGTGTGTTTGAGTGTATAATTTACTTTCGTGGTACAATCTTATAATTTTTAAGTACTTATAAATAATGGCATTAATCAATAAAAGGGAATGATCAACTTGTATTGAAGATAAATGATCTCCCGGGTGTATTGCAAATTCTTTTAATAATTTATTTCCTTGAAGCTCTTTTAATGTTCTTGTAGCTAATGTCATAAGACCAAATTTAGTAGACAAAGACTTAGTTTCGGAAAGTTTGAATTGCAAATTTATTTATATAAAATAAAATAATAAAATATAATTAATAGACCATTCATGAATAAACTAAAATAACTATACTTATCTTCACGCACAATCCCTGACGGGGTAGCCAGGGAGAACAGATCGCCAAGTGTCACGATCCTTACATACCTCTTTATACAAAATAATAATTAATTATTATTATTTTGTATAAAGGTTGAAACGTAGTTTTATTTTTAAACAAACAATTTTACTTGTTTATTTTAAAACAAAATTAACTTATTCCATAAATTATTTAGTCTCCCATTAATGTGGAAAAATCACAAAGGCGGAAAAGTGGCAACATTGAAGCTAAATTGCAATATTCGATATTATATTTAATTTTTTTTCGTTAGTATGAATATATAAATTAAAACTTACGTGTGGGAAGTGATTCCGCTTGATTTATTATGTTTTTATGACCTTGAATCGCATTCTTTCACTACGCATTTACCCATTTTTTGTCGTGAATCGTTCGGTTTAACTCGGACGGCGTCACATTGTAAACTGAACCGACGTTCGCTGGGCATATGGCTGTGGCCATATGTGAACTGGCAACGCTTTGGCGCGGCAATTACTTATCTAGTGTAACATATAAATCAATGTTTGTTGGTATAAAATTGAAGAAAAATCTCATTACTTGTACAGTTTGTATTTGGCTGGTTTTAACATCAATGCATATAGGACATTAAGAAAAAGAAAAATAAAAAGAAAAATCACTTCTCCCGCCATTTTTCAATTGTTTTATGCCCGACAAAATGAGTTAATCTAATTAAGAAATTCTATACATTCTGATGTTTTATTACAGAAAAGGGAAAAATGCGATTCAAGCCACAAAAAAATAATGGCATTTATTCACCTAATGCAGTAAGAGTAGAACAAAGTTGGTTCAAGCGTTTTCAGTCCGGGAATTTTGATTAGGATGTCAAAGATGCAGCTTATCATACGGATAAAGTCGATGCCATTTTTGAAAAAGTAGTGCAAGATTGACATATTAGTAATTACGCCTTAGCCGAGAAATTGAGAATTAAACGCAAAACTGTTTTGACCCATTTCAAAAGTCTGGCCGTACAGAAAAGCTGAAAAAGTACCAACGAGGTCACTGAAAGAAACTTAATGAATCGTGTACTCATTTGCGATTCTCTATTGAAACGTAATGAAACCAAACCGTTTTTGAAAAGATTGATTACTGGTAATGAAAAGTGCATCACCTACGACAAGAACATGCGTAAAAGATCATGGTCAAAGGGTAGTCAAGCTCCACTGACTGTAGCGAAACCCGGATTAAGACGCAATAAGGTGATGCTGTGTGTATGGTGGGATTGCAAGGGTATCGTTTATTATAAGCTATTATCGCCGGGCAAAATCATCGATTCGGATCTCTACTACCAACAACTAATGAGACTCAAGCAAGAAATTGAGAACAATAGGCCGAAATGGATCAACAGAAAAGGAGTGGTCTTTCATCATGGGATTGTTATATTATAACTCCTAACTTCCGTTCCGCACCGCCGCAGAACCGTATGCGGGGTACCGGGGGTAATCCAATGACGAACGCACACTTGTTAAAAGATATATCTCACAGTGTGAAAGCCAATCGCGGAATATAATTTATATTTCGGGATAAAATATTGTTACGAGCTTGGGGTTCGAGACAATTAAAAACTGCCGATTGAATTACCAAAATTTACACTTTAATTACACAACACTAATTACAATCTAAAACCACACTAATAATAAAACACAATCACTTTAGTTCGCAGTTATTTCGCTTCGAAGTATTCTCTTGTATCGCCAATTCAATACTGACTCGGTCGTGGTCTATACCAGCCTTATATAGGGCCTCAGATAGTTTCCAGAACATTCTACTGTAGCGACATCTAGAATGTTCGAGTACACACCGGTTCCGAAATTTTTGAAAGGATCTTGAATCTCCTAGTTCTGCTACTCGACACTAGAGGGCGCTAGTGTAACTAGTGTTGCCATGTACAAAACATTAATAGTGGCGCGTAACACTGCTCCCTCCTAAGACATGCTCGTCCCGAGCATTATTGGCCCCGTAGTAACGCGCCAGTCGATCCACATGGACGATCTTAGGAGTACCTCTGGCACCATTCTGCATCCGGTAGGTTACGTCATTGATCCTTGTCACAATCCGGTACGGTCCGTCCCATTTAGCTTGAAGCTTAGGAGATTTCCCTTTGCTGCGAGATGGATTGTGTAACCGCACTAGTGAACCTTCGTCAAACCCTTTGTTGTTCATTTTGCGGTCATACCGTGTTTCCATCTTCTCAGACGTTTGCTGGCCCGACTGTCTGACGTGCTCATAAATGTCATTCATTTTGTTCCGCAAGTCATTTGCATAATCGGTTATACTGCGTGGGGCATCAGGTGGTATTCCGGTGATCAGGTCTGCAGGCAGCCGTAATTCTCTCCCAAAGTTTACGAAAGCTGGCGTCACTGATGTACATTCGTGAACAGCGCTTCGATATGACAACAAAAACGATTGTATGTGCCTGTCCCAGTCTCGTTGCTGCTTTTCCACAACTTTTGCCAGGTACCTTTCCAATGTCTGATTAAATCATTCTACCATTCCATCAGATTGTGGGTGGTAATAAGTTGTTCGTGTTTTATGAGTACCCATAACTCGGCAAGTTTCCTGGAATATTTGAGACTCAAAATTCCTTCCTTGATCGCTGTGAATTTCTAAGGATACTGCAAAACGACAGAAGACTTCATGAACTAGTTTATCTGCAACTGTTGAAGCTTCTTGATTTGGAATGGCGAAGACTTCTGGCCACTTAGTGAAGTAATCCATTATAACCATGAAATACTTGTTACCACTTTCACTTTCCGGAAACGGCCCCGCAACGTCAATGGCTATCCTCTCCTATGGTGCAACAACATTGTACAATTTCAATGCGCCTCTACTACGAGTTTGAGGTCCCTTTACAGCCGCACAACTTGTACATTTGCGGCACCAGTCCTCGACATCGTCACGACAGTGGACCCAGTAAAACCGTTCTTGGATCTTCAGTAGAGTTCGTTTAACTCCCAGGTTGCCTCCTGAACAACCACTATGGTACAACTGTAGAACATCCGGTACTTTAGCCTTAGGAACAACCATTTGCAAATGACATCTGTCTCCCCGACCACTTTCCCATTTACGGCACAGGACTCCATCCTGAATCAGCAAGCTGTCCCATTGGGCCCAATAACTTTTCGTGGTCGAACTCATTGCTGAGACGTCGTTCCACTTGGGCTTAGGAGCACTGGCCTTCATCCATTCCAGAATCGGCTTAATGTCCGAATCTTCCTGCTGTGCATGTTTTAAGCTGTCCTTCCACTCATTGCTGAGCTGGTCTGTCCTGAGCATCCTCACAGATACCACTTCCTTACCCTCTTGCCTAGTACAATGCTTGCAATCTTCAGGGCAAGGTCTTCTTGACAATGCATCTGCATTGCCATGAGATTTCCCGCTGCGATGTTCGATCACAAAGTCGTATTCCTGCAGTAGTTCAATCCATCTCGCAACTTGTCCTTCCGGATTTTTGAACTGCAATAGCCATTTCAGTGCAGCATGGTCAGTTCGTAAGCGGAATTTCCGCGCCAGAAGATATTTGCTAAAATGCTGCAAGGACTTTACCACAGCAAGCAATTCCTGCCTTGTGACACAATAGTTCCTTTACGGCTTTGACAACGACTTGCTGAAGTACGCTATCACAATCTCTTGATCACCATTCCGTTGAGACAACACACCGCCAAGTCCTATATCACTTGCGTCTGTGTCAACTATGAATTCCTTGCCCGCATCAGGGTACCCCAAAATAGGTGTTTTGCACAGACGGTTCTTGAGCTCCTGGAATGCAATATCGCAACCTTCATCCCAGCAAAAAAGTCGCTTCTCCTCGGTTAGTTTGTGCAGAGGTTTGGCTATATCTGCAAAGTTCTTCACAAATCGCCGATAATAAGAGCACAAACCCAAAAATGCTCTAACCTGTGTCTTGTCTTTTGGAACCGGCCACTCTTTAACAGCGGCAATTTTCTCTGGATCCGTGCGGATACCTTCTTCCGACACTACATACCCCAAAAAGCTAACTTGCCGTTTGAATAGTGAGCACTTCTTCGGACTCAACTTGAGGTTGGCACTCTGGATCTTCATGAGCACGCGTTCCAGGTTTTGAAGGTGTTCCTCAAACGTACGGCCTACGATGATGATGTCATCCAAGTAGACCAGACAGGCATCTCCAACTAGCCCGGTAAGTACAAGCTCCATCAACCTTTCAATGTTGCTGGAGCATTGCACTATCCAAACGGCATGACTTTAAATTGCCACATACCCTTTCCTGTGGAGAATGCAGTTTTCTCCTTGTCCTTAGGGTCAATTTCAACCTGCCAGTAGCCACTTTTCAGGTCCAGCGTACTAAACCACTTTACGCCTGTAAGCATGTCCAGCGTGTCATCAATTCTTGGCAAGGGATAGCTGTCCTTCTTCGTAACGTCGTTCAGACGGCGGTAGTCAACACAAAACCGCATGCTGCCGTCCTTCTTCTTTACCAGTACTACAGGTGAACACCATGGACTAGATGAAGGTTCAATAACACCATCCTTAACCATTCCCTCAATCATGGTTTCCACTTTCTTTTCACGTGCTACAGGCAATCTTCTTGGCCGCTGACGAATAGGCAATTCTTATCCTGTGTTTATTTTGTGTTGAACTAAGCCAGTTTTTCCTATGTCACCTTCGTTTGACGAGAAAACATTGGCGTACTTGAGTAACAACTTCTTCGCCTTGACCATTTCATTTGGGGAGAGAACGCTGCGACAGTCTTCTAAAAGTGTGGTCACTCTCGTTTGTCCATCCTTACTGGGGGTCCCAGTCGATAGATATTCGCACCGACGCAACCAATCAACTTCCTCACTAGTACCAACCAATGTGCCTTTTCCTATAATCTGTTCCTGATCACAAAGGTTCAACACACGTACTCCTGAGATGTCGGTGGTTCTGACCAAAGTTCGAGCCACTTTCCATGGAAGGTCATTGTCTACCCTTTCCACGAGTACACAACGATGAGCTTGCCCAGGATTCCGAGGAATACTAACCGGCACAATCGTTTCCGATCTCGGCGGAAGTACAATCTTCTTAAGGCTGTACACATTCCCTGGTAACGCCCCTTCCACGAAAAGTTCCTCTTGTCCACATTTCAAAACATCTTGCTTAACGTCGATCTCACAACAATTCTTCCTCATAAAGTCTAGGCCCAGGATGCAGTCGTCCATTATATCAGCCACGATGACATTATGCAGGTAGATCATGTTGCCTAGCTTCAACTCCATCTCCTTCTCTCCACGGACGGGTATGCACTGACCAGTGGCTGTCACCAAATTAATGCGTTCTCGGTTGTATGCGGAGTCCCCAAGGAACTGACTTATAAGTTGGGAACTCACAACCGTGCGGGAGGCTCCAGTGTCTATGGTCATTTTACACGGCGTTCCGTTGACCTCGCCCTTGATGATTAGGCTTTTCCCATCATGGGTTTGTGAGATCGAAATCCTTGGGGCTCTTTTAACATCAGCCAGCACCCTCCAGTTTCCCTGCTGCTGCTGGGCGGTGCTGTTGCGGTGAGATCGATCACCTTCCCTTTCTGCAGTTCGCTTAGGGCAGCTGGATCGAAGATGGCCTCTTTCTCCACAGCTGTAGCACCTAGGGCTGTATCCTTTATTGCGGTCCTGAACTGTAGCTGCTGCAACCTCCCTGACGCGGTGGGAACGATGATTACGGCTTCCACCTCCAGTGCATGGGTCAAGGCGTCCTTAAGCGTCTCGTGGTGCCCCAGCCTCACAGCAGCTCTGACTTCAAGGTCGCGGATGCCGTCGATGAATGTCTGCACCAAGTTCCCTACAATGAGCGCAGGTACAGACAGTACGCTTTTCGAACCAGCTTCTCCACCTCAAGAACCCACTGCTGCAGGTTTTCGTTACTGCGTTGCACGCGATCTTTGAGCTGTGCACGAAAGACGTGTTCCAGGTGAGCGTCGCCGTATCTCGCCTCCAATGCCTCAAGGAGCTGCTCGTAAGTCACTTCCTTACCAAGAGCTTCCAGAACAGTTAAGGCCTGGTCGCGCAGGCCTAGGGTGAGAGCAGTCATGGCCTGACTTTTATTCCAGCCGTTTGCCTTCATGACAGCCTCGAATTGGATTTTGTAGGCCGACCAGGAAGAAGTCCCGTCGAACGGCGGCACTTTGAATCCACGTAGCGAAGGTGTTGTAGCTACCACAGGAGCTGTAACTCCATCCCCAATTTTGAGGTCGTCCAGCGTTTTCTTCACGTCAGCCATCACGTTGTCAACCCGATTGTTCACTGGGTCGATTCGGGTTTCAGCTTCCAACAGGCGGTTGTCATGTTGAGCCACCCTATCCTTCACCTCCTTTATCTCTTTCCCGAAGGTAGCATGAAGGTCCTTCCTGAGGAACATCTGCTCTTCCATACCACGCTGCAGCCGTTCTTCCAACCGACGGGTCTGTTCCTCCTGACGGCGAGCCTATTCCTCCTGTCGGTGAGCCTGATCCTGCAGCATCATCATCAGAGAACCTAAGTCAGGTGCTGCAGATGCAGGTGCTGCTGACGGGGCGGACTCCGTGGTCAGCAGCTGGCCCTCCGACGTTTGCTGCGTTGCATTACCAAATCGTCTCTGGTCCGTCTCCAGCTGGCGTTGACTTCGGGTACGGATACCCTCCATGTCGTCCTTTGGTAAAGTCGGCATGATTTGATCCCACTTCTGACACCAATTGTTACGAGCTTGGGGTTCGAGACAATTAAAAACTGCCGATTGAATTACCAAAATTTACACTTTAATTACACAACACTAATTACAATCTAAAACCACACTAATAATAAAACACTATCACTGTAGTTCGCAGTTATTTCGCTTCGAAGTATTCTCTTGTATCGCCAATTCAATACTGACTCAGTCGTAGTCTATACCAGCCTTATATAGGGCCTCAGATAGTTTCCAGAACATTCTACTGTAGCGACATCTAGAATGTTCGAGTACACATCGGTCCCGAAATTTTTGGAAGGATCTTGACTCTCCTAGTTCTGCTACTCGACACTAGAGGGCGCTAGTGTAACTAGTGTTGCCATGTACAAAACATTAATAGTGGCGCGTAACAATATATATTACATCCCATAGTGAAAAGCGAGCTTAAGAGTACAAATGTAGAGTGACATAAAGATGCAGGAAGTACCAAAAAGTATCGATATACAGGGTATTTTTGAAACGCTCCCGAAAACAAAGACAGATGATAGTAGATACTACACCTTAGCACATGGGTCACAAATAAATTTGATCCCGACGAAAAAAAAATCATCTATCACAACGTTTTATTAATTTTATTCACGCTCCATCATGTTAGTACATCGAAATGAAATGATAATATCATAAAAAAATCATGAAAATACTTAAACATAAAACCATCAGTGGAATTACTGAATTACAATCAGCTGATTAAGGGTCAATGTACGCGAGAACGCAGAATTCGCAGAGGTCGCGCGCCCACTAGCCTAATGGGCCATACCATATCACAATACCTAATAATTTACAACACTTGTCTTAATACCTAACCTACTATTTTGCCATTATGCTTGTCTCCACGTAGCCACTTTAATTCGAATTCACAGGTAAAATAACCCAAATAACTGGTTCGATTCCCCGCTAATGAAAAAAATACTTAAATGATATGTAACCAAGGTGCACCATGTTTTTTTTTTATACGATAAGGGTGACAAACGAGCATACAGTCCACCTAATGGTAAGTGGTTGCTGCGGCCCATAGACATCTACATCTATCCTCTATTACAAATCAAAATGTAGATGCGTTGTCACCCGTGAGAACTAAGATTGATTGCCTCATTTCCAGTAAAAAGGGCCTCCGGCCACCTGCACTCACCAAGCGAAACGCAGAGGTAAACTTCTACTTCATGCTGGTATTCTGTGAGGTGTTTTATTCATCGTGTAGGTATGTTTATTATTCGACGTATTCAGTTATGTACCTATTCAAATCATTTCAGTACTAAGTTACTTAAAAAAATTAGGTATGAAAAAGTTTACCGCTCTAAATCCTCCGTGGTGACGTGCTCAATGAAACCAGGCACACGTTGTTGCTGGTCTAATAACCAACGGCAGAAAACTCGCCGGTGGTCGTGATCGCCGGGAACTAAAGCTTGCACTTTGTACGCTTTGTTTGGGCGCATTCGGTTACAATTTAACACTTTGTGAACTGTACAGTATGACACACTTGTTCCATCCCGACGCCTTAACAATTTAGCGATACTTCGTGTACCTAGGTTCGGATTCCGGCGAACGACATTTAAAATGCGCTCCTCCGAGTGAACAGCCACTTGACTTCCACCTCCTGCCGCTACCAGAGCAATGGGCCGAATTTCCAACACTCGCTGAAATGCTGCTGTTATCAGTCAGCTGGATGTCGAGCGGTCGGGAATTTCTCTCGGTAAATTCGCAATGCATGCGAAGCATTCCTGCTAGCTTCTATAAACGTACGCGTTAGGCATTATAAAAACAAAACAAGAAACTTAAAACGTTACAACAAGGATAATATCATTAAGTAATAAATAGCAAGTTATAACAACAATCATTTAATAAACAACACAATTAAACTGTTTCTTTAGATAGTCAACACGGAACTGTTTTAAAAACTAAAATTATTAATCAAATACGCTAAAACAAATGCGCACAATGTAAAGTCCTTGACGCACTGGAGAACCTTCCACACACCGTTAATGCGTTATGTATGTTAAGACATCGTCAACGTTTATTATTTATAAGTTTTATCCCTACGACTAATTTTCATATGGAATTTAAAAGTTATGGTTGTATGGGTGTTTAGAGTGTCAATAAAAGTCACCACATATAACGCACAAAACGTTTATTGTCTACAAGTACACAGAACATTTAAGAAGGCGGATAATGTACACAGTGAAAACAAAGGAAAGACAATTTAACACAAACAATAGAACTTATATATATGTACCTCGCGACTACAATAATTATATTAATGAATACGATATTCCGGACAAGCGCACGAGTGACATGCATTCTACGTCGGTAGCAGCTGCGGACTGGCGGGGGGAATCCGCTCACGCGCAATTCGATTGAGGCGTGGCCGTTTGGCCTAGATACAGTCGTGCCATATGTTAGCTAGCAGTAGTAGCTGTACCATAGTATAAAGACAGCTGTACGCTCACTCGCTGCCGCGCTTTGAAGTTCCAGGTTCGATATGCTTCCACATCACCCCCCTCTAGAGACCGTGATACGGGCGATAATACTCAGGGAATTTTACTCTCCTTCCTGATTTTGTACATTTTATTACATTATCTTTACTACAAAAAATTATTGAAATTAATAAACGTACCTAATTGGGTACTCAGTACTCACACAATTATAAACACTATCTCATCGTTATCTTTGATTTTGTATAAGAAATGAAAAATTAAACTAAAAAATGAAACTTCGATAAATCGCTCAGTGCCTAGGTTCAAGGCCAGCGTTTTTACATGACGGGATCTATAAGCGTTCGACGTCCGCGAGGATATTGACCCTATTATTAGCTGATGTAATTTTTAAGTTTCATTGCTGGTTTTCTGTTTAAGTATTTTCATGATTTTTTTTATGAAATTATCATTTCATTTAGATGTACTAACATGATGGAGCGTGAATAAAGTTAATAAAACGTTGTGAAAAGATGATTTTTTTTTCGTCGGGATCAAATTTATTTGTGACCCATGTGCTAAGGTGTAGTATCTTCTATCATCTGTCTTTGTTTTCGGGAGCGTTTCAAAAATACCCTGTATATCGTATCGATATGTATCGTATCGATATTTTAAGATAATATTCATATCGATTTCTATAAATCTGTGAAATTTTCTAAAAAATTTTGAAGGGAAAATTTTTTTAGCGGCGTTGTGCACTTGTTTTGTAATGCTTAAAAAATGTTAAACTCGTGTCAGGTCACGTGTCCTGATCGAAAATTCGTAAGACGGACAGAGAGTAGATAGCCGGCGCGGCGTAGGAGAGGAAGTAAGTTAGGCTTAATTAATTTTCATTTATTAATTAATATAATTTTATTATTAAGATTAGGTTTCGATCGAGTCTACTGTACTACTTGACGAAATTATTAATATAGATACATATGTACCTACACATCGTAGATGTAATATTTGTAATATGTTTATACTTTATAGCATTAACCTATATTTTCATAACATTACAATAAGTACATGTGCGGTGTATGTTTACCAAATAAATAATTTCGAATGAAAATAAATGAAATAAGATAATAAATAATAATCTCCGCCATTCCAAAATATCAAAAATCCACAACGTTAATATTCAAGTTTTCACTTCTGCCGGCACTCCCGGAGTGCAACCCGTCGTTTTTTTTAACTGAAGTCGGTTAGAAGAAGATTCTCAATTCAAGTGTATTTTTTGTATGTATGTTACGCGATATCTTCGCAGAGTGTGAACCAATTTAGATGATTCTTGTTTTATAAAATAAGTTTTACTTGAAAGGGTGGTCTTTACTTCAAGTGTATTTTTTTTTATTTCTTTGAATCCCACTGTAGCTAAATTTAGAAGATGCCGGCTTGTACAATGGTAGTATAGAATTCTTGAGAAACATTTGAAAATGAATTGGCTCCCAATACAAAAAAAAAAGACAAACGCAAAAGACAGGAATACAATAAATAACATTTTTACGAGAAATTAAAAATATAACCAATTGCGACAATGTTATATTTTTATTGATTAAACATGGATAAACGCCAACCACCCTCTGCCGCAGACATAAACATATGACATGTGCCCGTAGAAAAGGTGGGCGCGTCATAACTTGCCATGCGGGATCCGCCGGAGGAGGATTTGTAGAAAATACAACTACTACATAAGGGATGACTGGTCTAAAGTGATGGAGAAAACAAAGAAAATTGTTATCGACGACTAAGAGAAAGACATTTATTTTGAATGCACTATAGAAAGTGAAATAATATTAATGTAAACAACGATGATGACGACGATAGCTCAATTAGTTAAAGTGAAAGTGATTAAATAAATTTGTATTTAATCTTGTGTAGTTTTTAATTTATATAATTTTATCTCTATATTTTATATAATTAGCAGAAACCAATAAATTTGAAAAATCTGCTAAATTTTGTATTTTGAGTTATCTCTTTCCAATTTATTCTGGTATCAATCTAGATGAGGTGCGACACATACGTTCGGAATTCCGTTCCGGATTCCGTTTGGGAACTCCGAACGAGTCGGCCACATACCTGCTGAATCCCGTTTTGCTAGAAAAATTTTAAACGGAAAACTACCGTACGGGTGTGACGTGCCCTTGACTTTATATGGACTTTCTGCATTCGGAATTCCTTGTATTTAGTGGGCCTAATATTGTGAATGATTATCATCTCTAAAGAATCGATGTTGATATCTCTTAAGAATCGAATATTACTGGTACCGATTTTTCGGTTGGAATGCCTATAGATCCTCAATCTACGCTATAGACCAATAAATGTGACAGCTGTCAAAAGGATTTTTTTAGATTTGGTGGAGAATAGACAAAGAGTATAATAAGTATATACAGGAAAGAATGGAGATAATTTATAGTTTAGTTCACTGAGTATTTTTTTTATGATGGGATGGGCAAGAGAAAAAAATCGATATATTATATTGAATTGATATTTTTAAACAGTATCGATATATATCGCGTGATAATAATCGATATATCGTCATCATTTGCATGATGTAAAGATAAGGTCCAAAATTTCATATTACTGACCGTTAGACGACAAAAAAACGAGAACCAACCACACATTTGTACCTACTTTTGTTTTTACATGTTTTGTCATTAATACAACATTTTAAAATATATCCAAATTGATATGAATTCGATACTCTAAAATAAATATCAATATATCGCGATATAAAATATATATCGATATTTATATATATATATATATATATATATATATATATATATATATATATATATATATATATATATATATATGACAGAGTAGGGCCACCATAAGAGTTTTTAAAAACTATGACGTCATCATCGATGACGTCATTATTATGATCTCTAGGTTCACTCATTATTGTTTTTATAATAAAACTCACTACACGTATTTGATCTTAACTAGTTTTACTAATCACAATTAACAATTATTCACAATTAACGATTATTCACTATTAACAATTATTCACAATTAACGAACTCAACTAGGTCTGAACAGCTCGACTGCACGAACAAGAATGAATGCTGCCCAAGCCGCCGCACGCCTTTTAAACCGAACGCAAGCGTGCGGAAGCTATCCCTACTTCCTGCGTCTTGAGAATAATTACCTTCTAAATTGTTACAGCGATAACCTGCATTTAATTATATTTTGAATTAAATCATTTTAAAATATTTATAAGTAACAATAATCAACTAATTTTAAAATAAAAACAAAATGTTATAAACAATCAAGTTATAACGTTATTTCTGCAGTTGAAATAACGCGTATTAATTTTTAACACGATAATAATTGTTTAAGTAATGCGCTGATACGTCGCTTATACTTTGTTGCGCCGATACGGCCATTCTGATTGGTGGTGCGTGCTCAGCACCTACCAATTTTATTCTTACAGCTTTACTGCTGTTTTGTTTATTTATTTGTGTTTCGACCATACATCACGTCTACACACATAATTCTCGTAGTCTCGTAGAATGGAAATGGAGGATGCTGTGCTCTGGGCGGTCCTGTTCGCCGTGGTACACAGGGGCTCTATATGAATTAGGATTAGGTCGATGCTGTGTTATACACAGTGGCTCAATTTTATTCTTACAGCTTTACTGCTGTTTGTTTATTTATTTGTGTTTCGACCATACATCACGTCTACACACATAATTCTCGTAGTCTCGTAGAGTGGAAATGGAGTGATGCTGTGCTCTGGGCGGTCCTGTTCGCCGTGGTACACAGGGGCTCTATAGGAATTAGAATTAGGTACAACAGAGTCTTTGAATTCTTCTCCAACTGTCGCCGAGTCATTACTCAAACAGAATGTTAATATCTGTTTAAAAGAATTTAGATTTGAAAAAGTATTACCGCAAGATATTGTAAAATACTTCAAAACCATTGATGTAAAGAAAACCGCAGATTTGTGGGGGATTTCCGTGACAGTTATTGCGTCCATAATAGATTTAATTGCACCTCATCTTGCTATTATTTTTAATACTTGTATCGATTCTGGTGTGTTTCCTGATTTAATGAAGTATAGTAAAGTAATACCTTTATTTAAATCTGGTAGTACATTGGACCCCGCTAATTTTAGACCTATTTCTGTACTACCAACTCTTAGTAAAATTTTTGAAAAAAATATTTTGGATCAATTGTTAATTTTTTTTAATACAAATAAATTACTTCATAAAAACCAATTTGGATTTACAAGGGGTCGCTCGACGTCTGACGCCGGCGTTGAGCTTATGAAATATATTTTTAATGCCTGGGAGAATTCACAGGATGCCTTAGGTGTTTTCTGTGATCTTTCCAAGGCTTTCGATTGTGTTCATCATGAAACATTAATCAGGAAACTACAACATTACGGTGTAAAAATCATATTTAAGTAACAGAACTCAAAAAGTCGTGATAAATGGTAAAGGTTCCTCCGGATCGGTAGTATCAATGGGCGTTCCTCAGGGCTCGATTCTTGGCCCATTCCTGTTTTTAATCTATATTAATGACTTACCTTATCTTGTAGGGGACAATCACGATATAGTATTATTTGCTGACGATACCTCATTAATTTTCAAACTCAAACGGCAGTTAATTAATTATGACGATGTAAATAATGCTCTATCGAAATTAGTACATTGGTTTAACGCCAACAATATGCTCTTGAACGGCAATAAGACAAAGTGTATTAAATTTACAATACCTAATGTAAAACATTCGAATACCAATGTGCTATTAAATGGGGAGGAGTTGAGTCTTGTGGATACCACTATTTTTCTCGGTATTACTATTGACGCGAAACTTCAATGGGGCCCCCATATATCTAAATTAGCAAGCAGACTTAGTTCTGCAGCATATGCTGTAAGAAAGATTAGAAGTCTCACAGATGTTGAGACAGCTAGATTAGTGTATTTTAGTTACTTTCATAGCGTAATGTCTTATGGAATTTTGCTATGGGGTAATGCGACTGATATTGAAGCTATATTTGTTTTGCAAAAGAGAGCCGTTCGGGTGATTTATAACCTAAATTGTAAAGAGTCCCTCAGACAAAAATTTAAAGAAATAAACATATTAACTTTGGCATCGCAATATATTTATGAAAATCTAATGTATGTACATAAAAACATAAATAGCTTTAATAAGAATAAAGATGTGCATTCTTTAAACACTAGGAACAAACATAAGCTTGTAATACCAGTTACTAGACTCCACAGAATCAGTAATTCATTTATGGGGCAATGTATACGCTTTTACAACAAAATCCCAGAACATATTCAAAGTTTATCAATAAACAAGTTTAAAAGTTTTATTAAAGAAAAACTGTACAAAAAGGGTTATTATAATATCAAGGAATACATGAATGAAAATAACCCCTGGGAATAAGGTGATCGCCACCATGCTGGTTCTATTAAAAATCATTTAAAAATTGTATAAATGAAATTATTGTTAAGTGAAATATGTTTGAAAAAAAAAAGTCCCGCTGGGTTTCTTGCTGGTTCTTCCCAGGACAGAGGTACTTTCCGAACCAGTGGTAAATAAAAAATGACTTTCAATAAAAATTATGTAATAATCAATATTGAATAAAAATTTATTCTATTCTATTCTAGGTCGATGCTGTGTTATACACAGTGGCTCTAAAAGAGAAAACAGAAAATTATTTTGCAATAGTTAGAAGTTTTGTTCTTGTGTTAAGTTCTGCTGTTATGATTCTTAAGAAGTCGACGGCCCGGGCTCACTTTGTTAACACTAATATCACCAGGGCATGGTTCTCTTTCCGCCGATACGGCCCTCTGGTTCCCCGGTTGTGGGGCCCGACGTAGTTGATCGTGTGCGACTTTTCGAGGCCGTCCTCTGCCAATTACCTTTTTCACCAAATAACGATCGTTTTCAAGTACTCTGCATATCTCATAAGGTTCACTAAATTTAAGGTCTAATGAGGTTGGATTGCGTGGATTATTTTTGATAAGTACGTATTCTCCTTTCTGAAAATGACAGATCTTAGCTTTTCATTGATTAAATCGTTGTTTATCTTGTTCCGATGCTTGAGACATTCTATTCTGCACATGTCTGGAAAGGGCGTCAATGTCAATAGTTTGGTTATCCATATTTACTAATCCGAGTAGTTCCGGTGGAACACAGTGTATTCGTCTTGTAAGTAGAGTGAGGGGAGCGACACCTGTTACTCGATGAGCAGTACAATTCATGGCCAACTGAAGTTCTTCTAATGCAGTATGCCATTGTTCCGTTTCATAATTTTTTATCATTAATAATGCGTTCTTAAGCGTTGCTATTATCCGCTCAACTTGTCCGTTAGCTCGGCTGATTCCTGGTGATATATCATGGATGTTTATTCCTAGCTGTTGGCAATAAGTCTTGAATTCCCCCAAGAATTCTCTGCCTCCATCCACAATTATTTGAAGTGGTGTTCCAAATAGGTGTATAGTACGTTTTAGTGCAGCTAATGTGCTGTGCGGACTCTTATTGGTAGCATAATAAAACAGCACATATTTTGAGAAAGCATCGACAGTTACTACAACATATTGTTGGTCATCTGTAGTGCCGAGCTTGCCAGTGATATCCATATGTATCACTTGAAAGGCTGTAATTGGCTTTTGGATTGGATGTAGTTGAGCTTGTACAGCGCCCGATGTTCCTTTTGATGTTCTACACACGATACAGTTGTCCACAAACCTGCGCACCAGGGTACTCATTTTGTCAAACCAGTAAGATTCTTTGATCTTATGTAGAGTCTTTTCCCATCCAGGGTGTTTAAGCGCTGTATGAAATGAATTAATTATACTCCACTGGAAAGATCTAGGAACTACAACACAGATTTGCTGTCCAAAAACTGGGTCTCTCACGATTCGTTTTAAAACTTCGTTTTCTAGAAGGTAACCATCTACTGGATTTCCGTTGTTGAAGCTGTCCATCAGGCGACGCAATGTCTCATCTCTGCGTTGTTCTACTTTCAACCAATCCAGGTCTCTTGTCATTATGTTAACCTCACAACTACTTGGATTTCTGCTAAAGAAGTCTGCGTGTTGCAGGAATAGAATAGAATAGAATAGAATAGAATAGAATAATTTTTTATTCAATATAGATCACATGTGTAATACTTATTGAAAGTCATTTTTTACTTTACCACTGGTTCGAAAAAAAACCTCTGTCCTGGGAAGAACCAGCAAGAAACCCAGCGGGACTTTTTTTTAAAGCAAATTTTACAATAATGGTTGTACTAACTATATAAGTACAAAATTTATTTTAGAAACAGCTTGGAAGCGATCACCTCATTCCCAGGGGTTGTTATCAACCCTGTATTCATTTATACTATAATAACCCTTTTTATACAGTTTCAACTTAACAAAACATTTAAACTTGCTAATGGAGAGAGCCTGTACACTTTCCGGGACCTTGTTGTAATAGCGTATACATTGCCCCAAGAATGAATTACTGACTCTGTGGAGTCGAGAAACTGGTATCACTAGCTTGTATTTGTTCCTAGTGTTTACAGGATGCACATCACTTTTTTTACTAAAACTACCTTTGTTTTTGTGAACATACATTAAATTTTCGTAAATATACTGAGAGGCCAAAGTTAATATATTTATTTCTTTAAATTTATCTCTAAGAGACTCTCTCAGTTTTAGGTTGTAAATAGCTCTAATGACCCTCTTCTGTAAAACAAAAATAGTTTCTGAATCAGCCGCATGTCCCCATAGCAAAATCCCATAAGACATTATGCTATGGAAATAACTGAAATAAACTAATCTAGCTGTCTCGACACTAGTGAGACCTCTAATCTTTTTTACAGCATAGGCTGCAGAACTTAGTCTGCTTGCTAGTTTGGATATATGGGGGCCCCACTGAAGCTTTGCGTCGAGAGTGATGCCAAGAAAAACAGTGGATTCAACAGGGCTCAGTTCTTCCCCATTTAAAAACACATTGATACTCAGATTTCTAACATTCGTTGTTGTAAATTTAATACATTTAGTTTTATTTCCGTTTAAATGTAAATTATTAACGTTAAACCAATGCACTAATTTTGATATAGCATTATTCACTTCGTCACATTTAAATGATTTACGTTTAAGTTTAAAAATCAAAGAAGTATCATCAGCAAATAATACTATATCATGATTATCCTCTACAATAGAAGGTAAGTCATTAATATACACTAGAAACAGGAATGGGCCGAGAATTGAGCCCTGAGGGACACCCATTAGTACAGGTGAGCCGGAAGAACTTTTACCATTAATAATAACTTTCTGCATTCTATTACTTAAATATGAAATTATAAGTTTAAGCGCTGTGTTCTTGACACCATAGTACTGTAGCTTCCTGATTAATGTCTCATGGTGAACGCAGTCGAAGGCCTTGGAAAGGTCACAAAATATACCCAAAGCATCCTCTGAATTCTCCCATGCACAAAAAATATGTTTAATAAGCTCAACTCCAGCGTCAGTTGTTGAGCGACCCCTTGTAAAACCGAATTGATTTCTATGTAGCAATTTATTAATATTAAAGAAACTTAACATTTGATCTAAAATTATTTTTTCAAAAATTTTACTAAACATTGGTAGTACAGAAATTGGTCTAAAATTGGCGGGGTCTAATGTACTACCAGATTTATATAAAGGTATGACTTTACTAAGTTTCATTAAATCAGGAAACACACCAGATTCGACGCTTGTATTAAATATAGTGGCTAGATAAGGTGCTATTATATCTATTATAGATAAAATAACTTTAACGGAAATCCCCCATAATTCTGCCGTTTTCTTAACATCAATAGTTTTAAAATATTTAACGATATCTTTTGGCAGTACTCTATGGAATTTAAAAGTATTTGAACAAGCCTTTACATTTTGTTTAAGCAATGATTCGGCGACAGTAGGAGAAGAGTTTAATGATTTAGTTGTCAAAAAAGGAACATCAGTAAAATGTATCTCAAAAGCCATAGCAACTTCTTGATCAGATCGGCCGATTTCCTTTGCGGTATTCTACTTCAAAATCATAGTTCTGTAAAAACGCCCACCAAAATGTCTGTCGACATCTCACAGTCAGCCAGAACATAAAACTGAATTTCTACGCTGATATCATCTATGACACATATAGTCAGTAAACTCGTGAGTGATAATACGGGAAATCGTCCAATACCTCTCAAGTAGTTAACTGTTTGAACTCTTTGTCCAGGCAGAGCTGCGGCTACAGACTCCCGTATAACTGAACATTCTGCACCACTGTCAAACACTGCCCGTAAAGTTTTTATTCCTATCCTGATAGTTAAAGGGGCGAGTTTTGCACCTTCGATGTGATTTATATTTGATGTCAAAGAACGATCACGCTTAAAACATTGGTCGTAAGTATGTCCTAATTTTTGACAAAATGTGCAGGTAGGTTTACTATTACTTTCACTTCTTTTACTATATTGTTCCTGATTTAATGCTGTTGGTTTGAAACGACATTCATCGGCAGAATGGTTTTTCCTTTTACAGATGTGACAGAATGATAGCGCGTGAGCATTACTATTGTTTGATAAGCGCGGACGTTTCTTTGGCATCGTCATACTACTATTTGATGGATGAGCGCGCTTTAATCGTATTGAGGATGCAATAGATATAAGTTCTGGCACTGTTGTTGCGCGTGCGTTTAATAGTTCGATCCGTAAATGTTCGTCACTAATGCAACCAATTACAGCCTCAACTGCATCTTCATTAGGTAACTTGTCTTTGGTAATTCGTCTCCATAGTACCCAGGCTCGCGATAAAAATTCCGCTATATCTTTTGAAGAATCAAAAACATGTTCCCTGAATCTTAATATGTCCCGGGAATACCGGTTTTCTGGTTCAAATATAGTTATAAGATTGTTGCGTAGTTCTTCCCAAGTAGATGTATTTATCATCCAATCGTCGACCCACATTTTAGCGCGTCCTTTCAATAAGCTGCCAACTTTCATACGTATATCAAAATCATTGAGGTTGTACGTCTGAATTGCTTTACTAATATGTTGAAACCATTCACGTACTCCAACGTTAGTATCTGGGTCAAATGAAGGTAGATAAATATCATTGATTCTCACCTTTGTTTCCGATGGAGTAGTTAGTCGATCCGACATATTTTGCATCATATGCATCATCTGCATAAAGAACTGTGATGGTACATTAATCATTGAACTGTTATCACTCAGATTCTGATGCATTGTTTCAGTGTTGAGCGACATCGATGGTTGTTCAATATGAGATGGTTGAGCAGCAGTGGAAGAGCGTTGTTCACATCCCACTTCTGATGACGGAGTAGGGCCACCATAAGAGTTTTTAAAAACTATGACGTCATCATCGATGACGTCATTATTATGATCTCTAGGTTCACTCATTATTGTTTTTATAATAAAACTCACTACACGTATTTGATCTTAACTAGTTTTACTAATCACAATTAACAATTATTCACAATTAACGATTATTCACTATTAACAATTATTCACAATTAACGAACTCAACTAGGTCTGAACAGCTCGACTGCACGAACAAGAATGAATGCTGCCCAAGCCGCCGCACGCCTTTTAAACAGAACGCAAGCGTGCGGAAGCTATCCCTACTTCCTGCGTCTTGAGAATAATTACCTTCTAAATTGTTACAGCGATAACCTGCTTTTAATTATATTTTGAATTAAATCATTTTAAAATATTTATAAGTAACAATAATCAACTAATTTTAAAATAAAAATAAAATGTTATAAACAATCAAGTTATAACGTTATTTCTGCAGTTGAAATAACGCGTATTAATTTTTAACACGATAATAATTGTTTAAGTAATGCGCTGATACGTCGCTTATACTTTGTTGCGCCGATATATATATATATATATATATATATATATATATATATATATATATATATATATATATATATATTTTGGACTCGCCTACTTTCTTAGCTTAGTTTAAGCATGGTAGTTTTCAGTTTTTAGCTGCAACGGTTACATAACTGATATTTAATTTTCATATCGTTATTGAAAACCGTTTTCAAATATCGGTATCAGAAGTAATGGTTTGCTACTGAATGCGCAAACGACAACCGAAACATAACCGAAAACTGTAGAACCAGTGCAACATTTATTTTACGAATTTTTAAAAAAAAATACGTCACCCCCACACTAAGATTTTCTCCTGTATCGTGAAGGCAGTTTACAAACACAAATTGCACAAGGGCAAGCATCCAGACCCGGAACAATTATTTGTAGGCCATACAAATACTCGTTCCGTGCGGGATTCCAACCCGCAGCTCCAAGCGCAGCAACTTATTGCTAAGCCACTGCGCCACGGAGCCGTCAAATTACTTCGATTATTTTGGTTTAGAAGTCAAAGGCTCTAATATAATCTTGGATGTAATATTTAGACATGTGTGTTAATATATAATTTATGATTGTTATGCAGTAATATAGTATTATACCTATATGTCTTAAAATTACGTTCTTTCTATCCTTATTTATTTCTAAAATGTTTATACCCATATTTTTTAAAGTGAGACGTAGGATCAGAGTTTGATTTAAAAGTCTATAATTAAACTGTATTCATAAGAAGTAAACATAATTTATATATGTGTAAATATATATATAACAGTGGTAGAGCCACGCGGCAGCTTTTGCTGTCGCACGGATGGGCCGGCTCGAACCGGGGTGGTACCACGACCTCACAGAATACCAGCGTGAAGTAGAGGTTTACCTCTGCGTTTCGCTTGGTGAGTGCAGGTGGCCGGAGGCCCTTTTTACTGGAAATGAGGCATTTCATCTTAGTCCTCACGGGTGACAACGTATCTGCATTTTGATTCGCAAAGGAGGATAGATGTAGATGTCTATGGGCCGCAGCAACTACTTACCATCAGGTGGACTGTGTGCTCGTTTGTCACCCTTATCCTATAAAATGTGTATATATATATATATATATATATATATATATATATATATATATATATATATATATATATATATAATATTATGTTAATATATTTATAGAAAATTATTTTAGGTAGTTTATTTATTAATGATTATTTAAGTTGGCGATACGACTAGGCTTAGGACTAGAATAAAAGTTTTTAAACTAATGTACAAAATGCAAACAAATATTACAAATAAATGCACAAACGCAACGTCAAAAATTAACAATTTTACAGATAATTTCATACTGAACGGCACACGTCACCAAAGTCAAGTGCGTAATTGCTACGTTTTGAAAAAAAAAACAAATTCAAAATTTTCCATCTAAGACATAAACAAAAGTTGCCCATACCAAATATAATGTGAACAAACAAATCTAAGTCTTGTGTCTAATAGCGCGTCTCCACTAAAGTTTTCAACATTTGTCAACACGTGTTGCCGACAAATGTTTCTGTCAGGCGCGTCTCCACCAAAAATGTGGACAACATTTATGTTTCCGACATGTTGACAAATCAACAAAAGTTGACGACATTTGTTTCAAAATGTTGCAAATCAAAGGAATACGCTTGTTGCCGACATTTGTTCCCTCGGTGGAGACGCTTCTTGCAACATTTTGAAACAAATGTCGTCAACTTTTGTTGATTTGTCAACATGTCGGAAACATAAATGTTGTCAACATTTTTGGTGGAGACGCGTCTTAATGTCCTAAACATAATTAAAATCTGATAACTCTCACAACTACACAAACTTAAAAATTAGGCAATTATAACCATTTAAAATTCGACCGTTTTATGATAACTACCAGAACATCGCAACGAAATCCATATTAGCATCATCTCTTTCATATGTAGTTATCACAGAGTACATTATATATAGGGAAGTATTTATAATACAGTCGCCAGAACGAGAAACAACGAATGTCAAAGGACATCTGTTAGTTTTGGGCAAAGATATTATAATATATTTCGTATAGATATCTTTGGTTTTGGGATATTGGGCCGTGTATGGAATATAGAATACAAGGAGAACTATCTTATAAGGGGCGAAGGTTGAAAAAGTGTCCCACAATATACTGAAAATAGAGGTTCCAAAACCTACCACAATAGCGCTGGTGTCTGAAAAACTATGATATAAAGATAACTGTTGTGAACGGAGTGAACTCAGCTGAATTCAAATATTTAAAAAATTTCATGACTATAGAGTAGTTAGTAAAATGCCAGTATACAAAATCTCAACTATTTACGTAGTACAAAACCAAGCGGATTGGTCGGTCCTTGCTTATTTCTCCATTTTATTTTTTAATTACTTTTGGCGCTTTTTTTAATTTACCCTATGCTGCTGCAGCGCCACCCTTATTGGACACGTTTTTAGGGACACTTTTCATATATAGAGATGGTCCTCCTTAGGACAGTTAATATACTCTTTGGTCCTCCTTCTGCCCAGCCCCAGTGCCAATAGCTTGCTACATATATATTTATTTTTATCTATGCTAGGGATGGAAAAGTAAAAAAGTATATCGATATATATCGAATCGATATTTTTAAAAAGTATCGATATACATCGCGTGATAAATATCGATATATCGTCATCATTTGAATGATGTAAAGATAAGGTCCAAAAACTTATTTATTGACGGTTGGACGACGAAAAAAACGATACAACATTTTAAAATATATCGAAATTGATACGAATTCGATACTCTAAAATAACTATCGATATATCGCGATTTATAATTTCGACGGTATATAATCGATATTTTTATTTACTAACGGTTGGATGACGAAAAAAACGATACAACATTTTAAAATATATCGAAATTGATACGAATTCGATACTCTAAAATAAATATCGATATATCGTCATCATTTACATGATGTAAAGATAATTTTATTTACTAGCGCTTGGACGACGAAAAACACGATACAATATTTTAAAATATATCGAAATTGATACGAATTCGATAGTCTCAAATAAATATCGTTATATCGATATATCGCGATTTATAATAGCGACGATATATATCGATATTGTTATTGCAAATTATCGATATTTCGATATTTTTTACCCAAGCCTAATCTATGCCAGTGCCCACTGCCCACTGCCCAGGGAATATAAAAATGAGCGGTAGTTACGATGTAAAAAAATGAAATAACCGTACCAAATTAACATGAAGAATATAGAAGAAATTGAGAAGGAAATAAAAAATATTGACCGCGAGCTAAGTAAAGTCGATGCTGAAATAGCAAAATTGAAAAATCGTCAACGCGAGCTACAAGAGAAAAAAACTTCATTGAAGAAAACTATTAACCAAATTAAATCGGAATCCTTAGCTAGTGTTGATTGGGCTGGAACAACTTACGAATGGTCCGCTGATGTGAACAGAGTGCTCTTTAATGTATTTAAAATTAATTCATTTAGACCAAAACAATTGGACGCTATTAATTCAACATTATCAGGTCAGCATGCTTTAGTGGTAATGCCGACTGGAGCAGGTAAAAGTTTATGTTATCAGTTACCAGCTCTTATCAAACCAGGTATTACAATTGTTATTTCGCCTCTTATTTCGCTAATGGAAGATCAGGTGCGATCTTTAACAATCAAAAACATTCCTGCAAAACTAATGACAAGCACTAGTCCTAAAGAAGAAACTGCAGCTGTTTTGAATATACTTAAAGACAAAAATACGCATGTAAAATTGGTGTACGTAACTCCAGAGCGTTTAGCAAAAAGCAAAAGGTTTATGGCCAATTTACAAAAATGCTATGCTGATGGTAGGTTACAAAGAATAGCTATAGATGAAGTGCACTGCTGCTCTCAATGGGGTCATGACTTTAGACCTGACTATAAATTTCTAGGGATATTATCCAATATGTTTCCAAATGTACCAATACTGGGTTTGACGGCAACTGCAACAGCACATGTTTTGAATGATGTACAGAAAATATTAAACATACAAGGCTGCCTAGTTATAAAATCTACTTTCAACAGACCGAACTTATTCTATAAAATATTAGAAAAGCCTAGTTCACAAGAAGGATGTATTTCTATTCTTGAGAAACTCTTGAAGTGTAGATATAAAGGTGAAAGTGGTATTATATATACAAATAGTATTAAGGACTCTGAAGATTTAGCCGAAGAGTTAAGGAAAAGGGGCTTAAAAGTGGGATGTTATCATGCAAATATGGATCCTGACTCACGAACAAAGGTTCATAATAAATGGCATGAGAAATATTATCAAGCTATTGTTGCAACAGTTGCTTTCGGTATGGGAATAGATAAATCTGATGTTAGGTTCATAATACATCATACAATAAGCAAATCTATGGAGAATTATTACCAAGAAAGTGGTAGAGCAGGAAGGGATGGTCTAAGGGCAGAATGTGTTACTTTATATAGAATGCAAGACATTTTTAAAGTTAGCACAATGGTATTTTCTTCTATAGGTAGTCTCGATCATTTGTATGGTATGATAAAATACTGTCTTAATGGAAGATTGTGTAGAAGACAACTTATAGCTGAGCACTTTGATGAAGATTGGGGTGATACAGACTGTAATAAAATGTGTGATGTTTGCTGTAACCCTAACATTGGCTTAAGAGAGATTAACCTTGAAAATCACTGTAAGGTATTGTCAGTTATAATCGACAATGCTGAAAAATGTGATACAAAGCTCACTGCTCAAAAGTTGCTTGATGCATGGTTTTTAAAAGGACCAGTTAATTTAAGACATAAAGGAAAAGAGCCAAATTTTTCTCGTAGTTTAGGTGAAGATGTCATAGCATTTTTATTAATTCAAGGATATCTCGTGGAAGATTTCCATTTCACAGCATACTCTACAATTTCTTACATAAAGAAAGGCCCTAATATGGATGCAGTAATGGATGATGATTTCACACTGAAAATGCCTGTTAGAAAATATTCAGAGTTTGAGTTGGATAGATCTGCACCAAAATGTTTTGATTTAAAGGACCATTTGAATGGAGATACAATATACACAAAAGCAGAGAAATCTATGAAAAGATCCAGTTCATCCAGCAGTGAACCAAAAATAAAAAAATCAAGACTAAGAATTGACAGCGATGAAGATTAAATATAATCCTCTGAATTATTGACCTTTGTTTAATTTTTATAGAAAAAATAAAAATCACACTGTATTTATTAACTAGAAAAAAACGAAACTATCCTAGGCATCATAAAAGGTCCGACAAATAACTTTTTTTTTTAAAAATACTATTAAAAAAAGACTACTAAATATTTTTTCAAATTTCTTTTTTTATTTGAAAGTACAATCCTTCCGGTTAATGATGGAAAATAATTTCATTCAAATGGCTGCCTCGGCTGGCCATGCAGTAGCCTACACGATCGGTCCAATTTTTGAGTACATTATCGATTGTGTGCAGCTGTATTTCACCAATGGCTTCACGAATATTGTCCTTTAAAGCGTCATTTGTCTCTGGCTTGTCGGCGTAACATTTATCTTTGACGGCACCCCACAAATAATAGTCCAACGGTGTCAAATCGCAGCTCCGAGGTGGCCAAACGACATCAGCTCTGCGGCTGATAATGCGATTTTCAAAAACAGGGCGCAAAACATCAAGTGTAGCGTCGGCTGTGTGGCACGTTGCGCCGTCCTGTTGAAACCAAATGTTGCCAATATCCTCCTCTTCAATTTCTGTGAACAAAAATTGGTTCAACATGGCCCGATAACGATCGCCATTGACTGTAACGGCTACACCTTGCTCATTTTCGAAGAAAAATGGCCCAATTATGCCTCTGGACCAAAATCTGCACCAAACAGTGACTCGTTTTGGGTGCACCGGCTTTTCGATGAATGCGTGCGGGTTTTCTGTGCCCCAAATGCGACAATTCTGCTTGTTTACATACCCGCCAAGTTCGAAATGAGCTTCATCTGAAAAGATGATTTTTTTGGCAAAATCCGCATCTTCTGCAAGTCGATCACAGGCCCACTTGGTAAGCGAAGCGAAAACGCATTGGATGGTCAGTTGGCTTCAACTCCTGATCCAATTGGATTTTGTACGGCGTCATACCAAGGTCTTTACGCAAAATTCGTCTCAATGATGTCTCCGAAATGTCCAATTGTTGAGAACGACGGTGAACTGATGTTGATGGCGTTTCACGCACACTTTCGACCACAGCAGCAATATTCTCGGGTGTACGCACTGTTTTTGGCTTTTCACGCGTTGGTTTATCGATGAGGATGCCAGTTTCTTTCACTTTTTTCACAAGGTAACGAACATACGGAGCTGACGGTGCTTCATTTCAGAGCACAAATAGTTAAGCAAATCAGGGTCCAGAGCTTCATGCGTAAGTCCAACGAAAAAGGCGAAGTCTTCGGAGTCCGGGGATCAAGCAAAGTTGTTAAAGTCTTATAAACACAAACAGAGCACATTCACAAACCACGAAAGGAAATGTAATGACAAACACAAATTAAATTACGTTAAATGAAGTTACTAGTTTTACACTCACACAAACTACTAGTTTTAGTTTCTTTTGTTTTTAATATTGTATGTATGTAATAAAATTAAATATAAATGAAATTTGTAACATTGACAGTGATTGACAGACTAAAATGGACTAAAATGACCATAGATCTCTCCCTTTGGCTCTTGCCATAGATAAATGGAGAAAACAATTTGCAATGGCGAAATCATAATAATTCACTTGAATAAATGTAAAATAAACAAATTACACTAAAAATTCAATTACAAATTTGTTTTATAACAAAATAGTAAGTTAGCAAGGTTCGATTGTATATTGAACTATTCATTAATTTCTTTGATTCTTAATGAGGGCATCCACGACTTTTTCTGCCACCAGGGCGGCGCCACTTTCGAGTGAGTTAAAATATTTGACAGATTTCATAGCGGAGACGATAATTTCTTAGGAAAATGTAATCTTTAAGGTTTCTTTCTGTGTTATTAGTTATATTTTATATTAATTACATTAGAAATGAATAAACCAAGCTATAAACATAACTAAAAGACGACTTTTAAAAAAAAAGAGTTATAATGTGCAAAAAATTAAAAATCAAACCACTGACGCATTGTGTTATATATTAATATAATACTTTAGACAATGATAAACTATTATTTAAACCTAATTTCTCAATTAACTGACACTCTGTAACAAAAAACTTTACCTCAGTCGCTAGTAGCGACATCTGGTGAGTGGAAGATTATTAGCCCTCATTGGCCTAGCATGGCTAAATTTAAAAAAGCGACATCTACTGCAACATAGACAAACTGTCATTACATATTAATACCTCTAAGAAAAATTATAGTATGGACTGTTATGCCACTGGATAAAACTAATTATCTGTCAAATGAGGGCATCCACGACTTTTTCTGCCACCAGGGCGGCGCCACTTTCGAGTGAGGTAAAATATTTGACAATTTCATAGCGGGGACGATAATTGCTTAGGAAAATTTAATCTTTAAGGTTTCTTTCTGTATTATTAGTTATATTTTATATTAATTACATTAGAAATGAATAAACCAAACTATAAATATAACTAAAAGACGACTTTTAAAAAAAAAGAGTTATAATGTGCAAAAAATTAAAAATCAAACCACTGGCGCATTGTGTTATATTAATATAATACTCTAGACAATGATAAACTATTATTTAAAACTAATTTCTCAATTAAATGACACTGTGTAACAAAAAACTTTACCTCAGTCGTTAGTAGCGACATCTGGTGAGTGGAAGATTATTAGCCCTCATTAGACATGAGCTAAGTGTTGCCATTCACGAGATAAGCACTAGTTGAAAAAAAAAGTTAGATGGCGGACCCTTTATTATATTAATATTAATTTTATTTTATCGCTATAAATGTAACAAATTATAGTAACTATCCTACTGCTGGCTAAATCAATTTAAAACATTTAAAGCAACATAATAGAGCACAATCCCAGAGCCACCAGACGTCACTTATTTTCTGATGAACAAAATATGTAAGATTGAGTAGTCGTAAGTACTCACCTCGTGATTTGACTAATGTTTTACGTACCTTGTTGCTTTTTTCACTTGTTTAGACCTAATTAAGTTTAATTGAGACATCATACATCAGTTACAAAAGGAAGGATACTTGTTTTTAGTGGGTAACTACGTGTTTTTCTGCGTGTTTTCTTTGAAATTAAGAGTGACTTTATTTATGCAGAGATTACAAACATTTTGTACTATTTTTTGTTTTATAAATAAATCATTTATATAAGTAGGTACAGCTAAATCACCCTGGAAAACCTTGGTTTTTATAAAATTAAATTTTCACCTAATAATAATATTTGTAAATATCAAACAATCAAGAAGCTTAATTTGGAAAAAAATAAGGTTTATGATTCATTAATATTTACAAATGTTAAATATTATTTAACCAGTTCAGTGGGGGGTGACACGCCAGGCGTGCCATCGAATACTTTTGTGTGTGTGGCGTATGACACGCGAGGCGTGTCTTTAAAAAAATCGTTATAACTCGCTCAAATTGCTTTTTTGGAAAATTTATCCAGAACAAAATATTCATTATTTTGCAAGTAGTTCATGCCTGCGGCTTCGTTTCTGGATATTTTGAAAAATTGAAATTTTTAGGAGTTGACAACCGTTTTTAACTTGTACATGGTGCCGTTTTTACTTTATAGGTTTTTAAAACATGTTGTGGAAAATACTCTAATAAGAAACAAATGAACAAATAATAGCACTCATTGCGATCGCTCACAAAATCAAGTTGTAAACAAGTTTTTAGAAAACAACTCTCCTGTTAAAAAAAACAATGCCTTTATCTCTTTTGCTTAAAATGGTTGAAGTGCCGACTTATTACTATAATTTGGCCGAATGGACTTACGAAGTACCATGTGCTCTATTGATATGGTATAAGGTTTATTTTTGCTTGAAACATTTTGAAACCATTCATGCATAGAAAAGTTCGCTAATAAATAGTCTTTTGTCAATCTACCGCCGTATAGCGCCGGTATTTGTTTCCTTTTGAAAACACTTGTTTTGCTATTCTTACTAATTAGACGTTTCCGAATCGACTTTACTTTTACATTTGTATAAAATTAAATAATATTTAACATTTGTAAATATTAATGAATCATAAACCTTATTTTTACCCAAAATAAGGTTCTTGATTGTTTGATATTTACAAATATTATTATTAGGTGAAAATTTAATTTAAAAAAAACCAAGGTTTTGCAGGGTGATTTAGCTGTACCTACTTATATAAATATTCTTTTTATAAAACAATAAATAGTACAAAAGGTTTGTAATCTCTTCATGAAAAAAGTCACTTACTCTCAATTTCAAAGAAAACGCGTAAAAAAACACGTAGTTACCCACTAAAAACAAGTCTCCTTCCATTTGTAACTTATGTTTGATGTCAAATAAACTTAATTAGGTCTAAACAAGTAAAAAAAGCATAAAAAAGAACATTACTTTTACACATGGCGGATGGCACAATAGGCGGGTCATTTGTCTGTGGCATGAAATATTTGTTCGCCGCCACAGCTAAAAGTTGTCGAAAATCGGTGCCGCAACGAATCGGTTAATGTTATACAAATGTAAAAGTAAATTCGATTTGAAAAGGTCTAATTAGTAAGAATAGCAAAACAAGTGTTTTCAAAAGGAAACAAACGTCAGCGCTATACGGCGCTGGATTGACAAAAGACTATTTATTAGCGAACTTTTTTATGCATGAACGGTTTCAAACTGTTTCAAGCAAAAATAAACGTTATACAATATCACAAGAGCACATTACAGGGTACATACAAGGTATTTTGTAGGTCTATTCGACCTTATAATAGTAGTAAGATGGCAGTTGAACCATTTTAAGCAAAATTAAACAACAAGACAAACGCATTGTTTTTTTTAACAGGACACTTGTTTTCCAGAATTTTATTTACAACTAGTTTGTGAGCGATCGCAATGAGTGCTATTAAGTATTTGTTACTTATTAGACTATTTTTTTAACTCCGCCGTTGCCGGTCCCAAGCCCGGATGAGAAAGGAGGAGGGGACGGTTCCGCCGGAGAGAGTGGGTGTATCCGGTGGACTAACACACCCACCTGCGCTAGGACCTGCGCAGTCGAGCGCCGTACGCGGGGATGAAGGAGTCCTGGAGGGTTGAGCCGATCGTCGCTGGGGTATATAGTGGCGAAAGGCAACACGCCCTCTTTGGTACGGATTTCAAGCTAAACGGGGCCCTATCTGCTAGCCACAGATAGGAAAATGGCCAAGCGTCCCGTCAGAGAGTCGCAGGCGAGGGATGTGGGGGCTGCCTAGTCTTCCTGAAAAGGGGGCTGGGTGGTGGTAAAAGCCATGCTGACGGAGCAGGTGACAGTTTATTCGGGTGGTGGGGATGGGCCTTGTCAGCCCCATCTACCAGCTGGATCGAGCTCCCGATGTCGCGCTGTGAGCCAACTTCGCGTCCCTATATTCTCCCGGTAATCCTAACGCCTGAAATTCCTTTTTCTTCTAAAGTAGGGCGTTCCCAAAGGTGCGGGCTCCATGGAGGGTAGGAAGCCGGGGGGATGAATTTTAAAGAACAAAAAAATTATGGACAATTTAAGGCCCAATAAGAAAGAGGGAGAGGTGTCAGAGGTGCTTACCAGAGACACCAAAGAACAAGGGGGAACCGTCACTAAACCGACGGTTCCACGGATAGTACCGTCCAGCGTAGGTGCCCCCACCAAAGGGATAACTACCTCGCTGAACGTTTCCAAAACCAGTTCCAAGGAGCTGGATGAGAAAAACGAACAAGAGCCCGCAAGTGACAAAACTGCGGAGCCACTACGGACTGACGACCTTTTCTCTGCTGCCTGGCAAGTGGTGAGCCGTAAGGGGAAAGGCAAGGCACCCAAAAAGGACTTGAAGACTTGCCGACCTGACAGACCATCAGGAGGGGCTATCCCTGCAGGCAGTAGTGGAAAGGTCAAAAAGAAGAACAAGAAGCAGCGGGAAAAAGGCCGTAAAGAACGAGCCGCATTGGCTGCTTCCGAAACCAAAACCAAGGAGGCTGGGCAAGCTACTGCGACTGGGGTGCTTGGCGCTGGAACCAGTAGCCGCGCTGAAGCTGGGAAGGATAAAAATCCAGCCCAAGTGGAAGTCGCGGCCGCGGGAACCAGCTCTAGGATATCCGCCAGGAAGCAGCGAGCGGCCAAGCGTCCTGGGAAGAAGGAAAGAGCAGCCAAAAGGATGCTGGAAGAGTCCACCTCGACTAGAGGGGAACACAAAAAAGTGCGACTCGAACAGCAACCAAAGACTGCAAGAACGAGCTACGCTTCCGCTGCTAAAGCAGATTTGGGTGTGGCCTTAACTTGTGCGCGTTCAGGTCACATTACGAAGGAAGTAGCAGACGACATCCTCGTAGCAATACAGAGGAAGATGATCAGCGAGGCCTGGAGTAGCCAGGACCCTGATGCGTCGGACCCAGTTTTTAGGGGCAAACCCGTTTATACGGAAGGTGTCCTGAAACTGTGGTGCGAAAATCAGAAGGCTCTGGACTGGTTGAAGGGGAATATTGCTACCCTCGACCTTAAATCCAACACCTTGCTGACAATAAAGAAACAGTCACAGATACCACAAAGAGTCAAATGTGGTATCCTTATCCCTGATGCCCAAGGGGCCAGGAAAGACTCACGCGACATTGGTCTGGCTATAGTCTAATAAGTAACACCAGGGACTGGCTATTACTCGAGGCTGATAAGCAGACGGACGGGTGGTTCCTCGTTGTTTCGGTGCCGGAGGATCATATCCCGACCCTGATGAAGGCCGGACGCCGTCTCGCTTGTGTATGCTGGGCGGTATACGTAAAATTCCAGCGTCGTGGAGGTAAATTCTTTGACACTCCACCGAGCAAAGAGGTAGAAAACAACCCGGAAGTTATGGATACCGGAGCCATAGTTACCGGTACAGTGCAATCACTGGAGGCCAAGTCCAGTGAAAAAACAGCCTGCACAATTGAGACGAAGCCCCCAGTGGAGATCGGGCTCAGCGGCAGCTCACTGAGTGACGAGGAGGACTGCATTTTGCCGACCACTTCCGACTCGGTGGCTGACGATGAAACCCGAGATCTTCTGGCAGGCCTATTTTTGGGCGGGGACGGGGAGGACGCGATAAATGATGGCGTGCCCTTCGTCCAAAACTAGCCTAGTGCAGGCCAACCTCCACCACAGCGAAACTGCGTCGGCTCAATTACGCAAGTGGTTGGAGGTTCAAAGGACTGCCATAGCCTTAATCCAGGAGCCGTGGGTTGGGGCTGGTAAAATTAAAGGCCTAAACAACCTAAAAGGTAAGTTATTCTACAGCTCTGAACACGACAAGCCTAGAGCGTGTATTTACACTACTAAAGATATCTGTGCACAACCATTAACAGATTTCGGTTCTAGAGACATGTATGCCGTGGCAATACAATACACACAGGAGAGAAGATTATTCGTCGCCTCGGTCTACATGCCGGAGGAAGACACTCCTCCCCCTTATGACCTCAGCAGGCTGGTGAACTTCTGCGAGAGGACCGGACTAGAGGTTGTGATCGGGACGGACTCCAACGCACATCATCCCCTTTGGGGAATGGAAAAACCAAATGAACGAGGTAAGGTTTTAGTTGAATATTTATTTAGTACTAACCTAACCATTTTAAACATAGGTTCTGAACCTACTTTCATAAACAAACGCTGTCGCACTATAATCGACCTCACACTTGCAACAGAAGGAGCAGCCAAACTAATTACGGGATGGCATGTGTCGAAAGAGGCCTCATGCTCAGACCATAGATGGATCTGCTTCGCACTACAGGTCGATATCCCCTCTACACCACCATGGAGAAATCCCCGCAAGACGGATAAAACAAAATACCTAAATAGGCTGACGTCTTTGCTCGCGGATTTTGAGGGGATAAATACTATAGCAGATCAGTCGCTCCTAGAAGAACAGGTAGCAGCTGTTACTAAGGCCATGATAGACAGCTACCATGAATCATGTCCAGAAATCACTCCACCAAGACATGCCGAGGTAAAGCAACCGTGGTGGGGTAAAGAACTCGATAGAAAACGTAAGAAGGTAAGAAAAGCTCTAAATAGGGCCATGAATACCTCAATGGATGAAGACTGGCTACTATACAGGGTATTTTTGGAACGCTCCCGAAAACTAAGACAGGCGACAGCACCAAGTATACCTTTGATCATGGGTCACAAATAAATTCGATCCTGATGAAAAAAAAATCATCTTTTTACAACGTTTTATTAGCTTTATTCACGCGCCATCATGTTAGTACAGCTAAATGAAACGATAATTTCATAAAAAAAATCATGAAAATACTGAAACATAAAACCAGCAGTGGAATAACTCAATTCATATCAGCTGATTAAAGGTCAATGTACGTGCGAAAGCAAATTCGCGCGGTCCGCAACTAGCGGGCAATACCACAATACCTAATAATTTACAACCACAGAACATATATACCCCTAAAGGGGTTTACAACACTTGTCTAAATACCTAACTTATCTACTTAAGGGGCTACTCCATGCGAACGACCTTGAGCATTTGCCCCGCGCGCCGCTCGGAACAATATATTGCGTAGGTAGTATTATTTTTCAACATCAATAAACTATTTTATGGAAATACACACAGCGTACAGCGATAAATGTATTTTAATTTTTTTATTCGGTATATTAGTTGCATTATATTAGAATTATGTATTTTCATATATTATTATCTAGTTATGAAATTTTATAATTAATTATATGTTAAAAATGAAGCATTGAAAATTGTGAGTTTAAAAGATACCTACTCACTATAGGTAAATAGATAGATAGCTCGCCTTTTGTACAAATATTTGGTGCAATAAAGAATAAATAAATAAATAGGATGTTTCGCAGATGTGTTTTTGATTATTGTTAATTTTTACGTGTCGCGTATTGAAAAGTAACATACCTACCTACCTACTAATTTTTGAACTGAGCACCTTGTAACTTAGCCTGCTTATTACTTATGCTGGCAGACATTATCCTCACCCGAATGATTTATGAGGATGAAAATCAATTTTATTTCTACATACATAAATATATTTATTTATACATAACGGTAACTTTAATAAAGGTAATACAAAAACCAACAAGAAGTATAAGGGTTCAATCTTTCAATTTCAATTGTAAAAAAACGTTACTCCCACACTAGGATTTTCTCCTGTGTCGTGGAGGCAGTTTACAAACATAAATTGCACAAGGACAAACATCCAGACCCGGAACAATTATTTGTAGGCCATACAAATACTTGTTCCGTGCGGGATTCGAACCCGCAGCCCCCATCGCAACAAATGATTACTAAGCCACTGCGCCATGGAGCCGTCGCCGGGTTATAGCTAAAGTGACCATACGTCCTGTTTTGAACGGGACTGTCCCTTTTCTCGGTCACTTGTCCCATTGTCCCCAAACAAAGCTCCGGGACACAAAATTGTCCCGTAACTCGTTGGATGGAAGTAATCAAAGACAACAATCTTCAACAATTTTTTTTAATCGAATATATTTTATGTCTGCCTGGTACGAATGCTCCAGTAGAAAGAGTATTTTTTTTATTTTGAATAAATTGTGGACGTCTGAAAGAAACATTTACGGTTCCAGTTCTAAAGGCGATGTTGACAAAGGTAACAATAAAAAAACTTGAGCAGTATTTTATTCTTATTTAAAATCATCACCAACTTTATTAAAGCAAATTTAATCCACTGACAAATGTAATTAATAATTAAAAAAATATGTTGCATTTAATAATTACCATCTACACCGAATATAATTTTACAGTGAACACTAATTGTATAAGGTTATAGTTTTTAGAGTATAAATAAACCCATGTCCTGTTTTGAGTTAAAAAATAAATGGTCAGTTTAGTTATTTTTAGTTAAATTTAGTTTTAATTTTTTTTAGTTTATAGTAAAAAGTAGGTATATTAATACCTACTTAGATACTTTTTACCGAATTAGGGTGGAAGCCCCTAATAGCAGTCATGCCCCTAATTCCAGTCTTTTCGCCTTTTATTCCATAAATAAGATTTCTAGTAGTCGTAACTACAAATATTGTCATCTAAAAAATTCTTTGTACCTAGAGGAAAGTATATTTATTCAAATATTACCTCGCAGTTTTAAACCTAACAGTGTTAAAATCAAAACAGGTACGCAACGAAAAACGATCATTTTCCTAATTTATTGACAAGTTATGATCCCGGTACAATTATGCTTACTTTACATTATAAATATGACTATAGACATAGTAATGCGGTTATTTTTGTTCGAATTTACAAGTTATTTATTTTCTTTTAGTGGAAATTAATGGGGCTGTAATTAGATATAAGAAATGTATGGAGTGCATAATGTCAGCCGCCCGGCTGTTATTTGGTTTGACGTACCTAATAAGAAGTACCTAATTTCAGCCACGTAATATAAATCAGGGCTGCCATAAACTGGAATAAATACCATTAATTAGATCATAACTATAAAATAAGCTAAGGGAGTTATGATCAATTCGTCTGTTTTAAAATTTGTTTTCGATTTTAAAATTTAGCAAAAGATGTACTAGCTTTTCTCTCTGACATTCGGCGTACAGAACACCTTATGTACTCAATTATTTTTTGAAAAAGAAAAAAAAAACAAGCAATAAATAATATACTATATTTTAGCAAAAAACTATAACTTAGTAATACTAATTATAACTTAGAAACATAAATGAATAACTCGTAACTGACTTTTTGGCCCGACCCGGGATTCGAACCCGGGACCTCATTATCAGCAGTCGCACTACTACAACCACTAAACCAACGAGGCAGTACTATACCAAATAAGATTATTATAATATTTTTATTTAATATTGCATGCCGAGCGCAAAGCGCGTGGGTATGTTCTACTAACGCCTAAAAATAAAAATTCCACCGTTTTGTCGCATGAAATCGTATCCAGCAATCATATTACACATATAAATGATATAAAAAGCACATTGTTAGAAAGATAAATGATCGTTGAACTTATTAATATTTTTTTTAAATCGATTAATTGCTATTTTTAAATAAAAAAGGGGTTTTAGTGGCTTACGGTGTGGATTTATCATGTCCCCAAGGCTTGTAAACACAATAACTTTTGTAAATATCAATTGTTTAACTCAATCTATTTATTAATCTCTTCATATATCATATGGGAAGCCACTGAATGTAAATGGCAGTGTAATTTTGTTTTGTTTAGCTATAATTAATTTTTTTCGGCTCGAAAATGGCGAAATTTTCGTTGATTTGGTAGCCTCGTATAGAATTATTTCCGTAAATGGGGAGTTGCAGCCACAGAGTAGTTTACTCACTAACTCAGTTGGTCATCGCCATAGATTACTGTATATATCAGTTCGCCGCATTAGCTTGCTACATTTATATTTATCTATGGTTCGCCGTCAGTCGCCGTCGTGAGTGAATATTATTTCGGTTGTTTGCAGCGGCTCAAAAAGATCGCTGTACAAATACACAATATTCGAATAACCAAATTTCTTAAATACCTACTTGATTATAATAATAATAACAGATTTTTTATTACAATATTTTAAAAGCACAGAATAAATAATAGTAGTACGTACTAAAAGTAAGTAGTATCAATTTTTTTGTCATGGGTGAAATTTTCATGGTTTTCGAGGGTGTTGAAACCGATAGGGTTGTCGAAATGTAAATCCAAGAAGGCGGCCGCAATATGTATCAATTTTTTCAATATGGGTGTCATTTTCATGGTTTTCGAGGGTGCTGAAGCCAATAGTGTTGTCGAAATGTAAATCCAAGGTGGCGGCTGCAATAGGTATAATTTTTTTCATCATGGGTGTCTTTTTCATGGTTGTCGAGAATGTTGAAGCCGACAGTGCTGTCGAAATGTAAATCCAAAGTGGCGGCTGAAGTAGGTACCAATTTTTTCATCATGGGTGTCATTTTCATGGTTTTCGAGGGTGTCGAAGACGATAGTGCTGTCGAAATGTAAATCCAAGATGGCGGCTGCAATAGATATCAATTTTTTCATCTTGGGTGTAATTTTCATGGTTTTCGAGGGTGTTAAAGCCGATAGTGCTGTCGAAATGTAAATCTAAGGTGGCAGCTGCAAGGGGTATCAATTTTTTCATCATGGGTATCATTTTCATGGGTTCCGAGGGTGTTGAAGCCGATAGTGCTGTCCAAATATAAATCCAAGATGGCGGCTGAAGTAGGTACCAATTTTTTCATCATGGGTGTCATTTTCATGGTTTGCAAGGGTGTTGAAGCCGATAGTGCTGTTGAAATGTAAATCCAAGATGGTGGCTGCAATATATATCAATTTTTTCATCATGGGTGTCATTTTCATGGGCTTCGAGGGTGTTGAAGCCGATAGTGCTGTCGAAATGTAAATCCAAGATGGCGGCTGAAGTAGGTACCAAATTTTTTCATCATGGATATCATTTTCATGGTTTTCGAGGGTGTTGCAGCCGATAGTGCTGTCGAAATGTAAATCCAACATGGCGGCTGCAATAGATATCAATTTTTTCATCATGGGTGTCATTTTCAAGGTTTTCGAGGGTGCTGAAGCCGATAGTGCTGTCGAAATGTAAATCCAAGATGGCGGCTGAAGTAGGTACCAAATTTTTTCATCATGGATATAATTTTTATGGTTTTCGAGGGTGTTGCAGCCGATAGCGCTGTCGAAATGTAAATCCAACATGACGGCTGCAATAGATATCAATTTTTTCATCATGGGTGTCATTTTCATGGTTTTCGAGGGTGTTGAAGCCGATAGTGCTGTCGAAATGTAAATCCAAGATGGCGGCTGAAGTAGGTACCAATTTTTATCATGGGTGTCATTTTCATGGTTTTCAAGGGTGTTGAAGCCGATAGTGCTGTAGAAATGTAAAGCCAAGATGGCGGCTGCAATAGGTATAAATTTTTTCATCATGGGTGTCATTTTCATGGGTTTCGATGGTGTTGAAGCCGATAGTGCTGTCGAAATGTAAAGCCAAGATGGCGGCTGCAAAAGGTATAATTTTTTTCATCATGGATGTCATTTTCATGGGTTTCGAGGGTGTTGAAGCCGATAGTGCTCTCGAAATGTATTGAAACTACTTTTAAAAAAATCCGTTTAATCATGCTATACGTTATTTTTAATGCGAAGGCATGCTCAATTGGATTTACCAATATATTTTTTATTTGCATTTACTTCAAAGAAAATACACGCAAAAAGCTTCATCGCGCAGTAAAAACACAACAAATATATGTATAACTAATATGAAAAATTATACCCAAAACAAACAAATAAATTATTTGTAATAATTTAAAAAATAAATTATTTGAAATAATACTATTACTACCTATAAATAACCTAAAAAGTAATAATATTATCGACTGACATGACGTGAGCGTGTGCGCTGGCAGACGACACGGGCTTCACGTCGAAGAGCTCAGGGCTCACTGACTTGAGCAAGCCCGTGGGCAGTGAATACGCCCAGATTTTAAAATAATTTCTTAATAAAATCAAATTTTGGTCTTTTGAAAAAAATTTTACAATAGAAATGTTCATTAATAAATTGCCTATCCATTGGTGTAAATCGCAAAATAAAATAATACTTACTTTACGAGGAGATGCATGTTATCAATAATAATTTCACATTTATGTGGTTTCGTTGTAAGGAGATTATATTAATATTTATTCCTTTAAAAAAATTGGATATAGCTCTTATGAAATCAAGATTATGTAGAAATATAATGTGTTTTTTATTTGTTGATATATCTTTTAAATAAAAAGTAGATAGCTCCTAAAAACCGCACAAATAACGACTAGCGCGACATTTTGCTCAACCTGCGCCTTAAGGGGCTACTCCATGCGAACGACCTTGAGTATTTGGTGTGGCGCGTCGACTCGCTACAATATAGGATCGCGTAAATGTGTAAGACGCCACCTACTGTACGGACGTAGTATTTTTCCAACATCAATAAACTATTTTATGGAAATACACACAGCGTACAACGATAAATGTATTTTAATTTTTTTATTCGGTATATTAGTTGCATTATATTAGAATTATGTATTCTCATATATTATCTAATTATGAAATTTTATAATTAATTATATGTTAAAAATGAAGCATTGAAAATTGTGAGTTTATAAGATACCTACTCACTATAGGTAAATAGATAGATAGCTCGCCTTTTGTACAAATATTTGGTGCAATAAAGAATAAATAAATAAATAGGATGTTTCGCAGAGTGAGAGTAATATAGAATGAGAGTCGTGGAGGCAGTTTACAAACATAAATTGCACAAGGACAAACATCCAGACCCGAAACAATTATTTGTAGGCCTTACAAATATTTGTTCCGTGCGGGATTCGAACCCGCGGCCCTCAGCGCAACAAGTGATTGCTAATCCACTGCGCCACGGAGCCGTCGCCGGGTAATAGGTAAAGTGACCATACGTCCCGTTTTGAACGGGACTGTCCCTTTTCTCGGTCACCTGTCCCATTGTACCCAAATAAAGCTCCGGGACACAAAATTGTCCCGTAACTCGTTGGATGGAAGTATTCAAAGCCAACAATCTTCAACATAATTTTTTTAATCGAATATATTTTATGTCTACCTGGTACAAATGCTCCAGTAGGAAGAGTATTTTTCTATTTTGAATAAATTGTGATTAACTAAGGTAACAATAAAAAAAACTTTCCCAGAATTTTATTCTTATTTAAAATCATCACCAACTTTATTAAAGCAAATTTAATCCACAGACAAATGTAATTAATAATTAAAAAAAATATGTTGCATTTAATAATTACCGTCTATACCGAATATAATTTTGTAGTGAACACTAATTGTATAAAGTTATAGTTTTTAGAGTATAAATAAACCCATGTCCTGTTTTGAGTTAAAAAATAAATGGTCAGTTTAGTCTTTTTATTTAAATATAGTTTTAATTTTTTTTAGTTTAAAGTAAAAAGTAGGTATATTAATACCTACTTAGATACTTTTTACCGAATTAGTGTGGAAGCCCCTAATACCAGTCATGTATATTCCAGACATGTATAATTCCAGTCTTTTCGCCTTTTTACTCCATAAATAAGATTTCTAGTAGTCTTTAACTACAAATATTGTCACCTAAAAAATTCTTTGTACCTAGAGGAAAGTATATTTATTCAAATATTACCTCGCAGTTTTAAACCTAACAGTGTTAAAATCAAAACAGGTACGCAACGAAAAACGATCATTTTCCTAATTATTTGACAAGTCATGATCCCGGTAAAATTATGCTTACTTTACATTATCTCATATATAGGCTTTTTGATTTGTATGAATACGACTATAGACATAGTAATGCAGTTATTTTTGTTTGAATTTACAAGTTATTTATTTCTTTTAGTGGAAATTAATGGGGCTGTAATTAGATATAAGAAATGTATGGAGTGCATAATGTCAGCCGCCCGGCTGTTATTTGGTTTGACCATTTTGACGTACCTAATTAGAAGTACCTAAATTCAGCCACGTAATATAAATCAGGGCTGCCATAAACTGAAATAAATACCATTAATTAGATCATAACTAACATAACGGTGGATGCTGGCCAACAAGTGGATGTTGCCTATTTTGATTTTAAAAAGGCATTTGACACAGTAGACAATGACGTCCTACTAGCAAAGTTGGCTAGCGTCGGCTGCACACCGCATACGCTATCATTTTTCGCCTGTTATTTACGAGACCGATGTCAGTATGTTGACTGCAGCGGACGGCTCTCCGAACCCTACTTTACAAGATCAGGTGTCAGTCAAGGCAGTAATTTAGGGCCTTTTCTCTTTATTCTGACAATCAACGACTTGCCTGAAGTAGTCAATAAGTCTAAACCTTTGTTATTTGCTGATGACTTGAAATTAGTTTTAAAAATAAAGCAGCGGGCGGATCATGACATGCTACAGCAGGATATAACGAAAGTCGTAGAGTGGAGTTTGGAAAATAAATTATATTTCAACGCGGCGAAATGTTCTATACTATCATTCAGCCGTGCACATAACCCGAGTCATCATCAATACTATATGGATGGAACCCCTCTGCAACGAGTTTTTGAGGTTAATGATTTAGGCGTGCGATTCACTACCGACATACAATTTCGAAAACACATTACTAATGTTTGTAAAAAAGCATACCGCAACCTAGGGATGGTCTTACGGCTAGCCAACAGATTCACAAACATCTGTGCTCTGAGAGCATTATACGAGGCACTCGTAAAAAGTCATTTAGAATGCAACGCTGTTGTTTGGTCACCACATGAAGTCAAATATAAATTAATGCTAGAACGTATTCACAACAAATTTGTGAGATTTATGTATTTAAAACAGTATGGTGTGTACCCGGATTATCCACTTTTGTACCCTACTTTATTTATACTAGGCATGATAGGCTATTATAAACTAGAAATAAGAAGGGAAGTTGCTCTCGCCACTTACTTACTAAAAGTGATCCGTGGTAAAATACATAACCCAGGTATTTTACAGATAGCTGAGCTGTGTGTCCCTAATGAGTACGTAGAAAGACGGCGGCGGCCGCCGCTCTTGATGGTACCGCAAGCGCGCACCAACTTGCTACAGCACGCGCCTTTGACGCGCGCGCTGCGTGCACTTAACGTGGTCTCACAACAGACTGATTTGTTCAGCTGTACTCTAAACGAATTCACAAAGGCCGCTTATTGTAAAATATCTTTAAGTTATGTATAATATACCTATATTATGTTTGTTCTAGTTTCTTAATTTGTAACTGCACTATTGTATTAGGTAATAACCTGTGATGATAGTTGTAAGTGGTAAAATAAATAAATAAATAAATAAAATAAATAAATAAAACTTATTTTATAGGTAAGGGAGTTATGATCAATTCGTCTGTTTTAAAATTGGTTTTATTTTTTAAAGTTCAGCAAAAGATGTACTAGCTTTTCTCTGACATTCGGCGTATGAAATTGATTTTAGAACCTCTTATGTACTCAATTATTTTTTGAAAAAGAAGACAAAAACAAGCAATAAATAATATACTATATTTTAGCAATAAACTATAACTTAGTAATACTAATTATAACTTAGAACATAAATGAAAAACTCATAACTGACTTTTTGGCCCGACCCGGGATTTGAACCCGAGACCTCATGATCAGCAGTCGCACTACTGCAACCACTAGACCAACGAGGCAGTGCTATGCCTGATAAGATATTGTGATTGGGTATTAGGATTATTTTTTAACTGTATACTATACTGATAATATTGAAATAGCCTTTTATAGTGTAAATTATAATATTTGTCGAAATGTTAATTATGGATTCGAACCTTACATGCTAATGATGCTTAATTTTTTTATTTGCATTTACTTCAAAGAAAATATACACAAAAAGCTTCATCGCGCAGTAAAAAACACAACAAATATATGTATAACTAATACGAAAAATTATACACAAAACAAACAAATAATACTACCTATAAATAACCTAATAAGTAATAATAATATTATAGATTGATAAGATGACGTCAGCGAGCATGTGCGCTGGCTGACACCCACCCTACCCCAGCCTACAAAAATGTGGTAAATAAAATAAAAAAAAAATACCAACAGACGTATTTTAAATAGCACTTTCCAAAATTGTTTATTATTGTAATAGCACCCCCGTAGATTGTGAATAAAAAATAGGTAAAGATCGCGCATCTTATAAGCTTATAACGTCGATACCACTTGAAATAATTAAAATTTTGTAGGTTTGCAACTTAAAAAAACTTCAACCTTCGTGAATTAAACTTCACCACCATCGAAAATCCATAAAATGCAATATTAAGTGCAATTATTTAATAAAACCTATTTTGTCAATTGCCGAATGCACATGGAGTGTTGGCGCATGCGCACTGCGCAGCACATATAATCTAGGGTTTTTCTTCGGAGGATCTTTCGCGGCAAGTTCACGCCTATCTCTATTTTCTCTATTTGAATAGTAAATTGCGTGCAAGAGGTTAACTCATACGTTTCTATCTTAATCTTAATTAATAAATTAAGCTGAAGAAGAAAATTACAAATTTAGATTGAGCGCATTTCAAGATGACTTAAAACACTAGCTTAAAGATGGTATTTCATTTACTACACTTATTTATAATGTTAAGAGCATTTTCGAAAAGATGAATTTATTTTTGTTTTGTATCCATACAGAAAAAGTCGTTCAACCTTCGACTTTTCATAAAATTTTATCACAGTGGGTCGAAGAAGGATCATGGATGGCAGATTTAAGTATTTCCAGACCAGCAAATAGATCTCTTTAGGGTATACCTACACCATGTGATCCAAATCGAACGATAGATGTATGGCTTGATGCTTTAGTAAATTATTTAACAGCCGTTGTAAATTATGTAACAACGTTTTCCGTCGTCCAAATATTCTTTAGAATGTCTAAGCAGTAAGGAGTAGCGATTGCTCCAAGGGCTTCGGCACATTCGTGTCTAACCATTTCATTTTCATTTGCATCTTCGAGAGACTCTTTCAAGTGAGGGATACTCACTTCTTCTTGCAACTGACCAAGTACAAATGCAACCTCATCCCGGAACAGTGCACTGCCTGCCTTCAAACCTAAAAATTAAAATTAAATGATTCTTATGAATTGAAACTTAAAAAAAATGTATGGTATCATCCATGTTGTCATTTATAATAACCTTTTGCAAAAAGGTAAAGAACACTTTCCTCTGTTCTCAAATTTCTTAATGAGAACATTGCTAGGTATCTCTCGAAGAGAGATGGTTTATTACTGTCATTCAAAATTTGCCCACAGATATGATTTCTTTTTCTTGAATGGATTTGTAATTTTCTGCTTCAGCTTAATTTATTAATTAAGATTAAGATAGAAACGTATGAGTTTTACACGCAATTTACTATTCAAATAGAGAAAATAGAGATAGGCGTGAACTTGCCGCGAAAGATCCTCCGAAGAATAACCCAAAGAGTATAGTAACTGTCCTATACAGGAAGCGCCAAGTTCACGCCTATCTCTATTTTCTCTATTTGAATAATTGAATTGTAAATTGCGTGTAAGAGGTTAACTCATACGTTTCTATCTTAATCTTAATTAATGAATTAAGCTGAAGAAGAAAATTACAAATTTAGATTGAGCGCATTTCAAGATGACTTAAAACACTAGCTCAAAGGTGGTATTTCATTTACTACACTTATTTATAATGTTAAGAGCGTGTTCGAAAAGATGACTTTATTTTTGTTTTGTATCCATACAGAAAAAGTCGTTCAACCTTCGACTTTTCATAAAATTTTATCACAGTGGGTCGAAGAAGGATCATGGATGGCAGATTTAAGTATTTCCAGACCAGCAAATAGATTTCCTTAGGGTATACCTACACCATGTGATCCAAATCAAACGATATATGTATGGCTTGATGCTTTAGTAAATTATTTAACAGCCTTAGGCTATCCTCATGAGAAATTCACAGAGTTTTGGCCACCAACGTCCAGCACAAGTATGTTTTTCTTTATTAAGGCGTATGAAATAAGCACGCGTTATGTGCACTTTTTAAAAGCAGCTGTAAACCCATGGTGTTTTATGCACTTGGCATGTATATGTACATGCCAAGTGCATAAAACACCGTGGGTTTACAGCTGCTTTGTTGGTTGGTTGGTTAATTTATTAATTAAGATTAAGATATAAACGTATGAGTTAACCCCTTACACGCAATTTACAATTCAAATAGAGAAAATAGAGATGTGCGAAAGATCCTCCGAAGAAAAACCCTAGATTATATGTGCCGCGCATGCGCCAACACTCCATGTGCATTCGGCAATTGACAAAATAGGTTTTATTAAATAATTGCACTTAATATTGCATTTTATGGATTTTCGATGGTGGTGAAGTTTAATTCACGAAGGGTGAAGTTTTTTTAAGTTGCAAAACCTACAAAATTTTAATTATTTCAAGTTGTATCAACGTTATAAGATGCGCGATCTTTACCTATTTTTTATTCACAATCTACGGGGGTGCTATTACAATAATAAACAATTTTGGAAAGTGCTATTTAAAATACGTCTGTTCGTATTTTTTTTATTTTATTTACCCCATTTTTGTAGGCTGGGGTAGGGTGGGTGGATCTATGTTGCAGCAACTTTCAGCCCTTTCAGTTTGCAGACTAGGCATAGATCCTCTACCTACGAGACTAGGAGTCACAGAGTACATTTACTAGGAGTAAAGTATTCTGCACAGAGTACATTATATACAGGGAAGTATTCTGTGTTGCAGACTTGCAGTCATAGAGAAAAGTAATACATCCTTGCAGTTGTGAACAGAACAGAGTCAACAGAGTATCTTTGTATAAATGGTTGTACAAAGATGTGAAGTCGATGTCGAAGATACGTTGAAAAAGGCGGGATAGAGAAACTTGTAGTATAAATAAAGCTTTAGCCTTTTCTTTGATTCATGTAATCACAAACAATATATTATTTTATACAAGATATACTGTTATAAAAAGTGTCAAAGTTCTTTTCACGGAAAAATTAGTGAAATCCCAGGTAACTAAACTTACTATATAGTTTTTCTTTAGAATTATGTTTTTGTCTATTTAATTCCCAACATTATGTTGCTATATCAAACGATATTTGTTGTTGATCAGAAATAGACAGGGTTGATACTTATACACTTAGAATAATAACACCTAGAAGCCGAGTCCGCGTCCGTAATGTGAGGCAACTCAAACTAAGCCAGTATGGCTTAGTCCAATACTCGGCCCGCTAGTGCTCAAAGTCGTGTCGTGTTGACAACAGCTCCCGAAATTTTAATTAAAAATTACGTTTTATGCAGTGAACGGATGTCAGTACATCAGAGAAACACAAGAAACATAGTAACATTACATTTCACGAGTAACTAATGCTTTTGAACTTATATTTTTACGTAAAACATTCATCAAAAATAAATATGAATTTTTAAAAACTGACATATAACATTATATGGAAATGTTGCCAAAGTGAAAGAAAAATTCTCCCAACTTTTTTAATTAAAACTAAAATACGTCAATAGGAATGAGTAGTGTATTATCTATGGGAATGAGGGCATCCACGACTTTTTTGCTACCAGAGTGGCGCCACTTTACAGTGAGGTAAAATATTTGACAGATTTCATAGCGGGGATAATAATTTCTTAAGCGAATGTAATATTTAAGGTTTCTTTCTATATTATTAGTTATATTTTATATTAATTACATTAGAAATTAATAAACCAAACTATAAAATTTAACTAAAAGCCGTTTTTTTATAGAGTTATAAAGTGCAAAAAATTAAAAAATCAAACCTCTGACGCATTGTGTTGTGTAATAATATAATAGTCTAGATAATGATAAACTATTATTATTATTAACTTTGTAACTTAAATATAAAAAATTGTAAAATAATATCGTATGCCGATGATACTACACTAACTTTTTATGGGGATTCATGGGAAGAAGTTTTTAATATGGCACAAGAAGGTTTTAATATCGCCTGTCAGTGGCTAGCCATAAATTCACTTTCACTTAATGTTGACAAAACCAAATATATTACGTTTTCGATTCGCAAATTACCAAAATATATTAACAATTATAAAATTATATATCACTCATGTTATCAATTTCCTAGTTCAAACTGCAACTGCTTTAATATAATAAATACACAAGAAATTAAATACTTAGGTATAACAATAGATAATAATCTTAAATTCAAAGCACACATAAGAAATTTAACTCAAAAAGTCAGAAAACTTACTTACATTTTTAAAAATTTAAGACATGTCACCAATTGGACTTTGTTAAAAACTGTTTATATATCTTTGTGCCAATCTATATTAACCTACGGTATTACCGTTTGGGGAGGTTCCAATAAGACACACATGCTTGAATTGGAAAGAGCTCAACGAATGATTCTAAAAGTTGCACTTTATAAGCCAAAACTATTCTCAACTACCAGTTTATTCAAGGAAGTTAAAGTGCTTACAGTACGGCAATTATATATATTGTCTACAATTTTAAAAAAACACACTTGCACTAAGTTCACACCTAACTTAATACAAACCAGGAGAAGAAATTATGAGGTATGCGAAACGATACAAGCAAAATCTACTTTCGCCCAAAAGTTTTATGGGTACAGAATAGGCAGGTTATATAATAAAATTAATAGACAACACTCAATTTTTCAACTAACAAAATATAAATGTAAAAAAAGTTAACAGATTGGCTTATGAGGTTAGATTACGAAGAAACAGAGAATTTACTGAAATAGCGGAATAGTGAGATAGAAACACACACACACACACACACACTCATGTATATTTATATATGTATACGTATATGCTTTTATATAACATTTTAATTATATACTTCAATTTTAAACATATTACATGCTATACTATATATTCATTATGCCTTTTATTGTTATTTTCACCTAAAAAATCTTATATTCGATCTTCACAGGCAACGCTCACTTCATGTCTAGGTATATATTCATCGAATTGTAAAAAAGCCAAGAGGGGGAGCCAGGAGACCCATAGCACAGGGTTACCTAGTTTGGGCTCCTGTCTCCCACAACTTAAAACTCTTAACCTATTTATGTAAGAAATGAAACTGTATAAAAAGTGGGAGAAATAAATAAATATTATTATTATTATTATTATTTAAAACTAATTTCTCAATTAACTGACACTATGTTACAAAAAACTTTACCTCAGTCACAACTAGCGACATCTGGTGAGTGGAAGATTATTAGCCCTCATTAAATAGAGTGCGTAACGCAACTTGACAACTTATTACTACGAGGGCTGCCAACATTGAAAAAATGCAACACATTGTTTTTATTTATCGACGGCTCCGTGGCGCAGTGGCTTAACAATAAGTTGTTGCTCTGGTTCCAATCCCGCAAGGAACAAGTATTTGTATGCCTTACAAATCATTGTTCCGGGTCTGGATGTTTGTCCTCGTGCAATTTATGTTTGTAAGCTGCCTCCACGATACAGGAGAAAATCCTAGTGTAAGGGCAACGTTTTTAAAAAAAATTAAAAATATGGATGATGTATTTGAAGGAAACTTTTTATATGGTCTGATAATAAATGCATGTTTGGTTTGCGTTTTATGTTTCTTTCTGATCCGATCATTGCGCCTTGTGTGACAGAAAACATCAGACACAATCGAAATGAAATCAGTTGGAAGCCCACTAAAATACAAAAATGTGTTCTTTACATTTTTTTATAGGATACGGTGATATACGGACACACGGTTCACCTGATGTTAAGTGGATGCTGTGACCTATATACATCTACAACTATCCTCAATAAAGAGATGCGTTGTCATCCGTGAGGACTGTGTAAAACCTACCAAAATAAAAAATTTCTTGTGTTTTTCGTATTGTAGCTTACATTATGCATGCAGTGAGGTGCGGTACACCGTTACTCTACGATTATTAAAAAAAAATTGTTAAAAACAAACTGAATAATAGATACTGAATACGGTCAATCGTTCGTCGAACAGTCGTGTGTCAGGCATCGGGCGGGTGTATATCGAACTTGCATTAGTCATATAATTATAACATCTATATACAGTTACAAAGAAAAATATGATGCAATCACATTTATATGGTTCATAAAAGTATCTCACTTGGCTAGATAGGCAAATATCTTATTCAAAAATATTTTGAATTTAGCGGGCTACACTTTGATAATAGAATTCAAACAAACTTATTTTCACATTTCTGTGAGTCATACGTTACGTTGTAACTATTAGTCCAATATAGTTTCAACTTCCCTACTTTTGGGGAAAATTTAATGTATGGGCCACATTATTTCTTCACTTGCGTGTTTCGTCTAGCGTAAACACAAGTTAATAACGCACACATAGATTTTGTTCTTACCCCACTTTTGAACGCCCGCTTTGTAGGGAACTATCGTTCTAGGTGTTATTATTCTAAGCTTATACATGTTTCTACAGAAAAGGAAGTTACAGCCTATCTAAAATAAATTTTCTTAACGATTTGGTAGTCGCGGATTGCTTTAATATTTTTTAAAACCACATGGATCCATTTTGAAATTGAATTGAAGTAAAAGAATACATGGAAATAAAAGAACACTTATTATTTAATATAACTAGACTCTATAACAATAACTTGTGTTTTTTTTTATTTTTTGTTTATTGTAACATAATCTACAGCTTGTACATTTACCAATATATAAACGAGAGAACATTTTATGTTATATAGAAGCCTTTATAGATTTACATTTTTTTTGCAAAAAATTTAATTTTTTTTTGTCTTCAGCAATGTTAACAAATAGTTTACAGCGTATAACATAAGATAACTTTACCTACGTCGATGTTGTAAGTATTGTATGTTGATATTACGAATACTGTTTACTGTATTGTGTATTACCATATACCGTATATTGGGTATTAGTGTGATGAGAATGAGAGGAAGTGCGCGCGTGTGTGTGTGTGTGTGTGTGTGTGTGTGTGTGTCGCAACTTCAACCTAGTAAGCAAATTAATTCAAATTATTAGTCAATGCCATCTGCCAAGATCTCAGTGACAGCTTTTTTGAATTTGGTCTTGGTCATGCAAAAAGGGTCAGTGCTAGAGAAGTATTTATTATATGTTCTTAGTATCCTATTTGAAACAGAGTTCTTTGCATAGTTTGTGTAAGTTGATGGTACATAAAATAGTTCCGTAACTCTAGTACGTCTCTTTGGGGTACAAAAACTCATAAGCTGCTGGGTCAATTGTGGGCAGTCTAGGGCGCCAGTACAAACCTCGTATAGCAGCATCATGTCAGCTTTACATCTACGATCTTTTAATGTTAATATTTTGTGATGCAGACAAGAGCTATGATAGTCTTCGCTCTTGCGCCTGCCACGGTAATTGAGGTGCCGCAGGAATCTACTCTGTATACCCTCTATGGCTGCGACATATTTTTTATATTGGGGATTCCAACTAGTAGAGCAATACTCCAACACGCTGCGGACATATGCAAAATAAAGTGCTTTAATGCAACTTAAATCGTTAAAAGGCTTGGTGACACGCATGATGAATCCAAGATTTTTGTAGGCTTTCGTGGTTATTAATGTAATGTGTTCTGAAAAGGTTAGCTTGCTGTCTAAGGTCACTCCCAAGTCTTTAACGCTGTTTGTTTTTGATATGGGATAGCTGTCAATGTGGTAAGAATATTGTATAGGTTTTATTTTACGGGTAAACGAGATTGATATACATTTGTCAATATTAGCTGTTATGCGGTTATTTTTGTAGTAAAGAGCAAGCCTGTTTAAATCTTCCTGGAGGAGCTGACAGTCCTTTTCTGAGTTTATATTCATATATATTTTCTTGTCGTCTGCATACAAAAGAAATTTAGCGTGTTGTAAACATGTTCCTATATCATACAGGTAGGCTATATACAGGAGAGGGCCAAGCAGAGATCCCTGCGGGACACCTGAAGGCACACTTATATAATCAGATCTGTAACCACCTATGATCACAGCTTGGCTGCGATTAAAAATATATGCTTGGAACCATCTTAATAAATCACCGCTAATCCCAAGTTCTTGTAGTTTTTGAAGCAGGATGACATGATCCACACGGTCGAATGCCTTTTCGAAGTCCGTATAGATCTCGTCAACCTGCAAGCCTCCATCCATCCCACGCAAGACTTTGTCCATAAAGAGGGATAGATTGGTAGTTGTCCAACGACCTTTAACGAAGCCATGTTGTTCGGGTGGAATGGAAGGCATTAATACTGGATATACGTTATTATATACTATTTTCTCTAAAACTTTACTAAATGTATTTAATATTGAAATTGGTCTGTAGTTTTCGATTTTGTTTTTCAGTCCTTTTTTGTGTATGGGTACTATATGTGCTTGCTTCCATAATAATGGAAGGCTTCCTTCTTTTAAAGATCTATTTAATAAGATTCGCAGGGGCACACAGAGTGAAGCGGCGCAATCGACTATAAAAACTGGTGGTATATTGTCTGAGCCAGATCCTTTAGTCAAGTCTAAACTTTTAAGGTGTTTGTGAACCAACTCATCTGTTACCTGAATGTCGCTTATGATATTAGTAGATGATGGACATTTTGTTGAGATATTAGAGTATGCTGAACCAGGCTCATTGAACATTTTTCTAAAGAAATCTGCAAACGCCATGCTTATGTCTTGGCCGCACTGCAGATTTTTGTTGCCATATTGCATATACTTAGGATAGCCCGAACTTCTGTGACGTTTATTTTTGATGTAAGACCAAACAGCTTTCGGATTTGATTTAATATTGTATTCAGATTTTTTTATATAGGCCTTATGAAGTTCTTTCGCAAGTTTTTTTGCTCTGGTACGCAGAAGTGCAAAGGCATCATAGTCGATTGGATTATGATGGAGCTTCCAAAAAGTGTGAAGTTTATTTTTTTCCTTTATGATGTTGATGAGAGCCTTATTATACCAAACAGGATACTGTTGTTTAGCTCTTTGGAACACACATGGGACGAAATTATTAATTAGGTCATATATTATACTGTAAAAATATGATACAGCGTCCTCTAGTGACCCTACACTAAGTGTATCCTGCCAGTTTGTCTCCTCTAAATGCTTACAGATCGGATAATCCGCCTTGTAAAATAAGTGTTTAAAATATCCTTTGTGTGACATGCGAGGAGTCACGATGTCCGCGGCGTCAATTGTAAGAGTCGGATGAAAAACATCTTCCTGTACGAGCGGCGTAAGCGATTTACTAACCTCTACAATAAAGTTGGTAAATATCAGGTCAAGAATATTATTGTGGGTGTTTACATGTAAGTTATGCTGGTGGAGACCAAGAATACTAATCTGATTTAGTAAGTTCTCTGCAGAGTCTTGCAAATCGGTACTGCCCTTTTTTAATAGTGTGTGGCCATCCGATGTCCATTGAACACAAGGAAGATTGAAATCGCCACATATCAAAAACAAATCTTCTGGATTTGAGGACATAATAAAAGACAATGAAGCAGTGAAACTTTGTAAACGTTGAGGCAACATGCTGTCTGGAGGTAGGTAAATTGCGCAAATATGTAAATTATGACAAGTGCCAAGGTCTCTCGCATCTATCGTAATCCAGGGACATTCAAGATTGTCATGAGACCAATCGGGTTGAACCTTTGCAGAAAACCGTTCCGCAGTCAGAACTATAATGCCACCACCACGTCTATTCCCGCCGCGATCCCGGCGAAAGATATTGTACCTACAGTCGGAGAGCTCCGCATCAAGAATACCGTCGTGCAACCACGATTCTGTAACTATTATTATGTCACTGTTATTGTTCAAGATGTTGTTGTAGAACTCCTGTGTTTTTGTTCTTAGACCCCTTACATTTTGGTATTGCAGATTCAAACTATTTGGTTTCATTTTATTGTATGTGAATTGTCAACTTATTACATTTATGTAGTACATACAGTTTTGTTATATAATATTTGTAAGTAAGCATAATATATAAAGTGTGTTTATTAGAGTCGCAACTAGTGAATTGTGTATGTGTCAGTGATGCGTATAATATGTTTTGACATGGTTTAATGAACAAATTGTGTGTAGTATATGTGTATGTGTATGTGTTTAGACGCAGATAAAGTTTCGAAAATAGTTCTTTTAATTTGAATTTATGTTTTAATTTTAATTTTAAGAATTTACAAAAAAACAAAAAGCTAACAAACCAAAAGATATTAAACGATGAAGATATATGTAGTTGGCTTAACAAACTAAGTGAGACTACACAATTTTTTTCAAATCTGAAGCGGTGGAGATTAACAGTGGAGGTGAGCTGTCGTTGCGTCGTACGTAAATCCGACAGTTTTTTGTCCATACGTAACGATAAGCAGATTCTTTGGCTTTTGCTTTTGCTTCAAGGAGAAGTTTTTTGTTACGTGGTGTTAGGTGCTCGTTCACATAGATGACTTTGGGGTCGCCAGTAGCCAATATATCTTTAGTCGATAAGTCCCTACATTTTCGCACTGCAGACAAAAATGTGTCTTTATTGAGGCGTGATTTGAAGCGCGCGGTGATCGTGCACGATCGCTTGTTGGATGATCGCTGCGGTTTAACTCAGTGAGCAAAATCCACATCAGCTTCTAATAATTTATGGCCAGCCTTTTCTGCTATTTTCGTAATAATGTCTATGAGACATTCGTTGCTTTTTTCTGGTACTCCTACAATTTCCACGTTTTGCTGACGGACCCACTGTTCTTGCTTCGCAAAATCGTGCTCGATTGTCGAGATTTTTTTCTGCATATCCTTAAAGTCGCTGCGGAGAGAGGAGTTTTCTGTTTTTAAGCACTTGGTATCCTCAGTTGCTACGGATAGGGACTTCGTTATATCATTGTACTTGTCACCGACATATTTTATTGATTTTTTTAGTTCACTGATGTTATCCCTAATAGCTCGGAATTCGTTGCAGATCAGATCTTTAATAATACTAGGCACTTCATTCCTAATTATGTCCAATATATCTTTCCGCATTTTGTTAGCAAATTCTGAGTCGAAGGGATTTAGACAGTCCGGAGAACGCGGACGGCGACGTCGAGTCATTACGTAATCATCCCTGCTTTCTGCTATATCCTCGTTATCCGAGCACTGCATAACCCTTACGGGTGTTTCGCTATTGTTCCCCTTCGGTTGTTTGGCCTTACAACTAGGGCACTTCCAGGATACATTTTTTTTGAAGTTGTCAGCCTTAAAGCCCACACACAGATAATGGTATAGCTTATTACACGTTATTTGGGTGCAAATTATACTTTCTGTGGTTTTTACATTCTTTTTACATGCATTGCAATTGCTCATTTTGCTTATAAAAACGTTATTGGTTTTGAAGGTAAATACTGAGTAATTACAGGTAGATAATAATAAATAATGAACACTTATCTGTGAACGTATTAGTTACTCGGCGTGAAGTCTGCGAACAAAAGGTCGCAAGCGCCGTGTATTCCGTGTCGCTTACGCGTTTCACCACATAAATGATGCCGTCGGTAGTACACACAATAGTTTTGCACTAACACTTGTATTTTTTAATTATTACTTCAAGATATGTTATTTCCTTTCAATAATATATTCTGTAAATGATAGTTAGCACTGTACCAAAATCTATTAGGTAAGAATATTTGCTCAAGAAAGGCATTTAACCATTAAAAATAATTTTTGAAACGTAGCTAAATAATAACACTGCGTTCTGTCAACAATGCCGAAAATTGTTTATTGATTATTTTAATCAAATTTTTAGTAAGAAGGTTATTTCTGCTTAAGAATATGTAAGAAAGTGTCGTTGCCTTGTGTCTAATTTCATTTGCAGCTGCTACATATCTCTGTGCATCGAGTTGTTTTTGACAATGCAACGCAGAAGTCATTTGTAATGTTTAATCTTTTACAATTTTTTGTTTTACAATTAAAAATGTCAATACACTAAAACTGAGAAAACTGATTTACAGAGATTTGTAGCCGTAAACGAAATTAGGGATGTTTAAGGGGCTACTCCATGCGAACGACCTTGAGCATTTGGCCGGCGCGGCGCGCGGCTCGCTACAATATATTGCGAAGAAATATGTAAGACGCCACCTATTGTTCGAACGTAGTATTATTTTTTCAACATCAATAAACTATTTTATGGAAATACAGCATACAACGATAAATGTATTTTAATTTTTTTATTCGCTATATTAGTTGCATTATATTAGAATTATGTATTTTCATATATTATCTAATTATGAAATTTTATAATTAATTATATATTAAAAATGAAGCATTGAAAATTGTGAGTTTAAAAGATATCTATTCACTATAGGTAAATAAATAGATAGCTCACCTTTTGTACAAATATTTGGTGCAATAAAGAATAAACAAATAAATAGGATGTTTCGCAGAGTGAGAGTAATATAGAATGAGAGTCGTGGAGGCAGTTTACAAACATAAATTGCACAAGGACAAACATCCAGACCCGGAACGATTATTTGTAGGTTTGTAATATTTGTTCCGTGCGGGATTCGAACCCGCGGCCCCCAGCGCAACAACTGATTGCTAAGCCACTGCGCCACGGAGCCGTCGCCGGGTTATAGGTAAAGTGACCATACGTCCCGTTTTGAACGGGACTGTCCCTTTTCTCAGTCACCTGTCCCATTGTCCCCAAATAAAGCCCCGGGACACAAAATTGTCCCGTAACTCGTTGGATGGAAGTATTCAAAGCCAACAATCTTCAACATAATTTTTTTAATCGAATATATTTTATGTCTACCTGGTACAAATGCTCCGATAGAAAGAGTATTTTTTTATTTTGAATAAATTGTGGACGTCTGAAAGAAACACTTACGGTTCCAGTTCTAAAGGCGATGTTGAAAGATAACAATAAAAAAAAATTGAGCAGAATTTTATTCTTATTTAAAATCATCACCAACTTTATTAAAGCAAATTTAATCCACTGACAAATGTAATTCATAATTAAAAAAAATGTTGCATTTAATAATTACCTATTTTTAAATGCAACATTATTTTTTAATTTATTGTATAAAGTTATAGATTTTAGAGTATAAATAAACCCATGTCCTGTTTTGAGTTAAAAAATAAATGGTCAGTTTAGTCTTTTTAGTTAAATTTAGTTTTAAAATTTTTTAGTTTATAGTAAAAAGTAGGTATATTAGTACCTACTTAGATACTTTTTACCGAATTATAAGTATAGAACACCTTATGTACTCAATTATTTATTGAAAAAGAAGAAAAAAACAATCAATAAATAATATACTATATTTTAGCAAAAAAACTATAACTTAGTAATACTAATTATAACTTAGAACATAAATGAAATTCTCATAACTGACTTTTTGGCCCGACCCAGGATTCGAACCCGGGACCTCATGATCAGCAGTCGCACTACTACAACCACTAGACCAACGAGGCAGTTATACACCTGATAAGATATTGTAGTTGGTTATTACGATTAATTTTAATTGTATACTATACTGATCATATTGAATTAGCCTTTTATAGTGTAAATTATAATATTTGTCGAAATGTTAATTATGGATTCGAACCTTACATGCTAATGGTGCTTCATTTTTTTATTTGCATTTACTTCAAAGAAAATACACGCAAAAAGCTTCATCGCGCAGTAAAAACACAACAAATATATGTATAACTAATACGAAAAATTATACCCAAAACAAACAAATAATACTACCTATAAAATAACCTAATAAGTAATACTATTATCGACTGTCAAGACGTGAGCGTGTGCGTAGGCCGATGCTCTAACGAACGACACGGGCTCCACGTTCGAGAGCTCAACGCTCAATGATCCAGCAAGCCCTTGGGCAGTGAATACGCCCAGATTTTAAGATAATTTCTTAATAAAATCAAATTTTGGTCTTTTGAAAAAAAATTTACAATAGAAATGTTCATTAATAAATTGCCTATCCATTGGTGTAAATCGCAAAATAAAATAATACTTACTTTACGAGGAGATGCATGTTATCAATAATAATTTCACATTTATGTGGTTTCGTTGTAAGGAGATTATATTAATATTTATTCCTTTAAAAAAAAATTGGATACAGCTCTTATGAAATCAAGATTATGTAGAAATATAATGTGTTTTTTATTTGTTGATATATCTTTTAAATAAAAAGTAGATAGCTCCTAAAAACCGCACAAATAACGACTAGCGCGACATTTTGCTCAACCCGCGCCTTAACAAGCTGAGGGTAAGCTTGTCCTAAAGAACAACAAAAGTTGCTAACATTCTTTGCATTGAATTCAGTTTGCAATACCTCTTTGAATTTGAAGTCAATGAGATCTTCACTATTAACATTATACCAATCAATCATTAGAGCCGTGATATCTCAGATGGTAAGTGCTCGATGTAACTTTCACAGTACACAAGCAACCTGGGTTCGATCCCCGCCGGCATGAATGAAATTGATAATTGCAATTTTAAGTGCTGATTTACCAAATGCTTGGCGGCGAAGGAAAATACTGTGAGGAAACCTGCATGTCTGAGAAATAACAAAAAAAATATTTCGAAGAGATGTGAAGTTTACTAACATGCATTGGGACAGCGCAGTGGACATTTCCTTGCCCTAAAACCCTCTCAGAAATGAGAGGAGACCTGTGCCCAGCAGTAGGACGTATAATTTATTTATTTAGAACTTCATATACACATGTGGTATATACTAGGCGGACTTATAACTTGGGATGATGCACAGATAGAATAAAGTAGGTGTAATAAAAAGTTACACCTACTTTATTCTATCTCTTAAAATAACAAAATATATTGGTAAATCCAATTGAGCATGCCTTCGCATTAAAAATAACGTATAGCATGATTAAACGGATTTTTTTAAAGTAGTTTAAATACATTCCGACAGCACTATCGGCTTCAACACCCTCGAAACCCATGAAAATGACACCCATGATAAAAAATTTATAGCTATTGCAGCCGCCATCTTGGCTTTACATTTCTACAGCACTATCGGCTTCAACACCCTTGAAAACCATGAAAATGACACCCATGATGAAAAAATTGGTACCTACTTCAGCCGCCATCTTGGATTTACATTTCGACAGCACGATCGGCTTCAACACCCTCGAAAACCATGAAAATGACACCCATGATGAAAAAATTTATACCTATTGCAGCCGCCACCTTGGATTTACACTTCGACAGCACTATCGGCTTCAGCACCCTCGAAAACCATGAAAATGACACCCATGATGAAAAAATTGATACCTATTGCAGCCTCCACCTTGGATTTACATTTCGACAGCACTATCGGCTTCAGCACCCTCGAAAACCATGAAAATGACAGCCATGATGAAAAAGTTGATATCTATTGCAGCCGCCATGTTGGATTTACATTTCGACAGCACTATCGGCTGCAACACCCTCGAAAACCATGAAAATGATATCCATGATGAAAAAATTTGGTACCTACTTCAGCCGCCATCTTGGATTTACATTTCGACAGCACTATCGGCTTCAACACCCTCGAAGCCCATGAAAATGACACCCATGATGAAAAAATTGATATATATTGCAGCCGCCATCTTGGATTTACATATCAACAGCACTATCGGCTTAAACACCCTTGCAAACCATGAAAATGACACCCATGATGAAAAAATTGGTACCTACTTCAGCCGCCATCTTGGATTTATATTTCGACAGCACTATCGGCTTCAACACCCTCGAAACCCATGAAAATGACACCCATGATGAAAAAATTGATACCCCTTGCAGCCGCCACCTTAGATTTACATTTCGACAGCACTATCGGCTTAAACACTCTCGAAAACCATGAAAATGACACCCATGATGAAAAAATTTGTACCTACTTCAGCCGCCATCTTGGATTTACATTTCGACAGCACTGTCGGCTTCAACATTCTCGAAAACCATGAAAAAGACATCCATGATGAAAAAAATTATACCTATTGCAGCCGCCACCTTGGATTTACATTTCGACAACACTATTGGCTTCAGCACCCTCGAAAACCATGAAAATGACACCCATATTGAAAAAATTGATACATATTGCGGCCGCCATCTTGGATTTACATTTCGACAACCCTATCGGTTTCAACACCCTCGAAAACCATGATAATAATCACCCATGACAAAAAAATTGATACTATACTTACTTTTAGTACGTACTACTATTATTTATTCTGTGCTTTTAAAATATTGTAATAAAAAAATCTCTTATTATTATTATAATCAAGTATTTAAGAAATTTGGTTATTCGAATATTGTGTATTTGTACAGCGATCTTTTTGAGCCGCTGCAAACAACCGAAATAATGTCCACCCACGACGGTGACTGACGGCGAACCATTAGATAAATATAAATGTAGCAAGCTAATGCGGCGAACTGATATGTACAGTAATCTATGGCGATGGCCAACTGAGTTAGTGAGTAAACTACTCTGTGGCTGCAGCTCCCCATTTACAGAAATAATTCTATACGAGGCTACCAAATCAACGAAAATTTCGCCATTTTCGAGCCGAAAAAAATTAATTATAGCTAAACAAAACAAAATTACACTGCCATTTACATTCAGTGGCTTCCCACATGATAGATGAACAGATTAAAAAATAGATTGAGTTAAACAATTGATATTTACAAAAGTTATAGTGTTTACAAGCCTTGGGGACATGATAAATCCACACCATAAGCCAATAAAACCCCTTTTTTTATTTAAAAATAGCAATTAATCGATTTAAAAAAAATATTAATAAGTTCAACAATTATTTATCTTTCTAACAATGTGCTTTTTATATCATTTATATGTATAATATGATTGCTGGATACGTTTTCATGTGACAAAACGGTGGAATTTTGATTTTTAGGCGTTAGTAGAACATACCCACGCGCTTTGCGCTCGGCATGCAAAAGCAATTTTAGCATGGAAATAAGTTATAAATGGGTGGGTACAATAAGTTACAAATATAATACATACATACATACGTACATACATACATACGTACATACATATACGCACGCGCACGCGCACACACTTCATACACACTTCATACACACGTCATACACACTTCATACACACTTAATACAAACTTTATACACACTTCATACACACTTCATACACACTTCATACACACTTCATACAAACTTCACACAAACTTCATACAAACTTCATACACACTTCATGCAAACTTCATACACACTTCATACAATTTTTATAAAATCTTCATACAATTTCCATACAAACTTCATCATCACTTCATAAAAACTTCATACAAACTTCATACAAACATCATACAAACTTCATACAAACATCATACAAATTTCGTACAAACTTCATACAAACTTCATACAAACTTCACCAAACTTCATACAAACTTCATACAAACTACATACACACTTCATACACACTTCATACAAACTTCATAAAAAACTTCATAAACACTTCATACACTCTTCATACATACTTCATACACGCTTCATACACACTTCATACACACTTCATACACTTCATACACACTTCATCAACACTTCATACAAACTTCATACACGCAATTAACACTTCATACAAACTTCATACAAACTTCATACAAACTTCATACACACTTCATACACACTTCATACACACTACGTACACTTCGTACACACTTCATACACACTTCATACACACTTCATACACACTTCATACACACTTTGTACTCACTTCTTACACACTTCATACACACTTCATACACACTTTAATACAAACTTCATACAAACTTCATACAAACTTCATTCAAACTTCATACACACTTCATACAAACTTCATACACACTTCAATCGCACTTCATACACACACCATACAAACTTCATACAAACTTCATACAAACTTCATACAAACTTCATACCAACTTTATTTAAACTTCATACAAACTCCATACAAACTCCATACAAACTCCATACAAACTTCATACAAACTTCATACAAACTTCATACAAACTTCATACAAACTTCATACAAACTTCATAAAAAACTTCATACACACTTCATACAAACTTCATACAAACTTCATACACACTTCATACACAATTCAGACACTTCATACACAATTCAAACAAACTTCATACTCACTTCATACACACTTCATACAAACTTCATCAACACTTCATACAAACTTCATACTAACTTCATACAAACTTCATACACACTTCATACACACTTAATACACACTTCATACACACTTAATCAACACTTTATACAAACTTCATACAAACTTCATACAATCTTCATACACACTTCATACAAACTTCATACATACTTCATACAAACTTCATACACACTTCATACACACTTCATACACGCTTCATACAAACTTCATACAAACTTCATACACTCTTCATACACACTTCATACAAACTTCATACACACTTCATACAATTTTATATAAACTTCATACAAACTTCATACACACTTCATACCAACTTCATACAAGCTTCATACAAACTACATACAAACTTCATACAAACTTTATTTAAACTTCATACAAACTTTATTTAAACTTCATACAAACTCCATACAAACTTCATACAAACTTCATACAAACTTCATACAACCTTCATACAACCTTCATACAAACTTCATACAAACCTCATACACACTCCATACAAACTTCATACAAACTTCATACACACTTCATACACAATTCAGACACTTCATACACAATTCATACAAACTTCATACTCACTTCATACACACTTCATACACACTTCATTCAAACTTCATCAACACTTCATACAAACTTCATACACACTTCATACACACTTCATACACACTTAATACACACTTCATACACTTCATACACACTTCATCAACACTTCATACAAACTTCATACAAATTTCATACTATCTTCATACACACTTAATACAAACTTCATACTATTTTCATACAAACTTCATACAAACTTCATACACACTTCATACACACTTCATACACACTTCAAACACTCTTCAAACACACTACATACACACTTCATACACACTTCATACACACTTCAAACACACTTCAAACACACTTCAAACACACTTCAAACACACTTCAAACACACTTCAAACACACTTCAAACACACTTCAAACACACTTCAAACACTTCATATACACTTCATACACACTTTAATACAAACTTCATACACACTTCATCAAAACTTCATACAAACTTCATACAAACTTCATACAAACTTCATTCATACTTAATACACACTTCATACACTTCATACACACTTCATCAACACTTCATACAAACTTCATACATTCTTCATACACACTTCATACAAACTTCATACAGACTTCATACAAACTTCATACAAACTTCATACACACTTCATACACACTTCATACACACTTCATACACACTTCAAACACTTCTCAAACACACTTCATACACACTTCATACACTCTTCATACCATCTTCATACACACTTCATACACACTTCATACTCATTTCATACACACTTCAAACACACTTCAAACACACTTCAAACACACTTCATACACACTTCATACACTCTTCATACACTCTTCATACACACTTCATACACACTTCATACACACTTCATACACACTTCATACACTCTTCATACACACTTCATACACACTTCATACACACTTCATACATAAATACATACATACATAAATACATACATACATAAATACGTACATACATAATAATAATATTGAGGTCAAGTGCGACAAGGATCTTAGGTTACCTTGACTAAAAGCGATCCAAGGCTCAACGGAACTTTGTTGCACTGGACTTTCTATCTAATCATGTATTACGTGGGTTTTCTAAAAAAAAAAGAAAAGTAATATAATATTTTATTTTTTATAATAGTTGTGGTCCATTAGTGGTGCTATGCTAATTCATCAGAATCATCAGAATCTGATAACTCTGAATGACTGCTATCCAAATTGATCAAAAATAGTTCCATAGTTATTTCATGACGGTTGTCTGTACGTCGATTATTATCTTCAGTATTTTTGACATGACTGCAGTGTTTCTCCAACTCTATAGCAGTTATTTTATAAAATGCGTTATCGATTCGCTGCTCCATATATTCAGAGAGGCCTGTGATATTCGAATATGCGAATATTCTTTTAAAATAATTCAATAAAAACTCAATCGCATTAAATCACAATGATAAGGAAGTAGTTTGACAGCTTCGTAACCATGTTCCATGGATGAACCATGAACCATGAATTATGTAGACATCATCTTGTTTAATCATTCTGCTTTTTTCATGCTCTCCGAATATGAAACATTGTTGTTTTTATTGGGTTGTCTGATGTGGAGTCAATACTTACTGTAGAATGACCTTCAGCTGCTTGATTTGGGTCTCATCAGGAAGGATTTTCTATTCTTTCAGTAGGATTATTTTCAAGGGCTTTACCCTCTGAAACTATGCGGCTTACGGTTCTTTTGGAAACACCTAAAATACATTACTAATTAACTCACATAAGTAAAATGTTATCTAAAATAACGGAAATAATAAACTAATTATCTGGTAACATTTTAATTGTCACTGTCATAGCCGGAGTTTTGTAACTTTCACAGCACACAAGCAACCTGGGTTCGATCCCCGCCGGCAGGAATGAAATTGATAATTGCAATTTTAAGTGCTGATTTACCAAATGCTTGGCGACGAAGGAAAATACTGTGAGGAAACCTGCATGTTTGAGAAATAACAAAAAAAATATTTCGAAGAGATGTGAAGTTTACTAACATGCATTGGGGCAGCGCAGTGGACATTTCCTTGCCCTAAAACCCTCTCAGAAATGAGAGGAGACCTGTGCCCAGCAGTAGGACGTATATATTTATTTATTTATTTAGAACTTCATATACACATGTGGTATATAGGCGGACTTTAATGCCTAAGGCATTCTCTACCAGTCTAACTTGGGATGATGCAAAGATAGAATAAAGTAGGTGTGTAGGTTTTTAAAGTTACACCTACTTTATTCTATCTCTTAAAATAACAAAAAAGCAATTTTAGCATGGAAATAAGTTATAAATGGGTGGGTACAATAAGTTACAAATATAATACATACATACATACATACTGTCTAGTTGTTAAATAAATATCCTCATTATTGTAGATTAAACTAATATCAATTCATTGTAAACAGATAGCTTCATAGTTTCCAACAACATTTAACAAGGTATACAGTACGATTATTTTAGTTATAAAAACTCTCCATAGATGGCGCTATCCCTTTGTAAATCGCGTATCCAATTGATTCTTTTCGGAACAACAAGTTAAATGTGTTATAGAAATAAATTATCTTTTTCGTCAATGAATGTTGGTGTTTTATTCATGGTCCTTCGGAGTCGGAAGTAGAGTGAAGAGAATCAGTGAGTAGTGGCGACACCTAGTGGTTGGTGATTTATACGGAGTTGAGCAGGAGACGCAACTGAGAAGAGCAAGTTTGTATGGGCGTAAAACTGTAAGTACATTTATATCAGTATTAGAAATAGAAGTTTGAAATTGAAAATAAATTGAACCTTAAAGCAAAGAGATATTAAACTTAGAAAAATTTGAAGATTTATTAGTAGTGCATGGACTTGTAAAATTTTATGTTGAATTGTGGTTGAGACGGGGAATCCATGCCCGATTTTGCCTAAGTGTGTACAACCAAAACACTTAGAAAAATCACGCACATACTGGACATAGAAAAAATAACTTGCTCTATCCCCTCAACGGGACTTGTAAAAAAAATTGTCGAATTTCAAATAAATAAAGGTAACAATGGAAAGCAAAATAAGAGCCCAGTCAGATATGTACCACCGAATGGAAAATGCCAGAGTCAATTTTAAAAAATCTCCAAAAGATAGGCTAACTTCAAACTACATAGAAACTAGAATTGACATTTTGAATGGACAGTGGGAAACATTTAACAAAGTACATGAACAACTTATTAGTGAAGTCAGTGATGCTGATTATGCAGAATTAGATTACTTTAATGAGGATTTTTACACCAAAACAGAAGACTTATACGCAGATTATTAACAGTGGTAGAGCCACGCGGCTTTTGCTGTCGCACGAATGGGCCGGCTCGAACCGGGGTGGTACCACGACCTCACAGAAAACCAGCGTGAAGTAGAGGTTTACCTCTGCATTTCGCTTGGTGAGTGCAGGTGGCCGGAGGCCCTTTTTACTGGAAATGAGGCATTCCATCTTAGTCCTCACGGGTGACAACGCATCTGCATTTTGATTCGTAATCGAGGATAGATGTAGATGTCTATGGGCCGCAGCAACCACTTACCATCAGGTGGACTGTGTGCTCGTTTGTCACCCTTATCTTATAAAAAAAAAAAAAGATTATAAAACAGAATTAAAAGCAAGCTTGGAAAAATGTACTCGCGTATCGACCAAAACGCAGGACACGTTGCATAGCAATGAAGAACAAATTATTGTGCAGCTTCCAAAGATTTCTATTCCTAGTTTCTCCGGAAGGTACTCAGAGTGGACCACGTTTCGTGACCTCTTCTTATCACTCATTCACAATAATAATTCGTTACAAAAGGTGCAAAAACTTCACTACCTAAAAAGCTATTTAACCGGTGAAGCGGAACAACTATTGCGAAATCTACCAATAACAAGTGACAATTATTCAGTGTGTTGGGATCTTTTGGAGAAAAGATTTAACAATAATAAATATGTAACTAACTGTATTTTAAAAAGGTTTTTTAGCCAAAAAAACATTATTCATGAAAATTCAAGTGCTCTTAAAGAAATGTTTGATACTACTAACGAGTGTTTAAATGCGTTGAAAAATACTGGTGTAAACACTGAAAATTGGGATATTATTGTTATTTATCTTTTGTCCTCAAAATTAGATAGTGAATCTCGCAAGCAGTGGGAAGCAAACATTTGTGACTGTACAAACGACTTGCCCACATTAAAGCAATTTTTAGAGTTTTTAGAACACAGGTACAGGTCACTCGAATTATTGAATCCTAAAATCACAAAATGTACTCAATCCCATCATGTAGTCACTAAAAATAATGACAAGGTATCTGTTCCATGTTCCTACTGTTCTGCTAATGATCATAAGCTCGGAAATTGTAAGAAGTTCGCAAATGAAACTCTATTAGCACGCCGTAATTTTGTCCAAACCTCCAACTTGTGTTTTAACTGCTTAGGCGCTAATCATTCGGTCATAATGTGTCGTTTGCCCACCAGATGTAGAATTTGCAAAAAGAAACACCACTCGCTATTGCATTCAACCACCACCAACGTTCAATCCAATAATGTAACGGTAACCACTCAATCGAATAGTAACAATGTTGTCGCGGCAACAGCGACAGCATCAGACGAAAATGATCAGACCAACATTACCACTTGTTTCTCTAACAACAAGAGTCAAGTGCTTTTAGCAACCGCTTTAGTAAAAGCTGAAACAAACAATGGATCTTTTATGACACTTAGGTCTTTACTGGACCAAGGATCACAGGCTTCATTTATAACGGAGTCTGCAGTCCAATTACTTGGACTGAAGAAGGAAACAAGCAAAAGTGTTATATTTGGAGTAGGGAGTGAGTGCAACTCTAAACATGTAGTACACATCAAACTACAATCTATCTATGATCCAACCTTCAACATTAAAGTGAGTGCACACGTGCTCACCAAACTTACCACATTTCTTCCTGAACGGCAGGTTGACATACAGCTATATTATATGCCAAAAATGAGGTTGGCAGATCTAAATTTCAACGTTCCAAACAAAATAGACTTGCTGTTGGGTGCAGAGGTCTATTGTCAAATATTATTAGAAGGGTTATTTAAAGGTCCAATAGGAACCCCTATAGCGCAAAACACTAGACGCGGCTGGATTTTGTCGGGCCAAGTATCTGAAGGTCGTAAAACGGAATCAAGCTGTAGTAACTCCATAACCACTTTACACACTCAAGTTATCGAAAAAGAATTTGATCTTAAACAATTTTGGGAAATCGAATCTGATCAATGTCTTCTCAACAAAACTCACCATACACCTGAGGAACAAAGATGTGAGGAATTCTATAAGAAAACCACCACAAGAGACCCTTCAGGACGATATATCGTCAAACTACCATTCAAGATGGAAAACCCGAGCTGCAAATCAGGGAATTCGCAGGAAATTGCAGTGAGCAGATTCCTTATGCAAGAAAAGCGTTTAGTACGGTCACCACAGCTTAAAGATCTCTATTCCGACGTTATTGATGAGTACCTGGAACATGGCCACATGGAAAAGGTACCAAAAGATGAGATCAACAAATCAGATAGTGTGTACTTACCTCATCACGCCGTAGTGAAGCTTAACAAGACAACATCCAAACTGAGAGTTGTCTTCGATGCTTCGTGTCGCGATAACAACGGTGTATCTCTCAACAGAGAATTGATGATAGGTCCAACTCTTCAATCGGATCTGCGTCACTTGGTGATGAGATGGAGACTTCACCCAGTATGTTTGGTCGCCGACATAGTTAAAATGTACCGCCAAATATTGATGGCTAGTGAAGATATAGATTACCAGCGATTGGTTTGGCGAGCCACGACGGAACAACTTATTGAACATTTTCGATTGTTGCGAGTCACATTTGGCACTGCTGCAGCCCCATATCTCGCAGTTAGAACACTGCACCAGCTCGTGTATGATGAAGGAAAACCGTTTCCATTAGCATCTGAAAGAATCTTAAATGATTTTTATATGGATGACTTACTTACCGGCTGCGAAACAGTCCTGGAAGGAAAACAAATCTATAAAGAGATCAACGAATTACTGAGCAAAGGGGGGTTTGAACTTCAGAAATGGTCAAGCAACAATGAAACTCTGTTAAAGGAAATAAGCAAAGAAATAGAAACAACAGAAAGCAATTTGGAACTCAAAATAGGTGAAATCATTAAAATACCGGACTTACCTGGAATCGACGTACCGATAACTTCGAATACTCCGTGCAGCTACCGCCACTCGTGGAACCTATAACAAAAAGAAGGGTTATATCAGATATTGCAAGACTGTTCGATCCTATGGGATGAATTGCTCCAGCCATTATAAAAGCAAAAATCTTCATTCAACAGCTGTGGCTAGCGGGGATCGGTTGGGATGAAGAGCTCCCACCAAAACTACTCAATGATTGGATTTCTTACCGAGGTGAACTTACGGCACTTACACAATTTCGCCTGCCGCGCTGGATTGGTATGAACAAGGCATGTATGAAACTGGAGTTACACGGATTCAGCAGATGCGTATGCTGCTGTGGTTTACGCCCGCGTAATAGATGAATCTGGAACTGTCAGGGTTACTCTCATTACGTGTAAAACCAAGGTAGCTCCAATAAAGCAAGTGTCTATCCCGAGGCTAGAGTTGTGCGGTGCGGTTCTTTTGGCGAGATTATTAAGGGAAGTCTCTGAAGTTTTGAAAGTACCGAAGACAAATCTACATGCATGGACGGACTCCACCATCGTTTTAGCTTGGTTGAGCAGTCATCCAAGCCGCTGGAAGACGTTCATTGCAAATCGAGTTTCAGAAATTTTGAACATTTTGAACAGAGATCAGTGGTCACATGTGTCATCTACTGACAACCCGGCAGATTGCGCTTCCCGTGGAGTCAACCCATCGGAATGTGAAGCAATTCCCCTCTGGAAAGCTGGACCTGCATGGTTAAAGGACACGAATATGGAATATAACAGGATGGAGTTAAGCGACACGAATTTGGAAGAGAAAGGAAAGAAAGCTTGTCATGTGACCAGGGAAGCTGAATTTGAATTATGGATCAAGTTTTCGTCTTTACAGAAATTGACCAGAGTTATAGCTTATTGTTTGAGATTTATATCAAAGACGAAAAAATCTACTGAAGCAACAACATTTCCGAGTTGGTTAACTTGCAGAGAACTATCAAGAGCAATTCAAATCAGCATAAAGGCGTGTCAAACTACGTACTTTGCACAAGAAATCAAAGATATTAAGTTTAGAGGTGCAGTTAATAAGAAAAGCAAACTTACCACTTTGACCCCTTTCCTGGACGGTGAAGGAATATTGAGAGTTGGTGGTCGTCTTGAGAGAGCTGATGTAAGTGGTGACAAAAAACACCCGATTATCCTGCCATCGAAATCTCATTTCACAAATCTTATCATTGCAGATGCTCATCAAGGAACCCTACACGGAGGTCCTCAATTGATGATCAATTACCTACGATCCAAATATTGGATCCTCGACGTAAAAAATCGTACCAAATTATTTGTGTGCAAATGTGTCACATGTATACGATATGCAGCACAATGTAGACACCAACTCATGGGACAACTACCTGTAGCTCGGGTCACTCCAATCCGCCCATTCTACCAAAGCGGCGTGGATTATGCTGGACCCATCCAGATAAGGACTTCTAAAGGAAGAGGTCATCGAGCGTACAAGGGCTATATATGCCTATTCGTATGTATGGCTACAAGAGCCGTACATTTGGAAGCCGTAACCGATCTTACGTCACAGGGATTCCTCGCACCCTTCAAAAGGTTTGTTTCTAGACGTGGCCATTGCGCTGATCTCTACAGCGATAATGGAACAAATTTTGTGGGTGCTGCGCGCGAGTTAAGAACCCTAGTAGCTCAGGAAAATTCAACCATGACGAGAAAAATCGCTGAGAGTTTAGCTACTGCTGGGACCAACTGGCATTTTATCCCACCGAGAGCTCCTCACTTCGGTGGACTTTGGGAGAGTGGGATAAAGTCCACAAAACATCACCTGAAGCGTGTGATCGGCACAGAGACCCTAACTTACGAGGAGATATCTACTCTACTGTATCAAATTGAGGCATGTCTTAATTCTAGGCCATTGTCACAGCACCAATGCACAAGATCCAACACCTCTCACACCGGGACATTTTATCATCGGTGAACCGTTCGTGCTTGTCTCAGATGCCAATTATGAAACTTCGTCAATATCTTCTCTGAAACGCTGGCAACTAACCCAGAAAATATTACAGAACTTCTGGCGAAGGTGGTCTAGCGAATATTTAACTCAATTTCTGCAACGTCACCGGTGGGCAAACCAAACACCAGAGCCTAAAATTGGGGACTTAGTTTTAGTTAAGGAGGATGATCTTCCTCCAGCGAAATGGCTTATGGGTATTATTACAGAAAAACATAAGGGTGCGGACAATATTACGCGGGTTGTGAGTCTCAAATGCAAAGATGCCATAATTAAAAGGCCTATTGTAAAATTGTGTCTTGCCAGTGGCAGAATAATGCCTACTTTTTTATTGTTATTTTCAAGTTTAATTTGCTTTTTGTTTGGTGAATTGAGCATGTTGTAAATATAAATGTTTAGATTCTTTAATCTTTGGATTCATTATTTAATAAGATTTTTAGGATTTTAAAGATCCTATGTACCTATTTGTTTTTTGTTACCTATGCACCATGATTCAATCATTTGGATCTACACACTTTCATATTTTACCTATCTATTTACAGTCCACTTTCGTTGATTGTTGATTCATGGTGGGCGGGAATAATGACCACTCTGGCCATGGTGGGCGGAATGTCTAGTTGTTAAATAAATATCCTCATTATTGTAGATTAAACTAATATCAATTCATTGTAAACAGATAGCTTCATAGTTTCCAACAACATTTAACAAGGTATACAGTACGATTATTTTAGTTATAAAAACTCTCCATAGATGGCGCTATCCCTTTGTAAATCGCGTAACCAATTGATTCTTTTCGGAACCACAAGTTAAATGTGTTATAGAAACAAATTATCTTTTTCGTCAATGAATGTTGGTGTTTTACATATACGCACGCGCACGCGCACGCGCACACACTTCATACACACTTCATACACACTTCATACACACTTCATACACACTTCATACACACTTCATACACACTTCATACACACTTTATACACACTTTATACACACTTCACACACACGTCATACACACTTCATACACACTTCATACAAACTTAATACACACTTCATACAAACTTCATACACACCTCATACAATTTTTATATAAACTTCATACAGTTTTCATACACACTTCATACACACGTCATACACACTTCATACGCACTTCATACACACTTCATACAAACTTCATACACACTTCATACACACTTCATAGACACTTCAATCACACTTCATACACACTTCATACACACTTCGTACAAACTTCATACACACTTCATACACATCATACACACTTAATACTAACTTCATACACACTTCATCAACACTTCATATAAACTTCATACAAACTTCATACAAACTTCATTCAAACTTCATACACACTTCATACAAACTTCATACACACTTCAAACACACTTCAAACACACTTCAAACACACTTCATACACACTTCATACACTCTCCATACACTCTTCATACACACTTCATATACACTTCATTCACACTTCATACACACTTCATACACTCTTCATACACACTTCAAACACACTTCAAACACACTTCAAACACACTTCATACACACTTCATACACTCTTCATACATTCTTCATACACACTTCATACACACTTCATACACACTTCATACACTCTTCATACATACTTCATTCACACTTCTTACACACTTCATACATAAATACATACATACATACATAAATACATACATATATAAATACATACATACATAAATACATACATACATAAATACATACATACATAAATACCTACATACACATACATAATAATAATATTGAGGTCAAGTGCGACAAGGATCTTAGGTATAAACCTTGACTAAAAGCGATCCAAGGCTCAACAGATCATTGTTGCACTGGACTTTCTATCTAATCATGTATTACGTGGGTTTTCTAAAAAAAAAAAGAAAAGTAATATAATATTTTATTTTTTATAATAGTTGTGGTCCATTAGTGGTGCTATGCTAATTCATCAGAATCATCAGAATCTGATAACTCTGAATGACTGCTATCCAAATTGATCAAAAATAGTTCCATAGTTATTTCATGACGGTTGTCTGTACGTCGATTATTATCTTCAGTATTTTTGACATGACTGCAGTGTTTCTCCAACTCTATAGCAGTTATTTTATAAAATGCGTTATCGATTCGCTGCTCCATATATTCAGAGAGGCCTGTGATATTCGAATATGCGAATATTCTTTTAAAATAATTCAATAAAAACTCAATCGCATTAAATCACAATGATAAGGAAGTAGTTTGACAGCTTCGTAACCATGTTCCATGGATGAACCATGAACCATGAATTATGTAGACATCATCTTGTTTAATCATTCTGCTTTTTTCATGCTCTCCGAATATGAAACATTCTTGTTTTTATTGGGTTGTCTGATGTGGAGTCAATACTTACTGTAGAATGACCTTCAGCTGCTTGATTTGGGTCTCATCAGGAAGGATTTTCTATTCTTTCAGTAGGATTATTTTCAAGGGCTTTACCCTCTGAAACTATGCGGCTTACGGTTCTTTTGGAAACACCTAAAATACATTACTAATTAACTCACATAAGTAAAATGTTATCTAAAATAACGGAAATAATAAACTAATTATCTGGTAACATTTTAATTGTCACTGTCATAGCCGGAGTTTTGGCGGGAACTTGATCGGTGGCGGTTTGTTGCTCCTGTTTTATAGTTTAAATAATAGTTTGAAGTCGATTTTGATATGTAAAAGTGTTGCGATTTTATGTATTAACTGTTTACGCATGTGAACTATTAGTGGAAACGGTAAAACAAGTGCTCTGATGGTGATGGATTCTCGAGATAGCTGTTTGCATAGGCGCCTTTAGATACCATCACCAACTTTCAGCTGTCTGCTGGCTCAAGTTGCCGTCAAAATCTCCCAAGGGCTGCACAATGTGACGCATCAACATATTGTGAAGTAGTGAACTATGAAGGATAATTATAACAAACCGAATAAAAATACTCAAGACTTGGCCAAAAGGTCTAGATACCAGGCCATAAACTCCAAAAAAGAAAATCTGTTATAGCCCCTGTTCGAGCTTTCAAATTTTGGAATGGAACTGTGGAATGGAATTATCGGTCCTTTGTTAAGCTTTTCTTGCTCACGCAAATGTTTAACGGCAAGAAAGATATCTCTAGCTGCACTACGCCCTGCTTTCGGCATATTTGGTAGCTATTAATTTAAGATTAAGCCATATGTACTCTGTGGATTAAGCACTGAGGAGACGAAACAACAAAGCACTGAAAACCATAGATAATACACTATATTAAAAAAGTACTCTGTGCACTATATACTAGGAACTGAAAACTGTCAAAATTAGTTCAATTTTTCGCCACGCGCACGCGCCAACTGTCTATATTGACCATAGACTTTGTATCTTACCTCAATCTACGATACCTATTTACTCGTTATTGACAGTCGCCCTTGCCATAGACTAATATATAAGCCCTTGCAACCGCTTGCAGCACTTAGATTGAGGATCTATGACCCACCCTACCCCAGCCTACAAAAATGGGGTAAATAAAATAAAAAAAAATACTAACACACGTATTTTAAATAGCACTTTCCAAAATTGTTTATTATTGTAATAGCACCCCCGTAGATTGTGAATAAAAAATAGGTAAATATCGCGCATCTTATAACGTCGATACCACTTGAAATAATTAAAATTTTGTAGGTTTGCAACTTAAAAAAACTTCACCCTTCGTGAATTAAACTTCACCACCATCGAAAATCCATAAAATGCAATATTAAGTGCAATTATTTAATAAAACCTATTTCGTCAATTGCCGAATGCACATGGAGTGTTGGTGCATGCGCAGCACATATAATCTAGGGTTTTTCTTCGGAGGATCTTTCGCGGCAAGTTCACGCCTATCTCTATTTTCTCTATTTGAATAGTAAATTGCGTGTAAGAGGTTAACTCATACGTTTCCATACAGAAAAAGTCGTTCAACCTTCGACTTTTCATAAAATTTTATCACAGTGGGTCGAAGAAGGATCATGGATGGCAGATTTAAGTATTTCCAGACCAGCAAATAGATCTCCTTAGGGTATACCTACACCATGTGATCCAAATCAAACGATATATGTATGGCTTGATGCTTTAGTAAATTATTTAACAGCCGTTGTAAATTATGTAACAACGTTTTCCGTCGTCCAAATACTTCTTTAGAATGTCTAAGCAGTAAGGAGTAGCAATTGCACCAAGGGCTTCGGCACATTCATGTCTAACCATTTCATTTTCATTTGCATCTTCGAGAGACTCTTTCAAGTGAGGGATACTCACTTCTTCTTGCAACTGACCAAGTACAAATGCAACCTCATCCCGGAATAGTGCACAGCCTGCCTTCAAACCTAAAAATTAAAATTAATTGATTCTTATGAATTGAAACTTAAAAAAAATGTATGGTATCATCCATGTTGTCATTTATAATAACCTTTTCCAAAAAGGTAAAGAACACTTTCCTCTGTTCTCAAATTTCTTAATGAGAACATTGCTAGGTATCTCTCGAAGAGAGATGGTTTATTACTGTCATCAAAATTTGCCCACAGATATGATTTCTTTTTCTTGAATGGATTTGTAATTTTCTGCTTCAGCTTAATTTATTAATTAAGATTAAGATAGAAACGAATGAGTTAACCTCTTACACGCAATTTACTATTCAAATAGAGGAAAAAGAGATAGGCGTGAACTTGCCGCGAAAGATCCCCCGAAGAATAACCCTAGATTATATGTGCTGCGCAGTGCGCATGCGCCAACACTCCATGTGCATTCGGCAATTGACAAAATAGGTTTTATTAAATAATTGCACTTAATATTGCATTTTATGGATTTTCGATGGTGGTGAAGTTTAATTCACGAAGGGTGAAGTTTTTTTAAGTTGCAAACCTACAAAATTTTAATTATTTCAAGTGGTATCGACGTTATAAGCTTATAAGATGCGCGATCTTTACCTATTTTTTATTCACAATCTACGGGGGTGCTATTACAATAATAAACAATTTTGGAAAGTGCTATTTAAAATACGTCTGTTGGTATTTTTTTTATTTTATTTACCCCATTTTTGTAGGCTGGGGTAGGGTGGGTCTGGCTGACGTCGTGACTTCTATACTTATTATACTCTGGTCGTGACAAACGACACAGGTTCCACCTTTCAGATATGGAGTGTAGAGTGGAAGGAGAACCATTTTATAAGGTGCGAAAGTTGAAAAAGTGTCCCACTATATACTGAAAATAGAGGTTCCAAAACCTACCACAACAGCGCTGGCGTCTGAAAAACTAAGATATGAATAAAGCTGTTGTAGACGGAGTGAAGTCAGCTGAATTCAAATATTTGAAAATTTTCATGACTAGAGTAGTTAGTAAAATGCCAGTATACAAAACCTCAACTATTTACGTAGTACAAAAGCAAGTGGATTGGTTGGTTCTTGTTTATTTCTCCATCTTATTCTAATTAATTTTGGCGCCTTTTTTTAAATTTATCCTATGCTACTGCAGCGCCACCCTTATTGGACACGTTTTTAGGGACACTTTTCATATAAGGAGATGGTCCTCCTTCTACTCTACACTCCATACTTTCAGAGCTCAGAGCAGGGGGGGTACAGTTCCATAGTAAGGCATTTGGATATAGAAAGTAACGCCATCAAGCGTATGGTACGGGTCATAATTTCTTCAGTTTAGTTAGTCTAATACTCACTAGATGGCAGAATTTAAGAAATGAAACGGTGATCCATGTTACGCATAATATTTCAATTCCAGTTTAAGAACTTTTATTTTTTCATTTCAATAGATTTGTCACCTGCCCACTAAAATTATTTTTACTTATGTTATAAATCATAAACTATATATTTTGTAATATACATTACAAATTAAAGTTGTTTAATCCATGATTTATAAATTATAAATTATACATTCCGATTATTTTTATGTTCGATTGAAATGATTAGTCTGTACTACAAGCTCTGTAGCCGAAAATATAAATTTATCTGTGGCTGACTGGCTGTTGCGAAAAAATAACCTAGATTGTTACAATTGCATGTTTATAAGAAATTAAGAAAAGAAAAAGTTTCAAAGGTGTGAATTATCACTATAAATCATGTGTAATTAACATAAATTTTCATATTCCAAAAAGTTTTAAAATTACGTTTTATGTTATAATTTCGATATATAATGAACATTATGGCGAAGTTGTTTTCAACAATAATTTAAAATTTAAAATTTTGTTCAACCGACTTCAATATAAATTATTAAGAATAACATTATTAGTCAGACCTTGATCAAATTTATATTATTTATTTTTATTTTAACCACATGTGAAGCACCAACTTTCAAATAAAAAAAGAATCATCGAAATCAGTTCACCCAGAAGGAAGTTATGAGGTAACACACTTAAAAAAAACCGAGTCGACTTGAGTACCGTCTCCTGTTTGAAGTTAGTAGAAAAATGGCGTTGGCCGAAGATAGCATAATAAAGTATATACCTATGATTTAATTTTTTTTTGAGACTCCTACTGAGTATATCAATATATTCTTTATACCGAGTGACGATAAAGTTATCACATTAAATGAAAAGACGTATCCTACATATATTTCTTTAAACATACACAATGAAAAAAATATATAACAATTAATATTTTAGTCGCCGCAGCATTTTTTTCGTCTTAATATTAAATAACGTCATGTAAATGCACACAGATATCACCTGATGAATACTAGAAGGTCAAAGACCCATGGCGTTCGAAGGCGAATATAGGTACCTAGTTAAACGTTGCCAATTCAAAATACTACTAAAGAAATAGTCAAGCAAAAAATGTACTTACGGCTAACAATTTAAGGCATAATATTATGCGCGAAATTAAAAACAAAGGGATCACGCGCTGCAGGTGTGTGAAAACAAATTCAAGCGAAAAATTAACTTAATATAAAGAAGTTAAGGCGTAATTCTCTATGCGCGAAGTGACAAGAAATGGAACGGAGTGTCAAAATTCATATAAATTACGTCTGGCGCATGCGACTGATAGTCCGACGCCGGCGTCCTTGGGGATCGTTCATGAATCGCTTGACCTAATTTTCGTTTTTAAGTTTTAACACTCCTTTAAGTTTTAATTGTTATTATTTTTTTGGTTTTGTGGACATTTTAATAAGTTTCTTAATTTGTTTGTGATAGGACACGTTAATAATACGCTAGATTAGATATTTAATAACTTAGTGGTATGACAGCCCGTGCGCAATTGCACGCTTTAATTTTTTTAACGTCTTAACTTTTTTAAATTTTAAGATGCATTGCATCACAATTTCACGTCGTCAGAATACACCGACATGATGTTTTTTTTTCAAAATATGTTTTGTTTCATTATTAAACTTGAGTGATTTCAAGATTAAAGTGATTATTTGGATAAAAACAATACCATGAAATTTATGATTCGTTGATAACATCGGATTTGCATAAAGCGCGCCTAATTATCTATGTATGGTCTAGTGTAGGTATTATAATTACTTATGTCGATGTCACGTGAGCACTGAGTGCTGTTGCCAGTTTTACGGGTCGCTTCAGGTCAGTAAACTTATATTATCAAGGTGATTTATTTCTTGTCAATTTTTAAGCTATTTATTTTGTTTGAAATTTTTTTTTATTTTCTTTTATTATTGTTTATTTTATTATTTTAACAGACATATATCAACTTGTATTAACTGCTGTGCTATTTAACGTGATAACCTAGGCGCCACCCAGTATATAAAAATTACGTGTCACATTGTTTGTCCGCGATGAACTGCTAAACTACTGAACTGATTTACAATGAAATTTTGCACACTGTGTGCAGTTTGGTCCAACTTGAGAGATATGATAGTTTTTATCCCGATAAGTGACCCTCAATATTTTTTATTACGAATTTAATAATTTTTATAGGACACAGGGTCGTCGGAGAAGGCCAAACAACGTCTGCCTGGTCAGCTAGTTATATTATATATTTCTTTTCTTTATGAAAATCGAATGTTTCTATATCCTTGTTTCTTTCTTCTTACTATTTATTTGATTTTAGCATATGGCGATTCGTTAGATTTGCCTTAGTTGTACAAGTGACAACATAATATTTTCTTTTTTTTTCTTTTTAGTAGAATTGTTTGGTTTTGTTATTTATTACTGTTCTAACCATTGAACTTGTTTACGCAACTTTTGTTTAATAAATTGTTTGATGATGTTTGGTGACTTTTTTTACACACAAAAATATTGTTTCAAATAATAAAATTAATCCCTCCCTCCCCTTACAGTTTCCTTTCACTGCTGGTCATGGGCCATGGAAATAAAGGGGAGAACGGAATTTTACTGCCACAAATATCACCCACCTTTGCAATGCTGCCCTAAACATCGCACGGAGTATCCGCTTTTCACCGAGATTAAATCAAGAAAAAATGTTCGCCTTTTTTCCTCCCACATTTTTTTCTTATCACTATTACAACAAGCACCGTTACATCCTAAAAAAAAACCCACTGAACATAGACCTCCACGATATTCCTCATAGAGGGTATACTTGTCATAGTTGCCACGTTCTGTTCCACGGTACACATACCTTGTTATTGTGTAACAAGGTACGTGTACCGTGGAACTTAACGAAACCCACGGCATGATATGAATATTCATACACCACCACTACACAGTAATAGATAATTTCTCGAAACATTTCATTTATCGACAAATCGTCTTGCAATCGTCGTTACTGTAGCGCTCACTTGACCTTCATACAAATAATTCGATATTTTAATTGTTGATAATTTTTTATTTTTGGATAAGAACATAGTAATGACTCTAAGTTATATTTACCATCTTTAAAAAAATTGTCTTTGGCCTGACCTACTATACTCTTTGGCTTGACCACAGTTCTCACTAAGTATGTCCAAAAAACTTAACTAACAGGAGACGCCATGCGCATAAAGTTCCATACAAAAAAGTCTGTCACTTCTAGCGGGAGGCGAGGTAACGCACACTAAGCAAATCGTAAACATTGGGCCACGTCGTTACGCACGCACACAGCATAATATGAGCACACGATTAAGCAAAACGCACACAACCTTGAAAATCTCTTATAAATGTCTCATCGTTACAGTGCATAAGCTATAAACAACTAGTACGAGGGCCTTGTCGATATGGATATGTCGATGAAATTTTATGCAAGTTACATTAGCAAATTAAATAAAATAAAAATGAAAAAAATACTTAATGAGTAATATTACATTCAAAGTAAATTAAAAAAAATACATAAGGTACAATATAATAATACAAAATTACCAAAATTAAAACAAATTGAAAAAGTATTATATTATATTTTAACTGGTTTTTAAAGTGAATAAGTTTGGTATATGTGACGAATACACTTTTTGGGATCACTCTTTTTTTGCGAGGTAGCTAATTCTGGTGGTTGCATATTTTTCCATCACCAAGTTTGCCAGTTCAATGTTATGTGGAACGTAATCATTATCGAAATAAACCTAGCAAGCTAACAGCATAGCAAAGTGGCGAAGCAATCAGCTTTTTTTTTTTGCCGTTGAGCAATCAGTTTCAAAATAGAATGTTCAGATGCCTGGGTAATCAGTAATCGATTGCTGAAAACAGAATTTGAAAATTCGCAACCGTTCTCGAGATAATCGTGGGACAGACGGGCAGACAGACGGACAGACATCGTGAAATCAATAAGTGTCTTCGCAAGCTTCGCCTCTTAATAATGTTCCTGTATGCTTAAAAATATATAATATGCCTAGTCTATGAAATGCTTTTACCATTTTTAATGTCATGACCAACCGGAAAGGTTATCTGTATAGGATAGGGGTTTTAAACGGTCTAATTTTACAGATTTTACCCAACCTATAGAGTTAAACCGTTTTAAGGCTTAGGGTTTAACTATATCTGGCAGCACGGAATCGCACTTTCCTGTGCTTCTATCCTTTTTGAAGAGCTTTACTAGAGCGAGAAAGAGAGCGGGAGTGTATAGTTCTACCCTCAAAAAGCCGATTGTAAACCGGTTTCATAAGTTTATATATCATTCTTGACAATCCATACTAATATAATATTATAAATGTGAAAGTGTGATTTTTTGTTTATTTATTTTTGTCCTTCCTTTACGCAGCAACGGAATGGAGCGATTAAAAAAAAAACATTTGCTATCTCTTGGTCGAAGTCTACGCTTAACCAAACATACTTCTTTTCGTCATTTTACTTAGGATTGAAAAATAATTAATGTCTTCGTAAAAAGCGGTAATATTTTGTGTTCTACAGTACAAAAGTGTAGTACTCTGTATATATTTAATAATAATAATAATAATAATAAGCCTTTTATTTCATGCTAAAAATGAGATACATACATAGTTTATAGTTTAACGAAAAAAGCAAAAAGAAAAAAATGTTTAAATCTGGATAGTAATATATAATTTTCTTTGCATGAACCCCTCCTCAAGTGAAGGTGAAGGCCTCCTCTAAAGAATTCCATGTGTCTCTATCTTGAGCTATTTGCGGCCAGCAGATACCAGCTGTTTTTATCAAATCGTCTGCCCATCTCGTGTGGGGTCTGCCTTTAAGACGTTTGCCGATTGGACCCTTCCACGTTGTTACTCTGGTGGTCCATCTCTCGTCCTTTAGTCTCGCTACGTGTCCAGCCCACTTCCATTTTAGTCTTTTAGCGTAGGTTAGAGCATCCGTCGCTTTGGTGGTTTCTCTATTTTTGTACGACGAATTTTTTGAATCTTTTTAATGTTGAGCATACTTCGTTCTATTCCGCGTTGGCAGGTCGTGATTTTTCTTTTTAATTTGGATGTATATTTCCAAGTTTGACATGCGTAGGTTGGACAAGGTAGAAGGCATGACATCATGACTTTTGTTTTGATATTTGTTGGCATGTTACTTTTGAATATATCTTTTAAAGACCAGTACTTGTTCCAAGTATTTTGTACTCTTCGTTCTACTTCTAGTTCATTATGTTTTCTGTTGAAGCCAATTTGTTTTCCAAGGTATATGTATTTCTCTGTATATTTCAAAGATTCATTGTCCACTGATATTCTTCTCTGTATACTATTTGTCATGACCATTGTTTTCGAAAGATTAATTTCTAGTCCTACCTGCTTGCTAGCTGTGTTTAGTGAATCGATCATGTTTTGTAATTGTGTGCTAGATTCTGACAGCAAAACTAAGTCATCTGCGAAGCGTAGGTGGGATAAATAATAAATTATTTAATTATTTATTTATTTATTTATATATTTAATAATAATAGATTATAAATATGACACTGAAATTATTTGTTTGTCCTTATTTATTTATTTAAGCGCTAATAATTCGTGTCTCATCTGAAAACAACAATTTGGTTGACACCATCTAAGACGATAAACTTGTAAAGAACATTTTAAAATGAATAAATATCGTTCACTAAACCTTCCATTTCGATTTGTTACATGTTTTAAATTTTATCCTTCATAATGTAAAATAAACCTGCAGCAAAATAATAAACTTACTTCCAATAATTTCAAAGTCGGCACAGCAGTTTCATTTAGTTTCCTTTTATTATTTGATTGGATTACGAAAACCGATTGGTCAAAATGCTCAGAACAAATAGTGCTTGTTCGTTTAGATACCCAGGTTATATGATTGCCACATGCTTTTATCCAAACTTGGCGCCTGTAAGGATCTTTTGAAAAACTGTAAAACCAAAGATCTTTTTTAAACATTGTACAAAAAAGAATTTTAAATAACACCTTGGTATTATATAACAAAGTATTACTTATAGTCAAATAAAAACATCGACACTAAAGATTACAGTGAACATCACTATTATAGTCTTGATGATACCATTTTATATACTCGAAATTCCCCTTCTTTTCGTTTCAAAGCGTAACATAATGAAATGAAAATATCTATTTAAAATGTTTTTAATGTATAATGTAAATAAAACAATTTAAATTGACGCTTTCATTTCGTTAAAAACAATTAAAGATTATTAATGTTGTTTGAAATAATATAGTTTTGCAAATAGATCACAATAATATTGATGAATTTAAGACTATTCAATAACACGATTTTGTCTTGTGTAATTAGAACAAAGAGAAACGACATTTGTCTACAATTAAGCAAAATTTAATTATGTCCTAGTAGTGCAAAAGTCCTTCCTATAGTATTAATACTTTAAGTTGGCAACACTACCTGCTCAGCTATATTAATCAGAATTTTCGTGATTTAATTCTTATATTAATTATTGAAATCAAAATAAATACTTAAAGATGAAAGGTAACGCCGTCTTTTTGTAAATTTGAGGTCTGTGATCTGTTTTTACAAGAAAACACACTGCAACTCGGCATTTTTCTGGAGGTTGACTCACGCTTACGACTACTTGGTAAGTGACTCCGTACACGGTGCAACTAGTTTTATATAACGGGAATGATCCGCGCTCTCGTACTTTTGACAGCGGGGAATGCTCTCCAATGTCGTATCCTGTTAGTTTAATACTCTAAGCCAAAAAAATGTCAAGTTCTGAGAGGTTAAGGTTTGTATTACTTAATGTTTAAAAATTCCAATATGTACGTATTATATTAATTTATTACTATTTCTTTTCCAATTTTTTACGAATGTAGAATGTAATTTCTACATTCGTAGAAAATTGGAATGGAAATAGTAATATAAGTTTAAAATATAGAATATTGAATGTGAGGGTGGGCAATGAGTAGTATACATATACACACGCACACATTCACAGAGTACTCTCGTGTGAGTGAATTAGAATATACACACACACATGTAAATATTATAGTTAGCGTAACAATCATCAGGTGGCCCTATTTCCAAAGAGCACCAGTTTTACTCGCAAGAGGGCTCTCTTCTTCCTTATATATTACTAGCTGACCAGGCAGACGTTGTTCTGCCCTTTCCGAACGACCATTTGCTTTCCCAAAAACTCCTGAAATTAGCAATAAAAAAATTGAGGGTCACTTATCGGGATAAAAATTATCTTATCTCTCAAGTTGGACCAAACTGCACACAGTCTGCAATTTTTTTTTGAAATCGGTTCTATTTGTTGAATACTTACAGCAACACGTGGTGGTTATACTACTAAATTGTAGCTTATATTAAACGTTTGTATTTTTAACATAGCGCCATCTATTAAATATTTACTCAATCCAGTCAACAGATATCGTCATCTGACAGAATCGTTTGGAGCTAACAGATAATTGTGACTGTCAAATAATAGACAAATAATTTTCAATAAAATAATATTGTATTACGACTATAAATTGAGATGTAAGCTATCCTATCTTTTAAGTTGGACCAAACTGCACATTGACCAAAAATTTGATTGAAATCAGTTCAGTAGTTTAGGAGTATATCGCGGACAAACAACGTGACACGTACTTTTTATATATAAAGACTATACTCTTTGGCTCAGAGCTCACCACAGAGTACATTATTAGAGCTCAGAGTTCACTGACTTCAACAAGCCCGCGGGCAGTGAATACGCCCAGATTTTAAAATAATTTCTTAATAAAATCAAATTTTGGTCTTTTGAAAAAAGTTTATAATAGAAATGTTCATTAATAAATTGCCTATCCATTGGTGTAAATCGCAAAACAAAATAATACTTACTTTACGAGGAGATGCATGTTATCAATAATAATTTCACATTTATATGGTTTCGTTGTAAGGAGATTATATTAATATTTATTCCTTTAAAAAAAATTAGATATAGCTCTTATGAAATCAAGATTATGTAGAAATATAATGTGTTTTTTATTTGTTGATATATCTTTTAAATAAAAAGTAGATAGCTCCTAAAAACCGCACAAATAACGACTAGCGCGACATTTTGCTGAACCTGCGCCTTAACCTACTATTTTGTCACTGTACTTGTCTCCACGTAGCTATTTTAATCCGAATTTGCAGGTTAAATAACCCAAATAACTGGTTCGATTTCCCGCTAATGAAAAAATACTTAAATGAAATGTAACCAAGGTTAGAGTCATGCGTTTTTATTCATCGTGTAGGTATGTTTATTATTCTCATGTATTCAGTTATGTATGTATTCAGATTAGTTCAGTACTAAGTTATTTAAAAAAAATAGTTATGAAACAGCTTACCACTCTAAATCCTCCGTGGTGCGTGGATGCGGCTCAAATTGTGCTCCATTCATTTCAAGGCAGATTTGGGCTCGGTGTTGCGTCTCCTCATGGAGGCGGGGCATCATCGTGTGGTCTTCGACACAGTCCGTACGTAGTTTGTCGAAAACATCCACGATCCTTTTGTGGTTTCGTCAGCACTATCACACTCACGATTAAAAACCCTTTCTTTCACATACCCCACAGAAAGAAGTCTAACGGGGTCAGATCTGGTGAGCGAGGTGGCCAAGCGTAGCGTAGCTCATTGAGGCGCTCACGGACGAACCTCACGACATGTGGAGGGGCACCATCATGCTGGAACCATGTGCGGCGATATTCAGCCAATGATAGGTCGTCTAAAATGTCTGTCAACTGTTCATTTATAAAGTTTAGGTATCGCTGTCCATTCAGTTGCTATGGCAGAAACACTGGTCCCAGTATGCGATCCTTAAATAAACCTGCCCATACGTTAACCGACCATCGGGTTTGGTGCCCGGTTTGTCGAACAGCGTGCGGGTTAACCTCTGAATACACGTGTGTATTTCTTCGGTTCCACAGGCCGTTTCTGGTAAATATCGACTCATCCGTCCAGATAATGTGCTCAATGGAACCAGGCACACGTTGTTGCTGGTATAATAACCAACGGCAGAAAACTCGTCGGCGGTCGTGATCGCCGGGAACTAAAGCTTGCACTTTGTGCAATTTGTATGGGCGCATTCGGTTACGCTTCAACACTTTGTGCACTGCACAATGTCTTAACAATTTATTTAGCGATACTTCGTGTACCTAGGTTCAGATACATAACATTTTGTCGTATTCACAATCACTATAAACGTACGCGTTAAGCATTATTAAAACAAAAAATGTAACAACAAGAATAATACCAACACGTAATAACAATTTAATAAACAAATCGACTGAGCTGTCGCTCGCGCACGCGTGTACAAAATCAACACGGAACTGGTTCAAATACTACAATTAATAACGAACACCGACAAAACTGAAACCTACTGCGTCACAGCGTGACGTGACACGAGCCGGCTGGGTTACATTCTGCCGTCCTAATAAAGAAGGACGCAACTAACAAAAACGTAAAATGGAAATAAAAAATAAATAGATAAATTTTTCTTTCAGACCCTGTGTCTATATTAAAAGGTATCTATATGAAAATTGAAGTATATACGTAGAGACATGAAGATTTTAAGGACGTACTTATTTTTTTGATAATTTTTTATTTATTTAAATAAAACGAATTTTCCTTTTCATCTTAGCTTAAAAAATACACCTAGCACCACAAAAACATCGAAGGAAAGCCGCATATAACTATTTGCGTCTGTCCAACCTAATAAATAAAAAAAACTACCATTCATTTAACATTTTAACATATTTTGAAATGGTCATTTGAAGTTGAAAGGACGCTAATAGTAATTTACTACTTTTTTTTAGTAAATATTAGAAAAGCATTGGTAGTGAGACACAAAAAATAACAACCCGCAACTCTTGAGTAATGATTTTAAAGGGGATATCATACAAGACTTACTACGATAATAATTAACAATTAAAAAATTTGTACAACCGACTTCAATATAAATAATTAAGGATAACTCAAAAACTATTGGTCTGACCTCGATCAAATTTATATGGGACCACATGTGAAACACCAGCTCTTAATAATAAGATATAAGCTCTTAATAATAAGATATAGAATAATAAGACAAGAATAATCGAAATTTAAGTAATCGATGCAAATATTGTTAAAGATGACGTAGCAACTGGTTAAATAAGTCTTTTCTTTTATGTTGAATTTGAATACGTCTTTTCTACAAAAAAAAATGTCATCTTTGGTCAACAGTTACCTCTTAACCTCTTACGATATTTTCTAAAATATTGATATTTTTGAATACTAAAAAAAATTGAGTAGATGCGCCTTTTTATCCTGGATCGAATGGTATATTTAACTCATTTATTCAAAAATTGTTAGATGCGCCCTTTTTTCTTATGACGGCAGCATTGTTTCGCACCGAGCTAGATACAGGTCGAGTGGAGGGAGGTTACAGTCGCGTTCTAAAGTACTACATGGTATTGGGATATTGTTTTATAATATTATAGTAAGTAATTAATTGTTTTATTGTAGAATCATAATAGGTGCCTTACTAGCTACTTAGAACTTTGGAAAAGGTTGGAATTAATAATGGATAATGTTTACTTGAGCATTATTTGTTATTTCTATCGTAAAATATAAAGTAGTTTGTAACAAGAAAACTTAAGCTAAGGGTGGCATTCCGCCGTCCATTATGTCGTCTTGGGTCACATGGAAGCCAGATGTTGAAGGTGTGTTGGTGTTACTGGATGCTACTTCATCATCACTTTCATCTTCGCTTGAGCTTCCGTCATCAGGTCGATCACATGGTAATTTTTTCGGTATTCTTCCTCAACACTTTTAAATTTACTGCACAATTTTCCCCATTCACCTTCTCCTATCATATTTACCTTTTCGTTCACTAGTTTAGTCATAAAACAATAGATATAAATAAATTTTCTTTCCTTCCTTTTTAAAACATCGTCGCGAGTCACAAAGTAAGCTGTGTATGCGACTGTATTTTTGGAGCAAACAAAGCGCGGGAACCAATAGCATGCAGGCACAGTAATACTGGCGGATTGTTCCCCCGTCGCGCCCCCTTCGTACCAATATGTGATAAATCGCTCAGTGCCCAAGTTCAAGGCCAGCGTTCTTTTTTCACCGTTCGCGCGTACATTAACCTCCATTAGTCAGGTGATATCAATTCAGTTTTCACTGCTGGTTTTATGTTTCAGTATTTTCATGTTCGATTTTTTTTTATGAAATTATTGTTTCATTTAGCTGTACTAACATGATGGCGCGTGAATAAAGCTAATAAAATGTTGTAAAAATATGATTTTCTTTTCATCAGGATCAAATTTATTTGTGACCCATGATCAAAGGTATACTTGGTGCTGTCGCCTGTCTTAGTTTTCGGGAGCGTTCCGAAAATACCCTGTATAAGAAAGCTAAGTCTAAATACAAAAAATGTATCAGGTATCGACGCTCGACTGGGTGGCGTAAATTCTGTGGCAACATAGAAACCTGCGAACAAGCAAATAGGATAAGGAATATTCTAGCTAAACAGAACACGTCGGGATCCATGTCTCTAAAGAAACCCGACGGTAGCTACTCAACATCGCCGGATGAAGCCCAACGCATCCTAATTGAAACGCACTTCCCAGGTTGCTGCGTAACCCAGGAGGCAAACCGGCATGACGACATACTGACACCAACAGCAGAAGACTGGAATTTAGCACAGAGAGTGGTAACGATGGACAAAATCCATTGGGCCATTCACAGTTTCCTCCCCAATAAGGCGGCAGGACCTGACGGCATATTCCCGGCACTCCTACAGTGGGGGGGGGGGGGTAAAGCCCTAATAGTCAGACTTGTTGCCATAATGCGAGCCTGTCTGGCTCTTAAATATGTTCCTAGGGGATGGAGGGAAGTGAAAGTTACATTCATACCCAAACCAGGTAAAAGCGACTACACTGACCCTAAATCCTACAGGCCCATTAGCCTCACATCCTTTCTCCTAAAGACGATGGAGAGGATGTGTGAAAGGGAATTAAGGGGGTCGGCGCTAATGAACTTACCACTACACGACAAGCAACACGCCTACAGTCTAGGCAAATCAACAGAATCGGCCCTTCATCACGTAATTACAAAGATTGAAGAGGCCATCCAAAACAAAGAAATATGTCTAGGTTCCTTCATAGATATAGAAGGTGCTTTTGACAGGACGAACTTCTCCAGCATAAAAGGTGCACTCAGTAGACATAAAGTTGAACCGGCACTGATCGACTGGATAGTTTACATGCTCAGTACACGAATAATAAAGATTGCTGGTGAATCTCAACCAATCCAAATTAAGAAAGGCTGCCCGCAGGGTGGAGTTCTCTCACCTCTCCTGTGGAATATGGTCATTAATGAACTCATCAGCAAATTAAATGACAATCACTTCTATACAGTAGGTTATGCTGATGACCTGACAATACTGGTCTCTGGAAAGACAGCAAGCATAGTGTGCGACCTGACCCAAGCGGCTCTCCGTATAGTGGAGAGATGGTGCAGGGAATACGACTTAACCGTCAATCCAAATAAAACGGTTTTAGTTATGTTCACACAAAAACGAAAGCTGAATAACTATCATCCTCAAAGTCTTTTTAGCACAAAACTCCAGCTATCCTCTGAGGTAAAATATTTAGGTCTTACCTTGGACAGCAAACTTAACTGGAATAAACACATAGAAAACAAAATCAACAAAGCTAGTATAACTTTCTGGCAATGCAGAAACATGATTGGCAAAAGATGGGGATTGACGCCAAAAATCATACTGTGGCTTTACAAAACTGTAATTCGGCCCATGATCACATACGGCGCTCTGGTATGGTGGACCAAGACAAATGAAGCCACCACAATTAAGAAGCTTCAGCGTTACCAGAGACTGGCATGTATGGCTGCCACAGGCTGCATAAGAACTACGCCAACAGCAGCCTTAGAAGCGATGCTGGAGCTAACTCCGCTTCATCTACATATACAACAAGAAGCGACTTTAGCTGCCATCAGACTCAAGACCCTAAATCTTTGGAGTAAGAATAGTGTCCCTCATACAGGCATAATTGATAGAATTCACTCAAAAATTCCTATCCTACAAGCCAAATACGATAGGATTCCTAAACAATTTGTTTTCGATAAGAAATACAAGATACAATTAAATGAAAACAGCCAGCCGGAAGGATTAAGCCCAAAAGAGCTTAGAATTTTCACCGATGGTTCTAAAACAAATGAAGGTGTAGGTTCTGGAGCTTTCTCTGAAGACCTCAATATTCACATATGCACACCGTTGGGTACCTATAAGACGGTCTTTCAGGCGGAATGTATGGGTATCATTCAAGCGGCCATAGCAATAGATGCTAGGAAGGTTAATGACTTCCCCATCAGAATACTGACCGACAGTAGGGCGGCACTCCAAGCCCTGAGATGCAATGTGGTGAACTCGGGACTAATATATGAATACCATCAACGATTAAATGAGGTATGTAAAAACAACAATGTGACTCTGCAATGGATAAAGGGACACAGTGGATCCAGAGGCAACGATGCAGCAGACGAACTGGCCAGAAGAGGATCGGCTCTGGCCACTATAGGGCCGGAACCAATCATACCAATCCCCTTTGGTAACGTTCGTTCACTGGTACGTAGACACTTCACTAATCAACACGCTCAGCTTTGGAAAAATCTAGTAGACTGTAGACAAGCTAGGGAGGCCCTGCCTGAAATAAACAGTCGCTTAACCAAAGTTTTAGTGAGACTGAACAAGCCGCAGATTAGGATAGTAACAAGTGCTATCACAGGACACGGCACCTTTAACAAACATTTATTTACTATAGGTGTTACAGATAGTCCCCTGTGCAGGGCATGTATGGGGGAGGATGAAACGGCGGCCCACGTGCTACTGAAATGTCCGGAGGTCGCTACATACAGGGCTAAACATCTCGGCACGCCGGGATCACTCCTCGAAGTTGCATGCAACATCAAGGGATTGTTGAGCTTCTTCGGAGAGATCTCATGGCTCGAATAATCACATTATTCCTGCCCACACGCAAAATACGCGCATAGACGTGGAGTTGCGGAAAACAGCCCGTCGTTAACTAAACTAAACTAAACTAGACCAGACTATTTTTCCACAAAATGATTTAAAACCCACAAAGTAAAAAGAGTACATGTACAAGTTAAAAAAAGGTTGTCAACCCCTAAAAATTTCAAATTTTCAAAATATTCAGAAACGAAGCCGCATGCATGAACTACTTGCAAAATAATGAATATTTTGTCCGGGATAAATTTTACAAAAACGCAATTTGAGCGAGTTATAACGATTTTTAAAAAGACACGACTCGTGTGTCATATGCTACACGCAAAAGTAATTGACGGCACGTCTGGCGTGCCATCCGCACTGAACCGGTTAACAATGTTTGCGGCACTAGGTGATTGTGTTGTGTGACTGGCTGGCGACATTTCGGTCGTCGGAATTTAGCGGTTCGATTAGAACTTTGCGAGACATCGGGAGGGTTTGCGTAACGTTCGTAGTCGGAGCGTAGGTGGCTGAGTTTACTACTAGCGGATTGGGTTACCCTTAGACCTTTAATAAGTTGCTTATTTATACTACCATAGCATGGGAATTAGTCTAGTAAATAAGTGAGTAAATAGTCGATTAAATATTTGAAAATTATCAAGAACCTATATATACAAGTAAATAGTCAAGCAAATGAGCTATTAAATAAGCAAGTACATAGTGTTTGCGTATAAGCTTAACTATTAACTTGCTTAATTATTTCACCAGTAACCTAACTATTTACTTACGTATTGACTTGACTGTTTACCTACTTCTTTATTTAAACACAATACCAACTGTTTGCTTCGTCGTTCAGAATGCGTAGGTACAGCAAAGGAGTGGAATAATGGTTAGCTGGAAAAGAACTTATTAGGGTTAAACTCGCTTTTGTACATTTTATTTAAATTTATATCATCTTATAGTGTGTATATGATTATAATGAGGGTATCTTTACGGCAAGAGTGAATAGGCTTTGTTATGCTCAGTCAGTGTGCTTTATCATCTTCAGCTGCATCACCACTTGAGATAGTAGACACGAACTAAATATTTAAAAAAAATCAGATAGGGAATATGACGTTACTTTTCTTACCCTATCCTTTTCCGAACTGTTGTTCCTTTCAGCTAAACGTATACTTTGTATTTTCTTTGTTCTTCTCGATTTGTCTTCTATGAATCTCGTAGTCATTCCACAAAAATCATGTTATGAAAATTTATCATCATCATCATTACAGCCTAGTAAAGTCCACTGCTGAACAGATAGTCTTATAGGGAAGATATTGGCCATAGTTCCCGCGCAGACGCAGGAGGCAGTAGGAGTAGGAGGATCGTAGTTTTTATTATTTTGAATTTTTATCAGGGAGATGCTGCGGGTCATCTTCTGTTTCATTTTCCTCTCCTCTTACGACACCCGCAGGATGTTATTATGGGGTAGTGGATATTACACGCCATTACACAATGTGAAAATTTCATACAAGAATTAATTTCTATGAGGAGAAACATTCAGGAATGAGATTGGTTTAATCAGGGTTTCCCAACCTTTTTTTTTACCAGGGACTACTTTGATTTTTTTTAGTTAGCAGGACCACAAGAGGAAGGAAAAATTTTTGAACGAAAATTTCCTTGGTGGATGATTTTACTTCTAATTTCTATGCAAAAATCTTAATCTTAATTAACGCAAAAAATATGAATGTAGGTTCAGTGCGCATGCGATCTGAAGTAATTTAGGAACACTAACAATAATTATAATCACAACTTTTAACATAGTTATATAATAAACTAAAAAGAAGCATTCATTAACAGTATTATTTGTGTATTTATTGTAAAAGCTAGTGGGTACCTACTAACGTGACGCGCGGTGTTGCACTGCCCGCGTGACAAGTAAATAAATGTGTTATCGATTAGGTAAGTAAAATATAATATAATTCTTTCGCGGACCATAAGTATTTAAGCACTTGCTGACCACTGTGGGCCGCGGACCACTGGTTGGGAATCACTGGTCTATTGAAGTTAATTATTCTCTTGGAACAATGCTAAGGCATTTGTTAGCCTATAATAATAAATTAATTATTTCATGTTTGAATTTAATATGGTAACACCACATTACTTTGAGACTAATCATGTGGTAGAAGTGATGCTGTGATTTTATATTATGAATATGATAGTAGCACGAACAAGACAGCTCAGCTGCGGAAGGACCACGCTCTCACAGATTACCAGCGTGTAATAGCATTTTAATGATGTTGTTCTTCATATGGTGAGTGGAGAGAATCTGAAACCATTTTTACTGAAAACGAGGCATAGAATGTCTCGTTTTCTAAGTCCTCAGAGGTTACTAGACGTTACGCATCTTCATTCCTAATCGAGGATAAATATAGATGCCTATGGGCGACAGTTATGTGTTTTATTTTTAAAACCATATTTATTTTTTAACGTCCGTAGTTACAATGAAAAATGAAAATAATTTTATGTTGAATTGTGTAATCAACCACCAATTCGAACAATTATGTTAAAATATTTTCAAACTCTATTAAAGACAGAAAACTTTGAAATAATTACGCTATTAAACGCGACGGCGGGGCGTATATTGTAGTGGTGAAATCCTAAGATATTCAGCTACATTTTCTTCAAGTCCCTTTTTCTGTTGCATATCTTTTAGAGTTTTCTTTCCTTGAGATGAGCTTGATCGCATGGAACAGACTGAAACATGCAAGCGTCTATTTCAAATTACAGTTTTCGTACATCTTTTCCCATAGCCCATGGACGGACTGAAGCTTGATTGGAGAAAGCTAGATAATATATTACACTAGGTAAGCGTATTGGCATTTGGCACTATTGTCCGCGCGCAACTAGTTGGCCGCGCCTTAGGTGGCGAGGGGTGAGGCGGGGGTGGCTTAATGAATGAAAATTATGACGTACTGAGTATAACGTCATAATTTTCATTCATTAAACTACAGCCCCGCTCTCCCGTCCCACCGCTCCCATACCCAAGGCGCAGCCAACTAGTTGCGCGCGGACTATAATAAGTTCCGAATACTAGTAGATGTTATGCAATGAAATGTTGCATGTTAATACAGAGGCACACGAATTTGCAATTGCTTTGAGGTACTGAACTTGTAGAGATTTTGAATAAATCAACCAAAAAATGTGGAAGCCGTTCCATTACAGCCTATCAAAAGATTATACCTGAACACGCAAACAATTTTTAAGTTATTATCTGGAAAATGCTTCTGTCTTCCTATTTTTATCTCCTACTTCATTTTCTCTCTGTTCACGGGACAACATGGGGTAGTGGATTCTCTTATGCCGCGACTATTCGGCTAATTGTTCAAAGTTTTTATTAACTTTTAATTAAATGATTTAGTATGGTAATCATCAGGCAATTTTACCAAAAAATATTGTGGCGACTGCGAGGTCTTAGCTCTTATTGCTTGGTCCTAAATTCAACCTAGAGGCACACACTTGGCTGAAGCAAACTTCCCCGCATCTGATGTAATCAACGCATATACTGAATATATTATATGATTATATAGATGTACCTAATATGATTATAATATTGGATATCCCAAAAACCCGAGAACAAACTTCCAAGCTCGAACATAAATAGTTTACTTACTTACTTATCGTCACGCACAATCCCTGACGGGGTAGCCAGAGGGAACAGATCGCCAAGTGTCACGATCCTTACATACCTCTTTCGCTTCTTTCAGATTCATTATCTTCTTCATACATGCACGTCTAGGTATCCGAGTACTCTTGACCCTCCCCTCTTCGAGCAATTTGCTCACATGGTCTTCGAAAGTTAGTCTCGGTCTACCTCGACACCTTTTAATATTAACTTTCGCGCTATATATTTTCTTCACCATTCGGTCTTCACTCATTCTCTCAACGTGCCCAAACCATCGAAGCACGCCCTTATCAATTTTTGTGATAAGGTCATCTTTCAAACCTGCCATATTGCGAATCTCTTCGTTTCGCTTTCGGTCAGCCATGGTGACACCGCACATTTTACGAAGAGATCGCATCTCCACTGCATTCAACTTGCTTTTATGCTTCTTCTGGCATACCCAGGTTTCGCTGCCATATAACAAAGTCGGTACCAACACTGCGTTATGTATTGCAAGGCGTGCACTCTTCACTACGCCTTGCCTTTTGACTAACGCAGTCAGGGCACCATTGACTTTGTTCCCGGCAGCGACACGCCTGTCCACATCTAAATCACATCTTCCATCCCGGCTAAATGCACTCCCCAAGTATACAATTTCATTTACCTGTTCTAGACATTCCTGATTTACCCATATTTCACACTTCGTTCTCTCTTCGTCCCTTTCAAATACCAGAACCTTAGTTTTATTAGCATTCAAGCGGAGACCTTTAATTTCACATTCCTCTTTCATACACGTGACTAATGCCTGCAGTTCTGCCTCTGATGGTGCAATAAGCACTGCATCATCAGCATACAGCAGACAATTTACTTTAATGTCACCCAATTTCACACCCAAACAGCTATCTTTCAGCTTCTGTAAACAGCTGTCGAGATACAGTATGAACAGCCAGGAAGACATGACACAACCCTGTTTTACGCCCGTTTGGACGCTAAACATGGGTGACATGGTCATGCCCTACCCGCACACAGGCTTTACAGTCACAGTAAAGTGACTGCACAGCCCTTAGCAATCGACCATCCACACCATACCCCGGCAACAGTTCCCACATTTTCTTCCTTACAACCTTATCAAATGCTTTCTCAAGATCCACAAAAGCACAGAAAATCTTCTGGTTAGCAGCCAGAAGCTTCTCCGCGATCATGCGTAGAGAAAACATTTGATCCGTGCATCCTCTTCCAGGTCTAAATCCGCATTGTGCCTCCCATAGAAATCTTTCCGATTTCTCTTGCATCCTACGTGTCAAAACCTTCGAGTAAACTTTACTTGCTAAACTGGTCAAGCTGATCGCCCGATAGCACCCGCAGTCAAAATGTGAACCTTTACCTTTATATAAAGGCACAATGACTGCGGATCGCCAATCATCCGGGACATCCCCCGTCCGCCAGCACAAATTGCACAGCAGATGAAAGCTGTCCCAGACGCGAGGCCCACCATACTTGACCATTTCAGCAGTAACTCTGTCTAGTCCCGCAGCCTTACTACATTTCAAACTTCGAATCGCACGTTCAATCTCTTTCATACTGATGACCTCAGTGTCATCGAGGTCCGGGTCTGGCGTACCAGTCTCGACGTCATCCCCGGATCCCTCACTAAGATCATCACACGCATACATTTCTCTATAAAATTCGCTCCATCGCTGCATGACGTCCGATTTATCTGAGAGGACGTCATTAGTTCTCGAAAGCACTTTGTTCATTCTTAAGGCCGTCGCACCACTTCGGGTCCTTCCAACCTCTTTCCAGAAGAGTTTGGAGTTCTCCTTAAAGTTGTGCGACAACCTTTCGTCCGCTTCCATTCTACACCTTTCACGCATTTCCTCAATCAATGCTTTCGTGTGAACTTTCTGCAGCTTATATCTTTCGTTCATCTTCTCTCTCATATCCTTATCATTACTAGAGGCCAAGTAGTCTAACCATGCTTTCTTCTTCTTCTTTACAGCTTCTTTCACTTCATCATTCCACCATGCATCTCTTCTTTTACTACTGCCTCTTTTAATCGTTCCACACACTTCTTCCGCTGCACTTACCATTCCATCCCTAAGGTTCTGCCATGTTCTTTCAACACATTCTTTTATGCCATCGATGTTGTCAAGCTTTTCGGCTACCCTCGCATGATATTTGTCCCTAGTATCCGCTTCCTGAAGCTTCCAGCTTCGGATGCGACAGACCGACTGTGGTTCTGTTACTGCCGTCCGGTAGCGCCAACCCGCGAACAGACCCCTAAATCTAGTAATCACTAGATAGTGATCCGTTCCCAGGTCAGCACCCCTGAACACTCGCCTATCCATCACCTGTTTTCGCAGTCGGTCATCCACCAGGAACAAATCGATCATACTTCTCTCATTCTTACTTTCTCTAGTATACATATGGATCTTCTTGTGATTAAACATAGTGTTTGTCACAAGAAGACCCTTTTCCTTGCAAACCGCCAGTATAAGCTTGCCAGCATCATTAACCCTTTTATCGCCAAACTTTCCAAGCACCGACTCGAACCCTGGTCGAGCGGTACCAACCCATCCATTCAAATCACCACATACAACAATTCTTTCGTTTCCCCTAGCCAAATCTAGAACTTCTCTTACATTCTCCCAAAACTCCTCCAGCTCAGCCCTGGACGACGAAGCTACCGGCGCATAAACAGCCAAAAGGAATAACTTCGTCAGTCCCAGTTTAAAGCGAACCCAGAGAAGTCTTGAGTTCACAACCTTATATTCAGTCATAACATCGACCAACCGAGACGACAGCAGCACCCCCACTCCCTGGCGGGCGCTCTCGCTCTCCGGGACTCCGGACCATAGAGCTAACGCCCCGCCAGGGAGCTCTTCAGTACCACTGCCCTTCCGTTTGGTCTCCGACATACACACGACATCTAATTCTCTTTCTTTCATTATTTCGATCAACTCATTCGTCTTATCTCTCATGCCTCCTCTAACATTCCACGTGCCAACTCTGCACTCTGTCCTCCACCTTCCGCCGTGTCGGGCTGTGCGTGACGGGTGGCGGTCCCCATCGCCACTTTGCGCGCTGCATTCCACACCAACGGGGACGAGCTGGTGTGCGTCGCCTTGGGGGGAAAGGGCTAGCAGGGGTCGCGACGAGCACGCTTCTACAGTGACCCCCCTAGTTCTAGTTTTGAAATAAGATAAATAGTTTATTGTTTCTTATTTCAAAACTATAGACGTAGGACTCACAATGCAAACGCCGTGTAGACGAAAAACGACTTAGACTACATACGCTATCGTTTATTATCTGAATTCTGAACTTCGTTAGCAGTTTCAGTGATTATGGAGTTCCACCAAATGAGCCGAATATAGCTCTTCAATACGGTTGCAAATAATTTTTAACAAATATGAAAGCTCCGGCATAAGCTTTTTTTCATACGTGGTAGAGTCATGCTGCAGCTATATTAGTAGTATAGTTGTAGCACGAATGGGTCGGCTCGACCGGGGAAGGACCACGCTCTCACAGAATACCAGCGTAAAATAGCAGTTTAACGCTGCTGTGTTTCGTATGGTGAGTATAGAGAACCGGAGACCCTTTTTACTGGAAAAGAGGCATTCCATTTTAGTCCTCACGGGTGACAACGCATCTGCATTTTGATTCGCAAACGAGGATAAATGTAGATGTCTATGGGCCACAGCAACCACTTACCTTCAGGTGGACTGTGTGCTCGTTTGTCACTCGATCCTATAAAAAATAAGCTTTTTTTACAATTCCACCTTTGTAGCGGAAGGGGAGGAGTATAAGACCGTCATATCCGATATACTTATTCATTATAATCAGTCAGATTTTATTAGTCATACATTACCTGTCTTACGACCGCTGTCTCTGCTTCTGACGCTTCTCCTCCCCGTGTCCAGCACACTGAACCCCGAGGCTTTGGACCTTGCTGAAGAGCATTCACTGTCGATGCCCAAAGCGTCGAGCGCCCGCATGCGCTCAGCTATTTGGTCTTGTATCATATCCCGGTGTGCATCCGCTTCTCCGAGCATTTCCATCTCGGCCAACCAGTCGGCCCGTTCGCGAATTTGTGTAACCACTAATGAAAATATCGTGTTTGAATACGTGTTTTTATTTTCTTTTCTACCGACTTCAAAAAGGAGGAGGTACTCAATTCGACTGTATATTTTTGTGTGTTACCTCATAACTTTTTTCTAGGCGAACCGGTTTTGATGATTCTTTTTTTTATTTGAAAGCTGGTGCTTCTCATGGACCACATGTATTCATCAATGTAGTCGAAGTCAATTAAATGTGCATTATTAAGGATAACTCAAAAACTACTGGAACAAACGAGAAGCACCAGCTTTCAAATAAAAAATCGGTTCACCTAGAAAAAAGTTATGAGGTAACACACAAAAATATACAGTCGAATTGAGTACCTCCTCCTTTTTGAAGTCGGTTGATAAATGTTTGTAATGTATTTTGTAGGCTACATAAGAAGGAAAGCATGCTACTAGTGTTACGATAAATCTGCTTATAAACGATGTAAACTATTTTATTACAGTTTTAACAAAATACTTGAGGATAGCCGTGATAGGGATTAGGCGCGATTGAGTCTTGGCCATGCCGAAAGTTTAATCAAGGTCTGACCGGTAGATTTTCAGTTATCTTTAATAGTTTATATTGAAGTCAGTTGTACAATTTTTTTTTATTTTACCATTTGTTCTTATGGCGCTTGCAAACCAATCAATATTAATGTTGTCATGTTTGAAACCATAAAATATAAATGTTTCATGTTCTGTGTCTGTGTCTAAGCTAAATTACTAAAACTGGGCCTCTCCCACAGCACAGAGGATTCGCTGTAATAAGGCATGTGTTTAGCAGGCGTATTTTGCATGTTTACCATAGATACTATGAGACGACAGTATTGTGTCTTACACACAGTTACAGACAGTGAGTGCAGTGTGGTCGTAGAATATGAAAATTTGTCCGATTTCGTATCATACAGTGTCGCAACGCAAGAGACAACTATGAATAATGCATGGAAAAAATCTTTTAGCATCCATTCTCTCAGATTTCGTTCGAATTTCGTTTTGCGTAACGTAAGATACCTGGACGAGTGGCGTTAAAGATGCGAAATCTCCGGTCCTCCGATAGTCAATCCACCAAGAATGTTCTCCCTATAACGGGAGAGGAACATATCCAGCAGGAGATTAACGAGCTAATCAAGAACAGACGTCTCGCATTTCTGATGTTGCACTATGTTGCCATTTCAAATCAGATTTTTCCCTTAATCGCCTTTATAGCTACCACGAAATCAGATAAAGGGATGGCTTCACTTATGTCCTTACCACTCGGCATATGTTACTATGTACTTAATTTTTTTTATCTTTACAAGGTAAACTCGACATTGTGAGTATCCGTCGTGGATTCTTTATTAGGTTGCGCACAGATTAAGGAACATGTTTTGTAACTTTTGTTTTATAACATGCCCACATTTTGTTTTTATACATTGCAACATTTAACAATACTGTACACATTAGAATAACAATGCAATATGGGTAAGGCTCAAATTTTTCGCGCACTATCTAAAAATGCGCTGTCCGAGAAATTGAAGAGAAGAAATAAAATATTAAAAACAATAAATACTTTATTTTTATTATTAACTCAAGGAAATTAGCTATTTTTCATCGTGTTTGTTTTTTTATTTAAATCTTATTCCATAATATCCCTATTTTATAATTAAAAATAATAATGTTCATATTTTCCTCCCATACAATTTGTTGATGTCCGTGTACGTACACTTTTCAAAAACTATTCGAAATTTTTGAGAAACCGCTGTTGTTTTAGTCTGCGTATTTGATGGCCTGCAGAATATGAAAGGTTTAATTTTACTAAAACAAGCTAATTATATAATCAACGCGTTTTGATTATATATTTAATAATTTTAAAATGTCCTAAATTACAATCCAGTGTGACACTTCAGTTGTGCAACGCTGATTTGGGATTTATTTCTATTCTACCATGGAATTGCCCATATATTTAAAGTGGCAACACAGGCCCATGAAATTGGACTAACTTCTGGATGCTTCCGCCATTTTGTTTTTGCGTCAGATGGACGAACGTGTCGGAACTCGCTACGTGTCATTAAGAAATTGTAAGTTTATTTTGTTATATTTTCGAAATTGAAATGGTTTTCCTGATTTAAGAGAGTAAATCATATCTATCATGTATTTAATTGTCAAAGTATAACAATTAGAATGATCAATATAGTAAATTTCACATGAAAAAATATCGCGATGAGAAAGCAATGGCGGGTAGCTAAACGCAATAAAAAGACGAAAAGGTGGAAAAGCTAGTCGTACCTAATATTGATAATAGGCAACGTCGCAAATATCGTAGTAAATTACTACGTGAAAACACAGCAAACACAAACAACAACCCAGATGTGCCTGAACTATATAAAATAAGAGACAGTATATTATATAGTAAGACACTACCAAAGAAAGAGCTGGAAATATTGCGTAGGCTTTATTGATAAGAGTGAAATCAAATATGTGAAATCAAACACTTTTTATGAAGTTCATTTTGTAAAGACAATTAAAGAACAAGATCGTAATATAAAATTCATAAAAATACCGAAAAATAAAGATATTGAAATTGTTACCAACGTTTCAATGGTTAAAAAAGTTAAATTAACTGCACTTGAGAAATGAGGAGAGTACAGTTTAACTGAAGATTGTGACGAAATATTTAAGACTACAACTCTCAATATATTACTTTTTTCGATACTGTTAACATCTTGTATCATCTCATCTTTTTTTAATAAATATTTTTGAATTTTGCATATTATATTAGTTTTATTTAATAGCATACCCCAATAATTATGTAGGTAATTAAGTACTTACGTCCAGGGTATACCCGGATCGTATAACAGGATCAGGTCCGCCATCTCGCACTATGCAATCTTAATGAGCTAAGACTATGTAATTGATCTCCCTCACTATTTCAAGGGGTATATTCTAGGCAGTCGTTACCCGTTAGTAGTGACGTAAGTATACTTAATTATTATTATTGATTTATAAATAAAATTAAAACAAAGAGTTTATGTACAAAAATATTTTACAACCCATGTGCACTACACTTTACAAATTCCGTTGTACAACGTTTTTTTCTTTTTGACACATTCCGTTGTAATTTTCATTGTGTGACTGCGCAAATAATTTGAGCCTTACCCATATAACAATGTTATATGACATTGTAAAATGACATTGTCGTTTGTCGTTCTGCCGGTCGAGTTATATAATATTTTATGAAAAAGACATTTAAGTATAGTATATATATATATATATATATTTTAAATCTCTTTGTTTTATGACATGTTATGTTATATAATGTGTACGCACCGTTAGAAACCTTTTTAAACATGAACTCTCAACATATCTCCTCCGTAGATTTTGTAAACGCCCATAATATAGTGAAAAAATCACAGGTTGGAACTATACTACCCACCATTCTGCTAATATACTTGTTATATTTTTACCTTTACCTTTTTACTTGTATCGAGAGCTTCTAAATCATTTCATCTTAGTCCTCAAGGGTGACGATGCTTTTGCATTTTGATTCGTAATCGAGAATAAATGTAGGTGTCTATGGACCAAGGCATTCATATCAGAATCAGGTGGACTGTGGCTCTTTTGTCACCCTTATCTTATAAGATGCTGGAAATAGTTCTACTCTTCGTGCCATTGCGTTCTTACTTATACGACCTATTTCAAATACACTAAATTCCCATACCATACCAATTGTTATTCAAAGGAATTAATTGAATGAAACTTCTGCTTACGATCATGCCACATCTCTTTGTTTGTGGGCAGCTTAGGTGGCTGTTTGACCAAGCGAGGCAGTGTTGACGGTTGCAGACCCTGTTCCCCGAAAGCCATGACGCTTGCAAGTCTTTCCTTTAGCTTTTCGCGGTCCTCGCCACGCTTTAACGGTTTATATCTAAACAACAAAAAGGGCGAGTGTCAGTTTATATTTGGGAAAGTGATTTTTTTTTTGTAGGATAAGGGTAAGATTTGTTTTTAAGGAATAATAAAGGATTTATTCTAGTCTTCATCAGTTTGAGTAAGAATCATCAACAACAATCTAATTTATTAAAACAGATTTTATATAAGAATAATTGATCACAATATAATTGAAATAGTATTGCAAATTTAAAAAAACAGATTAAATATGTACAGCGGATAAAGCGGAACTGTATCTTACGCCTGTAGGTACAACTCGACAACTCCAATCTCCAACACGTAATTGGCATTTCTTTTGTCATTAATAAAAAATTATTATTAATAGTCTTGTGCTAAAAAAAACACGAAGTAGGTACATGTTAAGAGAGGAACTTACGAATCTATCTCAAAAATACCAGATGCACGTATAGCAGAAAGAGAACGACGACAAGACGTGCGCGGTCGAAAAGACCTCACGTTTTCCCTTACTGGAGGTGTTTCTTTAATTTCATTATGGCGTAAAGAGTATTCGGATTTTCGCCGCTGTGCAGCAGTCAGCCTGGACTCCTCTAGCAACACTAAAAATTAAATAGAATAGAGCAATTCTTACTAAATCAATATAGACTTATAAATAATACTTATTACAGCCCATGCTTTTACCATTACTTCGGAATAAGCCTCCGTTCTAGGCTTCTAGGTTAAACCAGTAAGGAACTCAGCTCAGCGGGAACTTTAAACACCGATAATATCATTAAAAGGGATGATGTATAAAACACAAAAGAAAATAATCAGTACCTAAATAACTAACAATGGGCATATTATTACAACATATAAAACAATTTTAAAGACTAAGTATATAGGCTGCATGAGACTATCTTTATTCATGTTTAACAGGCTGTAAAAGTCCAATGCTGGACATGGGTCTCTTTGTCGTAGTCGGAAGGATTTGTCTGAATCGTCATGCTTAGCACACGAATTGAAATTCATAGTACCAGACGCCTCGCATATTTGCCGCTAAGTAAAGATATTGAATATTATCCTTTCGACTGCGGAGACTCTAACCGCCCTACTCCGTTGACTGCGGAGCTGTTTATTAAAATGGACGGCTGATTGGGCGCAGTCCATCTTAACGCAAATTTGGGTTTGGGAAATAAAATAGTTTTGTTGTGAAGGGCTGTAATAAGGTTGATGATAACTATGTAACCTTAGGAACTTTACAAATACATATATTAATTTAAATTTAAGTACTTATATGAAACAAAACTACAAAATATATTTTATTCCATTGTAATAATCTGACTGCACTAATAAATAATTACATTTTAGAAACTCTTGCTGATTAGTCGAGTATTCTCTGGCGCGCGTATGAAAGATGCCGCCATGAGGAATGTTTTTACTAGGCCAAGTTATATTTACATATCCGTTTGCATCTGGTTTCTCCATATTATTAAAAATTATTTCTAAAAATGTTTACGTAACATACGTCTCGCGTTTTATGTTACCTATTTTGAAATTTCCCCGGCAACGATATCGAAAAAACATAACATAAGTATGTTTCATTTTACGTAAATCTACTCAGATACCAAAGAGTTTTTATATCACTACGTTTAACAAATACTAAAGACCTATAACGTTTTAAGTACTTATCAAAATTATTGTATTGTAAAGATTGGCTAATTATTGTACCTAATTTAAGCAGAGGTATTCAAGATGATAATAATAAATATAAAAAATTACATTAACACAATTATAGAAACGTGCCTATTTAAAGAGCGTAATGAAGAATACGGGCAGCAGCACCTTTCTGTTAAAAATTCAATAGTAACAAAAAACCTTCCTGCTAAGCATGGCAATTATGGAAAATTTGCCATTATCTAAGTATATCCCTCTTCTGTCCTCATCACCTCATCTATGGGCGATGCTTGTGTTATCAAAATGAGACCTAAGCAATTTTGGATATTTTGTATTTGCTGTTTCTATTTTTAAATTGGTGGATTTTTGTTACGATAAATTGAATGAATGAATTAATGGGGGCTCAACAATCCACGAATTTTTCTGCCACCAGGGTGGCGCCACTTTGGAATGAGGTGAAATATTTGATAAATTAATAAAGCGGAATTTAAATTGCTAGAAAAATATAAAGGTTAAAGTTTATTTTTGTATAAACCCTTTATACTGGAAACGATGCATTTCATCTTAGTGCTCAGGGGTGACAATGCATCTGCATATTGATTCCTCATCTAGGATTGATGTCGATGTCTATGGGCTGCAGTATTCGCTTACCATCAGATGGACTGTGTGCTCATTTGTCACCAAAAAAAGAGAATACCTACATTGAGTTATATGTACTAAGTACATAATATAACTCAATGAAAGAATATTAGTTTTAATTTTAGTAGTATTTTAACATTAATTATTGTAAAATATATCATATTAATTATGTTAAAATTAATACAACAAAGTACGAATATTCTTAACACTAAAGAATTGAAAACCGTTAAAAATACACAAAAAATCACTGAGGCATTGTTTTATATACTTATGTATATATTTAATATTTATATACACCAGAGACCAAAAAAACTTTCATTTGTAACACAACTTTTCACTTATTATATTTTATTTATTTATTTATTTATTTCATTTCATCTTACAAGCTAACAGATGACACATCCAAAACGCTTATAAGATTAACAATTCGGTATTACACATCCTCGTCATTATATAGGTAATAGCAAAATTATTTTACAATATCCTAATTAACAATACATCAATAATATCATAGAAAAAAAATCATAAAAATACAATCTGAGTCCATAAATACATTAATATTAAAATAAAATAGCAATAATAATAATAATAATAAAAAATAAGAAAAACAATACGCAACCAGCAATTATAATAATTAATTATGAAAACAATATATGTAAGTTTGATGGCTAGAATTTATTTAAAATTATTTGAATTTCTTTATACAAATGTCCTAATCCATCGGCAAATAAGTCTAGCTCGTTGTGCCGTGCAAGTATGTCCCCAATAATGCGGAGTGCGCGGTTGGTGGGCGCTTGACGAGCGCGCTCAGTACGTGCGCGGGGGGGCTCCAGCAGTCGCGGGCGGCGCCGCGGTGCCACCTGCCCCTGCGAGTTTGCTGACACGTTCCCAGGGACCAAGATGCGGACACGCTCTAGTATTTGGGGACTATCAATCCTATTGTGAATTATGGACAGATATTGCATGACTTGAGACATTGCCCTTCTAAATTTCAATGTTTCAATTTCCACCATACCAGACACGAATAAGGAAGGGTATAAGTAGGGATAGTATCCGTACTGTTTCTTATATATCCATCGAGCAAATTTACGTTGTATTTTTTCAATCATTAGAACGTATTTCTCTTCGTAAGGATTCAAGATAACAGCACCGTACTCGAGTTTACTGCGCACATAAGCATTATATAATACTTTTGCGACCCGTGTATTATCAAATTGTGAAATTGTATTAAACAAAGATGTTATATAGGTCCAGATACCGTGTACGCGCGCCTAAAACGCTTCCATTTCAAAGGCGCCAATACTGGTGTATTCGTTCGATCGTTCCGCCATTACGCCAGCGACGTTCACTGCGAACGTATATCACGTACCGGTATTTTTAATTTCGCAAAATGACTGTTTGTGCTGTGAAATCATGTAAAAATTACTCTTGGAAAAAAAGATAAGGAGAAGAACATCACTTTTCATAAGTAATTATACAATTTGGTGGTGTATTTCTTTGTAAAAGTATACGAAAGCTAAATGTCAATACAAGTAATAATACTGCGCTATAATATTCGAGTGTTGCCTAGTCTATGAAATGTTTTCACCATTTTTTAATGTCATGATCAACCGGAAAGATTATCTGTATAGGGGTTTTAAACGGTCTAGTTTTACAGATTTTACCCAACCTATAGAGTTGTGAGTGTGTTTTAAGGCTTAGGGTTGAACTACATCTGGCAGCACGGAATCGCACTTTCCTGTGCTTCTATCCTTTTTGGCAACTCAGAACCGTTATTTACTAGAGCGAGAAAGAGCGCGAGTATATAGTTCCACCCTCAAAAAGCCGATTGTAAACCAGTTAAAAAGTTTATCTATCATTCTTGACAATCCATACTAATATAATATTATAAATGTGAAAGTGTGATTTTTTGTTTATATGTTTTTGTCCTTCCTTCACGCAGCAAGGGAACGGAGCAATTTAAAAAAAAAATATTTGCCATCTCTTGGCCGAAGTTTACGTTTAACCAAACTTACTTTTTTCGTCACTTAGCTTAGGATTGAAAAATAATTAATGTCTTTGTAAAAAGCGGCTATATTTTGTGTTCTACAGTACAAAAGTATACGTCTGTATATATTTAATAATAATAGATAATAAATATATGTTACGTACATAAATATCTACTGTGCTTTTTTATTTATTTTTAACTATTACATTAATTATATGTTCTATTACATATCTTCAATATTTTAGTGCGATGTTCGTAAATACATAAAACACACATAACCAACCATATCCCTACACACACACGCACACAAATGCACACGCCTCGCACACACATTTTATACTCGTAGAATCAATAGGTACGTCAATATGAATGAAATATAAAATCTCCCACATTTTTTGGGTAATCGATCCGCACTGTTATTACCGAAGTCACGCACATTAATGCAGCCATGGTACGTAAGATATGCGCGTCACGTGGTACTCACGCACACATGAATCAAAGACTGGCATCACTATGAACGGTGCGGTGTGTTAGAAACACGGTATCTGGAGACCTATAAAACATCTTTGTTATTAAACTTACACTGTGTAACAAATAACCTCAACTCAGTCCTAACAACTAACGACATCTATTGAGCGGAAAATTATTTGCCCTTGTTGAAAGAACTGTATGGAGAATAACCGCTTAAGGGGCTAGTCCATGCGAACGACCTTGAGCATTTGTGTGCCCGCCGCGCCAAATCGCTACAATATAGGATCGCGTAAGAAATAATATGTAAGACGCCACCTACCATAGTTTTGTATAACTCAATGCCACCTACTTTACGGACGTAGTATTTTTTCAACATCAATAAACTATTTTATGGAAATACACACAGCGTACAACGATAAATGTATTTTAATTTTTTTATTCGGTTTATAAGTTGCATTATATTAGAATTATGTATTCTCATATATTATCTAATTATGAAATTTTATAATTAATTATATATTAAAAATGAAGCATTGAAAATTTTGAGTTTAAAAGATACCTACTCACTATAGGTAAATAGATAGATAGCTCGCCTTTTGTACAAATCTTTGGTGCAATAAAGAATTAACAAATAAATAGGATGTTTCGCAGAGTGAGAGTAATATAGAATGAGCGTCGTGGAGGCAGTTTACAAACATAAATTGCACAAGGACAAACACCCAGACCCGGAACGATTATTTGTAGGCCTTACAAATATTTGTTCCGTGCGGGATTCGAACCCGCGGTCCCCAGCGCAACAACTGATTGCTAAGCCACTGCGCTACGGAGCCGTCGCCAGGTTATAGGTAAAGTGACCATACGTCCCGTTTTGAACGGGACTGTCCCTTTTCTCGGTCACCTGCCCCATTGTCCCCAAATAAAGCTCCGGGACACAAAATTGTCCCGTAACTCGTTGGATAGAAGTATTCAAAGCCAACAATCTTCAACATAATTTTTTTAATCGAATATATTTTATGTCTACCTGGTACAAATGCTCCGATAGAAAGAGTATTTTTTTATTTTGAATAAATTGTGGACGTCTGAAAGAAACACTTACGGTTCCAGTTCTAAAGGCGATGTTGAAAGATAACAATAAAAAAAAATTGAGCAGAATTTTATTCTTATTTAAAATCATCACCAACTTTATTAAAGCAAATTTAATCCACTGACAAATGTAATTAATAATTTAAAAAAAAATGTTGCATTTAATAATTACCGTCTATACCGAATATCATTTTGTAGTGAACACTAATTGTATAAAGTTATAGTTTTTAGAATATAAATAAACCCATGTCCTGTTTTGAGTTAAAAAATAAATGGTCAGCTTAGTCTTTTTAGTTAAATTTAGTTTTAATTTTTTTTAGTTTATAGTAAAAAGTAGGTATATTAGTACCTACTTAGATACTTTTTACCGAATCATAAGTATAGAACACCTTATGTACTCAATAATTATTTGAAAAAGAAGAAAAAACAAGCAATAAATAATATACTATATTTTAGCAAAAAACTATAACTTAGTAATACGTTAATCAACTTAGAACATAAATGAAAAACTCATAACTGACTTTTTGGCCCGACCCAGGATTCGAACCCGGGACCTCATAATCAGCAGTAGCACTACTACAACCACTAGACCATATTGAATTAGCCTTTTATAGTGTAAATTATAATATTTGTCGAAATGTTAATTATGGATTCGAACCTTACATGCTAATGGTGCTTCATTTTTTTATTTGCATTTACTTCAAAGAAAATACACGCAAAAAGCTTCATCGCGCAGTAAAAACACAACAAATATATGTATAACTAATACGAAAAATTATACCCAAAACAAACAAATAATACTACCTATAAATAACCTAATCAGTAATAATATTATCGACTGATAAGACGTGAGCGTGTGCGCAGGCCGATGCTCTGACGAACGACACGAGCTCCACGTTCGAGAGCTCAACGCTCAATGATCCAGCAAGCCCGTGGGCAGTGAATACGCCCAGATTTTAAAATAATTTTTTAATAAAATCAAATTTTGGTCTTTTGAAAAAAAATTTACAATAGAAATGTTCATTAATAAATTGCCTATCCATTGGTGTAAATCGCAAAATAAAATAATACTTACTTTACGAGGAGATGCATGTTATCAATAATAATTTCACATTTATGCTGTTTCGTTGTAAGGAGATTATATTAATATTTATTCCTTTAAAAAAAAGATTGGATACAGCTCTTATGAAATCAAGATTATGTAGAAATATAATGTGTTTTTTATTTGTTGATATATCTTTTAAATAAAAAGTAGATAGCTCCTAAAAACCGCACAAATAACGACTAGCGCGACATTTTGCTCAACCCGCGCTTTAAGGTGAAAGCTCCAGGGTGGCCCGCGAAATTCAAATATTCTTGCGTTTTTTGGACTTTGCAGGTCAGGGTCAGGTTAAATGTTTAATAAAATATGATTCGCGACCGTAACGAGTATGTGTTATAGAATTATTATCATTAAACTCACCAATACAACCCTCTAAGTTCATATAATCCCTTTGAATGAGTTTTTCTGGAAATAGTCATACAATGGAATTATGCGAACATAGACGGTTGTATTGATGATTATAATGATTATAATTCTGTAAATACATGCTCGTTACGGTCGCGAATCATATTTTGTTAAACATACAACTCGACACTGACCTGCAAATTGCAAAAAACGTAAGAAAATTTGAATTTCGCGGCCTACCCTGGCGCTTCCACCTTAAACGAAAAAAAACCTTCGCTGAGCGATCCTCATCCAGTGGTCGCAGTTTCATACAAAATATTTAGGTAATAGGTGGATTTTTGTACTGCGATTCGACCCGATAGGTGGATGCCTAATTTTAAATTTAATAAACCCTTAGATTATTACAACAAGAGAACAAGAAGGTACATATTTAGTAAAACGTAGTGGCTATATACTCTTTCGTATATCTAGTGCGATTTATTTGAATTGAAATATTATCTTTTTCTGGTGATTCCGGTCTATAGAGGTCAGATGAAGCTGCAAAAGCCACAAGGCTAACATCACAAACATCATCAGAAACCAGTATATATATAGAGAGCCGGTATAATTACAGGTTATGAGACATTTCATCACAGTCCTCAGGAGTGACAACGCATATTAAGTAGCCTTCTATAGTTGTAGTTGGTTGTATATGGGCTACAGTAGCCATTTACCATCAGGACGACTGTAAGTTCGTTTTCAATTTTGCACTATTTATTTAAAAAAATGATGTAAATAAAAAATGGGATAATATTTTCTTTAGAAAGGTCAACAACTTATAGAGGGGTGTCCGCAGTCTTAAGTCTGTGATCTTAAAGAAAAAAGTAAGGCAACTTGGGAGGCCAACTACTAAAATATGTCTATTTTGTGCAGTTCATAAAAAGTTAGGTCATATGTTTTTTTTTTTAATTACAAAGTTGTTTCTGTTTATGTGTCTTGACGGGTTTAATTAGAAAAAGGCTCTTGAGCCTTTTTCTAATTAAACCCGTCATAAATAAATGAAATAATGATTTTGGTATTATAATTTTTAATTAATAATAGGTGTTCAAACTGCTCCCTTTCTACTCTTATAAAATATATGTATAAAAGATATAAGATATCTTCTTTATATATAAAAAGTACGTGTCACGTTGTTTGTCCGCGATGGACTCCTAAACTACTGAACTGATTTCAATGAAATTTTTGGTCAATGTGCAGTTTGGTCCAACTTAAAAGATAGGATAGCTTACGTCTCAATTTATAGTCGCAATACAATATTATTTTATTGAAAATTATTTGTCTATTATTTGACAGTCACAATTATCTGTTAGCTCCAAACGATTCTGTCAGATGACGATATCTGTTGACTGGATTGAGTAAGTATTTAATAGATGGCGCTATGTTAAAAATACAAACGTTTAATATAAGCTACAATTTAGTAGTATATAACCACCACGTGTTGCTGTAAGTATTCATCAGATAGAACCGATTTCAAAAAAAAATTGCAGACTGTGTGCCGTTTGGTACAACTTGAGAGATAGGACAGTTTTTATCCCGACCTCAATTTTTTTATTGCTAATTACAGGAGATTTTTTGGGAAAGCAAATGGTTGTTCGTAAAGGGCAGAACAACGTCTGCCTGGTCAGCTAGTTATATATAAAAAGTACGTGTCACGTTGTTTGTCCGCGATGGACTCCTAAACTACTGAACTGATTTCAATGAAATTTTTGGTCAATGTGCAGTTTGGTCCAACTTAAAAGATAGGATAGCTTACATCTCAATTTATAGTCGCAATACAATATTATTTTATTGAAAATTATTTGTCTATTATTTGACAGTCACAATTATCTGTTAGCTCCAAACAATTCTGTCAGATGACGATATCTGTTGACTGGATTGAGTAAATATTGAATAGATGGCGCTATGTTAAAAATACAAACGTTTAATATAAGCTACAATTTAGTAGTATATAACCACCACGTGTTGCTGTAAGTATTCATCAGATAGAACCGATTTCAAAAAAAAATTTGCAGACTGTGTGCCGTTTGGTACAACTTGAGAGATAGGACAGTTTTTATCCCGACCTCAATTTTTTTATTGCTAATTACAGGAGTTTTTTTGGGAAAGCAAATGGTTGTTCGGAAAGGGCAGAACAACGTCTGCCTGGTCAGCTAGTTATATATAAAAAGTACGTGTCACGTTGTTTGTCCGCGATGGACTCCTAAACTACTGAACTGATTTCAATGAAATTTTTGGTCAATGTGCAGTTTGGTCCAACTTAAAAGATAGGATAGCTTACATCTCAATTTATAGTCGCAATACAATATTATTTTATTGAAAATTATTTGTCTATTATTTGACAGTCACAATTATCTGTTAGCTCCAAACGATTCTGTCAGATGACGATATCTGTTGACTGGATTGAGTAAATATTGAATAGATGGCGCTATGTTAAAATACAAACGTTTAATATAAGCTACAATTTAGAAGTATAACCATCACGTGTTGCTGTAAGTATTCGACAGATAGAACCGATTTCAAAACAAATTTGCAAACTGTGTGCAGTTTGCTCCAACTTGAGAGATAAGATAGTTTTTATCCCGATAAGTGACCGTCAATTTTTTTATAGCTAATTTCAGGAGTTTTTTTGGGAAAGCAAATGGTCGTTCGGAAAGGGCAGAACAACGTCTGCCTGGTCACCTAGTATATATGTAAAAAGTTTTTTTATGTGTGTTACCTCATAACTTTGAACTGGGTGAACCGATTACGATGATTCTTTTTTATATGAAAGCTGATAGTTCTCGTGTGGTCCCATATGAATTTGGTCAAGGTCAGACCAATAGTTTTTAAGTTATTCTTAAATAACTTATATTGAAGTCGGCTGTACAAAATTTTAAATTTTTAATTATTATAAAAATGGCTGCATTTATTTTCTAATTATTTTAGCAATCCTAGACATTACCCGTCCGCTCTAGCGTCATACGATCGCTCAGTCAAAATGTCTAGCGACCTTGTTCTGTTCTCATCAATTATCGGAGTCACAAACTAATATAAAGTGTATGCTGTTCAGATCAGGGTTTTGATGGGAATTCGACCGCCGGCTCATTGCGGCTCTTGTTTATCGGAATACTTTGAAGTGTATTTTTATTCATAAATGGTCTGCACATGTATTCACTGGGTTAAGCTGTCGTCAGAACTTCGCAATGTAATGCATTAGCAAAATTTACAACGGACACTTAAACTTTTAAAATTTCGACTGAAGGACTCTATATCCTTGATCATGTTATAAATTAAAAAAAAAAAACATAAGGTAAATTTGGCGGTAATTTTGGTATCAACTCAACCAAAACTATATAATAAGCTAAAGCAACGCTTAATAATAACAACTTATAATGGATAAATCCGTTGGTACCACTATTGAGAAAATAAAGCTGCAAGAATTAAACAATGAAGCCAAATTAAAAGAAAAGCGAGAACGTAAGATCTATTATCTATAATTACGTATTAGTTATTATTAAAAAATAAATCAATGACAAAAAAGATTTCATCATTATTATCCTTTACTCTCTCCATTTTGTCGCGGAAGGTATATTCGTGGAAGAAAATCACCCGTCTGCCCATGGCAACTATGGCAAATGATGCAATCTATGGTTGTTGCTTATGTTCAGCGATAAACTTTTGATATTTTGTAATAGATAAATAAATTTTGCACTAATACTTAAATTATTTAATTAATTTATAAAGTTTAGGATCCAGTATTCCCACACTCGGATCTTTTCAAGGAGCGTGGAGACGTTTTACCAATGCCTACAAATAGCACAAAAATATTCAGACCCGTTCAGTTTTTTGTAGTACCTAGTGTGCTCAGAGTTCGTTGTTTGTAGTCAATATAAACGCTTGATCCAAGCTTGTGGCATTACAACTCGTGGCCCGCAGCGCCACAGACAATCTCCTAATAGCTACTGTGATAGTGAACCATTATTATCTACTTTAATGATTTATGTATACATATAAATAAAATAAAGTGTCTGTCTGTAATATAGAAATAACTGACTTCTTTTAAGCTCATGGAGTTATTTGTCAGATATTAAGACATAAATAAACATTTAAAAAATATTTTGGTTGTCTGTCCGGACTAATCTTCGGAATTGCCGAACCGATTGTGATGAAATTTCACGGACAGATAGTAACGCCAGGAGTGATATACAATATGTAACAAAAACCCTGTGATTCCCGTTAAGTACGTAATCAGGATCATTATTCAAACGTATAGAAATAACTTTTTTTTAAAAACTCGAACAAGTTTTTTTTTAATTTAAAAAAAATAATTACATGCAAATTGTATGTGGTTTTATTACCTCTGCATTGTCAAAGACCCCGCTTTGCTTAGCTTTGGCATCGGCTGGTGTCAGTAAGAGGTAATAAAACCACAAAAAATAAAAATAAAAAAATATGGTCGAGTTTAAAAAAAGTCATTTCTATTGGTTTTTTTTTTGGAGTTTATGGCCTGGTATCTAGACCTTTAGGTCAAGTCTTGAGTATTTGTATTCGGTTTATTATAATTTCTTCATAGTTCACTGCTTCACAATATGTTGATGCGTCACATTGTGCAGCCCTTGGGAGATTCTGACGGCAACTTGAGCCAGCAGGCAGCTGACAGTTGGCGATGGTCTCTAAAGGCGCCTATGCAAACAAACAGCTTATCTTGAGAATCCATCACCATCAGAGCACTTGTTTCACAGTTTCCACTAATAGTTCACATGCGCAGACACTTAATACACAAAATCGCACCACTTTTATATATCAAAGTCCACTTCAAACCATTATTTAAACAATAATACAGGAGCAATAAACCGCCGCAGGTCAAGTTCCCGCCAAAACTCCATTTGGTTTGAATTATGGAGTGTAGAGTAGAAGGACGACCATCTCTATATATGAAAAGTGTCCCTAAAAACGTGTCTAATAAGGATGGCGCTGCAGTAGCATAGGATAAATTAAAAAAAAGTGTCAAAAGTAATTAGAATAAGATGGAGAAATAAACAAGAACCGACCATTCTGTTTGGTTTTGTACTACGTAAATAGTTGAGATTGTGTATACTGGCATTTTACTAACTACTCTAGTCATGAAATTTTTTAAATATTTGAATTCAGCTGACTTTACTCCGTTCACAACAGCTATCTTCATATCGTAGTTTTTCAGACGCCAGCGCTATTGTGGTAGGTTTTGGAACCTCTATTTTCAGTAAATAGTAGGACACTTTTTCAACTTTCGCCCCTTATAAGATGGTTCTCCTTGTTGAATACTGATCCTGATAATGTACTTAACGGGAACCACAGGGTTTTTGTTACATGTTGTATAGGCTATATTTTTTCCGGACAAAAAAATTAAGATTTTTTTTGGTAAATTTCAAAACTGTTAAATTAATGTGTTTTTGTTTATTATCTTACTCTCATCATAGCATTAAATCTAAAAGTTTAAATGAGTCCACATAAATAGATGTTACCCATGGACGCATAAAGAAGGGCTCATTCCATATATTGTTTCATTCAGTTCTCGGCCTATATTACGTTTTGACAATCGACAAAGAGCAGGGTCAACCGGCCGGTACCTGTACCAGCTGGCTTTCAAATGTACACTTTTAGGTGGCCCTTTCCAGTGCTAGCAATTTTGACAATTATTTTTCTCGCCACCCTCCTACTGCTTACATTACCGCCCTGACCGGATTCCGATTTGGAGGACTGAATTATAATAACTAATTTCACTTTACCATCAATTAATATCGGGCATTACTTGACGGCAATGAATTTAATATATGTCTATGCACCTGCTACTAATTTCTCACGACGCCGTGGGTTGACTGGCAGAGAATGCTAACTGGCATTAAGTCCGCCCTTTGTAACTTTTTCATTGGTTAGAACAATAAAGTTTTTAAATAAATAAAAATAAATAAATGTTACCCATGTGAATATGTGGCGGGCTAGATTAATATAAAATCATAAATCAACAAGCTTTTTACTTTAAATTTTTTACGCAGTCGAAGCAACAGTGGCGTCACTTAACAGGAATCTACGAGAAACCATTACGCTGGTGGAGAAATCAGAACAGGAACAATCGGAGTTAACAAAAAGAATCGGTAAACTTCGATGCCAGGTGGAATTGGCAAGAATACGTCGTGACGCTTTATTAACACAAATTGACGCCTATAAAAATGAGTTAGAAGAGTTGAAAAATAAATCGGTAAAAATAATCCATGATTAAATAGCGATATGTTCTTCCTACAGTTACAACGCACCATAGACTAACTAACAGGCTCCTTCTCTGATCCGATAGTAACTACATAATTTTGTACACCATAAATGTTGACAACATTTATGCTTCCGACTGTTTACAACTCAACAAAAGTGACCAACTTTTGTTTCCAATGTTGCCGACAAATGTTTCCAACAAGCGTCTCCACCGAGGGAACAATTGTTAGCAAACAAATACTAAAATCGTAATCATTTGATGTTGCCGCCGAAAATGGAAACAGGGTTCCCGACATTGTTTCAAGTTTTGTTGCCAACACTAGGTTATTAAACCGAAATTCATCAAAAAGGTTGACAACAGTTATGTTTCCAACTGTTTCCAATAAGCGTCTCCACCGAGGGAACAAATGTTGGCAACAAGCGTATTCCTTTGATGTTGCCGCCGAAGATGGAAACAAGTTTCGTTGGCAACTGTTGTGTTGGCAACAAAACTTTGGTAGAGACGCGGCTTTACAGAAACATTTGTTACCAACACGTGTTGGCAACACAACAGTTGCTAACAAAACTTTGGTGGAGACGCGGCTTAAGCCTCCTCCATAGAATGACATCACAGGAGAGCTATTTGACATATAGTTGCCACACTTGACAGGTGGACTGGCCACCGCATTTTTTTTTATTTTTAGTTGTTATTGGGACGCTGACGCTTATCTCCTACTTTGTTTCCCCCTGTCGCCTCATACGACACCCGCGTTACGATATGAGGTAGTGCAGTGAATATTCTTACAATGCTACACGGTAAACGAAATTATTTTTCGTAAAATATTGTCATTAATTTAAAAATGATTTTTAAAATTGTCACCTTAGGTGAGTTCGCAATTTTCTACTTAAAGTAAGCTATGTTTTGTATCATAAAGTAATCAAAATTAAGTAACAGACTATGTAATTAATTACGAAATATACAGTTTTAATAAATTTAGGAAAGGTTTCCCGCATACTGATCAAAACTCCCGCAAAGATTTTAAGACATCATACTCATCAAATCTTATTCTGACCTAGCTAGCTCCTATTTTTACAAAGTGTTTACATAATAAAAACTTTTTAACAAAAAAATTAAACCGCCGAAAAAACTAAAAAGCAAAAAATAATAAACCTTTTTATTTAACCTTAATAACTAAGTTCTTAAACTAATTTAAATATACCTAAGTATATATTTTTGTACTTATTTTGAGTTTTTAATTAACCTTAATAACTAAGTTCTAAAACTAATGAAAGTATACCTAAGTAATTTTGAGTCGGCGACAAACAAGCAAATTAATTAATTATGTAAAGGTGTAAAGCGTGATGCGCGGCATTGTTAATTTGATTTGGTTATTTCTTTAAATTTAAGTTAATTTACTGGTCTTTGTTCATTGATTGTTTAGCGCCGACTCGAAATTACTTAGGTATACTTTCATTAGTTTTAGAACTTAGTTATTAAGGTTAATTAAAAACTCAAAATAAGTACAAAAATATATACTTAGGTATATTTAAATTAGTTTAAGAACTTAGTTATTAAGGTTAAATAAAAAGGTTTATTATTTTTTGCTTTTTAGTTATTTCGGCGGTTTAATTTTTTTGTTAAAATGTTTTTATTTTATAATTTTCCGTGGCTATAATCTACTAATTACTAAATGCTTAATTTTTGAATACTTTCAAATTAGTTACCTACCTTACTATAGCTATTAACTGTTATATAATCCTACTTTTACTATTATTTGTTGTAGAATATAAATACTTTTAAAAAAACAGGCTTTATATACCACCATGGGTAGGCCTCCAAAAATGCTGCTCGAATGAGAAAGAGATATTTAGAAGAATGTAATAATGAAAAAAAAAAGGTGGGAAGCAAATAGATAGAGAATTAGATTAACACGTTAACAGGAGAGTTTAGATCATCGCGAGGAAAGACTGTAAGCATAAGAAGCAGACTGAAAGATAGCTATGATTGTGTGAAGTGGCAGCAACTTTTCAAAGTACGAAGGGTTATGGCGACTCTGAGCGCAGGATGTTGCCGATAATTTTATGCTGAGCCGTCACGGTTCACAAATTACAAGGTGCGACCCTTGATAAAGCTGTAATCGACCTCGGAAAGAAAGTGTTTGCCAAAGGGCAAACACTGTATATGTGGCACAGGTATATGTGGCACTGAGTAGAGTACAAGAACTTGAGGGTATTGCTTTATCTAATCTAGAGCCAAATAAGGTATTACACAAACCTCAGGATGAACGAGCTTTAGCAGAAATGCAGAGACTGAGATGACCTGACTGAGTGTAGACCACACACAAGAAACTGACAGGTCTAAAGCTCATTCATCGTGAGGTTTTTTGTAATGTAATGTAATGTAATTATTATGTAATGTAGTAATACACAACTTAGCATTAGAATATGTGAGTAAACAATAAATCACCCCTATTTTACCACCCTTAGGGTAGACGTTTTGTTTTCAAATTTATATGGGACCAATTTCGGGGTATACCCTATCTAATAAAAAAAATTATCAAAATCGGTCCACTATGTAAAAAGTTATGCGTGGTCTAACATAAAAAAAATATACACGTCGACTTGAGAACCTTCGTTTTTTCGTCGGTTAAAAATAAGAGTCAATTTCATAACATTACTAAAAATGTTTTCATTTATCATATTAAGTAATGAGCACTGGCGCCTAGCAATTATTTAAGTATTTTTTTTAACTTTAAACAAACCGTTGTATTTAAACAGGATGAAGGTATATCGAGCGTTTGGTGCCTACGATCCTCCATATGTCATGCGGTACAAAATGCGTCCGACAACTATGATATTTGGGCTCTTCTTATGAAACCTATATCTGTTGAACCTTCACCACAAATTAATAACCCGTCAAGTGATGATCAACATCAGGCTTTAGAATTTGAAGTTAAACTAAAGGAAGCACTGCAAAGAAGGGAAAGTGCCATCGCAGAGCAAGAACGCTTGTTAAATGAACCAGAAACTGGAGAAGAATTCATACGGTATATCGACTTTAACATCGCCACAATTTAAGTACTTTATAATAATTATACTCTTAAATACTAATAAAGGGAAGGGATATAAGAAATTGGGTATACAGAATGAGGTGACTTTTTTATCCAAACGAGCTTAGTCCTGATGACCAGATGGTAATTAGTTTCTGTAGTCCATTGACACTTGCAGCGAAATTCAAATAATAAAAACTAAAGATGTGTTTTCACCCTCGAGGATTAAAATGGAATGCCTCACTGCCTTCAGAGCGAAATACAAGTACAGGCACTGCTGCTTGGTGACAAAAGTAGATAACAAGCAGTGGCGTAGCATGCCTTAGACGGGCCTTGTATCAAAATTTATTGGGGGGCCCAAATGAAGAGTAAAGATTTTTCACAAAAGGAACAAAAACGCTCAAATATCATTCGTAGCTGAAGACGATTTCAGTTTTTCTAAATTTTCTGCCTCTATAGACAATAGTGACAAGCCTGATAGCCTTTCAGGTCCCATAGAAGTCCTTAGTGTTTTTACTTATACACGTTTGGGGCCCCTCGGCCCTTGTAGCCCGGGGGCCCCGTATTATTGACACGGCTGATACGGCGGTAACTACGCCCCTGATAACAAGGTTTTGGTACCTAGCCAGAAGGACTCCTAGGCAGAAAAGTAACCTTTCCACCTAGTTAAAGTAGAAATGTAATATTTCTGTAACTTCTGTCGGGGCTTGCAATACCTTCTACTCTAAATGCTTGCCGCACCAGCGCGTAATGCACTATATTAATCTATATCTATACAAATAAATAAAATTGAAGTGTCTATTTGTAATGTCGAAACAACAGCTTTTTACTATATGCATATGAAAGTATATACGGTACTTATAACAAAAACACGATTTTAAAATTTTTGTCTGTCTGTCTCTCTGTCTGTCTATTTTGTTCTGGCTAATCTCCGAAACGGCTGTACCGATATTGACCGGACTTTCACAGGCCGATAGCTGATGTTATAAGAAGTAACTTAGACTACTTTTATTTTAGAAAAAGAATTAGGGTTCCGCGCAAAAAATTAAAACGCATGAAATCCAATCCTAATAAATTAAGCACGAGGGAAGTCGCGGGTAACAGCTAGTCATTAATAACACATTTTATTTCTCTCAGTGCACTCACTCGACGCCAACGGTATGAGATGTGGATGATGGATTATCCTATGATGCCCTGCCCAACACAACTTTAAGTCTTAAGTTATTTTTTTTTACATATTTTTTTTATAGGATCGGGTGACAAACGAGCACACAGTCCACCTGATGGTAAGTGGTTACTGTGACCCATAGACATCTATATCTATCTCAATAAAGATTCAAGATGCAGATGCGTTGTCACCCGTGTGGACTAAGATGGAATGCCTCTTTGCCAGTAAAAAGGGTATCCGGTTCTCTACACTCACCATACGAAACACAGCAGCGTTAAGCTGCTATTTTACGCTGGTTTTCTGTGAGAGCGTGGTCCTTGCCCGGTCGAGCCGACCCATTCGTGCTACAACCATAATATAGCTGCAGCATGGCTCTACCACGTAAAAATTTGATTGATATTCCTAATAATGTTTATTTACAGCATCAAGAATGCTTTGAAATATTCAATAGAGAAGGTAACGAGTCTTCGTAGTAATTGAAAAAGATTTCAATTTAACTAAATATTAAATTTGTTTTATTTGTGATCCCAATAACAGTTTAATCATATCCGGCTGCCTTACCTACTTTTATGCTTTTCATTTTATTTATTTATTTAATAACAACCTTTTTACATAAGTTCATTGATTCCTGGCATCTGAGCTAGTGTAACTGTGTTTGAGGAATCAGTTCCTCCCCTTAGTTGGACATGTTAAAAGGTCAATTTCTATATAATAATTTAGTTATTTACTTAGTTAAATATGTACAGAAATATAAATAAAAAAATTAAAAAAAATGTTATTTTAAGCGCTTGTTTTGTGTGTTCGTGTGTTGGTGTAGCTGTGAGTGGGTGAGTGTGTGGTGTGTTGGAATATATGTGTGTGAGTGTTGCGTGTGGTAAACTGGTAAACCTACGACATAAGTGCTTCTGTACTGTTATAATCGAGATTTTCTAACCACACTCTGATCCTTGCCTTTATTTGGTGGTGACTGTAATTATTTAAGTTTAATTTAAAGTCCGTGTATAACTTATTGCACAAATAAATATTGTACAAAAGTTTAAAAAGGTGTTTGCACTCACACTTTGGTCTACCATCATTGTCATATTTTCTTTTTGTGACTAACTGTAAATTCGATTTTATTTTGTTAAAAAACATTGATCCAACTGATATTAATGAGAACGTGATCGTAAACATGAAATTTGGTTGGGGATTTCTACTCAAGAAGAAGAAGAAGAGACGAAAAAGTTCAATTATGAATATGTTCTGTCCTGGAAGTGAGGTGATCGCTCCCAAGCTATTTCTAATTTGTTGTGTTGTTAATTTGTGTAACATACATGATTGTAAGCTGTTATTTAAAAAAAAAAGTCCCGCTGGGTTTCTTGCTGGTTCTTCCCAGGACAGAGGTTTTTTTCGAACCAGTGGTAATTATACAAAAGAGTGACTTTCAATAAGTATTATTTATAATCTATATTGAATAAAAAAGTTTCTGTTTCTGTTTCTGTTTCTGTTTCATAGGATCTCCCGTCTTGATCATTAATTAAATTTTCCCAGTATTCTTTCTACTACATTGATTCTACTCTTTATTGTAAACATACATACATTTCTAAATAAATAAATAAATAAATAAATAAATACAAATACAAGCGCGAGATCTCACCACGTTATAACTATACTTTCTATTTATAATTAAATTTTTAAGAAAAAATGGTATAATGGACCTTAGTGACCTTAAATATTTTCAATTAAAATTATTTAATTGAAAATAATATTATTATTATATATTTAATAGTGAGTAGGCCGATAAAGTTAACTCCTTCTTTATTAGTGCTGGCAAGCATCTTGCTGAAAAATTACAAATCATGCCCCTTCTGCGGCTTCAAGTATTAATTTAGTAGATAACTCTTTCGTTCTTTTAAATACAGACGAAGAAGAAGTTGAAAGGATTATCATCATCATCATCATTACAGCCCTTCACAAGTCCACTCCTGAACATAGGCCTCCCCCCTAAGAATGCCACAAAGCACGGTCCTGAGCCACCTGCATCCATCGACTTCCTGCATATCTTACCAGGTCGTCACTCCATCTAGTGGGGGGACGCCCTACACTTCGCCTGCCGGTACGAGGCTGCCACTCGAGAACCTTTCTTCCCCATCGGTTGTCGGTTCATCGAGCTATATGGCCGGCCCATTGCCACTTCAGCTTACTAATCCGTTGGGCTATGTCGGTCACTCTGGTACTACTATATCCTCATTTCTGAGTTTATCATGCAGAGAAACTCCGAGCATAGCCCTCTCCATAGCTCGCTGAGCGACCTTGAGCTTCCTCATCCGGCCAGCAGTGAAGGACCACGTCTCACTTCCGTATGTCATCACTGGCAATACGCACTGGGTGTACAGTCTCGTTTTCATGTTTTTAAGTATACCTGACGAGAAGATGTGCCGTAATTTCCCAAACGCTGCCCAGCCGAGTTGAATCCGGCGATTAACCTCTCGGTCAAAGTTGAACTTACCTAGTCGGACTATTTGTCCCAGGTAAACATACTCGTCAACAACTTCGAGCTTAGGATTATAATTGCTCTAAAATCAGATAAAGCTGTTGGGTGGGATGGCATCTCCACTGGTTTACTGAAAAAGTACAAAAGTATCCTTGTGCGTCCTCTGACCTTTATTATCAACTTGTGTTTGACAGCGGGTGTTTTCCCGCGGGTGCTGAAAAGAGCTGTGGTACATCCAATTTATAAAAATTGCGACCGAAGCCTACTCAATAACTATCGCCCTATATCAATTCTGCCATCGATATCTAAGGTTTTTGAAAAAATGATAAATTCTAGACTGGTGAATTACCTTGAGCAAAAGAAATTGTTATCAAATTCCCAGTTTGGTTTTCCTGCAAAATAAATCAACATCAAATGCGTTACTTTCGGTTACTAACTTTATAACGACAAACTTAGGTAGGGGTAGAAATAGCTTAGCCATTTTTCTAGATCTAGAGAAAGCTTTTGACACCGTTTCAATTCCACTATTGCTACAAAAGCTTGAGAATATTGGTTTGCGAAGCCACCAACTTGCATTATTTTCCTCCTATCTCAGTGACCGATCTCAGTGTGTCAAATTGCTTAATAATGTTATCAGCTCCGATTCTCCCGTCTCTTTTGGTGTTCCTCAGGGCAGCATTCTTGGCCCGACCCTGTTTCTCGTTTTCATCAATGATTTGTGTGACCTTAATCTTCATGATGGCAAGATAATTACATTTGCTGATGACACAGCTCTCCTTTTCTCTGGAAACACCTGGGAGGATGTTTTCCGGAAATCTCAGACTGGTTTCAATATTGCATGTGCTTGTCTTAGTGCGTACTTACTAATTCTAAATTGTAAGAAAACTAAGTATATGCCTTTTGCTATTCGTACCTCATTTTTACCTGGAAACATGCACAAAATCATTGCTCACTGTTGTAGTAACCCTAAGACTTTCCAATGTTCATGTCCCGTTTTGGAGAAGACTAACAGTATCAAATATCTTGGTATATTATTTGACAATACCTTGACATTCCACACTCATATTAAAACACTATGTGTTAGAGTGCGTAAATTAATTTTTATATTTAAAAAACTGAGACATGTTGCTAATAGAGAAGTCCTAAAATTGGCTTATTATGCCTTATGCCAATCTTTATTGACATACGGAATTGAAGTCTGGGGCGGAGCAGCCAAAACACATGTTATTGAACTAGAACGTGCGCAAAGGTCACTTTTAAAAGTTATACATTTTAAACCTTACATATATCCAACTTTAGATCTGTATAAAATTAGCGAAGTTCTTACAGTTCGACAGTTATTCGTACTCCATATAGTCTTAAGACAACACACAATTACAAACGTAACTCAAAAAGAACATCGCCGTAATCATCTTGTAGCTCGATCAGTGCCATACAACACGTCTTTTGCAAGGAAATTCTTCACGTTTTTGGGACCGTATTTGTATAATAAATTACACCAAAAATTATCTATTTATGAAGTCAACAAATGGTCATGTAAAAATAGACTCGTGGGATATCTTCAGACTCTATCATACACAGACACTGAACAATTACTCCAAATAATATCATAAATACACATAAACATATACACTGATATACTAACAGTCACACACTCACATACATACGTACATAATTACATAGTTTTTATTTTATTTATTTATTTATTATTATTATGGGGGTTATCTATAAAGTTTTCTCATCTGGTTGGGCTGTTTAAATATATAATTGTAAACGAAATATATAAACATACATAAATATCAATAAAATAAATACATAAAAAATACTTTAATATTATTATTATTATTATTATAAAAAATACATAAATATATAAAAAAAACCAACCAGATGGAAGCCCTCGGCAGGGGAGACCAACGGCCGAGGGTTAGGGGGAAAGGGAAAGAAACCGGCGGACGATGCGGGCGGTATCGAGGAGCACCGCCTTCTGCATTTGAGCTTGGAGCGGTCCATCACGGTCGCCTCAGATGACCCGAGAGGCTAACTGGGATTAACCCGTTCGCAGAAACGACCACAGGAAAAATTTCGGCCGGCAGACTACCCCACATGTCGGTTACCTCGTGAGCCAGGTCCAGATATTTTGTCAGCTTATCTGTTTCGGCTTTCACGAGGTTCTCGTCATAAGGAATGGTAATGTCGACCAAAAATATCCTTGACTGTGCCCGGTCCATCAGCACAATATTAGGCTTATTCACAAGAATAGTTTTTAATAGTGGTAGAGCCACGCGGCAACTTTTGCTGTCACACGGATGGGCCGGCTGGAACCGGGGCGGTACCACGATCTCACAGAAAACCAGCGTGAAGTAGAGGTTTACCTCTGCGTTTCGCTTGGTGAGTGCAGGTGGCCGGAGGCCCTTTTTACTGGAAATGAGACATTTCATCTCAGTCCTCACGGGTGACAACGCATCTACATTTTGATTTGTAATAGAGGATAGATGTAGACGTCTATGGGGTGCAGCAACCACTTACCATCAGGTGGACTGTGTGCTCGTTTGTCACCCTCATCCTATAAAAAAAAATAGTCCTATATGTGATGATGGCCCGGTCCCAGTAGAGCCTGGCGCGGTCATTTTCGATCACTGCTTCCGGCAAGTACTTATAATATGGCAGTTTCCAATCCACGAGACCGTATTTCAGAGCGAGCTCCTGGTGTATAATCCTGGCTAATAGGTTGTGTCTGTGCAAATACTCAGAGTTAGAAAGCGCCGAACAACCGGAGATGACATGCCTAAGTGACTCACCGGGATGGCGACAAGCTCGACAGATGTCGACGGTGCCATCCTTTTGTATTTCCGATAATTGTTGGTCTTAATAACCTGATCCTGTATTGCACAGACAAAACCCTCAGTTTCACCAAAGAGGTCACCGAAACGTAGCCAGTGGAGGGAGGTGACTGTGTCTACGAAAGGGTCATGAAGGGCCTTGTAGAACCTCCCGTGGAGCTCCTTCTCCTTCCATACGGTCTCTCGGTCGGAAATGCTCTGTACTGCCGAGTCTTGCCATTGCTCATTGGCTAAGGATAAAGGAGTTATCCCTTTATCACAAGAAATAACGTCCCTATAGTATGGATCATCCGCTCTCGTTATAAAGTAATTACGGAGGCTGCACACTTCGCGATTATGCATGGTAAGCGCGCTTAAAAAGCCGCGCCCACCATGCTTCCGCGGCAAGTAAAGCCTCATTACTGACGATCTCGGATGATGCATCCTGTGGGACGTCATTATAGTGCGGACTTTTCTGTCCAGAGCGTTCAGTTCGGTCTGAGTCCACCTGAGTATGCCAAAGGTATACATGAGAACAAGCACACCTATGTTCTGTGACAGACCCAGGTATCGGTATGTTTCAGCCACGGAAAGGGTCCTTATGCTGATTAGCTTAGATAAGTCTGTGCCCTCAGAGTTAGCAACCCTTCCCCTTTCGACATGGAGGATCACACACTTATCCGTCCCCAGCTCGATTCTAATAGAATTGCTAAAATCACAAGTGATGTTTAGCAATTCCATAAGACGAGAGCGACTGGAGGCGAATAATTTGAGATCATCCATATAGAAAAGGTGGGTCAATTTGTACCTCCTCTCCGAAGCTGAAATCCCCTCCCGGACCCTCCAGTAAGGTACTGAGAGGGTTCAGAGAGAGGCAGAACCAGATTGGACTCAAACAATCACCCTGGAAGATACCCTTTCTTATCCTTATGTGGTTCTCCGCAGCCGTCATCCGCTCGCCTAGATGACAAAGGATCGTACTCGAACTGTACAGTCAACGTTGTACAGCTCGAGGACCCTCTTAAGCCATGTATGAGGCACCGAGTCGAATGCCTTTTTGTAGTCTATCCAGGCGGCGGAGAGGTTCCGACGGTTGCGTTTAACCACCTTGCCAATGACCGCGTCAGTGAGGAGTGGTTCCTTAGTTCCACGACCACCGCCCCGACATCCATTTTGAGCGCGCGACATCACCTGATTTGAGTTCAGGTGAAGAATGATTCTCGCGCTCAAAATGGATGTTATTTATTTATTTATTTACTCTTTTTTGTACACCAGAAGACAAAACAAAAACGAATACAATTAAATCTAAATTAGAAAATGTACAACATGCGGTCTTATCACTCTGAAAGTGATTTCTTCCAGACAACCTTAGTGTAGAGAACTGATGTAAACAATAGTTAAAAATAGAGGGGGGCGTACAAAATAAAAATAAAAAATATGAAAATACATACAAATAAACGCAAGTGAAGATTATGTATGATATAATATAATAGATTAAATGAAAAGAGTACAAAAAAGGAAAAGTGATTTATCTAATAGCGTTCTAAGTAATACGATTTAACAAGACTTTTGAAAGAATTAGAAAAGAAAAGAAAAAAGAAAACTTTTAACAGTGGTAGAGCCACGCGGCAGCTTTTGCTGTCGCACGGATGGGCCGGCTCGAACCGGGGTGGTACCACGACCTCACAGAATACCAGCGTGAAGTAGAGGTTTACCTCTGCGTTTCGCTTGGTGAGTGCAGGTGGCCGGAGGCCCTTTTTACTGGAAATGAGGCATTCCATCTTAGTCCTCACGGGTGACAACGCATCTGCATTTTGATTTGTAATAGAGGATAGATGTAGATGTCTATGGGCCGCAGCAACCACTTACCATCAGGTGGACTGTGTGCTCGTTTGTAACCCTTATACTATAAAAAAATGAAGAGATTGAGTTCGACGAATGTGGAGAGTTAATGAGTCCACAAACGTGCAGCAGTTACAGTAAAGGATTTCTTAAAAAAGGAGGAAGAGTGCGAAGGAGTAGAGAGAGAAAATTGACAGAGGATCGAAGAAACCGATTATGGGTAAGGGAAAGATACTGGAAACGGTCTTTTAAATAATGAGGATGGAATGATTAAACAGCACGCTATACAAAGTGGAGAGAATGTGAGTATTCCTGCGAAGGCGGATCGGGAGCCATTTGAGCTGTTTGCGAAATTCAGAGATATGATCATATTTGCGAAGCCCAAATATGAATCTAATACATAAATTTTGAATGCGCTCAAGCTTATTAAGCTGCTGCTCGGTAATATCAAGATAGCATATATCAGCATAGTCAAGGATAGGTAGAAGTAGAGACTGGGCCAGCGTAACTTTAGTTACTGTGGGAAGAAAATTACGTAATCTACGTAAAGAGCTTAAAGCAGCAAACATTTTTCTACTAACCTCATTAATCTGTTAGGTCTTACAGTAACAAGGTTAGATTTTTAACCTTGTTACTGTAAGGGATTAGAGTGCAATCTAGTAAAATAGGAGGTAGGGAAGACCAGTCAATTTTTCCAATTAATCTGGAACTACCGATGATAATCACCTGAGTTTTCTTAGGATTAATCGTTAAACCATAACGTTTACTCCAATTCGAAATACAAGTCAGATCAGCGTTAATAGTGTCCCCCCCGTGACCATGGGTTGCTGAAAAGCACTCGAAACGTCGGGAATAAAAATAATAAAATAAACGCGATAAAATCCGTAAAAAACAGTTTTATTCAAGTGTCAACTGATTTAGACAAATCTTCAAAAGACGATTGAGTATAGATTTGGAGATCATCAGCATACAAGTGGTAGGAAGAGAACAGATTATGACTTATAGAGTTAATGAAAATTACAAACAGGAGAGGAGACAACACGCCACCTTGTGGTACGCCAGCCGCTGTAGTAGTCCAGGTGGAAAAAACATCTTGCACCTGAATGCGCTGTCGGTGACCAAACAAGTAACTTCGAAACTAGTCAACTACAGTTGGAGATATGTTGAGAAAGCGCAGGATGCCCAACAAGATATCAAAATCTACTGTATGCATTACTAAAATCAAGTAACGTAAGAATGGTAAGCTTTTGTTTCTCCATACCATACCGAATATCATCAGTGATTTGTAAAAGTGCAGTAGTCGTACTATGTATGTATATGGCCAGGGCGGAAACTGGATTGCAAAGGATTTAAAAGATTATATTTTAAAAGATAGATGCTTAATTGATTGTGCACGTTCAAGAACTTTGGAAAGGAAAGGCAAGATAGAGATAGGTCTATAATCAGAAAAACTAGACGGATTCGACTTTTCGGAAGAGGAACTACAAATGCATCTTTCCAAGCTGAAGGGAAAATAAAAGAATTCAGTGAATTATTCAGGATGGAAGTGATTACAGGTGAAAGGAAATCAATGAGAGGGATGACCATTTTCCGACTAATGCAGTCACTACCAATTGAATTTGAATGGATGGACATTATGGCTTTCATAACATCACAACTGTTAAATTGACTAAAATTAAAAGCAGAGGTGTCCGGAGCGGGAGCTTTTGAAAGAGAATCCAAAGTATTGTGTTTTGCTTTATCGTTAATGCAAGACGAAGATGAGAAAAGCAAATTAAGTTGATTGAGATCAAAGTTAAGGCGAGTGAAATTTTGTCGTAATTTCCCAACTCCTGAAGACTTAAGAAATTTCCAGACCCTACCAGGGTCAGGATCTTGTACTGATTCATGGAAATGGCGTCGTTGTGCTTTTCTACACAGATTGTTGCAACGATTCCGTACTAATCTATACTTCTCTCGATTTAGGTCGCTAGGAACTGACTTGTATTTCTCTTTGGCACAATGTTTAATGTGGATGATTTTTTTTATATCATCAGTCAGCCAAGGAGAGGGAGGATGCTTTACACGCACTGGACGAACAGGAGCATGAACATCATAAAGCTGAATTAACAAAGAGTTGAACAATGCTACCTGTTCATCAACAGTGGAAGCATTGACGACTACACTCCAATCAATTTTTCGAGCGTCATTTAAAAGCTGCTTCAAGTCCAAGTCACTAAAGTTACGCTGAAGTAGGATCCTTGACTTAGCTTATATATATATATATATATATATATATATATATATATATATATATATATATATATATATATATATATAAATATGTATATGTATATATAAAATGATGTTAGTGTCTTGTATATGATAGGTAGACACATTATGGGGCGGTATTTGCTCGTGTCTGTGAAATCCCGGTCTTTAGGAACCAAATGAGTGATCCCAGTAGTGAAGAGGCTCGGGAGCGACTTTTGGTCGAGAGCCTCTTGAAACTGTCGGGCGAGCACAGCGTAACACACCACGAACCCCTTCAGCCAGTAGTGATGCAGTCCGTCGAGGCCCGGACTTTTCCAGTTCGGGGCCCTGCGGACCGCCTCAGCTACGTCATCCGGCATTATGATGACGGGGTCCATGGGCGTAACATTCGCACACTGTTTCGCCACAACTTCCGTCCAAGGGCCCTCGCTGTGGTTTACGGGCTCTGACCACAGGCCGCGCCAGAATGCGATAGTGTCGGCCTGATTCGGTGCTGGGCCCGTTCCACGTCCCATTGGTCGCTCCATTGATTCATAGAGCCTCTTCTAATCACTCCGGAAGAGACGATTCTGGTTAAACCGTGTTGACCTCTCGGTACATCGCCGAATCCGCTTCCCCCAAGCAGCGATTCTCTGCTTCAGGTCGTCTATGCGCTCCGTCAGTTTTTGCGTCAAACGCCATCCTGACGGTGCGCACAATTCTCGGCCTATTATTGCCCGACCTTATCAGTCTGCCCTTGCCTTTGCGATACGGTCCTCAATCCTTCTTCTCCAGGCTGGGATGGCGCTACTTTGTCTAGTAGCGCGTCCAGCCGTGGGAACTTTGGCGCCAATAATGCGGCAAACTGCCAGTGCGGCGCCAAAAAGATATGAGTCCGTCTCGCAAAGGTCCCGGTTGGCTTCCAAATAGGTCACCAGCATTGGATTGAGAACCCTCACGACAGCCCGATTCCGCTTGCTTAGGGACATGCGCAGGAGTCGCGGTCGATTATCGAGAGGCATACTGCGCGTTTCCAAAATAGCCTTTTCCAATATACTCCTCATTTGCTCTAGTTCAAGTTCCTGGGCGACTGTTCCATCATCGTCTGAACCAATCATAACTGAAAGATTCACGGCGGCATCCACGTGTGCTGGTTGCTCTGCAACTTGTGGCGCCGCATCCTCAGCCGTAGCATTGTCACCCGATGAGAGTACAGCCTCACGTCGTAACCGTTCGAGTTCGGTGCTATCGAATATGTTTGAGCGCAAGATATACCGAACTCGGTCTGCCAGGTTTTGCTCGGTGACGGTTATAGATGGCTCCAGCTCAGCAAAAAGTCGATGCATCCTAGCCCGATACGCAAAACCTCCAATTTCTCCCCCTTTCGCCCTAAAATACGCCCGCAATGCGTTGCTGTTCATCTGCATTGACCAACGCATGCGGCATACTCCAACAGTGGCGGGTGCTGATTGCTGGGGCCGCGGAGACCCTGCCAACACCAAGCCAGCTGGTGGGGATGATGGATGCGGGGGGCTGTTAGGTGGTCGTGCAGCACCTCGCACTCGACTGGCGGCCCGCATGCTGTCGCGTCCAGTGCCAGCTCCAGACGCGCCCCGGCAACCCCCAGGCAGCGGCCCTATACGCAGTCTATTTCTTTCCATCATCCATAAATTGGGCGTCAATTAACGGGAGACGCCCAGGCCCGGCACCGGGCAAACAATAACCCAAATGTTCGGAAAATGTAAAGGTTATTGTTTCTTTCTGCACTATTAGCTATATTTTATATTAATAAGATTAAAAATAAATAATACAAACCACAGATATACATAAAAGTAGAAAAATTAAAAAAAAGATAAAAATGTGCAAAAGAAATTAAAGAGCAAACCACTGACGCATTGTTTTGTGTATTAATTTAATACTCTAGAAAGGGATAAACTTTTATTAAAAACCAACTACTCAATTTAATTACACGTTATAACAAAAAACTTTACCCCGGTGTCAACTAGCGACATCTGGTGAGCAGAAAATTATTAGCCCTCATTGCATTGCAAAGAAAAATTTTAGGAAAATTAAAAAGTTTAGGTTGTCACTTTTAATTCGGTCGGAACATAAAGGTTTTATGTCTACGTGTGTAACTTATAGCAAGGTTGTTACGGGTGGCGAGACCCACGAAGATGTCCGCATCAGCACAATATTCTGATTGTAGACCACAAGCATGTGCTGAGTGGACAAACGGAAACTGCCGAGCTCCTGTGTGGGCTCTCATGCATTAGTTTTTAAGCATAGAATATTAAGTTAGTCTTAAGCGAGTTCTTGTAGCGATTAAACATCTTTTAATTAATAAAATTAGTATTTTTAAAACGTCCTCCGGTCCTTGCATAACTTGACTGGAGCAGCCGGTAGGATTTTCGCGTCGCGTTTTACTTAAATTCAGTTAAATACGACGAGCATTTTCTAACGTTTTCAACGAAAATCCACGAACCAAATAAATTCGTCGAGAAGAAAAGCAGCGAGGACGTCACGCTACAGAACTAAGACTCATCGGAGGGACATGGGCAGAATGTGAGTAGACCCAATCGCTATTCTATTTGCATTTTCCAATCCTATTCCATTTTAATTATAAGTGTCTAGAAAGTGGTAGCGTTATTTCCAAAATTCGAAATGCGTTATTATTACTTTTATTTAGAAATAAGTAAATTAAATTAAATTCAACTTATAAATTAAAGATTTATTATAAATTTTATTAAATATTACTATTAAATTAAACTAATTATAAATATACTTTAATAAAAATGCCTAAAATAACACTGATTCCCAAGGAACTTTCTGGTATTATTCTAAAATTTGACGGTGATGAAAATTTACTTAACTTATTTATTCGTAAATGTGAATATGTTATACAGTTGTGTAGAGAAATAGGAAATACAGAACAAGATTTATATATATTTCAAGTGATTACATCAAAGTTAGTAGGCAGAGCCGCCGCTCTTATTAGTGAAAGACCAGATATCGAAACCTGGGGAGAATTAAAATTAACTTTTGAGCAACATTTCGGTGATCCACGGTCTGAAGAGTGTATCGCGATAGAGTTGGAAACTTTAAAAATTAATAACGGTGAATCATATCTCGATTTCTGCAATAGAATATAATATATAAAGAGTACGTTAATAGCGAAAGTTAATAGAGTAGTAGATATTAACCTTCGTAAGAGTAAAATTACTATATATAACCATATGTCTATGAATGTTTTCTTATATAATTTGCTCGAGGATTTATTGCGCATTGTACGGTTAAAAGGATGTGACACTTTAGAAAGTGCTTTAAGCATAGTGCTTGAAGAAGTTAATTTCTTATACCAATATCGGCGAGAAATAAAATGTTACGATTACCGAACAACGCCCAACATAAAACTCAGCCAGTGTCTCAAAATCCCTTCATTGACAAATTTTCAATGAAACCATTTTTCTCACAAAATACACAAATGCCACAACAAAGTTTTAAAATTATCACACCCCAAAATACACCGAACACGAGACCTCACTTTCAACAGCCTCAACAATCTTAACCAGAACGTAATATGCAATTTCAACCAAGATTTAAATTTGGAATACCGCCAAGCAAGCAAATTGAACTACCAACACAGCAACCCCAACAATTTGGAAATAGGTCACAACCCCCTCAACAACCCATAGGATATAAACCGCAATTAGGTGTAACACCACAGTTCGGATATAGACCAAACTTTAAGCAAGGTCACCAACCCACAGGTTATAGACCACCACCTCATTTACAACGACCACAATTTCAATCAACAGCCCCACCTGTGAAACCTCAAGGTTTTCGTATGAACGAGTTATACGCGCTTAACGAAGATTGTGACGATACTTATGACGACACCCAGTACTGTGACATAGACCACAAGCAAACGGAAGACGAAATTATTTATAGCGAAAACCCTGAAATACCCGAATATAATGAACAAGAACTAACAAATGAAATCGAAAATTTTCAAATAGAAGCCTCGAATCAAACCCAGAGATAATACATATAATTTGTAACCCTAAATTAAAATTACCATACATAGAAATACCCGAAATTAATGCTAAATTTATGATAGATACCGGGAGTTCTAGATCTTTCATAAGTCTTTCTAAAACAAACTAATATTTTGCGAATTTTAAACGTTACGAACCATTTGAAGTTATCAGTACACGATGAAGTAATAATTATACCGTTATTTCCGACTTTCAATAGTGATCAGATACATAAGTTTTATATATACGATGTAGACGGCCGTTATGATGGACTTATCGGAAGTGATCTCCTTAAACAACTAGATTCCAAAATTGATATGAAAAACCAAATATTACAGACAAATTCAGCAAACATACCCATAATTTATAATCCGACTAACGAAATTAAAATAGCTCCGCGTTGCGAACAAAGAGTTAGATTACCAACCAATTTATTGAACGGAGAAGCTATATTAAATTATATCGAATTTTGTGATGGCGTTAGAATGCCCAGTGCTCTTGTTAAATGCGAGAACGGATACGCGACAACAGTTATACAAAATACTTTAGGACAAAAAAATTTCATTAGTTCTAGCCAAACCTTTGAATGTGACTAGACATAATGACGTAAAAGTTGAAATTAATAATTTACGGAACAGAAACGACATCGAAATAGACAAAATTTTAACTGAAAACCTAAATAAACTACGGTTAGACCACATGAACCAAGAAGAACGAAATAGTATTCGAAAACTCTGTTTACAATACAAGGACATATTTTACTCAGAACAATTACCACTTACTTTCACGAATGACGTTAAGCATCAAATTAGAACTCATAATGAAGACCCCATTTTTATTCGACCCTATAGACAGCCACGAGTTATAAACGACGAAATAAATAAACAGGTAGAAAAAATGTTAGAAAACGACATAATTAGACAATCCTTTTCATCCTGGAGTGCACCAGTACACCTAGTTTCGAAAAAGGCCGATGCAAGTAACGAAAAGAAATATAGATTAGTTATTGACTATAGGCGACTCAACGAAATTACAATAGACGACAAAATACCCCTTGCCTAACATAGCCGACTTGTTTGACAAATTAGGACGTCGTTGTTACTTTACCACACTTGACTTAGCTAGTGGTTATCATCAGACAGAAGCATTGAGTTATATGTACTACGTACTAGAGAAGTCATTCCGAATATAGACTATGTTCAACTGAACTGTAGTGCAATCTATACAAACTAAATATTGCGTAAATTGAAGATTTGTGAATTCCATAAAATAATTATTATTACATTTTATTTAGAAATATAATATGTTTGTTTAGATTAAATTAAGATATTTTATACTAAATTCTTATATTTATTTTCTATAAATATCTTATTTTATATCAAGTTAAAGTCTTCGCCCATGCGCGACTACTACGCCCGCGCATGCGCAAAGACATAGAGTAGGACACAATTTTTGTTTGGAATGGCTTCTCTAGTACGTAGTACATATAACTCAATGGATAGAATTATCTGAGAAGGATAGACAAAAAACAGCTTTCAGTACCCAGTCAGGACACTATGAGTGCACACGTATGCCTTTCGGCTTAAAGACAGCTCCAGCAACCTTTCACAGAACCATGGACAATGTCTTACGAGGCCTTTTTTTTCATGGGGAAATGCCTACGCATACCCGCCTCGCGGAGGCAAGGACGGGTTATGTCGGACTCGCACCGCCTAAAACCCCATAGTGTTCCACCCTCGTCGCATATTGGCAGGGCCACGGGAACGCTTTCGCACACTTCCGCGGCCCCACCTGCGCTGGCCGCCCCATGGCGGCCCCTCCTCGTGAGAGGACCACTCCTCCCCCATTTCCTTCTCCGGTAAGGCGCACTAGAACACATGGCGCGCCCTCCTCCTCGGCCTCCAATTTAGAATAGAATAGAATAATTTTTTATTCAATATAGATCACATGTGTAATTCTTATTGAAAGTCATTTTTTACTTTACCACTGGTTCGAAAAAAAACCTCCGTCCTGGGAAGAACCAGCAAGAAACCCAGCGGGACTTTTTTTTTAAAGCAAATTTTACAATAATGGTTATACAACTATATAAGTACAAAATTTATTTTAGAAACAGCTTGGAAGCGATCACCTTATTCCCAGGGGTTATTATCAACCATGTATTCATTTATACTATAATAACCCTTTTTATACAGTTTCAACTTAACAAAACATTTAAACTTGCTAATAGAGAGAGCCTGTACACTTTCCGGGACCTTGTTGTAATAGCGTATACATTGCCCCAAGAATGAATTACTGACTCTGTGGAGTCGAGAACCTGGTATCACTAGCTTGTGTTTGTTCCTAGTGTTTACAGAATGCACATCACTTTTTTTACTAAACTACCTTTGTTTTTGTGAACATACATTAAATTTTCGTAAATATACTGAGAGGCCAAAGTTAATATATTTATTTCTTTAAATTTATCTCTAAGAGACTCTCTCAGTTTTAGGTTGTAAATAGCTCTAATGGCCCTCTTCTGTAAAACAAGAATAGTTTCTGAATCAGCCGCATTTCCCCATAGCAAAATCCCATAAGACATTATGCTATGGAAATAACTGAAATAAACTAATCTAGCTGTCTCGACACTAGTGAGACCTCTTATCTTTTTTACAGCATAGGCTGCAGAACTTAGTCCGCTTGCTAGTTTGGATATATGGGGGCCCCACTAAAGCTTTGCGTCGAGAGTGATGCCAAGAAAAACAGTGGATTCAACAGGGCTCAGTTCTTCCCCATTTAAAAACACATTGGTTCTCAGATTTTTAACATTTGTTGTTGTAAATTTAATACATTTAGTTTTATTTCCGTTTAAATGTAAATTATTAACGTTAAACCAATGCACTAATTTTGATATAGCATTATTCACTTCGTCACATTTAAATGATTGACGTTTAAGTTTAAAAATCAAAGAAGTATCATCAGCAAATAATACTATATCATGATTATCCTCTACAATAGAAGGTAAGTCATTAATATACACTAGAAATAGGAATGGGCCGAGAATTGAGCCCTGAGGGACACCCATTAGTACAGGTGAGCCGGAAGAACTTTTACCATTGATAATAACTTTCTGCATTCTATTACTTAAATATGAAATTATAAGTTTAAGCGCTGAGTTCTTGACACCATAGTACTGTAGCTTCCTGATTAATGTCTCATGGTGAACGCAGTCGAAGGCCTTGGAAAGGTCACAAAATATACCCAAAGCATCCTCTGAATTCTCCCATGCACAAAAAATATGTTTAATAAGCTCAACTCCAGCGTCAGTTGTTGAGCGACCCCTTGTAAAACCGAATTGATTTCTATGTAGCAATTTATTAATATTAAAGAAACTTAACATTTGATCTAAAATTATTTTTTCAAAAATTTTACTAAATGTTGGTAGTACAGAAATTGGTCTAAAATTGGCGGGGTCTAATGTACTACCAGATTTAAATAAAGGTATGACTTTACTGAGTTTCATTAAATCAGGAAACACACCAGATTCGACGCTTGTATTAAATATAGTGGCTAGATAAGGTGCTATTATATCTATTATAGATAAAATAACTTTAACGAAAATCCCCCATAAATCTGCCGTTTTCTTAACATCAATAGTTTTAAAATATTTAACAATATCTTTTGGCAGTACTCTATGGAATTTAAAAGTATTTGAACAAGCCTTTACATTTTGTTTGAGCAATGATTCAGCGATTTCACATGCGCAACGGACGCCCCCGTGTCCGATGCGCGAAGGCCATGGGGCCAGGAAAAACTAGCACTCATGAGCACCAGCCTTCCTGACCCCAGCGGCGGATCTGGTCTATGGCTCCGCCGCCAACCACGATTCGGCTGCGGAGGGTAGGGAGAGCGGCGCCTCGCAATACCGGCACTCCTCTCCCCCCGCAGCCCCACCACCACCGCATCAATTAACGGTGCGGCCCCGTCTGAGTCGCGGAGGATAGGGCGAGTGGCGCATCGCCATACCAACACTCCTCTTCCTCCGCGACTCCACCTCGGCTGCAGCGGTAGAGTGTGCGGACTTCCCTCTCACCGCAGCCCCCCGACACACATCCGAAGTGGGCTTGCCAAGCCCACTCGGAGTGGCCACCTCGGGCTGGCCCTACACCACGGGCCAGCCAAGGGGTTCCTCTTTGTTCACCGTGGGTGTCCAAGCCACGGCTACTAAGCCCCCCCGCCACGACAAGGCGGGAACCCGTTCGGGGGGGAATGTCTTACGAGGCCTGCAAGGTTTACATTGCCTCGTGTACCTAGACGACATAATCATCTACTCCACAAGCTTACAGGAACATATAGACAAACTACGAACTGTATTTGACAGACTACGACAGACAAACCTAAAAGTTCAGTTAGACAAATCAGAATTTCTAAGGAAATAAGTATTGTACCTAGGACACTCGATTACTTGTGACGGACTAAAACCCAACAATGACTAAATTGAAGCCGTGTTAAATTATCCCTTACCAAAGACGACAACCGAAATTAAAAGCTTCTTCGGTTTGGTAGGCTATTACCGTCGTTTTATAAAAGATTTCGCTAAAGTAACTCAACCCAAGACAGCACGCTTGAAAAAGAAACGCTCAATGCCTCTTGACGACAGTAAATAAGTAGAATCCTTTCAAAAATGCAAAGAACTTCTAACAAATGCCCCCATATTAATGTACCCAGACTTTGAGAAGCCATTTATATTAACTACAGATGCTTCAGAATTTGCTTTAGGTGCCGTCCTTTCACAAGGACCAGTAGGACAAGACAAACCCGTTGCCTATGCTAGTCGAACCCTTAACGATGCCAAAACACGTTACAGTGTAACTGAAAAAGAACTGCTAGCAATAGTTTGGGGCTATCAAACATTTCCGTCCATATCTTTATGGCAAAAAGTTTACGATCATTAGCGATCATAAACCTCTTGCTTGGTTAAACTCTCTTAAAGAAACAAATAGCCGACTGACTAGATGGCGCTTAAGGCTAGCCGAATATGATTTTAGCATTGTCCATAAAAGCGGTAACCACAACTCCAATGCAGACGCTTTGTCGCGAATCAGACTTAATGCCTTAGATAAAAAGGAAATTTCATCCACTCATGCAAATTTAGATAAAGACGAAGATAAAAATAAGGAAATTCAGGACTTAATAAAAGACATTAAAGAATTAGATAAATTGCAAAAGGGAACATTTAGACCACCACCTCCGGAACCTATGTCTATTTCAGACACAGACTCTGAGAAGGCTATTGTTATAGAGGATACCGACTCAGATAAAACCCTATCAATTAAATATGATTATTCCATACCGTACGCTTCTAGTAGCACAGTTACCGCCTCTGAAAAACCCTCTAGTATAGAAACCGCACATTCAGGACAAGACACTGAATCACAGGGAATTCCAATTTTACAGGAGGCGATCGATACCAAACCCAATCAAATTTTAGTGTTCAGCTGGAACATCTATCTGTAAAAAACTTGTCTAGGGAAAAACAAAGAATCTTAGAAGTACACTTACCTTTAAATCGATCAGATTTAGTAAAGCAATTTCTGAAAGAATACACTAGGAACAAAACTAAATACTTAATTTACTTCGAAAAGGAAAAACATCGTAAACAATTCTCGGAATTAGTAATTTTCTTATTTAAAAGGGATCTTGTACAATTTTTCGAATGCACTAAAGAGTCGTATACGTAGATAATGAAAAAGAACAAAGAGACATAGTCCAGAAATATCACGTCGGAAAAACTTGCCATCGTGGTATCAAAGAAACCCTAGCCCATATCAAACGGCTATACTTTTGGTATAATATGGCCCAAATCATAGCCAGTGTAATAAATGCATGTCACGCATGTAAAAGTATGAAATATGATCGCAACCCCATGAAACCTAAACTGACGCAAACCCAAAATAAACCTCTTGAAGAAATTTTCATAGATCTCTTTAAAAACGAAGGTCACTATTACTTAACAATAATCGAAGCCTTTAGCAAATTAGGACAGGCCTTTGAAATAATTAATAGGTCGACGCCCGAAGTCGCCAAAGCTCTTCTTAAATATTTTTCTTTTTACGGTGTCCCCCACATAATAAGTTCAGAACCTGGATCTGAGTTTAACAATGCGTTACTTAAAGAATTACTTTCCTTTTATAAAATAGAACTTCATATTGGTACCCCTAACAACCCTAACTCTATGGGATTGGTTGAAAGATTCCACTCAACCATCTTGGAAATATATAAAAAAAAAACCTTTATTATTTTCTCCCACAAATTGTACAATTGCATATTTTATCTTTTAAAAACAGATATATTTTTTATAAACAAAACAAAGAGGTACATAAATTTGTGGGAGACGGGAGTCCAAACTAGGATACCCTGTGCTATGGATCTCCCGGCTCCCCATTTAGAATGATCAACTAGATGTTTTCTTTTTTTTATTATATGTATATAGCAGAGACTTTTTTCCGTTTGCGAGAGAGCATACGCGCAAGCAGTTAATCTTATTGTTTGTTTGTGTGTGTGTGTGTGTGTGTGTGTGTGTGTGTGTGTGTGTGTGTGTGTGTGCGCGCGTGTGTGTGTGTGTGTGTGTGCGTGTGTGTGTGTGTGTGTGTGTGTGTGTGTGTGTGTGTGTGTGTGTGTATGTGTGTATGTGTGGGTTAACTCGTACGTGGTATGTTAAGATGCAATTTGCAGTAATTGTTCTGTTTTTTCATAATCAAGTTTAAGCAGCCAATCTGAAATTTTCTTTTTACATTCAAATTTAGTTAGGTTAATGATACGGTGTAATTTGTTTGCTTTGTTATATAATCGACTACCTCTAAAACTGAAAAAATTTGAGCAAAAAATGTTTTTACCGGAATAATTTCACAGACTTCATAATCTCTCCTCGTACCAGAGTTCCTTATATTATCCAACAAATCAATACAACTATGTTTTTTTAAGATTATTGATAATATGTAAATTTTTCGAACCGTTAACACATTGGCTTCTGCGTATAAGTTCGTAGTCGGATACGTCCTAGGTTTTTTAAAGGCAATTTTTAATATCACCTATGTACCTTTTCAACTTCCATCATTAATGTTTTACTAGAGCCTCCCCATACAGAAATGCCATAGGACAGGATAGATTTACCTAACGATTCATATACACTTTTAATTAAATTCCAATTTGCGATATGTCTTAAGTTTTTAAATATGTAGATAAGCTTTCTAATTTTTTGAAATAAATAGTTTATATGTTCTCTGAAAGTTAGATTCTTGTCTATTATTATACCGAGGTACTTTATGCATAGACTTATCCTTAATCTACGACTTTATGTTATTTGTATTTTCAATATCAGGACATTTACAATTTGAAATAGAGGTCATATTATATGAATGTGCTATGATTTTAAAGAACAATGCCCATTTTTCACCTGAAAATGTATAGAAATTAAATAAATCTTAAAATTCAGCTAATTGAATTGTAAATTCATTACGCTTATCACAATGTTAAAAGAAACGCAGGAAAAAAATATTTTTACATATTTCTATAAGCTTATTCTACGTTAAGGGTAAACGTATTATATGTTTTGAACGCATCTCAACTACCCTTTTTCTAGGACGTTCCATTTTATACACTGCTACTTTACTTTATTTAACTCTGTTTCTGAGTTTTATACATTATTTTATGTTTCATTTAATCAGTAAGTATTTATTTATTTGTATTTGTATAGTACATATTAATATAAAATAATATAATAATAAAATATATTAATCATTTAGTATGTCATCGAGTGAGGACGAATGAAACGGATTTTTTTTGACATTTGACAGTTCTGCAATTGGCATCGGCGCAGTTCTTCGTTGTTGCGTTTGCGTCTCGTTTAAAAACTACTCTGTGGTCTCGTTGTGTACTGTGCCATTTTGTTTGTGTTATTCCTTTTTACAACCCTATATGGTATCAAGAAAATATTTCTGCTCCAGCAGAATTTCTGGATGACGTAGTAGTGAGAGATTTAAATAAAAATGATGATAATTAATAAACCATGCACTTTAACATAGTGTTTTATTTGTTTATCCGATTTTGTTCATCAGGTATGTATGTAAGTATGTACCATAGGCCAATGAAATGTGTTTGGTTCATAAGTGATAATTTTGACAATACAAGATGAACTAAATGTAGTTAGTAAGTTTTTATGTGTGCTGAAGAAATAGCAGATAGACCTAGACACTCAATTTATGGTGACAATCGTCGAGAGTAAGTTGTGATTTAGGGGCAGTTGGTTTTAAGAAATTCATTTCTTTATTATCTATTTGGTTACGGCAAATCCTAACCTAAAAAGTGATATTAGTATTTTGTGGGATTCGTAGCGTTTAAATCGTAAAAATGACTATATGACATTATTTTCTAAGCTTACATGTAGTTTTTCTACTAAACTTTATAATTATACATCAACTTTCACTATCAGGTGTTTAAATGTATGGAAAGTGGGCATGATTCTTTATTTGTAATACAGGTTGAATTTCGGATGGAAAACATTACATATTTGGTTTTATCGGTATTTAAAGTGAGACTATTTAGAGCAAGCCAGTGACACACTATATTGAAACCATCCTGTGCAATTTTGAAAACTTCTTCCCAAGAGTCACCGTAGAACGAGAGGGTTGTGTCGTCAACATATGAGATTATTTTACAATTTGGGATGTTTAATTGACAAAGATCGTTTATGTAGCAAAGGAAGAGAGTTGGACCGAGAATACTTCCTTGTGGTACTCCGTAATTGATTGGTATTTCATCACTAAAAATCTCTCCTATCCTAACTCGTTGTGAGAGATTTTGTAGGTAATCTCTAAAAAGTTGTAATTGTACATTCCTAATACCCATTTTTTCAAGTTTCTCGATCAGTTTAGAAGATGAAATAGTGTCAAAAGCTTTTTGCAGATCAATAAAGATTGTGATACATTTTTTATTGGAATCTAATTTTTGCACAATAAATTCTGTAAAAATATGTATAGCGTCCGTAGTTGATTTACTCTTTCGAAAACCGAATTGACCATTTGAGAGAATTTCATTATCTTCTAAATATTTTATAAGTCCTAAGTAATTGGATGACAGCGAATTAAGCTCAGCAATGTTAATATTTAAATCTCCCATCAGGAAAGTATTTTTAAAAGAAGATAGTTCCGTTAAAGTGTTTTGTAACGATAGTAGGAATTTATCCAGCGATAGGTAGCTAGGGGATCTATATATAGCAATTATAGCTGTCTCGTTATTAATTTTTATTAATAGGGAGTTCGCTTCAGATATATTAGGTTCCTCTACTTCAAATTTTAATTCTTTCTTTATCATAACGACAACACCTTCGTTTTGATTATTATTCATCATAGTTTTAAAGGAGATGTATCCTGGGATAACCGGAAGGTTAATGACACAAGATAGCCAACATTCCGAAAGGATTAAAATATCACAGTCAAATTTCATCCTATGTAGTAAACACGATTAAGCTGTTAAGGTTTTTGTTTAAGCTTCGTATGTTTAACTGTAATATTTTTAAGTATAAGGATGGATTCAATATAAAATTTATACATGATTCAGGTTCGCAGATTTGAAGATCTGTTTGTTGGAAGTTGTCTAAATTATTTAAGTTATTTACGTCAGCGAAATTTATTTAAATATAAAAAAAAATTATAATAATAAGTAAATAATTTTGTTTTCCCGATAAAAACATTTCAATTTGCAGTACTATTGAGATTATTTTACTTAACTGGGTAACGCCATTTTGTAAGATATTTAAAAAATGTTTGTGTGAAAAGTTTGAATGTGTTGGAATTGAAAAAAAGAATGTAATGTGTAGATATATACTAATAGGTACTGTACATTGTATTAGGTTATACACATGAGAAATTATATAAATCGGACTAGCATTTAAATAGTACATCGAGTAAGGTAACTACATGCATATACATTGTATAATATTGCTTACAATTAAAAAAGTACTCTTAAATACTTGTAGGCCGTAAGTGTAACGTGTAAATAAATTCAAGTGTGATTGAAAGATATTATATAAAAGCATGTCAACTTCTCCAAAATGCAAATATTCGTAGAATTGAAGAACCGCTATACTTGTAAAGTTGCATAAGGAAAAATAACAGACATCTATGTTAATTCTCGTACTAATCATAGCAAAACATATTATAGAGTATCGCTGAACGTAATTCACAGCATGCATCGTGAAACAAGACAAAACCTACTTTAAACATAATCTCACACAAGAGTATACGTTTATATAAGGTGAAATAAAATATTAACAACTTTACATAGTAGTTTATAGTAAGGACAGAAAGTACAGCAATTAAGAATACAAATGTTACAACGCCTGAGCCAAAAAATAACCTAAGTGTACCATTACTATGTAAAAGAATAAGATAAAAACAAAATTTAAATAAATTAAACATCAAATTTAAGCAATACAAAAAACCTTTACGATATCACTCTCCATATGAATTCGCCGTTTGCTCGACATCGAATCGCGCCTTACAAATATATTGCCGTTTTTTGTCCATACATAACGCCAGTGGTTTCGCTGCGCTTCCTGTCTAACCTTATAGAAAAGTTGCTTGTTAGTGTACGTCAGGCGTTCATTTAAATAAAAGCGCACTGTATGAGCGTTAATGTTGAACCCAGACGTATCGGCTCCTCGTCGCACGCGAGCGGCACGCAACAGTTGGTCGCGAATAGCACGCCGCGCTAAGCGAATGATGATAGGTCTCGGACGTGGCGGTTCAGTGGCTGTACTCACTCGACCTCCACCCTTGCATCCATAAATGTTTCAGATATCACCTCTGTTTCCGCATGTGCTGGACTTTGTCGCGGCGTCAAATTGACTCCCGAACATGAGGCCTTAGGTTTACAGGTCATGCACATCCACTTTACACTAATTTTCGTGTCAGGGTTAACGTTTACACAATGGCGATGGTATGCTGATGGACACTTTGAACATTTAACACCATCTGTTTGAGAAAGGAACTTCCCGCAGAGACCACATTTATTTGCCATGTTTAATTTAATTATCACTAAATGTTCCCGTATAGTAAACTTCGCCAAACTGCACTAAAAAAACCTCGTTTAATTATTTTATTAGCTCAAATAATCACGACGCGTATGCACTACCCGCCACGTCTCGACAGGGAAGATGATTTGATATATAGATTATCAAAGCATGAACACAAATATACAGACGCCCCTTCCATAATGACATACGCAATAATGGCATACAATCATAGCATATACTCTGCCACAGGCTTAACACCTTTTGAAGTTTTATTAGGACATACAGACTCACAACATGCATTTGACGTAGAATTTGAAAAACAGTATTTACAACAGTTAGTTAAAGAACACGCAAAGCGTACTAAATGTCTCTATAAACATCTCACAGAACAAGCCATACAAAAGAAAATATTATTGAAAAGAGAGGTGGAGAAACGGAATTTAAGATAGAACCCGGAGACACTATTTATGCAAAAGGTATTAATAAAAGGTGTAGTAAAGATAAGCCACGTTTTCAAAAGGCCCTAGTAACCGACACCATTAGTAGAAATATTATTCCCATAAACATTAAAGGACGTGATAGTAAAGTTCCTCTATAGTAGCCATGGTGACGCGCCTCCAGGCCCTTCAACTTCAGGAATTAAATAGTAATCCTGGAATACTGCCCGTGAAACAAGGAACTGCCGTCACCAGTAACGATAAATGGATCATTGCCAAATATTAAAATATTTTGATATTATTTTTAGATTTTCTAAAAAAACAAATGAAATTGTTCACTTCTTAAAAACCACAGAAATCTTAATAATAAGCCACATAGATTTTGGAAGTAATCGGGCCATCGGGCGCTAATTCATTTCTAGTGTCTTATTAGTATGATTTCTGTGTTAAAAACAGATGGGCAAAGTATATAGTATCACACGGTGAGGTCTCGAACTATACGAAACCCATAAAGATTAGGGTTATTCTTAGAGATGCATTAGAACGTGGACACGTGAACACACATGCAGACATCTAAAAAAAACATAGTACAACATATTATACAAACAACATATATCTCTCTGTGATGTTAAAATAACAGTTTTTCACAAAAAACATTTTTATAAATTTTTGACCTTCTGTCTGTCTGTTTGTTCCGGCTAATCTCAGATACGGCTGTATCGATTTTGACGAGACTTTCACTGGCAGATAGCTGATGTTATAAGGAGTAACTTAGGATACTTTTCTTTTAGAAAAATGTATAGGATTCCGCGCAAAAAAATTAAAACCCATGAAATCGTAGTAAATTCCACGCGGGCGAAGTCGCGGGGGACAGCTAGTATCCTTATAAAATCAATATAATCTTTTATTTTTAATTAACTACTACTAAATATTTCAAAAAAAGATTGCTGTCCGTAATTACTTGGTGCATATAGGGTAAATACTGACACCAGTTGAGGTAATTGCGGGATTTGGCTATAGACACCCGGTACTTGATTTTAATAATTATCAGTTTAGGAGGCTTGGCAGGATTAAGCTTGAGCCTTTTACTCTTCTACCTTTTTTGGATGTCGGAAATGCGTTAAGAATTAATTACGATAAAATAAATTTCACTAAAAATTGCGTACAATGAAACGCAAATATGTCTAGTCTAGTCATATAATTTTATGAAGTCGACGTCCGGTACTACTTGATTTTAATTATTTTTTCAGTTTAGGAGGCTTCTCAGGGTTAAATTTGAACCTTTTACACTGTTTTTGAATTAATACGATAAAAATAAATTTCACTAAAAATTGCATATAACGATACGCTTATATGTCAATTTGTTGTATTTAACACGGGTACATCCATAAAAAAGTTGATCACTTGGACTAGCTTGCTACATATTTATTTATCTATGACTTGGACCATAGACTTAGAATATATTGGAGTATAGACGAGCTTGCTACATATTTATTTATCTATGGTATAGACCAACATAGTGTGCAAGGGAGAAGAAAATTCCTTAAGGCTAAAATGCAAGATAGAAAAGGATACCAAATCTCATGTCTCTGTAACCGATTTTGAATGACAGATCGGCGCAATTCGGCTCGCAAGAAATAACTCCTAGATATTTTGTAATTTTTTTAAAGTGTGATAGTGGTCATTTTTAGTAAGTAACTTTTTCCAAAATGCTTGCTTGTTCAGTGAGTGATTGTGGTGTTAATAATAGAAATAATCCTGATAATTGCACATTTCACAGGTAAATTCTCAAGACGTCGTCAATGTTATGAAGCGTTTATTTTTGGTTAAAATTTATGTTATATACTGTTTAAAATATAGAACGTTATCAATTATTTTGTTTATTATGATATTTTACAAAGAAAAAGTCACTTTGTTGATAATTTGCATGATTGATTGGCTCAACTATATTAAAATTAATCAATATTTATCTTCAATGTTTATAATGAATCGAAAGACTTGCCTACACAACAAGAAAATAAATCCTCGGCTGTCGTTCTAAAATGTAATTTTATTTTTCCGTTTGTCAAACAGATTGCATCTGGATTCTATAATTAGAAAAAATGGTTAAGGTTCATTGGACGGGTTGGTTGTAATGCAAAGAAGAACTCAACAATTTGCAGCAATTTTTTTCTTGAGAAGTATAAAAGAAAAAGTAGAATAAAAACAATTTTATTAAAAAAAGTAATTTCTACATTATTTGTACCAGTAAGTAAAATATTGTTATAATTAGACTTCAAAATTTAACTTACAAAATTTTAGATAAATATAGATAAAGGTTGAAATTTAGAATCGTTTGGCACGAGGGGAGGCAAGGGTGAGGGGAGGGGGGATCGTCCCCTTACTCCCGACACCACTTCCATTAAAAGGTAATACACTGTTCTTGTGAAAAATCAAAAAGAAAATCCCATACACCTAACCTCAAAATAATAACATTTATCGTTTCCGATATGAGTGGGGAAGAGGGGAGCAGGAGTGTACCCTATCAGGGAAAGCCCCTCTACCCTTTCCTTGTCGTGAAGCGACAATTAAAAAACAAAAGAACCTAACCTAACAATAACGAAACAACAAAAAAAATAAATTATTTAAAATTTTAAAAAGATATTTACAATTTTATATAAAAAAAATGAAGTATGATGATGGTGATGGGTGACGTGAATTACAATTATTTTTTTTTAAATAATAAAGATAGATGAATACTGAAGCGGAGCCTGAAAATCAAAGTGGCACACCGCACTTGGCGGTGGTGGCACGCAGCGCCTGGTCTAGGCACACGCAGTGTAATTTAAGAGTAAAGTAAAGTAAAGTAAGATTTAAGTAAAAAATGAGATATTATTGATATAGAAAAAAAAATAGCGCAACAGCGCGCACGAAACCCGAAATCGCAGAGTTATGGAGAACTAAATAAAAGATCGAAAAAGGTAGACTCCATCGACACCGATTTAAAAAGTGCTGATAGCGTGAAAATACGAAGTGAAAATGATTTATTATTGTGTTCTTGTGGTCTAAAAACGTTACAGGATCCTATGGAAATAAAGGTGATGCAAAATATCCAGTGAAGGTAGAAAATTAAAAACAGAATGGAAAAATAAATTTAAAATAGTGTAAAATGATATGTAAGTAGCATAACACTACATCCTTCTTGCGGAAAAGTATACTTTATGAGTAATGTTTTTTTTAAATCATTACCTCACTTTTTTTTCACAAGAATATTGACCCAAAGTTACTTCTACAACGGCTTCGGCGCATCAGGGACTACAGCCCCTTCACCCTTGCATAGCGTAAACTTGCGTTCCGCGCCTACGGCTTTACAAAAACACTAGGAGTAGGGCAGACAAGACTACGTGAAGTCGGGGCGTGCTAATTCAACTTTAATACAGATTCTATCAGATTAGATATCTTATCTATAAAGCCAGGTTGCCTTTTCTCTCGCCACATACTTCTAACCTATTACAACTGAAAGTATATCTGGGTGTTAAAGTATTTCTGGGCAGTTTTAAACAATTCTGAAATAAAACAGTATAATATTTTAATCATTTCTTATTTGACACTTGACAGAGAGTATAGACAGTAGAATAATGTGACACTAGTCTTATGTCGTTGTCGCACTTACACAAAATTCTGCAAAATTCTGTGTGCCATCCAGCTTTCACAGTAATATTGCATACGTTTTTCCATGTTTTACGCGTTTTAGGTTATAATAGTTTTTATTTATTTATTCGATAATGGTCCATTACTTTTTCGGTTCTTCGAGCTATATGGCCAGCCCACTGCTACTTCAGCTTACTAATCCGTTAAGCTATGTCGGTTACTCTGATTCTACTGCTGATATCCTCATTTCTAAGTTTATCACGCAGAGACACCCCGAGCATAGCCCTCTCCATAGCTCGCTGAGCAACCTTGAGCTTCCTCATACGGCCAGCAGTGAAGGACCACGTCTCAGATCCGTAAGTCATCACTGGCAACACGCACTAGTTGTACAATTTCGTTTTCAGGTTTTGAGGTATGTCTAACGAGAAGATCTATCGTAGTTTCCCGAACCCTGCCCAGCCGAGTTGAATCCTCATGGGCATACAAATGTCAAATATTCATTTCATTTCAGTTCATTGATTACATTATTCATAATAATAGATTAGATTATTAGATTAAATTATTCATCATAAATAATATTGATTACATTGGATTAGATTAGATTATTTCTAAATTATTAGTTCAAAATTATAATATAGTCGTTGGGTTTATTATAAGTATTATGTCATCTAATACAGTTAACCGGACATTAACTCTGACATTCGATATAATATGTAGGTAAACGACCATATACTTCCGAGCGCGCGGTTAGTACTGAACTTAGCAAATTCCTACTGCACGTTTGCTCTCTCGGATTGTGACGTCACGGCACAGGGAACGAGCGGGTGAAAATTAAAAAAACATTGCGAAACTTCAAAACGTTATAACTTTCGTATTTCTGCACCAATTTGGATAAAACAAAAACTATTGTTATTTTCATAAACATAGCTTTAAAGCTATATAGGTTTTATTGTCAAATTAGAACATGTTGGTGTGACCCATTGTGTTTTATTATTAGTGTGGTGTTAAGTTGTAATTAGTGTTCTGTAATAAAGTGTTAATTTTGGTAATTCACTCGGCAGTTTTTAATTGTCTCGAACCCCATGCTCGTAACATTCCCAAGTCACAATGATAATATTTGACGGCTCCGTAGCGCAGCGACTTAGCAATGATTTGTTGCGCTGGGGGCTGCGGGTTTGAATCCCGCACAGAACCAGTATTGGTATGGCCTACAAATAATTATTCCGGGTCTGGACGTTTGTACTCGTGCAATTTGTGTTTGTAAGCTGCCTCCATGACACAGGAGAAAATCCTAATGTGGGGGTAACGTTTTTAAAGAGAAAAAAAAATAAAACTTTTAGCGTAGTTAGGTATAGATATTTAGTAATGATAGCATGATAGTATAAGTTCCATAGTATTTGATACTCACAACGGTCGATGCCCAATTCATGCTTGATGGTCGACGACATTTTGCCGAAGCTTGGTTCATCGCCTACAGCGTTAGTCGTAGAGAAGAGGAACTCGTGGTTAAGTAATAGCTGCGCAGATCAATAGATCTGCGAGATTAAGTTGCATTTGCCGCGGTCAGTCAATGAATGAGTGACCATTTTCTTAACATACCGAAATTGAGAGAATCTGAATCTGAAAGAGATTGAGTGCATCTGTATCCTCAGACACTTAGTCCACTTTACTGTGTTAAGATCATTATGTTTTTAAAATTCATGTAGCTAAAATGATAATAAGTTTATTATTACTTTATACTTTTCAGGGACAGATTAAAGAATATTTTTATAATTTAGATTTCAACATTGACCTGTTGACAAAAAACAAGAAATTAAAACAGTACAAACAAGTAGACAATGAATCAGCATACAGATTACTCAACAAAATCAACCAAACATATTGTACAAGAGACTCCACCACAAAGAAATCGATTATAGACCATGTTAGCACTAACCTAAGAGGTGACCATTTCAATATTGCTATGATCAACTCACCTATGACAGACCATAAACAAATTTATGTACAGTTAAACAGATTTTGTAACGTTGCATCTGAATGCACCCTTACAAATACTTATAATTGATTGATATTAAATCTTAAATAAATAATAGTAATATAATATTCTAATCTAATAATAAAAAGTAACTAATTATTACATATTGTTAATTTAAAATAGTTATTCTACGGGAACCACAGACTAGTTAATTTAATCCTCGCAGCGTGAACCATTTTGCTCAACGATCTCTAAAACAAAAGACTCGGTAGGTTTCGGACACGGCGACGAGTCCCCGTTCGGGCCATTCCTCTTTCATTTCTACGTGAGACCGCTTCAAGTTCGCAACGCGCGTGACCTTCCTACTAACGACCGTTGAACCTGCTTACCTACAATTTAAATTATTCGAGGTGCAGTTGATCCCGCTGGGGTGAGTTCTTATTTATTGAAAACATTGTAACTGTTCTGCTTAATTAATACCTCTTTTGCTGAGGCTGCTTAGTGCTTAGCTTTAAGAATTTTAACTTCCTACAAGGGGTGCTGGAATTGACTAGGGCGCATATAGTGCTATAGGAAGTTTCCCTAATGCTGGCCTCCGTCTGGAATTCCAGGATCTACTACCACCTAACATCTACCTGCTACCTAAGGGCTACTGCTGCTGAGCCGCGAGCTAACGGAGTGTTGGCCTACCCTCCTACCAACGGCTATCATCACTATCGGGCTTGGGCTTCACCGGCTCTTCTGCTAGCTGGCTGTCTACGGCCCTGGAGGAACAGCGCTTGAACTTCGCCCCTACGTCAGGCCAGTGATCCCCTACCTAGAACTTACTTGTACGTGTGCGGAAGTAAGATAAATAAATAATTACAATACAGTAAATCTTGGCTTTTTTAAGAACCCACCTATTCTGTGCCCTAACGGTACAATTTAAACCATCAAAAAATTACGGACACGCTATAAAGCAATCAACTATAAGAAACTATATTAGAAGAACTATATTACAACTAACAAACTATATTAGGAGAAGACTTAAATTACAGTCAATTGGAAAATAAACTAAAACAATATGTAAAAGACAACAAAGTAATAATAACTGAAATATTAAATCCACCTCAAGAAGACTGGATTAATAACAACATACTTACTGGCATTAGTCAAAGAATCTATCTGTGGATACAATACAATCAAACAAAATTGTGCTTCTCCAAAACTTATTGTAGATTCCAAGTCAACAGTAACACAGTCGAGATTTGTGAGGTTTTTAACGAATATTTTTCAACTATTGGCTCCCAACTAGTAGATAAAATACCTAAGAAATATCATAGTAGCGCTACTTCTCCTTTCTCAAAAACACAAACAGTAAATGGGAATGATCTTTCTACACTAGCCCCATGCACTGCTAGTGAAATTAGCAAAATTATACAAAGCCTCGATTCGAATTCTAGTAGTGGTAAAGACAGATTTAGCACAAAAGTGATAAAGTGCGAAATATAATTTGATAACACATGGCTTAGCCCCATGTTTCAATAAACTTATGATCGATGGAGAGCTTCCGGATACTATGAAGGTTGCAAAGATAACACCAATCTATTAATTGGGACTTAAAACCGACCCAGGAAACTATCGTCCGATATCAATATTGCCAGTCATGTCAAAATTTTTTGAAAAAGTCATACATAACCGCTTAGTAAATTACTTAAATTCTTTAACTTTATATCAGAACGGCAATATGGATTTAGAGCCAAAAGTAGCACCACTACCGCAACGATCGATCTAACAATGAAAATAAAAGATAGAATAGATAAACGGCAAGTGGTTTTAGGTGTTTTTATCAATTTAAAAAAAGCCTTTGATACTCTAAGTCACAAATTGCTATTAGAAAAACTTGAAAGAATCGGTATCAAAGGAAGTGCTCTTAAAATATTTAAATCATACCTATTAAATAGATTGCAAGTAGTGAAGCTGGATAATTTTCAAAGTAGTGCCTTACCTGTCACGCATGGCGTGCCACAGGGATCCATACTGCGGTCACTCCTATTTCTAGTCTATGTAAACCACATCGCAGAACTAGGGCTACATGGTCATATAACTCTGTACGCTGACGACACATGTCTGTTTTATTTCGGATCTAATATAGATGATATTATCTCGCAAGCGCAAGAAGATCTAGAACTATTGTTTGAGTGGTTCCAATACAATTTGCTAACGGTAAACACTTCTAAAACATGTTACATAATTTTTAAATCAAAAAATAAAACTATACCATTACATGACCCACTGACAATTGATAACATCCCCTTAGAACAAAAAACCTGCGAAAAATACCTAGGCTTGAGAATGGACAACTACTTAACATGGAATAAGCAAATAGATCACATTAAAAATAAACTTTCGGCACTGATTGGATCACTTCACAATATTTCATATTGCCTACCTAAAAAAATGCGGTACACTATTTATAACTCATTAGTCAAATCATATTTAATTTATCTTATTGAAATTTGGGGCAACGCTGCTAAAACTAAGTTACAGGAACTTCAAAGGATACAAAATAAAATAATAAAAATACTTTTTAACTATCCGTATCTAACACCAACTTTTAAAATTTTCAAAAAAACAAAACTTATGAACTTGCAACAACTACATATACAACACGTAACATAATTAACGCACTTTGAAAAAGCAGTTTGTTCAGAATCTTTTACTGAATCGATTTCTATCATTTTTAATATAGGTAATTTTTTTATCCCAAAAATATTGAAACTACGTAATTTACAGTCACACTAAACCTGTACAGTCAAAACAAACTGAAATGGACCGTAACTCAAGGCAATAAGACTTTTAAAAGTGCAGTTTTATTTGTATCAATACAAATTCCGTCATTCAATACAAAATAAAGAAAATTGAACCTTATTTCAAGTATTTTAAAGTCTTTACAAATACAGAGTTTGGAGTGCCTTAAAAAAGTCGCGGCGGCCAGGCCATTGACCTCCCAGACCAGCTAATTTGACGACTTTTTTAAGGGGACGTATTAACTCATTCGTTTATTTTAGAGGGATAACAAGTGCAGAGAATCTAAAAATAGTAATTCTATGAGTGAACGATTTTAGAATAGAGAAAAATTATACTGAATTGCTTTCTAAATTATTTTCTTTCTTTTTCTTTCTTTTTTAAAACGTAACCTCCACACTAGGATTTTCTCTTGTATAGTGGGGGCAGTTTACAAGCATAAATTGCACAAGGACAAACATCCAGACCCGGAACAGTTATAGACATAGGTCTATAACTATATATATATATATATATATATATATATATATATATATATATATATATATATATATATATATATATATATAGGTATAGACCTAGCGTTCGTGGTTTTGTACGGTGACCACAACATTCTTCCGGAATTAGTATAACTAATTTGATAAATAATCAATGCATAAATATGTTTAACTAAGAATTCAGTGTATGTATTATGATTATAACATAATATACTAATTGGGATGTCTGAGGATGTGCGTTAATTACGTTAGATGTTGTATATAATACTTGCATTTTAATTAGAAAAATACTTGATAAAACCATCCATACTAACTTGTCTTTTGTAAAGAAATCACAAATTTGTAAACGCAGTCTTCGTCGACCTAGCTTACTTGTACTACCAAAGGTATGAACAAATTACGCAAAAAAAGCATTACTTTTGAAGGAGCACTGATTTATAATAAATTGCCTTGTAATATAAAAAATGTAAGCTCATTCAGTAGTTTTAAGTCTCAGCTGTCTCAATATATAACTGAAAATTTTTCACCATTCAATTGAGACTGTGAAACTATTGAATGAGTGTTCGGCGACCATTAGAATAAAATTAACAAAATGTAATAATTATGTTCATGTAAGTGGCATTGTTTATATTTTTGAAAATAAAATTCTTTAAACCTAATATAAGCATGAAGCATGATGAAGCCTCATAAACATATTGGCCTTTAAGCAGAGCAGTCTTATTTAACTGATTCCTACAAGTTTCCTTCCTTGAATTATTAAATTTACATTTATACTTAAGTCGAATGTTAAAATAAAATTCTATAATGTATTTAATTATTAATTATTAAATGTTTATAATTATCACAATTAATACTTATATGAAAAATAAAGCAGCCGTTATGTACTCCATGTCCCCGTTTTTATTTCCCCATCAAAACATTTTATAAAATATATAAAATATAAATAAGTATTTACTTAGTTTAGTATCTACCTATTTATATTAACAGTATGTTAAAAAAGAAATTCCGGGAAAACTGCCCACGGCAGTAAATATTTTTCCCCGAAGATCATAGCTCGAAAATAAAACTTTCCAATCTGATTATTGGACAGTTTTTTTAAGTTTATCGGTAAATTCACCTGGGATTTTATACATTTTTAATTGAAATCCAACAAAAGGCAGGTACGTTCAGCTTAATCCCAGGAACATGTTATATGAATAATTTTTAATTATTTTAGAACTATTATGGTAAAATTCAGTTAATTTTTGAAGTTATTCAACTTCATGCACTAAACACTTTTTTAAATCCTTTTACCGCTTTCTTAACAATCATTTTCGATAGGCCTTGTAAGTAAAATATACATCACTAGTTAACGCACACAATAACAAATCAAAATTGATCACGGGTTTTTGGGCTGTCAGGTGGTCTATATGCAAGTATATTCTAAGTCTGACTTGGACCCAAACTATGATAGGACTCCTACACCACGATTGAGTCGCAGTGGAGAGCAGTCAAGACGTTTTTCAGAAAACAAAATTATAACAATTCACATTACATTGTTTCATTTACCACTATCATAGCAAAGTTTGGGGCAACCTGATTTTATATATAAGATCGATCGAATCTGTACTAAAACCGAATCAGCACGGCCCGACTTAACGTAGTCTTGTCTGCCCTACCCTTAGAGTGTTTTTGGAAAATCTTAAGCGCGGAGGGAGAGCAGCCCCCGCCCTTCATAATGCTACGAAAAAGCGAGGAAGCTACACTTCCAGCAGCGCCGAAGACGTTGCAGAAGTAACTTTGGGTCAATATTCCTGTGTAAAAAAGTGAGGTTATGACTTTACAAAAAAATCATTACTCATAAACTATACTTTTCAGTAAGGTGGGACCTCGTCCTACGCCCGTACACAAGTACTGGATGTCTATAGTTTTACCTAATTGCGAACCATCTAGGATAATTACAAGCGACTTACTCGTATTATTCCTTACAAGTATAACAATTATGAATGCCAGACAATGACCTGTGCAATTTTTATGTGCCCATCTTTGACATCTAACACATTATATTTAGTCATTCTCTGCTCATCGTCAAAATTCTGAAGAATTTTAAAATTATTTTAGGACTTTATATTAGTGTACCTCTTTTTATAGTTTGTTTTTGATATTTTCAGTCTTAACCCTCTTATTATCAGTTCTATTTCCAGTTGTTTTATTCTTTCAATTTTTTTGTGTTTTCTAATTCCTGTATTTCAGAAATACTTACTAGTATAAACTCAACGTTGAGGGACACCATTTAGTAGGTAATGCTTAGTGACAGGAAAAATATAAGAAGGTGGGATGGATTATGCTGTTCTGTCTTGATTCTGTGTTTTTTTATATAGAGGAAGGAAAGTAATATCAAATATATTGCCTCAGCCAGTATCGGAATCCTCGGCGTCGACATATCGAGTGACGTGCAGTTTCGTGGTCATTTGGAAGAGAAGGCCAAATTGGCCTCTAAAAAGCTTGGCGTGCTCAGCAGAGCGGGACAGTATTTCATGCCGACACACCGCCTGCAACTTTACAAGGCGCAAGTTCGGCCTCACATGGAATACTGTTCCCATCTCTGGGCAGGGGCTCCCCAGTGCCAGCTCCTTCCACTTGACCGCATCCAGCGCAGAGCGGCTCGAATCGTCGACGACCGAGTTCTTTCCGATCGGCTCGACTCATTGGCGCTGCGAAGAGATGTTGCATCTCTTTGCATTTTCTTTCGCATCTACCATGGGGAGTGCTCTGAGGAATTGTTCGGATTAATCCCAGCCGCCAAATTTCACGAACGCACATCGCGGCAGAACTCCCGATACCATCCACACCATCTGGATGATTGGCGGTCCACCACTGTGCGATTTAGAAGATGTTTTCTTCCTCGCACGACTTCCTTGTGGAATCGATTACCATCAGCGATTTTTCCGGACCGATACGACTTAGGGACCTTCAAGAAAAGAGCGTACTCCTTTTTAAAAGGCCGGCAACGCATCTGCAATTCCCTCCCTGGTGTTGCAGTTGTTCATGGGCGGCGGTAGTCACTTACCATCAGGTGAGCCGCATGCTCGTTTGCCCCCTCTACTATAAAAAAAAAAAATATTAGATATTTTGAGTAATATATTCCTAGATTATTATATATGTCAGAGAAATACCTATATGGTTCCCTCCCATCGTTAGTGTTATTGTCACTGTTGATGATGTAAGCCGCTGGGAGAAAAATATACTAAAACAACTTGGTGAGCGCGTGTACATCCGCGGGGAGGGAGACATAGGTGTCACCTGGTATAATGTTCTAGTGCAACTAACTCGAAGCGCGGTATCATGTACTCAGCGGTGCAACACCGATATTACAAATATACCTTCACCCTACTATAAAAATCGTGGTAAGTGCCACCGTCCCCGTATGCACACGTACTTATTTATTATAGAAAAACAACAAGTACATAAGGTAAGTAACAATGTTTTATGAGTATATATTTTACATATATTATTTTTTATTGATTAATATTATTTACATTTCAGGTGTTCGAGAAGCAACGTGAACGTCGTCAACAGTCACAAAGTACTTTTTATATATACCTGGACGTTTTAGTTCTGTGGTTTTGCTTCTGTCAATTATGTAAAAATAAGGCCGGCCATATACATACGGAATTCCGTTTCGTGATTCCGTTTCGAAATCCCGAATCGGGATTCCGTGACTTCATCACACACACGTTTTTTTCCCGTTCGGAATAACAAGGGTCAGTTGAGAGACGTTAGCCATTGAGTCTAGACATTCTGCCAGCGAATAATGACGACGATTTTCTGATTGCGATTCCATTGTTGCTGTATCATTCTTACTAGGTGCATCCCCTTATCACCCTAAGCTTGCAATATAGTCAATACTATGTAAAAAGATCTATCTATCCAGAGATATTTTTTAAATATTTATGTATGTAAATTCTTTCGACGAATTATTAAATAAAATAAGATGAAAGGTTACGAAAAGCTATACACCTACAAGATTAAATGTAAAAACATACACAAACACACCTACTCGCTTCGGTCGTGCGACGAACACTGAGCGCGTTCCGTACGGAATTTACGTGTGTGTGTTGCGACTCGTACAAAATCTATGGAAGACGTGCGTTCGGAGCGGCTTTTTTCCGTTCGGGATCCCGAACGTACAGGCGGTCATACGGAATTTCGAATCGGAGAAATTCCGTACGGAAAAATAACGTACGTGTGTGGCGGGTCATAGATTTTATATGGACTTGCTGCGTTCGGAATCCCGAATCGGAATATCGAAACGGAATTCCGGACCGGAATTCCGTATGTATGTGGCCGGCTTAATGGGATTTTTGGTTCTGGCGGGAACTTGACCGGCGGTGGTTTACTGCTCCTGTATTATTGTTTAAATAATGGTTTGAAGTGGATTTTGATATGTAAAAGTGGTGCGATTTTGTGTATTAAGTGTCTGCGTATGGAACTATTAGGCTGAAACAAGTGCTGTCATGGTGATGTGATTCTCAAGATAAGGTGTCTGTCTGCTTAGGTGCCTTGAAATACCATCGCCAACTGTCAGCTATCTGCTGGCTCAAGTTGCCGTCAAAATCTTCCAAGGGCGTCACAATGTGACGCATCAACATCTTGTGAAGCAGTGTACTAAGGATAATTATAGTTATACACTGTAACTTCAGGCTCAAAAGGGCTAGAACCCAGAGCCGTAAAGCCGGTTATAAAAAAATGTAAAAATGATATAATTGAAGAAAGTGATCACACATTATTTACGTTTTACATAATTTAATAAATCAAATAAGTTGATAAAATGAACAGAAGTCTCTTTTTAGTCAGGTATTTTAGTTGTTAATTTTTAAGAAATCCCATCACTTTGTTTGTTGTTTTGTGTCGGATCAATAAAATACTTATTGATTGGTCTGAGATTGTTGTAAACAAAGTCATTTCTGTATATATAAACAATGATTTAATTTATTGCCATACACTTAGTAAATTGGTGTTTAAAATTAAATTTACAATTCATTAGTACCAGCGGGGAACAGACTTTTAAGTTACGCATTCTATTAAATGTTTAAGGCAAGTGCTTATAATATCTCCAGCACCATTTGAAATCTTCCATAAATTGTCAAATGCCGATCGAACAGTAGTTGAAGCTCTAAAGTTGTATAAAACCAGCAGGACATCAGCGTTAACTTCCCAACTGATCTCAGTCCCGCTCATCCTATGCTAGATACTTATGTTTTAACTAGTTTGAACAGTACATAATAAAGTGATACAAGTGTCAGCCTTGAGTGTTATGTATGGAGACAATGACAACCAAAGCTACTGGATGTTACCTAACCCAGTACAAATCTGTTACAGTTTATTTAATTATTTAAAAACTTTATGGTTCTAACCATAAAGGTTACAATGGGCGGACTTAATGCCACTTAGCATTCTTTATATAAAGTTTGACAAACGAGCACACAGTCCACCTGGTGGTAAGTGGTTGCTGTGGCCCATAGACATCTACATCTATCCTCGTTTGCGAATCAAAATGCAGTTGCGTTGTCACCCGTGAGGACTAAGATGGAATGCCTCATTTCCAGTAAAAATGGCCTCCGGCCACCTGCACTCACCAAGCGAAACGCAGAAATAAACCTCTACTTCACGCTGGTATTCTGTGAGGTTGTGGTACCACCCCGGTTCGAGCCGGCCCATCCGTGCGACAGCAAAAGCTTTTTGCTTTTGCTGTCGCACGGATTGAGTTGGGCTTGTTTCTATGATTTTACCTCTAAGGTCTTATTTTTACTGTGGCCAAACATTTCAACTACCAAGCTCTTCAAGGAATCTTAGTAAGTGTTTTATATTGCCAACAAACCTGTAGATGGTAACTGCTGGACAGGTCAGGTAGAATGTGGGCTACCATTTTCACATGCTCCAAACAAGCTTTGCACAGAGGACTGTCTGTAGCACTAATAGCCAACATGACATGTTTATTAAATAAGCTATGACCTGTTAACAGTATTGAAAAAAATTACAAAATATCTTGTAGATAGTAATAATAGGTACATATATACACTGTATACACACTTTAATTCAAATTAAAATGACATATTTAAATCATTGCATTTTATTATTGTAATTTCATTATTTGTTCTAAGAATTCAGTATTTCAGAATTAAATTTTAAGGACAAAAAGGTACTTTATCTTTTAATTGCACAATAATTTGTTTCTATGATTCATACATAAATATCATTAAAACATGGTATATTTTTTCCTTGTTCATCATGTTTGTTTCATGTTACCTAACATGCAAATGATTATAATAATGTTGTTCTGTTTTCCAGAACTTGCTTTAGGCGAAATAACTTGAGAAGATTTTCTAGTCGTAATATTGAAATTAATGAAAATGAGCCAATAAAATTCTCCACAAGTGGAGCAGCTATAAAGAAGACTATACAACCTATTAAAACTGTTAAAAATAATAATATGCCATGGTATCAACCATACTGTGTTGTGGGCAGTGTTGCTATATTCCTTATTTATTTCTGTGTATTAAGAGAAGAAAATGATGTTGATCGTGAATTCAATAAGACACTTTATGAAAGAATCAAAGGTTTAGAAAAGCAACAACTACTTTTATCCTATAAATTTAATAAGGAAAATGGTAAAAGTGTGGAAGACATAGAAAAGAGACTCAAAGAAATAGAAGAGGAAGAAGCAAAAGCGCTACTACAATAAGTAAACATGTTAATTTGTAGATTTAAGACATTATATTATTATTAATATATACATTGCTGTTTTTTTACATCTATGTGTTTTATTGTAATTATTACCAAAGCATGGCTTAATATTTTGAAATACCTACACATTGACTAATTAGTAAAAACGATGAGTTCACTTGCAAAATTATATGGGTATTATTTAATTACTAGTGACCCTCTCAATTTTCATTTAAACGGTTTAGCCACAAAGTTGTAATACTTAAATTTTACCCTAAATTATACATGATTCAATAAATACCTAACAAGTTATTACATTATGTTAAAAAATAGCTTAAGCTCATTTCAGACTATAATATAATATATAGAGCTAGCTGGTGGGTACCCGGCGCGTTACTGCTGCAGAAGAAATAATTGTGGAAATATGGTTTTAAAATTTGAATTGTTTAATTGGGGGTTGAATGATATAAAACTTTCAAATAAATTTGTTGTTGATATACGCGCGCCACCTAGTGTAAGTTAATTTTACTATGCATATAACCTTCGCGCAAGTGCAAACACCAAACAATAAGTTGACAAAGTTTTACTGCAATCTGATAAACGGTAGGAGTAAAAGTATTCTGTGAATGGTATGGCAACGCATAAAATACGAAGAAACAAATTATTTTTTAATAGATAAGCAAATATTTTGTAGCACAATAAAACTCAGTATACATTTTTATGAACACGACACTATGTATGCTATATTTTATCAATGGATTGAAATTGCTTATGAAGTAATGTGCTATTTTATAAAGCAGAATAGCACATCGTAGTTTAACTGAGCTTCACCTAAAGTAAACTTTTATATCAATCAACTTATTAAGCTGTGCATATTTGCAGTGCAAAAATTTCTATTACCCTATTTAACTATATCTAGGGTGCTTGAAGTGGTGACAAGAGGGAAACCAACCTTACAGGCAAGACACCTAAGAAAAGACGGAAGTTGCCAACCTCCTTGCTAAGTGTGACTATTTTTTTTATTATAGAATAACAAACAAGCACATATAACTTTATGGTGAATGCTATGGCCCATACCATAAACAGATATCTACATTTATACTCTAAGAATGAAAATGCAGATGCACTTTTACCTTTAAGGACAATATGGAATACCATGTTTCCAGTAAAAAAGCCTCCAGTTCTCTACTCACCATATGAAACTGTAAATTAACATTGGAATTTTGAGTGTTACCCTGGTAGAGCCAACCCATTCATGATACAACCTTAACTGGTTCGTTGCGGCACCAATTTTCACCAAAAGGAGGCATTATTTGGTGACACAGCCTATTTTCTTCACTATGATAGGCTGTAATGATTACGATGGTCAGATTTTAGCTTTTTATCACAAATTTATAGTAAGACCAATAAAACTATAAAATACATTTAATTGTTTATTAACACCAAGTTCTCAATACACATTTACATTAGTGCATAAAATTACTTAAAAGTACAGAATATTCTCAGACATGGTCAACGACATTGCCCAATTACACTACTTAGATAAACCATGAGTCACTAAAATAAGACTACATCAATGCAGCGAATGCTGCTACTGGTCTGTAGTAAGCTACAATGCAGTTTTTGCACCTAACAGCATCCCTTGCAAAGACGAGAAACTTATAGAATAAGAACATATTTATAAAAAATTCAGTTCTGCTGCCTCCTTACAATAATGATTACGATGTTACTTAAATGAATTAAATGTGAGACATAATAAAAAAATGTTATAGAATTTATGTCTATTCGAATTACAAATAATTTATAAGGTACACTAAAGCTAAACTTAAGCGCGTTCACCACGGATTCGTCGAGCAAGTTGGATGTCTTTTGGCATGATTGTGACGCGTTTTGCGTGAATCGCGCACAGGTTAGTGTCTTCAAAGAGACCTACAAGGTAAGCCTCACTAGCTTCCTGAAATAAAGAATACGGTTATAATAAACAACTAGGTTTTTATGATAACGTACAATGTAATATTAAGATTCTCACCTGCAAAGCGCCTATGGCAGCAGACTGGAAACGAAGATCAGTTTTGAAATCTTGAGCAATTTCTCTCACAAGTCGCTGAAACGGCAGTTTGCGGATCAGCAACTCGGTAGATTTCTGATAACGACGGATTTCTCGGAGAGCAACAGTACCCGGGCGATAACGATGGGGCTTCTTCACGCCTCCAGTGCTAGGTGCTGATTTTCGCGCGGCTTTGGTGGCCAACTGTTTACGAGGTGCTTTACCTCCTGTAGATTTACGAGCAGTCTGCTTGGTACGTGCCATCTTTTACTGAAAAACGAACAGAACGCATTCAAGACTACACAATAACAATTTAGTATTGCAACAGTTCAGATGGTTTTTGAAGAGCTTAAAATCATCCAAATTCTAAGTTATAAAACAAAGTTTTATTACTACAGATATAGTATAAGGAATATTACACTTTTTTACACACCTTTTAATATAATTACGAAAGTGATACTAAATTTAATACAGAATTTTCACGAGGTTCACAACAACGATCATATGCTTTATGCTCAAGATGGCGTCGGGAGAATGGCGGGCGAACACTGACGCCAATAAACCGGACGGTGATTGGACAAACTCTGATAGAGACCGTGAACATGATTGGTCCAAAAAGTACGTTTCCTAATTGGTGAATGTACGTAACGGCTTCCATAATTTGTTTGGCTATTGGTTAACTCCACATTTCAGTGTTGATGGCGAAAAAAAATCAAACAATTTTGTAATATTTAAGTTTAGAACATATAAATTATTTATTTTACAAAATGTGTAAAATATTTTTTTATAATTTGTTTATAACAATAATAACTACTATTTTTATTTAACTTTTAATAAACCTCGAAACATTTTTTGTTATCTTGCAAATCCTTGAATTATTGTTTAAAGTATAATTAATATTTAATGTTTATTATAAAGAAAAAAAAACCAGTTGTTACCTAGGTTTACATATATATATATATTTAATTGAATTGTGTTTTGACGATTTTAATATAATTATATAGACCGCAAAACATAAATACTTTTTCACGTTTCTTTGTTGTGAACCCTACCTTTATCTCCTTCCAGGTACAATAAAAACAAAACAAATCGACCTATTTTTCGTCTCTGTCTGTCACGAAGGATTGATATTGTAATAAAGGGAGATAAATGGAAAACATGAGACGTGACATTTCTGTCAATGTTGACTGCGTTTGTATTTATAGTTTTTTCTGACTTCTGCTGTTCTGCTTTGTGGCTTGCTGGAGATAACAAAATACTTTTAAGTTCAAGGTCACTTAAATTAAAATGTTTGATTCATCAGAAGAAAATCTACAAATAATGTTTTATTTACATTTAGAAGCTTTCTAAAATATAAAGTATCACGTGATCATATATTGAATTTTAATTGGTCATCGGTGAGCGTGCCCTGCGCGACGCGAGAGGCGCAATACATAATAGTTCTCCAAAATGCCGTCGGAATCTAAGCCTTTGTTGACAGCTCAAACAGAAAAACCAAATCATTATAAGTAAATAGTTATTTCTGTTGTTGTTTTCGTTTAAAAATGATTGCGCAAAGTATCTAGTTTTTGGGAATATATCTTTTACTGAGTTCAGTGATGTCGTGTTGCAGATATTTGAAGGAATTCCGAGTGGAGCAATGTCCATCATTCTTACAACATAAATGTACACAACATAGACCTTTTACATGTTTTCACTGGCATTTTAATAACCAGAGAAGAAGAAGGCCAGTCAGAAAAAGAGATGGATCATTTAATTATAGCGCTGATAATTATTGTGCCAAATATAACGAGACATCGGGTATTTGCGAAGACGGAGATGAGTGAGTACTATAGCCTACTTGTCTTTGCTTTGTTGTGCTTGTATTTACGGCACTTCTTTTACATTTAATTATATTGTTGACAATAAATATACCTGCTTTAAACCGCAGCAGGACAAAAGCTGTAGGATTTCAGTTATTTTGTCCAAAATTTGATAATATTTTGGTTATTCTCCCAACTACATCACATCTTAAAATACTTGGTCTATTCGTTTGTGTAATTGTTTGTTTGTAAAGTTCAAAGTATCATTTAGCCTAAGTTTCTGAATTTTCATTCCTTACCCAAATAATAATTGACTTCTTTAATTTCAAATATATTTTAATAATTCAGTAACAATTGAATTGTTTTTAAATACAATTTATTTATTTTTCTCCTAAATGTTTTACTTCTTATTGTGTTTAGTAACTACTTAACTATATCTGTGACCAGGGTTAAAAAAATCTGCTTTTTGTTTTAAAAATAAAAACATACGATTTCTTGATTTATATTTGGTATAATTCTTGATTTATATCAAGAATGGGAAAATTAACCAAACGTTTTCTTTTTTCTACAAAATTGGTCTTATTAAGTGGCGAAGCTTGCGAAGACACTTATTGATTTCACGATGTCTGTCCGTCTCTCTGTCTGTCCCACAATTATCTCGAGAACGGTTATGAATTTTCAAATTCTGATTTCAGCAATCGATTACTGATCACCCAGGCATCTGAACCTCCTATTTTGAAATTTTTATTTTTTTTATAGGCTAAGATGCCAATTGGCAGATCAAACATTTAGGCCAAACAATTAAAATTTCAAATATTAATTGTTTGGCCTAAACATTAGCAAATAAATTACTTATTTTTTAGCAATTTGAAGTCAATTTTTACTTTTTGGCCGGTAAGTTGGCTAAAACTTTAGATTGCAGCTGTTGTTTTAAATTTTTCTACTAACTTCAAAAAGGAGACGGTACTCAATCTGCTTTTTTTTTAATGTGTGTTGCCTTATAAATTTTTACTGGGTGAACTGATTTTGATGATTCTTTTTTTGGCTGTGCTTTAGTTTACGGTCGCACGATTTTCGTGATAATTTTAATTTTAATAGGTAGGTAACAGGTAATTGAAGTAAATGCTAGAAGGATTTTCTGCGGAAACTTATAGTTTTCGAGAAATTAATTTTTTAAGTTTTATAGGTTAACTACTAGGAATCGTATAGAACAGTATTGTTTTGGCTTTCGGCCTTTGACATTTACATAATGACATTCTAAAGCATTAGAAAGAGACAACATAATGGTTGCATCTCCTTTTATCGCGTGTTATTTCAGACCTAAAATTTTTTTTGGCTGTATATGGTAAATCTTTGTTTTAAAAAAAAACAAAGAGAAAATATAACAAAGGTATTTATATTTTTTAATGGTCTTTTAAGTTGGTTAAGTTTTTTGATATCATGTTTGACAGCCCGATTCAGAGCAATCCGACTCGGACAGATTAGGTTAGAAGGTTAAGGCGGGAGCTTTGCTCCCGCCTTAGCCTTCGTGGTTATTTTTTTATAACCACTCAGAAATACTAGGCCCTACATAGCAGGACTCAATTGACTTAGCTTGGAAGGTAAACAATAGAGCCTCCTCCCCACTTGATTTAAATAAATACCATATTAAATTAATTAATATCAATATTTTATAGGTTAGGATAGATTTTTTAATATATTTCAGAAACTATACGTTTCCGCATCCCCCCTTTTAGGGGGGGTTCACCACTACCACCCCCCGCCCCCCCAACCACCTCCCACCCCCCTCCGCGTGCGACCGTAAACTAAAGCACGACCCTTTTTTTTTATTCGAAAGCTAGTGCTTCACATGTGGTCCCATATAAATTTGATCAAGATCTAACCAAGAGATTTTGAGTTATTCTTAATAATTTATATTGAAGCTGGTTGTATAAAATTTTTAATTTTAAATTATCTATTAAATGTACTTTGTTAAAATACACGGATATGATGGGGGTATCAAATGAAAGGCCTTAAAAAGAAAGTGCAAATATTTATGTATTGTAAATATATAGTAAAGTTATTTAACAACGGGTTTCAAATATAAAACTATAATTGAAAGACAAAAAAGTAGACAGCAAAAGAAACTGTAAACTGAGAGTCAAACAGTTTATATCTTCTCTTCTAAAATGCTCCAATTAAAATATTAGCCCCTAAAATACAGGTATAACATCCTAGTTTAGGGGCTGGTGACCATTGTAAATATTTGTGAATGTAATATGTTTATCAAAAAAGATTATTACTATTATTTTCCCCAGCAAATGGAAGCTATTTATCATATATGATAAACCATATTATTCACTTTTCACATGCTACATACTTTACTGACAGAATCCTATATAAACAAAGGAAAAAGCACTTATTTCTATACTGAGAGTTAAATGACAATGGTTGTTTAAATTCATAAAAACAGTATATATAGTTATAATTTAAATAATAACTAGGTACCTATCTCATAAGAACATTATTGATAACATATCAATAAACAACAATAATGTTTAAAAAAAAAGAGAAACATCTCTAATTTGTAGCCACAGTGGTAAATACAAAATATTTAACAACAGATGTCACTTATTACAATATGAGCAAATATTACAGAATCTGCTATGAACATTATTTATTTTATTCTCATTATTTAGTAACAAAATACTTATCAAAATAAATAAAAGAAAAGTGTAGTTGCAGTATTGAAATGTTGAGTTCGACATATTATATAAAACATTTTAAATATTGTGTTCACATATCTGTATTGTTGCATATGATATTTAAATACAACTTTGATACAAAATAGTATGAGGTTGTGCATCTATTGTATTATATTTTAAGATACTTATCTTAATAACTGGCTTTACGGCTCTGGGATCTAGCCCTTCTGAGCCTGAAGTTACAATATATTATAATAATTATCCTTCATAGTATACGGCTTCACAATATATTGATGCATCACATTGTACAGCCCTTCGGAGATTTTAACGGCAACTTGAGCCAGTAGACAGCTGACGGTTGGCGATGGTATCTCAAGGCGCCTAAGCAGACAGACACCTTATTTTGAGAATTACATCACCATCAGAGCACTTGTTTCACAGTTTCCAATAATAGTTCACATGCGCAGACACTTAATACACAAAATCGCACCACTTTTACATATCAAAGTCCACTTCAAACCATTATTAAAACAATAATACAGGAGCAGCAAACCGACGCTGGTCAAGTTCCCGCCAAAACTCTATTTTAAGATAATTAATTTTGTTTAATGTTCTTGTAAAGGCTTTACTGCATTTTGTAACTATGTCTATATAAATATTATTTGGAAATTCTTTGCAATCTCTATAATATATTAGATGGCATAGAAATTAATACTTATAGGAAAATATAATCTCTGATTTGTTTTACAGATGTCCCTATCTTCATAGAACAGCGGGCGACACAGAACGTCGTTACCACCTTCGGTATTACAAGACTTGTATGTGCGTGCATGATACAGATGCTCGCGGCCTTTGCACTAAAAACGGAGCCCATTGTGCATTCGCCCATGGAGCACCAGACCTCCGTCCTCCAGTGCTTGATGTCAGGGAACTTCAAGCTTTAGAAAACCCAGATGGTGCAGATGGTGATGCTGCAGCCCCTAATGCACTTGATAGAGAACGAAATCTTATGAATGAAGATCCCAAGTGGCAAGGTTTGTTTTCCAAACACTTCAATATGTTCTGAATGAAACATTCATTGAAATATTATTAAAAATTTACATATTAGAAATTGCAAAAAAATGTTATTAACAAGTTTAATATTTAAATAAGGATTAAATCAATCAGATTAGTTAATTCTAGAACACATTTGACTATTATTTAGTAATATTAATATTATAAATAGAAACAAATCTTACATGTTTGAACCTTAGTATCCATACATATAATAAAATTGCAGTGGCTGTAATATCATCAGCTGTAATGTCTTACTAATCTCACATAAATGAGGAGGTAACAATCAAAACGTGATTTGTCACAAAAAAAAAGAAAAAAAGTTAATAACACCATTTTCCTCTACTCTATGGGCTCCATATTTTTTAAAAGAACAGTTTGCATCAAAACATGTTTTATCTAAATATTTTTAATGAGTAAAATAGGCAGTAAAAACAAAACGCGTTCTGTCCTTCAGCAGGCTAACATCATAAAATGTTTTGTCCGAACAACCAATCACAAATAAGTGGACGCCATTTTGACATTTGACTTAACACAGTTTGAATGAATCTGAATGAACCACTTGTTGTCATTCATTACCTATGTGAGGTTATTTTACTGTGTCGTATTTTTCGATTTTTGAATAAAATAAAATAATATTGTGACGCTAATTTTTAATGCAATATAAATTGGACGATATCGTAGACGAAACGGATACTATAGAAGTACAAACGGGGAATAGTGGTAGCCGTAAAAGACGTATCACTGGTGGAAAAAGAATTGCTGCCAAAAAGATGAAGTATTCAAAACTTTATAATTCTAATGTTATACACCCTTGTGCACACAACACGAAAATCTTTCGTTGCTCAAAAGTTACACCAAAGCACGTTATGCACATGCGAACAAAGTTGTGTTCGGTTCCGGAAAAACTTGCTCAAGATGGGATCATTTCATCTTTAATTCAGACTCACCAAGTGAAGCGAAGGAGACCTAGAGTAAAACCTAACAAGAAGGTTGTGTCAGAACATCTATTCAATGTGAAATACTTCTTAACAGTTGATTCCCAGAGGGTTCCAGTTTGCAAGAAGTTTTTTCTTGAAATAACTAAGATGGGGCGTACTAGGCTTCAAAACATAGCAAAAAAGCAGTTTCAGGGTGAAAGAATTAAAGAAAATAGAGGAGGTGACCAAAAAAGTCATTTAAGCCGGGAGAAGAAAGACAATGTAAGAAAATTCATTGGAAAACTTCGAGGAAGTGAAAGTCATTATGGAAGAAATAAGTCTAAACGAATCTATTTGATGGCAGGCTTGAGTATTAAAAAATTACATAAAATATACAATGCTAATACCACTGATGAACTGAAAGTGAAACTTTCAATGTTTAGACGAATCTTTGTTAGTGAATTTAATATTGGTTTTAAATCACGAGCTACCGATGTGTGTAGTTATTGCACAATTCTAAATCACAAAATAAAAACATATCCATCAGGGTCAAAGGAGAGGAATGATGTCATTATAGAAAAAAGAATTCATAAGAAGAGAGCGAATGCATTTTATCAGCTAATGAGGCAGGATGTAGAAGATTCGATAAGCTACTGTTTTGATTTACAACAAATCCAACCATTGCCAAAAGCACCGGTACAGGAGGCATACTATTTGAGACAAATTGGATTTTACAACTTTTGCATAGTCGATTTAAAAGGACTGAAACCACAGTTTTACTGCTGGTCTGAAGAACAAGCCGGTAAAGGAAGTACAGAAATATCATCTGCTTTGTTAAATTTCCTTCTGAATACTGATTTCCAATCACACACCATTTTAAGACTGTTTAGTGATGGATGTATCTCCCAAAATAAAAATAATATTGTAATACGTACTATTATGTACTATTTGCAAACTACAAGAACATCTCTTAAGGAAATTCATATGCATTTTCCAACTCTAGGCCATTCCTTTTTGCCTGCCGATAGAGTTTTTGGCAGGGCTGAAAAACTGTTGCGAAACAAACCCACTATTATCGCAAAAGAAGAATATATAGAAATTTTTAAAGAACTGGGACAGTTGTATTCATTAGGACAAGACTGGGAACTCAAAGATACCAAGGACTTAAAGAAGTTCTACAAAGATCTAAAAAACATAAGCAATATGAAAAGGATTTTCTTCAAAATCAGCGAGGTTAATGGTAAATGGTCAGTCAGAGTTCGAGCGATGGAAAACTTTATTTATGAAGGAAATGAAACATACGAAAATTTAAACAAGAAATCATTCACCATTAACATGTTAAACAGAATGCAACCAAAAACACTGCCTTTAAGCAGATCTTTATCTAATGAAAAAAAGATGGATGTAGACAAATTACTACAGTCTGTTTTTGGAAACTGGCAAGAGATTGAGGACATCCGTTTCAACTGGTATAAAGAAGTTCTTTTCAATACTCCAACCACTATTCAGGAAACAATTGATGATAATGAAAATGAGTGTGATTGTCTGGATAATGAGATTTGTATGAGAATTTAAGTATTACTGATTGTATTGTTAAAATAAGTCAATAAAAGTTTTAGTAATTAATATTGATAAAATAAACATGTTTTCTAAAATACTGTTTTTTTTAATCAAAACAGATCCACAACATACACTAATCTAAGACTCAAAAGATTGTAGTTAGAAATGGACAAAACACGTTTCGACTGCGTGTTTTCAAGTCAAAACATGTTTTGTCCATGTAGTTTATGCATAACGTGTTTTGTCCATTTTTAAAAAATTAAAATAAAGAGATAGAGACATGACTTATCCATTAAAATATAATAATATTATTCAGTAGTAATAGTTTGTTTTTTTGACTTTTATATAATTCTTAAACTTACACTCAATTCGCTAAAATCAAAAATGTTTATTTTTCTTTGTTCCATATCCAAGTGACATATCACATTTTGATTGTTACCTCCTCAAATTGAATTTTCTAATAATTTTTGCGTCTGTTTAGGATAATATTTGGAATAGCTGAACAAATTGTGATCTAGGCTATATTTTATCTGAAAAACATCCAGATTTTTTTGTGAAATCAAAAACTTATCAGTTGGTAAAATGGTTTTTGGGGATCATTTCGTAAACTATCACAGATATAAAAAAAAATCTTTTTTCATTTACGTTTTCACACAAAAAAATGTCCTTACACTTTTTTATCTTCAAATTTTAATTTGAAATAGATTTTTATCATTCTTTTTACTTCAACTTCATTTTACAACCAAACTATGAGTGTCAAAGGGTATGGTAATAAAACTTTTTTTACTTGAAATACATAGACTTTATTAGATTTGATCTTCCATTTTTAAATTCTTTTATTGAATTGGAAGACTATAAGTATATCTGTCACTCCAGTTTTATTAAATCTATGCATCAAGAATGATTATTGGTAAATATAGATTAATTTTTTTTAATGTAACATGTTTACTATATTGTTCTTCCTTTCAGATACCAATTATGTGTTATCGTCATATAAAACAGAACCATGTAAAAGACCGCCTAGATTATGTAGACAAGGGTATGCTTGTCCACAGTATCACAATAGTAAAGTGAGTGTTTGTTTTATACTGTAGAATTCAGTTTTTTAATTGAATGATATCTGGCCAGAAACTTGATAAGGAAAAATTTATTGCTTACCTTATTTATAGATTACTTTTACAATTTAAGAATAAAACCATTCAAATTTTTTTTGGCTTGAATGTTTGTCCTTGCCATTCTTACATAAAAACCAGAGCTTACCCCACACATTACCACTAAGGCGGGATTCCTTTTAACAACACACAACTGCTTTTGAATTTAATAATAAGATGTACAATTTTCTTGTTTTTCAATGTTATGTTGAAATAAATAATACTTTTTCTTTCTTCCCAAAAATTAAAAAAATACGAAATAAGCAGAAACATGTTATATTAAATAAATTACGAAAACTAGTAAATCGTCAGATTGTTGTGAATTCCATTTTATTTCAAAGTAAAGATAATTATTAAGTTTAATCCCTAGTGATTTTTAAAAATAATACCTAACTCAATTACTCATGTTGCTTTTTAGGATAAGCGTAGATCACCAAGAAAATACAAATATCGTAGTACACCTTGTCCTAATGTGAAGCATGGGGAAGAGTGGGGTGAGCCTAGTAATTGTGAGGCGGGAGACGCCTGTGGATATTGTCATACACGTACAGAACAGCAATTCCATCCTGAAATTTACAAATCAACAAAGTGTAACGATGTACAGCAGGCTGGATACTGCCCCAGGGGATTGTTTTGTGCTTTCGCCCATGTTGAACGTAAGTTGATTCTATAATGTTTGCTTTTTTTGTTATGCTTACAGTGACAAACATGCTTGCATCGGTAAGCATAGCACGATAGACAACTGAAGCCAGTCTATACATAATGTTGCTTTTTATCGTAAATCGAAACGCAACAATGACAAATAGCCCGGGCCAGTCAAAAAATTCGAATTAAAATAACGGTTTTAGACTTCTTCAATACACAATATCATAGTTTAACTAAACACAATAGCTCACCTTTTTTGTACATTTGTAATTATCTTTCAATATAGAAATCCTGTTTTCATCCTGTAGTTCTTGATTTATATGCAATTAATACAATTAAAGTCAAGATTTTTATTTTGGGAATTCGACTACATCCAGGAACAGGATCTTGGGCAAACACATAATTAGTGACCGACTTAAGGTTCGGTTTCGGTTTCGGCAAAAAAATCTAGTTTCGGTAATAGTTTCGGTTTCGGCAAAAAATCTGTCGAACCTTCGGCGGCACCGAAACTCAGTGTTCGTGGATTATCGTGCGTCGTTCGGATGAGTATGTCACTCGTGTATATAATATATTGTATTGTGTATATACAGAAACAGTAACTTTTTTATTCAATATAGATTGTAAATAATACTTATTGAAAGTCACTCTTTTGTCTAATTACCACTAGTTCGAAAAAAAAAGCCTCTGTCCTTGGAAGAACCGGCAAAAAACCCAGCGGGACTTTTTTTTAAATAACAGCTTACAATCAGAGGCGTAGCGTGGACTAATATAAACGTGGACGAAGTTGCATCAGCGAGGCCCCTTTTCTTTCGTTCCAAGGATCTACCCAATAGATTTATCCTACCAAACATGATTTGACACGACATACGAGGGCGACACTGAATGTTTTTAGAACTGGCCCCTTGTAAACAATATAATAAAAAAATAAGTTCAAATTTTGAAAGTACTCTTTGCCAATGTTATTGTGTATGTATTTTATTAATTTGTTATTTGTTTACGATTTGGCGGCAAATTGAAAATTGTCACATTAACGCGAGAAGATTTTCGTACTATGATTTTTTATGAATTTCGATGTCATTTAAGGCAACAAGAAAGTTATTATAGACTTGGATTGGCCTTTCACGATCAAGCCCCATCGTGTGCCACTGTTTACAACTGGTTTAATGAGTTTAAACATGGTCGCACTAATTTCACTGATGATCTGCGTGAGGGACGGCCTTCTACGGCGACGACTGAAGATAAGATCAGTGTTGTGCGGCCTGTGATAGAGACTGACAAAAGAGTGACTTATCAGCAGATACGGACAAGCTTAAGCATCGATATGACTCAAATGACAAAATCCTCCATGAACATGTAGCGGTCAGGAAGCTTTGTGCCTGGTGGATACCTCAAAATTTGACAAAGGCCCAAAAACTCCGTCGTGTTGATTGGTGTCGGGAAATGGTTCAAAGATTTAACGGAGGTGACTCAAATGTTGTGTTCGACATACTTACGAGTGACGAAAGCTGGGCTTATTGTTATGATCTTGAAACAAAGAAACAGTCTGCTGTCTGGGTGTTTCCTTCCGAGGAGGTGCCAACTAAAGAGAGGTCGAAGCGTGGGAAAAAAGATGGTGGCCCCGTTCTTCGGAAGGACGGGTCATTATTGTTTTAGAGGATCGAAAAACAGTTACTGCAGAGTGGTACACTAACAATTGTTTGCCACTTGTCTTGGAAAAAGTTCGGGAGAAACGACCTCGCAGCAGGATCCTCCTTCACTACGACAACGCCTCGACGTACACCGCCAAGCAAACAATCGACTACTTGGTGACTTCAGACGTGGAATTAATGGGTCACTCGCCCTATAGCACCGATTTCGCACCTTGCTATTTTTATTTTTTCCGAAAATAAAAGTAAAACTTCGAGGAAAGCATTTTATGGACTCCGAGGAAGAAGTGGCTGCGTTTCAAAATGCCGTCAAAGAGACCCCTAAGGACGAGTGGGCAAAGTGCTTTTCTCAGTGGTTCCATCGGATGCAGCGATGTATTGATGTAAATGGACACTATTTTGAAAAGATAAATATGTATCTGCATTTTGATTCTTTATTGAGAATAGATGTGGATGTTTATGGGTCACAGCAATCACTTACCATCAGGTGGACTGTGTGCTCGTTAAACCCTATCCTATATAAAAAAAAAAACTAATAACTTGCTAGTTTGTTCAGTTTATGTTTTTCTAAGAACTTTCAGTGTCGTCCTCGTACCCACCTCATATCTATTAATTCCTGATAAATCTCGTATTCCGTCAATGTAATAATCGCGGTCTTTGAAGGTAGTTACAACGGCCTCGCAGTCGCATTTAAGAAGGGCTTCTTGCGAGGTCCCAAACAAATACACTTACATTAATTTGTGACTTTTTTTCGAGCGTAAAAGTGATCAAATTAATTAGTCATCTGTGGTAAAGTCTAAATTCCTAAATGCGATGTCCCCATCGCATTTTAGGGGGCCTCGCAAGGCCCCTTTAAGTGCGAGGGCGTGGGCGAGGGCTCACTTCGCCCATGCCTAGCTACGCCACACTTACAGTCATGGATGTAACACAATTAACAACACAAAAAAATTATAAATAGCTTGGCAGTGATCACCTCATTCTCAGGGGTTATTATCATAAATAAATTCCTTAATATTATAAAGCTGAACGCACATTTATCCGCCCCGTACGGGCCGAATTTTAGAATTCGCTGTATGAAATCATATGAAACTCGCACATTACATCCGCACCGTACGCGCCGAATTTTGTAAAATGCTGTAGGTGTACGATATCGAAGGACGAATGCTGATGACGTCATATAACGCGGCGCGTGCTTGATACTCAGTGTTGTCTAATGTTGCCAACTTAGTGGATTTTCCACTATAACTGGTGGTTTCGACTTACTTGATAATTTTTGTACTTTTATAACTTTTAATTAATTCGTAATTAATTATACGTCATTTGATTTTTTACATCGATTATCAATATGAATACTTAGTAATAAATTATTTAAATATTGAACTAAAAAAATGGTCAAATTTAATTCAAAAACCCAATTATACCCGATTACTTAACTATCAATAAAAATACTTCGCTCAAACATACAACAAGTATTTTCTCTGGTTCATGTGGCCTTCTAAATCTTGAGTTTTCCATAGAAAGATATTGTTTTAGTACATGTAGCAAGCAATTCTTGAAGTTTCTTGTATGTTAAATGCAAATATCTGAAAAATCGTTCATCATCTAATAAGTCTTTAAATAAAGTATATCCCCTTCATATTATTCATACAATTGCCTTTTTAAATTAATATTATCAATCCATAATCTTGTTTTTCTCCGAATTTTTTTTGTTCTTCTTCTGCCAATAAGCAGATTATTACTATATTTCTTTCCATAGTGATTTCGACCGATCAATTTCAATGTACCGTTTCACACCAGTGGTTGGGAAAAACTACAAAGGTTGTTGGTAATACAAAAGATTTTTTTTTTTTTTTATAGAATAAGGGTGACAAACGAGCACACAGTCCACCTGATGGTAAGTGGTTGCTGCGGCCCATAGACATCTACATCTATCCTTTATTACAATTCAAAATGTAGATGCGTTGTCACCCGTGAGGACTAAGATGGAATGCCTCATTTCCAGTAAAAAGGGCCTCCGGCCACCTGCACTCACCAAGCGAAACGCAGAGGTAAACCTCTACTTCACGCTGGTTTTCTGTGAGGTCGTGGTACCACCCCGGTTCGAGCCGGCCCATCCGTGCGACAGCAAAAGCTGCCGCGTGGCTCTACCACTAAAAAAAACAGTTTTCGTACAGTGCGGATGATGCGTACGGGCAAATGTGCGAGGCCATCAGTAAAACGGCGCGTACGGCGCGTACGATGCGTACGGTGCGGACAAAATTGCGTCCAGCTTAATAACCCTTTATATACAAACTTAGTTTATTAAAGTTTTTGAACCTTGTGCAAGTTTTGTTTATTTTCTGGGATTTTGTTGTGTGTATATTGTGTGTGTGTGATATAGTAAGTTAATGCTCTCATTGAATAATATTAACAATATTGTTAACACAATAAAATATGTTCGCAATTAGCGAAGTGAAAACAAAATTGACTTAAAAAAATATTTCTTAAGGTTAAATTGTTGATTTTTTTTTAAATGTAAATAAATATATTGCTACATGACTATTACAATAACTGTTTTTCATTAAAATGCGTTAGCTATCTGTATATGTATAAAATATACCAGATTTCAGTATACAATAAAAAAATTAACATGTCTAAATAAGTTTCGGTTTCGGCCGAAACTGACACCCAGACCGAAGGTTCGTTTTTTTGGTTTCGGTTTTGGTAGAAAATCCTGTTTCGGTCGGACACTACACTACACATAATGGCCTCTAGACTAAATTACGATCCCTGTGGACAGTTTCAACGGAGACTAGATATCTACGTAGGACAAGATTATAAGGTATGAGTGTTCGCGCAAGCACAAGTGCACTCTCTATTCCACCTCTCATAATTTAATGGGATGTCATTTCGACATGACTAGAGTTAATATTGATATACCTGAGTGGAGAACCAACGGCTTTACGTGCTTTTCGAGGCACGGGAGTGAAACACCACCAACTTCCTGGCTCCAGGGTGCTGCTGGGAATGCCTTGACAGAAAAATCCAATACTTGATTTTGGTCTGACTCGTTAGTATCCAGGACCACATGAATTGTCATACATACAGGCTTGCTAAATGAATGGTCTGCTGCCCAGCTTAGTAGTCTTGAACTCAACATTATGATTTGTTTAACGGCGGAAACAACTTAACAGGGTGGAAATCTTCTGCAGACCACAAGGGCCATGGTTGCGTTGGATACAGATTTGTATATGTATTAGTTTTTTAGTGTGCTCATAATTAACTATAAGTAAATATGACATAAGAGAATCCATCACTGCATATTGTCCTGTGGGTCAAGTTGTACGCGGCGAATATGCAGAGTGCTAGAAAAATCTTATGGATACCAATAGATGGCAGTAAATGAGATAGTTATATCTCATTCACATAACACATAAATATCCAGACTGTTTTATTAAATAAACAAGAAGTAAGATACACTACATAGGCTGCACTAAAAGTATCGGGAATGGAATATTTCCACTGTTCCTGTCATATTAAAATCTTTTTAATTGAAAACTCCTTGGTTTTAAAAATCGAATACCATTTATTTATTTAAAAAAAGATTCTCGGTCTTGTCACAAGGTTTTGTCAAATTGTCAAACTTGTTTAGTCGTTGAGAAAATGGAATTGACTCGAGAAAATTCAAGAGCGATGATTTATTATGACTTTCAAAGTGGTTTAACACAAAAACAGTGTGTTGACCGGATGATTTCTGCATTTGGCGATGAAGCCCCATCCAAAACCATAATTTATCGCCGGTTTGCTGAATTTCAACGTGGACGTGTCACGCTCAGTGATGATCCCCGTCAAGGTCGTCCAAAAACTGCAGTCACCCAAGAAAACGTTGATGCTGTGCGTAAGCTGATTGAGGAATCCTGGATATACGCGTACGAACCCGAAACAAAAAAACCAGTCACGAGTTTGGGTGTTCGAAAATGAGTTAAAGCCAACAAAAATTGTTCGTTCACGGAGTGTTGCAAAAAAAATGGTGGCCACGTTTGTTTCCAAAACCGGCCATGTTACGACTATTCCTCTTGAGGGACAAAGAACGGTTAATGCAGAATGGTATGCTAGCATTTGTTTGCCACAGGTCGTTTCTGAACTCCGTAAAGAGAACTGCAACCGCCGCATCATCCTCCATCACGACAATGCGAGTTCTCACACCGCACACAGAACAAAAGAGTTTTTTAGAGCAAGAAAACATAGAATTTTTCCGCCATCCATCCGCCGTACATCCCCGACCTAAGTCCTAATGATTTCTATACATAACATACATACATAAACACTCACGCCTGTCACCCAGAGGGGTAGGCAGATACTACGGACTTCCATTTGGCACGGTCCTGACACACCTCTCTCGCTTCCTCCACATCCATATACCTACGCATACACGCTCGTCGGTTAAGGGTACTCCTAATCTGGCCCATTTTTAATGTATCGCCGATTTGGTCGATAAACTTTCGTCTAGGGCGTCCCTTCCCGACCCTGCCGTTCACTTCTGCAACATAAATTTGCTTTGTCACTCTTTCCTCTTTCATTCTTTCTACATGACCAAACCACCGAAGCATTCCTTTTTTAATCCTGGTCACAACGTCATCTTGCACACCACACTTTTCTCTTATCACACTATTTCTCACCCTGTCATTTAGATTCAGCCCTAGCATACTCCTTAAGGACCGCATTTCTACAGCATTTATTCTACTCTCATGCTTCTTCTGCCAGACCCAACTTTCACTACCATACATTAGAGTAGGGACTAACACAGCACTATGAATTGCCATACGTGCCTTATTTGACACATTCTGACTCCTCATAATAGCGTGTAGAGCTCCATTCACTCTATTTCCTGCGTTCACTCGTCGTTCTATATCCTTATCATATCTACCATCCCTGCTAAATAAACATCTCAAATATACAAACTCATCCACTTGCTCAATCAACTCCCTTCTATTCTTATTTCGCATAACGTTTTACTCTCTTCTCTTTCAAAAACCATCACTTTCGTCTTACTTGCGTTCACTTTCATACCCCTTTCTTTCAATGACAAGTTCATTAAAGTAACCATCATTTGCAACTCGACTGCCGACGATGCAAATATGACTTGATCATCGGCGTACAAAAGGCATTTGACGGTTAACTCACCCATTCTCAACCCACATTCTTCAACTTTCAAAGTTTGCAAACAACTGTCCATAAATAGGTTAAACAGCCACGGGGAAGCTACACATCCCTGTCTGATACCTTTATGTATGCCAAACCAGTCCGAGTAGATCCCGTTGATCCTGACACAAGCACTAGAGTCCCTATAAAGGGACCTCAATGCCTGTATCAAACCAGCGCTCAACCCAAATGAGTTCAGTGTTTGCCATAACACATTCCTGTCCACTCTGTCATAAGCCTTTTCCAAGTCCATGAACGCACAAAAAACTTTCTGGTTTTTGGCCAAAAACTTCTCCGCAATCATGCGCATGGAAAAGACTTGGTCCGTACACCCCATCCTCTTTCTAAATCCAGCTTGCACATCCCAAATTTTTCCATCAGTTTCTTCCATAACTCTTTCAATTAACACCTTAGCATACAGTTTACCCACAATGCTAAGCAAGCTGATACCACGGTAGTTTTTACAGTCCTGCTGTGAGCCCTTTCCCTTATATATTGGGACTATAACGGCTTTACACCAGTCTTCCGGTACTCGCTTCAGTTCCCAACATAAATTAAACAAGGTGCACAGCAGGCCTGCAACCACACCCTCTCCAGCTCTTAGCATCTCGAGTGATATTCTATCATATCCGGCTGCCTTACCTGCTTTCATGCTTTTCATTGCTTTCATTATTTCATCCACACTTATCTCCCTACCTCTCTCCACTTCTTCCGGAATTTCTATTTCACTTACTTCAGACGACTCTTCACTCTTAAACACGCTTTCAAAGTATTCCTTCCATCTCTTTAGATTCGAAACTTCATCATTCAGCATGCAGCCATTCTCGTCTCGTATAGCATTCACTTTAGGCTGTTTTGAATTTCCCCTGGCAGTTCTTACGAGTTTCCAGAACATTTTAATATTTGTCTGGAAATTATCAGATATCCTTCTATCATTCTTACCCATCCTTTCTTGCTTTTTCCTTTCAACAACTTCTTTTACTCTTTTATTTATACGTCTAAAATCTGCCTTTTTTCTTTCAATCTCATCATTCATACCGCTAGAATTACCAGCTTTGGTTGCTAGTAAATCTAGCCATGCTTTCTTCTTTGCTTCAACTTCCATCCGTACCTCATCATCCCACCACAACGTATTACTTTTCCTTTCATTCTTTCTCTTACTTACACCACATACTTCGGTGGCTGCATCCACCAAAACTTCCTTAACATTATTCCATACAGTCTTCAAGTCTAAATCACTCCTACATAATTCATTCACACCACTTATATTTTCCCTCAGTCTACATTTATACTTCTCTTTCACACCTTCATCTTGTAGCCTCTCTATTCTTATACGCTTTAACGCAGTGGTAGACACAGATGTCCGATGCCGCCAACGCCTGAATAGACCATTAATTCGGCATACGACCAAGTAATGATCCGTTCCTACGTTGGACCCTCGGTAAACCCTTGTATCTAACACTGCGCTCCTCATTCTTTCATCCACAATTATGAAATCTATCATGCTTCTATAATCCCCTCTTTCCCATGCATACATGTGAATCCTCTTATGACGAAAGAAAGTGTTCGCCACAAAAAGATTCTTTTCCACACATATGGTGAGGAGGTTTTCACCATTCTCATTTATACTTTCATCACCAAACGTTCCTAATATCCTTTCATAACCAGACCTCCTCACCCCAACCCTTTCATTAAAATCTCCTAACATAATAATATTTTCATTTTCCTTGCATTTCATTAACACCAACCTTACCATGTCCCAAAACTGCTCTCGGATGTAAATGGGCTTAGACATATCTGGGGCGTACACCCCTATCACAAACAACTTCTTTAAGCCCACTTTCATTCGTATCCACAGCAGCCTTGGGCTTACACATTCATACTCTTTCACACATTGACCCATTCTTTCTGAAAGGATGACACCGACTCCCTGGCATGCCCGCTCGGTCTCGTCTACACCAGACCAGTAAGCGGTATACATGCCATGTGCAGTGACATCCCTTCCCTTTCGTTTCATCTCGTTTACACATAACACATCTATTCCTCTATCATTCATCATTTCGCATACTTCATCCATCTTATCATTCATTGCTCCACATACATTCAGCGTAGCCAGACGGGCCTCCGCAATCCACTTTTCGCCCCTCCGGGAGACAGGACGTGACGGGTGGCGAACCTCGTCGCCGGTTTTTCTCCCGGAGATTCTTCGCACCCCTGCCCCATTAAAGGGGCGCCGGGAACTCGAGGCCATTTCTTTCACTTCTTGGCTCATGGTGCGATCTAAGGGGTGGTAGATTTTACGCCGCTACCATACGGCGAGGAGCCGAGTCTATTCTATCGGCTTTGTCGCTTGTTTAGCACCACCCGGGGGACACGTGTAGGGTGGGTTTAGGATTAGGTGGTCGAAGCCTACGGACGCGTTTTAACAGTGGTAGAGCCAGGCGGCAGCTCTTGCTGTCACACGGATGGGCCGGCTCGAACCGGGGTGGTACCACGACCTCACAGAAAACCAGCGTGAAGTAGAGGTTTACCTATGCGTTTCGCTTGGTGAGTGCAGGTGGCCGGAAGCCCTTTTTACTGGAAATGAGGCATTCCATCTTAGTCCTCACGGGTGACAACGCATCTACATTTTGACTTGTAATTGAGGATAGATGTAGATGTCTATGGGCCGCAGCAACCACTTACCATCAGGTGGACTGTGTGCTCGTTTGTCACCCTTATCCTATAAAAAAAAAAATATACTTTCCCTAAAATAAAGAATAAATTGCGTGGACAGAGATTTTCATCACCTGAAGAAGCTGTGGAGCCTACAAAAAGGCCATTTTGGAGACCCCAACTTCCGAATGAAATGGTTGCTTCAATGATTGGTTCCATCGTATGGAAAAATGTGCCAAATTTCGCGGAGAATACTTCGAAAAGCAATAAATACATTTTTAAATAGTAATGTTGTGTCACTTCCTTGATTCCCGAAATTTTCAGTGCCGCCCTCGTAGCAGCTTTAATGCTGCGAGACATAACACTGTATTCGTCAATTCACCTGCCAAGTGTGACGATTAAAGGCATTTCCTCACTACAATTCAAATAAAAGATTAAAAAAGGTAAAAACAATGTCAGGGACCATGTCCAGCAGTAAACTTTTAATGACCTATAAGGAAGTATGATGCATATTCATAGTTTTCAAGAACTTGAAATAGTTTGTATTTTCGATAGATAGTTTAGCCTTTTATGCGGTATTTCGTTTTAAATTTGGATTTTTATATTAATTACCTCTTAGAATTTATGATTACTTATCTATTATCTTACCACATAGTGGTAAAGCCAGAAACACCTTCAAACCATCTATAGATTGTGATTGTGATCTCATATACCACTTATTCTGGCGACAGGTGTTAAATTATACATAAGCAGTGTCAAAGATAACATTTCAGACATCTGGTATTGCGATCGCATTTCTGCTGATCCTGCTAAACATGGTGATTATGACAAATCCTTCCAAAAACGGAGACCTAAGTCTGTCATGATAATTATAGAAAAAAAATACAAGATGCTTTATACTTTTGCAACTTTATTTGAACTCAATGATGAATGATAGTTTTGACATAAACGGTTGGTTTACTGTAGCGGAAGACTTGAGCAACAGTCGCGAGCTGAGCGCGCCGCTGGAGTGCGGCACCAACCTGGCGGAGCTGCTGTCGTCGGCGCTGCCCGACAAGCGCGCGTCGCCCGCGCCGCCCGCGCCGCCCGCGCCGCCGCACGCCAACGGCGACGAGTGCGCCTCCACCTCCAGCGGCGGCTCCACCGCGCCGCGCCCGCACTTCGACGACAAGTTCAGCTGGCACCCCAGGACCACCTTCGACGCCACCGTGCTGCAGGAGGTCGTCGGCAACGCCCTCGACGACCTGCACCTCGACGACCCTCTCAACCTCGTCGCCTCTCTCGACCGCGACCTCTCCGACAGCGAGGGCCTCCTCGGCGGCTCTGCCCCCGTCAACATCCCCCGACCGGCGCTTCGCGGTTTCAGCCCGCCTCCTACCGGATCCCCGCTACCACCGTTCCTGCGCTACGCACCCAATGAACCGGAGCGTCTGTTCAATTCGCATATCAAAGCGGGTAGCTTCGGCGCTGCCGGAGGTGGACCCTTCGAGTTTGCATCCGCCTCGCCGTCGGCCCCGACGGAGCTATCTCGTTTACGTGAGGAGGTGGTCGCTTCGAGAGCGGCCGCCGCGCGGTGGGACGAACGCATCGCTCAAGCTCGTTCGGCGTGCGAAGCATGGCAGCGTGAGTCCGACGAAGCCCAGCGCAAGACGGCGCTAGCTGAGCGACAACGGGACGAAGCGCTCGCCCACGTGATAACCCTTCGACGCGAATTGGAAGCGGCGCGTGCGAGCTCCAATCGACGAGAACTACGCGGTCTGCCTCTGACGACACTCAAAGCGATGCAAGTGCAAGCAAGAGCCGAACTCGAAGAGATCGAGAAGGTTCTGTATCTAGAGACTGCAACTAAGTGTATGGTGTGCGAGGAACAACCTCGGAGTGTGACACTCGCTCCGTGCAATCATTATGTCTTATGTGAAAGCTGTGCCACTACAGCTAAAGAGTGTCCCTACTGCCAGACGCCGGTCCAACACCATCAGTAACGACACAGTAATACTAAGTATGCTGGCGTGTGCTTTGCATGATGTTTAGTGTTGGTCTGCTGCTGTAGTTGTTTGCTCGAGCTGCAAGAAGTCAATTGCGTTATTGTGAAAAGTTGTTTTTTAAAGTGGTGTTTGTGTAAAATTTCAATTTCATACTTGAATACAGCGAAACGCAAGTGGTTTCTAGCAGCAGTAGGTATGTATTTATTAAGCTCCTTTTTATAGTCGCTCTCTACTCATATCTTGTCTCAAAAACATAATGCATAATAATATCCTTGTCTTTTGATCTGCCTTTATTAAAAAAATATTGGATACATTCTCATTGATATTTTTATATATGGGTAGACTTGAATCAGGTAAGATATATCATTTGATAATTATTATAGGATATTTAATTTAAGCATAAAGAGCAAGACTTATTCTGATAAATTTATTGAAAGGAATTAAGGAGCATGTTGAATTAGGATTTTTCAAATTTACTGATATAGTTATTTAAAGGCAATGTGTAGCATATTCAGCTGGTTGCTGAAAGCAATAATGAAGACAAACATAACATTCTTTTCAGAATATTATGCCACATATTATACATAAAAATTGAATACAAATTTGTGTAAAGTATTATGAGGTGTTTGTTCACTTTTTGATACAATAGCAGATTAGCATTATCAAATGCTATATAATTACAGTTATATTATCAAATTATAACCATTTATAAAGCTTCAATACTAGTTGTTTGAAAAAAAAATTGCCTATGGTAAGTGAACATTTTACACCAAAGTTATTAAGACAAATACTTTTTATATTTCTTTATTCTAATATATACTAAATATTTTTCATAAATCAAGTATTCTATATTTAGTGCATGGTTTCACTGACCAGTGTTTTATAATGATACAATATTATGCTTTTGGATGTTAACATTTTTTTAAAACTTAGATTTGTGTATTAGAGGACTTGTTGCTTTGTTTGATAAAATAAACACTTGTAAGGTTTTTTATGAAATCTTTACTCGAAATTTAACATTTATGGCAATGCTTTCATCAGTCGATTTCCAGCAAACACAAATGAAGTGTTTTGTTTTCTCTTTAATGATAATCTTAACAGATAGATTAAAACATTGTGACTAAACTTAACAATACAAATTATATATAACAACTATAGGAGTTAGTTTTTAGTTTTGTAAATTAAACAGATTTTGCCTGTTATACTTAACACTGTTTGATTATTGATTTTATTACAAAATATGGTGTAATAATGAATTTTGTGGTGAGAATTTAACACAATTTTTATATGCAGTAACTGATTGAATGACAAAGTGACAATTTTGAAGTCTTTATATCAGTATATATGGGGGAGTTGTTACTTGTTATTTTTTTACAATTTTGAATAAACAAAACTTTTAAGAAGTGCAACTGTCAGTTTAGTTAATTGTTTTCCAAGCACAATTGTTCTTGCATGCAGTTAGTGAACTAAGGACCAATATCAAAACGAATTTTATACAGTGCGATGCTATAGATTTTGTGAAATGTATGTTTTCCAGTGTTGCAATTTTTTAGTACCAGATGTGTACTATTTTTTAGATTTTAGTGCATTTTGTGTGTACATTCCCATTGTTATTGAAAGGGCTTATTTTTTAGTTGAACTCTGTGTAGGTGACACATTTTGATAACAAGAGTGTAACTTTTATTACTTTTGTTTATAATATCTTGACACTATCCTTACAAGATATGTACACATGTATTTTTCTCTTAGCAAAGACTACCGTTATGGTCAATATATTTGTAGCATTTACTAACTTTAATAGTGTTCAAATTCTGTGTATGTTCAAATTCATACTATATGAGATTCTTTTATAGGCTCTATTTTTAATTTTATTATGATAATCTATTTATATATTTTGAAAAAATCAAATGTTTTGTATCCGCATATTATATTAGTGATAACAAATTTAACTTAGAGTTTAACTTAGATGTAAGTAGCGTTTTCAAATTGTAATGGACATTATATTTTAAGTGTGTAGTTGCAGCGTCGTGTATTTGTAATAGGAAGCAATATGACTACAGCCGCCTTTAATAGTTTTTCTAATTGAATACTTTATACAGAGACCACATATTTGAGGAGCAAATGTCCCGTGTGGTCTATATTTAACAAAATATTTATGAACCAATCATGAATATTATAATCAGAGTAGAATATTTTGCCCTTAAATGACCATACATATATCACAGTGTCGACACAGCACATTTTCTGTTGTTTTTACAGTTTTAACAGATTTGACAACAAAAGCAGTTTCTATCTAGTTGATATAGTACAGTAATCCTTTTTTCATCTGTAAATTATAAAATGCCATTAGCGGATTGTATTATCAGGCAGATCATGGTATGTCACTGTAGATTCTGATATAGCCAACATTTTGTGACATATTTACAACTTTTAAAGTTATCTCTTTATTTGATATATCTGTACACACACACACTCATAAGACAATGATATACTATCCATGGCCAGACAAATCTTCAAGCAATTAACATCTTAAGATCTAACCGAGGTTATCTAGGCATTTCATAAAATGCTACCTTTTCATAATCTACTTTAAAACTAAAATGTATGTATGTATCTTACCTAGTTGTGATGTATCGTACCTAATTTCTCGGATATGCCAATGACATAGATGAGCATTATTTATTATTTGAAACAGTTACTCTTTTCGATCTGTAAATCAATATTTAACAAATATAAAAAAAAAATAGTTTTCAATTTAATGTGGGTTTAACTTCTTTTATATTAACTAACTAACATAAATATTAACAAAATTCTAATAAGTAATAAAGTTAATTATTGTCATATTTCATTGATTGTCCACTTAAGAAAGATTTTGATTTCACAAAATATTAGGATTACTGTACCCCAAAAAAAGTTCCCATATTCATGTGTGAAATTTGAAGTGTTCAAATATAAATTTGAGTGCCTGTCTGACCCACCACAAAAACACTCGCTATCGTAAACAATGGGGTCCGACAAATAGCCTAAACAGTCACAAAATAAAGTTTTATCCTCAGACTAACAAAGAAATATAAGACTGAGCGCTGCGTAAAATTTCACGTGACACCATGAGCATGCCCAACTTCTTGACACTCACGCACGCATCTTTCATCTTTCTTTTTATGTCAGTACTGGTGGACGCCCACCTAAAACCGTGTAATCGGTTGCAAATGTGTACAGTAGTGCGTGATCATTGATCATACAGTAAGTTGAGCAAGGTTGTGACTTGGTATTTGCGTAACATAAAACGTGCGCAGCGTTGCGTCTTTTTCCTTGTTTCTCTGAGATTTTATCGTGAAGTGTCAGTGTTTTAAGGCTAAAAGGTGTTGTGTAAGAAACAAAATGTCCTGTGTGGTCATCGCCTATAGTAGCTTGCTAGAGTTTGTATTTCTAATAATTTAAAAATTAGATGTGTATTAGAATCTACATTATTTTTATATAGAATCTTTATCACATGGAAAATACTTTCATTGATAAATTTATTTAAAAATATTATATTTATGCAACATTATATATTTGATTAGAGTCTTGTGTAGTTATTAGTATAACGATGAGCAATTTCATCCGAAAAGTAATTAATAAAACGAATTCACAAATGAGAAATTATGTACAGACGTAATTAAAATTTTTATCTAAGTTTCAATTATCTTTAAATTAATTACATAATTAAATTCTTAAAAAAGATTTAACCTATCAGTTATTCTTTTTCTTAAAACAAAAAAACAGTAGCATATTTACTAGAAAATATTTTATTTTGCCTAATATAAACTTTTCGAATGTGATTGCGTCATCACTCATATAATAGATTGGATTTGAAGAATATGAATGCAGGTACAAGTTGGTCTGATTGCACAGCACTGATAGACGCGGCGCAATCTTGTTGTTGTTTTATGATTATTATTGTTTAAGCAATTATTTTACTCTACATTTTGAATCAATTTTTACAGTTTGCATTTTATTTTAGTTTATATTGTTTAGGACCAATTTTTTGTTCTATGACTTAGTACAGTTTATATATTTTAATATAATTTTTTTAATTATTTAATCGTTAGGTAGGTAGGTCCAACAAATTCTTTCAAATTATAATTGTTAATTAGAAATAAATAATGTTATATTAGAAAACCAATTTGCATTCACGCTCTCGTAAGGTCAAATGAATTCTGTTTCCAATTTTAATATTATTATAAGGCATTGAAGCTTCTCATGTTATCATAGTAGATATTTTGAAAAGAAAATCATCATTTTTTAAATCCATGTGATACAAAAGTGTAACAGAGACGTGAATATTATAACTATACTAGGTAGGTAGGTTTAATAAATTTTAAATTCCATTCTATAATTGATGTTTTATTTTACATTCCCGTTTTATAAGACCTTTTCATTAAATTAAATGCATGGAGATACAAAACAAGCTCGTAGTACGTAGTCCAAGAGCTTTGGACGAATTTTGGGAAGGTCCTTTTGGCAAGTTGGAAGTTGAAATTGTAAAAAAATATAATTTCGTCAATTGGCGAATCCAGTCCAGCGAGTCTGGCAGAGCGTTTGCGGTTATTAAAACGAGCTTGCTGTAAGTGTTTAATGCCATACACCTGCTTCCATCAAGAATAGGTTACAAAATATTTGTACCTATCGATATCGGATAGCTAATAAAGAATCTTAGTTAGATTCTCATATTTTTGAATGAAATATATTACAGTCTTCGTCTAGAAATTTGAGCTGCAGTGTTTTTTTGTATACAGGCAACTGAACCAACTAATCATCAAACGAGTGCGGCGAGACTTAGGCAATTTCAGTGTTTGAAGAAGCGATTGAACAAAATCTGGAGCATCATTTACCGAGACATTTGAGATTTTGTGTGATATTGCGACTACGGACAGCTGTAGACATCATCATTGGAGCCCATGAAGCAAATACAAAGAGGAGACGGCATAAGCAATTGTGCACTGTGATTCTAAGTAGGTCCTGACGTCATAATAGTAGGCGTGGCTTTAGTTAGTATACTGTCAGCATTCATCCTGTGCGCTTATGTGTTGACAACCGCAAATGGGTGTATTTTCGTAGTATTAAAAAGAAAAGGACGTTGTGTTTTATCGTGTAAAAAACTACTCAGATAGACGCTCTGATGCTATGGATGGCATCACGTTTCATTTGTAAGTAATTTTACACCTAATTTATTACAATAGTTCTAGAAAAACCTCTGCATCGGCTTTTAAATAAATTCGACACTAGATGGCGAAACTGTGTCATGTGAACTAAAAATATAAAGGTACGTAGAGCTCAGTATTGGTAAAATAATCATACGAAGGTGCTGAAATTTAGTTTTTGCATTCAGACATAAAGAAATTTTAATCGCCAAAATATTAGTTTATAATCATTTTGCAAACAGGCTGCCATCTATCGTCAAGGTAGCGAAACTACATTGATACATCGATATCGAACGATTTGAGTAGTTTTACTATTTATCGGTAGATGTAAATATTGTAAAATGTACGGGGCTTAACATCCCCTCATCTTGCAAATTGTCACGCGTTGTTACATAGTGAAATCTAATTACAACACCTCTTTGTATTTGCTTCATGTTGGAGCCACACGCACGATACAAGAGCAAGTCTCATTAGGGATGGGCAAGGAAAAATAATTATCGATATATATCGAATCGATATTTTTAAACAGTATCAATACATATCGCGTGATAAATATCGACATATCGTCATCATTTGCATGATGTTAAGAAAAGGTCCAAAATTTTTTATTACTGCCGATTGGACGACGAACTTCGACATTTTAATCGCGATTTACCGATATTCGACATTAATTTTAGAGTATCGAATTCATAATTATTTCAATATATTTTAAAATGTTATATTTATTTTATAATTTAATAGACATAACATGAGTTACAAAGCAAAAGGGGTATTGATGTGCTGCCGTTTTTTTTTCGTACAACGCCCAGTAATAAATTTTTACTCCCATTTTATTTATTATTCATAAACTTTACATGCAATAAAATTTTTTTTTCACAAATTGTATCCATCCATAACAACAAATAATAATCATCAATTAATTAATTATAAAATAAACTCCGCCATTGCCGGTCCCAAGCCCGGATGAGAAAGGAGGAGGGTAAGGTTCCGCCGGAGAGAATGGGTGTATCCGGTGGATTAACACACCCACCTGCGCTAGGACCTGCGCAGTCGAGCGCCGTACGCGGGGGTGAAGGAGTCCTGGAGGGTTGAGCCGATCGTCGCTGGGGTATATAGTGGCGAGAGGCAACACGTCCTCTTTGGTCCGGATTTTATGCTAAACGGTGGCCCTATCTGCTAGCCACAGATAGGGAAATGGCCAAGCGCCCCGTCAGAGGGTCGCAGGCGAGGGATGTGGGGACTGCCTAGTTTTCCTGAAAAGGGGCTGGGTGGTGGTAAAGGCCATGCTGACGGTGCAAGTGACAGTTTATTCGGGTAGTGTGGATGGGCCTTGTCAGCCCCATCTACCAGCTGGATCAAGCTCCCGATGTCGCGCTGTGAGCCAATTTCGCGTCCCTATATTATCCCGGTAATCCTAACGCCTGAAATTCTTTTTTAAAGTAGGGCGTTCCCAAAGGTGCGGGCTCCATGAAGGGTGGGAATTCGGGGGAACGAATTTTGAACACAAAGTCAATGGACAATTTAAGGCCCAGTAACAAAGAGGGAGAGGTGTCAGAGGTGCTTACTAGAGACACCAAAGAACAAAGGGGAACCGCCATTAAACTGACGGCTCCACCGACAGTACCGTCCAGCGTAGGTAGATCCCACCAAGGGGACAACTTCCGCGCTGAACGTTTCAAAAACCAGTTTCAAACCTGAGGAGCTGTAAGAGAAAAATGAGCAAGAGCCCGTGAGTAACAAACCTCCTGCGGAGCCTTAAAGAACGGACGAACTTTTCTCTGCTGCCTGGCAAGTGGTGAGCCGTAAGGGGAAAGGCAAGGCACCCAAAAAGGTGACTTGCCGACCTGACGGACCATCAGGAGGGCCTATCCCTGCAGGCAATATAAGAAAGGCCAAAAAGAAGAATAAGAAGCAGCGAGAAAAAGGCCGAAGAGAACGAGCCGTGCTGGCTGCTTCTAAAACTAAAACCAGTGAGGCTGGGCAAGCTACTGCGACTGGGGTGCTTGGGGCTGGAACCAGAAGCCGCGCTGAAGCTGGGAAGGATAAAAATCCAGCCCAAGTGGAAGACATGGCGGCGGGATCCAGTTCTAAGATATTCGCCAGGAAACAGCGAGCGGCCAAGTGTCTTGGGAAAAAGGAAAGAGCAGCCAAAAGGATGCTGGAAGAGTCCACCTTGCCGAGAGGAGAGCACAAAAAAGTGGGACTCGAACAGCAACCAAAGGCTGCAAGAACAAGCTACGCTTCCGCTGCTAAAGCAGATTTGGGTGTGGTCTTAACGTGTCCGCGTTCAGGTCACATTACGAAGGAAGTAGCAGACGACATCCTCGTGGCAATGCAGAGGAAAATGATCAGCGAGGCCTGGAGTAGCCAGGACCCTGATGCGTCGGGCCCAGTTTTTAGAGGCAAACCCGTTTACACGGAGGGTGTCCTGAAACTGTGGTGCGACGATCAGAAGGCTCTGGATTGGTTGAAGGGGAATATTGCTACCCTCGACCTTAAATCCAACACCTCGCTGACTATAAAGAAACAGTAGGAGATACCACAAAGAGTCAAATGTGGTATCCTTATCCCTGATGCCCAGGGAGCCAGGAAAGACTCACGCGACATTGGTCGTGTGCTGGCGTACCAGAACCGCTGGGTTGACATCAGGGACTGGCTGTTACTCAAGGCAGATAAACATACGGACGGGTGGTTCCACGTTGTTACGGTGCCGGAGGATCATATCCCGACCCTGACGAAGGCCGGACGCCGTCTCACATGTGTATGCGGGGCGGTTTACGTAAAATTCCAGGGTCGTGGAGGTAAATTTTTTGACACTCCACCAAGCAAAGAGGCAGTAAATAACCCGAAAGTTATGGATACCGGAGACATGGTTACCCGTACAGCGGAGTCACTGGAGGCCAAGTCCAGTGAAAAAACGGCCTGCACAATTGAGCCAAAGCCCAAAGTAGAGATCGGGCTCAGCGGCAGCTCACTGAGTGACGAGGAGGACTGCATTTTGCCGACCACCTCCGACTCGGTGGCTGACGATGAAACCCGAGATCTGCTGGCAGGCTTATTTTTGAGCGAGGACGGAGAGGACGCGATCAATGATGGCGTGCCCTTCGTCCAAAACTAGCCTCGTGCAGGCCAACCTCCACCACAGCGAAACTGCGTCGGCTCAATTACGCAAGTGGTTGGAGGTTCAAAGGACGGCCATAGCCTTAATCCAGGAGCCGTGGGTTGGGGCTGGTAAAGTTAAAGGCCCAAACAACCTAAAAGGTAAGCTATTCTACAGCTCTGAACACGACAAGCCTAGAGCGTGTATTTACACTACTAAAGATATCTGTGCACAACCATTAACAGATTTCTGTTCTAGAGACATGTATGCCGTGGCAATACAATATACGAGGGTGGATTGAAAAGTACTCGGCCTAACCAAGAAAATAAACACATACTAAATCAGTTATATTTTTATTTTTCTACATAATCACCATCAAGTTCAATACACTTTTGCCACCTCCCCTTCCAAGCATTTAGACCGTTGAAAAAAAATGATTCTTCCTTAGAGTCAAAATATGCGTCTACAGCTGCTTTGACCTCGTCGTTTGTCGAAAATCTTTGACCTTCCAAGTGCTTTTTTAGGTTAGGGAACAGAAAGAAGTCTGATGGTGCCAGATCAGGTGAATACGGCGGATGCGGTAACAGTTCAAAGCCACAGTTGTGAATTTCAGCCATTGACTGTACTGACGTGTGAACACGGGCGTTATCTTGATGAAACAGGACTTTTCTTCTAAACATTCCTCGACGTTTTTCTTTTATTTTCTCTCGTAAACGACGTAGTAAGGTGCAGTAGTAATCAGAGTTTATAGTCTGACCCCTTTCAAGATAATCAATCATAATCACACCTTTCGAGTCCCAGAATACTGAAGCCATCACCTTATTTGCCGACAAAATCGACTTAGCCTTTTTAGGGGGTGGTGAACCAGGTCTTCTCCACTGTTTTGATTGTTGTTTTGTTTTCGGTGTACAGTAATGAACCCATGTTTCGTCTATAGTAACAAAACGATTCAAAAAATCATCTGCATCGGCTTCAAATAACTCCAAACAGTCGCGTGAAATAGTCGATCGCGTCCTTTTTTGTTCAACTGAAAGCAGTCGCGGAATCCACCTCGCAGACACCTTGTGGAAACCCAACTCGTTGACAATGATGTTTTGAGTTCGTTCATAAGAGATGCCTATAATCTCGGCTATCTCTCTAATTTTTAATCTGCGGTCTCCCATTATTAAATCAAGTACTTTTTTAATATTTTCGTCAGTAGTTGACGTCGAAGGCCTTCCAGAGCGGGGTTCATCTTTCACACTCTCTCTACCACGCTTAAATTCTGCTATCCATTTTTTGACGGATGAATATGACAGAGCACAATCGCCTAATGTACTGACCATGTCATCATGGATGGCTTTTGATGATAGCCCCTTCTTATGGAGGTACTTAATGACGGCACGCTGCTCGATTTGCTCCATTCGCGGAAATTATGTCCGATTACTTTGTTAATAAATTTATAAAATCACAACTAATTATCGCACACGTTTCGAACTTCACACAATGAACTAGTCTGAACTGAACTAAATAATGTGGGTAGATTTGATTTTTAGAATTGAATGGATCTGTGTTAGGCCGAGTACTTTTCAATCCACCCTCGTACACAGGAGAGAAGATTAGTCGTCGCCTCGGTCTACATGCCGGAGGAAGACACTCCTCCCCCTCATGACCTTGTGAGGCTGGTGAACTTCTGCGAGAGGACCGGACTAGAGGTTGTGGTCGGGACGGACTCCAACGCGCATCATCCCCTCTGGGGAATGGAAAGACCGAATGAACGAGGCAAGGTGTTAGTTGAATATTTATTTAGCACTAACCTAACTATTTTAAACATAGGATGGGAACCAACTTTCAGAAACAAACGCTGTCGCACAATAATCGACGTCACACTTGCAACACAAGGAGCAGCTAAACTAATTATGGGATGGCATGTGTCAAGAGAGGCCTCATGCTCAGACCATAGATGGATCTGTTTCGCACTACAGGTCGATATCCCCGCTACACCACCATAAAGAAATCCCCGCAAGACGGATAAAACAAAATACCTTAATAGGTTGTCGTATTTGCTCGTGGGTTTTGAGGGGACAAATACTATAGCAGACAAATCGCTCCTAGAAGAACAGGTAGCAACTGTTACTAAAGCCATGATAGATAGCTACCATGAATCATGTCCAGAAATCACTCGACTAAGGCATGCTGAGGTAAAGCAACCGTGGTGGGGTAAAGAACTAGATAAAAAACGTAAGAAGGTAAGAAAAGCCCTAAATAGGGCCATGAATACCTCAATGGATACAGGCTGGCTACTATACAAGAAAGCTAAGTCTGAATACAAGAAATGTATCAGGTATCGACGCTCGAAAGGGTGGTGTAAATTCTGTGGCAACATAGAAACCTGCGAACAAGCGAACAGGATAAGGAATATTCTAGCTAAACAGAACACGTCGGGATCCATCTCCCTAAAGAAACCCGACGGTAGTCACTCAACAACGCCGGATGAAGCCCAACGCATCCTAATTAAAATGCACTTCCCTGGCTGCGTAACTCAGGAGGCAAACCGGCATGACGACATACTGACACTAACAGCAAAAGACTGGAATTTAGCACAAAGAGTGGTAACGATGGACAAAATCCATTGGGTCATTCACAGTTTCCTCCCCTATAAGGCGGCAGGACCTGACGGCATATTCCCGGCACTCCTACAGTGGCGGGGGGGGGGGGGGAAGCCCTAACAGTCAGTCTTGTTGCCATAGTGAGAGCCTGTCTGGCTCTTAATTATGTTCCTAGGGTATGGAGGGAAGTGAAAGTCACATTCATACCAAAACCAGGTAAAAGCGTCTACACAGACCCTAAATCCTATAGGCTCATTAGCCTCACATCCTTTCTCCTAAAGACAATGGAGAGGATGTGTGAAAGGGAATTAAGGGTGTCGGCGCTAATGAACTTACCACTACACGACAAGCAACACGCGTACTGTCTAGGCAAATCAACAGAATCGGCACTTCACCAGGTAATAACAAAGATTGAAGAGGCCACCCAAAACAAAGAAATATGTCTAGGTTCCTTCATTGATATAGAAGGTGCTTTTGATAGAACGAACTTCTCCAGCATAAAATGTGCACTCAGTAGATATAAAGTTGAACCGGCACTGATTGTCTGGATAGTAAACATGCTTAGTACACGAATAATAAAGATTGCTGGTGAATCTCAACCAATCGAAATTAAGAAAGGCTGATTGCAGGGTGGGGTTCTCTCCCGTCTCCTGTGGAATAACTTAAACTTAACTTAACTTATCTTCACGCACAATCCCTGACGGGGTAGCCAGAGAGAACAGATCGCCAAGTGTCACGATCCTTACATACCTCTTTCGCTTCTTTCAGATTCATTATCTTCTTCATACATGCACGTCTAGGTATCCGAGTACTCTTGACCCTCCCCTCTTCGAGCAGTTTGCTCACATGGTCTTCGAAAGTTAGTCTCGGTCTACCTCGACACCTTTTAATATTAACTTTCGCGCTATATATTTTCTTCACCATTCGGTCTTCACTCATTCGCTCAACGTGCCCAAACCATCGAAGCACGCCCTTATCAATTTTTGTGATAAGGTCATCTTTCAAACCTGCCATATTGCGAATCTCTTCGTTTCGCTTTCGGTCGGCCATGGTAACGCCGCACATTTTACGAAGAGATCGCATCTCCACTGCATTCAACTTGCTTTTATGCTTCTTCTGGCACACCCAGGTTTCGCTGCCATATATTTTTTTTTTATAGAATAGGGGGCAAACGAGCATGCGGCTCACCTGGTGGTAAGTGACTACCGCCGCCCATGAACAACCGCAACACCAGGGGAATTGCAGATGCGTTGCCGACCTTTTAGAAAGGTGTAAGCTCTTTTCTTGAAGGTTACTAAGTCGTATCGGTCCGGAAAATTCGCTGGTGGTAATTGATTCCACAAGGAAGTCGTGCGAGGGAGAAAACTTCTTCTAAATCGCACAGTCGTGGACCGCCAATCATCCAGATGGTATGGATGGTAACGCGAGTTTTGTCGCGATGTGCGATGGTGAAATTGAGCGGCTGGAATTAGTCCGAACAATTCCTCAGAGCACTCCCCGTGATAAATGCGATAAAATACGCAAAGAGATGCAACATCTCTACGCAGTGCCAGTGTATCGAGCCGATCAGAAATAACTCGGTCGTCGACGATTCGAACCGCTCTGCGCTGGATGCGGTCAAGTGGAAGGAGCTGGCACTGGGGTGCCCCGGCCCAGAGATGAGAACAGTATTCCATGTGGGGCCGAACTTGCGCTTTGTAAAGTTGCAAGCGATGTGCCGGCATGAAATACTGTCTCGCTCTGCTGAGCACGCCAAGCTTTTTAGAGGCCAATTTGGCCTTCCCTTCCAAGTGACCACGAAACTGCACACTATTCGATATGTCGACGCCAAGGATTCCGATACTGGCTGAGGCAGTAAAGGGAGTGCCTTGAAACTGAGGAGATACGACAAAGGGGTTCTTTTTAGCGGTAAACGCGCAAACTTGTGTCTTCTGGGGATTGAACTGGACTAGATTTAGTCGGCCCCAATCCGAGACTTTGTTAAGCAAAGACTCGACTTCAGACACAAGTTTGTCCAGGTACTCGGCGACGTTTTCCCGAGAAATATTGGCACGGCCGGTATATAAGGCATCACCAGTGCTGTCGTCCGCATAGCAATGAATGCTGTCAGTCAGCAACATATCATTGATATGCAGGAGAAACAGCGTTGGTGATAGCACGCAGCCTTGTGGAACACCAGCGTTGATAGGCTTGAAATCAGAGCATTCACCGTCTACTACGACCTTGATGCTCCGATCAGCAAGGAAACTGGTGATCCATTTGCACAATTTCTCGGGAAGCCCATAGGAAGGAAGCTTCGAAAGAAGCGCTTTGTGCCAGACCCGATCAAAGGCCTTCGCTACGTCCAAACTAACGGCTAATGCCTCCCCCTTGGACTCTACTGCCTTCGCCCATCTATGAGTTAAGTAGACTAGAAGATCACCAGCTGATCGACCCCGACGAAAACCGTACTGGCGGTCACTAATCAGCTGGTGATCCTCAAGGTACCTCATGAGCTGGCAGTTTATAATGGCTTCCATTATTTTGGAGAACAAGGAGGTGATGGCGATAGGCCTGTAGTTGGACGGGTCTGAGCGGTCGCCTTTTTTAGGGATCGGGTGCACCAAAGCTGTCTTCCATGAGTTCGGGACTACGCCTTGGGAGTAGGAGTACCGGAAAAGACGCGTTAAAACCGGTGCCAACTCAGGAGCACACGTCTTCAGCACAATGGGAGGGACAAAGTCGGTACCAACACTGCGTTATGTATTGCAAGGCGTGCACTCTTCACTACGCCTTGCCTTTTGACTAACGCAGTCAGGGCACCATTGACTTTGTTCCCGGCAGCGACACGCCTGTCCACATCTAAATCACATCTTCCATCCCGGCCAAAAGCACTCCCCAAGTATACAATTTCATTTACCTTTTCTAGACATTCCTGATTTACCCATATTTCACACTTCGTTCTCTCTTCGTCCCTTTCAAATACCAGAACCTTAGTTTTATTAGCATTCAAACGGAGACCTTTAATTTCACATTCCTCTTTCATACACGTGACTAATGCTTGCAGTTCTGCCTCTGATGGTGCAATAAGCACTGCATCATCTGCATACAGCAGACAATTTACTTTTATGTCACCCAATTTCACACCCAAACAGCTATCTTTCAGCTTCTGTAAACAGCTGTCGAGATACAGTATGAACAGCCAGGAAGACATGACACAACCCTGTTTCACGCCCGTTTGGACGCTAAACATGGGTGACAGGTCATGCCCTACCCGCACACAGGCTTTACAGTTACAGTAAAGTGACTGCACAGCCCTTAGCAATCGACCATCCACACCGTACCCCGGCAACAGTTCCCACATTTTCTTCCTTACAACCTTATCAAATGCTTTCTCAAGATCCACAAAAGCACAGAAAATCTTCTGGTTAGCAGCCAGAAGCTTTTCCGTGATCATGCGTAGAGAAAACATTTGATCCGTGCATCCTCTTCCAGGTCTAAATCCGCATTGTGCCTCCCATAGAAATCTTTCCGATTTCTCTTGCATCCTACGTGTCAAAACCTTCGAGTAAACTTTACTTGCTAAACAGGTCAAGCTGATCGCCCGATAGCACCCGCAGTCAAAATGTGAACCTTTACCTTTATATAAAGGCACAATGACTGCGGATCGCCAATCATCCGGGACATCCCCCGTCCGCCAGCACAAATTGCACAGCAGAGCAGATAAAAGCAGTCCCAGACGCGAGGCCCACCATACTTGACCATTTCAGCAGTAACTCTGTCTAGTCCCGCAGCCTTACCACATTTCAAACTTCGAATCGCACGTTCAATCTCTTTCATACTGATGACCTCAGTGTCATCGAGGTCCAGGTCTGGCGTACCAGTCACGGCGTCATCCCCGGATCCCTCACTAAGATCATCACACGCATACATTTCTCTATAAAATTCGCTCCATCGCTGCATGACGTCCGATTTTTCTGTGAAGACGTCATTAGTTCTCGAAAGCACTTTGTTCATCCTTAAGGCCGTCGCATCACTTCGGGTCCTTCCAACCTCTTTCCAGAAGAGTTTGGAGTTCTCCTTAAAGTTGTGCGACAACCTTTCGTCCGCTTCCATTCTACACCTTTCACGCATTTCCTCAATCAATGCTTTCGTGTGAACTTTCTGCAGCTTATATCTTTCTTTCATCTTCTCTCTCATATCCTTATCATTACTAGAGACCAAGTAGTCTAACCATGCTTTCTTCTTCTTCTCTACAGCTTCTTTCACTTCATCATTCCACCATGCATCTCTTCTTTTACTACTGCCTCTTTTTATTGTTCCACACACTTCTTCCGCTGCACTTACCATTCCATCCCTAAGGTTCTGCCATGTTCTTTCCACACATTCATTTCTGCCATCGATGGTGTCAAGCTTTTCGGCTACCCTCGCATGATATTTGTTCCTAGTATCCGCTTCCTGAAGCTTCCAGCTTCGGATGCGACAGACCGACTGTGGTTCTGTTACCGCCGTCCGGTAGCGCCAACCCGCAAACAGACACCTAAATCTAGTAATCACTAGATAGTGATCCGTTCCCAGGTCAGCACCCCTGAACACTCGCGTATCCATCACCTGTTTTCGCAGTCGGTCATCCACCAGAAACAAATCGATCATACTTCTCTCATTCTTTCTTTCTCTAGTATACATATGGATTTTCTTGTGATTAAACATAGTGTTTGTCACAAGAAGACCCTTTTCCTTGCATACCGCCAGTATAAGCTTGCCAGCATCATTAACCCTTTTATCGCCAAACTTTCCAAGCACCGACTCGTACCCTGGTCGAGCGGTACCAACCCATCCATTCAAATCACCACACACAACAATTCTTTCGTTTCCCCTAGCCAAATCTAGAACTTCTCTTACATTCTCCCAAAACTCCTCCAGCTCAGCCCTGGACGACGAAGCTACCGGGGCATAAACAGCCAAAAGGAATAACTTCGTCAGTCCCAATTTAAAGCGAACCCAGAGAAGTCTTGAGTTCACAACCTTATATTCAGTCATAACATCGACCAACCGAGACGACAGCAGCACCCCCACTCCCTGGCGGGCGCTCTCGCTCTCCGGGACTCCGGACCATAGAGCTAACGCCCCGCCAGGGAGCTCTTCAGTACCACTGCCCTTCCGTTTGGTCTCCGACATACACACGACATCTAATTCTCTTTCTTTCATTATTTCAATCAACTCATTCATCTTATCTTTCATGCCTCCTCTAACATTCCACGTGCCAACTCTGCACTCTGTCCTCCACCTTCCGCCGTGTCGGGCTGTGCATGACGGGTGGCGGTCCCCATCGCCGCTTTGCGCGCTGCATTCCACACCAACGGGGACTAGTTGGTGTGCGTCGCCTTGGGGGGACGCCCTAACCCTCGTTGGCATGGGTGCGCAGCTGAGTAGAATTGCAGCCCTGAAAAGGGCTGGCAGGGGACGCGACGAGCACGCTTCTACAATGACCCCCATATGAATATGGTCATTAATGAACTCATCAGCAAAATAAATGCCAATCACTTCTACACAGTAGGTTATGCTGATGACCTGACAATACTGGTCTCTGGAAAGACAGCAAGCATAGTGTGCGACCTGACTCAAGCGGCTCTCCGTATAGTGGAGAGATGGTGCAGGGAATACGACTTAACCGTTAATCCAAATAAAACGGTTCAAGTAATGTTCACACAAAAACGAATGCTAAATAACTATCATGTCCCAAGTCTTTTCAGCACAAAACTCCAGTTATCCTCTGAGGTAAAATATTTAGATCGTACCTAGGGCAGCAAACTAAAGGCCCGCCACATACATACGGAATTCCGTTTCGGGATTCCGAACGGGTCGGCCACACACATACGGAATCCCGTTTTGCCCGCAAAATTTCGTACGGAAAACTACCGTACGTGTGTGACCGGTCATAGATTTTGTATGAACTTGCTGCGTTCGCTATCTCGAATCGGAATATCGAAACGGAATTCCGTATGTATGTGGCGAGCCTATCTGGAATAAACACATAGATAAGAAAATCAACAAAGCTAATATAACTTTCTGGCAATGCAGAAACATGATTGGCAAAAGATGGGGACTGACGCCAAAATTATACTGTGGCTGAACAAAACTGTAATTCGGCCCATGATCACATACGGCGCTCTGATATGGTGGACCAAGACAAATGAAGCCACCACTGTAAAGAAGCTGCAGCGCTACCAGAGACTGGCATGCATGGCTGCCACAGGCTGCATAAAGACTACGCCAACAGCAGCCTTAGAAGCGATGCTAGAGCTAATCCCGCTTCATCTATATACAACAAGAAGCGACTTTAGCTGCCATTAGACTCAAGACCCTAAATTTTTGGAGTAAGAATAGAGTCCCTCATACAGGCATAATTAATAGAATTCACTCAAAAATTCCTATCTTACAAGTCAAGTACGATAAGATTCCTAAACAATTTATATTCGATAAGAAGTATAAGTTACAATTAAATGAAACCAGACAGCCGGAAGGATTAAGCCCAAAAGAGCTTAGAGTTTTCACCGATGGTTCTAAAACAAATGAAGGTATAGGTTCTGGAACTTTCTATGAAGACCTCAATATCCACATATGCACACCGCTGGGTACCTATAACACAGTCTTTCAGGCGGAATGTATGGGTATTATTCAAGCGGCCATACGGCAATAGATGCTAGGAAGGTTAATGATTTCCCCATCAGAATACTGACCGACAGTAGGGCGGTACTACAAGCTCTGAGTTGCAATATGGTGAACTCGGGACTAATATATGAATGCCATCAACGATTAAATGAGGTATGTAAAAACAACAAATTTAAATATGTGGTAGAGCCACGCGGCAGCTTTTGCTGTCACACGGATGGGCCGGCTGTAACCGGGGTGGTACCACGACCTCACAGAATACCAGCGTGAAGTAGAGGTTTACCTCTGCGTTTCGCTTGGTGAGTGCAGGTGGCCGGAGGCCCTTTTTACTGGAAATGAGGCATTCAATCTTAGTCCTCACGGGTGACAACGCATCTACATTTTGAATTGTAATAAAGGATAGATGTAGATGTCTATGGGCCGCAGCAACCACTTACCATCATGTGGACTGTGTGCTCGTTTGTCACCCTTATCCTATAAAAAAAAACAGTGGATCCAGAGGCAACGATGCAGCAGACGAACTGGCCAGAAGAGGATCGGCTCTGGCCACTATAGGGCCGGAACCAATTATACCAATCCCCTTTGGTAATGTTCGTTCACTGGTACGTAGACACTTTACTAATCTACACGCTGTTCTAATGAGAACCAAAAACAACAAAGAACCAAAGTTCTAATGAGACTGAACAAGCTGCAGATCAGGATAGTAACAAGTGCTATCACAGGACACGGCACTTTAACAAGCATTTACCTATTTACTATAGGTGTTACAGATAGTCCCCTGTGCAGGGCATGTATAGGGGAAGAAGAAACGACGGCCCACGTGATATTGAAATGTCCGGAGGTCGCTACGCACAGGGCAAAACATCTCGGCACGCCGAGATCACTCCCCGAAGTTGCATGAAACATCAAAGGACTGTTGAGCTTCTTCAGGGAGATCTCATGGCTCGAATAAGCATATTATTCCTGCCCACACGCAAAATACGCGCATAAACGTGGAGTTGCGGAAATCAGCCCGTCGTAAACTAAACTAAACTAATTTTAAAATAATAGTAATATAAAATCTCGAACCTTTTGGCAGCCCGTGTCAGAAATTAAAATGGGAATAAAGCCAATAGCTTAAGAGCCAGTGAGCGGCAAATTTACGGTATTTCAATAAGCTTCACTTTTTTTTCAGTTAATCCCCTATACCTGAGGTACATGAAACGGGGACTCTTTAGTTTGACCGGCGGTCGATATAGACAGCTCAGGTGTTAAAGGTGTAAAAAAATGACCCAAAAAAACGTGATAGCAATACGTCTGCCGCTTTGACATCTTGAAATATTTAATGAAAGTTACCGAAAAATAACATTGGCAGACACCTATGACAGTTTCAAGGTCATGGCAGACAGGTTGAAAAGTACAATTTTTTATTAATAATTTACATTATTTCAATAAAGCTGCAATTTTTATATATTGTTGATAATATTATTTGACATGTATAATTTTCACGGCAGACATATTGTGGTTGTATCACCCAGGCAGACAACAAACTTCTGGGGCGCCCATAAGCGCTACTATAATAGCGCTCGCTCCAATCCAGTCTTTTTCTTTCTAGTTTTGTACGCTCCGATACGGATATCATAATAATCATGCTTGGTAACATGTTACATTTAAAAAATAGCTCTTCTCGGGTATGGATTCTCACGGGAACAGGAAATAATGAACGATTCATAAATATTTCAAAAATTTATGAGCAACGTGGTGATTTATTGAGTGAAAGTTTGCTTGGTTTCTATGCATTTACGGGCTGTGATTACAATCCAGATTTTTTTAATAAGGGAAAATCGACCCTTTACCTTACTACAGAAAACTCTGGCATACCAAGAACGCTTCGCAGCTTTTGGTGACAGTAATTTAGCTGAAAACCAAAAACAACAGCTTTTTAATGTTGTCCAAGAGTTTACTATAATAGCGCTCGCTCTAATACAGTCGTTAGATCAATTTAAAAATCATTATATTAATTGAAAGTAAATACGATCGTTTCATATTGATTGCAATTAATAATTATTACGGGTTAGAAAATAAATAAATGTCGAATAAGCACACAATAGTAATATTTATTTGTTTATGTTTTAATGTTATGATGTCGTAATAATATTAATTTATCATGAAAATGTTTATTACGCATTTTATTAAAAACTCAATAATTTTAAGAATATTCAAATCTTATTATACTTGGCTATCGGAGTTGTAGCCTTCAGATTCATCGTCAGATGCATCAATTCCATCGAAATCTACATTCTCAGCATCAGACGTTATAATTTTTGCAAATAATAAGTTTCATTTTGTAAATCAAGCCAATAATATAAAAATAAATAATTTAAAAATATAAATTCTTATAAAAGAAAATTACCTGGTAGTTCTGTGACTAATTCGTTCTCAAAACTAAGCTACTGATCTCCGTCAAACCATTTAAATATATACGTATCATTTTCTTCAATCCCGCCGCGCTCCAGTGGATCTAATAATACTGGATAGTTTTAGTGAGCATTTTTCCAAATGCTATATATTAAATTTATATATATATAAAAAATACGTGTCACGTTGTTTGTCCGCGATGGACTTCTAAACTACTGAACTGATTTGAATTAAATTTTGCACACTGTGTGTATTTTGGTCCAACTTGAGAGATAGGATAGTATTTATCCCGCTAAATGACCCTCAAAAGTTTTTATAACGAATTTAAGGATTTTTATAGGAAGGGTCATCGGAAAGGGCAGAACAACGTCTGCCTGGCGAGCTAGTATATATATATATATTTACTATATATATATATATATATATATATATTTATATATAGTAAATATAATGCGCACGTATAAATTGCTGATACAGCTCACGTTTACACGGTGGTAAAGAGCTTCCATCAAAACAGTGTAATTTCTTACAAAATTTTTCATTACGATCTTTTGATCTATAATTATTTATAAAAAGATGGAACCTGCCATCATCTACATATACTGATTTCCTTGCATTTTATATTTGACAGGTAAACTTTCGGACAACATTAGAAAGCTGTTGTTTTTGGTTCTCAGCTAATACTGTCACCAAAAGCGAAACGTTCTTGGTATGCCTGAGTTTTCTGTAGTAAGGTAAAGGGTCGTTTGTTCCCCTTATTTAAAAAAAGCTGGATTATAATCACAGCCCGTAAATGCATAGAGACCAAGCAAACTTTTATTCAATAAATCACCACGTTGCTCATAGATTTTTGAAATATTTATGAATCGTTCATTATTTCCTGTTCCCGTGAGAATCCATACCCGAGAAGAGCTATTTTTTAAATGTAACATGTTACCAAGGATGATTATTATGACATCCGTATCGGAGCGTACAAAACTAGAAAGAAAAAGACTGGATTAGAGCGAGCGATATTATAGTACGCGCTTATGGAGGCCCCAGAAGTTTGTTGGCTGCCTGGGTGATCCAACCACAATATGTGTCTGCCGTGAAAATTATACATGTCAAATAATATTGTCAACAATATATAAAAAGTGCAGCTTTATTGAAATAACGTAAATTATTAATAAAAAATTGTACTTTTCAACCTGTCTGCCATGACCTTGAAACTGTCATAGGTGTCTGCCAATGTTATTTTTCGGTAACTTTCATTAAATATTTCAAGATGTCAAAGCGGCAGACGTATTGCTATCACGTTGTTTGGGTCATTTTTTTACACCTTTAACACCTGAGCGTGTCTATATCGACCGCCGGTCAAACTAAAGAGTCCCCGTTTCATGTACCTCAGATATAGGGGATCAACTGAAAAAAAAGTGAAGCTTATTGAAATACCGTAAGTCTGCCGCTCACTGGCTCTTAAGCTACAATTAAAACAATAAAATATTAATAATTATACAATGAAATATTTTGTCATATCAATTTATAATGCAATGTCAATAAAAACTAATAACAATCCTAATATGTCCAAAATTAAAATTACATCTTAAATATAAAGTATAAATTGTACATAGTCAACGAAATTAAATTGTCGAATTATTAATTGTCAAATCATCAATAATTTTATAAAAAAGTGTCAGCAGATTTGTTATACTGTCTGCAAATAGGTCAATTTCATCGTGCTGAGTGAGTATGTCCCCTATAAATATTAATGCTCTATTTGTTGGTGCAAAAGCAGCACCTTTGGTACGCGTAACTGATCTATCTAGAAGACGCGGCCTATGGCGCGGAGCCACCGTTCCTCCATTATCTCTCTGCAGGTACCTGGACACCAACAAACCGTTACTCTCCATAACCGATTGGCAATTCAACTTGTGGTGAATTATAGAAAGATAGTGTCTAATAGTAACATCACCCTCCTAAACATTAGGGTTTCAAAATCAACCATACCCAAGACGAATAAAGAAAGATACAAATAAGGGTAGTACCCATGATTTTTCTTAGAAAGCCAACGAGCAAAGTTTCGTTGTATCCTCTCTAACAAGAGAGTATACTTTTTCTCGTTAGGATTCCAGACCACAGATGCATACTCTAGTTTACTACGAACATACGCATTGTACAAAGTTTTAGCCACTCTTATATCATCAAAGTCAGCAGCAGTCCTCATCACAAAACCCAAAGTCTTACTAGCTAACTTGCAAATGGATGTCATATGATTGTAAAAACTAAATTTAGTATCTAATATTAAACCTAAGTCATATATGTCATATACTCTTACCAAAGGCGCGTCGTATAAGTTATAATTAATAATGACAGGATTCTGTTTTAATGCAAAAGTGATAACCTTGCATTTAGTCACATTAAAAGAAAGATGGTTCAGTTCAGTTCGATACCGCATCTATGTCCTGTTAAAGAGCCTGTGCATCAACAACACTACCAATCGCCAAACTTAATTTTAGATCATCTGCGAATAACAGACACTTCGCAGATTTTACTTTGGTAGGCAAGTCATTTATAAAAATTAAAAATAGCGTAGGACCAAGAGTACTACCCTGACTCACCCCAGATCTAGTGAAATAATCAGTGGATTTGAAACCACTTACTCTAACAAATTGACGACGATTATCCAAATAGCTAGTAAAGAGTTGAAGAAGTTTCGGAGTAAAACCCAACTTAGCTAACTTATGTAACAGTATGTCATTACTCACCAGGTCAAAAGCCTTCCTGAAATCGAAATAGGCGGCGTCTACCTGTCTCCTAGAATCCATCTCAGCACAGACATAGTCCACGTGCGCTATCAAGTTAGTAGTCGTTGAACGATTCTTTCGAAACCCATGTTGACTCTCATGCAAAATGTTATCTACCTGATTCCTGAAGCCAAAATACAACATGGTTTCAAATATCTTCGCCAGAACCGAAAGCACCGCAATAGGTCTAAAAGCAGAAACATCTTTCCCATGAAATGAAATGAATGAATGAAATATTTATTTGCATTTGGTTAAGGTACATTGAAGATGGTTACAGTAATTAAACATCCGCTTAATCAGCCATTATTAATAGCATGCAAATCTTAAAACTATAAAATATCGAGATAATAATATTTAAGAGTATTGATTATAACAAAATGTCAACAGGTAGTTAATAAATAGAAAATAATTAACAAACATTTCACAGTTGGTCCCTTAACTTTGTCAAGTTCCTATTACCTATCGTACTCGTAGTTCAAATATTCCTGTACAGTGTAAAAATACTTTTTACTGAGAAAGTTGTATAAATCTCTTTTAAATTGAATGAAAGGTAGGTCTCGAATTACTTGTGGTATCTTGTTATATATTGTCATACACATCCAGTAGCAATTTTTATGTAATCTCGCACTCTTAGGAATTATAGCGGAAACCAACCTATTCCTATTTTTGGTGCTTCGTTTGTAGACGTCCTTGGCTTGTGTAAAATAATTTATATTGTTCTTTACGAATTTTACCGCTTCAAAAATATATAGACTAGGAAGTGTCAGAATGTTCAAAGATTTAAACAAAGGCTGACATGGTTCGTCAGGTGCAGTACCACATATTGCTCTAACACACTTTTTTTGTGCAATGAACGCCTTTTTTTGTCTGTGCTGTTACCCCGTATGATCAGTCCGTATCTCAGAACTGATTCAACGTAAGCAAAGTACGCAATAAGAGCTGTACTCCTTCCTGCTATTTTTGTTAATTTATAAATTGCAAATGAGAAACGATTGATTTTGTTGCACACTTTTTTAACTTGTTGTTTCCAATCTAATTTTTGATCAATTTCTATACCCAAGAATTTCGTTGTTGTTGTATTTTTAAGTATTTATCCTTCATAATTTATATTTAATGTCAGATTTTGTATATTATTAAAGTTAATTAAATTCTTTTTGTCAATGTTGATAATTAAATTATTATTTCTAAGCCAATTAATTATTTGAATTATAGTTTCATTAATGTCATTTTTGTGGTCATTTAATGTCAATTTGTTATCAGTTGTCACTATTACAGATATATCATCAGCGAATAGGATACATCGATGCTTGGTCACATTTGGGAGATTATTAATATAAATCAGGAACAGAAGAGGTCCTAGTACACTTCCTTGAGGGACGCCAACACGTTCTACCTTTGGAACAGGTGTCACTCTAGATAGTTTCCATTGTTCTGGATATTTAGCATGTATAAGGGACAGATTAAAAATAAACAAGAGCGGTGAACGAAGAGCTGGCGCACAATCTTTGACCAGAAAAGCAGGAATGTGATCAGGGCCACCAGCAGATCGTGGCTTTAGGCGTCTTATTGCCAATCTAAAAGCACTTTCGTCTACTTGCCTGAGATGGGCATCACGTTAATTTGTGAGTTAGCCGCATTTTCGGCATCTATATAATTTAATAGGGGCTTTTCATTATGGAATACTGAGCCAAAATATTCAGCAAAGGCATTAGCCGCATCTTGACCTGTTATTTCTGCACCTTTATAACTATACGTTTCAGTATGTCGTCTTTCTTTCTTTTTATCACTAACATATTTCCAAAAAAATTACCGGATCGTCAATTATGCTTTTCTGTATCAACTTAAGGTGCTGCTCATATGCGTTGTCAATTAAGGTTTTAACCCTCCATCGATATAAGCTAAACAGTTATTTGTTAAATAATTTACCTTCTTGCTTAAATCTCTTAAGATGAAAATATTTTTTTTTTATATTTTTTATGATCTCAGGCGTGAACCATTTGGGATAGACATACTCACGATGATTTGGAAAAAGCTTTTTATTTGGTACATATAAATTAATAATTTCTTTCAATTTGTCGTAAAAAAAATATACGGCCGAATTTACGTCTGTAAAAGTCATTAGCTCGGACCAATCTAATTCAGCTAACGCAGTATATAGACCTTGAAAATCTGCCTTACGCCAATTCCAATCGGGGATCGCATCCGAACTCTTATCAGGTGGAGACCGCAGCCCAGGCAAGAACTCCCCGTATGAGAGATTGATTTTGACGTCCAATGAAGGGTGATACTCATCTATTGGCACGTGTGGATCCAGGCAACACTTTCAGTTGGTTACGGTCATAGTCACTCAACACGAGATCTAACAAGCCACCGCGAGTATTAAGTACCTTATTATGTTGCTGTAGATTATAGAAGTCACAAAAAATATTAAATTGAGTTTTAACATTATTGCTTCAAGAATTAAGATTAAAATCACTTAATACTAATACATTCAATTTGAATAAGTACACAAAGCATTTTCTATGCAGGTCAGAACATCAATATACTGATCGTCGCAATAATTTGGTACACCACACAACATAAAAACTTTACATTTTTGCAGCTCACAAATGCGAATATTAGTTCCTTATCAGGTGTCATACCGTCAATATCCGAAATCACCTGAACCTCGCAGCTATCACGCACAGCCAACAATACTGCTCCCAACCAACGTCACCTAACCTATCTTTTCGAACCACAATATAGCTTGAGGGAAATAGTTCACCATCAAACACAGAGCTAGTCAAAAACGTCTCGGTCAAGGCGATAATGTCAAGATTAGCTTGAGTCAGATTATTATAAAAAGTCCTTATTTTAGAGCGCAAACCACGAACATTTTGATAACACAGAGTTATTTTCATAAACCGTTGCCGCCTATTGCTGTGTATTATTTTCTTTGGTACGAAAGTTCTGGCGCCAAGGTTTAACACAAATATCCTCTGCCCAATGCGCCGGTGATATGATACTTTCAGCTTGCTTGGCCGGAACTCCTAGCTTAAACGACGAGTATGTTTCACGTGATTTCAACGCTTCCACAGTGCAAACGTCATTTCCACATATAGAAGTAAGATGAGCCTGCACCGGTTCGACAGAATTGTACCCTCTTGTACATAATACAAGTGCAGGTACCTCCACCTCTCTGCAGCGCGCAAAGATGTAGCATCTGACGCCGCAGTACCTCGAAGCACTCCAGGTAACGAAGCTCTCTTTTTTTTTGTCTTCACACTCAACAATCACTTCCACCGATTCCCCTGCCTGCTCCACATTCAAGGCAGTGTTATTCACGGAGGCATTAGTTGATTGATCGACCCCCGAGCTCAGAGGAGTGATAACTGACGGACGGATGGTTGGTAATGATGCAGTTGTACTAGTTTCCTCCAGCTGTTTTTAGATTGAGACGATTTAGTCATCATTTCAATTTTATTCTCTAATTCAGTAATTCTACCTGTTAACCCTTTCGCTGTCCCGTGCACTACATATAGGTCATTGTTATTATCTTGCTATTGTGTCTGGAAACCGGACAGTGAACGTGTTAACCTAGTCATCATATTAAAAAGTTCAGTTTTGAACGTGATAAATTGTTCATTAATCAAATTACTAATTTTTGTAGTCAATTTTTTTTTCAAAACTCTTCTGCATTTCTTTTAATTCATGCACAACAGAAACTCGGGTTATCTCCAACAAACTACTAGAGTACTCGTTTTGTCTGGAAGTTTGTGGTGCATAACGAGCCCCAGTACGAATAGTTACATTGTCCTATTCGTACTGGGCTATTAATAGATATATCGGGGCAATCACTAGCAATACTCATATCATGTTGATGAATTGGTGTGTGTGAGTTATCACCTTTGGGTACTTTACAACGGCATTCGACGCAATTCCAAGAAGTTTTCAAATCAGAAGAGAGCGTAGCGTACATCTGTGCAGTTAAATTTGCACATAACAAGTCAAAATACTGTTTACATTTCACGCATCTCATAAACGGGTTACCTTCGATAATTACATCGCGACATCCCGCGCAATTAACTCTTCTAGGTGACATTGTAATACAGGCGACAGTCACTCGCTACGTACATGCCGGTCGTAGGCACGATGACTCACTCCAGCAGGCGGCTCAAGCTCGTCGTAGGAACACAACAGTTATTTAAAATTTTTTAAATATTTTCACTTATTACTTGAGAACTATATTACAGATTTTGATTGTGAATATACCACTAGTGAGCTTGTCTTACAAGCTAAAAGGGTAATATAATTTTAACAACAAACGTCAACTTTAAACCACTAATTAAGATTGATTATTAAGGAGCACAATAAAAGAGATGTTAACCGGTAGGCGTTCGAATTGGTATCACCATCTCAATCTCATCCTATTACGTCATGTTAAACACGACGATATGTCGATATTTATTGAGTTTAAAAATACGACAAATATCGATATATTTTTTCACTTGCCCATCCCTACACTCTTGTCTTTAAGGTAGTTTTCATTAAACATCGATTGTTGAAGTATTCGATAGTAATCAATAGTTTTTTATAAGACCATCGATATATCGATAGACTATCGATTGTCTTAGATCAAGTATCACAAATAAAAATAACAATAAGTAATTATTGTACTTTTTTGTTGGTCGTCTTTGAGAAATATACAATTTGTCACTGGCTAGTGTAGAAATGCGAAGGAAAGTCACAATAAACTTTGTCTTAAACAACTGATTTCTATTAAAATAATTTTCAAAAGAACTTCTAGATATTTTTGGTCACACCTCATATTTAACTTCATGTTTAGATGGTGATCCCTCTTCCGATTTTAATCTATTTTATTGGTATGCTTTCTTTTCAAGTGATCTCTTAGATTGATCGTATTTCCTGATTATAAAAGTTACACTTTACAAACGGACTATTACTGTCCACTATTTAGAAATACTCCACATTAATGATTGATTTTTAGGATAAATTTTCGATTAATTTTGAATTTAAATACGAAACAAATCAGTAAACTATAAAACGCAAGATCAACCGCTCGGTCTGGTACTCACACAAATAACGACTTACGTCAGCGTCACACATATTAATTAGCTATTCACACACAATTTATTTACAGGGATTTCTCTGATCTTACACTAAAGGGAGACATCTACTATAGACAAAAATTACGATAAGTATGGCAATCGATAGTTTAACCAGACTATCGATAGAAGCGATAGTGCAAACACTATCGATTAATCGATAGTCTATCGATGTTTAAGGAACACTACTTTAAGGTAGTGTCCGACCGAAACAGGATTTTCAACCGAAACCGAAACCGAACCTTCGGTCTGGGTGTCAGTTTCGGCGGAAACCGAAACTTATTTAGACATTTTTTTTTAATTGTATACTGAAATCTGGTATATTTTTTATATATATACAGATAGGTAAAGCATGTTAATGAAAATCGGTTATTGTAATAGTCATGTTGCTATATATTTATTTATTTTAAAGTAAAAATCAACAATTTAACGTTAAGAACATTGAGGTAATATGTTATTACGTAGTAACATATTACCTCAATGGTTAAGAAATACTTTTTTAAGTCATTTTTGTAGAAAAATCAGCACTTACACCCATAAAAAGTTACTCGCTAATTGAGAACATATTTCATTGTGTTCACAATATTGTTAATATTATTCAATGAGAGCATTAACTTAATATATCTCACTCACACACTTACACACAATAGACACACAACTTAACAAAATCCCAGAAAATATACAAAACCTGATCAAAGTTAAAAACTTTAATAAACTAAGTTTGTATAAAAAGGGTAATTATAATATTTAGTAACTAGCTGTTCCCCGCGACTTCACCCGCGTGTTATTTGGGGTTTTAATTTATTGAACCCTAATTCTTTTTCGAAAATAAAAGTAGCATAAATTACTCCTTGTGACATCAGCTATCTGCCAGTGAAAATCCCGTCAAAATCGGTCCAGCCGTTTTGGTGATTAGCCGGAATAAGAAGACAGACAGACAGACAGACAAAAACTTTAAAAATTGTATTTTTGTTATTAGTACCGTATATACTTTCATATGTATTTAGTATAAAGCTGTAATTTTGATATTACAAACAGAAATTTCAATTTTATTTATTTGTATACATTTATGGATGATAATAACCCCTGCGAATAAGGTGATCACTACCAAGCTGTTTCTTATTTGTTTTGTGTTGTTAATTGTGTAACATAAATGATGATGAGGCCCCCTAAAATGCGATGTCCCCAGACTTTACCACAGATGACTAATTAATTTGATCACTTTTACGCTCGAAAAAGAAAGTCACTAATTCAAGTGCGTTTGTTTGGGGCCTCGCAAGAAGCACTTCTTAAATGCGACTGCGAGGCCGTTGTAACTACCTTCAAAGACCGCGATTGTTGCATGTCATGTGTGACGGAATACGAGACTTGTCAGGAATTAATAGATATGAGTAGGTAACGTATGTCGTGTCAAGGCATATTTGGTAGGATAGATCTATTGGGTAAATCCTTAGAAAGAAAAAAGGGAGCGCGCACATGCAACTTCGCAGTCGCACAGGACGAACGCTGACAGTGTACTAAGTAAAGTCACGCCCACTGTGATGACGTCAGAACCTAGTTAAAATCACAGTGCACAGTTGCTTATGCCATCTCTTTGTATTAGCTCCGTGATGATAATACACGATACCTTAGTCTGTACTCACGTGACGAAATGGAGCCGCGCCACCACCACACTGTGGAAAACAGTATATAGTAATAAACGATTACCTACATTTAATTGAAAGGGGTAAAATAAAATAAACAGCTTTTTAGATCTTTAATGTGTAATATTGCATTGCTTATAATTCGTGAATAATACATTCAGACAACCAAAAAGAACTCATAATTATGTTAAATAACAGCATACTTTGGTTACAAATTGAGATAGAATTAAATTTACATAAAACATTTTTACGATAAAAAAATATAAAGTAAATTTTGCGTATGGTTTACGGGACGGATGTTAAAATGGCCGATCCAAAGAAGATAGAAAAACTGATGTTTATTAAAAAAAATGAAAATAATTTATAAACAAGCATAGTAATATCCGATAGTTTGTATGTAAACTATACGTAAACCTTTTGAATTTAATAATAAGGCCTATATTCGCAGTTCGCACCAATAAAGCGGAAACTGCCATATGCAAATTCATTTAAAATAATCATATCTGTTATAATATTATATCGAAAACTCATTTCATATTCTATAGAAACCATTAACAAAGATTTTATAGTAATTTAATTCGAAAGACAATTACAATGTGAACGGATTTAGAACTTGATACGTGTTAGATTGTATGCCGATGCATTTACTAAAGTAATATCCATTTAATTAGATTAAAAATAAATACTACACATAATATTATGCATAATTGAAACCCAAGGCCACATTAAATATTTGAAAATTTAATAGACTTACTTTGTATAAATTAGTCAAACTTATATAACAAATTAAAAAGACTGTCTGTCTGGTCTGTTGGTTTATTCTTAGGTTGTCTTCGAAACATCCACCAAACTCAAATTCCATAATTTTTTTAGCTGGTTACACAGATATTTGCAGAACTTTGTGACTATTTTGCTGTAAAGTAGTACTTATTCTAAAATAATATGATAGACAAACAAATAAGAATAGATTAATAACTAAATTACCAATGAACATTGAGTTATATGTACTACGTACTAGAGACGCCATTCCGAACATTGACTATGTTCAACTGAACTGTAGTGCAATCTATACAAACTAAATATTGCGTAAATTGAAGATTTGTGAATTCCATAAAATAATTATTATTACATTTTATTTAGAAATATGTTTGTTTAGATTAAATTAAGATATTTTAGTTACTTGTAGTTTACTTGCGAAGTCACTTATTGATTTCACGATGTCTGTCCGTCTGTCCGTCCGTCTGTCTCACGATTATCTCGAGAACGGTTGCAAATTTTCAAATTCTGTTTTCAGCAATCGATTACTGATCACCCAGGCATCTGAACCTCCTATTTTGAAACTGATTGCTCAACGGCAACCGTTAGAAACCGCTACAAAGCTGATTGCTTCGCCACTTTGCTATGCTGTTAGCTTGCTAGGTTTATTTTATATCAAATTAAAGTCTTCGCGCATGCGTTGAATACTACTACTGCGCATGCGCGAAGACATAAGTAGGACACAATTTTTGTTTGGGATGGCTTCTCTAGTACGTAGTACATATAACTCAATGCCAATGAATTAATTAAATGCCACAATTACGGATCACATTAGACATTTTCAGTGGGTATTTTCCAAAAGTAGTAATTACCAAATAAATATGATAACAAAATAATAACTAAGTCTAAAGTTATTTGCATTATATTATATTGTAGCTTACATTGTTCTATAAAATTAAATATATTATAATTTGTATTTGGCTTTAGACAGGGGCATAATATATTTATTATGTTTTTTTTTTACATTTGTTATTAAATATCATTTAAAATATTTGATTAATTTGATCACCTTGATCTCTTTTGATATTATTGCACTAAATAAATGGAAAGTCAAATAATAACGCACAGAAATCAAATAACCACAAGCGCGGATATAATTTGAATTAAGCCAAAATTGCTTACTCCGCCGTGATATATCCGTTTACAGTCTTTTAAAGTATCAATTAAAAATTGCATGGTTTTAAATGTGAATAGAAGAAAAAAACGAAACGATATAATTTCTATTTTGTCAGTTAGTTGGGTAAATAACACTCCACTTAGATTTGTGTGTGTTCCAATTACACACCATCATCTTGTAACACACTCATTCTGTGCGTTGTAATTCATGTGACTTAATAAAAACCATAGTTTTACTTTCATTTCATATTGTTTATAGGTTGCACATTTGATTATAGTCGTATAAGAAAAAAATACTTATCTATGCTCGTAATAAACTATTTCCTAAAATAAAAATAAAACCTGAAATGCTAACATTAATTTTAACAAACACAGACCAAATTAAAAGTAATCAAAAAAATACAATGTCACTGACTCTTGAGTTCAAACTTAAACTGCTTTATATTATACTAGTACACAACTAAAATAACAATGGGATCATCTTTTGAAGACAAATATTTTAAAACTGGCTTCACTCGAAATGTGTCATGTGCAAATAGGAAAGTGTAACAATACATACAGGGTTATTTTTCAGAGTAGCCAAATTTTAAACTTAAGTTCTCAAATACATAAATAATGATATACCCTCATTGCAGTTTTTGAAAATACGAGTAAATAAGGCTTCTACTGTTATTTTAAATTATCCCAAATTGGATGTGATATATGGGCAATAACGTTTTTGCCCACCGACCGACCCTTACGAATGTGTGCGTGCGCAGTAAAATCAGTTAAAATAAACCTAGCAAGCGAACAGCATAGCAAAGTGGCGAAGCAATCAGCTTTGTAGCGGTTTCTAACGGTTGCCGTTGAGCAATCAGTTTCAAAATAGGAGGTTCAGATGCCTGGGTGATCAGTAATCGATTGCTGAAAACAGAATTTGAAAATTCGAAACCGTTCTCGAGATAATCGTGGGACAGACGGACAGACATCGTGAAATCAATAAGTGTCTTCGCAAGCTTCGCCACTTAATAATGCATTACCACGCACTTTGAATTTAAAAACATAAAAATGGCAGAATGTTTGAGTTTTTTTTTTAATGAATTATTCTTCACCATTTGCCCATATTACTTATTCTAAATCGTATTTGCAATTATTACAAAATAACCCTGTATGTTTATTTATTATTTCAGAGAAGAGATGACGGAACGATAATAAAATGTATTATCATTTTATTATACTAAATGTACGGAGTAAAAATGTCAAAAAAATCAAAATTCAATAATTTTTTTGAAAAGATGATGTAGTAGTATTTTATACTTTATAGGAAATGTAGTGTTTCTTCTGTTAAAATCTTATTAGGCGAAAACAATTTTAATAGAATAAGTTAACGTGTACTCAGTGAAGTGTTGCCGAAGACATTTTTTTGCCGACCCTATTAAATAAATTTAATTAGGTTACGATCGGGCACATTCCTATTATAGTATATACTAGGTGTTCATTTCATGAATGCAGTTACCTCCCGCCGCGCTCACTCACAGCGTCGCCCTTATAGTACCGATAGCAACGCTGAAATGTATAGTCTACGTCCGTTGTGTGTGCTCCCATGCGATCTCCAGTTTGTTACTGTTTTTCTTGTTTTTATGTGGTTTTTAAATGGAGTGATGGCAGTGATACAGAAACAAACGATTTCAATAAAATAACTGGTATCTAAGTTATGAATGTGTAAATATCTACTTCCCAGTTTTTGTTCGCTCCTTCGTAAATAATTTATTTAAAATATATAATAAAATTATAAAAAAAAAATTATTACATCGGACACGTTTCTATTAAATGTTATTATTTTACTTTACTAATTAAATAAATAAATATATTATTCAATAACATGCATTTTATCTACTTGCTTGCCCTCCATTTATCTGAACAGGGCAACAAACTAAAAATCGAACTTCATACAATTAAAACACTTACCGTAATAGTTTTGTCTACGGTATCGTCAGCTGTAACGTCATAACGGTCGAGGACGGCAAACTCGAAATGAACGCGTAGTAGTATGGTGTTACAGATATTTTTCATACAATTTGATGTGTATGCAGTGGATCAAAATATAAATTATTAAGATTATTTTATGTACAAATTGAAGGTACATTTATATGTACTGCAAAGCAGCTGCGGTGATCCCAAGTGTCAATTTTGTCAATGTGCACAATTCACATCACTGCATACATCTATAGTTATAGACCGAGTATACGTCAGGTGATTTAAATTGATTTTTTTCAACGATGCCTAGCCTACTATTATTAATTCTAACTAAAGCTTAATGTCATGGTTGCAGAAATGTTGTCGCATATTTATTGCTATATTTCACGTTTTTATGTCTACTAGGAGCTGCGGACGATGCTATATTGTTAACATTTAGAATTTAACAACATTTTCATTTTGCCTTTGGTGGATTTGAGTCTTATTTGATTATTATTTTTAAATTATTATATTCCTAAGTCTCCAATAAGAAGTTCTTAAATTTGATAATATGACACATTCCAAAATATATTATACTTAATAACTCATTATGATAATTTAAAAAAAAAAACATAATAAACAAGAAGTGTCACCTTATTATCACTATATTTTAAGGTGACGAAAATAATATTACACTTGCCAGTTAAATAACGATTTATAATTTAAACTATATGGAGATTCAGAAGGTCGACTAGTTTTTATTCGTTTATTTCACAAAATATAGAATCAAATTAATTTCGAAGAATTTTATTTATATTTTTATACTTGGAAACAACACGTTAAAAAGCATGATTTAAAAAAAATAAACTATTTCAAAAGCAAGCTGTGTAAATTTCAATTATTCAAGATATTTTTTTTAATTTCATTAAAAATTTCAACCAGCATTTGCTACCACTATCAGTCACAGTGTGAAATTAGCCTTACAATATTTTTGTTTCTAATAAAAGGCGGAATATTTAAAGTTCTAAATTTTTCTATTCTATATGCAGTTTTGTCTACAGCGATATTGCGATAATATTATCATTCCTTACATAATTTATACTTGTTGCCAACATGGCGGCAGGGTACATTATAAAAAAATTGCCAATATGTTAAGGTTGAAAGATGATAATATCCTTAACCTAAAAAAATATTACATAACTTAATACAAAAAAAGTATATCATTAAATCTCAATAATATTGGTGGTTTTGGCGTTTTTATAATATTTTATATTTTAAGATTGGGGGGAGGAATTACGTTTATAACATAAGCATTTTACTGATTTAACCATTAATGTACATACTAAATGTATGATTACTACTTTTTATTATAAAGATAAATATTATAAAAGATATTGGCATAGGGCAGATGACACTCATGCTAACATTCTTTTTACGAAGTGTAAAAAATTATTTTTATAGGAATTGCATAAAAAAAACTATTTTTAATAGCAGTAAACAACATCAATTTCTTGATGCCAAATAAACATCTATTCGTATATTTTTTAAAGGAACAAATTTAAATTAAAACGGATAATTGACCAAGTGTGACACTACGTGTAAGGACTCCTATACTGCCTAGGAGTCTGTCTGGGTAGATAGCTCCCTTTTACTTACTTCTGCCGCTAGATGGCAATGCTTGTACTACTGTAATCTGAAGAGTGTAGAGAGTCAGTATAATTGCTGGCTGATGGAACACTAAGTCCTTAGATGTGAGCTTCCTTTATTTGAAGTTGGCGGCAGGTGTCCATGGACTACAGTCACCACTTACCACCAGGTGAACTGTAAATTCGTTTGCCACTTCTATTAAAAAAAAAATAAGTAACAAAGTCTATGATGCATTCATATGTTAATGTTCGTGTCAACTACCCAATACTTAAGCCATGTTGCTTTTTCCAGTTTAGCTTCTACTTGCCACATGTTTGTACTTTGGCATAGGATTCATTTGTCAGCAGTTAATATTATATAAATTTAACTTTGAGCAGAAATATTCACAGCGAATTCATTACGAACTACTTCACATTAACGTAAAGGAAAAAATTCCTTACGTGCCAATGTTTTTCTTTGCAGTTAATAAAATTCGAAATATATCCCCAATTTAGGAAATTGAAAGTAATATATTTAAACTCATAATATATCGTAATTATAGCAGCACACGTAAAATAATGCGGACATAATGTAACACTGAAAACGTGTGAAGCACCCAAGGTCCTACAATTTTACACAAATACAACAAGGTCCGACTATCAGCGCCAATATATATGTGTGCGTGTATATCGCGTATGAAAAACAAAACTGTAGGACCTAAGGCGGTTCACACATTTTCATTGAAATATTACGTCCGTCCATAGCAGCAATAAAAATACTGCAAGAATCGAGAAAAGTAATTATAAATTATTTACTGATAAACTGTTGTATTCGCACAAATATTACCTTAGACTTAACCTAATTGTCATACGAATTTCAATCTTACGTAGTTAATAATATGCGCAATCGTTGCTCGGGTAGAAGTGCACTTGTTCCGAGATATAACTAACAGTTCCACATTTCTAACATACTTTAATTTAATGCAATCACAATTTCAGACCTTATAACACGTCAACGTAAGATACATTTTATATCGTTACACAATCAATCAGCCTCAACAAGCCACAATAAATAAATCCATTATAATATTCTTATTAACTAATTTGTTATTTAGAATCGATTTAAAGCGATTTAGAAAATGCCGTGGGGTTTAACAGTTTACGTTCTTCTTTGTGCTTGCTATAAAATCAAATGTAGCTTAAGCTTTATTCAATTTGTAATTTAGCGAATCTTATTACCTACGACATAAGGTTTATTTTAATTTTTCGAATAAAAGGCGTTTATAACATCTATCTAAAAATCTATTTTACATTTTGAACATATTTTACATTTTCCAACAATTCGGAAACAAATACGGACCTTATTTGTTCTTAACCTTACAGTTCCAATTCACTTAACGCAACTAATCATGATGTGAGTACAAGCCGACCGAAATATTTGCGAACTTTGCTAGAAAGTGCGTTTCTCCCGTTAGAAACGTAGTGATCACACGTATAAATGTAATATATTTTTTTATTATAAGATACGTTTTGTGATAAGACGTTGCGAGTCTAAGGCTGAGATCTATAGACCGTACTTTGACTTTGCTCAGACTTTACTTTTGAGCCAAGACAATGTCGGTATTTATAGAGCAGACTTACGTAAAACTCAGGATATTATTCAAAACCACCGTGTTAATTTTAAATTGTTGTTTTTATGTTACTTTAATTAATTAAAACAATAAATAGGTAGTTTTAGGCCGTCTTCTAGTTTTAAATAGCATTAATCCTTTTTCTATTATCGTAATTTCAAAATTATTTCAAATTTCTTAAAATCTTATTTTTTTTTCTGACTTTGCAGTCATCTCATCCGTTCCTGTTCTCATACGACTGATTTCTATTTCATGTAATAATAAATAATTTATGAAATACAATTGGACTTTTTTCGATTTAAAATATATATATATTTTTTAATTTTATACAGTAAAGTCAAAAACATAATGCGTGGAATGAAGCGTCCATTAATATTTGGACTGTCTGAGCCTTAGAATAAGTTTAGCTTAATCTTAGCCCGATACAACTATAACTTCAGAATCAAAGATTATGCTGAGCATATACTCAGCTAAGTTTGTCGTAAGCTAAGTCTGAGCAAAGTCAAAGTACGATCTATAGATCTGTCTAATTGTATGGCGTTATTTCATCACCACCCCGTCACTTACATCTTTTATTACTTCTAAGTCTAAATTAAGTTCACTGCTGAGCATAGGCCTCTTCAATAGATTGCTTCATAGGGTGTATTTTGTCATAGTTCCACATTTAATAACTTTTGGTTATATCAGGAAAATGCTGTTCAGTCATCCCCTGTTTCAGTTTCCCTTTTTTTCTTACTGACACCCACGGAACGATATGAGGTAGTGGAGAGAGTTTTGGCGGGAACTTGACCGGAGGCGGTTTGCTGCTCCTGTATTATTGTTTAAATAATAGTTTAAAGTGGACTTTGATATGTAAAAGTGATGAGATTTTGTGTATTAAGTGTCTGCGCATGTGAACTATTAGTGGAAACTGTGAAACAAGTGCTCTGATGGTGATGTAATTTTCAAAATAAGGTGTCTGTCTGCTTAGGCGCCTTGAGATACCATCGCCAACTGTCAGCTGTCTGCTGGCTCAAATTGCCGTCAAAATCTCCCAAGGGCTGCACAATGTGACGCATCACCATATTGTGAAGCAGTGTACTATGAAGAATAATTATTATAATATATTGTAACTTCAGGCTCAGAAGGGCTAGATCCCAGAGCCGTAATGTCAGTTATTAAGAAAGAAGAAGAGGTAGTGGATATTCTTACACCGCAACTACACGGTTTAATATTTTATTAACATAATATTATATTGAATATATTATACAACTGAAGGTTAACATTGTGAATATCAATTAGATTTAAACACGTAACTTTGTATGTTTCATAGATTATGACAAACGTTTTAATTATAATATCTCAGTATATATAACCTTTACTGGATACCTATATTCTTTAGAAATTTAACATTCCTAAGTATGTGATTGGAAATCGGATGGATACAAGTGGCTCAGGACCGTACATTACGGCAATCTATGGGGGAGGCTTAACTTCAAAAGTGGATTTGTGTTGGGCTAAATAGTGGGGTAAATAGTGATAGTGATATTTATAAAGACCATTATTTACCAGGTCCGCAGATATTTCGGTAGGGTTATATCTTTTAAGTAGGTAAGCGTCACACTAGGTGCGAGCGAGAGCATCAGTGCGATTGTGTAACTCAGGTATGATTGTATGCCGGTGGGAGTTATTCCACAACTACGTTATGTATTTTCATTACGAAAATATTTCGTAATATAAAATAGAATATTAATATAAAATAAAAAAAACGAAAAAGGAAGACAATAAAAAGCTATTTCATATTCCTGTTGGTGTCGTGAGAGACAAATTAAGAAAATGCCATAAAAATGTTATGGTTTTTAATAGATATAATATACTATATAATAAACTATAGGCCAGTAGAACCGGTGACAGGCGTCAATCCGCCTGCCTAGTGACGATTATAGTAAATTCTCTTTACCTAGAAAAGATCATGTCCAGCAGTGTCAACATACTTGCTGTGAAGAAAAAGAGAGAGAAAAGACATCGTCTAATAATCGATATTGATACACATACAATGACATTAAACCTCAACACAAAACAAAGCACGATTCCTACCACAGTTACACGATCGCACTGTTGATCGATGCAGTAATATTAGACACAGCAGTATTTGGCTATCGATGGGTCGGTGAAGGTCAGTTCGTAAACGAGGAGGTCAACGGCGTGTTTGTATCTTAGGGCTGATTTATATTTCAACAAGTACAGTACAGAGTTTTAGTTACACGGCAGTTGATAGTAAACGGTTAAGTAGGCAGTAGCGTTCAAATGTTTTCGTGATGAGTTTAGTTAAAAAAAAAGTACAATTTTATATTTTGAGGGTAGAATGCGAACACGTTATTTTCTGTCAACTTATGCATTGAACTCGCTCGTTCACTCGAGCGGCGAGTTTAGTTGCGGGTGGCGGGAGACGCGCGTGTGGGTAATATTCTAACTTGACTCGCCGAAAAATAGACCGGCCTGCTATCCCGTTCAACTTAATTGTTGATTTGCTACTTAACTCACTGATTGCCGTTCAAACGATATTTTTTTTTACTCAACTCATCATGTTCGCAAGTTAACTCGCTATTGTACTTGTCGAAGTGTAAATCGGTTTTTAAGCGGAGGTGTCGAGATAGCGAACAAATCAAGTACGACGATCGCGTTGCCGATAGATGAAGTTAGTAACGTTAGGCACATTAGTATTTGGCGGTTGATGGGTTGGTGAAGGACAGCTTGGAACGTATGGGAGTATGGGAGTGTGAGGGTGGAGGGGGTGGAGGGCGTGTCGGCGCGCGGTTCAGACGGAGGTGCCGTGGCGGTCGGCGTCGAGCGACACGTCCTCGGGGCTGGCCAGGTCGGCGCGCAGCCGCACGCCGCGCCCCGACAGCGTCCAGCGGCACGCGCCGCGCCCCGCACCGCCCGCACCTGCACCGCCACCGCCCCCGCCACCACCCTCCACACCCACTGATATTCTGCAAATAAACAACTTACTTCAACTTTAGTTAATAGGGTAATTAGTACAGTCTGTTCGCTAAGATAGTGTCGGTACACCCGGAGGCGCACTTATTATTTTGTTTTTATTTTATTATTTTTTACTGAGTTTGTTAAATGTTATTCTATTCTAAGAATAAAATAGAATCATCTTTTGACCTTATGGTTATTGTAATAAGAACTTTTCACTACAAGGCTTAGTTTTAAAATGCAAAACTCTCCGGTCGATGTACGCCGCACGCGTAGATTTAAGATATAATGGCGGCGCCTTTGATAAGATGCGGACCTGCTAAGGTGGCGCGACACAAAGGCGGTTGTATCCAAGCTAACAGACTATATTTATTAATACCTCTGGGAACTAAGAACTGCAATCTGAAATTACACGGGCTTTCTTCGTTAAGTATACTTGACACATTCGGAATTCTTTTTATATCAAACTAACAATAAGTTTCGGCACTGTGCGAATTATTTTTAGATCTCAAAAACAGAACCCAGGGGGTATCCTTTCAACTACCCTATAAAAATTTAATCAATATCAGTCAAGCTGTTTAATAGTAGAAAATTACGAACACAAGTCCCTGGAATTTTATACATAAAAAGATTTTGTAATTCTTTAAAACGTTCAGAAAAAAAATTCTATCCATTTAGTTTAAAAAAAAATATTATTGTTTATCCTATGTACGAATGACTTTATGAATAACCTATCATTAACAAGTTGTAACAAAGATGCTTTATGATTTGCACCATAATTTGGCAGCACGATTGTATTCCTTTAATTTATTTTTTGTTATAGAATACCTCCTAAAACACAGTGTCATAATTTTTGCCAAATATGGAAGTGCCTATACAGACGTACTCCTAGGCAAAAAATACATTATAGCGTATCATGTCTGCTGTCAAATACACGCCTTCCCCATAAATTGTTTCAAAGTGGGGACGTTTCGAGGTTAGTTTTTACTTTTTTATTACCTGATTGCACCAGAAAATAAACGAGCGGACGGTAAGCCATCAGTGCGCATGTAGTAAGGCGTGCGCTAGTGAGCTACTGGTATGGTCTCAACTAGTAGTGAGGTGTGATCTAGTGCTGGGGGTGAGTTTTTTTTTCATAGTATAAGGGTGACAAACGAGCACACAGTCCACCTGATGGTAAGTGGTTGCTATGGCCCATAGACATCTACATCTATCCTCGTTTGCGAATCAAAATGCAGATGCGTTGTCACCCGTGAGGACTAAGATGGAATGCCTCATTTCCAGTAAAAAAAAGTAAAGTCTCCGGTTCTCTACACTCACCATACGAAACAAAGCAGCAGTGTTAATCTGCTATTTTACGCTGGTACCTTGTGAGAGCGTGGTCCTTCCCTGGTCGAGCCGACCCATTCGTGCTACAACTATACCACTAATATAGCTGCAGCATGGCTCTACCACGTATAAAAGTGGTACGCTAGTGAGTTAGTGGTGCGGTGTGCGCTAGTGAGGCGGTGAAGCGGTGAAGCGGTGAGGCGGTGAAGCGGTGAGACGGTGAGGCAGCGACGCGGTGAGGCAGTGATGCGGTGAGGCACTGAAGCAGTGAAGAGGTAAGGCGGTGAGGCAGTGAGGAATTGCGGCGGTGAGAAAGTGATGCGAAGAGGCGGTGAGGCAGTGAGGCGGTGATGCAGTGATGCAGTGAGGCGGTGGGCAGTGATGCGATAAGGCGGTGAGGCAGTGAGGCGATGAGGCAGTGATGCGGTGCGGCAGTGAGGCAGTGATGCGGTGAGGCAGTAATGCGGCGAGGCGGTGAGGCAGTGAGGCGAGGAGGCAGTGATGCGGTAAGGTAATGAGGCAGTGGGGCGGTGAGGCAGTGAGGCGGTAAGGCAGTGAGGCGGTGAGGCAGTGAGGCGGTGAGGCAGTGGGGCGGTGAGGCGGCTACCTGCAGGCGGGCGCCTGGGGCGGCTGGCGCGACTCGTCGTCAGGCGAGGCGTTGCTGCTGGCCGAGCTGCTGGCCGAACTGCCGCCGCCGCGGTACCGCTCCACGCCCTCTGTACCAACCACAATCAGAATCACATTAAATCCACCACTTTCTCTGCCACCAGGGCGGTGCCACTTAACAATGATGTCAAATATTTGATAGGTTTCACAACAGGGGAAAATAATTTAGAAAGTGTAGAGATTAATGTTTCTTTTTGAAATATTAGTCATATTTTAGAAAAATTTGAAATGGATAAAGCAAACTACGGCTCCGTGGCGCAATGGCTTAGCAAAGGGTTGCTGCACTTGGGGCCGCGGCTTCGAATCCCGCACGGAATAAGTATTTGTATGGCCTACAAATAATTGTTCCGGGTCTGGATCTTTGTACTCGTACAATCAATGTTTGTAAACTACCTCCACGATACAGGAGAAATTCCTAGTGAGGGGGTAACGTTTTTAAAAAAAAAAGAAAAAAGAAAGAAGATATTCCTAAAAGTAGAAAAATTAAAAGAAAATGGTAAAATATTGTAAATAATTAAGGAATGAGGCATTGTCTTATGCAACATATACATACACTAGAATTCGAAAAACTTATAATTAAATCGCAACTTTTCGACCATGAAGCCACTGTATGACCATCTGCATAACAAATAAGTTGACCTTAGTCCCAACTAGCGACATCTGACGAGCGTAAGATTTTTAGCCTTCGTTACCCAACTCTTATATAGCCCATCAAAAGTTAATATAGATCTTCCCCATATTGTCTATTTGCCATAGCTGCCACAATTCGCAGACGAGTTGGCAACAACAGTTTATTATTTTAAGTTGTTATTAGAAAGATACTGCTGCCCATCTCCTGTATCAGTTTCCTTCAGTCGCCTGTTACGAAACCTACGGGGATACGATAGTGTATATTCTTAGATTGCTAATACACGGTAAAAATCACAATTCTACTCTGCTGATTCAAACAAAATTTTACTTTTGCTTTCACGTTAAATAAACACTTCATATTTTCATAAGCCGGACCAGAAAATGAAATCCCATATTTTCTGGTCTGCTATTAGTTTCGTTAACTAAATCCTTTTACTAATGGAATCTTTTTTACTTCTGTCGGCAAAGTACGACCGGCCTATGCACATCAAATACGTATACTCTAATATCATTTTGGCATATGGATGACAAAAATGAACACAGTCCACCTGATGGTAAGTAGATCCATAAAAATCTACATCTATCCTCGATAAAAAAATCTAAATGCAGTTGCGTTGTCACGCCTCAGAACTATGAAGGAATATCCCGTTTCAGGTAAAGAACTCGTATAAGTGACGGCAGCAGTTTTATAATTAAATAAAAAAAAATATTAATGTTAAAAATTATTGAAATATAAATAATTAGTGCCGGCGGGGTTCGAACCCGATTTGCTCACGCACTGTCAAATTTATAGCGAGCGCTAATCATCTGAGCTACCAGAAAGAAACAAAGAGCCGTGATAGCTCAGATGGTCCGCCGGTACCAATGAAATTGTTACTTGCAATTTTAAGTGCTGATTTACCACGTGCTCGGCGGTGAAGGAAAACATCACGAGGAAACCTGAATGTCTGAGAAATAATAAGAGAAAATATTTCGACGACATGTGAACTGAAATCCTCTTAGAAATGAGGGGAGGCCTGTGCCCAGCAGTAGGACATATATAGGCTGTAACTTTTAACTTTATAAATAATTCAAATCAATAATTGTTTTGATATATTGACGCCGTCTTCAGTGCCTAGAAGACTGCAATGAAGTGGACGATATGAACGACGAGCTCGTGGAAACTGTCCATGCGGTCGGAGCTAAGTTTTGGAAGACCCGCCGCAGAAGAACACAAAGACTCTCCGATCACACTCTTAATCTCATGGCTGTTAAACGGGAGATGAGCTACATTCTTCAACAGATTTGTCAGTATACAGGCAACTGAACAGACAGATCTCTAAATGCATGCGGCGGGACTTACGCAACTTCAATACAGCTTGTATTGAAGAAGAGATCGAGCGGAACCCAGGCTCCAAAGTCTTTGCCAGGGATCTGTCTGCCAGAAAGAGACACCTGTCAAGGCTGAAGACCAAATGTGGCATCATCGTTTCCGGGACACCTGAGATTTTGAGTGAGATTGAGAAGTTCTATGGGCAGCTGTACACGTCATCGTTGGAGCCACACGCAAGTGTGAGTAACGATCCAAGAGCGAGTCTTATCCGACACTATTCCGAAGATATCCCAGACGTCAGTCTGAGCGAGATTAGAATGGCTCTCCAGCATCTTAAAATCGGCAAGTCCCCGGGCGAGGATGGAATTACAGCGGAGCTTCTGAAAGCGGGTGGAAAACCTTTACTTGAAGTCATTCAGAAGCTCTTTAATTCCGTCCTCTATGGTGGCACTACTCCGGAGGCGTGGAGCAGAAGTGCGGTGGTCTTGTTCTTCAAGAAAGACGACAACGCCGTATGAGGACGCTCAAGGTCGCTCAGCGAGCTATGGAGAGGGCTATGCTCGGGGTTTCTCTGCGTGATAACTTTAGAAATGAGGATATCCGCAGTAGAACCAGAGTAACCGACATAGCCCAACGGATTAGTAAGCTGAAGTGGCATTGGGCCGGCCATATAGCTCGAAGAACCGACAAACGATGGGGAAGAAAGGTTCTAGAGTGGCAACCTCGTACCGGTAGGCGAAGTGTAGGGCGACCACCCACGAGATGGAGTGATGACCTGGTAAAACATGCAGGAAGTCGATGGATGCAGGTGGCTCAGGACCGTGCATTGTGGCATTCCTTGGGGGAGGCCTATGTTCAGCAGTGGACTTATGAAAGGCTGTAATGATGATAATGATGATGATTGACGCCATATAAAATAAAGAAGTGCAGGGACTTTATTTATTATGTTCTGATATAAGTGCATCATGATGTAATACCTCGCTTGTCCTCACTGTCGGGCGCGTCTTCTAAAGTGCGTAGAATTTCAGCACAAAGCTCTGAGTCTAATGGCACAGGGTTATCCGAATCTCTGAAAAATAATAAACGCAAGTTACAATTATTACTTGGTACATGGTAGAGCTATGCTGCAGCTATATTAGAGTATAATTGTAGCACGAATGGGTCCCGGGGAAGGACCACACTCTCACAGACTACCAGCGTAAAATAGCAGCTTAATGCTGCTGTGTTTCGCACGGTGAGTGTACAGTACTGGACACCCTTTTTACTGGAAATGAGGCATTCCATCTTAGTCCTCAGATGTGATAACGTATTTGCGTTTTGATACTTAATCGAGGATAAATGTGCTCGTTTGTCACCCTTATTCTATAAAAAAAGTCAATTTGTCTGTTTTGTTGAAAGTGTAAATTAAAAATATACTGATTAACAAGCTAAAAGGTTTACACAGTAATTAAAAATTTCCTATTGCGTAAGAGTTTAGTGAAAGTGAGAAATTTTATACCTAATGTCACTTTCACAACTAAGAGGCATCTAACGACACACCAAATGTTAAAATACATTCAACTGCTTAGCCGTGCGTGCAGCGTGCTGTACTTGAAAAACATTACCATCCTTTTGGGACAGTCGGGTAAAATATGAAATATATTCGGTATAAACATAGCTACAGATTGTAAACAAAATATTTTTAAGCATTTAAATTATACTATATGAGCTGTGCGATTGTGTAAATGTGGTGAGAATCATTTATAAATGAAGGTTGGAAACTACACACCTTTTTTTTTTCATTATGATAAGTATACGATTCCGTACAATGTGTAGTATTTTACTATGTTAGCAATAGACATTTGTAAATTCGGGTCGCATTAAAGTATTGATGATTGCAATTACATTTGTTGAACGTTCCGGATCAAACGATTGACTGGACCTACGATCAGAGTGTACTAATGTCCGACGACCGACATTATCGAGCCGGTTTCACAGATCACAAAGTACCAAATCTCGAAACGATCCATTTAAATGATCGACCCGAATGACCCGGTTCATAAAATCAATCAATACTTGAATGATCAGGTTACTAGGAGTGAATGAATGACACATGTCTAGTTGGTAAACTTCAAGACACCGGCGGTGAAATTATATTAAAGTTAGTTCATTCAGGTCGCGGTCGCCGCTTGTGCTCAGTATAATCATAGTTAAAATATATTTTATTTACTAGCTGCTCCCCGCGACTTCGCTGGCGTGTTATTTAGGGTTTTAATATTTTTTACGCGGTACCCTAGTTCTTTTTCTAAGATAAAAGTAGCCTAAGCTACTCCTTATAACATCAGCTATCTGCCAGTGAAAGTCCCGTCAAAATCGGTCGGGCCATTTCGGAGATTAGCCGGAACAAACATACAGACAGACAGACAAAAATTTACAAATTGAGTTTTTATTATAAGTACCGTATATACTTTCATATGCATTTAATAAAGAGATGTTATTTTGACATTAAAAACAGACACTTTTACACAATTTTATTTATTTGAATAGATTAAATATAATAGCTGCTATTTTACGTTAGTATTCTGTGAAAGTATAGCCCTACACTTGACCGAGGGCCTATTCGTGCCACAAACATATTGGTTGTGTCACGAATAGGCCCTCGGCATATTTGATCCCACTTCTGACACCAATTGTTACGAGCTTGGGGTTCGAGACAATTAAAAACTGCAGACTAAATTACCAAAATTGACACTTTAATTATAGAACACTAATTACAACTTAAAACCACACTAATAATAAAACACAATTGTTCTACTGATCACTTTAGTTCGCAGTTATTTCGCTTCGAAGTATTCACTTGTATCGCCAATTCAATCTGACTCGGTCGTGGTCTATACCAGACTTATATAGGGCGTCAGATAGTTTCCAGAATCTTCTACTGTAGAAACATCTAGTATGTTCGAGTACATATCGGTCCCGAAATTTCTAGAAGGATCTTGACTCTTCTAGTTCTGCTACTCGACACTAGACGGCGCTAGTGGTAACTAGTGTTGCCATATACAATACATTAATAGTGGCGCGCAACACTGTCCCCTCCTAAGACATGCTCGGCGAGCATTATTGGTCCCATAATAACGCGCCAGTCGATCCACATGGACAATCTTTGGAGTACCTCTTCTAACATCAGTCAGCACCCGCCACGTTCCCTGCTGCTGCTAGGCAGTGCTGTTAGCCACACTACCCTCTCGAGATCGATCACCTTCTCTTTCTACAGCTCGCTTAGGGCAGCTGGATCGAAGATGGCCCCTCTCCCCACAGCCGTAGCACCTAGGGCTGTATGCTTTATTACGGTCGCGAACTGTAGCTGCTGAAACCTCCCTGACGTGATGGGAACGATGATCCTGCCACACGGCTTCCACCTCCAGTGTATGGGCCAACGCGTCCTTAAGCGTCTCGTGGTGCCCGAGCCTCACAGCAGCTCTGACTTCAAGGTCGCGGATGCCGTTGATGAATGTCTGCACCAGGTTCCCTACAATAAGCGCAGGTACAGACTGGTATGCTTTCCGAACCAGCTTCTCCACCTCAAGAGCCCACTGCTGCAGGTTTTCGTAGCTGCGTTGGACGCGATCTTTGAGCCGCGCACGAAAGACGTGTTCCAGGTGAGCGTCGCCATATCTCGCCTCCAACGCCTCAAGGAGCTGCTCGTAAGTCACTTCCTTACTGAGAGCTTCCAGAACAGTTAAGGCCTGGTCGCGCAGGCCTAGGGTGAGAGCAGTCATGACCTGACTTTGTAGTGTTATGCTACTTACATATCATTTTACACTATTTTAAATTTATTTTTCTTGTTTACAATGTCATATATAATGTTTGTATAATCATTTTTACTTCGTATTTTCAAGCTTTTTAAATCGGTGTCAATGAAATCTACCTTTTTCGATCTTTTATTTAGTTCTCCGTAATTTGTATAATCACTTTTACTTCGTATTTTCACGCTTTTAAATCGGTGTCAATGAAATCTACCTTTTTCGATCTTTTATTTAGTTCTCCGTAACTCTGCAATTTCGGGTTTCGTGCGCGCTGTTGCGCTACCTTTTTTCCTATATCAATAATATCTAATTTTTTACTTAAATCTTGCCGTTTCTCTATTACGAGCCTGAAACCAAAATTTGACATGTTTTGACATCGTTGTTTATCTGGTTGTCATGGCAATTTTTATTCAAATTCGTTACCGGTCTGATGTTTTTACATCAATACTTCCACAAAAATACTCTTTTCCTCTTGGCCATTTACAAAAATTTGCTTTTAATTTAAATAATTTTCCGTTCTCTCTAAAGAGGTATAAAAGCCGAACAATCGGCCAATCAATGGAGTCTCGCTTCAGTTTTCAAACGGGAAGCATCTATTAAAGGCCTTATCCCGGGGCCGCACTACCCCGGGATCCTGCAAGCCAGGCGCTGCTGACGTTGAGAAGATCCTCAGCTCTGTGGGTATTGAGGCAGACTCCGAGAAACTGAAGAAGGTCATCTCGGAACTCAATGGAAAGAGTGTTGAAGAGCTGATCGCGCAGGGTCGTGAGAAGTTGTCGTCCATGCCCGTCGGTGGAGCAGCGCCCGTGGCCACGGTCGCCGCTGCTGCAGCGCCGGCAGCTGAGGAGAAGAAGGAAGAGAAAGAGACTAAGAAGGAAGAATCTGAGTCTGACGATGAAGATATGGGCTTCGGTCTCTTCGACTAAGCTTGCAAAAGATTAAGTTCTTCATCTTAATCTTCACTTGGGAGCGGCTGACTACTCCCTTAATATTTTTTTTTCCACGCGGGAGCGGATGACAACTCCTTAAATAAGCCTGAATGTCCTTTCGAAAACACACTTTTAGAGTGGTAGTCATTGAATGTGAACTCCACCCTTACCTGAATGCAGATGATGAATGTAAGAGATAGTATATCTGATTTTGCCTGTTGATGTCTGTTTCTGCAAAGCTGTGTTTTTATGGTTTATTTTAGAATGTACATGTCAAAATTTTTGCTGAGTCAAAAAATTTCCAGGGTCGGGGGGAAAATGTAGTGTTATGCTACTTACATATCATTTTACACTATTTTAAATTAATTTTTCTTGTTTACAATGTCATATATAATGTTTGTATAATCATTTTTACTTCGTATTTTCACGCTTTTTAAATCGGTGTCAATGGAGTCTACCTTTTTCGATCTTTTATTTAGTTCTCCGTAACTCTGCAATTTCGGGTTTCGTGCGCACTGTTGCGCTACCTTTTTTCCTATATCAATAATATCTCATTTTTTACTTAAATCTTGCCGTTTCTCTATTACGAGCCTGAAACCAAAATTTGACATGTTTTGACATCATTGTTTATCTGGTTGTCATGGCAATTTTTATTCAAATTCGTTACCGGTCTGATGTTTTTACATCAATACTTCCACAAAAATACTCTTTTCCTCTTGGCAATTTACAAAAATTTGCTTTTAATTTAAATAATTTCCCGTTCTCTCTAAAAAGGTATAAAAGCCGAACAATCGGCCAATAAATGGAGTCTCGCTTCAGCTTTCAAACTGGAAGCATCTCCTAAAGGCCTTATCTCGGGGCCGCACTGCTCCGGGATCCTGCAAGCCTCTGCCTTCACCTGAAGTTGTCGCCTAGCCACGCCTACGCCTCCACCTACTAGTGCCCGCGCTATCTTTAGCCGCTGTGCGTGCTTGCTCCAGGCGCTGTGAGCGTTTACTCCAGGCGCTGCGTGTACCTACTCCAGGCGCAGCGTGTGCCTACTCTGGACGCTGCGTGTGACTACTCCAAACGCAGCGTGTGCTTACTCTGGGCGCTGCGTGTGCCTACTCCAAGCGCTACGTGTGCCTACTCCAGGCGCTGCGTGTGCCTAGATCAGGCGCTGCGTGCCACCACCGCCAAGCGCGGTGTGCTACTTTGATCTTCAGGCTCCGCTTCAGTATTCATCTATCTTTATTTTCTATTTAATTGTAATTCACGTCACCCATCACCATCATCATACTTCATTTTTTTATATAAAATTGTAAATATCTTTTTAAAATTTTAAATATATTATTTTTTTGTTCTATTTTTGTTGTTTCGTTGTTGTTAGGTTAGGTTCTTTTTATTTTAATTGTCGCTTCACGACAACTTTTATTGCAGCCGTTGGCCTTCATGATAGCCTCGAACTGGATTTTGTAGGCCGACCAGGAAGAAGTCCCGTCAAACGGTGGCACTTTGAATCCACGTAGAGAAGGTGTTGTAGCTACCACGGGAGTTATAATTCCATCCCCAAGTTTGAGGTCGTCCAGCGTTTTCTTCAAGTCAGCCATCACGTTGTCAACCCGATTGTTCACTTGGTCGATTCTGGTTTCAGCTTCCGACAGGCGGTTGTCATGTTGAGCAACCCTATCCTTCACCTCCCTTATCTCTTTTCCGAAGGTAGCGTGAAGGTCCTTTCTGAGGAGCATCTGCTCTTCAATATCCCGCTGCAGCTGCTCTTCCAACCGACGGGCCCGTTCCTTCTGTCGGCGGGCCTGCTCCTGCAGCATCATCATCAGAGCATTTAAGTCAGGTGCTGCAGATCCAGGAGCAGCTGATGGGCCGGCCTCCGTGGTCGACAGCTGGCCCTCCGACGCCTGCGACGTTGCACCACCAAATCGTCTCTGGTCCGTCTCCTGTTGGCGTTCACTTCCGGTACGGATATCCACCGTGTCTTCTTTAGGTAAAATCGGCATATTTGATCCCACTTCTGACACCAATTGTTACGAGCTTGGGGTTCGAGACAATTAAAAACTGCCGATTGGATTACCAAAATTGACACTTTAATTACAAAACACTAATTACAACTTAAAACCACACTAATAATAAAACACAATTGTTCTACTGATCACTTTAGTTCGCAGTTATTTCGCTTCGAAGTATTCACTTGTATCGCCAATTCAATCTGACTCGGTCGTGGTCTATAGCGGCCTTATATAGGGCCTCAGATAGTTTCCAGAACCTTCTACTGTAGGAACATCTAGTATGTTCGAGTACATATTGGTCTCGAAATTTCTAGAAGGATCTTAGGCTACTCGACACTAGAGGGCCCTAGTGGTAACTAGTGTTGCCATATACAAGACATTAATAGTGGCGCGCAACATTATTATAGCTGCAGTGTAGTCCTACCACGTGCAAAAACATGACAATGCAATTTTGATTCTTGTTCGATAATAAGTTTACCGAAACTTGCACATTCTTTCCATTCTGTACTGTTTTATTTCATCCTTTTATCTGTACTTAAAGCAGTATATTAAATTTTTAGGGCTTCCAGGAGAAGAGCTTCGTTTCGCGAAAAAAGTCAATTTTAAGGAGTAATTTAACGTAATGTTCTTTTTTAACAAATTCTTTACAGTGCCGGCTGTTAAGATCTGAAATTCTCTACCATTGAAAATCGGTGATGCGCGATTTATTAATATATTTAAAACATTTTAAGGGTCCACTGCAATAATGATGTATGTCCAAAATTTTTGTAATTGTAAGTAAGTACATCATTCGGACACTTGATATATGCAGTTAATAATCTCGTTTACAGACTCAGCAATATCGCTTACAGTCCCGAGATAAATATGTTTTTTTTATAATTTGTATACACGGCTAGAACGCTCAGCGTCACACGTGATCACGGCAGTAATGATAAATGTCCATCACCTTTCAATGCCCGCCATCCTGTCAATTGTTTTGTCAGTCTCGACATATCGATGATGATGATTATGGCGTTGTGTTATGTTAAACATGTTCAAGTCCAAAGTAAGGACCAAAGGAATAGTTAGCGTTAGGGCTCATAACCGTATCCAATGTACAACGTCGCCGTCCGCGATTAGGTGAAGAAAATGCAAAATTACACAATAAATCATATTCATACAAGATTCGTATGATTGGCGATGATACTTACGAGATACCAGTGTGTAGAAAAGCGTTTTATTCTTACATATTATCACTGAAAGAAGACTGCAGTTTATTCAGTAGTTATTGCATGCCTGGAGCATCCTTTAGTCATAAAATGAATAAAGTTTTAGCTAGTAAATTTTGTCCTAATAGCACGTCTAAATACTTTAAATGTACATAAAATTATCTTTTTTACATTGCCTTACATACAGGGTTGGCCGCAGGAAAAAAAAGGTATGATTTAAATTTAGTAATGAATAACTTTTCATGTAATAATATTGTAAACTTGACATTTAATTGTTACAATTATAATAATAGAATTAATTTAATAGATATAAATGATGTAATTAAGAATTTTTTGACTAGAGATAAGTATTACCTATCTAAATATAATTTAAGACAGATAGCAAATGTGCTATCTTATTGTTTAAATATTAACTCAGCCAAGGACTTGGCTACACAGACATCTGCTTTTCTTGAGCAGTGTAATGACTTAATATGCAATTTGGAATCAGTTCCAAGTAATTTAAATTAGAAAATGAGACAATAGAGGTAATCTCTAGCAGTTATAATAATTTAAATAATTTAGAATGTGGCTTACAAATCCTTAATTGTATGACTCCACAAAAAGATAATAAAAATTGTTTACACCTGGTGCATCAAAATATACAAGGCATGATAGGCAAAGAGCTAGAAATTGAGTTGTTCTTAAATAACAACAATATTCATACTTTATGTATTACTGAACATTGGTTAAAAGCTTATAACTTAATGTTTAACTTCAGTAATCACCAGGTGGTCAGTTTTTTCAATAGAGATACGGTTTTAAGAGGTGGCTCCTTAATATTAGCTAGTAAATTATTATCATGTAAAGAACGTAAAGATATTGTGAGCCTCTTTGTTGAACGAACTGTAGAAATGGCATGTGTTGAGTTTGAGCACCTCATTGTTGTGAGCGTCTAGAGACCCCCATGTTCTACATATGATACTTTTGAAAACATTATGGAGGAAGTTTTGCTAAGCTTAATAAACAGAATAAATCTGTTGTAATATGTGGAGACTTCAATATCAATCTCCTAGAAGCTTCTTCCATCAATATTAAATTTAGATAATTGTTTAAATCATATGGTCTTTTTAATTTATTTATAGAGCCAACGCGTATTTCTCAATCTAGTGCAACATGTATAGGTAACATTTTTACAAATGTGAAGCCGTTGCATAAATGTATAATTCAAAAATTAAGTTCTGATCACTGTGGACAAGTAGTATCGTTACCTTATATTCACAAAAAGCAAGTAGATGAGAAAGTTGTGTCTGTTCCAGTAAATGCAAGTCGCTTAGAGAAATTTAGAAGTAACACAGTGAAAAAACTTTCACCACTTTCATACCAAAATGGTCCTAATTTTTTGTACGGAACATTATTTAAGCTTATTTGCAATGAATTTAATAATACTTTTACTTCTAAAACATTCTACTTGAACAGTCGGAAGTCATTCAATGAACGACAGAAGGAGTTCATAAGAGCAGGCATAGGTTATATGATCTTTACCATGAAAGGTCATATAATCATAGCGTCGAATTTAGGGAATATGTAAAAAAATATTCAAAAATATTTAAAAGAGTGTGCTCCACAGCCAAGTCTTTGCATTTGAGCAACAAAATTAAGACGGCTTCCAATAAAATTAAAATGACATAGAGGATAATTAATAGTGAACCTGGTAAGATCAACTCTCGCAATTCAAATTACCAGTTAAGTGTTAACAACAAGTTAACTATCAGATCAGGACGTAGCAATGGTTTTTGCGAAATATTTTACTGATATTCCGATATTAACCACTAAGCCACTGAATTCTTCTCCTGCCGTCGCCGAATCATTACTTAAACAAAATGTAAATGCGTGTACAAAGAATTTTACATTTCATAAAGTGTAATCAAAACATATTGTAAAATATTTTGAAACTATTGATGTTAAGAAAACTGCGGATCTGTGGGGGATTTCCGTTAAAGTTATTGCGTCTATAATAGATACAATCGCTCCTCATTTAGCTATTATTTTTAATACTAGTATCGAATCTGGTGTGTTTCCTGATTTAATGAAGCATAGTAAAGTAATACCTTTATTTAAATCTGGTAGCACATTAGACTCCGCCAATTTTAGACCTATTTCTGTACTACCAACACTTAGTAAGATTTAAAAAAAATTATTCTTGATCAAATGTTAAATTTCTTTTATATAAATAATTTACTTCATAAAAATCAATTTGGTTTCAAAAGGGGTCGCTCGACAACTGATGCCGGTGTTGAGCTGATTAAATATATCTTTAATACATGGGAGAATTCACAGTATACTTTGGGTATATTTTGTGACCTATCCAAGGCCTTCGATTGCGTTCGTGAAACATTAATCAGGAAACTTCAACAATACGGTGTAAGAAGTGATGCTCTTAAATTAATTATTTCATATTTAAGTAAGAGAACGTAAAAAGTTGTCATTAACAATATGAGCTCTTCCGGGTCGATGGTACACACATGGTAAACACATGGCGATTTTTGTAAGCTCAGCGACGTTATGTGGTCTCTCATCTCTTTCATTTTATATGCCATGAAATGGATATGCAGGGCAAGATACAATTTTCTGTGATTCATGTGGCGTTCAAAATAAAAATTACACCATTTAAGAATGTTACATTACTTGGTTTACTGTTGTAAACGTTTAGAGTCGTCACAGTAATATTCCCGACAAGAGGTCACTCATATACGCGAAAAAATCCGTAAAATTCGTTTTATTTAAATGTGTAGTGTTCGCGTAATTATAAGAAATCATTAAGAGGTCACTCCTATATGGAATGGGACCGAAACATTGCCTTCATAAATTAAAAGGCTAGGATTGAACTCCCTGAAGAATGGGCTGAACACGTACATGGAGCTCGACAGAGACTGAAACCTTTCAATGTCATTGAATGTTCACAAGATGCATGCAAAGGCTGGACTGCATTTTTTAAACCTAATTATTTTAAAACAAAGAAAAAAGGACATTCATCGTTATTGCAGTGGACCCTTCATTTGTAAAAGAGAATTACTATCAATCTCACGGGCTGCTTCGGCACAGTTTTGCAACAAATTACTACTATAATAATGTTTATATTAAATTTTACGCTTTATATTTTGCACCATTTTCATCTTAGGTTGCCTGGAAAAGATCGATATATAGCGATAAGGCTGTTGAATTGTATACTTTACTTGCTTTTGTGGTGTACAGTAATCAATGAATGAATAAATATTCATTCATTCATAGATAAACAGAACATCTACTTACCATCAGGTAGGCTGTGTGATAGTATGTCGTTGCCTTTTATTTAAAAAAAAGTGAGTGAGCGGAATAAGAGCGAGAGCGCGTGCGCGTGGGTCACTGACCGGTTGTGCAGCACGAGCGCGACGACGGCGGGGTGCGGCACGGGCGGCTGCAGCGGCGCGCGCGGGCTGAACGCGCCCACCTCCAGCGCGGGCGCGCGCACGCGCGGCGCCGCCGTGCCGCCCCACTCGCCCCACGCCACCCACCCACCCGACAGCCCTGCACGCCACAAACAACCTTACCTCACGGAACACAACGATACAACTCGACTAAAACATTCGAGTCACATAAGCCTTTATGCTGGTTAGGGTTATAAACACATGCATTGCAATATCAATTTGGTACGTGCGGAGCTACTGTGCCCCCACGCCTGCACCCCACAACAAACCTTACGTCATACAACATATGGAGGAACACTGAGTCACGTAAGCTCTTTAGTGCTGATTAGGGTTATAAACACATGCACTGAAATATCAACTTGGTACGCGCGGAGCTACTGTGCCTGCGCCTGCACACCACAACTGATCTTACTTCATATAACATGCGGATACAACTTGATAAAGACAGATTAGAGCCACATAAGCTCCTTTAGACACGTCAAGGTATTAACGCCAGTACTCGCAGTGATACGGTGCCGCTATACCTTACGTCATGCAACATAAAGACGCAACTCAAGAAAGACACATTAAGTCACATTAGCTCCTTTGTGTTGGTTAGGATAATAAACGCCTGCACTACATAATCAACTTGGACATATTTACTCTGCATTTTTCAAACCTGAACACAACCTACTGTACTCAGATAGGAAAGAGAGCGTGCGTGCGCATGTGTGTGCATGCGTACGCGTGAGGGTGTTTGCGCTCGTACTTGTGCTATGTTGCTTGTGTATGCACGCGCTGGGTGCGGCGTGGCAAAACCGTATATATACGTGTGCGTGTGTTGGCACGTGGCGCTCTCTCGACAGGCGTGTGCGTGTGCGTGTGCGTGTGTGTTGGCACCAGGCGCGGCATGTGTCCGTGTGTGCTGCAGCGCACGCTCACCGGGCGCGGCGTGGCGCCAGTCGTCGCGCTCGGCGAGCACGTCGGGCGGCGCGTGGTCGCGGCCGCAGCGCGCGGCCCAGGCCTGCGCGCCGTCGCCGCCCTCCAGCGGCAGGCGCGCCTCGCCCTCCGCCAGCGCCGCCAGCACCTCCGCGTCGAACACCTGCGCACCACCACACCACCACTCACACTACTGCTACCTACTTACTACACACAACATGATCGCACCTTATATTTATTCTTTACCGTATAGTACCGGTATAAGAATATCCACTACGCCATATCGGAATACTGAAACAAGGGATGGGCTATAACATCTTCTTGATAGCAACTCAAAATTAATAAAACTGCACCTTCCAAGTATGTTCGCGGTGTATCCGCTTTATGAGCTAATCTATGAAGAACGCCTATATTCAGCACTGGACTTTTAAATAAGTTGTAATGGATTGATAAATGGATAGATAACATTTATTCTGAACACGATATGAGCGATGCAATGATATCACCATTGTAAAAAATTACACTTACCTTACCATTTTCGTATTTTCTTACCAGTATCGCAGAGGCAGTTTACAAACATAAATTACACAAAGACAAATATCCCGACCCGGAACAATTATTTGTAGGCCATACAAATACTTGTTCCGTGTGGGATTCGAACCCGCGGCTCCCAGCGCTCCAATTCTTTGCTAATTCACTGCGCCACAGAACCGTCCTATCAAAAGTCCACTAATTGAACACAGGCTCTCAACATAGATTAACTCACAGTGAAGACGTTTGGCATAGTTGCTACGCTTGGTAGGGTTGGCAACCGCAGTTTTTTTAGTTGTTATTAGGAAGACGCTGTCGTCCATCTCCTGGTTTGTTTCTAACTGTGGCTTCTTATGTTACGGTCACATTACCATGATATGACAATAATAATAGCCATAATTGAAACAATACCTAGGTATAGCTACGATTTATGGCCATAACTTTACAATGTCAATCAATATGACATATGACGGTAGGCAATCGGCTCCGATGTCGGTCGTTTTCGCATATCGAAATCGATTACCGCAGTCATTTTTAGGTCAAGTGGATACATTACAGTTTGTTCAGTGTGCGACATGACCTTAACGGAAACGAACAGCTTTCTGTGCATTTTTATCATCCACCATGTTTTTTTTTCAATCTTGGTTTAGCTTTGTTAAAATGTAAAAGATTATATAATAAGTAACTGACACTCATAAGATACAACACCACCGCAGCTTTAACATGACATTTTTTCCACCTAGTTCATTGTCATATCTAGGTAAACTCTAGTATAACCACACTACTTCCCTCGGTAATTTAGGGTTTAATGTCATAATTGTTGCGGTAAATGGGCGGTAGACGGTAAGGTAGTGTAGCTATAGCATTATGACAGCCGCGGGACGATATGGAGTAGTGGATATTGTTGCACCGCCACTACACGGTTACAAAAGTAACGCTTAGAGTCATAACAATAAGGTCGTTAGTGCGGTGTGCGTGACCTCGACGAGCGTGTTGGCGGCGAGCGCGTGCCAGTCGGCGGGCTCGAGGCCACGCGCGCCCCACCACTCGTCGCTGCGCTCGCCCCACTGTCGCGCCAGCTCCTGAGCGGACGCTTGCACTGCTTTCTGCGGGGTCAAACAATTACTGCTTACTAAAGTGGCCACTACACGCCTAGGCAAGCGTCAATCAGTTCAATCAATCATGATTGATGTTTGAATGATAGAATAATTTCGACATTACACGCACATTCTTACTGATAATCAGTCAAACCCAAAATTTCACACGGGAAGGGTGGATATTCATTAAAAAAAAGGCATGTGCTGCAATTTTGTGTAAAAAACGTATAAAAAGAAGGCGCTGAGTAAAAGACTGGCTTTTAAAAAGGGATTTCTATACCCACATTATTGACATACGGGTTTCAAAAGAGGATAAAGACTGCAAATTATTTTCGCATGAAAGAGGCTTGTTTTGATAAATTACTGGTCTTGGTAACACCACACCTAAAAAAAACAAGATACATGTATGCGAAAAGCTATAACTCACGAAGAAAGGTAAGGAGCAACGATGCGTGATTGACGAAATGCCAGTTCAATCAAAATTCGTGACTGATAGTTGATCGACGTAAAAATCAAAATATCCAGATATATGTCAATCAATTTCATGTAATCGTCAATCACCGCATTATACGGTAGGTTATTCGTGAATCACAACCGTGATTGTTGTAAAACTGACAACAAAACCTACTATGTAATGGGCACAGAACGTGTTTCGATAAACACTGCGAGCACTGCTCAGTGCTCTCATTGGTGAAAAATTCCTTCCGTTATGGACTGCCAGTGTACTGCCACAGTATCCTAGGGAAATATATGATGTCAAAAATCGCCACCATTTTTGCACTGTGAGCACTGGTGCTTTCAATGTAAAGTGCTCTCAGTACGTCTTACGTGATCAAAAAATATAACAGCGCCAAGAGACTTAACGGCTTCCACGAATGATTGTTGTTATTATTAATTTATATTGTCATTCAAATAAACTCTTCAATTACAAAAGCAAGAATATTCAAATAATAATTTTCTAGTTGAACAAAAAACGTGTACATGATAAATATTTTCATTTGAAAACAATGTCGAAAAATGGGGATGACAGTATACTAGACTGCGTTCCGTTTTAAATAGTAACCAGTATAGGAAACTAAAAAGGAACGACTTCACAGTATACTGAATTGACATCACACCTTACATTGGTCACAGTATATATGCACCCTATATGCATTCAACCGTCCACGGTGACTAAAGTCCCCAAAAACCATTATTGCCTCACCGATCTAGGCACCAAAAGTCATCTTTCGGTTTAGACGCATACAGCGCAAAAAATAGCTGTTATTAATACAGTAAAAAATTATAGATGGTGTTATGCAAACACGCACGCACGCACGCACGCACGCACGCACGCATGCAAACACGAACGCACGCACGCACGCATGCAAACACGAACGCACGCACGCACGCATGCAAACACGCACGCACGCACGCACGTAATCACGCACGCACGCAGACAAACACGCACGCACGCACGCACGCACGCATGCAAACACGCACGCACGCACGCACACAAACACGTACGCACGCACGCACGCACGCACGCATGCAAACACGCACGCACGCACGCATGCAAACACGCACGCACGCGCGTAGGCACGCACGCACGCAAACACGAACGCACGCCCGCGCGATTGCAAACACGCACGCACGCACGCACGCAAGCACGCACGCGCACAAACACGTACGCACGCACGCACGCACGCACGCACGCATGCAAACACACACGCACGCACGTACGCATGCAAACACGCACGCTCGCACGAACTCACACACACGCACGCACGCATGCACGCACGCAAACACGCACGCACGCACGCACGCACGCACGCACGCACGCACGCACGCACGCACGCACGCACGCGCACAAACACGTACGCACGCACGCATGCATGCAAACACGCACGCACGCACGCACGCATGCAAACACACACGCACGCACGTACGCATGCAAACACGCACGCTCGCACGAACTCACACACGCGCACACACGCACGCACGCATGCACGCATGAAAACACGCACGCACACAAACACGCACGCACGCACGCACGCACGAAGGCACGCAAGCACGCACACAAACACGCACGCACGCACGCACGCACACAAACACGCACGCACGCACGCACGCACGCACGCATGCACGCACGCACACAAACACGCACGCGCACTAACACGCACGCACGCACACAAACACGCACGCACGCACGCACGCACACAAACACGCACGCACGCACGCACACACACACACACACACACACACACTCACACACACACACACACACACACACACACTCACACACACACACACACACACACACACACACACACACACTCACACACACACACACTCACACACACACACTACATAAATTTTAACTGTACTACTTCTCTTCTTAAAAAGAGCATTTGACAGTTACGGAAGATGTAATCATCACAGTAATAATATGTGTGGCTTCGGAGGACCAACAGACTCCAAAATAATAATATGTTATTTAGATTAATTCTAACTTTTCGAAAATTCAATATTTTTTTTCTCACTTTATAACTTGTTCTTAAAAAGAGCATTTGACAGTAAAGGAAGATGTACCCTGAGTTCTGGCGCTGTCATACGGATGCGAGCTCGAGCGGCATCTGTAAGACCTAGAGCTAGGTCGCGTCTTCTCGCCGCCAGCTTCTCGCGAACTGACATCACTAGTTCACTGCACTCCTTCTCTAGCTGCTTGTATGCACCAGTCTGAAAAAACAAAAAAAATGCTTTATTTTTTTTAATAACTGGCTATACGGCTCTGAGTTCTAGCCCTTCTGAGCCGGAAGTTACAATGTATAATTATCCTTCATTGTACACTGCTTCACAATATGTTGATGCGTCACATTGTGCAGCCCTTGGGAGATTTTGACGGCAACTTGAGCCAGCAGACAGCTGAAAGTCGGCGATGGTATCTCACGGCGCCTAAGCAGTCAGACACCTTATCCTGAGAATTACATCACCATTAGAGCACTTGTTTCACCGTTTCCACTAATAGTTCACATGCGCAGACGTTTAATACACAAAATCGCACTACTTTTACATATAAAAATCCACTTCAAACCATCATTTAAACAATAATACAAGAGCAGCAATCCGTCGTCGATCAGGTTCCCGCCAAAACCCCAAAATGCTTCACTAACTTTATTACTATAGATTAGTGTAAATCAAGAATATAAATCCTATTGACAACCAAATGGCATTATAGGTATTTATGATGCATGTAGCAAGGTGTGTAGTCAACATGAATTAACATTATGAATTGAACAAGAAAATCCTTTTTTTTTTTTTTTCGTTTGAGACCTATTCAGAGCAGAGGAATATGTAGTCATTTTATCCTCGTTTTCGAATGTAAAGTGACTTTCCCGAAAATTTCGATTTGCTAATTTTTTGCAGAAGATCTATGATTTTGCAAGTTAGATTCTTGCTGCTGTTTGATATTAGCTAGTTAAGCACTACTCGATGGGAAAAATGGATATTGGCTACTTGATAGGATTGATAGATTGGCGATCGCGTAATACATTTTTCATATCTCTGGAAACTGCAATATATAAAAAAAAATAATTAAAGATTTTAAATACGTACTATGCTGAGTTTTACAAAGATCGAAAGTCTTAAAGCAACGCTTACCAAACGCCGTATTATTGAGAAGACCACGGGTGGGTATAACAAGTGTAATAGTAGTGGATTGCGATATTTGAAGATAGGAACTAGGATAAGGGTGAAAACCGAGCACACAGTCCACCTGATGGTAAGTGGTTGCTGCGGCCCATAGACATCTACATCTATCCTCTGTTACAGGTCAAAATGCAGATGCGTTTTCACCCGTGAGGACTAGGATGGAATGCCTCATTTCCAGTAAAAAGAGCCTCCGGCCACCTGCACTCACCAAGCGAAACGCAGAGGTAAACCTTTACTTTACGCTGGTATTCTGTGAGGTCGTGGTACCACCCCGGTTCGAGCCGGCCCATCCATGCGACAGCAAAAGCTGCCGCCTGGCTCTACCACTGTTAAAAAGGTGGTTATACCTTAGCGATTTGCACGGAGAAGGGTCCAAAGCAGGCATCCACGAAGTGCGCGTAGTCGCGAAGCGGGCGCTCGATGAGGTTCTCGATGTCGCTGGCCCACTCCGCCAGCGCCTCCAGCTCTGCGCGTGCGCACACCGCCGCGAGCGCCTGCGCAGCTCTAAGGACATCGTAATAAAATACATTGACATCTACTTCGATTTGAGATAGATCGGCGACGGGAAATTAGGTCCGCGTGCAACGAGAAACTCCCAGAGTGACTGACATACACACATACGCGCGCGCGTGTGTGTATGTGTGTTATGATTAGTAAGTAAGCGAGTCGTGTTGCGTGCGTGTGCATGTGTTGTGTCCTTGTGAGTGCGTGCGTGTATGTGTGTGTGTGAAGCGCTACAGCGCTACTCACGTGATCTGGTAGCAGGCGCGCGTGTGCAGGCCGGGGCCGGCCACGCGGCGGCAGAAGGCGGAGTCGTGCGCGGGCACGCGGCCGCAGCGCACGATCACTGCTCGCCACGCCACCTCCTCCCACACGCCGCGCACTGCCCACCAACTCACGCCACCTTTGATAATATCACCACCAGTTAATGCTGAAGTACCATAATAATTGTGCACGGCCAAGTCGTTATCCGTGCCTTAGATAAAAACAGAGATGAGATGTATGGTCCCTGTCTTATAATAATGTATAGGTGGGGGAAGGGGGTGGGACGTATTAGTCATGATTTGGTACAAGAGGAATGCACATCGCTTGGTCAGTAGCGGAGCTTGCGGGTGCTCGTTTTTCTGGTCTCATGGTCCTATAGATATAAAACCACGCAAAAAGCGCGCCATGTGGCGCACCGCACTTTACTTGCGTGGTACCAATGATTTAGTGTGCACTCTAATACAAATTTTAATTACTCGCATACTTACTGCAAATAATCAATTTCTCTTTGTAATCGCGATATAGGTTGTCCGGTAATTATTTTTTTTTTTATAGGATAAGGGTGACAAACGAGTACACAGTCCACCTGATGATAGTAAGTGGTTGCTGCGGCCCATAGACATCTACATCTATCCTCTATTACAAATCAAAATGTAGATGCGTTGTCACCAGTGAGGACTAAAATGGAATGCCTTATTTCCAGCAAAAAGGGCCTCCGGCCACCTGCATTCACCAAGCGAAACGCAGAGGTAAACCTCTACTTCACGCTGGTTTTCTGTGAGGTCGTGGTACCACCCCGGTTTGAGCCGGCCCATCCGTGCGACAGCAAAGCTGCCGCGTGGTTCTACAACTGTTAAGAAATTTGTTAAAAAATTGATAACTTATACACATTTTCACGAATTTTAAATTCGTGTGAAATATATTTTAAACACATAACATTATAAAATAATTAGTCACTCAGACTTTCATACATTTTTTGGGATATTATATATAAGCCATTTTAATGTTACCCATTAATTACCGGACATCCTGTATAATTAAAAAATTCTGACAAAATAATTCTTTTATTTAACACTCATCAACAAAGTGAATTTTACTTTAATTTTACAACATTCATTTAATAAAGAATTACTCACCAACTAACAAAATTAATGCAAAGAGCGGACAGAACACCACGGCCACGACAAATGCGATGATCGGCTGCAGGATACCCAACAAGCCGATTTGCCAAATGAGTATTTGAAATAACACCAGATATCTAAAAAAAAAGAATAATATATTAAGGGGCTACTCCATGCGAACGACCTTGAGCGTTTGTGTGCCGGCCGCACCAACTCCCTACAATATAGGATCGCTTAAGAAATAATATGTAAGACGCCACCTACCATAGTTTTGTATAACTCAATGCCACCTATTGTACGGACGTAATATTTTTTCAACATCAATAAACTATTTTATGGAAATACACACAGCGTACAACGATAAATGTATTTTAATTTTTTTATTCGGTATATTAGTTGCATTATATTAGAATTATGTATTCTCATATATTATCTAATTATGAAATTTTATAATTAACTATATATAAAAAATGAAGCATTGAAAATTGTGAGTTTAAAAGATACCTACTCACTATAGGTAAATAGATAGATAGCTCGCCTTTTGTACAAATATTTGGTGCAATAAAGAATAAAAAAATAAATAGGATGTTTCGCAGAGTGAGAGTAATATAGAATGAGAGTCGTGGAGGCAGTTTACAAACATCAATTGCACAAGGACAAACATCCAGACCCGGAACGATTATTTGTAGGCCTTACAAATATTTGTTCCATGCGGGATTCGAACCCGCGGCCCCCAGCGCAACAACTGATTGCTAAGCCACTGCGCCACGGAGCCGTCGCCGGGTTATAGGTAAAGTGACCATACGTCCCGTTTTAAACGGGACTGTCCCTTTTCTCGGTCACCTGTCCCATTGTCCCGTAACTCGTTGGATGGAAGTATTCAAAGCCAACAATCTTCAACATAATTTTTTTAATCGAATATATTTTATGTCTACCTGGTACAAATGCTCCGATAGAAAGAGTATTTTTTTATTTTGAATAAATTGTGGACGTCTGAAAGAAACACTTACGGTTCCAGTTCTAAAGGCGATGTTGAAAGATAACAATAAAAAAAAATTGAGCAGAATTTTATTCTTATTTGAAATCATCACCAACTTTATTAAAGCAAATTTAATCCACTGACAAATGTTATTCATAATTAAAAAAAATGTTGCATTTAATAATTACCTATTTTTAAATGCAACATTATTTTTTAATTTATTGTATAAAATTATAGTTTTTAGAGTATAAATAAACCCATGTCCTGTTTTGAGTTAAAAAATGGTCAGCTTAGTCTTTTTAGTTAAATTTAGTTTTAAATTTTTTTAGTTTATAGTAAAAAGTAGGTATATTAGTACCTACTTAGATACTTTTTACCGAATTATAAGTATAGAACACCTTATGTACTCAATTATTTTGTGAAAAAGAAGAAAAAACAAGCAATAAATAATATACTATATTTTAGCAAAAAAAAACTATAACTTAGTAATACTAATTATAACTTAGAACATAAATGAAAAACTCATAACTGACTTTTTGGCCCGACCCAGGACTCGAACCCGGGACTGATAAGATATTGTAGTTGGTTATTACGATTATTTTTAACTGTATACTATACTGATAATATTGAATTAGCCTTTTATAGTGTAAATTATAATATTTGTCGAAATGTTAATTATGGATTCGAACCTTACACGCTAATGGTGCTTCATTTTTTTATTTGCATTTACTTCAAAGAAAATACACGCAAAAAGCGTCATCGCGCAGTAAAAACACAACAAATATATGTATAAATAATACGAAAAATTATACCCAAAACAAACAAATAATACTACCTATAAATAACCTAATAAGTAATAATATTATCGTATCGTGAGCGTGTGCGCAGGCCGATGCTCTGACGAACGACACAGGCTCCACGTTCGAAAGCTCAACGCTCAATGATCCAGCAAGCCCGTGGGCAGTGAATACGCCCAGATTATAAAATAATTTCTTAATAAAATCAAATTTTGGTCTTTTGAAAAAAATTTTACAATAGAAATGTTCATTAATAAATTGCCTATCCATTGGTGTAAATCGCAAAATAAAATAATACTTACTTTACGAGGAGATGCATGTTATCAATAATAATTTCACATTTATGTGGTTTCGTTGTAAGGAGATTATATTAATATTTATTTCTTTAAAAAAAATTGGATACAGCTCTTATGAAATCAAGATTATGTAGAAATATAATGTGTTTTTTATTTGTTGATATATCTTTTAAATAAAAAGTAGATAGCTCCTAAAAACCGCACAAATAACGACTAGCGCGACATTTTGCTCAACCCGCGCCTTAATAGTGTATACCATAACTCGTTACTTGAATTTATCAAAACAAACCAAGAGTTAACTACTATAACATGAATGTCTGACAAATAACAAAACATACAGGAAGAATTGTAGCGTAACGTTGGCCAGCAGTAAACTCAATGGCTGCTGGCTGTAAAAATGCGCCAAGTTGTTGTCGGCTTTGTGCCACATCAGTGTCAGCAAATAAAGTAAAAAGATATCCGCGATATGTGTGCGATCAGCAACGCACCTAATAAACTGAGTTGAGCGGCGGCGCCCACAGCGGCACGCACAGCGCGCCGCACAGCGCCAGCGCGCAGCCCAGCAGCGCGCACAGCGGGAGCGGGTACCTGTTGTCCTGCGGGCGCGGGCAGTCCAGGTCATAGAGCAGCGCGGCGGCGGCGTGCAGCGCCAGCGCGAGCGGCGGCGCCCACAGCAGCACGCACAGCGCGCCGCACAGCGCCAGCGCGCAGCCGAGCAGCGCGCACAGCGGGAGCGGGTACCTGTTGTCCTGCGGGCGCGGGCAGTCCAGGTCATAGAGCAGCGCGGCGGCAGCGTGCAGCGCCAGCGCGAGCGGCGGCGCCCACAGCGGCACGCACAGCGCGCCGCACAGCGCCAGCGCGCAGCCGAGCAGCGCGCACAGCGGGAGCGGGTACCTGTTGTCCTGCGGGCGCGGGCAGTCCAGGTCATAGAGCAGCGCGGCGGCGGTGTGCAGCGCCATCGCGAGCGGCGGCGCCCACAGCGGCACGCACAGCGCGCCGCACAGCGCCAGCGCGCAGCCGAGCAGCGCGCACAGCGGGAGCGGGTACCTGTTGTCCTGCGGGCGCGGGCAGTCCAGGTCATAGAGCAGCGCGGCGGCGGCGTGCAGCGCCAGCGCGAGCGGCGGCGCCCACAGCGGCACGCACAGCGCGCCGCACAGCGCCAGCGCGCAGCCGAGCAGCGCGCACAGCGGGAGCGGGTACCTGTTGTCCTGCGGGCGCGGGCAGTCCAGGTCATAGAGCAGCGCGGCGGCGGCGTGCAGCGCCAGCGCGAGCGGCGGCGCCCACAGCGGCACGCACAGCGCGCCGCACAGCGCCAGCGCGCAGCCCAGCAGCGCGCACAGCGGGAGCGGGTACCTGTTGTCCTGCGGGCGCGGGCAGTCCAGGTCATAGAGCAGCGCGGCGGCGGCGTGCAGCGCCAGCGCGAGCGGCGGCGCCCACAGCGGCACGCACAGCGCGCCGCACAGCGCCAGCGCGCAGCCCAGCAGCGCGCACAGCGGGAGCGGGTACCTGTTGTCCTGCGGGCGCGGGCAGTCCAGGTCATAGAGCAGCGCGGCGGCGGCGTGCAGCGCCAGCGCGAGCGGCGGCGCCCACAGCAGCACGCACAGCGCGCCGCACAGCGCCAGCGCGCAGCCGAGCAGCGCGCACAGCGGGAGCGGGTACCTGTTGTCCTGCGGGCGCGGGCAGTCCAGGTCATAGAGCAGCGCGGCGGCAGCGTGCAGCGCCAGCGCGAGCGGCGGCGCCCACAGCGGCACGCACAGCGCGCCGCACAGCGCCAGCGCGCAGCCGAGCAGCGCGCACAGCGGGAGCGGGTACCTGTTGTCCTGCGGGCGCGGGCAGTCCAGGTCATAGAGCAGCGCGGCGGCGGTGTGCAGCGCCATCGCGAGCGGCGGCGCCCACAGCGGCACGCACAGCGCGCCGCACAGCGCCAGCGCGCAGCCGAGCAGCGCGCACAGCGGGAGCGGGTACCTGTTGTCCTGCGGGCGCGGGCAGTCCAGGTCATAGAGCAGCGCGGCGGCGGCGTGCAGCGCCAGCGCGAGCGGCGGCGCCCACAGCGGCACGCACAGCGCGCCGCACAGCGCCAGCGCGCAGCCGAGCAGCGCGCACAGCGGGAGCGGGTACCTGTTGTCCTGCGGGCGCGGGCAGTCCAGGTCATAGAGCAGCGCGGCGGCGGCGTGCAGCGCCAGCGCGAGCGGCGGCGCCCACAGCGGCACGCACAGCGCGCCGCACAGCGCCAGCGCGCAGCCCAGCAGCGCGCACAGCGGGAGCGGGTACCTGTTGTCCTGCGGGCGCGGGCAGTCCAGGTCATAGAGCAGCGCGGCGGCGGTGTGCAGCGCCAGCGCGAGCGGCGGCGCCCACAGCGGCACGCACAGCGCGCCGCACAGCGCCAGCGCGCAGCCGAGCAGCGCGCACAGCGGGAGCGGGTACCTGTTGTCCTGCGGGCGCGGGCAGTCCAGGTCATAGAGCAGCGCGGCGGCGGCGTGCAGCGCCAGCGCGAGCGGCGGCGCCCACAGCGGCACGCACAGCGCGCCGCACAGCGCCAGCGCGCAGCCCAGCAGCGCGCACAGCGGGAGCGGGTACCTGTTGTCCTGCGGGCGCGGGCAGTCCAGGTCATAGAGCAGCGCGGCGGCGGTGTGCAGCGCCAGCGCGAGCGGCGGCGCCCACAGCGGCACGCACAGCGCGCCGCACAGCGCCAGCGCGCAGCCGAGCAGCGCGCACAGCGGGAGCGGGTACCTGTTGTCCTGCGGGCGCGGGCAGTCCAGGTCATAGAGCAGCGCGGCGGCGGCGTGCAGCGCCAGCGCGAGCGGCGGCGCCCACAGCGGCACGCACAGCGCGCCGCACAGCGCCAGCGCGCAGCCCAGCAGCGCGCACAGCGGGAGCGGGTACCTGTTGTCCTGCGGGCGCGGGCAGTCCAGGTCATAGAGCAGCGCGGCGGCGGCGTGCAGCGCCAGCGCGAGCGGCGGCGCCCACAGCGGCACGCACAGCGCGCCGCACAGCGCCAGCGCGCAGCCGAGCAGCGCGCACAGCGGGAGCGGGTACCTGTTGTCCTGCGGGCGCGGGCAGTCCAGGTCATAGAGCAGCGCGGCGGCGGCGTGCAGCGCCAACGCGAGCGGCGGCGCCCACAGCGGCACGCACAGCGCGCCGCACAGCGCCAGCGCGCAGCCCAGCAGCGCGCACAGTGGGAACGCCAGCAGCAGCGCCAGCGACCCCAGCCCACCCACCACGCCGTACGTCCACGCGCGGTGCGCCTGCCTGCTCAGGCCTTTTCCCAGTAGACCTGACAAAAATCTTTAAGTTATTTTTTTTGTTGGTCTACAGACCGCTGAAACAAGGGAAAAAAATCTTGCTCGAAAGATCAAATATAGAATCAAATACAGAAGGTGTACTAGTATAGTAGCTAGCTGACTATACAAAAATGGTAAGGCAGCTGTCCTAACGTCCTAACCTCCTAATACAACTCTAGTTCACCCTCTTCACCCTAACAGCCCTAGTACTAGTCATAGTGATAATATACACCGTGTTCCCGAACACGACGTCCATATTAGTTAGTTCAGTTATAAATTTAACCTACCTATAAATTTATGAAAATGAAGGAAATCAACACCTTAAATCATATTATTAGGTATTGTCGTGGGTAATGTGACCACAAGTTTTTCAATTTTAAAATTTAATTTACGTGATCTTAAATAAACGTACTATTAATCGCAGTCACAAATCAATCAAAAAGAAGGTGGTTAGGTTAGTTAAAATTAACAAAGTTTCTATTAGTCTTATTAAAAAAATAAAATCATCTAACATTGACTCTACATTAAAAAAAAAGATACTATACTACCATAGGCAAATAACTTCAAAAGATGGCCAAAAGATTTCAAAATTGTATAATACATAATATCACTTTCCATCCTTAAAAAATAATATTAATTTGATTTCCTACCTACACCACAATACATTTTCATCTACTAAATATTGAACTCAACAAGCGAAAATGAGACAGAAATACTTTTGAATAAAACAGATAATGACGCGATTTCATGTGAGTTAGAAGTGAGATACGTTATTTTGCAATAAACGGTCAAATTTGCTAAAAAGTTTTAAACAAATAATAAAGAAAAAAAAACAATATATAATCTACACTATCTACACTAATATTATAAAGAGGAAAACTTTGTTTGTTTGTTTGTTTGATTGTAATGAATAGGCTCATAAACTACTGGACCGATTTTAAAAATTCTTTCACCATTCGAAAGCTACATTATCCACGAGTAATATAGGCTATATTTAATTTTGAACAAAAATAGGGTTCCGTAAGATATTAGGGTTTTTCGGACACAAGGTGTAAAAAATCAACCAAAAAAGTTACTTATTTTGCGTACCCTGCCTAAACTATTAAAGATAGAACCATAAAATGTAATAAAAAGTAATTGTAGATCTTATAAATATCTACAAAAAAGTCCGCGACACACTATACCTATCTATGTCGAGTGAGGCACAATAACCATTTTTTTATTGAAAAATCTTGATTTTTTTTTGGACTACATTTAAACGCGTTTATTTTACTCATGCTATTAATCCTTATCAAAATAAATTATTTCATCACTAAGTACAGTTAATGTAGATAATATTTGGTCTTTGAATGATTAAAATTGGACGTTTGGTTCTGAAGTTATAGCGAAATTAAAATATTACGATTTCTGCTGCACGGCCCGTTGCGAAGTAGGCGTTACCAAGGCCCGGTGAGCGTGTGGGATGGCGGTGAGTGTGTTTAGATCTATGAGTAAGGTACCCGCGCGGCTCAGTCGCGCGGTCGGCTCCCTACGCAGCGGTCGTGCGTGAAGTCTAATAATTTTCGTGCGATTTTTTTAGGTTTCGTTCTTTAAACTACACCTGCGCAAAAGTTCTTCTCAGAGCTAAACAACAGTTCTTCTTAGAGCTAAACAACAGTTTTTCTTAGAGCTAAACAACAGTTCTTTTCAGGGCTAACCAACAGTTCTTTTCAGGGCTTACCAACAGTTCTTTTCAGGGCTAACCAACAGTTCTTTTTAGAGCTAGAATATTACACGCTAATAACATTATCTTAAACATTTGAAAATGCCTAAGAGAGCCAGGTCTCAACTTTCTAAACATAGTTCTCAAGCACGGGCAGCAAAAATACGTCGTATGGGAGAATCTTCACCTGAACGTTCACAACGCCTTGCTGAACAAAATCAGAGAAACTCTCAGGTACGCGCACGAGAGTCGAGTGTCGAACGTTCACAACGCCTTGCAAAACAAAATCTGAGAACCTCTGAGTTACGTGCACGAGAGTCGAGGCTGGAGCGTTCCCAACGTCTTCATGAACAAAATGTAAGGACCTCTGACTTACGCGAACGAGAGTCGAGTGTCGAGCGTTCGCAACGCCTTGCCGTACAAAGCTTGAGAACCTCTGAGCTACGCGCTCAAGAGTCGAGCCTGGAGCGTTCCCAACGTCTTCATGAACAAAATATAAGGACCTCTCAGTTGCGCGAAAGAGAGTCGAGTGTCGAGCGTTTGCAGCGACTTAGAGCTCAGGCAGAGAGACAGCAGTTGTCCACAAATAGAGTTCGCAATCGAATTTTAGCTAACAGCAACAGACTGGCTTTCAGATATGATCCGCAGTTTGATTATGCACAACAAGCGTCCGTCCAAATCGGAGTCATGAATAAGATCTGCTCTAACTGCTCTGCCAAGAAATGGGCGGATGAACCTAATGGTATGGTGCTGTGCTTCAGGTAAAGTTTGTCTTCCTAACCTGCAGGAGCCGCCACAACCAATAAAAAATCTTTTGACTAATAACCATCCATTATCTGGGCATTTTTTAAGAAACATACGTAAATACAATAGTCTTTTTCAAATGACTTCGTTTGGCGCAAAAGAAATCAGGGAAGGAAATTTTATGCCCACTTTTAAAATTGAAGGACAAGTGTATCATTTAATTGGTAGCCTTTTACCACCATCAGGCCAAAACCCACAGTTCTTGCAAATATATTTTATTTCGGATGCAGACAAGTTATCGTTGCGATCAAGCATAGCACCAACCTTAAAAATGGATTTAATTCAAGAATTACAGACCGCTTTAAATAATCATAACGTGTACATACGAAGTTTTAAACAAAACTTAGAACTTAACTCCTCAGATAATTTAAAGTTAATTATTCATTCAGATCGCACTCCACAGACAGCACACAGAGGCAGATATAATGCTCCTACTGTAAACGAGGTAGCTGTTCTCTTGGTCGATGAAGACAAAGGTCCCAGGGATATAGTCTTACACGGTAGAGACGGGCAGCTCAAAAGAGTTTCTGAGCTACATCGGTCCTATGATCCACTACAGTATCCTATAATGTTTGTGACAGGAGAAGACGGTTATTATTTGACTATCCCTCAGCAGGGTTCTGCGCGTAATAAAACTGTTTCGTGTATGCAATTTTATGCATTTAGATTAATGATTAGAACTAACTCTTTTAATCCGTTACATTATTACAGAGACTTATTTAGTCAATATTGTGTTGACATGATGGCGAAAATGATATCGGAAAGATTAAATTATATTTGTCGGAATCAACAAAGACTGAGAGCTGATGACTACATTCATCTCAGAGATGCCTTAAATCATGACGCAAATGTTGACCCATCAAATAGCGGTCAACATGTCATATTGCCATCGTCATTTACGGGTTCTCCGCGTTTCATGCACGAGAAAACGCAGGACGCGATGACGTACGTTCGAAATTATGGTAGACCTGACTTATTTGTCACTTTTACATGTAACCCCGAATGGCCTGAAATAAAAGCCGAGCTGCTACCAGGACAACGGTCTTTCGACCGTCATGACATAATTTCACGTGTATTTCATTTAAAGATGAAGAAATTCATCAAATTATTTGTCAAAGAACAGATATTCGGTAAAGTAAAATGTTATATGGCAAGTGTGGAGTGGCAAAAGCGCGGTTTACCTCATTGTCATTTGCTGTTCTGGCTAGAAACTAAAATACAACCAGATGAGATCGACAGTGTCATAGTTGCGGAGCTACCCGATCAACAAATTGATCCGGTACTACACGACATTATAACTAAAAATATGGTACATGGACCCTGCGGAGAACATAATTTAGCTGCATCATGCATGAAGAACGGTGTCTGCACAAAAAATTACCCTCGCCGTTTCATGAACGATACCCAGACCGGAGAGGATGGGTATCCAGTTTATCGTAGGCGCGATACAGGAAATGGCGGTCGGAGCACTACGCTACAAATCAAGGGCAACATGGTGACGATAGATAATAGGTGGATTGTTCCATACTCCCCGCTACTATGTAAGACTTTTAACCCTCATATAAACGTGGAGTATTGCCACTCTGTCCAAGCCATTAAATATATATGTAAGTATATAAATAAAGGTTCAGATCAGGCAACTTTTAGCCTTAGAAACCCACACGATGAGGTCGAAAACTATTTAAATGGCAGGTTTCCCATTCACGAGCGGCATCCTACTGTAGTGCATTTGGCCGTTCATCTAGAGAACGGTCAAAGGGTGTATTTTACACCAGGGACAGCTCATCAAGTTGTCCAAAACCCACGCAATACCACATTAATGGCATTTTTTGCTCTCTGTAATGAAGATGAATTCGCGAAATCTCTTCTGTATCATGAAGTCCCGCAATACTATACATGGGTAAATAATACATTCACTAGAAGGAAGCGTGGTGAAGATGTAGTTGGACATCCGGGGATAAAAAAAGATGCCGATTTAGGTAGAGTCTACGGGATACATCCATCCCAATCAGAGTGTTTTTATCTTAGGATACTACTGCACCACGTACGCGGTCCGACCTCATTTGCATACCTTAAAACTGTAAACGGTATTGTCAAAGAGACGTATCAAGCAGCTTGCCGTGACCGAGGTTTACTTGAAAACGATGATCATTGGGGTAACACTTTAAGCGAAGCTTCGTTATCACATTGTCCAAAAAAACTAAGGGAGTTGTTCGTAGTCATACTTTTATTTTGTCAACCATCGGAACCATTGAAGATATGGGATACTTTCAAAGATCAGTTCTGTGAAGATATTAGACATCGTATCAGACAACAAAATCAGGATAACACTTCAGCCTTCACTGAAGTCATTTATAATGAAGTGTTAATTGAAATAGAAAACAAATTTCTAGAACTAAACGACAAAAATTTAAGTGATTTTGGATTACCTTCTCCCGTTCGTACCCAGAATAATACTATTGACACAATGGTACAACAGTATAACAGCAATGATCTATCAGCGTTTGTTAATGACAATGTGCCAAAATTAGTACCAGATCAAAGACATGCTTATGAGACTATTGTGGACAGCGTGAACAGCGTGACATGGGGAGATTATTTTTTTTTGGACGCACCAGGAGGCACCGGAAAGACTTTTCTCGCAAATTTGATACTTGCTAAGATACGGCAACCAGGGAAGATAGCGATTGCAGTTGCTTCGTCAGGAATTGCTGCAACTCTCTTGAACGAAGGAAAAACTGCTCACTCTACGTTTAAACTCAGGCTATCCGTATCTTTAGATCAACGGTCTACGTGCTCTATTAGGAAAAATGGGCCTCTTGGTAAGTTGCTGCAAGACGCGTCGTTGGTAATATGGGATGAATGCACCATGAGTCATAGAGCTCATGTGGAGGCCGTGGACCGTACTTTAAAAGACCTCCGAAGCTCTGCTAATGTCATGGGTTGTATCACTTTTGTATTTGCTGGAGATTTCCGACAAACGCTTCCTGTCGTCAACAGAGGTACGCGAGCAGATATTATGAAGGCATGTTTAAAATCGTCTCACCTTTGGACATCTGTTCAACATTTGAATTTGTGTACTAATATGAGAGCTCATCTACATGGAAATACGCATAGCAATTTTCCACAACAGCTGCTGAAACTGGGAGAAGGAATTTTTCCATCTTTAAATTTGGGCACCGATTATGCGGTTACTTTGGATGAGTCTCTAGGGCAAATAGTCTATAATTTAGATAGTCTGATAGATGCTATATATCCTGACATCGAAAACTTACATCAAAATGATTTTCGTTGACTGTGTTGTAGAGCAATAGTTTCTCCCAGGAATGAAACAGTCAACGAAATAAACAATTTAATTATGCAGAAAGTACCGGGTGAAGTTAAGTGCTATAAATCCATAGACACCGTCACTAACATCGAGGACGCAGTGCACTACCCCCAGGAATTTTTAAATTATCTGAACCCCGCTGGGCTTCCACCTCATGAACTGTCGTTAAAAGTTGGCACGCCGATAATGCTTCTCAGAAATTTAAGACCCCCCAACATGTGTAATGGCACGAGACTTCTTATAAAGGAGCTAAAAGATAATTTAATAGTTGCGAAGATTATCACCGGCCCTGCAGCTGGTGAATTAGCTCATATACCAAGAATACCCATGATCCCTACTGATTTGCCTATACCCTTCAAAAGGCTCCAATTTCCAGTAAAAATTTCTTTCGCACTCACGATAAACAAATCCCAGGGCCAAACATTCAAATTAGTAGGAATTGATTTACGAAGAATGTTTTACGCACGGGCAACTTTACGTTGCCCTATCACGGGTCGGGGCTCCCGACCATCAGTATATTTTGTTACCAGAAAATAATATAACGTCAAATGTTGTGTATAGAGAAGCTCTACAATAATAGCTTAAGTTTTCTATCCTAAAACAACAGGTTGCACTCCGGGACTTAACAAATAACATCCACAGAAAGAAAATCTGTTCAGCCTGCGGATAGTGACTGCTTCGTCGATGTTAGTGTCGGTGTCTGTGAATTGAGCTGGGAATCATTTTGTTTGCTGACCGTGTCTTTCCTGGGTAGGCTTTTTGCAGCGGTAACCGACATCCACGCGGGCGGAGCCGCGGGCGACCGCTAGTAATTAATATAATAATATATTATTTATCATACCTGTATCAGGTTCTGTTTCAAAACGCGTACGCTCTTTAGAAACATGCCGCCATAGCTTCAGCAAACGCGACCACATCGTCTGCGTCTCACTACTCCGCTTTGGGAAAAGAGTTCCATTTACCTAATCCAAAAATAACTACTGTTAATTATCTAAAACTGAATATATATATATTCACTTATATATTTTTATGATATATTTTGCAGTACCTGTGACAGTTCGTAGTCTGTTACGAAAGGTTTGACCCGTAGTAGAGTTCGTAAGGAAATTGGTGAATACCAGGGAACCATAACGCCGAGTAGAAACATCATGTTCCAGCTCCAACACCACGTTCTAAAATGGATAGACAAATAAAATGTAAAATTATCAGATTTTAAGTTATTTAGTAAATTGAAAGTTATCTAATATGACCTTTACGTTAAAGAATTCGAGATAAGAGTTTTGATAGATACTGGTAGTTATGGTGAAGACCTAACTGCTACAAATGTTCTTGTAACTTTGAGCGTTGTCTTTGTTGCCAGTATCCGTTGTTGGCCCACAGTACTAGCCAAAACCAGCGCACGAAGTACAGCATACCGGTAGTGCATTTCATAGTGCGTGAGATGCAACGTACTGACAGTAAAGTAACCAGGTGCGCGCAGAGCAGCGTGCTGGCAGCTGCTGACGTTACATTGACCTGTGCACCGTGTAGTGTTCAGTGGGCGATGCAGTGCAACGACCCGTGTTGGCAGTGCACGATTACCTGTGCGCGAGGTTGAGCAGGCGCCAGGCGGGCCAGCGCGTGGTGGTGGTGCGGGTGCGCTCGCGGTGCAGCAGGAACACGGGCTGCGAGGGGTCGGAGCGCGGCGTCACGATGGACGTGGCGCGCGCGCTCAGCACGGTGGGGATGCGCTCGCCGCGCCCGCGGAAGTGCCGCACCACCGTCCAGTTGCGCGCCAGCCAGATGCGCGTCGCCCACGTGAACTCGCGCGTCGGACTCTTCGCGCCGCGCAGCTCCTGCGACACGCATACAATCACATAATATGTGTCATGACTCATGACAACGGTGTTCAAATAATAGTGGTCAACTTATATAACAATATTTATTGAATTTTTAACAACACAAATTATTTAATATTATTTCATTGATTCGATAATTAATTAACTCAATAATTTCAAAAGGATGGATACGCCCATCTAAACATTTTAATTATACTTTCTTCATACAAGCAAAAGTAGCAACATCTGTCATAACACATACGAACTACATGAGTGTCCCCTTGCAATGGTCGATGACATAACCAGGGCTAGATTTCAAAGTATAATAATTATTCATGGGGTATAAGTATGTAGTATCGTAATAAATATTATCATTCATCATTACAACCTTTCATAAGTCCACTGTTGAAAATAGGCCTCCCCCAAGGAATGCCACAAAGTAATAAATAAAATAAAGAGAAATACAAATAAATTTATTTCTCAATAATACTATTTCATTAATTAATGGTGAAACAACCCCTGTGAAACCCCTTAAGGACCGTGTAAAGAACGGCGGAGTAGGAGTTATAGCCGAAATAAGAATTTAATTTTTTTGGTTTCTGGCCATGTTGACTCCATAGGAGTGTAATGAGAACATTTTGCCCCTATTCAACCATGACCCCCATAACATCCTCTACATCTACATGATAGACTATTCAAACTGACTATGCCTAAAGTTCGAGCCACCCCCCAATTTTTTGGGTTTTGGCCATTTTGACCCCCTAGGAGTGTAATAAGAACTTTTGCCCCTATTCAAAAATGACTAGGACTAAAGTTCAAGTCATCCCCCAACTTATTTCTAAAGTCTTTACTTCCAATTTATGTTTGTAAACTGCCTCCACGATACAGGAGAATATCCTAGTGTAGGGGTAACGTTTTTTAAAAAAAGAAAAAGAAAAGAATTACAAATTATTGATATACGTGTATTTGCTTTCGTCCAACTCCGTGTTGCGACAATTACTAAACTTAGTAGATGGGATAAAAATAAAAAGGGTATTTATACAAATAATATAATACTTAGACACACTTACTTTTTCATTCAAGCCGTGTAGTGGCGGTCAAGAATATCCACTACCCCATATCCTCCCGTGGGTGTCGTAAAAGGCGACAAAGGCAAACAGGTGAGAGATGGGCAGCAGCATCTTCCTGATAATAGCCAATATTATAATAAAAAAAACTGCGGTTGCCAACACGCTCGCCAAGCGTGGCAACTATGGAAAATACCCCCCAATGACGAGAGTAACAAAGATACGGCCCCCAGTCCGCGGCGGCCCCGCTATTCCTGGCTACGGTGGCGACCATGGTAACGGCGGGGCAGGGGGTGCTAAGAATCTCCGGTGGAGGTTCGGTTGCCACCTACGACGACTCGACCTGGCAACATACAACGCACGCACCCTGAGGACTGACGAGAAGATCGTGGAGCTGGAAGAAGAGATAGACAAGTTGCGCTGGCATATTATAGGATTATCCGAAGTCCGAAGAGAGGGGGAGGACACGGTAATCCTCGAATCCGGCAACTTCCTCTATCACCGGGAGGTTGAACATCTGTCCCAAGGAGGTGTCGGATTTATCGTCCACAAGTCTCTCGTTAACAACGTTGTAAATATCGGGAGTGTGTCGACGAGGGTTGCGTACCTTATACTCAGAATCACCAAACGGTATTCGCTGAAGGTCATACAGGTTTACGCACCAACCTCGGCACACCCCGATGAGGAGGTGGAGGAAATGTATGAGGATATCTCTAGAGCCATGCATTCCTCCAAAACCCAATATACGGTGTTAATGGGAGACTTCAATGCAAAACTAGGCACAAGAGAGAACGGTAAGCTGATAGTAGGGAAATTTGGAATAGGGCAACGGAACCCAAGGGGCCAGCAGCTGGCCGACTTCATGGAGAAAGAGGGACTCTTTATGATGAACTCTTTCTTCAAGAAGCGGCCCCACAGGAAGTGGACCTGGTCGAGCTCCGACGGTTCGACAAAAAATGAGATTGACTTCATTATGACGACCAGACGACAACTGTTCAGTGATGTCTCAGTGATCGCGAGGGTGAAAACCGGCAGCGATCACCGAATGGTTAGAGGCACACTGAACCTAAATGTTAAGTTGGAGAGGTCTCGTCTGATGAAGTCAACGCTCCGTCCCCCTCGTGCTCTAATCCAAAGTCCCGAAACCTTTCAGCTCGAGTTACGAAACCGTTTTCAGTGCCTAGAAGACTGCAATGAAGTGGACGATATGAATGACAAGCTCGTGGAAACTGTCCATGCGGTCGGAGCTAAGTTCTGCAAGACCCGCCGCAGAAGAACACAAAAACTCTCCGATCACACTCTTAATCTCATAGCTGTTAGACGGGAGATGAGGCTACATTCTTCAACAGATTTGACAGCATACAGGCAACTGAACAGACAGATCTCCAAATGCATGCGGCGGGACTTACGCAACTTCAATACAGCTCGTATTGAAGAAGCGATCGAGCGGAACCAAGGCTCCAAAGTCTTTGCCAGAGACCTGTCTGCCAGAAAGAGCCAACTGTCAAAGCTGAAGACCGAATGTGGCAGCATCGTTTCCGGGGCACCTGAGATTTTGAGTGAGATTGAGAGGTTCTGTGGGCAGCTGTACACGTCATCGTTGGAGCCACACGCAAGTGTGAGTAACGATCCAAGAGCGAGTCTTATCCGACACTATTCCGAAGATATCCCGGACGTCAGTCTGAGCGAGATTAGAATGGCTCTCCAGCACCTTAAAAACGGCAAGGCCCCAGGCGAGGATGGAATTACAGCGGAGCTTCTGAAAGCGGGTGGAAGACCGGTACTTGAAGTCCTTCAAAAGCTCTTTAATTCCGTCCTCCATGGTGGCATTACACCGGAGGCGTGGAGCAGAAGTGCGGTGGTCTTGTTCTTCAAGAAAGGTGACAACGCTCTCTTGAAGAACTACAGACCGATTTCCCTTCTGAGCCGCGTCTACATGCTGTTTTCGAGAGTCATTACAAATCGTCTAGCGCGCAGGCTTGACGACTTCCAGCCTCCCGAACAAGCCGGTTTCCGAAAGGGCTTTAGCACCATAGACCACATACATACCCTACGGCAAATTGTACAGAGGTCCGAAGAGTACAATTTGCCACTATGTCTGGCGTATGTGGACTATGAGAAAGCCTTTGATTCCGTCGAAATTTGGGCGGTGCTGCAGTCCCTTCAGCGGTGCCAAGTTGACTGTCGGTATATCGAAGTGCTGAAGTGTTTGTACAGTAGGGCTACGATGGCTATCCGAGTACAGAACCAGAGTATGAAACCCATCCAATTGCAGAGAGGTGTAAGACAGGGTGATGTTATATCCCCGAAACTCTTCACCGCTGCATTGGAAGACGTTTTCAAGCTTCTGGACTGGAAAGGATACGGTAAGGTACTTAAGATGAACATGGACAAAACAAAGATTATGTTTAATGTCCATGTCACACCTATGCCGGTAGTTGTTGGGAGCACTAAGCTCGAAGTTGTTGACGAATATGTTTACCTGGGACAAATAGTCCGACTAGGTAAGTCCAACTTCGACTGAGAGGTCAATCGACGGATTCAACTCGGCTGGGCAGCGTTTGGGAAGCTACGACACATCTTTTCGTCAGACATACCTCAAAACCTTAAAACAAAATTGTACAACTAGTGCGTGTTGCCAGTGATGACTTACGGAACTGAGACGTGGTCCTTCACAGCTGGCCATATGAGGAAGCTCAAGGTCGCTCAGCGAGCTATGGAGAGGTCTATGCTCGGAGTTTCTTTGCGTGATAAACTTAGGAATAAGGATATCCGCAGTAGAACCAGAGTAACCGACATAGCCCAACGGATTAGTAAGCTGAAGTGGCAGTGGGCCGGCCATATAGCTCGAAGAACCGACAACCGATGGGGAAGAAAGGTTCTCGAGTGGCAGCCTCGTACCGGTAGGCGAAGTGTAGGGCGTCCCCCCACGAGATGGAGTGACGACCTGGTAAGACATGCAGGAAGTCGATGGATGCAGGTCGCTCAGGACCGTGCTTTGTGGCATTCTTTGGGGGAGGCCTATGTTCAGCAGTGGACTTGTAAAGGGCTGTAATGATGATGATGATGACTTACTTTTTACTTAATTAATGTCTAGTATTTTTCATTTAATGTAATTAAGATTACATTACAATTTACACAAATACATACGCACACGTAAACAAAATGCGTGCGATTTTTGACGTATGCGCATCGTCCTCGCACGCAAACACCTACCTTGAGCAATAGAGGTTCCCGGTCCCGCAGAAAGGCGAGATCCCGCAGTAGGAAGTACCGATGCTGGTGCAACTTCTGCGCCTGCATGGCGGCCGCCGCGTCCTCGTACGGCGCCCAGCTCAGCTCGCTCTTCAGTCGCTGTGCGGCCGCCGCCAACTTCTCCTTTCGCCACGCGTCCGCGCGGGACAAGATCGGATGTGACGCACAAATCCGCGCTTCGGCCGTAGCTAGTCCCGCTTCCAGTTTACGATGGACGCCTTCTTTCGCTCTAAAACGGTGAAAAATAAAGTTAAGATGACTATAACTACATAATTTAAAGACTACCTTGCTGCCCAGTGTCACGAGAATTTGATTACTACGCGAGTTCTATTATTGAATCCTATTATTGCTAGATTTCGAGTTCGGCTTAAAATTAACACCACACTAAGATTTTTTTTAATCTTGTGGATGTCGCTACATTTTTTCATTAGGTTTTCATAGGGTGACAAACGAGCACACAGTCCACCTGATGGAAAGTGGTTGTTGTGACGCATAGACATCTACACTTATCCTCAATAGAGAATCAAAAAGCAGATGCGTCGTCACCCGTAAGGATGGGTCTCCGGTTCTCTACACTCACCATACGAAACACAGCAAAGTTAAGCTGCCATTTTAGGCTGGTATTCTGTGAGAGCGTGGTCCTTCCCCGGTCGAGCCGACCCATTCGTGCTACAACTATACTGACAAATATCTAGACTCGAAAAACAATTATTTAATTTAAACAATGAACACACAGTCCTCAGCGCTGCAACTCAATGTTAAGCCACTGCGCAACAGGGTTATCTTAAATAAGGTAAAACCACTATAATTACGGGTTGTGAGACATTACATCTTAGTCCTTTAAGGTACCAACACAATTGTAGCCATCTTTGTTTGAAGCTAGCTGAAGACGTCCATGACACGGCAATAGCCATTTACTATCAGGTGAACTGAAAGTTCGTTCGGCACTGAAGCTTTATTAAAAAAAAAGAAGAAGTACAAGCATCCCATCCTAGCTAATGAATGTATGAAGTACAACACAAATAGCCACATCGGAATTACAATGCGATCAACGAAATTGTAACCTCTATTGCTTTAACCACTTGAGATCTTGACAGTTCAATAAACAAATTAGTCTGACCTAAGGTCAAGCCAAAGAGTATATAGTATATAGTACATAGTATGTAGTACATAAGGCCAAAGAAATTTTTTTTAAATGAAGGTAAATATAACTTAGAGTCACTACTAAGTTCTTATCCAAATATAAATATTAATATAAAAAATAATAGTAATAATACAATATTATTAGTGAAAAAAGACACATGTTTATAACCTATAACAACAAAGTTATTTTTGCTTTGTCATTTAACAATACCCGTGCAGGGGGGGTACAGTTCCATAGTAATGCATTTGGTCATAGAAAGTAACGCCATCAAGTGTATGATACGGGTCATAATTTCCTCAGTTTAGTTAGTTTAATACTCACTAGATGGCTTTAATATCTTTGTCACCTGTCCATTAAAATTATTTTTACTTATCTTATAAATTATAAACTATATATTTTGTCATATGTATGCATGACAAATAAAAGTCCATAATTTATAAATTATATATAAATTATACGTTCCGATTATATTTAAGTTCGATTGAAATGATTAGTCTGTACTACAAGCTCTGTAGCCGAAAATATAAATGTATCTGCATCTGCTGTTGCGAAAAAAATAACCTAAATTATTACATATTTTTAATTTTTATGAAATTAAAAAAGAAAAGTTTCAAAGTTAATTTTTCATTAATTAGATATTATTTTAAACGGGAATGTATCAAACCATTTTCAAAATGAATCGAGTTCGTTTTGTTTAACTTTTCTAAGACAAATTCAAAAGTTTGATGTCGATTTAGTTAATTTCCTATTTCTATTTTATTTTTTCTGCTATTTCAAAGTTAATTTAATCATCAAGATAAATCAAATAATATTTGTAGATCATCAATATCAGCTTCGCCGTGTGCTTGTGCTTGTGCTTGTGAAGGGCCATCTTCAAAAGCAATAGTCATTGGCATCACAAGCGACTCTTTAATCCCTCTAATGTGTTTTAAAACATGTTCGGGAACGTTATAGGAATGACAACATTTTCCTGATCTTTTAAGGCCATATCTGCTGTGTAGGATCGAGTTTAGTGTATTTAGTGACATACGATTTCTTAATTTTGTTTTTACAATATTTATTTGGCTTATTTTGCAGTGGGGCCCCCATATATCCAAATTAGCAAGCAGACTAAGTTCTGCAGCTTATGCTGTAAAAAAGATTAGAGGTCTCACTAGTGTCGAGACAGCTAGATTAGTTTATTTTAGTTATTTCCATAGCATAATGTCTTATGGGATTTTGCTATGGGGAAATGCGGCTGATTCAGAAACTATTTTTGTTTTACAGAAGAGGGCCATTAGAGTTATTTACAATCTAAAACCGAGAGAGTCTCTTAGAGATAAATTTAAAGAAATTAATATATTAACTTTGGCCTCTCAGTATATTTACGAAAATTTAATGTATGTTTACAAAAACAAAGATAGTTTTAGTAAAAAAAAGTGATATACATTCTGTAAACACTAGGAACAAACACAAGCTAGTGATGCCAGTTTCTCAACTCCACAGAGTTAGTAATTCATTGTTGGGGCAATGAATACGCTATTACAACAAGGTCCCGGAAAGTGTACAAGTTCTCTCTATTACCAATTTAAATGTTTTATTAAGCTGAAACTGTATAAAAAGGGTTATTATAGTATAAATGAATACATGGTTGATAATAACCCCCGGGAATGAGGTGGTCGCTTCCAAGCAGTTTCTAAAATAAATTTTGTAAATAGTTCGTAATCATTTATATTGTAAAATTTATTTAAAAAAAAGTCCCGCTGGGTTTCTTGCTGGTTCTTCCCAGGACAGAGGGTTTTTTTTCGAACCAGTGGTAAAGTAAAAAATTACTTTTAATAAGAATTACATATGTAATGTATATTGAATAAAAATTATCCTATTCTATTCTATTCTATCTCAGAATTCGAGTGTGGCAAAAAATATATATAGATACGGCCAAAGAAGCTAACTCCGAAAATGGATTATTATCCGCCGAGTCTTTATATTCATGAACCTCCGACCGAAATTCGACAGTTGAACATTTATTTTCCCAGTCGGTATGTCGAATATTCCTCCACTGTACAACTATACGTTCAATTTTATTGGCCTGGTACGTAAAATTCGAAAAATGCTAAAATATGCAATATGCTAAAGCCGATTTTTTGAACCATTTTGAATAAGACAATAACACTTTTAAGCAACGTGTAATGAATGTAAAGATGTATTAAGTTATAAGTCGTCCACCGCCAATTTAAAAATCATTCATCATCATTCAATCGCCATTTTAAAAATAATTATAATCCCCTGAAGACGCTGAAGCACTACAAATGGACATCGAAAAACCGTAGCAAGATGGTGTACTGATAATCACATGTATTTAAATATTAATAAATGTTTTGTATTGTCGTTTTTTTTGAATTTTATTTTGTTGAAAATTATAATGATGATTGAATAAACACAAACATGGCGAAGTTAACAATTTGACTTCGCCATAATTGTGAGAGCGAGATAGATAATACAAACATGCGCGAGAGACACGATACGCGATAAAATAACGCGATTTCGCAGATGAAGGTAGTCGTGCGTCCGTATTATCTCGTTAATTTTCGCTGTGTGTAAGCGAGAAGGAGCAACCGGCGGTCGGCTGGTTAAGAAATAAGTGAATTTAGACTTAGAATCGTATTATTCATGTATTAAGGTTAATGTTTTTTAACAGCGCGGACCGCCTAGTGATGTTTTAATTATGCATCGCGTATTACTTTATTTATGACTTTATTGCCCAAATATTCAAATGCTATTCAATTTTATGTTTTTATGATGCCGTTATGTTGTCTCGTGCTTTCTATATCACTTTCTTGAATGTCTAAAGAAAAAAAACTATTAAGTACTAATATTATTTATTAGTTGTAGTTAAAATGCTAATACCATGTAAATAAAAACAAAACCGTTAGGTATTTAAAAAAACACAATCACTGTAAATAAAATCGGTTTTTAATTATGCCAATATTCATAGTATTGGTCAATAATCAATATTGCAATCTGTGCTTATTGTCAGTCATAAGCCCGGAATGCCAATTTGGTTGAATAGTTCAGTAGATTGGGATAAAGTGTGAAGAAAAATCGACTTTATGATTTAGACTCGACTCGATTTTGTTATCATATACAAAATCGTCATTTCGCGTCATGTTTGGAGTCATAGTATAACGTAACATTCCTCGGTACGAAATGTAATGTCATATTATATCACTTTAAAACGCACTGTTTTGCGCATCTCGTTTCATAAATTCGTACCTATGTTTTATTGAGCTAAACCATACCTTATAATTATCGCTTACCTAAAATTTACAAATACTTATATAATCAAATTAATAACTTAAATATAATAACGCATAGGCGTCAATTTTACGCTTGGCATAATGGGCATTGAGCGATACGCGCGCTCTATACCTTGCGTACTCTAAGTTCTGAATACTCTTTATTTATTGTTCTAAGGGGGCCATTAATTAAATTACTTTATTATATACTCTTTGGAGGGATCATATTTCTCATGTCTCATGTCTTCATCATAGGACAGACAGATTAAGGTTATAATTTCGTTAGTTATACTCAACCTAATCTAAGAAATACCTTTTGACAGCTCAGCTGTCAGACTTATTGGATTAAAAATTCGGTGCGTATAATATTCGATTCTTAAGAAAAATCGATATCGATTCTTTAAAGTTGGTAATTATTTATAGTTTTGTTTCTATTAATACCAAAATAAATCAAAAACGGAAAATTTAAAAAAACAAAATTGATCAGTTTCTTTGGATTTATTGTTACTGCTTATGTTTAGTCAAAGATATAAAAGTTTAAGATTGAAACTAGATTAAAAATAAATTTATTTAATCACTTTCCTACAACTAGTTGAGCTGTCGTTGTTTAGATTAATTATTATTTTAAGTTAGTTAAAAGTTAAAGTTACAGCCTATATAAGTCCCACTGCTGGGCACAGGCCTCCTCTCATTTCTGAGAGGATTTTAGGGCAAGGACATGTCCGCCGTGCTGCTCCAATGCGTGTTGGCGAACTTCACATGTCTTCGAATTTTTTTTATTTCTTAGACATTCAGGTTTCCTTTTTTTATAGGATAAGGGTGACAAACGAGCACACAGTCCACCTAATGGTAAGTGGTTGCTGAGGCCCATAGACATCTACATCTATCCTCGTTTGCGAATCAAAATGCAGATGCGTTGTCACCCCTGAGGACTAAGATGGAATGCCTCATTTCCAGTAAAAAGGGCCTCCGGCCACCTGCACTCACCAATCGAAACGCAGAGGTGAACCTCTACTTCACGCTGGTATTCTGTGTGGTCGTGGTACCACCCCGGTTCGAGCCGGCCCATCCGTGCGACAGCAAAAGCTGCCGCGTGGCTCTACCACTGTTGCGATGTTTTCCTTCACCGCCGAGCACGTAGTAAATCAGCACTTAAAACTGCAATTGGTGCCGGCGGGGATCGAACCCGGGTTGCTCGCGTACTGTGAAATTTACAAATAGCGCTAACCATCTGAGCTACCACGGCTAATTATTATTTAATTTTCAATAATGCATTTGTTGCATGGGCACATGCTTTCTTCAACAAACCTTCCATCTTATTCGTTGTGAAAGGTGGCTTGATGTTGTGTCTTGCTGCATAGCTGTAAAAGCATAAGAATCCATTCAGTAGCATTATATTGGCAGTGATATGGTGGTAGTCTTATAACTTTATGCCCGGGCTCTTCTGCTTATTTATCAGTAACGAACAACGGTTTTCGTCGTTCATTTTGTTTTACTAATTGTGTTAGCTCTGCTTTCAACACTTTCATATGTGCCTCCACTCCTTTGTATTGCACCCATGCTACTAAATCTGTTTTCTTGTTAGCTTGGGTTAGCGCTTTGTCGATTTGGACAGAATGGTACGGGGAGTTATTACTGTATTATTCGCATAACCGGCGCCCATGAACATCTGCAACACCAGTGGAATTGCCAATGTTTGTCAATTCAGAGTACTTCACCGACACGATCCTGCACTTATCTCACTGGGAAAAGGCGGCCATCCCTTTGTGATTCACGTTCGAAATATTCGTGTGAGTTTACCACTAACTACCAGAACTACGTCCTCTTTACAACATAATGATCACTTGCTTAGTCAGAGTCCAGTATACAACTTGCCAAGGTCAACTAATATAGTAAAACCAGTCCTTTAATTTATAGCTCAGTCACAAAATAAGAAGACAAATACAAAATCACTAAAGTACGTACAGTAAGCTCCCAACATGGCGCGGGATTGGAATTACGTAATGTGTTTTAAGCATCGCATTGGATATCAGTTTTTTTTTGTCTACACATATTTACGCTGACAAAGTAGGAAATTACAAAAAAAAATATTCTTTTATTCATGATTCATATAATAAAAGCAATTTTTAAAATAAAAATTTGTATAAAGAAATAATAAATTTAAAAAAATTCAAGATTTGATTATTTTAATATTTTAATCGATTATTTGCATCTTTTTGCCGATTATTCGCATAACAATTAATTTTAATTATCCAAACACTACGTTACGGTACATAGCGACATATCATTGAAACAACGTCATGAAAAGCAGTTCTTTAGATTTTTTTTTATATTTTGCCCTTTTCAAAGATTTGAACTTAAATTAGTGATAAAGAACGATACGCGTTGTAATGAAATATATGTTACTTCATAATTATTGAGATTTATGTAAAAGATTATTTTAAATCGTGTGAGTACCCTTGTACAAAGTTATTGCGGAATGATTAAAGTGAAACGTCACAAGGTATTCCTTAGATTTCGTTGAGTATAATTCGTCAAAGGACTTTCTGAGTGAATGGTCTCCTCGTCGATGGCTGCCCACCCGATACTGTGGCGACGATGTTCCTTAAGGGTTCGTTTTCTCCGCAACTCTCTCCCTGCTGCATATTAATGATCTGCTTATTTCCAGTATATATGGGTATGCAGACGGCAGCACAGTTATAGCGATACCAACCAAGTGTCCGGGTCAGTCGGGCATGTACAACAGGACATACCAATCACGGGCCGCTCTGAAGTCGACTGGCCAACCAATCACGCGTTCTGAAGTCAACTGGCCAACCAATCACGCGGTCTGAAGTCGACTGGCCAACCAATCGGGCGCTCGGAACGATGCTACTTCGTTCTCGCGCCCCGCTTGATAACCAAGGAGATCTAAAAAACGACTTCTGCGCATTTAAAAAATCTTGCCGCACGGCGCCGCACACGCGCGCCACGTACCTGTCGAGCAGCACGGCGGCGCGCAGCTGCGCGGCGAGCAGGTCGGGCACGCCGGCGCCGAGCGCGCGCAGCGGCTCGCTGGCCAGCACGGCGCCGCCCACGCGCGACACGTACTCGCGCAGCGCCGCCGCGCGCACCTCCTGCGCACCGACAGTGCCCAAACACCGCACATTGTACAATCGTCATCATCACTCTATACAGCGACTGATCATGATTATGGGTGTTATACATATATGTTTTTTCATAGGAGAGGGAGCAAACGAGCATGCGGTTCACCTGATGGTAAGTGACTACCGCCGCCCATGAACAACTGCAACATCAGGGGAACCAGCGAAATTGCAGATGCGTTGCCAGCCTTTTAAAAAGGAGTAGGCTCTTTTCTTGAAGGTCCCTAAGTCGTATCGGTCCGGAAAAATCGCTGATGGTAATCGATTCCACAAGGAAGTCGTGCGAGGAAGAAAACATCTTCTAAATCGCACAATGGTGGACCGCCAATCATCCAGATGATGTGGATGGTATCGGAAGTTCTGCAGCGATGTGTGTTCGTGAAATTTGGCGGCTGGGATTAATCCGAACAATTCCTCAGAGCACTCCCCGTGGTAAATGCGAAAGAAAATGCAAAGGGATGCAACATCTCTTCGCAGTGCCAATGAATCGAACCGATCGGAAAGAATTCGGTCGTCGACGATTCGAGCCGCTCTGCGCTGGATGCGGTCAAGTGGAAGGAGCTGGCACTGGGGAGCCCCTGCCCAGAGATGGGAACAGTATTCTATGTGAGGCCGAATCTGCGCCTTGTAAAGTTGCAGGCGGTGTGCCGGCATGAAATACTGTCCAGCTCTGCTGAGTACGCCAAGCTTTTTAGAGGCCAATTTGACCTTCTCTTCCAAGTGACCACGAAACTGCACGCCACTCGATATGTCGACTCCGAGGATTCCGATACTGGCTGAGGCAAGAAGGGGAGTGCCTTGAAACTGAGGAGATACGACAAAGGGGTTCTTTTTAGCGGTAAACGTGCAAAGTTGTATATATATGTAGCGGAGTTGTCGTCGCGCCACAAGTCAAATACACCGAAGACTATGGCCCGTATTAATAAACGTTGCTCAGCTCAAGTACATGCACTTGAGTACAATTTTGAGGTTGTGATCTTATTAATAAACATATATCAAGATGCGGTGTAGGTTTACGATATCTGCTGAGGGCCACATGATTAATAAACGAAACTCAACTCTCAAGTGTGTGTACTTGAGTGCAAGTCACAGAACAGTATTCCTAAATACAGCGTTTTGAGATACTGTTTTATGTGTTTATTAATTAACAAGGATCTTGAGATGCTGCACTTGAGTTCGTCGTTGAATAACGTTTATTAATACGGGACTAAATCACGCTATCAAAGTTCTGAAATACTGCGCTATACATAGGACTGCTCTGTACTAACACACTGAGCGTTGGCCGCTCCCCGGGCTGAGCACCTTGCCAGGTGGGAGTTCTCTATTTTTCACTGAGCACCTTGTCAGTTCTGTACTTTTCATTCCACGGTCAATATCTTTTTTCTTATTAAAAAAACGTTACCTCAATACAATACTAGAACTTTTCATGTATCATAGGGGCAGTTTACATTGTACATATATAAATTTTTCCATAGTATTATTTGTAGGCTATACAAATAGTTGGTTCCATGCGGAATTCAAACCCGCGGTCCTCAGCGCTGCAATTCATTGCTAAGTCACCGCGCCACATAATCGTAATGGTTAGTTTATATGTATAAAATAAATGTATAAAAATAACTAATTGCATTTATCGGTAAATTTTCCTAAAAAAATATGCCACAAATACCTCTTCGATATCCTTCAAGGGCACTTTCTGACTGGCGAGCTCGGCGGCCCTACGCTCTCTGAAGTGCAGGAACCAGCCGCGGGACTCGCGCTCCAGTATCGCTTGCAGATGCGCCGCCGCGCGACGCATTATATCGCGCTTGTATAATCTCAGATCCACCTGTATTTATAATCAAAAAGCTGACTATGCGTTTTTATTCCTGAGGACTAACCTAACCTCAGAAACATTTTTAGCCAATATAGATTATAACTTATTGAAAGTCACTCTTGAAATTCTTCGCTACCAGTAAAACAGGTGTTCCAATAGTGCAGTGTGTAAACGTAAGTGTACGTGTAAATGTGCGTATACGTATGCGTGTGCGTGCGCGTGCAGTACCTGCGTGCGCTGCGGCGTGGTGTAGAGGCAGGGCACGGGCGGCGGCGGGCGCGGCGCGTCGCGCGCGTCGCTCTTCTCGGCGGCGGCGCGCCGCATCGCGCGCCCCACCCACGCCGCTAGCGCGCTGATGTCCTCGCGATGCTCCGGCTAACCGGTCACAAAGGGAAAACTCAGTACAGCACACCGAACCGAACACGGGTTACACAACGTTATTGTTAGCACAAGTGATGAGATAACACATCATAATATGTAATTCATTCATTAGTTACTCGTTCACTGCTGAACGTAGACCTATAGATTACCGCATAAGGGCCATATTTGCTATCATTTAAAAGGTGGCGCGACAACCACAGTTTTCTATTATTTTGAAGTGTTATCAGTAAAATGCTGCTGCTCATGTCCTTTTTCATTTCCCTCTGTCGCCGTTTACGACATTAAGGCCCGTATTAATAAACGTTACTCAGCTCAAGTACACGCACTTGAGTACAATCTTCAGATTACGATCTTATTAATAAACATATCTCGACATGCGATTTAGATTTACCATATCAGCTGAGCGCCACACTGATTAATAAACGAAATTCGACTCTCAAGTGTGTGTACTTGTTGTGCTAGTTACAGAACAGTATTCCTAAGTACAGCGCTTTGAGATACTGTTTTTATGTGTTTATTAATTAGCAACGATCTTGAGATGCTGATATCGTAATGATGGCATATCAAATGATTACACACTTGAGTTCGTCGTTGAGTAACGTTTATTAATATGGGCCTAAGACACTAAGCCTTATATTTACGAAGTGGAATATATATTTTTATATTATTCCACTGTTTCTTTGAAGGTATAGTACAATAAGTTGAAATATATTTGTAACATATTTTAGCCTTAAAATGAAGCCTACATCAATAATATTTTAAATTATGTTTTATTCTTCATTTTTTACCTCTTTCGGTCAAACCCACTAAAAGTTATGATGCTATAACAAGTTAATAATAGTTTCTTGAATGACCCAAATAAAGCTGGTGGCTAGTTTACTGCGAAGCTAGATTGTCTAGATCTTAAAGATCTAAATTTAATGGTACATAACTTTAGGTAGGCTCAATGAATCCTTTTCCAAAGCCAGAGAAAGTGACATTCATCCACTTAAGTGAAATAAAAATAATTGGAACAAATTTTATCACATAATGCCTTAAAGTAAATTATTCTTTCTTTTTTAAAAACGTTTCCCACACACTAGGATTTTCTCCTGTGTCGTGGAGGCAGTTTACAAACATAAATTGCACAAGCACAAACATTCGGACCCGGAACAATTATTTGTAGGCCATACAAATACTTGTTCCGTGCGGGATTCGAACCCGCGGCCCCCAGCGGAACAACTGATTGCTAAGCCACTACGCCACGGAGCCGTCAAATTAATTTATAAGCAAGTTTAAAATATCGTACACAGATTTCAACTTGTGCGGTAAGGGTGTCGTAGACTAATGGAAGAAATTTTTTTTTATAGGAGAGGTGGCAAACGAGCATGCGGCTCACCTGATGGTAAGTGACTACCGCCGCCCATGAATAACTGCAACACCAGGGATGGAATTACAGATGCGTTAAAATGATGTATGAATGAGGATAACAGAATATAGTAAAATGAAAATGTTTTCTCACCTTACAGATAAGTTCTGCAACCAAGTATCTCGATCTCTCTTCGCGGATTTTCTTCTCAAGATCACGAGCTTCAAGTGAAGGCATACCAATGAGGAGGTCGAGTAATCTGTAATATGTATACACAGTTTAAAGAAAAATAATAAATTCTAAATAAAATCAATTATACATAATCTACAATAATAGGTTAACTATGTTAGTTAAACACAACGCAGCAGCTATATTGCGCTCGACCGGGGAAAGACCACAACATGGATCATGCGTTTTATTTCTGCACATTTTTCCATCATCTCCAATCACGTGGAAGATAAATTAACACCTTAAATTTCAATAAACAATTTCATTGGCGCCGTCGGAGTCTAGTTCGGTGTACTGTAGAATTTAAAGGCAAGCGTTTATCTAAACCAACAGCATTTTCTACAGTATTTGCTGCAGAATTATTACTATATACCTACTACATATAAAAAGGTGCAAGCAATTCTGAAACGTCAACAATTAAAATAGGGATGTTACGAAAGTGGTTATATCAAAACCGAATTCGGAAGTAGAGTTTTTAAATTTTGTTTGTCGGACCCGGAACCGAAATCAAAACCGGAATCGGAGGTGGAGGCAGAAGAAATCTGTTAAGGGTATTGCACTGTATTTTTCTTTTCAGTTTCAAATTTTTTGAATTCTTCGAATTCAGTGGCATGCACAGACTATAACTAACTTTTTAATGAAGTAAGTAATCGTACCTCCCTTTCGTGAATACATCTTCTCACATAGTTTACACTTTGTCATATTCCCAGAAACTTCATTGAAATAATTCCAAATGGCACTTGATTTTGGCTTCATTGTCCAAGTGCCAAATACGAAACAAAACATCAAGTTAAAGAGTAATCGACTGAAAGCACGGGGGGAGGGAGGTTCCCGGGGCGACAAGTATAAACTTGTGTACACGCTAATCGTGACCGCTGCCGCCGCTGTGCATCGACATCCGATATATAACTTCCGATTAAAATTTAACGGAATCGAAAGTGCAATATCAATCGGAAGTTACGGACATTCGGAATCGGAAAGGAAACTCCGTAACATCTCTAAATTAAAACATAATAATGTATTAAACATTACTTAACAGTTACCTTTACGTACCTATACAGTCCCTGTAGTAAAGCCTTCCCACCGGCAATCACAGACAAGGGTTCGTCTTTTAGAAGCCGGTCTCTTGCCACTACCACCACCAGTGCAACAGCCCTCGCCACGTGGCAATATAACTCTTCTCTGGCCCGCGCCCTGCCGCGCTGCAGCCATCCTGAGACGCGCCATACGTGGCTCTGCCCGGGGAAGTGACGCGATGGCACCTCGAACTCGCTAATGCATTTTTCAACAAATTGTAAGAAAATACAAATTTATAGAAGTTTAAGACCGGTGTTCAAAGACAATTCTTAGTGTTAACGTTTACGTAAAAATTCATACTTTTAAAATTTTGGAGATTGTTTAAATTGTCTTGGAATACCGGACTAAAAACTAATATTATTTACTACCAGAGAAACAAGACTAAATAAAAACTGTTGAAAAACACTTAAAATTTAATGCCAATTTTTTATATGATAATTTTAAAAAATCGTGTTTTGTGACATTTCCTACTCACTCTTTGAGAAAAAATGCAATCCAACTGTTGAAATATCAAAATAAATAACATAAGGATGCAAACTTATAAATGAAATAACAGTGCTATGTAACAGTTTAAAAAAACTTCTTAGACAGCTATAACTTTTTATGTAAGAACATTTACGAGTCTTATTTATTATAACTAAAACAACACTCATCATGCCTCGATACATAAGGGTTTCATTAAAATGAATGCTTAGTGTACTGTTGATGATATGACTACAGGGGTAATGCGGAAGACTAAACAGACATAATACACAAGGACACAGGAAGAAGAAGCACCTCATTCTGAAATATTACATGCTGTATGACGGAAAACATTGGCGGCAAAAATTTGCAATTAACAATTAATTTCCGGAATCGAATAAAAACATTTTCAATGATCGTCACTGGCCGTCACAAAATTAAAAAAAAAGAAACATATTTTTATCTAGGCATTATTTGGCGCCAATGTTCATTTGTGACTTGGAATACACATGAATATACCGTACATAGATAGATATCAGGGCAACGTACCCCCATTCGTGTATCGATTCCAATTGTTTAGTACTTAGCTTCTTTGGCTTAAATACTCTGTCCTTGTGCAAGCTTTATAGAACAAAAAATGTTTCATAATAGTATATCTATATCATAACCTAACGGCGACAAGAACAAGCTCCAAGCTCGCTATACCATGTCTAGTTACAGACAAATAATGAGTGTTATTTATTGCTAAGGCGTTAAACAAACGCATAAAATATATCACTTCATGATAAATAATGCAACGTTGAGATAAAAAAAAATACACAGCGAACGAAATTTGTGTTACAGATGCCTACTTTTAAGTGATCCATGAGTCGTAAGCAATACATATAATATAATATATCTATAATATGAATAAAAAATAAAGTAACGTTAATAAGCATCCCGTTGCTCCTATTTGAGAAAGTTAGTGAAGTCATGGATACTCCGCCACGCTTTTCCAGTGCCGTTTGGAAAGTTTCCTTAACATGATCAAAGAAAGATCAAATGATGGGGACGATCTCAAACATAATTACAAACTGCAAGCCAAACATATTACTCTAGAGCCATGAGAGGGTATTTTTATTTGGTATTATCTGAAGATAGCTAGAGTTAATAAGCTATAATTAGGTAATGACTAATAATTTATGTGGTTAGGACTAGGATTGTATTTTATGAGGGAATTAGAATGCACCTGTAGCAGATTCAAAAGACCTTTAATGATCTTCTTCTACGTCATTAGCAGCCTGCAAAGTCCACTGCTGGAAATAGGTCTCTGTCGTGTAGGGAGGATTTCCCATAATACGCTTGGCTGACGAATTAATGATCGAAGTACGTCACGCACCTATGACACTGCTTCTAGTTGCCAGTCTAGCCATTTTATTATGGTATTGTTATACCTTCATCTTAAAGTTACAGCCTATATACGTCCCACTGCTGGGCACAGGACTCCTCTCATTTCTGACAGGGTTATAGGGCAAGGAAGTGTCCGCCGCGCTGTCCCAGTGCTTGTTGCCGAACTTCACATGTCTTTCGAAATTCTTTTTCTTATTTCTCAGACATGGCAGTTTCGTCTCGATGTTTTCCTTTACGCCGAGCACGGGGTAAATCAGCACTTAAAATTGCAATTAACAATTTCATTGGTGCCGGCGGGGTTCGAACCCGGGTTGCTCGCGTACTGTGAAATTTACGGCGCGCGCTTAGCCCCTGAGCTACCACGGTTCATCTATGGGATTCTATTTGGTCTTTGTGGTATATTCCATAATCTCCTCTTACAACATCTATGGGTTCTCCTACGCTGACACACGGCACACATTTACTACACTATTCCGAGGGAGAGAAAGAAAAAACATAGTACGAGGGTGGATTGAAAAGTACTCGGCCTAACCAAGAAAATAAACACATACTAAATCAGTTATATTTTTATTTTTCTACATAATCACCATCAAGTTCAATACACTTTTGCCACCTCCCCTTCCAAGCATTTAGACCGTTGAAAAAAAATGATTCTTCCTTAGAGTCAAAATATGCGTCTACAGCTGCTTTGACCTCGTCGTTTGTCGAAAATCTTTGACCTCCCAAGTGCTTTTTTAGGTTAGGGAACAGAAAGAAGTCTGATGGTGCCAGATCAGGTGAATACGGCGGATGCGGTAACAGTTCAAAGCCACAGTTGTGAATTTCAGCCATTGACTGTACTGACGTGTGAACACGGGCGTTATCTTGATGAAACAGGACTTTTCTTCTGAGCATTCCTCGACGTTTTTCTTTTATTTCCTCTCGTAAACGACGTAGTAAGGTGCAGTAGTAATCAGAGTTTATAGTCTGACCCCTTTCAAGATAATCAATCATAATCACACCTTTCGAGTCCCAGATTACTGAAGCCATCACCTTATTTGCCGACAAAATCGACTTAGCCTTTTTAGGGGGTGGTGAACCAGGTCTTCTCCACTGTTTTGATTGTTGTTTTGTTTCCGGTGTACAGTAATGAACCCATGTTTCGTCTATAGTAACAAAACAGATTCAAAAAATCATCTGCATCGGCTTCAAATAACTCCAAACAGTCGCGTGAAATAGTCAATCGCGTCCTTTTTTGTTCAACTGAAAGCAGTCGCGGAACCCACCTCGCAGACACCTTGTGGAAACCCAACTCGTTGACAATGATGTTTTGAGTTCATTCATAAGAGATGCCTATAATCTCGGCTATCTCTCTAATTTTTAATCTGCGGTCTCCCATTATTAAATCAAGTACTTTTTTAATATTTTCGTCAGTAGTTGACGTCGAAGGCCTTCCAGAGCGGGGTCCATCTTTCACACTCTCTCTACCACGCTTAAATTCTGCTATCCATTTTTTGACGGATGAATATGACAGAGCACAATCGCCTAATGTACTGACCATGTCATCATGGATGGCTTTTGATGATAGCCCCTTCTTATGGAGGTACTTAATGACGGCACGCTGCTCGATTTGCTCCATTCGCGGAAATTATGTCCGATTACTTTGTTAATAAATTTATAAAATCACAACTAATTATCGCACACGTTTCGAACTTCACACAATGAACTAGTCTGAACTGAACTAAATAATGTGGGTAGATTTGATTTTTAGAATTGAATGGATCTGTGTTAGGCCGAGTACTTTTCAATCCACCCTCGTATTTAAGTAAACCGAACAGCACACAGCACCCATGGGTGCTTTAAAGTGCTCGGAACGTCGGGAATATAAAAAATAATTAAAAATTAAAAATTTTGTACAGCCGACTTCAATAAAAGTTATTAAGAATAGCTCAAAAACTATTGGTCTGACCTTGATCAAATTCATATGGGACCACACGAGAAGTATCAGCTTTCAAATAAAAAAAAAGAATCATCGAAATCGGTCCATCCAGTAAAAAGTTATGAGTACCGTCTCCTTTTCGGAAGTCGACAGAAAAATAATATACGTGATAAAATCCGTAAAAACTAAAAATATAAGAAATTATTATAAAATATAGTATTTATAAGGCCCGGCTCTAATACGTATTAATAACAACAATGGTGCTAATTCATCATACCATAACAACACCATTATTGTTTAAATGAAAATTAATTGAAGTTAACAAGCCTATAGAGCTCGTGTAAAAGCGGACCGGACTTTTGTTCAAAGGGCGCGAAACATTCGTTTACATAACACCACTAAATAAAGGGAATACTTATGAATGCGGCGTAGCTTAGAAGTCCGTCACAGACATGTCAAAGTACACAAGTATAATGCAAATAGGTAGGTACTAGCTTAGTAAAAATCTACTATGAAAATATGCAAGAGCAATACCAGTACAACGTCATTTTTTTAAAGAAATCTTTTTTTATAGGATAAGGGTAACAAACAAGCACAGTCCACATGTTGGTAAGCGGTTGCTGTGATCCATAGATCTCTACAACTATCCTCAATAAAGAACCAAAATACAGATGCGCTGTCACCCGTGAGGACTTGATGAAATGCCTCGTTTCCAGTAAAAAAGATTTCCGGTTCTCTACACTCACCCATACGAAACACAGCAGTAATAAGCTGCTAGTTTACGTTGATATTCTGTGAGAGAGTGGTCCTTCCCCGGTCGAGCCGACCCACTCGTGCTACAACTATACTACTGACATAGCTGCAGCATAGCTTTACCACGTATAAACGCCCCAATGCTAAATTCTTTGGTAAAGTAGTCTCCTCTAATTATGAGCGGCTTATGAACTTATGAAGCAGGAGTCCTTGCGTCTCTCCAGTGTAAATTAATACACCTGTTCTTCTATAGAAATAGACAAAACTATCAGTGTATAATCGTCCTCCTAAGAAACCGTCCTACTTAAGTTCATTAAACCATTCTAATTTTAATTCGTCAGATATTTGTCCCGAGTCTGGCCCGCATACGCATTAAGACCTTTAGATTTAAAAATAGTTTCGCCACCTGGACTGAAATTGATGGAATTTTCTTAGTAAGTAATAGATCACGAACTGTTGGAGAGATCAAAAAAATCAAAAATCAAAAATGTTTATTCTGTAACAATAAATTTACATCATCAGCAGTACACAGAGTTCTCCTTTTAAGTATTTTTCAATACTTGTGACAGGAAAACTCGCTCTTCCATAATTAACATACAATACTTGCTTATAGATCACGAACTGTTGGAGAGATCAAAAAAATCAAAAATCAAAAATGTTTATTCTGTAACAATAAATTTACATCATCAGCAGTACACAGAGTTCTCCTTTTAAGTATTTTTCAATACTTGTGACAGGAAAACTCGCTCTTCCATAATTAACATACAATACTTGTAGTTACAAGAATAACATAAAATTCATTTCCATTTTATAAATTAATTTAAAAAAAAATATGTGTGTGTGTGTGTGTGTGTGTATGCGTGCGTTTGTGTGTGTGTGTGTGTGTGTGTGTGTGTGTGTGTGTGTGTGTGTGTGTGTGTGTGCGTGCGTTTTTGTATGTGTTTGCGTGATTGCACGTGTACGCACGTGCTTTGTAGGCCGTGTTATTTTAACAAATTTTCGATTTCGTGATAATCTTTCGATTTGAGCCATTCAATAAGAAGTTTCTTACATTCTTTACTAGTTTTTGAATAAATATTCAATTCTTTGTTCAAGTAATTGTACAAATAAGACGCCTTTTTTGCCTGTTGCCGTCTAGCAAATGCTGTTTTAACCGGAGCACTTGGAGCTACGTTAGTTTTTCTCCTTTTATTTTTGACTTCAAGATTATATGCAAGGGACTTGTGTAGCTTAAGAACTATATTTAATATGTATAACTTGCGAACTGTAAGAAGATCACACAGGGCGTATAAATCTTGTGTTGGGAATCTGTAAGGCTTAAAATTCATAACTTTCAGTAATGATCTTTGAACTCTCTCTAAATCCAAAAACTTTGTTTTCGTAGCACCTCCCCATATACTAATACAGTATGCCAGAACTGATTGAACTAAAGAAAGATACACTTGTTTTAATATCTGAGTTGTTGTGAGATGTCTTAAAATTTTGAAAAACCATATGAATTTTCTAATTCTTGTCATTAAAAGTTCGATGTGTAGATACCAGGATAAACGCTGATCCAATATTATTCCAAGATATTTTGTGCTGGATACCTTGTTTATATATGGGCATGAGCAGTTAGAGCTATTATGGTCAACACAAGAATGAATTTTAATATTAAAATTTGGTTGAGTCCTATTGTAGTTAGTAAAACATATATAGTTTGTCTTAGATGTATTCAGAGTTAACAAATGTATTCTTAACCACTCCGCAACCTTGGCTAACCCTACTTCAGCGCTGTGCCGAACATCTTCCCAGGTTCGACCACAAAATACCAAAGCAGTGTCATCTGCATACGAGAATAAGTGCCCATTTTGAAGCGATATTTTACAAAGGCTGTTTACGTAAACCTAAAATAGAGTCGGGCCTAAAACACTCCCCTGTGGAACACCGTAGGTAATGGAAGAGTCATGACTACAGTGCTCTCCTATTTTGACCCGTTGTCTACGGTTTGTTAAGTAATCTTTAAATAAGTCTAGGGGTTTACCTCGTATGCCTATATGTTCAAGTTTATTTACAAGAGTGGGGACAGAGACGCTATCAAAGGCTTTTTTTATATCGAGAAAAACTGTTAAACATTTCTTTCGTTTGTCAACTTGGTCAATAATGAGTGACTCGGATGATGTAGAAAGATTCTACATCATCCGATTCGGAATGAAGAAGGAATAGGAAATCAATTTACACCACATCCTAACTGATGTATATAACGTTACCACTTTTTTCGGTTCTGCAAATTATGCATCACAAGCTACGCATTATTTGGCTTTTGACAGATACTTTGCATTATATTAAGCACAGAAAATGGTATTGTATATATGATTCCTCCTTCTCAATTATGCTTGTCTTATGCAATATTGCTCGTATCATCCCAAAATTGAAAGTCCTTATATAGTTACTTTCCACAACAAAAAGTATAGAACAAGCAAAATAGTATTTATAACTGAATGATTTTTGCTGTCCCAGTTTAAAGCTACTATTTCCTTTTATAATAAAAGCACGTTACACAATAAAATGGAGCGATGTATTCGGGTCTACTGCCGAATCACGCATAAGATTTGTATTCTATATACATAATAATATTTGAAATATAAAAGCATTTCATATGTTCTAAACTTTACTGTTATACTACCAATATATAGCTGGTTTTATGGGCTATATTGCCGGTCAACTGCGACTTCAGTTTAGAATGAAATATAATAGAATGTTTATAAGCTCAGATTATAGGGAACACAAACATGATGATGATGTCCTCTTGATCAAGGCTTGGCCCCTGACGAAGTGTAGTGAAAGATACTTCAAAGAGTGCAGCAATCATCAACGTGATGAACAAATATTGGTTCATTGCCGTGGGTACTCACTGAAGGCTAACTTCCCTTATTTCTATAAGTTTCCATCTTTGTTTTTCGGAATTATAACAAATTTTGCAGAGGGAAACAAGCTCGATGAAGCGGTGAAAAACGCTTCTATAACAAAGGGATTAAGGAAGATTCATAAGAACCGTCGCTAGGGTCAGTTAAGCTGGTGCTTCAGAGTGCTCGGTTTTCCTGGACTGTCTTTCGGGTATCGGACTCGGGAGGTCCGTTGTGTAGGTGAAGTTGGAGGCCGCGGAAGCAACCGCGGCTTTCTCTTCGTAACAGACATCGTAATAAGGATCGGCAATAGAACAAATTTAGTCGATATAGCCAAAGGTTCAGTAACCTGAAGTGGCAATCGGTCAGCCATATAACTTTAAGAACCGAAAATCAGTGGGATGAAAAAGTTCTCGAGTGGCAGCTTCGTACCGGCGAACGAAGAGTAAGGCGGCCCTCATTAGAGTAACGACCTGGTATGAGATGCAGAAAGTCAATGGATAATGGTTTTTTTATAAGATAAGGGTGACAAACGAACACACAGTCAACATGTGATAAGTGGTTGCTGTGGCCCATAGACATCTACATCTATCCTATATTAAGAGTCAAATTACAGATGCGTTGTCACTCCTGAGGACTAAGATGAAATGTATCGTTTCCAGTAAAAAGGGTTTCCGACCGATCGATGAACCGATTGCGATGATTCTTTTTGAAAATTTGAAAACTGGTGCTTCTCATGTGGTTCCATATAAATTTGATCAAGGTCTGACCAGTAGTTTTAGAGTTATCCTTAATAATATATATTGAAGTTGGTTGTACAAAATTTTTAATTTTACCTCTTGTCACAAGTTAAATGTAGCCCGTGTTAGCTATGACATCAGATGGCAACCATAGTTCAAACTTGTATAATTTCATCTTCATTCATAATTTCTTAAAATCAAAACAGGGCAATATGAAAATGTGTGATCACTCACATATGCTGTCAAATCCTTAAAATCTTATAGTCAACTAGTCAGAACTTGACCTGCATCAAATACCAGGTGCGTTTAATATTATCTTATTATAACTTAACAATAAAGTATTTTTCATACGCTATGTAAGCGCTAAGATGAGAGAACCGAGTGGCATGCAGTATAATACGAGTTCAGCATATATTTTGAGCAGCCTTCACATAGAAAGTCGGCTGATAAACTTTGTAGTAAGGCCCCATTTCATTGCTTTACCTTTTTTATTATAATATTAAATAAATAAAAATAGTTCACTAAGTACTGAAATGATGCCTATTAAACAATTAATCAAAACACTATGTTTGGACTCACCCCTTTTCCCTAATGGCGTGAAGTTGCTTTGGAGAGAGTGGATGTGGCTCCACACCAGCGTCTAACGCAGCTGCATCAAGCTCATCACAGGGTGGTGCAATAATTATATCTGAAGGTTTGTTACCGGTGCCCGTAAACTGGGATTGAGGGAGAACTGTGAAAATAGTTCTATATAAGTACAATACAATACAATACTCTTTATTGGACACCAAGAAAAGACAAAAATATCAAAGAGAAAAAATAAATAACTATTGAGAGAAATACAAAGGGCGGTCTTATTGCTACATACATATACATTTATACACCTCTTCCAGACAACCCAGAAGAAGAAATAAATAAAAATAAGAAAAAGAACAATAGATAGGGTGCACTAAACTAAAAAATAACAAGTAAAAAAAAAGATACTAACTTATGCATTAAAAAGACAACAGTCTTCAGGTAGATCAATGACCATAATTAAGTGGAGGAAGTGAGAGGGGTTAGAGAGACAAATAGTATTCCTTAACCTGTTTCTGGAACACATTTATGGATCGAGTACTTATAACTGACTGGGGTAAGGTGTTCCAGTCTTACTCCAAGAATAGAAAAATATTTATCATAATAAGTCGAGGAGTGCACAGGACATTGGAGGGAAAGATTTTCTTTGGATCGTAAGGAAAAATAATGACAGGAGGATTTAAAACATTCTTTTAGATAGGAAGGATTTGATATATTAAATAAGACGCAGTAGAGAGCAGATAGTATATGAGTATTCCGACGAAGACGGATTGAGAGCCACTTGAGCTTAGTGCGGTATTCTGAGACATGGTCATATTTGTGAAGCCCAAATATGAACCGTATACAGAGATTTTGAAGTCGCTCAAGTTTGTTAAGTTGCTCTTCGATGATATCAAGGTAACAAATGTCAGCATAGTCGAGGATAGGGAGTAGTAAACATTGTGCAAGCGTAATTTTGGTGGCAATGGGTAAAAAGTAATTAAGCCTTCGGAGTGAAGCATATGCTGCAAACATTTTACGGCTCACTGCATTAATTTGTAAGTTCATCCATTCATTCATTACAGCCTTTCATAAGTCCACTGCTGAACATAGGCCTCCCCCAAGGAATGCCACAAAGCACGGTCCTGAGCCACCTGCATCCATCAACTTCCTGCATGCCTTATCAGGTCTTTACTCCATCACGTGGGGGGTCGCCCTACACTTCGCCTACCGGTACGAGGCTGCCACTCGAGAACCTTTCTTCCCGATCGGTTGTCGGTTCTTCGAGCTATATAGCCGGCCCACTGCCACTTCAGCTTACTAATCCGTTGGGCTATGTCGGTTACTCTAGTTCTACTACGGATATCCTCATTTCTAAGTTTATCACGCAGAGAAACTCCGAGCATAGCCCTCTCCATAGCTCGCTGAGCGACCTTGAGCTTCCTCATACGGCCAGCTGTGAAAGACCACGTCTCAGTTCCGTAAGTCATCACTGGCAACACGCACTGGTTGTACAATTTCGTTTTAAGGTTTTGAGGTATGTCTGACGAGAAGATGTGTCGTAGCTTCCCGAACGCTGCCCAGCCGAGTTGAATCCGTCGATTGACCTCTCGGTCGAAGTTGGACTTACCTAGTCGGACTATTTGTCTCAGGTAAAACATACTCGTCAACAACTTCGAGCTTAGTACTCGTAACAACTACCGGCATAGGTGTGACATGGAAATTAAACATAATCTTTGTTTCATCCATGTTCATCTCAAGACCTATCCGTTTGGAGACACTATTGAGGTCATTGAGCATAGTGCTTAGGTCCTCCAGCGATTCTGCCATAAGGACTATATCGTCGGCAAATCGAAGGTGAGTGATGTACTCGCCATTGATGTTGATACCGTATCCTTTCCAGTCCAGAAGCTTGAAAACGTCTTCCAATGCAGCGGTGAAGAGTTTCGGTGATATGACGTCACCCTGTCTTACACCTCTCTGCAATTGGATAGGTTTCGTACTCTTGGTTCTATACTCGGATAGCCATCGTAGCTCTACTGTACAAACACTTCAGCACTTCGATATACCGACAGTCAACTTGGCACCGCTGAAGGGACTGCAGCACCGCCCAAATTTCGACGGAATCAAAGGCCTTCTCATAGTCCACATACGCCAGACATAGTGGCAAATTGTACTCTTCGGACTTCTGTACAATTTGCCGAAGGGTATGTATGTGGTCTATAGTGCTAAAGCCCTTTCGGAAACCGGCTTGTTCGGGAGGCTGGAAGTCGTCAAATCTGCGCGCGAGACGATTCGTAATGACTCTCGAAAACAGCACGTAGACGCGGCTCAGAAGGGAAATCGGTCTGTAGTTCTTCAAGAGAGCGTTGTCACCTTTCTTGAAGAACAAGACCACCGCACTTCTGCTCGACGCCTCCGGTGTAATGCCACCATTAACGACGAAATTAAAGAGCTTCTGAAGGACTTCAAGTACCGGTCTTCCACCCGCTTTCAGAAGCTTGCTGTAATTCCATCCTCGCCTGGGGCCTTACCGTTTTTAAGGTGCTGGAGAGCCATTCTAATCTCGCTCAGACTGACGTCCGGGATATCTTCGGAATAGTGTCAGATGAGACTCGCTCTTGGATCGTTACTCACACTTGCGTGTGGCTCCAACGATGACGTGTACAGCTGCCCATAGAACCTCTCAATCTCACTCAAAATCTCAGGTGTCCCGGAAACGATGCTGCCACACTCTGTCTTCAGCTTTGACAGTTGGCTCTTTCTGGCAGACAGATCTCTGGCAAAGACTTTGAAGCCTTGGTTCCGCTCGATCGCTTCTTGAATACGAGCTGTATTGAAGTTGCGTAAGTCCCGCCGCATGCATTTGGAGATCTGTCTGTTCAGATGCCTGTATGCTGTCAAGTCTGATGAGTAATGTAGCTTCATCTCCCGTCTAACAGCCATGAAATTAAGAGTGATCGGAGAGCTTTTGTGTTCTTCTGCGGCGGGTTTTGCAGAACTTAGCTCCGACCGCATGGACAGTTTCCACGAGCTTGTCATTCATATCGTCCACTTCATTACAGTCTTTTAGGCACTGAAAACGGTTTTGTAACTCGAGCTGAAAGGTTTCGGGACTTTGGAACAGAGCACGAGGGGGACGGAGCGTTGACTTCATTAGACGAGACCTCTCGAACTTAACGTTTAGGTTCAGTGTGCCTCTATTCGGTGATCGCTACCAGTTTTCACCCTCGCGATCACGGAGACATCACTGAACAGTTGTCGTCTGGTCGTCATAATAAAGTCAATCTTATTTTTTTTCGAACCGTCGGGGCTCGACCAGGTCCACTTCCTGTGGGGCCGCTTCTGGAAGAAAGAGTTCATCATAAAGAGTCCCTCTTTCTCCATGAAGTTGGCCAGCTGCTGGCCCCTTGGGTTCCGTTGCCCTATTCCAAATTTCCCTACTTTCAGCTCACCGTTCTCTCTTATGCCTAGTTTTGCATTGAAGTCTCCCATTAACCCTGTATATTGGGTTTTGGAGGAATGCATGGCTCTAGAGATATCCTCATACATTTCCTCCACCTCCTCATCGGGGTGTGTCGAGGTTGGTGCGTAAACATGTATGACCTTCAGCGAATACCGTTTGGTGGATTCTGAGTATAAGGTACGCAACCCTCGTCGACACACTCAATCTTTACAACGTTGTTAACGAGAGACTTGTGGACGATAAATCCGACACCTCCTTGGGACAGATTGTCGCCCTCCCGGTGATAAAGCAAGTTGCCGGATTCGAGGACCCCTCTCTTCGGACTTCGGATAATCCTATAATATGCCAGCGCAACTTGTCTATCTCTTCTTCCACCTCCACGATTTTCTCGTCAGTCCTCAGGGTGCGTGCGTTGTACGTTGCCAAGTCGAGTCGTCTAAGGTGGCAACCGAACCTCCACCGGAGATTCTTAGCACCCCCTGCCCCGCCGTTACCATGGTCGCCACCGTAACCAGGAATAGCGGGGCCGCCGGGGACTGTGGGCCGTCTGTTTGTTGCTTTAAAAATCATTGGAGGGTATTTGCCATAGTTGCCACGCTTGGCGAGCGGGTTGGCAACCGCAGTTTTTTTATTGTAATTTTGGCTATTATCAGGAAGATGCTACTGCCCATCTCCTGCCTGTTTCCCTTTGTCGCCTTTTACGACACCCACGGGAGAATATGGGGTAGTGGATATTCTTGACCGCCACTACACGGCAAAATTTGTAAGTAAGTTCATAAAATACTGCTTCAAGTAAAAAGTAACTTTAGTGGTTGATTCATGAAACATTTCTCATGCATTGGCAGCTTCCTGAGCTTTTTGCTTGACTTTCCTTTATCTTCACGATACTATAGCCAGGCCTCTGTCACTCTTGCGTGAAATAATTACCTACAATCGCGAGGCGCCCCCAAGCTAGAAAGCAGTCGGGGCTAGCGCGTTTTAGGCGCTGGAATGTTAAAGTTTTTTAACGCTGTTTATGTAAATAGTTTTTAGTAAATACTTGTCAAATTAGTTTTTGTTTAGTGTTTAGTATATTTAATTGTAGGATAAAATAGTTGAAAAAGTTTTAATGTAATTTAAGACTAATATATGTGTGTTGGGGATTGATGGCGCCATAGTGCAACAAGCAGCGTCATTTAACAATTAGTTTTGCAAACTAATAATGTGTACCTACTCATGTCAGGATGGACGAGCGAACGAATTGGTGACTAATAGTGTTTGTTACAGGAATACATGAAAATACACGCCCGAGGACGGTCTTACACCAGGATGGCCGTGTCGAAGCGTCTATAAAATACCCGGTTAGATCGAGGTGGAATTGAGGGTATATCGAGAAATCCCCACTTGCTTGTGCAGTGTAAAGTTCACTTTAGGCGCCGTGCGGGGGAAGATTCCGCTTAAGTAATTCTACGAGTGTAGTCATTCTAGTAGTGCTAAGATAGTGTCGTGGTTCTGTTCGTTTTGCTGTTGGTTTGCATACTTTGGTGTTATCATGTAATTACGTACCCCACGTTACACTAGTTTGTGATTGTGGCGGGGACGTGTTACGGCTTGGTCAAACTGTAATTTCTCTATACTCAATGTATAGGGCGTTACGTTGTCTTATTACTGATAATGATTAATGAGGGTTAATAATCTTCCACTCACCAGATGTCGCTAGTAGCGACTGAGGTAAAGTTTTTTGTTACACAGTGTCAATTAATAGACGTATTAGTTTTAAATAATAGTTTATCATTATCTAGAGTATTATATTAATATATAACACAATGCGTCAGTGGTTTGATTTTTAATTTTTTGCACATTATAAGTCTTTTAAAAAAAAAATATTTATAGTTTGGTTTATTCATTTCTAATGTAATTAAAATAAAATATAACTAATAATACAGAAAGAAACCTTAAAGATTACATTTTCCTAAGAAATTATCGTCCCCGCTATGAAATCTGTCAAATATTTTACCTCACTCTAAAGAGGCGCCTCCCTGGTGACAGAAAAAGTCGTGGATGCCCTCATTGTGTAAGCAAGAGAGCAAGTTGAACATCCGCTCTCACACTTTTTTATTATTTTTAACAATTAACGCTATCCTGGTGTATTTCCGAGACCTAAATTGGGATCCTCTGTTGAATCTGACATATGTATATTACCTATCTATTTCATAAATTATATTGATAAAACGTCGTTCCTACTATAATTGTTGTGGGGATTGATGCTTAATATATGATAAAAAGATATGTAATATATCAGATATATCATTTTTTAAGTTAAATACCGAAGGATAATGAAAGGTGATTTTTTTTTGTTACATAGGTAGATAGTTATAGCGAAAAAAGCATTAAGTAATAATTTAACTACAGAAGTAATACATAATTACTTTATTACAAAACTGAGTTGAAATTTACTTCACTACCCAATTACCTGCTTACATACCTATACTTGTTTTTTGTAAATATTAAAAGTAAAATATTTTAAGTTATAATAACACAAAATACTGAAATTAAACCTTTGTTTAGAAGATTTTTAACTAAGTAGAATACGATCACATTTCTGTTAGGAAGCATATTTCGGGTTTATTTGTTGTTTACACTATTTACCTATTTCCTAACCATTGAATTATAATGTACTACGTACTAGAGAAGCTATTCCAAGCAAAAAATTTACGCTACTCTATGTGTTCGCGCATGCGCGGAAAATAGTATAGTCGCGCATGGTTTTCTCATCAAAGATTATACGTAGGTAGAATGATCATAAAGTAAAAGTAGTAAATAAATAATAAGTAATTGTTTATTTAGATTGTATTATTAATTATATCAAGTACAATTTTTTAATTGTTATTTATTTTGCATATGTGTTAATTTAATATAATATAACATAATATTATGCCAGAATTACATTTTAATGATATTTTATTTAATACTTTAAAAGGTAAAAATGTAAAATATAAAAATATGCATTTATTTTCAAAGATCATTATTATTACTTTTCTAGCATTCTCTAATGTATTTATACGCAGCTGATGAATAATAGTGTAAAATCAATCCGAATTTACGTGAGGGTGCATGCAGTGTATAATAAATAATGCGTGCTCTGTTTATTCTTTTTCATTAAAGATTTATGTAACTTCATCACTTCTGCTTTAGCAATTAAATCAATCTCAGGATTTAAGTTGAGACTGAATTCATGTTTCAAATTTTGTACAATTGATTTGTAAGAAGCAAATTTTTTCTTTAGATAAATGTTTAGTCTTTGTATTTTCTTAAATTTCTCAGTAAGTTTCTTTCTAGCTGCAGATTAATTGCTATTACAACGTGCTAGATATGCGCGCCGAAGGCCAATTTCACGGCGGCGCCGTGGCCTGAAAATTTCCTCAGCGGCGGCGGCGTCGCAGCGGCGCGGTGTGGCTGGTCATGTGCCTTAGATATTGGTTTATCAGGAAGAGATCTTAAAAAAAAACTTAAAGAAAACTATATTTTTGTTACCAAAACCAGCTTCATATTTTTTTAATAAAGCCCTGGGGAGCACCAGCAAAGTGATGGGAACAGTATTCCATGTAAGGCTGAAGTCCCGCTCTGCTGAGCACGCAAAGCTTTTTAGAGGCCAATTTGGCCTTCTTTTCCAAGTGACCACGAAACTTGCACGTTACTCGATATGTCAACGCTGAGGATTCCGATACTGGCTGAGGCAACAACAGGAGTGCTTTGAAACTGAGGAGATACTCCGACCTGCAAGAAGGCTGGTGATTCAATTGCAACAAACCCATAGAAAGGGAGCTCCGAAAGAAGCGCTTTGTGTCAAACCCGATCGAAGGTCTTCGCAATGTCCAAACTAACGGCCAATGCGCCCCATTGGACTCTTATGCCTCCGCCCATCTATGAGTCAGCTAGACCAGAAGATCACTAGCTGACCGACCCTGACGAAAACCGTATTGGCGGTCACTAATCAACTGGTGATCCTCAAGATACCGCATGAGGTAGCGGTTTATAATGGATTCTATTAATTTGGAGAACAAGGCGGTGATGGCGATAGGAATAGCTAAACGAGTCTGAGTGTTAGCGTTTTTTAGCCAGCCTGCAGAATGCAATCCCGATGTTAATGTGAGTCTCACCACACGCCGGACTAAACACTGGTCTGAGAAGCCAAGAGGGGAGTGGACAGAGACCTGATATCTATCCGAATGAGAGGTCAGCAGAAGATCCAACAGGGAGGGTGGATGATCTTCCACATCTGGAATCCGCGTAGGCGAAGTTACTAGTTGTGTCAGACCATAATATGCCAAGGCAACATCATGAACAGATCTCCCCGCATGATTGGTTAAACGTGAACCAAACCATCCGGCATTGTGGTTGTTACAATCGCCGAGGATCACAATCTCTGCGAATGGGATATGCTGTAGCAAGGAATTTGTTGCCATTTGGACGTGATCGATGAATCGATTTGTTTCGGCATTACCGCTATATGACCTATAGAGGCACCCGTAAACATGCGGATGGTCGTCGCTGTTTACGCGTAGCCAAAGCATGAACAGGTCCTTCAAGACTGCCGAGGCGTTGAGAACAGATGTTCTCTCAATTTGTACCCCGGCTAGGAGAGATACGAAGTATAAGCCGGAGAGGACACCTGCGTCTCGGTCAGAAAGAGCAAGGCCGGCGTTTAGGTTTGAATGAAGTCCCCTGGTGTTGCAGAAAGTCACGTGGCAGGGGTCACCTTGGCCTCGTTGCTCAGCTTGCCCCTTGCTTTGCTTGTCTTAAGCGTAATTTTACCCCCCCCCCCCCCACTCCTCATCCCCTCCATAATACGCGGGGCAGCCTGAGCACCCAGGAGTGGAGTAGCTTGGTTGTGGATGTTCATCAAGGGATTCTCCATTACCAGGTGTGTTGGTACCCTCCTCGACAAGGCCGAGGAAACCTTTAAATAAAAGTAATCATACAAAATATTAATTTTAATTCATTAACATTTCCTACCGTGACTATATATTAATGTTTTATTATTCATAATTACTTATTATTATACGTCGATAGTGTCAAGTCTGCGCATAAAAATGTTTTACTCTTTGACATTCACATATACGTTGCAGTTGATAAAATATAATTAAATTAGCGTGTTTTAAAGATAATAATATGTTGAACATGCGTTTGTCATGTTACAAACAATCAAGTCGAGGCGTCTCCTCTAGTATGTAGTATATATAACTCAATGTTCCTAACCCTATTTCTTACGAGCCAAGCATCGCGATTCCCGACGAATGGTCTTGCAAGTTGCATGCGTTGGGCTTAGAATAATAACACCTAGAAGCCGAGTCCGCGTCCGTAATGTGAGGCAACTCAAACTAAGCCAGTATGGCTTAGTTCAATACTCGGCCCGTTAGTGCTCAAAGTCGTGTCGTGTTGACAACAGCTCCCGAAATTTTAATTAAAAATAACGTTTTATGCAGTGAACGGATGTCAGTACGTCAGACAAACACAAGAAACATAGTAACATTACATTTCACGAGTAACTAATGCTTTTGAACTAACTTTTGATTTTTACGTAAAACATTAATCAAAAATAAATATGAATTTTTAAAAACTGACATATAACATTATATGGAAATGTTGCCAAAGTGAAAGGAAAATTCTCCCACCTTTTTTAATTAAAACTAAAACACGTCAATAGGAATGAGGGCATCCACAACTTTTTCTGCTACCAGGGCGGCGCCACTTTACAGTGAGGTAAAATATTTGACAGATTTCATAGCGGGGATAATAATTTCTTAAGAAAATGTAATATTTAAGGTTTCATTCTGTATTATTAGTTATATTTTATATTAATTACATTAGAAATGAATACACCAAACTATAAAATATAACTAAAAGCCGTTTTTTTTTAAAGAGTTATAAAGTGCAAAAAATTAAAAAATCAAACCTCTGACGCATTGTGTTATGTAATAATATAATATTGTAGATAATATGTAATAATATAATATTGTAGATAATGATAAACTATTCTTTAAAACTAATTTCTCAATTAACTGACACTATGTTACAAAAAACTTTACCTCAGTCACAACTAGCGACATCTGGTGAGTGGAACATTATTAGCCCTCATTAAATAGAGTGCAACTTGACAACTTATTACTTCGAGGGCTGCCAACATTGAAAAAATGCAACGGACAAATAGACGGCTCCGTGGCGCATTGGCTTAGCAATGAGTTGTTGCACTGGGGGCCGCGGGTTCGAATCACTACCGGAACAAGTATTTGTATGCCTTACAAATCGTTGTTCCGGGTCTGGATGTTTGTCCTCGTGCAATTTATGTTTGTAAGCTGCCTCCACAATACAGGAGAAAATCTAGTGTAGGGGTAACGTTTTTTAAAATAAATTAAAAAATATGGATGATGAATTTTAAGGAAACTTTTTATAGGGTCTGCTAATAAATGCGTTTCGTTTTCGTTTTATGTTTCTTTCTGATCCGATCATTGCGGCATGTGAGACAGAAAACATCAGACACAATCGAAATGAAAGCAGTTGTTGGTAGCCCACTAAAATACAAAAATTTGTTCTTTACATTTTTTAAAAGGATACGGTGACATACGAACACACGGTCCACCTGCTGTGACCCTTATACATTTACGACTGTGTAAAACCTACCAAAATTAAAATTTTCTTGTGTTTTTCGTATTGTAGCTTATGTAATAGTGGCGTATGGGGTCCACTATTAACAGACTCCGAGTGGTCTAGTGGCGGAGAAATGAAACTATTTCTTGATATGCCTTACTATGTGCAGGCGAATGGTGTATTTATTCAGCTAACCCTGCCTATATTTATACGCACGGCTACATCCTTAATTTACCAATAGAAAAATATTTTATTTATTTAGCCAATTATAATACATACATTTTGTCCAATAAACATTAATCAATAAAATATTATATGTATGTCGCGCTCCGTTTGCCGGCGTAAGACTCGTCGATAGCTTCTCGTAGCTGCGTTGCTGTACGGGGCTATAAAAGAGGTGCAGACCGGCGCGCGCGCGTAATCGGCGAGCGGCGGCGGCGAGGGACACAACTCCGGAACAGCAAGAAGAAGCTAGCTGCGACGTTGAAGAAACGGCTCGAAAATGGTCGACGGATGCTTGAAGATAGCCGGCGTGTGAAATCGGTGCGGCGCTGATGATATTTGTGGCTGCTTCTTGTTTCTATATAGAACGTTAAATATATACGTCAAATTATATCGCATTGATATGCAGCCCGTAGTATCTCGGTAGCCGGGGGTAATTAGGAAATAAATGTTTTCTTCAGACCTTCACCTTTTGCGTTATGGTAGCAGCAGGGTAACGTTATTAATTTATTTATTAAACGGTTTAGGGTTGATTAGCCTGGCTGCTACATCACTGTCCCCCTAACGAAAGCGTACCGGAGGCTTGACGACTCGCCCATGTCTCGTAGTTTTTAAAATAGGTTTCATCTGGGTTAATGTAGATGATGGGTTTTCAAACTTCCTCGCTGGTGGTTGAGATGATGATGATGATGATGATGAATCCTCTGAATTATCCTCGTTAATAATATAAGCAGGCTTTAGTCGGTCGATCGATATAATTGTAGATTTCCTGCCGGGTATTTGTAATTTAAAAGTCTTGCTATATCGCTCTAATACTTTATATGGTCCATCGTAGTTAGGTTGAAATTGTTTCTTCACTGCGTCGTTCCTTACAAAAACTTGCTTGCATGTTTTCAAATCTTGATGAATGAATACTGATTTATTATTTCCGTGTGATGATGTGCATTTCGACGATAAGACTTTGTTGATTGATTCTCGAAGTTGAGTCACAAAATCGTAATTCATTTCTTGATTGTTTGACGATGTTGAAGTGAAGAAGTCACACGGTAATCTTATGCTGCAACCGTAGGTTAGCTGAGCGGCGCTAAGACTAGTGTCTGCACGCGGTGTTGCTCGTAGTCCAAGTAGCACTGTGGGTAACTCATCAATCCACTTTGTATGTTGAGATAAACGAATTTTGAGTGCGGTCTTCAATGTACGATGCCATCGTTCGACTATTCCGTTCGAATGAGGATGGTATGCCGTTGTACGTGTCTTCTGTATTCCCATGGTTTGAAGAAGTTTGAGGAATAGGTTGCTTTCGAAGTTTCTTCCTTGATCTGTTGTGATGATTTTGGGTGATCCGAAACGAGTAATCCAATTTTCATAAATTATCTTCGCGACGGATTCAGCTGAAGTATCATCGGTAGGTATTGCTTCGGCTAAGACTAGTGGCAACACAAGTACAGTAACAACAAGGTGGCCAGAGCCTTGTTGTTCTGTCGATCATTGTTACGAGGTAACGCTGTCCTTGCGGTGAAGTAGGTAATGGTCCAACGATGTCAACATGCAGGTGTTCGAATCTCTCCGTAGGTGGGAATGAAGCTAGGCTGCTTGATGTATATCTTTGTACTTTGCATTTTTGGCATTGAATGCATTGCGTCGCCCAGTTGCCAACATCCACTTGTATTGAAGGCCAAAAGAATTTTCCGGTGATTAGTTTTCTGGTTGCTCTAATACCTGGATGACTGATGTTGTGCAGTGCATTGAAGACTTCGCGACGACATTCTTCTGGTAGGTGTGGACGCATGGTTGACGTTGAGGCTTCACAGTAGATAGGTAGATGCGTCATTGGCATTGTAACTTGCTTGATGGACAAGTTACTTTGCTTCGATAGATGTTTGATGTTGTCGCTATCTCTGTCTTGTACTTCGGCGATCTTTCTGGTTTACCCCCGGCTACCCGAGATACTGCGTATCTCGGTAGCCGGGGATAATTAGGTAATAAATATTTTCTTCAGGACTTCACCTTTTGCGTTATGGTAGCAGCAGGGTAACGTTATTAATTAATTTATTAAACGGTTTAGGGTTAATTAGCCTGGCTGCTGCACTTACATTATGCATGCAGTGAGGTGCGGTACACCATTACTCGACGATTATTAAAAGAAATTTGTTAAAAACAAATTGAATAATAGATACTGAATACTGTCAATCGTTCGTCGAACAGTGTGTGTCAGGCATCGGGCGGGTGTATAACTTGCATTAGTCATATAATTATAACGTCTCTATACAGTTACAAAGAAAAATATGATGCAATCACATTTATATGGTTCATAAAAGTATCTCATTTGGCTAGATAGGCAAATATCCTATTCAAAAATATTTTGAATTTAGCGGGCTACACTTCGATAATTGAATTCAAACAAACTTATTTTCACACTTGTGTGAGTCATACGTTACGTTGTAACTATCAGTCCAATATAGTTTCAATTTCCCTACTTTTCAGGAAAATTTAATGTATTGGCCACATTATTTCTTCACTTGTGTGTGTTTCGTCTAGCGTAAACACAAGTTGATAACGCACACATAGGTTTTGTTCTTGCCCCACTTTTGAACGTCCGCTTTGTAGGGAACTATCGTTCTAGGTGTTATTATTCTAAGGCGTTGGGTATCACAGAACTCACATAGTAGCGGAAATATGATCGATCATAATCAGAATAGGTACTTTACCTAAGTAACTTACTTACAATTTTACAATGATTTTTAATTAGTGACCAACCGAAGATTCGGTTTCGGCAAGTTTCGGCAAAAAAATCTGCCGAACCTTCGACGACGCCGAAACTCAAGTGTTCCTGGATTATCGTGCGTCGTTCGGATGAGTTCGTGACATGTGTATTACTGATAATTATATTACGTTAATGCTCTCATTGAATAATATATTAGTTTGACCAATATTGTGAACACAATAAAATATGTTCTCAATTAATATAATTGAATAACTTTTTATGGGTGTAAGTATGGATTTTTTTTGCTATATGACAATAGTAATTTAGCTATACAGTGGATTTCATTTATTACGACCTTGGTTGTAGCGACCATTTACCTATAGCGACGTTAAATCTAAGTCCCTTGAATTTAAAGCATATTTTAGTAAAAAAATCATGTGGCTATAGCGACTTCGGATGTAACGCCGAGTTCGGGTGTAGCGACTGTTTTTAATGAATAATTTGTAACAAATTCCTAGAAACCTCATGCAGATATTGCGACCGGAGTCAGCCGCAAAAGACACAAAGATTTCTTTCTTTCAAAAACATTTCTTATCTCTTGTTTACATCCACACAGATGGTCACCAGGTGTGGAGACCATTACCTTTTGTTTATAGATATCAGCTAAGTAGGTAGGGAAGCGTGTACGTTTCGGTTTATGGTTCAATTACAAAGTGATATTCTCAGTAGCAACTGTAATGTATTGAATTTGTTACCTTTGCCTGTAACTACTTCCGGATATAACGACGAAAATAGAGTGGTCCCTTCATCGTCGTTATACCCGAAATCCACTGTATATTTACTTTAGTATTGTAATAACAATTACTATTTTTCATTAAAATGCATCACCTATCTGTATGTGTATAAAAATATACCAGATTTCAGTTTATAATAAAAAAATAATATGTCCAAATAAGTTTCGGTTTCGGCCGAAACTGACACCCAGACCGAAGGTTCGTTTTCAATTGAAAATCCGGTTTCGGTCGGACACTAATTTTTTTACTCTTTACTAACAGCCTTTGGTAATCACGGAAATTCCGTTATGACGTAGAAAGGAGAAAAGATGCAAAGTAATATGGACACTCGCGCGCAGCGATAAAGTTTTATTTAGCTTGCGTGCGCGATTTATCTGACACAGTCCACCTGATGGTAAGTGGTTGCTGTGGCCCATAGACATATACATCTATCCTCGTTTGCGAATCAAAACGCAGATGCATTGTCACCCGTGAGAACTAAGATGGAATACCTCTTTTCCAGTAAGAAGGGTCTCCGGATCTCTACACACATCATACGAAACACAGCAGAGTTAAGCTGCCATTTTACGCTGGTATTCTGTGAGAGTGTGGTCCTTCCCTGGTCGAGACGACCCATTCGTGCTACAACTATACTACTAATATAGTTGCAGCATGGCTCTACCACATATATAGTATGTAGTACTATTATTTATTCTGTGCTATAGCTATTAAAATCACAGATATATTATGTGCAAACACAGAGGTCCACTTATTTGTCCTTAACTAACCATAACCAATATAATGCCTATGCTATTATAGTGTATAGTCATGGGTTGTAGTGTCAGAAACATTTTCAGATAGAGAGTTAGAGACCAATGATTCTTGAAAAACCCCCACCACATAAAATGTTGAATCCCACACGGAACAAGTATTTGTATGGCCTACAAATATTTGTTCTAGGTCTGGATATTTGTCTTTGTGAAATCTGTGTATGTAAACTGCTACCGCAATACAGGAGAAAATCCTAGTGTGGAGGTAACTTTTTGGAACAAAGTTCTTTATCGGACGGTACGGATTTGGCGGATGGGGACTAGGCGACAAAAGGTGTAAGATTTGTCCATCACGGCCCCTACTAATGTAGTGTAAATGGCCTTGGCAGCTATAAGGAAGCAAGATGGAATAATATCCAACTCCCTCACACTTTTTCTTATCTTGCCATGAAAGAAATATTATTTTATTTTAAATGACACTTCATTTTAATAGATGCTAGTAATTCATTTACAGTGGTACCTCTACATACCGAGTTTAATTCGTTCCGCAACCTTGCTCGTATCTTGAATTACTCATATCTCAAAGCAAATTTCCCCATACAAAACAATTGAACTACCATTAATCCGTTCCAACCCTCAAAATGTCACCCCAGTTATTTTTGTTATGTGTTTTGAATAATAAAAACGTATTTATAAATGACAAATATTTATTGTACAAAAACAAAAAGGAGAATATAAAGAAATAAATTAGATATCCTCACTGGTCTTTACCTTTTTCGCTACATTTTTCTCGCTTTCACCAGTCGGCCGTTTAGCAAAAAACATGTCCAAGGAGGTTTATTTCTTCCTCCCTCTCAGAATGTTCCGGAAATTAGTTAGGCAAGTGTCATTAAAAAGATCAGATTCACGACCTGTTGCAACTTTTTCTGGGTGTTTCTTTGTGTGAAACTCTCTCTCACATTCCTAAGATCTCCTTTATCTCACTTGTAGAAATAACCTCCTCCTCTGACTCCTCGAAAACAATTTCTTGCATAACCTCCGTATGCTGCTGTAACTGTAACTCTTGTATCTCCTCAATCGTCAGTTCTTGGGTGTGCTCCTCAATGAGCTTGTTCACGTCTCTCTGTTCCACCTCTAGACCCATGGATTTCCCCAGAGACAATCTCCTCCGCTACTGACATACCGGGTTCCAATTCTTCATAGATCATTTCAGTTACAGCTTCAGGCCACAGCTTTTTCCATGCAGAGGTCAGGGTCCTCGTTGTAATACCCAGTCAGGCCTGATCGATAATTTTTAGGCAAATCGCGATAATAAAGTGGTCCTTCCAGAACTCTCGAAGGGTGAGGTTTGTGGTCTCCGTCACTTCAAAGCAGCGCCGAAACAGATGCTTGGTGTATAGCTTCTTAAAATTAGAAATCACCTGCTGATCCATGGGCTGCAGGATAGGAGTGGTGTTGGGTGGTAGATAGAGAACCTTTATAAATTTGAACTCCTCAAGGATGACAATCTTCGAGGTTTAGTGGATGAGCAGGGGAATTGTCGAGGATGAGAAGGGCTTGCACGGGTAAGTTTTTTTCCTGTAGATATTTCTTAACAGAAGGGCCAAAAACCAGGTTTACCCACTCCACAAAGAACTTCCTGGTGACCCATGCCTTCGGGTTCGACCTCCACGTAACTTGCAGTTTTTCTTTCAAAATCTTGTGACTTAAATGCTCTGGGGTTTTCCGAATGGTATATGATCAGAGGCTTAATCTTGCAGTCGCCACTCACATTAGCGCACAGTGCTAGAGTCAATCTGTCCTTCATAGGTTTGTGGCCTGGCATCATCTTCTCTTCTGCCGTTAGATATGTTCTACTCGGCATCTTTTTCCAGAACAGCCCTGTCTCATCACAGTTGAAGACTTGCTGAGAGATATATCCTTGGCCTTTTATTAGATCAGAAAACATTTTAATGTAATCCTCAGCTGCCTTCATATCTGAGCTTGCTGCCTCACCATGCCTGACAACAGAGTGAATAGCAGTCCTCTTTTTAAATTCTCAAACCAGCCCCGGCTGGCTTTAAATGACTCTTCCGATGCCTCCCGAAGGAAGTCTGCGGGGTTTGCTTCAGCAAATCTCCATAGATCACTCTTGCCTTCTCGAAAATGATGGTCTGCGTCAAAGTATCTCCTTGGAGCTGCTTCTCTGTCACCATCAGCAGTTTCTCCATATTTTCATTAAGGGAGGTTCGCAGCTTGGAAATCATCGTAAGGTCCTTAGCCGCCGTTATTCTTTATCTACTCCTTCTGTTTAAGCACAGTACATATCATGGGATGTACTACGCCCATACTGCCTCGACAAGTCAACAACTCGAACACCTTGCTCATGTTTTTCTATAATTTCATGTTTTAATTCAATACTCATCATCTTTTTCTTAGCACTTGACTTTTCACAAACTTTCTTCCGATCCTTTTTTTTTATAGGATAAGGGTGACAAACGAGCACACAGTTCACCTGATGGTAAGTGGTTGCTGCAGCCCTTAGACATCTAGATCTATCCTCGTTTGCGAATCAAAATGCAAATGCGTTGTCACCCGTGAGGACTAAGATGGAATGCCTCATTTCCAGTAAAAAGGGCCTCCGGCCACCTGCACTCACCAAGCGAAACGCAGAGGTAATCCTCTACTTCACGCTGGTATTCTGTGAGGTTGTGGTACCACCCCGATTCGAGCCTGCCCATCCGTGCGACAGAAAAAGCTGCCGCTTAGCTCTACCACTGTCAAAAACTACAACTGTAAATTTAAACACAACACAACTACACAACTTATCACAGCGGAAGCACGCTGCTAACTGATTCACTGACCGTGATGGGCAAGACCGCGTGGCTCGCGGTCGCGTGCTACCGACCTGCTAAACCGAATCTCGTATCTCAAATTTCGCTCGTAACTCAGAGAAAAAAATCACTCGCTCGCCGGCTCGTATTTCAAAAAACTCGTTTGTTGGGGTACTCATATGTCGAGGTACCACTGTATTTGTATTTGTTAATTTATAATATAATATGTTTATCAATAATAATATACTAAGAAAAGAACTTCTTTCCAAACTAGTGTTCCACAACACTCACACATGTTTTTTTTAAAAGAAAGAAAGAACAGTATGACTTAATATTGTTTTGATTAAAGGAAAATTGTTTTATTTTGGAATAGATTTTACTTGTATTTTTTTCTAAACATCAAGCGTTTGGTTTTGGTCCAGTATTATGCATTTCTACAAATTAGCAAGTTGAGAACACAGGTTACTAACGTAAAAGGTTACTAAGTAATAGTTAAAACAGTTTCATACTGGTCAGCAAAGTGTAGAGTAAAATAATTAAATAAACAAGCACACTTATCTTTGCAGAGTATAATTTAAAAAGGTTGATTAGTTTATTTTTCTTTAATATTTCTTTACTTCTACATGTGAGCAATGTATTTCTAAATGTAAGCTGTTATTTGTGTGCTGACAGGCCTGTTGGTCTAGTGGTTAGTCACCCTGACTGCTATGCCGGAGGTCGTGGGTTCGATTCCCACCCAGGACAAATGTTTGTGTGATGAGCACAATCATTTGTTCTGGGTCTGGGTGTAATTTATCTATAATATTTATGTATTTAGAAATATATAAGTATGTTTATCAGTTGTCTAGTACCCATAATACAAGCTCTGCTTAGCTTGGGACTAGATGGTGTTGTGTGATAGTTGTGGAATATTATTATTATTATTATTATTATTTAAAAAAAAGTCCCACTGAGTTTCTTGCTAGTTCTTCCCAGGTTTTGCTTCGAACCAGTGGTAATTAAACAAAAGAGTAACTTTCAATAAGTATTATTTATAATCTATATTGAATAAAAATTTCTGTTTCTATATTTTGCCATGAGGAAATGCAACTAAGGCAAATATTTTCCAAATCATAGATACAAACATAAATGATTTTAATACATATTACAATCTATTGTAAAGCACAAAATTAAAATATTAAGACAATAGAATTTTTTCATTGTTTTTGTTTACTTTACAAGTGCATATATAAGCTATAGGCACTGCAAATTATTTTTAATATTAAATTAAATATTGACGTTAAAAAATTGTTTATAATGAAACATACTTTAATACATTATAAAATATACAAGTTTTTTGTAACAAAACAAAAGTAAACTTAACTTACCAATAGGGAAAGTTTTCCAATGATAGAGGAAATCTTCAGCAACTTGTTTTATATTATTGACTAGTTGTTCTACTTCCGGTGGAGCTCCAACCAGATGTACATCAAAACGCAGTGGCTCGCGCTCTGGAGGAGGTACCTCTAGCAAAAGAGAATTAGGCCGGGACGCTCGCTCGCCTTCGCCTGACATAATGTCTCAAATACTCTGAAATTCTAGAGTATTCAAGTCTCATGCCGCGCTAACCATGTAATGATCTCAGGCGTTGCAGTAGGCGGAGAAATCACTTGACACTGACCACTTATTGTTTTATTATTTACATTCATTTGATCAATTTAGCCCGACTGATCGGTGCAGCTTGTGTCATGTTTCTTCTGTTAGTTCTCGTTAAATCAAATATCAACGCATCATTAATATACCACAATGTTAATACCTACAACAAGTCCGTCAGCTGATAAAGAAAAGAAAGTAACATTTTATCGACTCCAATCCAAAATCAAAATGAATTGCTTTTGCTTGCTTTACTTGACACAGGCCATAGATTACTGTCACAAACATCAAACACAGAACACAATTACTCATTACTCTTTAGTCACAAACTATATAGAAATAGAAACCAAGGAGGTTATAATCTATGGTTATAATATAATATAGGTTTTTTTTGGAGTTTATGGCCTGGTATCTAGACCTTTAGGCCAAGTCTTAAGTATTTTTATTCGGTTTATTATAATTTCTCCAAATGTATAATTATCCTTCATAGTTCACTACTTCACAATATGTTGATGCGTCACATTGTGCAGCCCTTGGGAGATTTTGACGGCAACTTGAGCCAGCAGACAGCTGACAGTTGGTGATGGTATCTAAAGGCGCCTATGCAAACAGATATCTTGAGAATCCATCTCCATCAGAGCACTTGTTTTACCGTTTCCACTAATAGTTCACATGCGTAGACAGTAAATACATAAAATCGCACCACTTTTACATATCAAAATCCACTTCAAACTATTATTTAAACTATAAAACATGAGCAGCAAACCGCCGCCGATCAAGTTCCCGCCAAAACTCCAATATAATATAGGGAGTGAGCGCCAGGGTTGCCAACTTTATTTTTTAGGATATCGTACCATAAATTGAATAAGATCGTATTTTGCTAAGGCTGGCTTTTCACTATGGGATATAATATATATTATATCCCAAAATATAAATTATATCCCGCGATTGGCTTTCACACTGTGAGATATATCTTTTAACCAGTGTGCGTTCGTCATTGGTCATTGGATTACCCTTTCCCCCGTACACCGTTCTGCGGGGGCGCGGAACGGTGTGCGGGGTACGGGAGATGAAATATAATATGAAAATATCACTCGGTCGATCGAAAAAATATTTATAGCTTGAGATGTAATATATATTATAGCTCAGTGTAAACGGTTCCATATGAAATGTATGGTGAGCGATTTATATCTCGTAATGTAATATATATATTATATTATATCCCATAGTGAAAAGCAGGCTTAAGAACTCAAAAAAAAGATAGCATGTATCAATATTTAACAAAGAAACAATGGTAAAAAATACAAAAATAATATTATTATAACGTCAAAGCAAAATATTTCCATTCAAGTTATAACCATATAACATTTAAGAATCTGACACTAAACTTTACGAAGACTTTTTTTTTTAAAAAAATAAGGGTTTCGGACTATGTCCACCCTGCCCTCTATTATAAAAATATGTAAATAAAAATAACAAAAATATGTAATATATGATTATCTGCGTATTGTAATATTATTTGGATTAGGATGAATAGCTGCAGAAAGTTCACACGAAAGCATTGATTGAGGAAATACGTGAAAGGTGTAGAATGGAAGCGGACGAAAGGTTGTCGCACAACTTTAAGGAGAACTCCAAACTCTTCTGGAAAGAGGTTGGAAGGACCCGAAGTGGTGCGACGGCCTTAAGAATGAACAAAGTGCTTTCGAGAACTAATGACGTCCTCACAGAAAAATCGGACGTCATGCAGCGATGGAGCGAATTTTATAGAGAAATGTATGCGTGTGATGATCTTAGTGAGGGATCCGGGGATGACGCCGTGACTGGTACGCCAGACCTGGACCTCGATGACACTGAGGTCATCAGTATGAAAGAGATTGAACGTGCGATTCGAAGTTTGAAATGTGGTAAGGCTGCGGGACTAGACAGAGTTACTGCTGAAATGGTCAAGTATGGTGGGCCTCGCGTCTGGGACAGCTTTTATCTGCTGTGCAATTTGTGCTGGCGGACGGGGGATGTCCCGGATGATTGGCGATCCGCAGTCATTGTGCCTTTATATAAAGGTAAAGGTTCACATTTTGACTGCGGGTGCTATCGGGCGATCAGCTTGACCAGTTTAGCAAGTAAAGTTTACTCGAAGGTTTTGACACGTAGGATGCAAGAGAAATCGGAAAGATTTCTATGGGAGGCACAATGCGGATTTAGACCTGGAAGAGGATGCACGGATCAAATGTTTTCTCTACGCATGATCACGGAAAAGCTTCTGGCTGCTAACCAGAAGATTTTCTGTGCTTTTGTGGATCTTGAGAAAGCATTTGATAAGGTTGTAAGGAAGAAAATGTGGGAACTGTTGCCGGGGTACGGTGTGGATGGTCGATTGCTAAGGGCTGTGCAGTCACTTTACTGTAACTGTAAAGCCTGTGTGCGGGTAGGGCATGACCTGTCACCCATGTTTAGCGTCCAAACGGGCGTGAAACAGGTTTGTGTCATGTCTTCCTGGCTGTTCATACTGTATCTCGACAGCTGTTTACAGAAGCTGAAAGATAGCTGTTTGGGTGTGAAATTGGGTGACATTAAAGTAAATTGTCTGCTGTATGCTGATGATGCAGTGCTTATTGCACCATCAGAGGCAGAACTGCAGGCATTAGTCACGTGTATGAAAGAGGAATGTGAAATTAAAGGTCTCCGTTTGAATGCTAATAAAACTAAGGTTCTGGTATTTGAAAGGGACGAAGAGAGAACGAAGTGTGAAATATGGGTAAATCAGGAATGTCTAGAACAGGTAAATGAAATTGTATACTTGGGGAGTGCTTTTAGTCGGGATGGAAGATGTGATTTAGATGTGGACAGGCGTGTCGCTGCCGGGAACAAAGTCAATGGTGCCCTGACTGCGTTAGTCAAAAGGCAAGGCGTAGTGAAGAGTGCACGCCTTGCAATACATAATGCAGTGTTGGTACCGACTTTGTTATATGGCAGCGAAACCTGGGTATGCCAGAAGAAGCATAAAAGCAAGTTGAATGCAGTGGAGATGCGATCTCTTCGTAAAATGTACGGCGTTACCATGGCCGACCGAAAGCGAAACGAAGAGATTCGCAATATGGCAGGTTTGAAAGATGACCTTATCACAAAATTTGATAAGGGCGTGCTTCGATGGTTTGGGCACGTTGAGCGAATGAGTGAAGACCGAATGGTGAAGAAAATATATAGCGCGAAAGTTAATATTTAAAGGTGTCGAGGTAGACCGAGACTAACTTTCGAAGACCATGTGAGCAAACTGCTCGAAGAGGGGAGGGTCAAGAGTACTCGGATACCTAGACGTGCATGTATGAAGAAGATAATGAATCTGAAAGAAGCGAAAGAGGTATGTAAGGATCGTGACACTTGGCGATCTGTTCTCTCTGGCTACCCCGTCAGAGATTGTGCGTGAAGATAAGTTAAGTTAAGTTAAGGATGAATAGAATGACGTAAAGCAAACTCGAAGAAAGGCGGTAAAACTGAGCGCGGAATTCCTTAATCGGCGGCGAATTGATGTAATAGTACAATACCACAAACTAATAAGAAGTGCGAGTACGCCGCGTACCTATTTCTAAATAAGGAGTGGGTTAGAGTTTAAAAAAAAATATTGGATTAGATACGTTCTTAGAAAAATACAAAGACAAGTTTATTTAACTTAATCAATTGTCATTTTTATTTTGTTATAAAGATTATAAGTTTTGTAAAGATCGTATATTTTGCGAACGATTTCCAATGAAAAAACATGATCGTACATCGTACAAGGGCCAAAAGATCATAAGAATAAGATTTAAATCGTACGGTTGGCAACACTGGTGAGCGCTTGGAACATTGTAACCGTTCCTCATTTTTCTTAGAAAGAGAGGCACCGAGTTTTATATTTATCTCCTAACATTGATAAATGTTTACACAAAATAAAAACATTACCAACGTTTAGACAGTTATTGAATTAAAAGTAATATTTTAGACGTATGCTAGAACAATAACCTTACGTTTTTTATCGCTAATCATAGTTGGGACATTCCATATTGTATTTCAATTAAGCATATTATTAAGTAACACACAATAAAACACTAAAACATGAATGATCTTTCCCTAAAAACTAGGGGGTGCATTTTACAACACTAGATGACAACACTATTTTAAAATTTGACGTTGTCAAATGAATGAATATATCGCAGAGGGAGTATCAGGGAGTATGTACAATAGAGTAGTCCTTGCTGTATACCTAAGCGGGAAAGCAATAGTTTAAGGTTTGTGTTGCCTCAGATTATCTATTTTTATTATCTTGATTTTTGGTAAAAGTAAATTCTGTTTACTGATTATAGGTAGAATCAATACACAGTTTTTCAAAAATATGTAAGTAATTCATTAACCTCCTAAGGTATATCGTATTAGGTTAATAGTAGTTCATTAACTTCCTAAGATATATATTAAAAGGTTAATGTACTAAATTGAAAAATAAAACGAATTTTTTATTATATTTTATATCGCTTTATTTTGAGTTTTGTCTTGTACTTGTTATTATAATCAGTTTTTTTTTTATATAATGGTTTCCTATGTATAACAGATTATGCAAAAACACACAAAAAACTATAATATACTTGAAATTAAATAGTTTAAAAAACTTTCCTTTGGATTATTATTATCTACCGATTTCTTTATCGGTAGATAATAATATATCCACGGGTATGTATTCAATTTCGAATGAAACAACAGAAATAGTACAAAATATTTATGTGAATATTATTTAAATAAAACAAATAATTGAAATAGCACTAGGAAAATTTTTGTACATCTTTACAGTTTTCAGTTTGGTAACGCATGCTTGGAAACTAAAGGATTCTAAGTAAATATTTTTTCATTCCGTTCAGAGTCTGTAACTCTAAAAAAAAACTGACAAGAAACTTTAGGGAACTGTTTACAATCAGCTAAACTTACACACGATTACATGTTTATTATTGCAAACATTTATAATTTTTACGAACAAACGAAAAGCGAAGAAGTTAGCAACAGCCTTTTCAGAATTATAATCGGGCAGCCATTTTGTCACCGGGAGCCTTTTATACATGAGATGTTTGTACCACGTCTGTTTCTTGAAACGGTGTTTGGACGGAGACGACATTACTTATTGCTTCTTACCTGAGAATAAAGAGACAATTTTTTAATAGTCAATTAAAAAAAAAACTATTTTCGTATAATACTAGCGATCCGCCCCGGCTTCGCACGGGTGCTTTCTGGATCTCGACAAAAGCGCCGGGTCCAATTGTGATTCTCTTCTAAATCATCCAGGGCCTCACTCAAACGCACACAAAAAAAAACATCAAAATCTTTCGAGCCGTTTTCGAGTTTTAACGAGACTAACGGACAGCAATTGATTTATATATATAGAGATTAAAGTGACAAACGAGTTCGCATGGTAAAAAGTTACTGCAACCAAGTACAAACAAAAGGAAGTTCTTGTGCATTGTCGTCTCTGAGAAAGAATGAAGATGAAGTACGAGTATGTACACATGTAATTATACCTACTGTCTCTTTCTTCAAACTAAAAGATAATACTGGAAGCATGACCGCTTGGCAACAGAAAGGGGTGGGAGGGTAGTACATATTCAAACTAAAAATGGGGGTGATTTTATAATTTACGATGTACTATATTCATTTTTATAGTTGTAGCTTTTAATTAAGATATAAGACAACATAAGTTTATAGCATTGCTATTGAATGTTTCTCAAAAAGATATACAACTCAAAGAGATATAAAACTCATTTAATAATATGTTTACCTGTTTTTTGTAATCACAAAACGCGCCTGCTAGCTACCACCTAGTTCAAAGTAAAGTGAAATAATGTTGCAGCTGTAATAATATGAAACCATAGGTTTACTTAGGATAAGTGTAAATACGATTTCTGAATAATAATATAAATAGCATTTAATTCTGTTTACTTTCTGCAAAACAGTACAATGCACATGGTAATACCGTCGTGTCAGAAAGAAGAATAATGCTTCTTTCATATCACAGAGACACGAAGAGGTAGCAATTCCATTTTCTCAACATAGTGAAATTCAGTTTTCTTATTTAAAGTCTTTGCGGAAATCAGTAAACAAAGTATGCGTCATATGTTTCACAATACAATCATTTTATTTATTTATTTTATTTATTTATACTCTTTATTGCACACAAAATACACGCAACACAGCAAACTTAAATTTATAAATTAATGTACAATTAGGTGGCCTTATCGCTAAACAGCGATCTCTTCCAGGCAAACCTTGATGAAGGAGATAATTTTCATTTAAAAATATAGAAGTGTGCATAAATAGCAGATAAACAAGAATATATTAATAGTACAAGGTATATATAGTATATAAGACAATGCAATAATCATATACATAATATTATATAAACATATACACATAAACACACAAATACATATATACATACTCACATACATATACACATATACCAACATATACATACATAGAATACATACATATTTATAAATATTTTTGTAATACATTATAACTATATATCATATACATAAACCTTATCAAGAAAAGTAGATATGACAATAAAATATATTAAGTAGAACACGTATTTAAATAATAATCTTTAACCATATTTTTGAAAGACTCAATGCTTTGGGCTTTCTTAATTGTTAAAGGAAGCGAGTTCCATAATTTGATTGCTTTGACACAAAAGGAGGAATGAAAAAATTTTGAGTTGTGAGCAGGCATACGCAATATAAGTTTATCAGCTATTCTGGAATGATCTTTACCTGCGCCCATGAACTCAAATTTTTCTTTAAGATAACTCGGTGTTTTAGGATCAAATAGTACACAGTACAGTAGAGATAGAATATGTGTATTCCGGCGAAGTCTGATAGGGAGCCACTTGAGCTTAATACGGTACTCGGAAACGTGATCATATTTGCGAAGGCCAAATATGAACCTAATAGCTAAATTCTGAAGACGCTCAAGTTTATTTAATTGATCCTCAGTAAGATTGGAGTAGCATGCATCAGCATAATCAAGGATAGGGAGTAACAAGGACTGTGCCAGTAAAATTCTAGTAGGAATTTTTTTTTTTTTTTTTACTTATTATAAGCCAGTGCTTGACCACAATCCCACCTGGTGGTAAGTGGTGATGCAGCCTTAGATGGTAAATCGCACTGTCTTATCGTAACAAAAGCCTATTCATTCTTGCCTTGAAGACGCCTAGATTGTATTCGGACGGAAAGATAGACGCCGGCAAATTATTCCACTCTTTTGCTGTACGCATTACAAAAGACGAAGCAAACCGTTTGGTTCTAATGCGTGGAATATCGACAACAAAGGGATGAAGACCCGCCGACCGTCTGGTTGTCCGATGGTGGAAAGGAGAGGGAGGAATTAAGGCGTGTAATTCCTGCGCACACTCACCGAAATGCATCCTATAGAATACCGAGAGACTGGCTACTCTGCGCCTGTGCTCAAGGCTGACAAGATTGGTTTCAACCAAATCATGGTCACCAATGAGCCTCTTAGCACGTCTCTCCACTGAGTCCAATGCTGCCAGGTGGCATTTTGCAGCACCAGCCCATATGTGACAGCAGTACTCCATGCACGACCGGACTTGCGCTTTATATAAGGTAAGAAGCTGCCCCGGCGTGAAGTACCGCCGCACCCTTGCAAGGACACCAAGTTTCCTTGCGGCTGCTTTGGCTCTGGACTCAATGAACCGCCCATAGTTTAGGTTCGGAGAAAATTCAATCCCTAACAACTGAAGGCGGTCAGTGTACTCCAAGGATACATTCCGGAAAGTAGGAGCCAAGGTGAGCGGGCTCCTTTTAGCGGTAAAAAGACACGCTTGTGTTTTGGAGGCGTTAAATCCCACGAGATTGGCATCGCCCCATTCGGAGACTGCCTGTAGTGTGAGACTCACACGCTCAACCATAGCCTCTCTTTCTGACTGGATTTGATCCCGGCTGGCCCGGGCGCTTGGTTGATATCTCTCCACAACTGTGCTGTCGTCTGCATACCCATAGACACCGGGAATGAACAGATCATTTATATGCAGCAGGAAGAGAGTTGCGGAGAGAACGGACCCCTGAGGAACACCGGCGTTAGTCGCCACAGTATTAGATGAGCAGCCATCAACGACGACCCGGAGAGACCGTTCACTCAGAAAGTCCTTCACCCAGACAATTAGGCCAGGGGATAAGCCGTACGCTGAAAGCTTGCCCAATAGACTAGCGTGCCAAACCCTGTCAAAAGCCTTCGAGACATCGAGGGAAACAGCAAGTGCTTCACCACTGTTCTCGAGGGCTTCGCCCCATATGTGAGTAGCATACGCTAGAAGGTCCCCAGTTGATCGATTTCGGCGAAACCCGTACTGGCGATCACTGAGAAGATCATTTTGCTCTAGGTATGCCATAAGGTGGGCGTTCAATATACGCTCCATAATCTTGCAGAGTATGGAGGTAATTGATATTGGCCGATAGTTGGCAGGGTCGGTACGGCTACCTTTTTTAGGCACAGGCTGCACATTGGCCAGCTTCCAAGATTTAGGCATTATTCCAGTCTTGAATGAGAGGCGGAACAAGCGTGTCAACACAGGAGACAACTCAGGTGCACATACCTTTAGAACTATAGCTGGTATACCATCAGGTCCACTAGCTTTATTCACGTCTAGACTTCGCAAGGTTTTAAGAACCTCCTTGTTGGTGAAACGGACCTCAGTCATAGAGGTACCGCAGTGTGGTAAATGTGATGGTACGCTGTTGCTACTGTCCAGACGCGAATTGCAAGCAAAAAGAGAAGCAAATAAGTCCGCTTTCTCCTTAGGCGCATGCGCCAGTGAGCCATCTGGTTTTACCAGCGGAGGCAGTGTAGACCGACAGAAGTTTGTCTCGACCGCTTTGGCGAGAGACCAAAAAGCTCTACTGCCAGATGGTTTGACAGAGAGCTTTGTGCCGATGCGTTTAATGCGGTCGAAACTAGCTTGGCGTAATGCCTTTTTGCACGACTTGGCGGCTTGGTTAAAGGCTCTCCTCTTAAGGCTAACATCCGGAGCTTTGCGGTCTCGAGCATCGACCCAGGATAAGTACGCCATATGCTTGTGCTTTTCAGCACGAGCGCACTCGGCGTTAAACCAAGGGCGAGCTTTACCACCAATGGCACGTCAGCAAAGGGGATGAAATACTCCATTGCTTGACGTATCACATTGGTTATGGCATCCGCGCAGCTCGATGGGTCTCTAGAGGAGAAGCAGACCTGCCGCCAATGATAAGATGCAAAGAAATGCCGCATCTCATCCCAATCTGCTGACTTGTATCGCCACATTCGTCGCACTCCGTGGAAATCGTAGTTAGGTGGGGAATATAACGAGACAGATTTCACCAGACAGTGGTCAGAAGTTCCCAAGGGTGAGGTAACCTGAACATCGTACCTGTCTGGATCAGTCGTCAGCAGAAGGTCGAGGCAGTTGGCTGTGTGCCCATCCACATCAGGTACCCTAGTCGCTTGTTGCACTAGCTGGGAGAGCCCCAGCGACAAGGCAAAATTCCACGCCTCTCTCCCAGCGTGGTCGGTCTTCTGGTATGGGAACAGCCAGTCCTGATGACAGGCATTAAAGTCCCCCAGAAAAACCAACTGTGCATTAGGGTACCGATTTAGAGCCATATCAGAGGCTTCACTGAGGTGTTCAAACAGCCTAGTTGTCTCCTGGTCGCCACTGTGCGATCGGTAGACACAAGAATAAATAATTTTATCCATTCCAGTGTCTATCAATACCCAGATCGTAGAGAAAGTGGGGTCTTCAAGGTGACGGAGACGCTTACAGCAGATGTCGTTGCGGACGTAAACACAGACTCCGGCGCGCTGATGGAAATTATGCTCCAATGTGTACCCAGGGTAGCCAAGGTACGCCGCATCTAGAGGACATCTGATCTGCGTCTCAGTCAAGAAGAGTAAGTGCGGCTTGTCAGTCTCAAGGTGGTAATGGACTGCATTGAGATTACAGTGCAGACCTCGGATGTTTGTGAGGTGCACTTTAATGGAGAGGGAGTGCAACCGCTGTACAAACTTACTCTTCTTTTTCCTTTTTTTCATCAATGGTGGGAGTGAATAGGTTGAGAGAATGGCAGTTGGACGAGGCGTCACACATATAACCTAGGGACGCAAACAGAGTCATAGCATCAATGGTACCTAGCATGGAGATCGCGGGGACGCCCGAACCCCCTTGGAAATCGCCACCAGGCCCTCTCCTCCGGTCGCCAACCGGCATGGTGGAGCCATCCCAGGATTTTTCGTAAGATGGCGGGGCAGCCTTTCATGAGTGGCTGGCTCATTAATTGGGCCCCCAACCATCTACGGTCGGCCAGCGGTGCAACCGTGCTTCGGATCCCGCTAACCTCCATAACCAGGCATCTGACACTAAGAAACGGCCGCGTCGCAACCGGTCCGTATGCGTAACGCAACTGTCCAGACCTTTGAGCATTAAACTAACAGGAGACGACATTGGAGAGCGTTCCCCTCTGTCAAAAGTACGAGAGCGCGGATCATTCCCGTTATATAAAACTAGTTGCGCCGCGTACGGCATCAGTTAACATGTAGTCGTAAGCGTGAGTTGACCTCCAGAAAAATGCCGAGTTGCAGTGTGTTTTCTTGTAAAAAAAGATCACAGACCTAAAATTTACAAAAAGACGACGTTACCTTTCATCTTTAAGTATTTATTTTGATTTAAATAATTAATATAAGCATTAAATCACGAAAATTCTGATTAATATAGCTGAGCAGGGTGTGTTGCCAACTTAAAAGTATTAACACTATAGTAGGGACTTTTGCACCACTAGGACATAATTAAATTTTGCTTAACTGTAGACAAATGTCGTTTCTCTTCGTTCTTATTACACAAGACAAAATCGTGTTATTGAATAGTCTTAAATTCATTAATATTATTGTGATCTATTTGCAAAACTATATTATTTCAAACAACATTTATAATCTTTAATTGTTTTTAACGAAATGAAAACATCAATTTAAATTGTTTTATTGTATATAAAACATTTTAAATAGATATTTTCATTTCATTATGTTACGTTATGAAAGGAAAAGAAGGGTAATTTCGAGTATATAAAATGGTATCATAGAGGCAATAATAGTGATGTTCACTGTAATCTTTAGTGTCGATGTTTTTATTTGACTATAATTAATACCTTGATATATAATACCAAGGTGTTATTTAAAATTCTTTTTTGTACAATGTTTAAAAAAGATCTTTGGTTTTACACTTTTCCAAAAGATCCTTAAAGGCGCCAAGTTTGGATAAAAGCATGTGGCAATCATATAACCTGGGTACCTAAACGAACAAGCACTATTTGTTCCGAGCATTTTGACCAATCGGTTTTCGTAATCCAATCAAATAATAAAAGGAAACTAAATGAAACTGCTGTACCGACTTTAAAATTATTGGAAGTAAGTTTATTATTTTGCTACAAGTTTATTTTACATTATGAAGGATAAAATTTAAAACATGTAACAAATCGAAATGGAAGGTTGAGTGAATGATATTTATTCATTTTAAAATGTTATTTATAAGTATATCGTCTTAGATGATGTCAACCAAATTGTTGTTTTCAGATGAGACACGAATTATTAGCGCTTATATAAATAAATAAGGACAAACAAATAATCTCAGTGTCATATTTATAATCTATTATTGTTAAATATATACAGAGTACTACACTTTTGTACTGTAGAACACAAAATATTACCGCTTTTTACGACGACATCTATTCAATCCTAAGTAAAATGACGAAATAAAGTATGTTTGGTTAAGTGTAAACTTCGGCCAAGAGATAGCAAATGTTTAATTTTTTTTAATTGCTCCATTCCGCTGCTGCGTAAAGGAAGGACAAAAACAAATAAACAAAAAGTCACACTTTCACATTTATAATATTATATTAATATGGATGGTCAAGAATGATAGATAAACTTTTGAAACCGGTTTACAATCGGCTTTTTGAGGGTGAAACTATACACTCCCGCTCTCTTTCTTGCTCTAGTAAATAACTTTTCTGAGTGACCAAAAAGGATAGAAGCACAGGAAAGTGCGATTCCGTGCTGCCAGATGTAGTTCAACCTTAAGCCTTAAAACGGTTTAACTCTATAGGTTGGGTAAAATCTGTAAAATTAGACCGTTTAAAACCCCTATACAGATAACCTTTACGGTTGATCATGACATATTATATATTTTTAAGCATACAGGAACATTACTTCGACAATGATTTCGTTCCACGTAACATTGAACTGGCAAACTTGGTGATGGAAAATATGCAAGCACTAGAATTAGCTACCTCGCAAAAAAAGAGTGATCCCAAAAAGTGTATTCGTCACATATATACCAAACTTATTCACTTTAAAAACCTACTACCTACTTTTTCAATTTGTTTTAATTTTGGTAATTTTGTATTATTATTTTGTACCTTATGTATTTTTTTAAACTTACTTTGAATGTAATATTACACATTAAACATTTGTTCATTTTTATTTTATTTAATTTGCTAGTAACTTGCATAAAATTTCATCGACATATCCATATCGACAAGGCCCTCGCACTAGTTGTTTATGGCTTATGCACTGTAACGATGAGACATTTATAAGAGATTTTCAAGGTTGTGTGCGTTTTGCTTAATCGTGTGCTCATATTATGCTCAAGTTTATTTAATTGATCCTCAGTAAGATTGGAGTAGCATGCATCAGCATAATCAAGGATAGGGAGTAACAAGGACTGTGCCAGTAAAATTCTAGTAGGAATTTTTTTTTTTTTTTTACTTATTATAAGCCAGTGCTTGACCACAATCCCACCTGGTGGTAAGTGGTAATGCAGCCTTAGATGGTAAATCGCACTGTCTTATCGTAACAAAAGCCTATTCATTCTTGCCTTGAAGACGCCTAGATTGTATTCGGACGGAAAGATAGACGCCGGCAAATTATTCCACTCTTTTGCTGTACGCATTACAAAAGACGAAGCAAACCGTTTGGTTCTAATGCGTGGAATATCGACAACAAAGGGATGAAGACCCGCCGACCGTCTGGTTGTCCGATGGTGGAAAGGAGAGGGAGGAATTAAGGCGTGTAATTCCTGCGCACACTCACCGAAATGCATCCTATAGAATACCGAGAGACTGGCTACTCTGCGCCTGTGCTCAAGGCTGACAAGATTGGTTTCAACCAAATCATGGTCACCAATGAGCCTCTTAGCACGTCTCTCCACTGAGTCCAATGCTGCCAGGTGGCATTTTGCAGCACCAGCCCATATGTGACAGCAGTACTCCATGCACGACCGGACTTGCGCTTTATATAAGGTAAGAAGCTGCCCCGGCGTGAAGTACCGCCGCACCCTTGCAAGGACACCAAGTTTCCTTGCGGCTGCTTTGGCTCTGGACTCAATGAACCGCCCATAGTTTAGGTTCGGAGAAAATTCAATCCCTAACAACTGAAGGCGGTCAGTGTACTCCAAGGATACATTCCGGAAAGTAGGAGCCAAGGTGAGCGGGCTCCTTTTAGCGGTAAAAAGACACGCTTGTGTTTTGGAGGCGTTAAATCCCACGAGATTGGCATCGCCCCATTCGGAGACTGCCTGTAGTGTGAGACTCACACGCTCAACCATAGCCTCTCTTTCTGACTGGATTTGATCCCGGCTGGCCCGGGCGCTTGGTTGATATCTCTCCACAACTGTGCTGTCGTCTGCATACCCATAGACACCGGGAATGAACAGATCATTTATATGCAGCAGGAAGAGAGTTGCGGAGAGAACGGACCCCTGAGGAACACCGGCGTTAGTCGCCACAGTATTAGATGAGCAGCCATCAACGACGACCCGGAGAGACCGTTCACTCAGAAAGTCCTTCACCCAGACAATTAGGCCAGGGGATAAGCCGTACGCTGAAAGCTTGCCCAATAGACTAGCGTGCCAAACCCTGTCAAAAGCCTTCGAGACATCGAGGGAAACAGCAAGTGCTTCACCACTGTTCTCGAGGGCTTCGCCCCATATGTGAGTAGCATACGCTAGAAGGTCCCCAGTTGATCGATTTCGGCGAAACCCGTACTGGCGATCACTGAGAAGATCATTTTGCTCTAGGTATGCCATAAGGTGGGCGTTCAATATACGCTCCATAATCTTGCAGAGTATGGAGGTAATTGATATTGGCCGATAGTTGGCAGGGTCGGTACGGCTACCTTTTTTAGGCACAGGCTGCACATTGGCCAGCTTCCAAGATTTAGGCATTATTCCAGTCTTGAATGAGAGGCGGAACAAGCGTGTCAACACAGGAGACAACTCAGGTGCACATACCTTTAGAACTATAGCTGGTATACCATCAGGTCCACTAGCTTTATTCACGTCTAGACTTCGCAAGGTTTTAAGAACCTCCTTGTTGGTGAAACGGACCTCAGTCATAGAGGTACCGCAGTGTGGTAAATGTGATGGTACGCTGTTGCTACTGTCCAGACGCGAATTGCAAGCAAAAAGAGAAGCAAATAAGTCCGCTTTCTCCTTAGGCGCATGCGCCAGTGAGCCATCTGGTTTTACCAGCGGAGGCAGTGTAGACCGACAGAAGTTTGTCTCGACCGCTTTGGCGAGAGACCAAAAAGCTCTACTGCCAGATGGTTTGACAGAGAGCTTTGTGCCGATGCGTTTAATGCGGTCGAAACTAGCTTGGCGTAATGCCTTTTTGCACGACTTGGCGGCTTGGTTAAAGGCTCTCCTCTTAAGGCTAACATCCGGAGCTTTGCGGTCTCGAGCATCGACCCAGGATAAGTACGCCATATGCTTGTGCTTTTCAGCACGAGCGCACTCGGCGTTAAACCAAGGGCGAGCTTTACCACCAATGGCACGTCAGCAAAGGGGATGAAATACTCCATTGCTTGACGTATCACATTGGTTATGGCATCCGCGCAGCTCGATGGGTCTCTAGAGGAGAAGCAGACCTGCCGCCAATGATAAGATGCAAAGAAATGCCGCATCTCATCCCAATCTGCTGACTTGTATCGCCACATTCGTCGCACTCCGTGGAAATCGTAGTTAGGTGGGGAATATAACGAGACAGATTTCACCAGACAGTGGTCAGAAGTTCCCAAGGGTGAGGTAACCTGAACATCGTACCTGTCTGGATCAGTCGTCAGCAGAAGGTCGAGGCAGTTGGCTGTGTGCCCATCCACATCAGGTACCCTAGTCGCTTGTTGCACTAGCTGGGAGAGCCCCAGCGACAAGGCAAAATTCCACGCCTCTCTCCCAGCGTGGTCGGTCTTCTGGTATGGGAACAGCCAGTCCTGATGACAGGCATTAAAGTCCCCCAGAAAAACCAACTGTGCATTAGGGTACCGATTTAGAGCCATATCAGAGGCTTCACTGAGGTGTTCAAACAGCCTAGTTGTCTCCTGGTCGCCACTGTGCGATCGGTAGACACAAGAATAAATAATTTTATCCATTCCAGTGTCTATCAATACCCAGATCGTAGAGAAAGTGGGGTCTTCAAGGTGACGGAGACGCTTACAGCAGATGTCGTTGCGGACGTAAACACAGACTCCGGCGCGCTGATGGAAATTATGCTCCAATGTGTACCCAGGGTAGCCAAGGTACGCCGCATCTAGAGGACATCTGATCTGCGTCTCAGTCAAGAAGAGTAAGTGCGGCTTGTCAGTCTCAAGGTGGTAATGGACTGCATTGAGATTACAGTGCAGACCTCGGATGTTTGTGAGGTGCACTTTAATGGAGAGGGAGTGCAACCGCTGTACAAACTTACTCTTCTTTTTCCTTTTTTTCATCAATGGTGGGAGTGAATAGGTTGAGAGAATGGCAGTTGGACGAGGCGTCACACATATAACCTAGGGACGCAAACAGAGTCATAGCATCAATGGTACCTAGCATGGAGATCGCGGGGACGCCCGAACCCCCTTGGAAATCGCCACCAGGCCCTCTCCTCCGGTCGCCAACCGGCATGGTGGAGCCATCCCAGGATTTTTCGTAAGATGGCGGGGCAGCCTTTCATGAGTGGCTGGCTCATTAATTGGGCCCCCAACCATCTACGGTCGGCCAGCGGTGCAACCGTGCTTCGGATCCCGCTAACCTCCATAACCAGGCATCTGACACTAAGAAACGGCCGCGTCGCAACCGGTCCGTATGCGTAACGCAACTGTCCAGACCTTTGAGCATTAAACTAACAGGAGACGACATTGGAGAGCGTTCCCCTCTGTCAAAAGTACGAGAGCGCGGATCATTCCCGTTATATAAAACTAGTTGCGCCGCGTACGGCATCAGTTAACATGTAGTCGTAAGCGTGAGTTGACCTCCAGAAAAATGCCGAGTTGCAGTGTGTTTTCTTGTAAAAAAAGATCACAGACCTAAAATTTACAAAAAGACGACGTTACCTTTCATCTTTAAGTATTTATTTTGATTTAAATAATTAATATAAGCATTAAATCACGAAAATTCTGATTAATATAGCTGAGCAGGGTGTGTTGCCAACTTAAAAGTATTAACACTATAGTAGGGACTTTTGCACCACTAGGACATAATTAAATTTTGCTTAACTGTAGACAAATGTCGTTTCTCTTCGTTCTTATTACACAAGACAAAATCGTGTTATTGAATAGTCTTAAATTCATTAATATTATTGTGATCTATTTGCAAAACTATATTATTTCAAACAACATTTATAATCTTTAATTGTTTTTAACGAAATGAAAACATCAATTTAAATTGTTTTATTGTATATAAAACATTTTAAATAGATATTTTCATTTCATTATGTTACGTTATGAAAGGAAAAGAAGGGTAATTTCGAGTATATAAAATGGTATCATAGAGGCAATAATAGTGATGTTCACTGTAATCTTTAGTGTCGATGTTTTTATTTGACTATAATTAATACCTTGATATATAATACCAAGGTGTTATTTAAAATTCTTTTTTGTACAATGTTTAAAAAAGATCTTTGGTTTTACACTTTTCCAAAAGATCCTTAAAGGCGCCAAGTTTGGATAAAAGCATGTGGCAATCATATAACCTGGGTACCTAAACGAACAAGCACTATTTGTTCCGAGCATTTTGACCAATCGGTTTTCGTAATCCAATCAAATAATAAAAGGAAACTAAATGAAACTGCTGTACCGACTTTAAAATTATTGGAAGTAAGTTTATTATTTTGCTACAAGTTTATTTTACATTATGAAGGATAAAATTTAAAACATGTAACAAATCGAAATGGAAGGTTGAGTGAATGATATTTATTCATTTTAAAATGTTATTTATAAGTATATCGTCTTAGATGATGTCAACCAAATTGTTGTTTTCAGATGAGACACGAATTATTAGCGCTTATATAAATAAATAAGGACAAACAAATAATCTCAGTGTCATATTTATAATCTATTATTGTTAAATATATACAGAGTACTACACTTTTGTACTGTAGAACACAAAATATTACCGCTTTTTACGACGACATCTATTCAATCCTAAGTAAAATGACGAAATAAAGTATGTTTGGTTAAGTGTAAACTTCGGCCAAGAGATAGCAAATGTTTAATTTTTTTTAATTGCTCCATTCCGCTGCTGCGTAAAGGAAGGACAAAAACAAATAAACAACAAGTCACACTTTCACATTTATAATATTATATTAATATGGATGGTCAAGAATGATAGATAAACTTTTGAAACCGGTTTACAATCGGCTTTTTGAGGGTGAAACTATACACTCCCGCTCTCTTTCTTGCTCTAGTAAATAACTTTTCTGAGTGACCAAAAAGGATAGAAGCACAGGAAAGTGCGATTCCGTGCTGCCAGATGTAGTTCAACCTTAAGCCTTAAAACGGTTTAACTCTATAGGTTGGGTAAAATCTGTAAAATTAGACCGTTTAAAACCCCTATACAGATAACCTTTACGGTTGATCATGACATATTATATATTTTTAAGCATACAGGAACATTACTTCGACAATGATTTCGTTCCACGTAACATTGAACTGGCAAACTTGGTGATGGAAAATATGCAAGCACTAGAATTAGCTACCTCGCAAAAAAAGAGTGATCCCAAAAAGTGTATTCGTCACATATATACCAAACTTATTCACTTTAAAAACCTACTACCTACTTTTTCAATTTGTTTTAATTTTGGTAATTTTGTATTATTATTTTGTACCTTATGTATTTTTTTAAACTTACTTTGAATGTAATATTACACATTAAACATTTGTTCATTTTTATTTTATTTAATTTGCTAGTAACTTGCATAAAATTTCATCGACATATCCATATCGACAAGGCCCTCGCACTAGTTGTTTATGGCTTATGCACTGTAACGATGAGACATTTATAAGAGATTTTCAAGGTTGTGTGCGTTTTGCTTAATCGTGTGCTCATATTATGCTGTGTGCGTGCGTAACGACGTGGCCCAATGTTTACGATTTGCTTAGTGTGCGTTACCTCGCCTCCCGCTAGAAGTGACAGACTTTTTTGTTTGGAACTTTATGCGCATGGCGTCTCCTGTTACTTGAATACTCTAAGGTCCAGACCCATTCTCCCTAAGAAATGGGTTTCACCTAACATCATACCGGAACACGATTTGCATCATTTGGCGGTATGTCTTTGCCAGGTGGGTGGTAACTAACCCTCGGCCGGGCCTCTCACTAGTAGAGGACCAACCTACCACCAGTATGTAGTACTGCTCGTTTGGCACCACCCAGGGGACACGTGTAGGGAATCAGGATTCAAGTAATTCCTACGGACGCGAGCAGCTTCATCCCCCAATGGGAAAGGGAATGGGAAGCGAGTTACGCAAACGTCTTAAATAAGATGCTGCCGCAAACATCTTTCTGCTGGACTCCTTAATATACAGGGACCAAGAAAGATTCTGATCAATATATAATCCTAGGTCTTTTACAGATTTATTAAAAGGTATCACAACACCATCAACAACAATAGGTGGAAGGTTATCCCAACAAATTCTCGAGATTAGAGTGCTGTTTACAACAATAATTACTTGGGTATTTTTGGGATTTAAATTAAGCCCAAACGACCTGCTCCAATCAAGTATTGCAGCAAGATTCGTATTGGTGTCATTGATGGCATTGGTAAGATTCTGGAGTGATGTATGGGAGTAAATTTGGAGATCATCTGCAAACAAATGGTAGAGAGAAGAAATTCGTGAAGTAATAGAATTAATAAATACAGAAAAAAGGAGAGGAGACAACACGCCACCCTGTGGTACACCAGCAGTTAGTTCACACCACGTGGATGTGGCACCCTCTACCATAACACGCTGCCGGCGGCCACGCAAATAGCTTTGAAACCATTCAATTGCCGCTGGAGATATGTTAATAGAACGTACCAGACTCAGCAATACATCAAAATCGACGGTGTTAAAAGCGTTACTGAAATCCAGCAACGTAAGAATAGTGAGCTGCTCTTGGTCCATACCCCAGCGAATATCATCTGTGATTTTAAGTAAAGCTGTAACCGTACTATGACCAAGTCTGAACCCCGATTGAAAGGAGTCAAGAAGGGAGTTTTTATTTAGGTAGTGGTTAAATTGTGCAAAGACTAAACGTTCAAGGACTTTTGAAAGGAATGGAAGGATAGATATAGGTCGATAATCTGAAGGAGAACAGGGGTTCTTCTTTTTAGGAAGAGGAATGATGTTAGCTTCCTTCCAGATTCGAGGAAAGGATTCAGAGGATATGGAGTAATTGAAAATATGAGTTAGGTTGGGGAGAATAATATCAATCAGTGGCACGATCATTTTACGGCTAATTTCATCACATCCGATAGCACTTGACGATATGGACAAAACGTTCTTCTTAACATCACAGTCGGAAAATTGATTGAAGGTGAACGGCGAGAAATTAGGAGTTGATGCTTTGGACAGATTGTTTAAAGTATGTGATTTTATATTATCATTTAAAAATGAAGATGTACATGAGAAATGTTGATTTAGTGATTCAATATCAACGTCTTCATTCGAAATAGTGGATTCTTTAGATTTTCCAACTCCTATTGATCTGAGAAACTTCCAAATTTTTACCGGGTCTCCGTTCTCGACTGACTTTTGAACATGGCGTTGTTGTGCATCTCTACAAATTGTATTACAGCGATTCCGTATGCTCCTGTACGTGTCCCTATTGTGGTCCGATTTATCACTGTTATAAATAAGCCTAGCTTTATTTTTCTTATTTAACAGTGATTTAATATCGTCTGTAAGCCACGGCGCAGGGGTGTGTTTAATTTTAACTGGTATGACGAGTGCATGGGTGTCGTAAAGGTTAATTAAGATGTAATTAAGTGTTTCCACTTTTAGGTCTATAGAGTCTGCAGAGTATACAGCAGACCAGTCAGCATTCCGAGCATCCTCTTGTAGACGTTCAATATCAACCCTACCAAAATTTCGTAGCATCAGTACCTTGCCTCGAAGCTTAGGAGTGCGTATTTTATACGATGTACGCATGTACGAATTTATAATTTTTACAAACAGACCATGAAAGAATTTTTAGGTCACTCATCAATAATATCCTGAAATAATAAATATTGAGCATGTAGAAAAAATATCCCTATAAAATTCAAAATTACAACAATAGTTAACACAAATTCAAAATCAAAATAGGTTACTCACCGGAATAAAAAGTGTTGGAATCGCATTTGGCGACAAATATGTCCTCTTGTGCGTTTTACGAAAATAACGCGACTCAAAATGTTTCGAACATATGCGTTCATCCTTCTCAGGTTGCGATTCCTTTCTCCCAGTAGCTACAATCCATATATTTATAATGTTTGCTTCTTTAGGTAATTTAAAATAAATAAATTATATTGGTAATTAAATTAAGGTTAAAAAATTTGTTCAGTTGTTAAGAAACTAAGGATATTTTTTTGCCAAGCACTGGTATCCCTATAGTGATTATACAGCAAATTTGGGAGTTTTGGCGGGAACTTGATCGGCGGCGGTTTGTTGCTCCTGTATTATAGTTTAAATAATAGTTTGAAGTGGATTTTGATATGTAAAAGTGGTGCGAATTTATGTATTAACTGTCTACGCATGTGAACTATTAGTGGAAACGGTGAAACAAGTGTTCCGATGGTGATGGATTCTCAAGATAAGCTGTTTGCATTGGCGCCTTTAGATACCATCGCCAACTGTCAGCTGCCTGCTGGCTCTAGTTGCCGTCAAAATCTCCCAAGGGCTGCACAATGTGACGCATGAACATATTGTGAAGCAGTGAATTATGAAGGATAATAATACATAAAGACAAGGCTTGGGGAAATTATAATAAACCGAATAAAAATACTCGAGACTTGGCCTAAAGGTAAAGATACCAGGCCATAAACTCAAAAAAAAAATACAGCAAATTTGAAACGACAAGAAATAAATGGCGACCTATAAATAAAAGAACGCTTCTTAATTTAGTCGTATAAAATATTCTTCTTCTTAATTTAGTCGACTAAATTAAGTCGTATAAAACGAAAAAAACTTGTAGGTTAGTTTAGTAATTTATTGTGTATTTTCTAATAATTATACACTAGAGATAATTAAAATTAATCAGCTATTCGATTTCTATAGGCAATTATACTTTAAATAAGCTTACTTACTGATGAAAGGTTATGTTTGGTATTTTTCGTTCTGGTCGGTTTTTACAACCTAACACACAACAACGCACCATAATTTCACATAAACTCTGTCCAAAACAAAAAAATTTAAACGTCACTTAATTCAAACGTCAATAATTTAGCAAATTATCACATACAGCCACTAAAACAGTTGACGACAGCCGTTTGTTTGGAACATAGTACCTTTGTTCCAAACAGAGGAAACCGCATACGGTGAAAGAAACAAAAAAAAAATTGTTTTACCCGCTCGCTCTTAACGTAAAACAGATAAGTGTGTTTCTCTCACGCATTTCCTGTCATTTTAGTGACGCCTCTATAGTTTGTTCTCTCTCTACGGAATATATTGTTTTTTTATTTATTAGGATAGGGTAACAAACGAGCACACAGTCCACCGGATGGTAAGTAGGAGTGGGCAATACAAATCGTATATAGATACAATATCTATATATCAGTACAATATCCAATATCTATATATCCGACGACAAACTAACTATGTATTAGATATTACGATTTTACGATACCGTGTTGATATGAGTCACCGCAGAATATCTAATATCTACTCAAAACCGAAACCGCCGAAACGTAAAATATCTAGATATATATACATTGATTCGGATACCGAACAAACCTTGAGCGCGATAGAATATCTAGTTAAAACAGATATTACGACTACTTTACAACAAAAAGGTGTTACGCTTACGCCTAATATTTTTAATATTAATCCTTATTAGTAACATTATACGATCTATTACAGAACACATCATTTTCAATATCCAGTCTAAGTAGTATAATTTTATTATTATTTTGTTGTGTTGCACTGTTTCCAAAATAAATTATTTTAGATCTTTTTGTGTATTTAATAGAATGTTATTTTTGGAATGTAAATTAAAACTGAGAAAATTATGAAGGAAAGTTTATTTCACTGATTCTGAAAAATTATACCCACTTTCTAGATATGGGATAATTTCTTTTGGCGTAGGGGTAAAACCACTAACCATAACCACAAGTGTGGCATAAAATATAAAAGTTTAAATTTATAGCAAATAAATGTTGCAATCCTTATTTTTAAACACGTAGAGCCTAAATTTAAGTGTAATAAATTAAAATAATATATTCTTTAGAGTGAAGGAGTAAAAAATACTTTGTAATAGCGCCACCTACTAGATTCTATACGTAAAGTGATTTTATCGAACAAAAATTGATTAACTCTCAAGGTGGTACGTGCGATATACGCTAGATGGCATAAACACGACACGATTCAATTTAATATTTTATTTAATTATCTCGCAGGATAAATCCTAATGATATATTATGTATGTTACTTTTTATATTATAAGATACTTTAAGAATATTTATATTACATAAATAATACAATATATCTATAAATCTATATATGGAAATTCGTTCATAAATCGCATATCACCATGTGAGTACCGACTTCTATTCAAAACGAAGATATTAACAAATATATAGATATTGAAATACATAGATACAAAATCGGATTTTCATATCCAATACATAGGTACGATTTGATATAGGGTAAAAGTGATATTACCCATGCCTAATGGTAAGTGGTTGTTGTGGCCCATAGACATCTACATTTATCCTCGTTTGCAAATCAAAATGCAGATGCGTTGTCACCCATGAGAACTATGATGGAATGCCTTTTTTCTAGTAAAAAAAGGTTTCCGGTTCTCTACGCTCACCATACGAAACACATCAGTGTTGAGCTGCTATTTTAAGGTGGTATTCTGTGAAAGAGTGGTCCTTTCCCGGTTGAGCCGACCTATTTGTGCTACAACTATACTACTAATATAGCTACAGCATGGCTCTACCACGTAGAAAACGCCTTGTTGAAAACGTTGCTAATCATTCGTTAAATCTATGTGGAGTGCACTCACTTAGAGAGCGTTAATTCAAGTTTAACTTTTTTTCGGAACAGTAGAAAAAGTTTATAGGTTCTTTTCATCATCCACAAGCTTAGACTATTCAACTAACAGGAGACGCCATGCGCATAAAGTTCCAAACAAAAAAGTCTGTCACTTCTAGCGGGAGGCGAGGTAACGCACACTAAGCAAATCGTAAACATTGGGCCACGTCGTTACGCACGCACACATCATAATATGAGCACACGATTAAGCAAAACGCACACAACCTTGAAAATCTCTTATAAATATCTCATCGTTACAGTGCATAAGCCATAAACAACTAGTGCGAGGGCCTTGTCGATATGGATATGTCGATAAAATTTTATGCAAGTTACATTAGCAAATTAAATAAAATAAAACTTAAAAACTTAACTTAACTTATCTTCACGCACAATCCCTGACGGGGTAGCCAGAGAGAACAGATCGCCAAGTGTCACGATCCTTACATACCTCTTTCGCTTCTTTCAGATTCATTATCTTCTTCATACATGCACGTCTAGGTATCCGAGTACTCTTGACCCTCCCCTCTTCGAGCAGTTTGCTCACATGGTCTTCGAAAGTTAGGCTCGGTCTACCTCGACACCTTTTAATATTAACTTTCGCGCTATATATTTTCTTCACCATTCGGTCTTCACTCATTCGCTCAACGTGCCCAAACCATCGAAGCACGCCCTTATCAAATTTTGTGATAAGGTCATCTTTCAAACCTGCCATATTGCGAATCTCTTCATTTCGCTTTCGGTCGGCCATGGTAACGCTGCACATTTTACGAAGAGATCGCATCTCCACTGCATTCAACTTGCTTTTATGCTTCTTCTGGCATACCCAGGTTTCGCTGCCATATAACAAAGTCAATACCAACACTGCGTTATGTATTGCAAGGCGTGCACTCTTCACTACGCCATGCCTTTTGACTAACGCAGTCAGGGCACCATTGACTTTATTCCCGGCCTGTCCACATCTAAATCACATCTTCCATCCCGGCTAAAAGAAAAATAAAAAAAAATAAAAATTAACAAATGTTTAATGAGTAATATTACATTCAAAGTAAATTAAAAATATATATATAAGGTACAATTTAATAATACAAAATTACCAAAATTAAAACAAATTGAAAAAGTATTATATTATATTTTAACTGGTTTTTAAAGAGAATAAGTTTGGTATATGTGACAAATACACTTTTTGGGACACTCTTTTTTTGCGAGGTAGCTAATTCTGGTGCTTGCATATTTTTCCATCACCAAGTTTGGCAGTTCAATGTTATGTAGAACGTAATCATTATCGAAATAATGTTCCTGTATGCTTAAAAATATAATATATATGCGTAGTCTATGAAATGTTTTTACCATTTTTAATGTCATGACCAACCGGAAAGGTTATCTGTATAGGGGTTTTAAACGGTCTAATTTTACAGATTTTACCCAACTTATAGAGTTAAACCGTTTTAAGGCTTAGGGTTGTACTACATCTGGCAGCATAGAATCGCACTTTCCTGTGCTTCTACCCTTTTTGTTCACTCAGAAACGTTATTAACTAGAGCGAGAAAGAGAGCGGGAGTGTATAGTTCTACCCTCATAAAGCCGATTGTAAACCAGTTTCAAAAGTTTATATATCATTCTTGACAATCCATATTAATATAATATTATAAATGTAAAAGTGTGATTTTTGTTTATTTGTATTTGTCCTTCCTTTACGCAGCAACGGAATGGAGCAATTAAAAAAAACCGGCCAAGTGCGAGTCGGACTCGCGCTCCGAGGGTTCCGCACAAATCCGTAGTTTAAAATTATTAAAAATATTTTTATTATATGATGTAACTAAAAATTTATGCTTTTCGCAATTTTTCCTTTATCTGTGCTACAATACGTTGCTTCGTACCAAATTTTAAGATTCTGAGTTCACGGGAAGTACCCTGTAGGTTTTGACTTTTGATTCCCTTGCGAATATCGAAAATTTGCGGCATAAACGGCTGTATCTTTTGATTGCGTTGGCTTACAAGTTTGATTTTTTCACAGCTCCAAGGGACAGTAGATTTGAGTATTTCGTATGAATTTCAGTTTGATACCTCCACGCGTTCCTCAGAAAAAGGGTCTTGACAGACAGACAGACAGACAGACGGACAACAAAGTGATCCTATAAGCGAACACTACACATTTAAATAAAACTAATTTTACGGATTTTATCGCGTATATTAACTTATTTTATATTCCCGACGTTTCGAGCACTTTACAGCACCCATGGTCACGGGCGGGACTGAGGTGTATGACGTCCCAATGTCATAGTTAACCACGGCTACCTCCAGATTAAAAATTATTAATTTTTGTTCCGATCCACGCAGTATGAACTTACAATATCATGAAGTCTTGCAGTTGTATGCTTGGGTTGGGATTTAATTTTATTAATTATGGGATCCCAAGCAGATGGTAGCACCCAGCCATCTTCTCTATTGAAATTAGGATGTTTCTTGATTTCAATAGCCTCGCGAATCATCCTTGGAAGGAATCGGTGTTCTTTAGCGAGGATTTGTGGTCTATCAAATCTAATGTAGTGACGGGGGCGATCCTGTACGTGTTCACAGACTGCAGACTTCCCGGAGCATCTATTCTTCACATCAGCTATGTGTTCTTTAACACGGGTTTTTATAGATCTTTTAGTTTGTCCTATATAAGAGAGACCACATTCACAATCAAGCTTGTACACTCCTGCATCTTGCAGAGGAATATTACACTTGACTGATGGTAAAAACTGACTAATCTTCTTCGGCGGCTTGAAATATGTTTTAATGGAAGCCCGCTTCAAGATGTAGCCAATCTTGTCAGTGACACCTCTGACATATGGCAGTACAGCAGGCACTCGCTCAACTGTGGCCGGCTTCACTCGTTCACTGTGACGTAGGCGCGGGACCCGAAGCTTATTGTCGTGCAAAACTTGCTTGACGTGTTGGAGCTCGGCGGCCAGGTGTTTACTGTCACAGATCCCTCGTGCTCTCTGAAACAAAGATTTACCCACGGTAGCTAACTGTGAAGGATGGTGGTGAGAATCACCGTTTAAATATCTATCTGTATGGGTCTTTTTTCTATACACAGTGTGGCTCAAGGTGTTATCAGGATTCCGAATTACTAACACATCTAGAAAAGCTAAAGAATTGTTTGCCTCTAACTCCATTGTGAACTGAATTTTAGAATTTAAGGAGTTAAGATGGTCTAGAAATGCAGTTACTTTATCTAAAGGGAGAATTGTGAAAGTGTCGTCTACGTACCGCTTGTAGAATCTTGGGTTTACGGGAGAAGTACGCAGGGCTTTCTCCTCAAAGTCCTCCATGAATATATCGGCAACAATGGGAGATACAGGTGAGCCCATCGCCACTCCATCTACTTGCTTGTAGAACTCCTCCTTCCACAATAGGTAGCCAGATGTAAGGCAGTGTCTAAGTAATACTGCATATTCTACGGGCATGTTGTTTTGCTCTAGCCTTCTAGTAACAATCGAGATGCAGTCTTCAACAGGTAAGCATGTGAACAGAGACTGCACATCAAAACTGACCATAGTTTCATTGTCTGCCAGATGTAGGTCTTTAATCTCGCTGACAAAATGGTAGGAATCCTTTGTGTGTGCTCTTGTATGTCCCCTGAGCGGTGAGAGTATATTCGCTAAGTGTTGAGCCAATTTGTAAGTTGGTGAATCGATTTGGCTCACTATAGGACGTAGTGGAGCATTGGGCTTGTGTATTTTTGGTAACCCATACAATTTCGGTGGTTTGGCACACGTAGGTATTATCGATTTTACGTCTAGATTTAATCTTTCGGAGTGTTTCTTTATGAGATCACTAGTTGTTTTGAGTGTGTTATTTGTTGGGTCATTTTTAACCTTTTTATAAGTACTTGCATCCGACAAAATATTGAATATAAAAATATATTGAAATAAAAATAATATTGTCTGTGGTTCCTATAAACATAGTAAAATCTTACGGTACATCGCGAAAAATGTGTTATATTTTATATTTCAATTTATGGTAAGTAACGCAGCAATTCATTTAATAACAGTTTCATATTAAAAAAATATTTGAAGCAATATAATCACCATATTGAGCTTTTGCAAATTCATCCCTTTAAAATAAACAAAACGCGCGTTACGTCAGTTCGTTCTAAAAGAAACGTGACAATGGCAGCCAGAGATGCGTCACCTTTTTTGGGCCGGTCCGCCATTTTGTTTTCATTCGTGTTCGGATAGCGCTTGCGTGTGTACGTCTCGGGTAATTCATAGCATTCATTGCATTGTTTTAGTTGAGTTTTTACTGTTAAATTTGTTATATCGTTAAGTTTTTGTTTTTTGAATCTGTTATATTAGTTTTACTGTGACGGTCGTTACTAAATCGACATGAGTTCAGGAGAATTTGGTGAAGGACCCGGTCCTTCAACATCAAGTGGAAAGAGACGTCGCCGACCCATAATAAACGTAGCAGGTACGTACAAATAGGTACAAATGCGACGACGTAGCCTTTCTATTTCTTAAAGCGCTCTTTTTATGTGACCATGTGGTATTTATTTTCTAAAACAATATGTATTTATGTGATGTAGTACTATGGTAGTATATTTTTGTCATTTATTTACAGGCCCATCTTCTGGAGCACCTTTAACGTCACCAGTAAAAAAGAGAAAACCTACCACTTTGTCGGTCGGGGAACAAGAGATTATCATTAATGTATACAAATATGTCAAAAACACCTGGCCCGAAGACGTGTATCCTTCAAACGTTAATATGGTAGAAAAGGTTTCGGAGATCTCAGGAGTCAGCAAGAGCACTATATATCGCGTATTAAGCGTGTATAGAGATTCCCATAAAATACCAGAAAAGGGAATAATTAATAAAAGAAAAAAGTCTGTAATTGACAAGTTGGACGATTTTGATAAATCGGCTATAAGAGCGAAAGTGCATCAGTTCTTTCTTGCAGGAGAATTACCGACTTTAGACAAAATTTTGCTCAGTATAAATCAAGATGACCAGTTGCCAAACTTGAGCAAAACTTCCCTGCGACGTGTGTTGCGCCATTTAAAATTCAAATATATAAAGAGAAACAGAAAAAGTGGTCTAATAGATCGCCCAGAGATAGTTCTGTGGCGTACCAGATATTTGAGAGAAATACAAATATTAAGAAACGAGGGACGTAACATTTTTTACCTTGACGAAACATGGATTAACGCAGGTCATACTATGGGAAAGGTATGGGAAGACACCACAATTGAATCTTCTCGTCAATCACGGTTAGAAGGCTACTCTACTGGCGCGAAAGCCCCTTCGGGTAAAGGAAAGCGATTAATAGTTGTACACGTTGGCAATGAAAATGGCTTTTTGGAGGGATGTGATTGGGTATTTGAATCATCATCTACTGGTGACTACCATGAGAGTATGGACGCTCTCCATTTCGAGGACTGGTTTAGAAAAGTAATAGAAAAACTGCAAAGCGGCGATGTCATAGTTATGGATAACGCTAGTTACCACTCCAGACGTTTAGAAAAAACCCCAACAATGTCTTGGCGGAAACAAAATATGCAGGAATGGCTAGAATCTAAACAGATCGCATACGTGCCCTCGGACACAAAGACCCACTTAATGGAAAAAATAAAGGCAGTTAAAGATAACTATCGAAGTTACGTCACCGACGAGATGGCAAAAGAAAAAAGCATCACAGTGGTAAGGTTACCTCCTTATCACTGTGAGCTTAACCCCATTGAACTTGTGTGGGCAGATGTGAAAGGGTACGTTGCACGAAAAAATACAACTTTCAAGTTAAAAGATGTTAAAAATTTACTTAAAGATGGTTTAACTCAAATCACGCCAGATAAATGGAAAAACTGTGTTCAGCATGTCCTTAAGGTTGAACAAAAAATGCGTGGCATGGATGATAGAATTGACCAAACTGCAGATCGCTTTATAATTAATGTTACAGATAGTTCATCAAGTGAAGATACGAGTGATGATTGCACCGAATAAAAATAAAGTTCTTATATAATATTAAAAATAAAGTTTTATCTTTTGCATAAGTACGTACTTATTCGGTGTCGTTATCACTCGAATCTTTATATGTGTTATAAATTAATGTTTTTTGTTGTTAAATGAATAAAGTACTTTATAACAATAGATGATTTTTCTTCTACAGCGATCTATCACATAACTTTTTAATAATAGTTAATAAATATATATTATATCAATCATTATAAAAAAATCATTATAAATAAAGAAAGTACTACATATAAAATGTGCCTATATATTGAAGGTTTGTAACCCCTGGTTAAACGACCGAAAGGTCATTGTCCGTTTTTCTCAATCGATTTGGCACATACTATATATGTTTGTTTTTGCATTCGTTATATTTATTAATTTCTCGTTTATAATTATAATGTTTGCATCGAAACGTTAAATAAACGAGAAATTAATAAATATAACGAATGCAAAAACAAACATATAGTAAAATACCAAAAATTAACGACCAAATTAAATGTCAAACATCTGAGTCAACGTGAGAACGAAACGCAACCATTGACTACGAACGCGGATCATAGATTAAGCGCGGTCTATAATCTGTCAAAACAAACTCTGGATGATGCAACAATTAGAGTATTATCGAAAGGCCTTAATTTTGCTTTAACACCTAAAAGATTACCGTACGAAGAAATTATTTGCAGCGTCGAGGACTGTTTATATAAAAACAATATGCGAAAGGAAGATTTGGAAGCGATACGTCAAGACATTTCGTCTATGTTACGTCGAAGCTCAACACCAAAACCGAATCTACCTAAAGACGAATTTAAAGCGTTGAATAACCTACGCAATAAACGAGAACTCACGATTCTCCGCGCAGATAAAGGAAACGCCACGGTAGTCATGGATACGCCGGATTATAATTCTAAAATACAAGAACTTTTGTCGGATGCAAGTACTTATAAAAAGGTTAAAAATGACCCAACAAATAACACACTCAAAACAACTAGTGATCTCATAAAGAAACACTCCGAAAGATTAAATCTAGACGTAAAATCGATAATACCTACGTGTGCCAAACCACCGAAATTGTATGGGTTACCAAAAATACACAAGCCCAATGCTCCACTACGTCCTATAGTGAGCCAAATCGATTCACCAACTTACAAATTGGCTCAACACTTAGCGAATATACTCTCACCGCTCAGGGGACATACAAGAGCACACACAAAGGATTCCTACCATTTTGTCAGCGAGATTAAAGACCTACATCTGGCAGACAATGAAACTATGGTCAGTTTTGATGTGCAGTCTCTGTTCACATGCTTACCTGTTGAAGACTGCATCTCGATTGTTACTAGAAGGCTAGAGCAAAACAACATGCCCGTAGAATATGCAGTATTACTTAGACACTGCCTTACATCTGGCTACCTATTGTGGAAGGAGGAGTTCTACAAGCAAGTAGATGGAGTGGCGATGGGCTCACCTGTATCTCCCATTGTTGCCGATATATTCATGGAGGACTTTGAGGAGAAAGCCCTGTGTACTTCTCCCGTAAACCCAAGATTCTACAAGCGGTACGTAGACGACACTTTCACAATTCTCCCTTTAGATAAAGTAACTGCATTTCTAGACCATCTTAACTCCTTAAATTCTAAAATTCAGTTCACAATGGAGTTAGAGGCAAACAATTCTTTAGCTTTTCTAGATGTGTTAGTAATTCGGAATCCTGATAACACCTTGAGCCACACTGTGTATAGAAAAAAGACCCATACAGATAGATATTTAAACGGTGATTCTCACCACCATCCTTCACAGTTAGCTACCGTGGGTAAATCTTTGTTTCAGAGAGCACGAGGGATCTGTGACAGTAAACACCTGGCCGCCGAGCTCCAACACGTCAAGCAAGTTTTGCACGACAATAAGCTTCGGGTCCCGCGCCTACGTCACAGTGAACGAGTGAAGCCGGCCACAGTTGAGCGAGTGCCTGCTGTACTGCCATATGTCAGAGGTGTCACTGACAAGATTGGCTACATCTTGAAGCGGGCTTCCATTAAAACATATTTCAAGCCGCCGAAGAAGATTAGTCAGTTTTTACCATCAGTCAAGTGTAATATTCCTCTGCAAGATGCAGGAGTGTACAAGCTTGATTGTGAATGTGGTCTCTCTTATATAGGACAAACTAAAAGATCTATAAAAACCCGTGTTAAAGAACACATAGCTGATGTGAAGAATAGATGCTCCGGGAAGTCTGCAGTCTGTGAACACGTACAGGATCGCCCCCGTCACTACATTAGATTTGATAGACCACAAATCCTCGCTAAAGAACACCGATTCCTTCCAAGGATGATTCGCGAGGCTATTGAAATCAAGAAACATCCTAATTTCAATAGAGAAGATGGCTGGGTGCTACCATCTGCTTGGGATCCCATAATTAATAAAATTAAATCCCAACCCAAGCATACAACTGCAAGACTTCATGATATTGTAAGTTCATACTGCGTGGATCGGAACAAAAATTAATAATTTTTAATCTGGAGGTAGCCGTGGTTAAGGCGCGGTGCATAGTCAAACTAGGCTTTACAAAACAGTTTTTTAACAAAATATATACATTTTAGAGCGGTAAAAAAAATATATGTTAATCTTGATCACATTTATGGGTGGACCATTGTTTTCAAAACACGTTTTCGGTAAATTTTCTCGATAGAAAAAAATCATAAAATAGCCATTGAAATTGAATTTCCAGCAATTTTAACTGAATCATTTATAAGCAAATCTTAATAAAATTAATAATAGTGATGTAATATATAATAATAAGGGGAACTGTTGTTTTTATATATCGATTGAAATGAAATATTTGTAAGTATTAATATATTTAATGAAAAATAACTCGAACGAATCGATATTTTCGCATCGCACCATCGTGGCGTCTTTTCGCTTCTCTTTCATTTCTACGCGGAGCGACAGTGATCGTTGAGGCACGCTGCTAGACGGACCTGTACCAATTTGTTTCGCTCGCCGTTCAAAAATCATTTACGTATTTGTTTGTTCTTAAGGACGCGTTTGCAAAATTAATAGGTATAGAATCGAACTATTACATTGACACGGGTCACACACACAAGTGTACGCACGGTTAGCTGCGTGAATCGTAATCAAGTAAAACATTTTGGTACTTTGAAAGATTGATTTTTTTTACAACTACAAAAATATACTTAGATACTAAATTCGAATATCTACCTGTGTGACCTGAAAACGTACTTCGGTGACTGCTGCTGAAACTCTGAACTCCTGGACGAGTAGAATAAGGTGTGTCGAGTTTAGGCTCGTTTTGTTAGTTATGATGAGACCTTACCTCCGGACTTGATGAAGTAACCTGAAGGTGTACATCGGTGACTGCTACTGGAACTCCTCGACGAGTAGAAATAGATGTGCCGAGTTTGGGCTCGATTTGTTAGTTATGATAAGACGTTACATCCGGGATTGGTGGAGAGACCTGATGGTGTACTTCAGTGACTTGCTAATGGAACTCCTTAACGAGTAGAAATAGGTGTGCCGAGTTTGGGCTTAATTTGTTAGTTATGATGAGACCTTACCTCCGGACTTGATAGAGAGACCTGATGGTGTACTTCAGTGTCTGCTATTCTGTAACTCCTCGACGAGTAGAACTAGATGTGCCGGGTTTGGGCTCGATTTGCTAGTTATGATGAGACCTTACCTCCAGACTTGATAGAGAGACCTGATGATGTACTTCAGTACTTGCTACTCTGTAACTCCTCAACGAGTAGAACTAGATGTGCCGGGTTTGGGCTCGATTTGCTAGTTATGATGACCTTACCTCCGCACTTAATGGAGAGACCAGATGGTGTACTTCAGTGACTGCTACTGGGACTCCTGAACGAGTAGAACTAAGTGTGCCGAGTTTGTGCTCGTTTCGTTAGCTATGATGAGACCTTACCTCCGGACTTGATGGAGAGACCTGATGGTGTACTTCGGTGACTGCTACTGGATCTCCTGGACGAGTAGAACTAAGTATGCCGAGCTTGGGGTCGTTTTGTTAGTTATGATTAGACCTTACCTCCGAACTTGATGCAGAGACCTGAACGTGTACTTCGGTGACGGCGGCAGGAGCTATGCGTAAGCGTGATGCAGCGATACCTGAAGGAACATTGAGCAAAGATGGCATACCTCTAATAGACATAAATGCTGACGGCTGTTGGTCATCGCGATCCTACGGAAATAATTACAAGGCATTGTCATTGAATTATACCGTTCAAAACGTTGAATGCCGAAACCATGTGTTGCGCAATTTTTGCAATAAGCTGAGAGCTGTAACCAAAGACACAAAATATGCCTTGGTGCACAGAAAAATGGTGACTGAATTATTTTTCTTTCCACAATTTAAATAATTAGATTTCCCTCCGTATGCGTAAATACATCAAAATAATAAAATAAAATTAAAATAATAAGCATGTTTAATTTTTATGTATTCTTTAAACAACCCACAAATCCAAAAAAATTTACTCAAAAATGTTATTCACTCAGGAAAAACATTATGAAACGGCTGTTTTTTTTTTTCGATTTTAGGGCTAGCGCTATTGTAAAATTTGCTCATAATAGTTTACTTTACTCTTGATTCTGAAGAAAAATGTCTGTAGGAATAAAAATTATTGTTTTTATAAATTCACAATTTTGACAATTTGCCGTTTCGAGAATAGGCCATTTCTATGATTTACCATTTTGGTCCAAAGCCATTTTATTTAAGCATTAATTTAATATTCATTTAATGAATCTGTTACAAAAGTTCTCGATAACCTTTTCTAGAAAATAACAATTATTGATTATTTTAAAATTAAGAAAATAGAATATGTACATATTTTAAAAATAACAACACAAAAATATGTAGGTACATAATATTTTTAGAATAACTAAACAAAAATATGTACATATTTTAGATACGAATATAAACGTAGAAACATTTTAAAACTACGATAAAATTTTTTTATCTGATGGGATTCGAACCACCTGACATCGCGGAAACGCGGTGCGAAGGCGGACGGCGGCGCGCTGTACCAATTGTACATTTTACGTCGAGCATCGGTGAGATTCACGCGGTGCACCCCGCAGTGGGCGGGACTACTCGTCCCTTACTCGTCTGCTTCACCCCCTCAAATTCATAAAACTCGTCTATACACCTCGCCTTAACTATGACATTGGGACGTCATACACCTCAGTCCCGCCCGTGACCATGGGTGCTGTAAAGTGCTCGAAACGTCGGGAATATAAAATAAGTTAATATACGCGATAAAATCCGTAAAATTAGTTTTATTTAAATGATCCTATAAGGTTCCGTTTTTTCCTTTTGAGGTACGGAACCCTAAAAATTAAACATTTGCTATCTCTTGTTCGAAGTTTACGCTTAACCAAACATACTTTTTTTCGTCATTTTACTTAGGATTGAAAAATAATTAATGTCTTCGTAAAAAGCGGTAATATTTTGTGTTCTACAGTACAAAATGTAGTACTCTGTATATATTTAATAATAACAGATTATAAATATGACACTGAAATTATTTGTTTGTCCTTATTTATTTATTTAAGCGCTAATAATTCGTATCTCATCTGAAAACAACAATTTGGTTGACATCATCTAAGACGATGAACTTGTAAATAACATTTTAAAATGAATAAATATCGTTCACTAAACCTTCAGTTTCGATTTGTTACATGTTTTAAATTTTATCCTTCATAATGTAAAATAAACCTGTAGCAAAATAATAAACTTACGAATAGATTACGAAAACCGATTGATCAAAATGCTCGGAATAAGTAGTGCTTGTTCGTTTAGGTACCCAGGTTATATGATTGCCACATGCTTTCATCCAAACTTAGCGCCTGTAAGGATCTTTTGGAAAACTGTAAAACCTTTTTTAAACATTGTACAAAAAAGAATTTTAAATAACACCTTGGTATTATATAACAAAGTATTACTTATAGTCAAATAAAAACATCGACACTAAAGATAACAGTGAACATCACTATTATAGTCTTGATGATACCATTTTATTTACTCGAAATTCCACTTCTTTTCGTTTCATAACGTAATATAATGAAATTGAAAATATCTATTTAAAATGTTTTAAATGTATAATGTATACAATAAAACAATTAAAATTGATGTTTTCATTTCGTTAAAAACAATTAAAGATTATTTATGGGTAAGGCCGTCAAAATTACCATTTTTGTCTTAAGCAAAAAATATCAAAATGTCCTTATCGATTTCAAGGAAAACTATAACATTATAAGTTCTCTGACGGTGGAAACCTGCAATGTAGTTAATAAGCTACATGTTCCAAATGAAAAAACTATATTAACTAACTTAAGTTCGTAAAAATAAATGCATTTAATAGTAAGGACTCCTAATTTTGGTCTAAAGATACGGTGTCGTTTTTTGATATAAAATTTAGTAATCTATATTACGAGGTATTTTTTTCTTAAATTAAATGAATTAAACATTAATCGTATGAAATAAGATTCTTAACATCTTTCATATGTGATTATGTTGCGGAAATATTAAATTTTTACATGTTTTATTATATTTTAGATAAGATGTCACAATTTTTGCTTTTGTGTTATAAATTTTTGTGTTATGGATTTTGACTCCTATTTCTTACTTCAAACTGAGGTAAAGGTGAAATATTGATATGGCAACACAGTATTGCGTAACAGAAAAAAAAGAAATAAGACAACCATCTAGTGTAGTTAGTCTGTAGGAAGTGTCAAAGAGTGAGTCACGTTTTCGTCAGTGGTGATTTAAAATAGTTTTTTTAGCAATTTTCCGGTAAGTAACTGATTTTATAAGTTTATTAAACCAATTCTGTATGCGCCCACGCTTACAATTTACATAATAACATGAATTAGTGTCCAATTTGACTTAATTTCTAAATTATAACCTAAAACTGTTTTAAAATTTAGCTTTTGTGTTGCATTTTTGTTGCTTTTGAGATACTTTTGTGTTATCATAACATAAACTTTTGTGTTACGCAACACAAAACAAATATAAAGGTTCATACATATTGAAAAATTACCTAGATTGTACTTAAATAGTTTCTTTATATGTTTATGCTTACGACACTGAACAACTTTTCATTAGGCACCTATCCAAATTGATTACAATTCTTATGGTTATTCCAAATATCCGCGAATCGAACACATTTTAGAGCAGAAACTATACATTAAAACTTGTTAAGCAATACTTTTTAACTGACTTTAAAAAAGAGGAGGTTATGACAGTATACGACGAGTTTTTTTTTCTTCTATATAATGTACACTGATTACTTCGTGATTTGCGGACCGATTTGCGTGATTATTTATTCATTTGATAAAAGAAGCCCGCATTATATATAAATTTTGCTAACTTTGAATGAGTGATTTTTTTAACTTGCTTCAATTACATATTAATTCCACCTTGTCTATTTAGATACACGAATTCGTGTGGGTAGCTAAAAATGAAAAATGAAAAACTTTTTCACAAAAACCGACTAGAAGTAAAAAATAGTTTTAAAGAAACAAAGCCATCAACTTCCGAAACTAAAATTATTTTTCACTTTGTATTCGGCTGTTTTTTTAGTTTTTTTTTTATACGAAAGTGTTTTTGTTTGCAAGGAGGTTCGAACAATAATAAGAAGTTTTCATACCCATTCTTGCATTAGTTAAAAGCAGTAATTTTGTTTCTCTATAGATAATGCCGATGAGTGCTGCAGAAAGACAAAGACGATATCGCGAAAAGTTAAAGATATCAAATTCAGAAAAATTTAAGGAACAAAAGAAAAGGAATTGTGAAAGAACACTGCGTCAGTATAGATCTAAAACTGCAAATTATAGTGAAAAAGAACAATTGAGACAAAAATGGAGAGAGAACCGCAAAAAAGAAAAATAAAGTATGCCATCAACATCGCAAATGGTCGCGCAAAGTTCGAAAGAATATACAAAAAAATTCACAGATTTAAAAATTATACATAATTTGCAACGCCGAATAGAATATAAATTTAAAAACGAAAATATTCAATTACGACGAAAAATAAAAGCTATAGTGAATAGATTTCTAAATCTACAAAAGAAAGTTCAAAAACAACAGAAGAATATTGATAGTATGAAGAACATGCACGAAACTTTAATAATGAAACTTGAAGATAATAGGACTACAGACGCAAAAAATTCCAAAGATACAAAAAATAATGTAGATAATATTAAGATTTCAGAATCAGACGAGGTATATGTAGCAAATTTAATAATTCAAACTGCTGCATTGACACCAATTAAAAGAGTCAGTGAATATATAAATACGATAATTCCAAGTGTAGAAACACCAAAGAAGGGAGAGATAAAGAAAAAACTAATAAAACATGATTTATTGAAAGAGTACTTTAAATGCGAATATAAAAATTCAAGCAACACTGAAAAGAATATTGTAAAGAGAATAGTGAATAGTGACGTTGTAAAAAAATATAAACAGACAACAAAGATGAGGGCTTCTTTAAGTTTAAAAACATGCAGTTACAAAAAACGCAGGGAAATTCAGAAAAAGAGATTTCAGTTACAGGAACTTATTGCATCATTTTATAAAAGAGACGACGTCAGCCGAATAACGGCGGGCAAGAAAGAGTACAGAACACAGCATAAAGTGAAATACCAAAAAAGATACCTACTAGACACACTTATAAATTTACACAAAAAGTATATTGCTGAAGTAGGAAGAGTGAGCTTTAGCACTTTTAAAAAATATCGCCCTTTCTTTGTTGTACCTCCTAACATTAAAGATTGTGAGAGCTGCGCATGCATAAAGCACTCGAATATGCAGTTTATGGCGGACAAATTAAAATCATTTGGTTTAATTCAAAGCAATAACTTAAATGACGTAGTATCAGACTTAAAATGCGATTTTAAAACAAAAAATTGTATGTATGGAGATTGCGCTGAATGTTCTGAAAGAGAAATTGATAGCGGTGATAAAGATCTAGAGACACAAGTAAAATGGTTTAAGTGGAGCTTAAAGGAATATGTGTATGGCAAAGATGATAACGTAAAAAGGCAAAAAAAAAATGATGAAAACTTTAAATGAAGGAACTTTCAAAGAATTACTTGAAACATTTAACAAAGAAATTAAAGCATTCAAAAGGCACGTCTTCAACTTTTATTATCAATTTAACCAATACAAGTTATGTGGGGAAAACTTAAAAGAATACGAAGCTATAATTCATATAGATTTTTCAGAAAATTACATTTGTAAATTTCACCAAGAAGTTCAAGCTAAACACTTTGTAAAAGATCAAATCACTTTACATACGGGTGTACTATATTTAAAAGACCAAAGCCCAGAATCGTTCTGTTCCATTTCGCCTGATAATCAACACAACCCAGAATCTATATGGGCCCACCTAGATCCCGTTTTAAATTATATTAAGACTACCTATACAAATGTAAGTACCATCCATTTTTTTCTCTGACGGACCCACAACTCAATACAGGCAAAAGAAGAATTTTTATCTGTTTACGCAAAACATTTATGATTATGGATTCAGTCATAGCAACTGGTCGTTCTTCGAAGCAGCTCATGGTAAAGGTGCAGCCGATGGTGTGGGAGGTGCTATTAAGCGAACCCTTGACATGAAAACAGCTCAGGGATTAGATATTCCTGACGCCCAGGCTGCATATGATGCTTTGTCATCGACAGAGACTACAATCAAGATCTTTTATGTACCGGCTGAAACAATTAAGTCTTTAGATCCATCAATAGTCTACAACCTGACATCTTCACCGGGGACGATGAAGATCCATCAATTGATAACCTGCGGAAAGTACAAACTCAAGTATAGAGATCTTAGTTGTTTCTGCGAAAATGCTAGTGGGAATTGCGAATGTCATTTTCCTATTTACTACGACTTCGCGGAAAATATTTCTAATAAAACTCAAAAACAATGTAATTTAAAACGAATAAATAATATTGTAACGAATAAAAACACGAAAAAAAATCTACAAAAAAAGAAACGCCGCATTTGTAAGAGTTTAAGCTTATCATCAGAATCGGATACTGACATTGAATTCGCTGAAAGTGATGCATCGGATGTCTTGTCTGATGTTTCTAGAAATACTTACCTGGATTATTTCGATGAGATGTATAATCTGTCGGATGTCGACTACTTTGATGCAAAATCAGGTTCTAATCACTTTCATAAATACATTGATCCAAAGAAGAAAATTAATGTTTTGTCAAATGTAATTATACAAAAACCCTTCCGAATTTCAAATAATTATGTTGAAACACAATATGTTACGAAAACTGATCAAAAAACCCCAACAAGAGACCTGTAGGATGTTCAGCAAGAATACAACAATATTAGATATCAACAAAGTTAAAAACCCCTATGTCTGAAATAAAACATAGTGAATAAAATAAGGCTCATTTAAATTTACGTTTGAGTAAAATATTCTTTGCAGAAGGGAGAAAAATCAACCATGCCAATAAAGAAAACAATGCTATTCCATCCACTTCTAAAACAAGCAGTGAAGTTTGCACAATTGATTATACTGACCGTGAATTTATTATAGGATATCCAGTAAATACCGAACAACCAATTCAGATACATCACATACAGAATAACTTAAATGAAAATAAGACACATACAAACGAAAACCAAATGGCTAAAACTCCAGATGACTGCAAAATTAAGATAGTCGAAAAGACAAGCGCGATTGAAAAAGAAACTGGAGATGATTCTAAAAATATAAAAACTAATTTTAAAGTGGCAAATGCTCAAGAAACAATGGGCTTAGAAGTTGACGCTAGTGTTATAGTCCGATACTACCAAAGAAAACAATGGAAGTATTACATCGGATTTATTATACAAGTTTTAAATAAAGATAACGAAAGTTTTTATAAAATACGCTTTCTCAAGACTGTAAAGATTCCCAACTTAAAATTTATAATGTTGAAAAAATCAGAAATAGATATTGTGCCAATTAATTCAATAGTGAAATGTGTAAATTTACATAGATATTTTGTTAAAGTGATTTAAGTTGATTCTGAGAAATCTAGATTGTTAAAAAATTACTTGGCCAGAAAAAGATAATTTTCTCTTAAACTACATAATCCAACTATTCAAAAAATGGCCCTTATTAGTTTAGCTGGTTTTTCTCTCGTCAGATAACTTTATCTTTTTTTATTTAAAATAAAACCAGTATGTATTATTATTATTTCATTTCTTCTTTTTTATTACCTTAAAAGACCATATGAAACAAGCTTTACAAAACAATTGGGTTACTTTTGTGTTACATTTGTGTTATCGTAACATACAAGTTCCTGTGTTGCATTTGTGTTATAAGTGGAAATATTGGCGGCCTTACCCTTATGTTGTTTGAAATAATATAGTTTTGCAAATAGATCACAATAATATTGATAAATTTAAGACTATTCAATAACACGATTTTGTCTTGTGTAATTAGAACAAAGAGAAACGACATTTGTCTACAATTAAACAAAATTTAATTATGTTCTAGTAGTGCAAAAGTCCTTACTATAGTATTAATACTTTAAGTTGGCAACACTACCTGCTCAGCTATATTAATCAAAATTTTCGTGATTTAATGCTTATATTAATTATTGAAATTAAAATAAATACTTAAAGATGAAAGATAACGCCTCGCCGCGATAATGTCTTTTTGTAAATTTGAGGTCTGTGATCTTTTTTTACAAGAAAACACACTGAAACTCGGCATTTTTCTGGAGGTCAACTCACGCTTACGACTACTTGGTAAGTGACGCAGTACGCGGCGCAACTAGTTTTATATAACGGGAATGATCCGCGCTCTCGTACTTTTGACAGCGGGGAACGCTCTCCAATGTCGTCTCCTGTTAGTTTAATACTCTAAGTCCACAAGCCAATGGGAAGTTTTAATGAAAAGTGTAGGCATATCCGTCAAAAGACTCGCAGAGACAAGATGGATTGCTCATCATGACGATGTTAAACCAGTGCAGAATAATTTAAAAAAAAAACTAGTATAAACACTCGAAGATATATATGATCCCAGCACCAACAGAGCAGACGTCGGTACAAGAGAAGCAGCACGTACACTCTTACCAGCTTTGTGTGCCTTCAGTTTTTTTATGCTATCTTTCCTTTTGGTGTAAAATCCTAAAAGAAGTTAGTCAAACGCAAAAGTAAATGCTAAATAATAAAATAATAATCTAGATTATCACTGGAAAAGTATTTGATAAAAATCAAAGTCCAAAAATTTTTCTTCAAAGCCAACGTATTCAACTAGTGGAAAAAGCTATTTCCTATGTAACAAAAATGTGAGAATGTGGATATTTCGATTGAAGGAAGAAGAGGAATGAGGAGGTTTCGGAAACGTTTTACCAGGAGAAATGACCCGATATGCTAGACTAACATTGCCAGAGGAGCTGCAGAGAGCTATGTTAGAATGTCTTGACAGATTTTACGAGGAACTAGACCATCGCCACAGATCAATGGATGGTATTCTCGTAACATTTAGTGTTGTTCAACCTTACACTCTGCTAACGTCATCATCTTTGTGTAATAGTTCAAAATCCGACAAAAATCTACGATGATTTTTCTGCAGAATATATAATTTTGGAGACTACGATTTGAAAGCTGCCAGCATTTCTTCCCAAGAAGCAGTTCAATGTAATTCAGTGGAGCTTTTCTCGTAAAAGTGGGCTATTCTGAATCTCTTCCGAATCTAGCGCTATGTCTAAGATTTTTTTTACTATTAAATTTCACGTGAAAGAAGCTTTTGAAAACTCAAGTTAATAAAATCTAACTTAAGGTCCGCAATGAGTCAAGCGGGACTAACCAATCTTTCCATTTTATCTATCGAAAATGACAAGAAAGTAAAATTTGATAATATATTAGAATATTTTAGCAAAATAAAGTCCCGTTAGAATGTATAGCATTTTTTGTTTTATTTTGGGGGGTGCTCGATAGAAAATCGCCCTGGGTGTCAACCCACGTTGCGCCGCCACTAGTTACCGTAAGGTTTGATACTGTAGCGAAGCAATCATGTAATCAAAATATTAAACAGAGTTTAATTATAACACTATTCAGCATTTTCCATATTGAAAAAAATAAGCATTTCATGTTCCGTAATACTGTATATACTATTAATATTCTCAAAATATTGTATCATGCATACTATTAGAAAGAAATGGAACGCTTAACTCGGCGCCTTTCATTCATTTCAAGGTCACTGATTTAGGACCGTTTCTCTAGTATGAAGTGCGCACTCCCTATATTTTACAATCTCCTTGATAGAAACACTACGCGTTATTATTGTATATATATATATATATATATATATATAAAAATACAACTTTATTAAAAGGAGCCATTCCTACATTATTTGTACCAGTAAGTATATTATTGTTATAATAAGACATCTTTTTTTTTATTTTTATAGGATGGGGTGACAAACGAGCACGCAGTCCACCTGATGATAAGGGGTTGCTGTGGCCCATAGACATCTACATCTATCCTCGTTTGCGAATTAAAATGCAGATGTGTTATCCACCCGTGAGGACTAAGATGAAATGCCTCTTTTCCAGTAAAATGGGTCTCCGGTTCTCTACACTTATCATACGAAACACAGTAGTGTTAAACTGCTATTTTACGCTGGTATAAAAATTTTACTTCAAAAACTTAAGGTAAAAATAGAGATGATTTATATAAATTATAAAACTCTATCTCTATTATTATATATTTTCCCCAAGGGGTTGTGCGGAGCTTTGGAATATATTCCTAAGTCACATTGATAAAACTTTTAGCGTAGTTAGGTATGGTTATTGAGTAATGCTCCTGAAGCGCCACTAGATGCCATGAGACGCGCGATTTAGTGTACCAGGATAGTATAAATTCCATAGTATTTGATACGCGCAACGTTTGATGTCCGATTCATGCTTGATGCTCGATGACAGTGTGCCGAGGGCTTAATAGTGTGGTTCATTACCTACTGTGTTACTCGTAGAGAAGAGGAACTCGTAGCTAAGTAACAGTTGCGTAGATCAATAGATCTGCAAGATAAAGATGCACTTGCTGCCGTCGGTCCATGTGTGGGTGACCGTTTTCTTAACATACTGCGATTGAGAGAGAGAAGAGTGCATCTGTATCCTCGGACACTTCCAGCGTATTTGATTTGTCTGTGTTAAGATCATTATATTTTGTAAATTCATGCAGCTACAATGATAATAAATTTATTATTACTTTATATTTTTCAGGGACAGATGAAAGAAAGAGTAGCCTTATCATATATCACTCGTGACATAACCCCTACACATTTGAAAGCACAAGAAAGAAGTGATCAATTTACACCAAGAAAAAAAGCTTTTATCAAAAATCGAGAAATTAAAACAAAAGCTAAAAAAAAAACCAAAAGAAAATACGAAGCTTAGCATCAGAAACTAAAAGACAGGCTAAAATAATTGTTACATTGCAAAACGTGCTTGAAGAAATTCATTCAAGACCAGGATTGAAAGATCACTATAGCGATATCACCATGGCATGTAGCAATGATTTGATACAGAATTTAATTAACAGGGTTAATGTTAAAAAAATGTGGTAAAATAGTGTCTGCATCCAAATATAACGAAGAATTACGAAAATTTGCTGTCACAATACATTTCTATAGTCTCTTGGACTATAGAAATGTATTGTGACAGCAAATTTTCATATAATTATTTACGTGAAAAATTTGATTTGTGTCTTCCACACGTTAACACATTGCGTACCTGGTATGCCAGACTAGACTGTGAACCTGGTTTCACTCAAGAATCTTTAAACACCATTAGAGAAAAAAAAAGAAGCCTGATCTAAAACTATGTCTCACTTTTGATGAAATGAGTATACGTAAATACACTGAATGGGTACGCCAGACGCATTATGGACAAAGTTTCATGATGCATCAAACACTTCTTAAAAAATGTGTCATGAGCTCTCGGACCAATATAGGCGTTCACTGCTGGTTTCTCTCGAATCTCATTGAGCGGCTAGGGCTTATGTGGTCGTTCGCGCTCCGAGCAGTGTTCATTATTTTAATTTTTCATTATCTCTTAACCTATGTGTCCAAATAACATGCTATAAAGAGCAAAGTTTATTTTCATAAAATTGTCTTGATGATGAAGTAACTTTCGTTCGTAATGGTTTACATATATGCCATGCCTAATAATAACGCTCATAAATCACTTTTTCATTTCCAATATTTTTTTTCACAAGAAACTTATTGTGGCTTATGTATACGAAATAGGCACGTGGCGGGTGGAAGGAAAAGGGGGGATCTCCCGCTGGGCAAGGTGTTCTGCCCGGGGAGCGGCCAGCGCTCTGATTGGTAGTTCAGAGCTATTCTATATAGGCTGCTTTAACTTCGCAACTTTGTTAGTGCGATTTAGGCTTCGATATGTTTCGCTTGTGGCGCGACGACAGCACCGCCACAGGCATATGGTACGCAGACTTTTTTTAGATTGAGCAAAGACCAATATTTTTGTAGAACATCGTATTTATGTAATACTAAATGTTACGCTAGCGCACGTGGATAAAGCAGTTAGGGAGCGCCTTTTCTTCCGACTTGCTTAACAAAAATCAATATATAAGGTTAGCTGATAGTTATATGCTAGATAGCCTATACTATTCCTCATGAATCTGGCTATTATATACAAAAATATTAAATTTGAACTGGTAGTTCCAGAGATTAGCGTGTTTAAACAAACAAAATAACTCTTCCACTTTATTATATTAGTATAGATTAAATGATTTTGTTTTTTTGTTTCTGTTTTATAAATATTAAAGGTAATAACTATATAAAAAATAAAGCAGCCATAATATACTCCGTGTCCTCGTTTTTTATTTTACCAGCAAAACATTTTATAAAATATAAATAGGTATATATTTAATTAAGTTTATATTATTTATTTATATTTGATTAAAATTATGTTGAAAAAGAAATAAATTCCGAGGAAATTGTAAATGGCATTAAGCATTTTTCTCCAATGGTCAAAAATATAACTTTCCGATCTGATTGTTGGAGAAAATTGTTTCATTTCATCGGTAGACTTACCTCGCCTCTTCAGATATTATTGCAATTTTGTACATTTTGCATTAAAGTCCAACAAAAGGCAAGTGGTGAAAGAATTTCCACTACCCAATATCGTCCCATGTGTGTCATAAAAGGCGACAAAGGGAAACTGAAAGAGGCGATGGGCAGCAGCATCTTCCTGATAAGAACTCGAAATAATAAAAAACTGTGGTTGACAACCCGCTGGTCAAGCGATGGCAAATATCCCCCCTATGAGGCAATCTAAACAAAACAAAAAAAAATCTATAGAGAGGCCCATGTTGAGCAGTGGATTTTTATGGGTGCAGCTTATTCCCGGTAACTTGTTATTTGAATATTTTTAGTTATTTTAAAACTATCATGGTAAAAATATAGTTAATTTTTAATAAAATAGTTTAGTGCTCAAAAGTTATTCAGTTCTGTGCACTAAACTAGTTTTTCAGTTTTTATACCGGTTTCTGAACAAAAATTTTTCAATAGCCCTTTTAAGTAAAATGTACATCACTAGCCAACTCACACAATAACAAATCAAAATTGGTCACGCGTTTTCGGGCTGTCAGGTCGTCTATACGCCACATAGACTTGTCAATCCACTATCTACGATACGCCTATGGAGTGTAGAGTAGAAGGAGAACCGAAATAGAGGTTCCTAAACCTACCACAATAGCGCTGGCGTCTGAAAAACTACGATATGAATATAGCTGTTGGAGACGGAGTGAAGTCAGCTGAATTCAAATATTTTAAAAATTTCATGACTTAGTAAAATGCCGGTATACAAAACCTCAACTATTTACGTAGTACAAACCAAGCGGATTGGTCGGTCTTTGTTTATTTCTCCATCTTATTTTAATTAATTTTGGCGCTTTTTTTTAAATTTATTCTATGCTACTGCAGCGCCACCCTTATTGGACGCGTTTTTAGGGACACTTTTCATATACAGAGATGGTCCTCCTTCTACTCTACACTCCATAGATACGCCAGTATATCTTAAGTCTATGGTATACAGGACGGTAGTTTTTATTTTTTATTTTATAACTGGCTTTACGGCTCTGGGTTCTAGCCCTTCTGAGCCTGAAGTTACAATGTATAATTATCTTTCATAGTACACTGCTTCACAATGTGTTGATGCGTCACATTGTGCAGTCCTTGGGAGATTTTGATGGCAACTTGAGACAGCAGACAGCTGACAGTTGACAATGGTATCTCAAGGCGCCTAAGCAGACACCGTATCTTGAGTATCACATCACCATTAGAGCACTTGTTTAACTGTTTCTACTAATAGTTCACATGCGTAGACACTTAATACACAAAATCATACAAATATAAATATACAAATGATGTGAATATACAAAACATGAAACATACAAATATGAATATACAAAACATACAAATGATGCCGATATATCGATATTTATCACGTGATATACAGAATGGGGTCCCACATATATGCAATAAATGAAACCACAAGTAATACTAGTCAATAGAAGTGTAGAAACATTAAATATTAAATTAAAACCCGTAAAATAAAAAAGTGAAATTTTCAAACAAAATAAATATTAAAATAAATTCAGTAAAAGTAAACACTCTGTTTAGACAACGTACCTTGACGCCTTGGAAGAGTGCCAACGTTGCACGCGGGTGGCATGGCGGTTGGCGGCAGGCAGCGTTATTGTCAGTACGGCCTATGGTACGTTGGACAATGTGCGACGTAATAAAAACTTACTCACTAAACTGTTTAGGTATTTTACCGCCACTTTTTTATTTCGCGAAAATGGAACTGAACGAAATAAATATTATTGCATATTAGTAGCAAAATTTAATGAAACCCTAAATTTTAAATTTTTTAAAATGTCCGCCACGTTCTTGAATGCACAAGTTACATCGCCGCATAATGTTGTCCTGAAGCCTGCTCAACAAATTTCGTTCAGGATCCAGAGCCAGAGCTTTTAATTTGTTAAAGGCGGCAACAATACGATTGCGCAGTTCATCTTCGGTTTCGGAGATCTTTGAGTACACTTCATTTTTAATAAAGCCCCATAAAAAGAAGTCTAGAGGAGTGAGGTCTGGTGATCGAGCTGGCCACCTGCGAGGGCCATAGCACCCTATCCAATGTTCTCCGAACATGGTGTTAAGCCGCTCTCTAGCGAGGAGTACGGAGTGTGGAGGAGCTCCATCTAACTTGAACCATACCCTCTGGTAAGCTGCCACAGACAATCCTTCTAAATATTCTGTTATTGGACCATTAAGAATATTGAGAAACTTCTGTGCATTCAGGTTTCCATCAATAAAAATTGGGCCGATTATTTGATCTCCGTGAATGCCTGCCCAAACATTAATAGAAAATCGGTATTAATGAGCTGATTCCCTAAATAAATGGGGATTCGTATGGCTCAAACTTCCAAATTCCAAAATGGCGAAAATAATAAAAGTAATAAATAGGGCGGCCACAAGGTGCAATTATCGTTTATCGATACTTTTCTTTTTACACTTACTTACCTACTACATTTGAATACAAGTAATTTTGATTTTTGATTTGATAACAATCGACAAGTTATTATTTGTTAAAAAAAAAGTTTATTTTTATACAATTGAACTTACAAAACTACCGATTTGTTACTTCCTGGTAAACGGGTAAGCGTGTATAACTTTTTTAATTGGTTGTTTTTTTGGGTTTGTTATCATGTTAAAATAATTTATAATCTCTAAATTGTCAAGAACACACTTAAACAAAAAAAGCTTTAAAGTTTAGCTTTAAATACTTAGGTCGTAGTGTTTTTAGAATTATCATAACAACACGATAATTCTAAAAAAAAACATACCCTAAGTGTTTAAAGCTAAACATTTTTTTTGTTTATCGACTATTACTCCCTTTGAAAGAAGCTAATCGTCGATAACAAGTGTCCTACTCTACGACAAAGGCGCGCGCGCACTTGCGCCGTCGCCTTTGAAGACCGCCACGTGCCTCTTGCTGCTTGTTTATGGACGTCGCAATAGTTTGCACTGCGTAGCAACGTCGCTTTTTAATGTTCAAGGATTCAAGTTCATTGAATCATTGACTTAGTGACCCAATTTTATAGAGAGTTCAAATTTGCTTAAAATTAAAAATCTACTTTTTGACCTACTTTTTGATACTAAAAGTATTTAAAGCTAAACTTTAAAGCTTTTTTTGTTTAAGTGTGTTCTTGTGGACTTAGAGATTATAAATTATTTTAACATGATAACAAACCCATAAAAACAACCAATTAAAAAAGTTATACACGCTTACCCGTTTCCCAGGAAGTCACAAATCGGTAGTTTCGTAAGTTCAATTGTACAAAAATAAACTTTTTTTTTAACAAATAATAACTTGTCGATTGTTATCAAATCAAAAATCAAAATTACTTGTATTCAAATGTAGTAGGTAAGTAAGTGTAAAAAGAAAAGTATTGATAAACGATAATTGCACCTTGTGGCCGCCCTATTTTTTTTTATTATTTTCGCCATTTTGGAATTTGGAAGTTTGGTTTCCAGTTCACACGCAATTCTTCCTATATTCACAGGTGCGTTTCGCTGCTTACGCGCATCGTAATTATTGATCGTAAGATAATTATAGTATTATCGTAAGATAAATACAATTAGTCAAACAATTATTTTACGGTGAAATAGACACTTAATAGTTAATTGTGTGTAAATAGTGTTTTTAATTACGTTTATTTTATTATTTTTTACATACATACATATGATCACGCCTCTTTTCCTTAGGGGTAGGCAGAGACCACTTCTTTCCACTTGCTACGATCCTTACATACTTGTTTCGCTTCGTCCACTTACATTATTCCCTTCATACATGCTCTACGGTTTAGGGTACTCTGACCTGGCCTTTTTTCAAGACGTCCCTGATTTGGTCTAGAAATGTTCGCCTAGGTCTACCCCTTCGAACACTTTCATTCACACTCGCCTTATACACTTTTCTCGTCAATCTTTCTTTATTCATTCTCTCGACATGGCCAAACCATCTCAGCATACCTTTCTCAATTTTTGTCACTACATCTTCTTTCAGACCACAACGTTTCCTTATCTCACTATTTCTTATCCTGTCACTCAGTTTAACTCCTATCATACATCTTAATGCTCTCATCTCAACTGCATTTATTCTGCTTTCATGTTTCTTCGGCCATACCCAACTTTCACTTCCATACATGAGTGTCGGAACCAACACCCCCTCATGCACAGCCAAATGAGCCTTGTTAGACACCTTCCGACTGCTCATAAAGGAGTGCAAAGCCCTATTCACCATGTTTCCTGCATTCACTCTTCTTTCGATATCACTCTCACACTTTCCATCTCTTGTAAACTTTGAACCCAGATACACAAACTCTTTCACCTGTTCAATTTGATCATCTTCAATCACGATATTGCAGTCTGTCTGTATTATTTTTTTCACTGTGATATTGACACTACTTGACTTTTGTGAATACGTTTTGGCGGCGGAAAATGCCAAGACAACAGCATTTTTACAGTGCGGCAGAGTATACAGACATGGTTTTATTGTATGACGAATGCCGTCAAAATTCAGCGTTAACCCGGCGTACTTATCGTGAGAGATACGGCGCAACTCGCGTCTGCCCTACTAGCGTCCGGTCAATCCTAGGTGCTGTCCAAAGAATCAGGGAAAATCAGCGCATAGTGCCCAACACTCATGAAGGAGTTGCTCCGCGTCACTTTCCACCCTCGTTCGAACAACGAGTCTTAGATCATTTCGATCGGAATCCAATCTGCAGCCTTAGGCAAGCAGGGCTTGTGTTTAGAGTGAAGCATAAAACAATACACCGAGTGCTGAAAAGGAACAAACTACGTCCTTATAAATATGTTAAGGTTCAGGCACTGCTGCCCCGTGATAAGCCGATTAGACAGTCTTACTGCCACTGGGTACTGGAAAAAATGTCTCAAGACCAACGTTTCCTAACAAATGTGTTTTGGACAGATGAAATCACGTTTACTCGAAACGGCATATGGAACCGACAATCCATGCGTTACTGGAGCCATACGAATCCCCATTTATTTAGGGAATCAGCTCATCAATACCGATTTTCTATTAATGTTTGGGCAGGCATTCACGGAGATCAAATAATCGGCCCAATTTTTATTGATGAAAACCTGAATGCACAGAAGTTTCTCAATATTCTTAATGGTCCAATAACAGAATATTTAGAAGGATTGTCTGTGGCAGCTTACCAGAGGGTATGGTTCAAGTTAGATGGAGCTCCTCCACACTCCGTACTCCTCGCTAGAGAGCGGCTTAACACCATGTTCGGAGAACATTGGATAGGGTGCTATGGCCCTCGCAGGTGGCCAGCTCGATCACCTGACCTCACTCCTCTAGACTTCTTTTTATGGGGCTTTATTAAAAATGAAGTGTACTCAAAGATCTCCGAAACCGAAGATGAACTGCGCAATCGTATTGTTGCCGCCTTTAACAAATTAAAAGCTCTGGCTCTGGATCCTGAACGAAATTTGTTGAGCAGGCTTCAGGACAACATTATGCGGCGATGTAACTTGTGCATTCAAGAACGTGGCGGACATTTTGAAAATTATAAAATTTAGGGTTTCATTAAATTTTGCTACTAATATGCAATAATATTTATTTCGTTCAGTTCCATTTTCGCGAAATAAAAAAGTGGCGGTAAAATACCTAAACAGTTTAGTGAGTAAGTTTTTATTACGTCGCACATTGTCCAACGTACCATAGGCCGTGCTGACAATAACGCTGCCTGCCGCCAACCGCCATGCCACCCGCGTGCAACGTTGTCACTCTTCCAAGGCGTCAAGGTACGTTGTCTAAACAGAGTGTTTACTTTTACTGAATTTATTTTAATATTTATTTTGTTTGAAAATTTCACTTTTTTATTTTACGGGTTTTAATTTAATATTTAATTTTTCTACACTTCTATGGACTAGTATTACTTGTGGTTTCATTTATTGCATATATGTGGGACCCTTAGAGTATTAAACTAACAGGAGACGACATTGGAGAGCGTTCCCCGCTGTCAAAAGTACGAGAGCGCGGATCATTCCCGTTATATAAAACTAGTTGCGCCGCGTACGGCATCAGTTAACAAGTAGTCGTAAGCGTGAGTTGATCTCCAGAAAAATGCCGAGTTGCAGTATGTTTTCTTGTAAAAAAAGATCACAGATCTCAAATTTACAAAAAGACGACGTTACGTTTCATCTTTAAGTATTTATTTTGATTTCAATAATTAATATAAGCATTAAATCACGAAAATTCTGATTAATATAGCTGAGCAGGGTGTGTTGCCAACTTAAAGTATTAATACTATTACTAGTAAAGACTTTTGCACCACTAGGACATAATTAAATTTTGATTAATTGTAGACAAATGTCGTTTCTCTTTGTTCTTATTACACAAGACAAAAACGTGTTATTGAATAGTCTTAAATTCATTAATATTATTGTGATCTATTTGCAAAACTATATTATTTCAAACAACATTAATAATCTTTAATTGTTTTTAAGGAAATGAAAACATCAATTTAAATTTTTTTATTGTACATAAAACATTTTAAATAGATATTTTCATTTCATTATGTTACGTTATGAAACGAAAAGAAGGGTAATTTCGAGTATATAAAATGGTATCATCAAGGCAATAATAGTAATGTTCACTGTAATCTTTAGTGTCGATGTTTTTATATGACTATAATTAATACCTTGATATATAATACCAAGGTGTTATTTAAAATTCTTTTTTGTACAATGTTTAAAAAAGATCTTTGGTTTTACAGTTTTCCATAAGATCTTTACAGGCGCCAAGTTTGGATAAAAGCATGTGGCAATCATATAACCTGGGTACCTAAACGAACAAGCACTATTTGTTCCTAGCATTTTGACCAATCGGTTTTCGTAATCCAATCAAATAATAAAAGGAAACTAAATGAAACTGCTGTACCGACTTTGAAATTATTGGGAGTAAGTTTATTATTTTGCTACAGGTTTATTTTACATTATGAAGGATAAAATTTAAAACATGTAACAAATCGAAATGGAAGGTTTAGTGAATGATATTTATTCATTTTAAAATGTTATTTATAAGTATATCGTCTTAGATGATGTCAACCAAATTGTTGTTTTCAGATGAGACACGAATTATTAGCGCTTATATAAATAAATAAGGACAAACAAATAATATCAGTGTCATATTTATAATCTATTATTGTTAAATATATACAGAGTACTACACTTTTGTACTGTAGAACACAAAATATTACCGCTTTTTACGACGACATTAATTATTTTTCAATCCTAAGTAAAATGACGAAAAAAAGTATGTTTGGTTAAGCGTAAACTTCGGCCAAGAGATAGCAAATGTTTATTTTTTTTAATTGCTCCATTCCGTTGCTGCGTAAAGGAAGGACAAAAACAAATGAACAAAAATCACACTTTCACATTTATGATATTATATTAATATGGATTGTCAAGAATGATAGATAAACTTTTGAAACGGGTTTACAATCGGCATTTTGAGGGTGAAACTATACACTCCCGCTCTCTTTCTTGCTCTAGTAAATAACGTTTCTGAGTGACCAAAAAGGATAGAAGCACAGGAAAGTGCGATTCCGTGTTGCCAGATGTATTTCCACCCTAAGCCTTAAAACGGTTTAACTCTATGGGTAGGGTAAAATCCGTAAAATTAGATGGTTTAAAACCCCTATACAGATAACCTTTTCGGTTGATCATGACATTAAAAAATAGTAAAAATATTTCATAGACTAGGCATATTATATATTTTTAAGCATACAGGAACATTATTTCGATAATGATTACGTTCCACATAACATTGAACTGGCAAACTTGGTGATGGAAAAATATGCAAGCACCAGAATTAGCTACCTCGCAAAAAAAGAGTGTCCCAAAAAGTGTATTTGTCACATATACCAAACTTATTCTCTTTAAAAACCAGTTAAAATATAATATAATACTTTTTCAATTTGTTTTAATTTTGGTAATTTTGTATTATTATTTTGTACATTATGTATTTTTCTAAATTTACTTTGAATGTAATATTGCACATTAAACATTTGTTCATATTTATTTTATTTTATTTGCTAATGTAACTTGCATAAAATTTCATCGACATATCCATATCGACAAGGCCCTCGCACTAGTTGTTTATGGCTTATACATTGTAACGATGAGACATTTATGAGAGATTTTCAAGGTTGTGTGCGTTTTGCTTAATCGTGTGCTCATATTATGCTGTGTGCGTGCGTAAAGACGTGGCCCAATGTTTACGATTTGCTTAGTGTGCGTTACCTCGCCTCCCGCTAGAAGTGACAGACTTTTTTGTTTGGAACTTTATGCGCATGGCGTCTCCTGTTAGTTGAATACTCTAAGGTGGGACCCCATTGTGTATATCACGTGATAAATATCGATATATCGGCATCATTTGTATGTTTTGTATATTCATATTTGTATGTTTTCATGTTTTGTATATTCACATCATTTGTATATTTATATTTGTATGATTTTGTGTATTAAGTGTCTACGCATGTGAACTATTAGTAGAAACGGTGAAACAAGTGCTCTAATGGTGATGTGATACTCAAGATACGGTGTCTGCTTAGGCGCCTTGAGATACTATTGTCAACTGTCAGCTGTCTGCTGTCTCAAGTTGCCATCAAAATCTCCCAAGGACTGCACAATGTGACGCATCAACACATTGTGAAGCAGTGTACTATGAAAGATAATTATACATTGTAACTTCAGGCTCAGAAGGGCTAGAACCCAGAGCCGTAAAGCCAGTTATAAAATAAAAAATAAAAACTACCGTCCTGTATACTATAATATATATATATATATATATATATATATATATATACACAATAATAACGCGTAGTGTTTCTATCAAGGAGATTGTAAAATATAGGGAGTGCGCACTTCATACTAGAGAAACGGTCCTAAATCAGTGACCTTGAAATGAATGAATACCGAGTTAAGCGTTCCATTTCTTTCTAATAGTGTGCATGATACAATATTTTGAGAATATTAATAGTATATACAGTATTACGGAACATGAAATGCTTATTTTTTTCAATATGGAAAATGCTGAATAGTGTTATAATTAAACTCTGTTTAATATTTTGATTACATGATTGCTTCGCTACAGTATCAAACCTTACGGTAACTAGTGGCGGCGCAACGTGGGTTGACACCCAGGGCGGTATTCTATCAAGCACCCCCCAAAATAAAACAAAAAATGCTATACATTCTAACGGGACTTTATTTTGCTAAAATATTCTAATATATTATCAAATTTTACTTTCTTATCATTTTCGATAGATAAAATGGAAAGATTGGTTAGTCCCGCTTGACTCATTGTGGACCTTAAGTTAGATTTTATTAACTTGAGTTTTGAAAAGCTTCTTTCACGTGAAATTTAATAGTAAAAAAAATCTTAGACATAGCGCTAGATTCGGAAGAGATTCAGAATAGCCCACTTTTACGAGAAAAGCTCCACTGAATTACATTGAACTGCTTCTTGGGAAGAAATGCTGGCAGCTTTCAAATCGTAGTCTCCAAAATTATATATTCTGCAGAAAAATCATCGTAGATTTTGTCAGATTTTAAACTATTACACAAAGATCTTCATCTGATGACGTTAGCAGAGTGTAAGGTTGAACAACACTAAATGTTACGAGAATACCATCCATTGCTCTGTGGCGATGGTCTAGTTCCTCGTAAAATCTGTCAAGACATTCTAACATAGCTCTCTGCAGCTCCTCTCGCAATGTTAGTCTAGCATATCGGGTCATTTCTCCTGGTAAAACGTTTCCGAAATCTCCTCATTCCTCTTCTTCCTTCAATCGAAATATCCACATTCTCACATTTTTGTGACGTAGGAAATAGCTTTTTCCACTAGTTGAATACGTTGGCTTTGAAGAAAAATTTTTGGACTTTGATTTTTGTCACATACTTTTCCAGTGATAATCTAGATTATTATTTTATTATTTAGCATTTACTTTTGCGTTTGACTAACTTCTTTTAGGATTTTACACCAAAAGGAAAGATAGCATAAAAAAACTGAAGGCACACAAAGCTGGTAAGAGTGTACATGCTGCTTCTCTTGTACCGACGTTTGCTCTGTTGGTGCTGGGATCATATATATCTTCGAGTGTTTATACTAGTTTTTTTTTAAAATTATTCTGCAGTGAAACATCAGGGGACTTCATTCCAACCTTAACGCTTTCCATTACCATCTAGAGACGACAAAGCCGGCCTTGCTCTTTTAGACCAAGATTCAGGTGTCCTCTCCGGCTGATACTTCATATATCTCCTACCTGGAGTACAAAATTTAAGAATGTACAAAAGGGAATTAGGGAACTTCCATATGTTTGCAGAAGAGGAGTATACTAGATAGTAATAGGATAGGAAATACTATTGTGGATGTAGCTTACCTATAGTATTTCGTAAATATTTTTTATTTAAACTGAATATTATTAACTGCAGTTTTATTTCAATTTAAAAGAAAAACGCTAGAAGCGTGACGCAAAAACCCCGGCGCAGCACATGGGGAAAAAAAGAAACATCAAAAGTGGTATAATTTGGGACAAATAGTATTTTAGTTTCCGTGCAGTTTATGAATGGGATTGAAAATGACGTCGCCTCTATTTACCTCTCACTCGCATACTGTCGCCATCTATACTCACACCCGCCGGTAAAGTCAAAAGTAATACGTTGCGTAATGCGTTTTTCGCTTCTAATGTTAGTAAAATGCGAAACTACAAAAACAAATCAGTCCGGTTGTGCGATTTTTTCAGCCCAAATTTGTGAGTTGAGACTTGATTAAATGAGCCACCATTATTTCTAATACATTCTATTTGTTTTTCTATTCCATTCTTTATCAGTACGGACTATACAATTTTTTTGAGTGTCTGAACCAACCCTTGATCGTGTGTAGTTGGAGAGAGGTGTAGGCTGTATATACTTATTATACTTATTATACTCTTTGGGTGTAGGAGTGTAGGATTCTTCTTCTTAATAACTGGCTTTACGGCTCTGGGATCTAGCCCTTCTGAGCCTGAAGCTACAATATATTATAATAATTATCCTTCATAGTATATTGCTTCACAATATGTTGATGCGTCACATTGTGCAGCTCTTGGGAGATTTTGACGGCAACTTGAGCCAGCAGACAGCTGACGGTTGGCGATGGTATCTCAAGGCACCTAAGCAGACAGACACCTTATTTTGAGAATCACATCACCATCAGAGCACTTGTTTCACAGTTTCCACTAATAGTTCACATGCGCAGACACTTAATACACAAAATCGCACCACTTTTACATATCAAAGTCCACTTCAAACCATTATTTAAACAATAATACAGGAGCAGCAAACCGCCGCCAGACAAGTTCCCGCCAAAACTCCTTTGGGTGTAGGACACAAAATACAGTCACAGAGTATGTACTTTGTTTAAATTGCTAAAGCGTAGTGATTAGCGAATAAACTGAATTTAGTCTATGATTTTAGTTCACTTGTCAATGTGGTAATTGCGATATTGTTTGGAAATATTGTTTTTATTTGTGAATTTTATTTGCATTTTAAATAATTAAATACATTCCAACCTTTTTCTGTGATAAAATTTTGGTATCTCTATACGGACTATAAATTAAAATCGCACGTAATCTTCAAGTCGCTGCAAGGTGGTCATTGGGGGTATGTCCTACATTGCACCTAATATTTTAATTACTAATAATTTTCGTTAAATTCGCGCGATTTAAATGTATTATTTCGTAGTTCCTCTTAATTGGTATTGCTTTAGGTAAGTTTTTGTTTGTTCCGTAATTAATTTGACATCCTTTATTGTTCTGATTACCAATTTCTTTCAGGAAATGGAGGCAATGGACATTCAGGCTGTAGAATCGAAATTGAGTGATGTAACGGTGACTGCAATACCTATGAGTAGCAAGAGCATCCATAAAGATGTAGGACATAGCAGTAATAGTCATGCAACTATATCAACTGTACCTGCATCGTCACCTTCTTCTGTGGGAAAGGACAAAGACAATGGCATGTCAAAATACGCGCAATTGCTGGCAGTTATTGAAGAAATGGGTAAGGAAGTCAGGCCAAGCTATTCAGGTAGTCGTAGTTCAGCAGAGCGTCTTAAAAGGGGCATTGTCCATGCTCGTATTCTTGTGAGAGAGTGCCTAATCGAGACTGAGAGATCTGCTAGGCAATAGCTTAATAGAAATCTTTTACCACAGTCAATTTTTAGTGTACTTCATTTATATATTTAATGTGGAATTATCATTTGTACTGCCCATGTAGAGATACAGATTTTTTAATGTTGATGTTGGTTCAGTGTTGTAGCTTAAAATGTTATGTAGCAATCCCATTTGTGAATTTGAATATGCATTTACTAAGTAAAGACTGGATAACAGTTCGCTACTTTTTAATCATAAAATGAAATCATTTTACTCGCTCAAAATATTAGATTTAATTGAATGAAGGTGAAAGTGTGTAACTGACTCAGTGTTAATGACTCTGTATACTCTAAAATTTTACTATCAAAGTACTACATCTTGCTAATGTTTAGCCATATTTGAAAACCTTTGTTATTTGTTTTTTTTTTGTAATCTCAGATCAAAGGAACAATATAATATACTAATTTAAAAATATACTTACTTATTAAGAATAAAAATTAATAAATATGTTAATTATAATTTTTTTAAAGTTTCATTCTTACATTTGTAATATTTGAGTTTCTTTAATAAAGTTTATCAATAAACTGTTATAACTGACAAGCTTGACCATATTCAATTAATTTATTGTCTTGCAATTGTTATTTTAATTTTTTTTTTGTTACTTGATCTGAGAAAATATTAGGTGTACATGAAATTTAAATGACTGATTTAATGCAATGAAAACAAAATATTGCTTACAAATCATACCTATGTGAAAGTTTTAGTGATGAGAAAAATTTCCTTCTACAATTTTTTAAGTAATTATATGTGAGTAATATTTTAACAAATTATTAGAATTAATTAAAATATATAATTCAGGGTACTTAGACATAAAGTTATGACCTTTCAAGTTTCTCTATGTGACAAAGCTATTTATCATCACCTTTCAAATATTATGACAAATTTATTTATGTTTGAATTTAAATTGCTTATTTATTGTAAATTTTTCCAAAGATCTTTCATTTTTATCTTGATATTTTGTTTTCTAATGTTAAAATCTATTTAACAATTATAATAAGTAGGGAATAAATTTGGCAGTTGAAAGGTTCCACATTTGTTATATGAGATACCTGTAAAACATAGAAAATATGCCCCGATATGTCCTGAAAGAGAACAGGCTGTGATTGCAACATTTATTGTGAACATCTACCTCAGACAAAAACAAAATATTAATATTTTAATGATTATAATGATTGTTGTTGTAAGTTTAAGCACTGGCAACACTGATTGATAATAGAAATAGCAGTGAGTTTCTATTATCTTCTAACTACACATATGTAGTATCAAATGGTCATGATATGAAATTAAGTTGAGAGGCATAATATGTCATATCTATCTTTTGGTTTATTGTAATGTTAATATCAATGAACTGACATCTACAGCACATAGTTACAGATATTATCTTTCCAATATTGGACGTGTACATCTCAATGCAACTGTCAATAATCTAGACTAACTTGAGTAAATACAACAACGGAACCTTTTTGATCCTAGTACTGAAATAGTGACATTCAGTTCCTGGATTAAAATCGAATTAGGGATATTTTTCATAAAAAAAAATTGTTACAGATAATATTATTGTATTGATTGTCTAGATTTTTGCAATTGGTTAGGTGTCTAACATTACCTCAAAGAACACTTCGTACTTTAGCTTATATCAGATATATCATATTAAGTTAAGGGAAGATCCCTTGTAATAGAGGCCAACAGATTGCCCTAGATTTGTCCTTATGCATTTATGACTACTATGGTATTCTTTGCAAATTGTTGTTTTGTTATGACCTATGTTTTGCTATGTATGTAGAAGTTGTAACTGTGTGCATTTGAAAGTGGCACTATAGTGATGGATTTTCTTATACAGTACAATGTAGTAGCAACATATTAACGCTGTCTCTATTTGTTATCAATTAGCATATATGATATTTACTCAATGTTCAATATAATAAAAAAACAGTGATATTACCATATGGCTGTTAAAACTACATAGTCAGACTCAGATATATTTTAGATTATTATGTACGAAAGATAGCCAATTTGTGTGACCTCAAATTAGAATATCATTATAGTTTGTAAGGAACGACATGCTCATTGATTTTTATTTCAATTAGTCTTAAATTGTATATATTTAGTTTTTAATGTGACTAATCCACCTTGACCCTACACAGCTTTTTCATAACATGTTTATGTAACTGTTAATAAACAGTGTAATAATGGGTTATGTGTTGGAAAATAATTTTCTACAATTTGGTATTTTATTAGAATAATTCACGACGAATTGCGTTGTATACGAGATAAAAACTACCAATTTGTTAGAGAAAAAGAATATTGTTTATGGTAAGATAGATCAGTGAAAAATCGCCAATTTAATGCGATCCTAATTGAAGATATACTAAATGAAATTTCGGTCCAACTGCCGTGAAGTATACTTGACTAGTGTAGTTAAGCGTAAGATTAAATTATGATATAGACTTTAAATAAGTTACCATTAATGAATAGAGTACTTACATAAATGTTATTCTGAATAATTTACAAGTCCATTTCTATATCAATTTTTTTATTCATATATGTCATACCTATATTATTTTCCTTAAATTGGAAAACACAATAAAATATTTCACACCATATTCACACACATGTTATAAATATATTCAAATAATATTTGGAAAATAATTAGATTGTAATTTGTATGTTTATTTATAATAAATGTTTAATACATTTTTATAAATGTTAAGTGTTACCATAATAAGGGGTCACTTAATTTCAGAAAAAAAATTACAATAAAATCCCCAATGTATCTATAAGAGAATGAACCATAAGACAGTACAAATTTTAGAAAATTAGAAAAGATATGTGTTGATAATGTGACACTAAATGTATATGTTAATATTGTAACCTCAGAATATAGTTAGTATACTGTATTTATTCCCGTATGGACTTATTTTTATTATAAATGTCATTAATAAATGGGTTTATAAATATTAAATTATGTTTGATTTGCCTTTATATCTAGTTTTAAAACCTGATAAAGGTGAGCTACCTTACTATATTTATTTTAATCGAAGCCAAAGTTGAAATAATTGAAGTTTGAAATAAAAAATGTAAAACTTATTTCTAAAGTCAGTTGCGTAGCAAATAGGGGGGGGGGGGGGGGAGTATGGCCATGGGCGGTAGATTAGGAGACGGCATTTGGAGTTAGGAAAGGAAGGTACGTTTTAAGTTTTAAATAGTAAAACCTGAAAAAGTGAAAATTAGTTCATAATAATATAGTCTCAATGTTAGGAATACTGATTTGAGATGAGCGTTGAAATTTCCTAAAATATAAATAATCTGTAATATTTTATTAATTTTTAAATCATATGTTGTTGTTATACTACCAAAAATGAGGGGGTGGGGTATAAGGGGCGACATTTTTTTCTCTTTAAGCTATATTGGCCGGCTTCTTGCCACTAGCTTAATGATCCGTCGGTTACACTGGTTCTCCTACGGAACGCCTCATGGCGAAGTCTACCACGCCGAAAAACTTGGCATAGTCCTCTCAATAGTTCACTAAGCGGCCTTAAACTTCAACATGCGATCAGCAGTGAAGGGCCATCTCTCAAACTCGTATAACATCACTGGCGATACGCATAGGTTGCACACTCAAAGGTTCCGCTACACGACCGAGTTTAATCCGTCTATATAGACCTCGGTCAAAGTTGGACTTACCTAGTTTTCCAAGTTGTGTATCGCTAGCAACGCAAAGTCGGGAATTTGCATTTGGAAAAATCCAAAATTAGGGGCTTTTTAGGTGCTAATTAGGTGCCAAGTTTAAAAATTAGGTGCTCTAAAATGTTCACCGCAACGAACTGTTGAAATTTGCGTTGCTAGCAAAACGTCTCGCTAGCAACGCAATGAAGTTATTAGATATACGATAAATATTAATAGCAAGGAATTAAGTGCTAATTAGGTGCTTCAATTATACGCAATAACAAGGCGCCCCTAATAAAAATAAAGTCGTTATTCAGAACATAGCTGATGCAAAATTCAGATTTCCTGAAAATCAAAATAGAATCAAAATTGCTTTAAGAAAAAGTCCAAATTAGGGGCTTTTTAGGTGCTAATTAAGTACCAAGTTTAAAAATTAGTTGCTCCAAAATTTTCACCGCAACGAACTGTTGAAATTTGCGTTGCTGGCAAAACGTCTCGCTAGCAACGCAATGAAGTTATTAGATATAAGATAAATATTAATAGCAAGGAATTAAGTGCTAATTAGGTGCTTCAATTATACGCAATAACAAGGCGCCCCTAATAAAAATAAAGTCGTTATTCAGAACATAGCAGATGCAAAATTCAGATTTCCTGAAAATCAAAATAGAATCAAAATTGCTTTCAGAAAAAGTCCAAATTAGGAGCTTTTTAGGTGCTAATTAGGTGCCAAGTTTAAAAATTTGTTGCTCCAAAATTTTCATCGCAACGAATTGTTATAATTTGCGTTGCTGGCAAAACGTATTGCTAGCAACGCAATGCAGTTATTACGTATACCACAAATATTAATAGCAAGGAATTGAGTGTTAATTAGGTGCTGCAAGTATAGGCAATGACAAGGTACCCTAGATAAAAATAAAGTCGTTATTCAGAAAATTATTCGGCAAAGCAAATGCAAAAATCAGGTTTTTTTGTTTGTGCCATCTAGCGTCTATCGTACTTACCACCTTGAGAGTCCATCGATTTTGATTCGATAAAATAACTAGAACTATATAACGTTATAGATGCCGCTATTTATTACAAAGCAATATTTACTTGAAAGAAAATATTCTTTCGATTTAGTACACTAAAGTTTAGGCTTCACATGTCTAAAAATAAGAATTGTAACATTTATTTGGTTGAAAATTATATTAAATAATATTATAAATCTATAATATTATTTAATATAATTTTCAACCAATTTTCAACCATTATCAAATATAATCATATTAAATCTGAAAAACAAAAAATGCCGTTCATACCTTATAGTAAGGTAATGGTGGTTTTAAATCCGATAATTTCCACAATATTACCGTCATCTATATGCGACCTAAATAATCTTTCAGCACCTAATTAGCACTTAATTTTTAGGCACTGATAAAGAACAAAAAATACCGTTCATACAATATGACAAGGTAATGGTGGTCATGGACCCTATAATTCCCAGAATAATATCTTAATCTGTATCGGGTTTCGATAATCGCTCAGTACTTAATTAGCACTTAATTCATTGCTATTAATTATGGAGTGTAGAGTACAAGGAGAACCATCTTATTAGGGGCGAAAGTTGAAAAAGTGTCCTACTATATACTGAAATTAGAGGTTCTAAAACCTACCACAATAGCGCTGGCGTCTGAAAAACTACGATATGAAGATAGCTGTTGTGAACGGAGTGAAGTCGGCTGAATTGAAATATTTTAAAAATTTCATGACTGGAGTAGTTAGTAAAATGCAATAATAATAGAATATAATACAAATATATAATATAATGCAATAATAATATAAATAAAAAAATAATAATATAATACAAAATATCAACTATTTACGTAGTACAAAATCAAGCGGATTGGTCGGTCCTTATTTATTTCTCCATCTTATTCTAATTACTTTTGGCGCTTTTTTTTAAATTTAACCTATGCTACTGCAGCACCACCCTTATTGGACACGTTTTTAGGGACACTTTTCATTATACTATAGAGATTGTCCTCCTTCTCTCTACACTCCATACCATTAATATTTATCGTATATGTAGTAACGTCGTTGCGTTGCTAGCGATAAGTTTTGCTAGCAACGCAAATTTCAGTCGATCGTTGCGGTGAAAATTTTAGAGCACCTAATTAAGTAATTTAAGTTTAAAACTTGGTACTTAATTAGCACCTAAAAAGCCCCTAATTTGGGCTTTTTCTAAAAGCATTTTTGATTCTTTTCTGATTTTCAGAATACCTGAATTTTGTATCTGCTTTGTTCTGAATAACTACTTTATTTTTGTTAGGGGCACCTTGGTATTGCGTATACTTGCAGCACCTAATTAGCACTTAATTCCTTGCTATTAATATTTATCGTAAATCTAATAACTTTATTGCGTTGCCAGCGATACGTTTTGCCAGCAACGCAAATTTCAACAGTTCGTTGCGGTGAAAATTTTGGAGCAACTAATTTTTAAACTTGGTACTTCATTAGCACCTAAAAAGCCCCTAATTTGGACTTTTTCTTAAAGCAATTTTGATTCTATTTTGATTTTCAGGAAATCTGAATTTTGCATCTGCTATGTTCTGAATAACGACTTTATTTTTATTAGGGGCGCCTTGTTATTGTGTATACTTGCAGCACCTAATTAGCACTTAATTCCTTGCTATTAATATTTATCGTATATCTAATAACTTCATTGCGTTGCTAGCGAAACGTTTTGTTAGCAACGCAAATTTCAACAGTTCGTTGCGGTGAACATTTTAGAGCACCTAATTTTTAAACTTGGCACCTAATTAGCACCTAAAAAGCCCCTAATTTTGGATTTTTCCAAATGCAAATTCCCGACTTTGCGTTGCTAGCGATACACAACTAGTTTTCCAGAGCGTAGAGCTTCCAAGAACTGCTGGCATAGGTTATACATATCCTTTATCTTCTTCATGTTCATCTTAAAATCTATCCGTCTGGAGATACTATCGAACAGAACCGACGAATGACGGTGTGATAGGTTTTCAGCAAGCTTAGTAGGTACCCGTAAGCGAAGGCGGCGCTTTACTAGTTGGAATGATGGCTTTGTTAAAGATTGCAGAAAATCGATGGATGCAGGACCGTGCTTTGTAGCATTCCTTGGGGCAGGCCTGTGTTCAGTAGTGGATTTGCGATAGGCTATATTGAAGATGATGATTTTTGGGTCTGCCAATCCAGGGGTGGCAGCAACCTCTTAAAACAGATGTTTAAACTGTTAAAAGCTACTGGAAATATTAATATTTTTAAGAGTTCAATCCTAGTTCTTAACTGGGGTTACGGTTTTCGGGTCTATATTTGTGTGTCTGCTAGTTTAAAAAATCTATTAGTCGTAAGTAATCTTATTAGCTAGTTTAAAATGTAGCCTAAACAGCTTGAAGGATTTTAGAGCGCGAGGTCTCGTCTTTACACCTTGCACTTATGTCATATCCTTTACACATTGTCTGCCTTCACTGACACAATTCGTGTATCGGGAAAAAGTTAGGGCCTAGCTTCTCAGAAGTATCCAATCGCCATTCGCTAATACCAGTGTGTTGTTATCTACAATGTTTATCAACCCACGCCAAAGTGTGAACTGCGTCATCGTACGTTCTCTATGTGGCTGGATATAGACACACTCTTCTCGCCGACCGCGTCGTCCAGCCAGTTCTATGTTGACGTAGGACCCCACTTGGGTCTCACTAAAAATTGGTATCTACGCGTTTGAGGAATCCCAGCTAACCTGTCGGTGAACGGTTGATGGGTAACTTCTTGGTTATTGTCTGCTAGTTACTACCCTTTTGAACGAGATCCCGAGGGAGCACCTTCCCATTGGACGAGTAGCGGTAGTTAATACTCGTCATATCCGTGGGTGGCGATGCATCCGTGTGCGAAAACTATTATCCCGAGGAGCTCTACGAATGTGTTCCTGAATGGTTTTGCGTCTCACGACTACATGACTTTCTCGTAATCTACGGTTGCAACAGTTGATTTCCTCGTCAGCCACATGCAATTTAGGTCGCAGTCTTCAAGATTATCCGATGGTGATTGGCTGCATTCACGCCCAGTCGTACAGATGGTAAGGCGTTCAGTGCCTTCTGAAGTTTTCTCATAGCATGTACTGCGTTAATGAACTTAGAGAAGTCCACTGTGGCGTCCATGTATTTTTTAAAAATACTAGTAATGCTGTTAAACATTACTAATATTCCCTTTAACCACTTCTGGTAAGCTTAAAATGCTTGTGTTAGAAGTGGTTCACGACAGTAGTCGAATGGCGGATTCGAACCCACGACCTTTCGAGTTCGCGGCCCGCGCCCTGCCATTGGGCTACTGTCGCTTGTATGTATAACTCTAGCGACTTGCGTTCTTCTTTTACACAGTTTTTAAACACAGAGTATTAGGTAGAAGATAGGCAACTTTCCAAATTTTCTGTTCTTCAAACATCAGACAAAGCTCCCTCGACTTCGTCGAGGCGAGGACGTCGCTTTCAAGAAGGTATCCTTCTTGAAAGCAAGAAGATATCCTTCTTGAAAGCGACGTCCTCTCAGAAACTACCAGACCCACAGAATGACATTGTGTTTATACCTAACGACATTTTTTAATAAATAAAAAATACAATTTTAAAAACAAATTAATATTTTTTTCTTTTCTTCAAATTATTTCAGATAATTATGGGCGTCACTTGGAAAACTATTTTACGTTGGGATACAGGATATAGCGCCGACTCAGTCGAGTGGTGTCCATTGGAGCCCTATAGAAATGTTCTCGTATGCGGCACATATCAGCTGGATAAGAAAAACGAAGGTAGGTATATATCGCACAAAGGCGCATATACCGAAAGAAAATATGTACCCACTTATTAACGTGAGATGAAAATGAATATCAGCAACGCTGGGACTCACATAATTATTTCAGAACAGAAAAGTAATAATTTTAGTTCCTACATAACATAAAGGATGGCCTTGGGTCCCATACAATATAGGTACCATACGATTAACTTTACACAGTGTTTCTTAATGATATAGAAAAATCAATCAATTAAATACAGTAGTTTATCCACAGTCATTGTATTTTGTTTTAATAATTTTAAAAATGATTGTAGATAAATCACCAGACGACGATAGTGATAGTGTCAATAAATTTTGCCTTTATAATAAAGAAAAGGATGTAGGCGCTCTTTAACTGTAACTTTTACAGACAGAATAACAAACGGAACAAAATTTACTTCTTTTACAGAAAACACTTTATCAAACAAATGACAAAGCTTTCATTTATTGTAAGATAAGCCACGACAGCCTATGTAGCCTTTCTCTCTCTTTCTCTTGATCCATAATGATCATAGTATTTCATCATCTGCTCAGCGATAAAGGCAAACAATATCCCTATGAAACCCATACATGACCAAGAAATGAATAATATTTTGAAGGTTTTTGGAGAGATCTATTTGAGTTCTGAAATAGGACTGTAACGCTTCCCAAAATAAATGACCGACTGTGTTATAGTCTACTTAACTTTATGATATAATTCAACTAGGATTTAAACAAGGTCTAGTGATATCATATTATGCTCATCACTAACCTTTCAGGCTTCCACAACAATATCACACATCTCGGACAAAGGCATCTAAGTAGATTGACTTTTCAATAAAATGTATTCGTCATCGTTACTTAAATTTATTAAAATTTAAAAAGATGCTTTATTATTTTTAATATACCTTATTTTCATATCAAATTTGGACCTGACGACATTTCCTCGTATCCTTTATTAGAAGGTTTGTAAAACACATAATCCAGCGACCTTTATTTTTCAGAACAGCAGGACACGAAACAGAAAAGATTGGGAAGAATACATTTGTTTATGGTAGATACAAATACTAAAGAGTTACTTCCCATACAAACAATTGACACCTCTGGGATATTAGACCAGAAGTGGTGCCACCATCCTATACAGAACTACACTGTACTGGGTGTGGTCACGTCAGAAGGTTTCATACAGCTTTATAGATTGCACACACTGAACGATTCCGTAGAATTGAAGTTGTGGACAGAAGCTAGTATTGGGCAGGGCATTTTAGCTCTTTCACTAGATTGGTCGAGTAACAAGATCCATGTTCTTGAGCCAAGTATAGCGGTTAGTGATTCAGCGGGAAATGTAAAGATCTTGAAAGTAGTCGGTGACAGTTTAAGAGAAATCGGTGCATGGAAAGCCCATGGGTTCGAAGCTTGGGTTGGCGCCTTCAATTATTGGAATATGGATATTTTTTATTCGGGTGAGTTAAACATTTTTGTTAAGTAGCGAACATACGCGTTAATATTTATTGACATTACAGTTAGGTAACTTTGATTTTTAAGATCATCGTATCATCATTATTATAGTCTGTCATATGGCCACGCCTGAACATAGGTCTCCCTATAGATTATCTCAAAGCATGGTCCTAAGTCACCCCATAAAAACCATCAAATCACAGACTACTAAGAGGATACTGTATCAAATGGAGGGTCGTTGCACTAGTCAGTATTTTTTTATAGGATAAGGGTGGCAAGCGAGCACACACTCCATCTGATGGTAAGTGGTTGCTGTGGCCCATAGACATCTACATCTATCCTCGTATGCGAATCAAAATGCAGATGCCTAGTCAGCCGTGAGGACTAAGATGGAATGCCTCTTTTTCAATCAAAAGCATCAATATATATGTACTACGTACTAGATTTCGCATTTCGAACATACACCATGTTCAACTGAACTGTACTGCAATCCGTACAGTGTGTCATTTAGTGTGGTTTCAATTTACTAGTTAGTCTGTGGTGGCGCAACTGCGTATGCGCGACTCTACTATCTCCCGCGCATGCGCGAAGACATAGAGTAGTGCACTTTTTTTGTTTAGAATGGCTTCTCTAGTACGTAGTACATACGAGTATAACTCAATGATAAAAAGGATCTCCCGTTCTCTACACTCACCATACGAAACACAGCAGCATTAAGCCATTATTTTACGCTGGTATTCTGTGAGTTGTTGTCGAGGCATTTTGCTAATTAGTTGTCAGTTCGTCCAGCTATATGGCCCGTTTATTGCAACTACAGCCTACTGGTCCCTTATATTAAAATCTGGTATGTGAATTTCTTTAGGTACTACTTAATATCGACAGAAAGCTTTTAAAAAGCGGGCAAAAAGAAGAACACAAAAAATAACACGAAGGGTTCAGGGAAAGAGAATGTTGGCTATGGTCTCACTTTGTATTTCAAAAAGTGTTTAAACCATAAGTAATTCTTATGAAAGTACAAATAATTTACTCGTATTTCAGCGTTTTTAATTACCTATAGCTTTGTTTCATTTACCAGTTTCCTTTTAGGCGGTGACGACTGTCTTTTTAAAAGTTACGACATAAGAGTACCAGATGCAGTGATTACCAACAAGAGTCACGAAGCCGGAGTCACTGCAATCAGAAGTGACGTAGAGAATGAACACCGCCTCTTGACTGGCAGGTAAAATATAACGACCTACTCTACCACAAGCACAAGCCTCTTCTCATTTCTGAACGGGCTAGGTATATACAATAAATAATTCTTCGCTCTGTTCTAGGGCTATGCTATTGACACTTATTGGAACGAGGTTCCTTATTGCACGGTACGAATTTGACGTACGGGGGCTAGGCGAGAAAAAGTGTAAGATATTTCCGTCGCGACCCCCTTTCTATAGTGCAAGCGAGAAGGCTTCTTCTACTTTTATTAGAAATTATCCCAAATTGAATGTGACATAAGGGCAACGTCTACTCTCACGCGCGCTTATTTGTGTGTGATTCAATAACAGTTTAAAGACCTTACAGTTGGAAAATGAATGTATTTCCGTAGAGCGACGGTGAGGGCACTGCGGGGCAGGGGGCAGGCGGACCTTGTGCTAGCGTACTTCACTGAGTCTGATAGACAATACATGCGGCTGACGGGAGTGTGTTTTATAGCACTTATTGAACTAATTTTAAGTACAATTTTCAAAAAATATAATATCTATAATGGTGAATTACTGTTATAGTTATATGAGTTTTACTGACACCTAACTTACTATATTCACAGATAAATAAATTTATCTGAATGAATTTGAGTTACTGAGTTAAATTGAATTCAAATACCGGTTGCAGCAGTTGTGTATCGCTAGCAACGCAAAGTCGGGAATTTGCATTTGGAAAAATCCAAAATTAGGGGCTTTTTAGGTGCTAATTAGGTGCCAAGTTTAAAAATTAGGTGCTCTAAAATGTTCACCGCAACGAACTGTTGAAATTACTTAGCGAGACGTTTTGCTAGCAACGCAATGAAGTTATTAGATATACGATAAATATTAATAGCAACGAATTAAGTGCTAATTAGGTGCTGCAAGTATACGCAATGACAAGGCGCCTCTAACAAAAATAAAGTCGTTATGCAGAACAAAGCAGATGCAAAATTCAGGTTTTCTGAAAATCAGAAAAGAATCAAAAATGCTTTTAGAAAAAGCCCAAATTAGGGGCTTTTTAGGTGCTAATTAAGTACCAAGTTTAAAAATTAGGTGTTCTAAAATTTTCACCGCAACGATCGATTGAAATTTGCGTTGTTGGCAATACTTATCGCTAGCAACGCAATGTACGTTACTAGATATACGATAAATATTAATATTACTTACTTACTCCCATGGGATCTGAAGAAGCACTTAGTGTATTTTATGAAATAATTGACGAAATTATCAAGCAACACACGCCATTGGTTGGTTCCAGAACCTCTGCTTTTCCGATCTGGTTTTCAAAATCTTTAATTAGCACATTTAGGAAAAAACGTAAAGCGTGGGTGAAATGGAAGAAATATAACAACATATCAGACTATGAGATATTTTCCCAGTATAGAACGTTATTTAAGGATATGTGTAATAAATGTTTTTCTAAATATATTGGATCTGTCGAGGACAACATACGGAAAAATATTAAGGATTTCTGGGTATACATCTCTAATCGTCGTGACAAACCTGGAATACCGGCTAAGGTTGAATATAATGATGATGTTGCAAGTGATCCACAGACAATATGCAATATGTTTTCTAAATTCTTCTCTTCCGTTTATGAACCGCCCTCACCTACACTATCGCAGTGGAGGCCACCTGCCGATTTAGCATCCCATGATAACACTATTACTGACCTTCATTTTGAAGTAGAAAAGGTATTAAGAGAGCTGAAATCGCTGGATTCATCTAAGGGGCCAGGCCCTGATGGCCTATCTGCTTATTTTCTAAGAAACGCCGCCTCTGTTATATGTAAACCCCTAACTATCATTTACAATAAATGCATTACTGAAGGTGTTATGCCAACAGTATGGAAACATGCTAATATCACACCTGTACACAAGAGCGGATCTAAACGTAGTGTAGATCAATATCGCCCGATATCAATTTTGTCCACTTTGTCGAAGCTCTTCGAGAGACTTGTGCATAACGAAATATATCCCATACTGCATAATATTATCATACAGCAACAGCATGGTTTCGTTAAACGTCGATCAACAGCCACCAATTTATTATTATTTTCCAGCTACTTATTCGAAAATGTTGATAATCGTGTACAGATCGATGCAGTGTATACAGACTTTCGAAAGGCCTTCGATACTTAGAAAAAGACTGATAAGGAAGTTATAATATATAAATATAGCCTATTTATCTTTAATATCATATAACTTCGTCTCCTCTTTGTATTTGCTCCGTGGCTGCGATCGATAAAATATTGTCGGTCGGTTTGTGTTAAAAGACTTCCAGAAATATTTTATGAGCCAAGAGAAAGATTCAAATATCTCGAGTTATTGTGTCTAACTTAACATTAAGTGGCATAACATAACTGTTTACTTTGCAGTTACGATGAAAAGGTGCGGTTATGGGACGCCAGAAACCTGAGAAAATGCATCACGGAGGTAGACGTCGGTGGCGGGGTATGGCGACTTAAATTCCATCCATGTGACAGTAGCGTGGTTTTAGCTGCTTGCATGTACGGCGGTTTTCGTGTACTACGGATCGAAAAACAAGTGTCTGTTATTTGCGAGTATTTGGAACATGAGAGTATCGCCTACGGTGCTGATTGGAAGCTCGAGACGAACCCGTCAACCGTTGCAACTTGCTCGTTCTACGATTGTAAAATGCATATTGGCAAAATTGTTTTAGACTGAATAAACGTATTTAAGTCTTTGTATGGTTCCCACTACCCATATTTTAGTGTGTCAACGACCCCGTGGCAAACCGGTTACGTAGACGTCGGCACGAGTTTTCAGCACTGACAATTTTGTGTAGATTCATTTTTATACGAAATTGAGTTCTCCTTACATGTATGATGCTTGCACTATTTCACTATTGTCGATTGCATAGCGGAATGAATATTGCCGCCTCCGCGCTTCGCCTCATACACCCTGGGCGACCAGAAACGTTTACTGCAAATGTTGACGCATGTGGATGTCAGCCATTCAAAAACTAGATACATCAGTGACAAAAATGGCCTCACCGAATGAGCGCCCACTCGAATATTTGGGTACGCTTTTAATGCAGTAGCATTCGAATGCTCCCACGGTAAACATATCTCAGTGCTCGCTTAAAAAGTGTAAACATTACACATCCAGGACGCTCAAATAGAATAGAATAGAATAGAATAATTTTTTATTCAATTTAGATCACATGTGTAATTCTTATTGAAAGTCATTTTTTACTTTACCACTGGTTCGAAAAAAAAACCTCCGTCCTGGGAAGAACCAGCAAGAAACCCAGCGGGTCTTTTTTTTAAAGCAAATTTTACAATAATGGTTATACAACTATATAAGTACAAAATTTATTTTAGAAACAGCTTGGAAGCGATCACCTCATTCCCAGGGGTTATTATCAACCATGTATTCATTTATACTATAATAACCCTTTTTATACAGTTTCAACTTAACAAAACATTTAAACTTGCTAATAGAGAGAGCCTGTACACTTTCCGGGACCTTGTTGTAATAGCGTATACATTGCCCCAAGAATGAATTACTGACTCTGTGGAGTCGAGAAACTGGTATCACTAGCTTGTGTTTGTTCCTAGTGTTTACAGAATGCACATCACTTTTTTTACTAAAACTACCTTTGTTTTTGTGAACATACATTAAATTTTCGTAAATATACTGAGAGGCCAAAGTTAATATATTTATTTCTTTAAATTTATCTCTAAGAGACTCTCTCAGTTTTAGGTTGTAAATAGCTCTAATGGCCCTCTTCTGTAAAACAAAAATAGTTTCTGAATCAGCCGCATTTCCCCATAGCAAAATCCCATAAGACATTATGCTATGGAAATAACTGAAATAAACTAATCTAGCTGTCTCGACACTAGTGAGACCTCTTATCTTTTTACAGCATAGGCTGCAGAACTTAGTCTGCTTGCTAGTTTGGATATAAGGGGGCCCCACTGAAGCTTTGCGTCGAGAGTGATGCCAAGAAAAACAGTGGATTCAACAGGGCTCAGTTCTTCCCCATTTAAAAACACATTGGTTCTCAGATTTTTAACATTCGTTGTTGTAAATTTAATACATTTAGTTTTATTTCCGTTTAAATGTAAATTATTAACGTTAAACCAATGCACTAATTTTGATATAGCATTATTCACTTCGTCACATTTAAATGATTGACGTTTAAGTTTAAAAATCAAAGAAGTATCATCAGCAAATAATACTATATCATGATTATCCTCTACAATAGAAGGTAAGTCATTAATATACACTAGAAATAGGAATGGGCCGAGAATTGAGCCCTGAGGGACACCCATTAGTACAGGTGAGCCGGAAGAACTTTTACCATTGATAATAACTTTCTGCATTCTATTACTTAAATATGAAATTATAAGTTTAAGCGCTGTGTTCTTGACACCATAGAACTGTAGCTTCCTGATTAATGTCTCATGGTGAACGCAGTCGAAGGCCTTGGAAAGGTCACAAAATATACCCAAAGCATCCTCTGAATTCTCCCATGCACAAAAAATATGTTTAATAAGCTCAACTCCAGCGTCAGTTGTTGAACGACCCCTTGTAAATCCGAATTGATTTCTATGTAGCAATTTATTAATATTAAAGAAACTTAACATCTGATCTAAAATTATTTTTTCAAAAATTTTACTAAATGTTGGTAGTACAGAAATTGGTCTAAAATTGGAGGGGTCTAATGTACTACCAGATTTAAATAAAGGTATGACTTTACTGAGTTTCATTAATTCAGGAAACACACCAGATTCGACGCTTGTATTAAATATAGTGGCTAGATAAGGTGCTATTATATCTATTATAGATAAAATAACTTTAACGGAAATCCCCCATAAATCTGCCGTTTTCTTAACATCAATAGTTTTAAAATATTTAACAATATCTTTTGGCAGTACTCTATGGAATTTAAAAGTATTTGAACAAGCCTTTACATTTTGTTTGAGCAATTATTCAGCGACAGTAGGAGAAGAGTTTAATGATTTAGTTGTCAAAAAAGGAACATCAGTAAAATGTTTCTCAAAAGCCATAACAACTTCTTGATCAGATCGGGTTAAATTATTGTTAATATTCAATTGAAAATCCGAGTTGCGCGGTTTGACCTTGCCCGTTTCACTATTTATTATTCTCCAGGTCATTTTAATTTTGTTAGATGCAGTTTTAATTTTGTTACTTAAATGTAAAGCCTTAGCTGTGGCGCACGCTTTTTTAAATATTTTAGAATATGTTTTTACATAATCTCTAAATATAACACTACTATTATATGATCTTTCATTATAAAGCTCGTATAACTTTCGCCTACTCTTATAAATTCCTACTGTCGCCCATTCATTAAATGATTTGCGACTGTTAAAAGAGGAAGTTTTAGAAGTAAATATCCTACTAAATTCACAAGTTATAATGTTAAATGTACCATACAAATAATTAGCACTGTTTTTAAATGAAAGTAATGGAAGTCTTTTTATTATATTACTTCTAAACCTCTCCAAGCGATGTTCATTTATTGGAACAAACACAACTTTCTTATTTTTCTGTTTCTTGTGTATGTAAGGCAATGATACCAACTGTCCACAGTGATCTGAACTTAAATTTTGAATAATTGATTTATGCAAGGGCTTAACATCTGTAAAAATATTATCTATACAGGTCGCACTAGGCCCAGAAATACGTGTTGGTTCTAAGAATAAATTAACAAGATTATATGATTTAAACAATGAGCTAAACTTAATACTAATGGAAGAAGTTTCAAGGAGATTGATGTTAAAGTCTCCACATATTACAACAGACTTGTTCTGTTTACTAAGTTTCAGCAAAACTTCTTCCACAATCCTTTCAAAATAGTCATAAGTAGCACATAGGGGTCTGTAAACACTTACAACAATGAGGTGCTCGAGCTCGACACAAGCCATTTCTACAGTTCGCTCAACAGAGAGGCGCACTATATCCTTACGTTCTTTATATAATAATGATGGAAACAAAACAAACAGGATGGAATTTCATATTTTCGGTAAGTATTAATATTAACATTATTTAATTGTTATTACTGTATTATAAATACTGATATTTAGTCAAGAAATCATCGTAAAAGCATTTTTTAAATTAAGTCGTATTTTTTTGAGTTATATGCGTTGATTCTGTTCTATTTGTGTAGACGCTATTGTTTTTTATTATTAAAGTATGATTGGTTTTTTTTGTCTAATGAGACATCTTTACTGTTTCTCTAAATATTATAGTAACATTTTATAGATTTAATTTTGAATAAGTATGTGCATGTAATAAAATTAAAGATGTGAGAAAATATTTTGTTTAGTTTTCCTCGAGATCCAGTGAGGTGTGGAGAATGAATATCAGTTATAGCACGTCAAAGATCCGAAGAATTCTTCAAGCCGACCTAAGGAAGCGTTGTATGTTCGAATCATTTTGTAGAAAGTGATGAAATCGTATGCGTAAATATTGGGTTTAGTTATTTACGATCATGAATAATTATTAATGTGTTTTGTCTATAGGAAGCAATCATGATGTAGAAGATGAGTCTTCAAATAAGTAGTTGTAAATATAACAATGATATTTTTATTTGTTAATATTTTACATTGTATGTTGATCAATTCTAACTTCAATTCGTAATGAATTTACAGGCTTGAAGGCAAAACCTCAAATTTATTTTGTTTTTACATGCTATTTTTTGATTACTTTAAAATGTGATATGCCGATATAAATAATTACAAAATTATATTTTATGTCGTGTTTTATTATTGTTGGTTCATTTTAGATAAATATTGACTCAAAAGTTGCTGAAGTTCTTAACAGCCCAACTTCATTAATAAGTATTGGCTCAATTCTGGATACGCCAAAAAAAATATCGAACTTACGAAAACAAAATAATAGACTAAAGAAAAAATACAGTAATTTGAAGGATGTTCTGTCTCAAATAAACGTCAAACAGTAGACCAGTCATTACTTCTTGACCTATCTAAACATGTAGAAGTTACAGTCACATTTTATGCTATTTATTTAAAGAACGTAAAAGGTAGAAAACTACCATTTTCTCGATATCGGAAATTCACGAGCTGCGTATACATATGAAAACTCTTTGACACTTGCCTACCCAAATACTATATGCAACTGTTCGACTCCATTCATTCTTTGTCCAAGCGACGAGCCTCGGTCGTAAAATTTTATTGATTTTTATTGGCACTTTGTAATTCCGACTTTAAACCATGCGTGTTATGGCGGCTCTTCACGTTGGCCAACACAGTGGCGAATGTGTTGGCAGAGATATTGGCCAAGAAATTGTGATCGCGTCCACACGTTGGAGGGTCGTTCAGTTTGCTTCGGTTCAGGCCAATGTGCGGACGAATTTATTAAAATGATTATTGAAGCGGTAACGGCTGCTGCGGTTTATTTATTCACAGCACACCACTATTTTTTTATTTAATTTTCACTATTTTTAATATAAATTTTTAATATTTCTTTATTATACACTAACGTTATACAGATAAGTAAACTATATAAACATTAACACACCTAGCCATAGGTATAATTAACACTTTTACAACTAAGGCCTGGAAAATATTCGAAGCCTGTCTATGAAACTGTTGTAAAATTTTATTAAACAAAACCTTTTTAAAAAGGGTTATTCTTATTATATAATTATAGAATAAAACTTAATAATAATAATAAATAATTTATTTTGTCAAACATTAAAGTTACATTATACGATTAGTGATCGAGGTCACCTAGTAAGCAAAATAATGCCTGTAACAGGTGGCTTCGCTCTTCCATAGCTAAAAATTACAGTATTATTAACGAAATAAAGTAACTAATAGGGAATAATAAAGACAGTAAAAACATGATTTTAGTATCTTTTTATTTATTTATTTATTTATTTATTTCGACCAGCAAGGATCATAGGGTAATATTACATTCATTCAAATTAATTCTAATACTAAAATTATTACTCATTACTAAAATTATATCAAATGTATAAGTATTCATAATAATATTGAAAATATAATAATTATTTAATATTAACAAAATAATATAAATCAGTGTAAACGTAACTCACAACAGACCCGGCTTAATAGTATATTAACAAAATCATAAACACATTAATCATTTATTGCAGACCATAATTTGTTAAAAGTAAAGTAAGTAAGTAAATTAAATAAACATTAGTTCATATATCTGGGTTGCCTGTCCGAGGCACCGGATACATGGACATGAACATGCATCCAGTGCCTCAAAAAAGTACAATCGGGTTTCTCGCTAATTACGTTAAGAATGCTGTTATTATTATTATTATTATCCTACTTTTTAATTTGATTTTAGTATGCTACCTATAATATAGCATTAATACACCAATAAATAAATTAATACATCATTCACTACAACGTGAATGTGTATAAGATAAGGGTGATCAAAAACAAATGGAAAAAGAAATTGTATTTCTTGACGGCTCCGTGGCGTAGTGGCTTAGCAATGAGTTGCTGCCCTGGGGGCCGCGGGTTCAAATCCCGCACGGAACAAGTATTTGTATAGCCTGCACATAATTTCTCCGGGTCTAGATGTTTGTCCTTATGCAATTTATGTTTCTAAACTGCCTCCACGATACAGGAGAAAATCCTAGTGTATAATAACATTTTTTTTTAAAAACATGTGTTTTACAAACAATTTTCGGCTTGGTAGGGCTCCATAAAGCGAAAAGTTTTTTCATTGGTCATTGTTACTGCCGTTATGTAGACACTAGTTCCGATGCGTGCATATAAAATTTAAATCAGGTGCGTGCAATATATAATGTACTCTGTGGCTCATAGCAAACTGAACGTGCGGGTGCGCCCAACGTGTGGACGCGGCGGCCAATACTCTGCCACAACCCTTTGATCTTTTGTAAAAAACCGACACCAGACGGATCTCGCGCCAACTTGTGGGCCATCGTTCCAATACGTACTCGTAGCTTAAACACCCGCTCTACACGATGGCCATCGTTGTTGGCCAACACATTCGCCAGTGTGTTGGCCAACGTGTAGAGCCGCCGTTAGATGGAATTTGTTTTATTATAGACTGACCAGCAAGTACCGGTCTAAAAATTTACTGCTTTTTGTACGTAGCTTTGTGAATATAACTTTAGGCAAGGCATTTAAGGTTGAATTTATATTAATGTATATTTCTTTCCACTAGAATTACGTCAAAACATTTGGCGACAATTTTTAGAGAACTTTTCCATGGGATTGTGCATCTAGTCTAGTCAAGTCTACTAGAAAAGTAAAAGACGTTGTTTATGTATTTATGCTGATGGACGCTTTATTTGTATTATGGGTGGTGCTGGTGTAACCATAACTAGTTTTTTATTAGTGATCGATGATCTCACCGCTCAAACACCATGCCACTTGCCGTTTACAACCTTTGTGTGCATTATTTTAACTGATTGTCATCCGTAAATATGTAGCGCCTACTATTTTATTACGCACACACACATTCGTAAGTAAATGTTGAATTCGAAAGCACTCGGTGTGTTCTGCCACTTTGTCGCTCGCGCTCGATTACAGATATAGGTATCTAATTGTTGTATTGACTCGGTAAAGACAAGCGTGTCTCCTCACCCTTTTCCTTCCGAAAGCCTTTACATTTACACCACTAGGTACGCTCACCCGGCCGACAGTGTTCGCTTGACCGTTGGAATCATAATTCGCATCGCGTAGTTATCAACTTAGTAGCGAGTGGGTCATTAAAAAAGTAAATAGTAGCTAAAAGCTCCGTGTATTAACTCGTAGCACGTACACACACGAGCTCGCGTATGCTGTAGTGTTGCCTATAAACCACATTCAATTTAGGATAGGTATTTTTAAATACATGTAAAACCTTATTTCTCTCTCGCTCTTTTCATCGCATCTTTATCTACTCGCATTTTTAAAAATTGCAGTATATATCAGTATTTATATTTTGAACTTTAATAATTTAATAGTTAAGTACAAAATATAAAAATAAATTAGTAAATATGTTTAAAATCTATTATATCCTGATATATATATATATATATATTTTTTTTAAATTAAGTATGATCTACATGTGTGTGTGAATTTTATCAATATTAGGTTCTTCACCCTAGCCCATTGCAGTACACACTGCACACGTTGGCTGGTAGAAAATGCCATATGGCATTAAGTCACCGTTTGTACCTTTAGTAAAAAAAGTATTGAAGAAGTAAATAAATACGAGGTTTAAATGTGTGAATACGCCATTGTTATCGTACAGTGTCGAACCACGTTGGGCTGTGTGGTCAATTGTCTCTCACCAAAAAAAAACTTAGTAAATAAATGAAACTAGCTCATTCTCGTTTTAAACATGTTGTATTTCAATTTGCTTATAATGTCATGATAAATATAATTTATAACAATTACATACTTAATAAAGTAATTATTTGCCGTAAGTGGTAAAAAAAAATTCTTAGTTAATTTACAATACGAAAGGCTTTGGGATGCTCTGATCTTGTTCGAATCGTCCGCACAGCGTATGTCCAAAAAAGATTAAAAAACACTAAACTGGCATGATTCTCCCTAATATAAATTTGTACCTTAATATTTGCTAAATACAGTCTGTGTCACTATTCACTGGAATTAAAGTACATGATTATTCTCTGTAATGCCTCCTAACCCGTTTTATGCAGACATTTATCATAAGCCTGCAAATGATTTTAAAACTAACGGCACCTAACCACATAGTTCATTTTTGATTGCAATGAAACTAGTCAAAGCACTTTTAATTGGGAATATTGACAATTATTATCAAACAGCAAACATATGATGCCTTATTTAAAAAAGTAGTATAACTAGTCTCAAGCTTAAACTAGATTCTGTTTTACGCAAGAAGTCCTGCTCAAATATGCGAAATAAAATGTAGAATATGGAATTGGATAGTAAATATCAAATATCGCGAACTGTGGCGACGCGGCTCTGTTAGAATGAAAGCTTTTAGAAAAATTTACTTTGCAAATATCCGCGTTGATATTTGCAAAGTAAATTTTTCTAAAAGCTTTTATATAATGGATTTCCGCAAAATAACCCCTGATTCTATTAATTATACTGTTAGAATGACTTTTTTAACCAAAGACTAAATAAACTACGTATGGTAATCAGACAGAATGTGTCCCATTACAAAAAGTAGTTTATGATTAGCACCAGGTTTATACTAGTCTGATTCAATGAAGTCCGGTGGAAATGCAAACTAAAATAAATTTGAATAGGGAAGCTGACAGCAAATGTCAAATTTCCCAATAACTGTGGCGCCGCGGCCAAGGGACTTTTTAGTGACAGTCTATTAATAAACAACAAACTAGAGACTATCAATAAACTAGGATTTGTAATAAGACTTTCATGTGTTACCCACAATCTTCGATAGTCCTTATTCTCATATTATGGGCCCTTCCCCTTCCAAGGATTTACTGATTGTTCTTATTTTAACACTGTATTTTGATCAATGTTGTTATGTAATAAAGGCCAAATCGATATCAGTTTTGCACTTAAAATGAATGTCAGTTGATGCATAAAAGATTTTATTAAGTCATTCAGTTACGATATAAGCGTAAATTTCACGGCACAAATAGCCATTTAGTACAGTCTAGAAATATTTTGATCACTGACAATAACGCAGTAATTCTCGTAATGTAGCTACACTTATATTTTATTAGATCTGAAACAATATTTTTTTTACAAAACGCTATTTGTTTAGACTAGTTCTCATTCTAAAATGGCAACTAAACCGTCGTATGATTTACATAAAATATATTTTATTACAACTGTGTAACCTTCTATTACCAATAATATCACTGTATTTTTTAAATAAACGTAAACAATATGGTTGGTTATGACAGCTATTATTGACAAGAAAGTTTACAATAAATTCTTGGTATAAAATGAATTATTAAAATATTGACATAATACATAAGGGTAAAAATGTGTAAAAATCCCACCAACCAAGGTACTAAGGTAACAATTTTAGCATTGAATTCAATAATTCTTTCTAAATTTTCAAATTATCTAACATTAAACACAATCTACGATTGTTCCACAATATACTAAAATTACATTTACGGCACAATTTACACTGCTATTGGCTACTAATTAATTACATAATATAGTGATGCTTATTTATTGTAAACTTTCAAATATTTCACCATACTAATCCTCAATCATTTACAAATAATCTATGAAATACTGTAGTCATACCTTGATTACAATTACAAATTTTACATGTAACTACATGGTGTTCTGATGCATACAAACAATATTTACACTATCATTATTCATTATATTTACACAAAAGCACATATACGTAAAATATGTTTAATCTGTACATATAAGTGTAATGTTGCATCAAATTTAGCCATTGGCAGCTGATTAAATTAGTTCCAAAATGTTAACAAGTATTTAACTACATTATCTCATTACCTACGTAACATTAATTCGTAATACATTTTCTAAAGGCAATACAGATTTGCATACGGCCATAGTCCTGGAATTGTTCTGCTCCTGAAAAGTGCAGTTTTTTCGATTATTACAAATAGGAATTTCTTAACACTCCCACTTATTGGATTTTTTAAAATCTAATGTTACTGCTACTGCAATCATGTTCTTTGTGTTCATACATGATACTGTTCATCATCAATATTCATCAATAATATGATACTGTTTAATTTATGAATTATAATTTTTTGTGAACATATTATGTGTGATAGCTAGGTACAAAATTCTAAAAAGTTAAGAAACCAGGTGGATGTAATGCTTTCATATGAACTGCGAGAGAATGTCAAAAGGTTAATTGCCTTATACTTTTGTAACCATTTTATTTAAATTGGTAACAATAAAGCCTAAATCAATAAATAAATGTAGTAATAGATGCATCAGAAACTATTTTTTCCATTATGAGACATCACGTGTGTGAAGATCACAGATTGCATAAATGAAAAGAAATTGAACTATATTTTATAAATACCTTAAAAAAATGGGAGGCTTATGTTCAGTAGTGGACTTTTGAGAGGTTGTAATGATGATGAAAATTTTATTGCTTGTTTAACTTAAGCTTTATAGTGTTTATTGAAGAAAGTATATTCAGCTTCAATTAAATTCATATTGACTGGCAGTAGTGACAACAATCTTAAAAACAATTCCATAACCAAATAACCATTATCAAATTGTTCTTGCACAGTCACTCCATCTATAGCCCAATTTTTTAATTTTTACAACAAACCTACAGTACAGTACAGTTAAGTATCGACTTTTAAAACCTATCCCACATTTATATATCAAGAAAACATTGTTTATCTTATAGATTAAAAGTTTTGGTAAGTCATTTATTTGATATTAAATTTGAAGGAAGCCAATGAATGCCTGCAGTCTGTTTGTATCAAAACCAACATTTTAAGCACTTGGCAAGGTGATCATAGGTTTCTTCAAGGAAACCTTTTCAGTCCTGTATAGTTAAAACTTGCCTCAATGGTGCCGTTAAAGTAATTAAGCATCAGAACACCCGCCACTTTCGAATTTATTTTTAGAAATTTATAGGGAGCCCTTATTTTTTACAATACTTATTTCTCAGAACATACTACTAATATTAAATTATTAACCCACTAAATCAGTACCAAAGATACGTAATTTAAAAATATTACAAGGAAAATTTCTCATTTTCAACTTAGTAAGTATATTATGTGACTTTAAGTTTAACACTGTTTGTAATTTTTAATCTTGGTTGAAAGACAAGCGAATTATTTTTACAGTTCATATAAGGGCTCTTTCAAGATCATATTAGGTGTAACGTTGAAGGTCTGGTTAGGAGATTCCATCAATCAGATGTCAATTGAGTATACTTTGTTATATATAACTCAACAAATATATATATAATATGCACGGCAACACAGAAAAAATACTATATCACCATAATACGTACACAACAAATTAAAAATAAGAACGAGTGAATAAAATTCAAACTATGTTGAAACTTAAAGTAAATAAATATTCCATGATAACAGAGTATCCCTTTGTGATTTAAAAGCAAAGAACTTCAATGTATAATATAGCAGTAGAAACACCACATGTTCCATTTTTTTTAAATTTTCACATCAATTTAAATATAGTGTATGCAAAAAATAAAACCTTTCCAACACTGTTTGTTGATTATTGTATAATTTCATGTGCCTAGACCATATCTTACTATGCGTTTGACATAACTTTGTACATCACATAGAAAAAGATACATGCATCGGAAGCATGTTACAGCCATTGTGTCTATAATAGTATAAGTAAGCGTAGTATTTGAGGAGCGTTGGCCCATTGTCCATTACCACATTGCTTTTGCCATTTCAGCTCCTCTTGGTATTTGTTAAGTGGCGCTACGTAAGCCAACATTTGCTTTTCATCCCCAACCCATTTATAATGATCACATAAATAGAGATGACGTCACACTTGTCCGTTCACCACATACAAACCGAATCGTTATTCACAAGCGACACGTTGAAACACTATTCACTATTCATGTGTGCGTTACTAACACTCACACTACCACATCTGCAAGCTACATCCGTCCATGTGTGCGTGCGACGTGCGGTTACAATTACCGGTTGGGCGCGGGCGCGGGTGGGGGTGCGGGTGCGGGTGCGGGGGTGGGGGAGGGGGCGTGTCTGGGACACAGCGCTCGGAATTCGTCGTGCAGCAGGAGCCAGTGGGCGTGCGGCGCGCAGGGCGCGTGCACGCGCGCGCGGCACGCTCTGGCGGCGCAGGCCAGCGCGGCGCCGGCGCGGCCGCACGCGGCGCAGCGGGCGGCGCGCGCGCCCCACACGGCGGCCGCGAGCCCCCACACGCGCGCGCCCGCCGCTATCACGCCGCCCGCCCACACGGCGCACTCCTCGTGGAACCACACCTCAACGCCGCCCGACATCACGGGAAAGCGACGACGTGACGCCTCATCCAGTGCTCTGCGGATGCAATGGAAAATTATTCGTCATCATGAAATAACATTGTTGTTATTATGTTTGAGAGTTAGTCTTATGGTTAAAATATGTGGTAGAGCCATGTCATTATAGCTTAATATAAGGTTGTAGCATTAATGGGTCGGCTTGTCTTCGGAAAGACCACACTGCTATGTTTCCTATGGTAAGTCTAGAGAACGGTAGAACCTTTTTAGTGGTAACGAGGCATTTCATTTTAATCGTAAGGGGTGACAATGCATCTGCGTTTTATTACTTAATTAAAGATAAAACGTAGATATCCCCTTACCATTAGTTAATAATATAAACCCTTATTTTATACAAAAAAATAGATGTAAATTGCGAACGGTTTTGAATCCACCATTCAACTACTGTTGTGAACAACTCCTGACCCATGCATTTACGCTTACTTGCATAAAAGTATTACTAATGTTAATAATATTAGTTGTGTCCTTTTTCCTGAATTCCATTCAAGTCTATAAAAGTTCACTACTAAATATAGGCCTCACCAAAAGATTTCCTCTAAGTGTGGGTTTTGCCATAGTTGTAACGTTTGGTATGCAAGTTGAGAAACCACATTATTTTTATAATTTTGAGTTTTTATTATGAAGATGCTGCAGCCCATCTTCTGTTTCAGGTTCCCTCTGACAAGAGGCGAATCTTACAACACTCACATGACGACATTATGGGGTAGGATATTCTTACACAGCCACCATAGTTGGTTATCTTTTTATAAACAAAATAATAAAAAGGAAATAAGATCTATGACCCGTGAGGGGGTCAAACAGCAGTGTATCGAGTCGTGTGCGTCACCTGTACTCGTCGCAGTCGGTGTCGACGGCGTAGGGGCCGAAGAGGTCGCCGAGCGCGGCGGCGTGCGGGCCGCGCTCGCAGAAGGCGCACAGCCAGGAGGCGTCCGGCGTGCTCGCGTCGTAGCGCAGGCCCAGCGTGCTGGCGTGCAGGCCGCGCGCGCGCAGCCCGTTGCGCCACTCGCCGCCCGCCGCGCCGCCGCCCGCCCCGCCCGCCCCACCCGCCGCGCCGCCCGCCTCCTCGCCCGCCGCCGCGTTCACCACCGCCACCGACACCGGCGACGCGCACGGACCCACGATCTGCAATACATTTCGTACTGATTGCACCTTGCTCACACTTTGCACAGTTTTTAATTCAATCAATGACAAGACCAAAGTTAATATATTTATATCACTTTTTATTAACTCGCTTTGGCCTTGTGATGGAATAACGATGATGATGATGAAGTGTAACACTATACATAAAAACAATTTTATGTAAACAAACCAGAAAACCTAAAATGGATTCTTTAAGGGTGCAATGAGGACATCCATGACTTTTTCTGCCACCAGGGCGGCGCCACTTATAAGTGAGGTATAATATGTGGCAGATTTCATAGTGGGGAAGTTAAATAGTTTAGAAAATGTAAAGGTTAATGTCTATTTTTGTATTATTAGCTATATTTTATATTATTAGATTAAAAATTAAATAACCAAGCCACAGATAATCAATCATAGAAGTAAAAAATAAATAAAAAAAGTTATAAATGTGCAAGAAATTAAATAGCAAACCACTGAGTAATTATTTTGCGTATTAATATAATACCCTAGAAAATGATAAACTTTTATTTAAAACTAACTTCTCAATTAAATGACATTGGAGTAACAAAAAACTTTACCTCAGTGTCAACTAGCAATATCTGGTCAAAAATTATTAGCCCTCATTATGTGATGTTTTCTTATTGCTTATCCTAAATGGCCTGTAAAAGTCTAGTGATGGACAAGGGCCTCTTCCGTAGTAGAAAGGGTTTGCAATTTGAGGCGTCAGGCCGTCGCCGGTATTTGGATATTTTACGTCTGACATATGTATGACGAGCAAAATCTTTTCTTGGCATTTGCGATTGTCACCTGTTACAACACCCACGGGGTTATATGTATAATAAGAGAATCCTCCTGATATCTAACTTCTTTGGAAAACCCCGTTAACTGCCTTGGTTCAGTGGTCGTAAACGCGGTTGTTAATCATAAGGTCCTGGGTTCGAAACCCAGGTCTGATGAAAATCAGTTATTAGGTTTTACTGTCGAGAAATTCTCAGTATCAACCTGGAGTCAGGAAATTAGCGGTGTTTTCACCTCCGTGCCTCTGATAGGACGTAAAGCCATAGGTCCTGCGCCCAATCTCGCTCTAAAGTAGTATTGGATTACCATACTGTGAAAGTGAGGGAACTCTTCTTGGGCACTATAATCTGTGCTAGTCTTCGTTAAGACTGACCGTCGTGACCGGAATTCGGTCTAGATGATATTATCTTTGGGAAACGAAACAATATAATAAAAACTAAAAGTAGTAAGTTGCCAACCCTAGATGGCTTATGAGTGACAATTATGGCAAAAATCGCCCTATGAGGCTATCAGTTGGGGAGACTTATGTTCAGCAGTGGACTTTTGAATGTTCAGCAGTGGGCTGTAATGAATCAATTGAAAGAATATTTTTTTTTTAAGATAAGGGTGACAAGGGAGCACACAGTCCACCTGATGGTAAGTGGTTGCTCTGGCCCATAGACATCTGCATCTATTCTCATCAGATGCATGGTTAGCCGTGAGGCAGGATTTAGATGGAATGCCTCTTTTCCAGTAAAAAGCGTTTCTGGTTCTCTACACTCACCATACAAAATTACAAAACAGCAGCATTGAGGTACTATTTTACGCTGGTATTCTGTGAGAGCTTGGTCCTATCCCGGTCGAACCAACCTGTTCGTGCTACAACTATACAATTAATATAGCCATGCTCTACCACATATAAGATTTAGGTTAACTCACTTGTATGTATGGTCCTCGCGACCGACTCGAGCTAGCATTGCTGCCAGAGTCGTACGCATCTTTGACGTTCGCTTCTTTCGCCTTTTTCGTCGTCTCAACACCTTTCCGCCTCGGTGTCTTTCTCCTTGTTTCTTCAGTTGACGCTCGGCCCGCCCGTTTTGTCACTTTTCTTTCGCCTTTAGTCGGTGCCGATTTTCGTCGCTTTTTCGCTTTCGCCGTTTGAGGTTTTTCACTTGTTTCTGCGGCGTTAGAGGGCGCTTCTTCCTCGAGGCCGGCGAACATCTTCTCCAACTGGTTCTCAACTTCCACAAAACTAGCTGCTGTTGGTTCCGCGCTACTTGCTTCTGCTTCAGGCTCGGCGGGTTTTGCCTAAAATAAAAAAAAATAGTATTTTAACTTCACTAAAAATTAAAGCTGAATTTATTTTTATTCACAAGTTTTGTATTTCAATTGGAATGTAATTTACTTTCAAATATAATATTATGATGAATATCTGCATAATGTATGACATATTTTAAAAGAATTAAAGGCAGCAGTACCTCTGATGGTGATTCAACAGGTACATTAGTAGATTCAGAATTAGAAGTCCGAGCGCTGCGTCTACGTGGTGCTGCGGCCGCCTCTACCGGTGGTGCCTCAGGTTCCTTCTCGGGCTCCGACTTCGTTTCAGGCTCTGGACTGGCCAGCACACTTTTAAGTTTATCCACCGAGACTGGGGTTTCTGGGATGTCTGGAACAGGTGTCGGCTCCGTTGTTTCCCGACTATCAGTGCTGGCTATCATTGCGGCGATATCGTCTATAGTTTCTGCGGAGCCGGAGCGAGTTTTTCTTCTTGAGTGTGGTTGGTCCGGTTGCGTTGGCGTGGGTGTGGGTGGGCGTTCGACTGGTCCATTGTGGGTGTGGGCGTCCCCGTTCTCGACCGGCGCCATTGTTTGAATATGTGGGGAAACTCGTGCCGTGTGTGGGGAAACTCGGGTCGTGCGTGGGGACACTCGTGCTGCTATTGGCGAGCTTCGTGCCTCGTGTGGGGAGACTCGTGCCGCTATAGGTGAACTTCGTGCCGCTTGTGGGGAGACTCGTGCCGCATATGGGGAGACTCGTGCCGCTTGTGGTGAGACACGTGCCGCTTGCACGGGGGTTTCGATTGGTTCTGGTGTTGGCGTCGGCGCTCGCTGCGGCTCGGTGGCTGGCGGTTGCACGGCGGGCATACGGATAGTGCGTTCGGGTTTTCGTTTCCGTTTAGCTCCCGGAGGCGCGCCGCAGGAATCCGTAGAATCCTTAAAAAATAATTTTTAATTAAGATAATGAAATAGAAACAGGGGTAATTTACAGCTATAGTTCTATGTTAATAAGATAATTATAGTCTTTAATGAGACTTTGAATTTGAAGTATGTCCTTGTGGCGGCGCTGTCGTCGCGCCCCAAGCGAAACGAACCTAAATAGCGCTATCAAAGTTTTGAAGTTAGCGCGCTATATATATATAATAGCTCCGAAATAACACACGGAGCGTTGGCCGCTCCCCGGGCTTTGCTCTTGCCCGGCGGAAGATCTCCCCTTTTCCAAATCCTTATATTTATATTTTATAAATGCGAAAGTTCGTCACATTTAATCAAACATACTCAAACGATGGACATTGCAGTCCATTTAACTTCAAACCACCAACTTCAAATAAAAATATTATGTTGTAACGCCTCAGAAAAAAGATCATCACAATTACAGCTGTTTACAAGTCCACTGTTTAGGCCTCCTATAAGGAATGCCACAAGACAAGCTCCTGAGTCACTGTCCACTTCCTGCATCCCTCACCATGTCGTTAACAACAGATAAGTCTATTTAATAATATAATAATTTTAATTATACTGGCTCTAGTACCTTCAATTTGGAACATAGTAGTGGATGCATTATTTTCTTTAACAGAATATTATACTTTTAAAATTACTACTGCTTGATGCCAGATTTAAGTCAATGATAGGCAACAACCCAAACAATAATAACTAGTAGTACATAGCAGAAGTATATAGCTTAAGTTAAAAATCGCCCGAAACAAAAGAGCTGGTGATCTTCAAACAGCTGAACAGATTTTCTTGAAATATAGTTAAGACCACTCCCGATTAAGACACCATTCAAAAGAAAAGAAAAAACTTAATCAAAATCGGTTCATCCCTTCAGGAGTTATGACGCCACAGACAGAGACAATACACAATACAAATATAAAACACCCCACTGTTTTCGTCGGAGGTTAAAAAATAACATTTTTGAAGACACGAAATTGAAAATTGCAGATCACACTAGTCGTTTCAATAAATAATATAAGTATTATTTACTGCTAAGTGCAAATTTAAGTTAAATTTACTACTGGTTTGTAAAAACCTTAGTCCTGTGGGGAACCAGCAAGAACCCCAAGAGTTCATATATTTTGTATTTTAAAGGTGAGTAAAACATTATTATATGAATTAGGGATGTTAAGACTTCCAGTTGTTATATTATTAAAGGATTTAATATGCAGACGTTTTAATTTTTTTGTAGATAATTACTGTGAAAGATTTTGGATAAAAACATTTTTAATGTGAAAGCGTTAGTTATAATATCAAAGATCAATGAACCGCTTCGTCTGGCCAGGTGGCAATGAGGGCTAATAATCTTCCACTCACCAGATGTCGCTAGTTATGACTGAGGTAAAGTTTTTGTTACACAGTGTCAGTTAATTGAGAAATTAGTTTTAAATAATGGTTTATCATTATTTAGAGCATTATATTAATACACAACACAATGCGTCAGTGTTTCGATTTTTAATTTTTTGCACATTATAACTCTTTTTTTTTTAAAGTCGACTTTTAGTTATATTTATAGTTTGGTTTATTCATGTCTAATGTAATTAATATAAAATATAACTAATAATACAGAAAGAAACCTTAAAGATTACATTTTCTTAAGAAATTATCATCCCCGCTATGAAATCTGTCAAATATTTTACCTCAGTCTAAAGTGGCGCCGCCCTGGTGGCAGAAAAAGTCGTGGATGCCCTCATAATTAATTACCTCATTAGACGAGGGCGGCGAGGGAGTGTGCGCGGCGCGCGGGTGCACGATGACCGAGTGCGGGGAGGCGGGCGCGGCGGGTGCGGGGGGCGCGGGCGCGTGCGCTGAGGCGGGGGCGGGGGCGGGCGCGGGCGCGAGGCGCTCGAGCAGCGCGTCGACGCGCGCGACGGGCGGGCGCGCGTGAGGCGCGTGAGGCGCGTGAGGCGCGTGGGGCGCGTGAGGCGCGAGCGGCGCGTGGGGCGCGGCGCGCGCGATGAGGCTGTTGATGGTGGGCGCGTCGCGTACGGACAGCGCGGGCGCGGGCGAGCCGTTCGCGCCGCGCCCGCCGCCCACCGTCAGGTCCACGCCGCCGCGCGCGTACGCGAGCAGCTCCTCCGCGCGCACCAGTTTATCTGCAACCATTGAACCTTCGCATTACTACTGAACTATATCAGCAGAACCATAACAACGATCACAATAATAATAGTAATAATGACGTAGGGAAGTGATGACTGTTAGCGCCGTGCCTCGGCAAAATTGAGGGTGTGCAAAGGCCCGTTAGTGCATATAGCCACGCCATTAAACGGCGCCGGGTTAAAGTTAAAGAAAGTTAAAGGGCCGCTGCTTGGAGGTACCCAGGGCGCATCTGGAGCAGGCGCTGGACGCGAGAACATGTGGGTGCGAGGTGCTGTACGACCACCCAGGAGCCATTCACATCCATCATCCCCACCAGCTAGCTTGGTGTGGCTGGTAGGGTCTTCTCGGATACAGCAATCGGCACCCGACACTGGCGGAGTACTTCGCATGCTATGGACAATCATTATCAATAGGAACGCATTGCAGGCATACCTCAGCTGAAGGGGAAGAAGCTGGAGGTATTGCGTACCGGGACAGGATGCATCGCTTTTTTGTTGAGTTGGAGCCATCTTATACCGTTACCGAGCGAAACCTGGCAAACCGAATTCGATACATCATGCGCTCAAAAACATTTGATGACGCCTAACTCGAACGGCTACGAGGTGGCGTTATACCCTCATCAAATGAAAATGCTACGGCTGAGGATGCGGCACCACTAGTTGCAGAGTTCACTTGGATGCAGAAACTAATGGAGCGTGTATGCGCTCCATTAGTTTCTGAAGCAAAGAATCGCTGCTTGGTGGAAGCGGATTCGGCGATATACCGAAAGGTCAAAGCGGTTCAAAAGCCAGAATCGCATCTTCCAGAGTGATCAGAAGAGGCTCTATAAATCACTGGAGCGACCATCGGCACGTGGAACAGGTCAAGAGCCAAATCAGGTCGATACTGTTGCCTTCTGGCGAAGCCTGTGATCGGAGTCCGTTAACCATAGCGAGGGCCCTTGAACGGAAATTCACGGAGTCAGTGAGCAAGTATTACGCCCCTGAACCTGATCATCATAAGACCGGATGATGTAGCTGATGCAGTCCGTAGAGTGCCGAACTAGAAAAGTCCAAGATTTGATGGGCTACACCACTACTGACTAAAGTGACGGTTCCCTGGTGCAGTGGCTTCACTATGAGTTGCTGTGTTGAGGCCCGCGGGTTCGAATCCCGCACGGAACAAGTATTTGTACCTACAAGTAATTCTTTCGGGTCTGGATGTTTGTCCTTGTGCAATTTGTGTTTGTAAACTGCCTCCACGATACAGGAGAAAATCCTAGTGTGGGGGTAACGTTTTAAAAAAGAAGAAAAAAACGGGATTCGTGGTGTCAGGCTCTCGACCAGAAGTCACTCCCGAGCCTCTTCACTACTGGGTTCACCCAATTGGTTCCTAAAGACCAGGATACCACAAACCCGAGGAAATACCGCCCCATCACGTGTCTACCCACCATATACAAGACACTAACATCCATTTTGAGCTTGAGAATCACTCGTCACCTGAACTCAAATCAGGTGATGTCACGCGCTTAAAATGTAAATCGCGGCGGTGGTCCTGAAACAAAGGAACCACTCCTCAACCATTGGCAAAGTGGTAAAACGCAACCATCAGTTATGCTCCACCGCGACCATAGAAAGGCATTCGACTCGGTGCCCAATACATGGCTAAAAAGAGTCTTCGAGCTGTACAAGGTTAACTGTACAGTTAGGCTTCCACAGGGAGTGTATGGAACATTGGAATACGATCCTTTGTCACCTAGACGAGCGGATGACGGCTGCGTGAAGCCGAATAAGGATAAGAAGGGGTACCTTCCAGGGCGATTTTTTGAGTCCAATCTAGTTCTGCTCACTTTGAACCCTCTCAGTGCCTTATTGGAGGGATCCGGGGGGAAATTTCAGCTTCGGAAAGTAGTGACAAAGCGACCCTCCTTTTTATGTGAATAAGCTCAAGTTATTCTTCTCCAGTCGCTCCCCATCTTATGGAATTGGTAAACATCACTTATGAGTTTAGCAATTTTATTAGAATGAAGCTGGGGTCAATTCAGTCACTTGTCTATGCCCATCAACATAAGGGCCCTTTCCGAGGCTGAAACACACCAATACCAGGGTATGTCACAGAACATAGGTATCATCGGATATGAAACAGTCAGTTTGCGATGTGTTTTATGCACGCTTGACAAGTGTTTAACAGTCTTTTGTCGTATTGCGTTAATAAGACACTCATGTCTATGTACATGAGTGTCTTATTAACGCAATACGACAACGACAACTCCGTGTTCCGACACACGGCGACACCGCCCGAGCTCTACAGGCACACGCCCACACCGCCAGATAAACATTTGTTAAGGTATGCTTCAGCTCTGTGTTAATTAAAGATTTTCTAATTAAAGAATGTTTAGTTGAGCTTTGATTCAACTACAAAGCTTACAAGTATCAACTTTAATACTATGAAACTTGATAAATGGTCCATAATCAAATTGTGATCAAACCTTGTTATTATGTCAAATGTTGCCAAATATGAAAAATGAAACTAATTTTTACGGATTTTGTCGCGTTTAATTTAACTTTTTAATTCCCGACGTTCCGGGTGCTTTACAGCATCCATGTTCACGGGGGGGACTGAGGTGTTTGACGTCCCGATATCATACGAGGGCTGCACTAAAAGTATCGGGAATGGAATATTTCCACTGTTTCTGTCATATTAAAATCTTTTTAATTGAAAGCTCCTTGGTTTTGAAAATCGAATACCATTTATTTATATAAAAAAAGATTCTCGGTCTTATCACAAGGTTTTGTCAAACTTGTTTAGTCGTTGAGAAAATGGAATTGACTCGAGAAAATTCAAGAGCGATGATTTATTATGACTTTCGAAGTGGTTTAACACAAAAACAGTGTGTTGACCGGATGATTTCTGCATTTGGTGATGAAGCCTTATCCAAAAACACAATTTATCGCTGGTTTGCTGAATTTCAACCTGGACGTGTCCAAGCTCAGTGATGATCCCCGTCAAGGTCGTCCAAAAACTGCAGTCACCTAAGAAAACGTTGATGCTGTGCGTAAGCTGATTGAGGAAGGTCGACATGTGACATACCGTTAACAATTAGGTGTAAAAAGTTGTTTTCCCGATGGATACCGCATTCGCTCTATGAAGAGCAAAAAGCGGCTCGCGTTACTTGGTGCGTCAGAACTCTCGAAAGATTCCACGCAGGATCCTCAAATGCTGTATACAACATCGTATCAGGTGACGAATCCTGGATATACGCGTACGAATCCGAAACAAAAAACCAGTCACGAGTTTGGGTGTTCGAAAATGAGTTAAAGCCAACAAAAATTATTCGTTCACGGAGTGTTGCAAAAAAAAAATGGTGGCCACGTTTGTCTCCAAAACCGGCCATGATACGACTATTCCTCTTGAGGGACAAAGAACGGTTAATGCAGAATGGTATGCTAGCATTTGTTTGCCACAGGTCGTTTCTGAACTCCGTAAAGAGAACTGCAACCGCCGCATCATCCTCCACCACGACCATGCGAGTTCTCACACCGCACACAGAACAAAAGAGTTTTTAGAGCAAGAAAACATAGAATTATTAGACCATCCGTCGTACAGCCCCGATTATAAGCCCTAATGATTTCTATACTTTCCCTAAAATAAAGAATAAATTGCGTGGACAGAGATTTTCATCACCTGAAGAAGCTGTGGACACCTACAAAACGGCCATTTTAGAGACCCCAACTTCCGAATGGAATGGTTGCTTCAATGATTGGTTCCATCAGTATGGAAAAATGTGTCATATTTCGCAGAGAATACTTCGAAAAGCAATAAATACATTTTTAAATAGTAATGTTGTGTCACTTTCTTGATTCCCGAAACTTTCAGTGCCGCCCTCGTAACGGTTGGGTCATGCCTGACTTCATGTACACTTTTGGCATACTCAGGTGGACTCAGACCGAACTAAACGCTCTGGATAGAAAAGTCCGTACCTTTATGACGTCCTACAGGATGCATCACCTGAGATCGTCAGTAATGAAGCTGTACTTGCCGCGGAAACATGGTGGTCGGAGTGTTTTAAGCGCTCTCACCATACATAATCGCGAAGTATGCAGTTTCCGTAATTACTCCCTGGCGAGATCGGATGATCCATTCTGTAGAATGGATCATCCTATCTCGGACGTCATTTCGTGTGATAAAGGGCTAATCCTCTATCAAGGATAGAGGATTAGCCCTTTATTGTTATTATTATTATTTATTACTTTATTTATTGGCTAAGGAGCCAACGAGCAATGGCAAGACCCAGCAGTACAGTGCATTTCCGACCGGGAAGAGCGTATGAAAGGAGAAGGAGCTCCACGGGAGGTTCTATAAGGCACTTTATGAGCTTTCGTAGACACAGTTGCCTCTTTCCACCAGCTACATTTCGATGGCCTCTTCGGGGAAACCGAGGGGTTTGTCTGTGCAATACAGGATCAGGGAATTAAGACAACAACTATCGGAGATACATCCTAAAGGATGGCACCGTCGACGTCTGTCGAGCTTGTCGCCATCCCGGTGAGTCACTTAGGCGTGTCATCTCTGGTTGTTCGGCGCTATTTAACTTTGAGTACTTGTGCAAGTACTACACACCTAGTAAACATCCTAGTCCAGGATTCTACACCAGGAGCTCGCTCTGAAATACGGTTTTGCCGGAAGCCGTGCTCGAAAATGACCGTGCCAGTCTCTACTGGTACCGGGCCGGTCATCACAGAAAGCAATATTCTTGCAAATAAGCCTTTTATTGTGCTGTAGGACCGGGCACAGTGAAGGATGTTTTTGGTCGACATTACCATTCCGTATGACAAGAACCCCGTGATAGCCGAATCAGACAAGCAAACAAAATATCTGAACCTGGCTCACGAGGTGAACAACATGTAGGGAGGTCTGCCGACCGAAATTATACCTGTAGTCGTCTCTGCGAACAGGCTAATTCCGGTCAGCCTCTTGGGTCATCTGAGACGACTGAAACTCCGTGACGGACCGCTGCAGGCTCAAATGCAGACGGAGTATAGAATATAAATAAGAAATAAGGCGGTGCTCCTCGAGACTGCCCGCATCGTCCGCCGGTTTCTTTCTCTTTGCCCGTAACCCTCGGCCGTTTGGTCTCCCCTGCCGAGGGCTTCCATCTGGTTGGGCTTTTATTTATTTATTTATTTATGTTAGTATATTTACCATTTTCTTTTATATATTTATTGAGCAGACGAGAATACTCTAAAAATACCCCATAATAATAATGTCCTCTAGACCGAATTTCGGTCACGACGGCTAGTCTCAAAGAATACTAGCGCAAGACAGGATTATAGTGCCCAAGTGTATGCGGCAAACAGAAGTGCACTCTATTCCTTCACTCTTATAGTCGGATTGGACGGCAATCAGACAAACCCGGAGAGAGATCAGGCACAGGACAAACGAATTTATGTGCTTAATTATGTACGGGGGTGAAACATCGCCAACTTCCTGACTTTGGACTGCTACTGAGAATTTCTTGGCAGAAAAAAACCAAAAACTAATTCTTGGGCCCGACCCGAGATTCGACCTGGGAACTCATGATCAGCAATTGTGTTTACGACCGCTAGGCCATCGATCACAAGAGATATTACTGGTCGCAGTGATACTGCCCTTATTAGACCTGTATAGCTGGTGGACAAATAAAAAAAAAACTTTGGCATCACCAATATCATAACACAGTTCTACAAGTGCACCGCTGAACGTAGGCCTCTTCCAAGGAATGACGCAAAACTGACCTGCTTTCAAAGTAGTTGGTGGCCGCTCTAAACTTGATTCATCACTATGAAGCTGCAACTCAAGAATCTTTGTATCCCATTGGTCGTCGGTATTTCAAGCTACATGGCCGAATCATTGCCTTTTCAGCTTACTAATCTAATGTGCTATGTCCATTTACTTTGGTTCTATTGTGGATATTTCTATTTCGAATTTATCATACAGATCGCAGAGAAACTCAGAGTATAATGCTTTATATAATAATGCACACTGAGCAATCAATCCATTGCATTATGATACTAGATAGTCCAGCAGACATTTTTCTGCTCTTTTCAGTAGATGGCGGGATAGGGTTTTGTTATTTTATTTAGCTGGCAAGCAGTGGAAACAACAAGGGTGTACGCAAGGAATTACATGCTTTAATTCCTCCCTCTCCTTTTCATCATCAGACAAACAGACGGTCGGCGGGTCTTTACCCCTTTGTTGTCGACATTTCACGCATTAGAACCAAACAGTTTACTTTATCTTTTGCAAGGGAGTGAAATAATTTAGCCGCGTCTGTTTTTCCATCCGAATACAATATGGGCGTCCTCAAGGCAACCTTTTGTTGGGCTAAGACAGTGCGATTTACCATCTAAGGCTGGGATTCCCAAACTATTTTGGGCAAGGATCTCCTTTTCCAAAACTAAGTGGTACCTCAGACCCCATAGCCAAATTACTTTAAAAATCCTATTTCTAGTTTTTTTCCTATTTATACAAAATACCAATTTACAAACTTTGCGGTTAGTTAAGTGAATATACTTGACATTATTTTCTCATCAAAATATAACAAAATAAATAGACATAAAATTCAGTAAATATCAAGTGTAATTAATAATTATTAATACAAATTACGTAAAAATATTTAAGTAGGTAAGTAGGTAATTGGAAAAAATATTAATTGGGCAAAGTAGACATATTAGTCATTCTTATAACAAGTTGGTACACGTAACTCAACTTATACAGTATCTTGAAAATTTGAAATAAGTACTTATGTTTATAGGCGTCGATTTTTCAACCTCGTCGACTCCCAAAATCCGTTTTAGCTTATGTGGACCCCTGGGAAACCGTTTTCGACCCCAAAAGGTTGATATCGACGACGACACTTTTTATGCATGGTAGAGCCATGCTGCAGCTATATTTCTGGTATAGTTGTAACACGAATGGGTCGGCTCGACCGGGGAAGGACCACGCTCTCACAGAATACCAGCGTAAAATGGCAGCTTAGTGCTGCTGCGTTTCGTACGGTGAGTGTAGAGAACCGGAAACCCTTTTTACTGGAAAAGAAGCATCCCATCTTAGTCCTCAGGGGTGACAACGCACCTGCATTTTGATTCTGAATAGAGGATAAATTTAGATGTCAATGGGCCACTTACCAACAAGTGGACTGTGTGCTCGCCTGTGACCCTTATTCTATATTATAAAAAAGTAAAGGCTCTAATAAGTAAAGGTGTACACACCACTGCTTTGCATTGGCACAGGCTTTCTAATAGGGAAAACGAGCAATTAGTTAAACGCGCTGTTCTAGTGTGTGTTAGCAGACAGTAATAAAAATAAGCTATTATAAATTGTAAACATGTAGGATCTCACCTCGGCCTGGACCTAAATGTGGGTACAGCTCAGCTGGAGGTAATGTAGCATTTGCTTTGACATCACCCGGCGATGGAGTATGCCTGTAAATAAAATGAATATATTAAGGATGATATTAATATCCATATGATAATAATAGCCATACTAAAATCATAATAGAGCAGTGGTAGCTCAGGAGTTAAGCACTTGTTGCAAATTTCACAGTACGTGAGCAACTTCGGTTTGATCCCCGCTAGCACCAATGAACTTTTTCGAAAACATCGTGAGGAAACCTGCATGTTTGAGAAATAAGAAAAAATAAATATTTCGAAGACGTGTGAAGCTGTGAATTCCGCCAATACGCATTTGGGCAGCGTGGCGGACATTTCTTTGGCCCTAAAACCCTCTCCAGAATGAGACGAGGTCTGTGCCCAGCAGTGAGACGTATATATGCTGTAACTTTAAACTTAAAGAATGCCACTTTCTCTTTTTCGTTTGTGTCAATTTTGGAACGACTTGTCGATTGTGTTATGGACACAGAAAGGCAACTTATCTAACATCTTGAACATCTCGGATGCCCTTCACCACATAAGGTCATATAACTAACCATATGATAGGCCTTAATTATTATATTAACTTATATAAGTTTTTTCATATTTTAAATGAAACAAATTTTTACTATCTATCTATCTACTCCGATCTATTCCGATAATATTCAAAAACTGAAAGTAGCCGGGCTAACTACGAGGGCGGCACTGAAAATTTCGGGAATCAAGGAAGTGACACAACATTACTATTTAAAAATGTATTTATTGCTTTTCGAAGTATTCTCCGCGAAATTTGACACATTTTTCCATGCGATGGACCCAATCATTGAAGCAACCATTCCATTCGGAAGTTGGGGTCTCCAAAATGGCCGTTTTGTAGGCGTCCACAGCTTCTTCAGGTGATGAAAATCTCTGTCCACGCAATTTATTCTTTATTTTAGGGAAAGTATAGAAATCATTAGAGCTTAGGTCGGGGCTGTACGGCGGATGGTCTAATAATTCTGTTTTCTTGCTCTAAAAACTCTTTTGTTCTGTGTGCGGTGTGAGAACTCGCATTGTCGTGATGGAGGATGATGCGGCGGTTGCAGTTCTCTTTACGGAGTTCAGAAACGACCTGTGGCAAACAAATGTTAGCATACCATTCTGCATTAACCGTTCTTTGTCCCTTAAGAGGAATAGTAACGTGGCCGGTTTTGGAGACAAACGTGGCCACCATTTTTTTTGCAACACTCCGTAAACGAACAATTTTTGTTGGCTTTAACTCATTTTCGAACACCCAAACTCGTGACTGGTTTTTTGTTTCGGGTTCGTACGCGTATATCCAGGATTCGTCACCTGATACGATGTTGTATACAGCATTTGAGGACCCTGCGTGGAATCTTTCGAGAGTTCTGACGCTCCAAGTAACGCGAGCAGCTTTTTGCTCTTCATAGAGCGAATGCGGTATCCATCGGGAAAACAACTTTTTTACACCTAATTGTTCATGCAAGATTATTTGTATTTGACTCATGCCAATGTCTAAAGTTGCCTGAATTTCGCGGTATGTCACATGTCGATCTTCCTCAATCAGCTTACACACAGCATCAACGTTTTCTTGGGTGACTGCAGTTTTTGGACGACCTTGACGGGGATCATCACTGAGCTTGACATGTCCACGTTGAAATTCAGCAAACCAGCGATAAACTGTGGTTTTGGATGGGGCTTCATCACCAAATGCAGAAATCATCCGGTCAACACACTGTTTTTGTGTTAAACCACTTCGAAAGTCATAATAAATCATCACTCTTGAATTTTCTCGAGTCAATTCCATTTTCTCAACGACTAACCAAGTTTGACAAAACCTTGTGACAAGACCGAGAATCTTTTTTTAAATAAATAAATGGTATTCGATTTTTAAAACCAAGGACTTTTCAATTAAAAAGATTTTAATATGACAGGAACAGTGGAAATATTCCATTCCCGATACTTTTAGTGCAGCCCTCGTATGATATCGGGACGTCAAACACCTCAGTCCCCCCCGTGAACATGGATGCTGTAAAGCACCCGAAACGTCGGGAATTAAAAAGTTAAATTAAACGCGATAAGATCCGTAAAAATTAGTTTCATTTTTCATATTTGGCAACATTTATCATAATAACAAGGTTTGATCACAATTTGATTATTGACCATTTATCAAGTTTCATAGTACTAAAGTTGATACTTGTAAGCTTTGTAGTTGAATCAAAACTCAACTAAACATTCTTTAATTAGAAAATCTTTAATTAACACAGAGCTGAACCATACCTTAACAAATGTTTATCTGGCGGTGTGGGCGTGTGCCTGTAGAGCTCGGGCGGTGTCGCCGTGTGTCGGAACACGGAGTTGCCGGCCGCACCTTTCATTGCCTGAAATCGCAAAACAAGAAGAGTTTACATATAATATTGAAATTATTCATAGGAGCGCGTACGAAGCTCTCGTCTCAACGAAACGAAGTGACTAATCAGCATTCAATAGTTGGCGATTATAATTGCTTTGAGAACAGAACTAAAATAGCTGAAAAGCAGATGTAACTTTGGGTTTCTTATATAAGTAGAAAATATTATCTATATGTATTTTGTAAAAATAAAGCACTTAGAATGATAATGATGATTCATTATCATTCCGATTTAGTAATTTTGCTATAATTTTGTAATTTTCCTTAGATATCTTATTACTGTAGCAAAATTCAACTCTAGCTTGCGTCGTGTTACTTTTGAATAAAATGTTTTAAGAAAGAAATAAAAAAGGAGAACCCAAACTAACACTAAGACTTTTAGGATATTATCAAACAAGATTTCCTTTTCTTGTTGAACATTGTCAACAAGAATAGACAATCCAAAAGATGATGTGAAGATGCGATTCAATCTGCCCATATGAACAGGAACTTTCCATTTTGGAAATTAAATTATTGAATGTTATGAAAATTTCTAAATGAGATTAAATGAAAACTTTATTAGGTGTTATTGGTTTAAAGTCGATATCACAATTTGAACACACACAGATATCTGTGGACCACATCATTTACTTACCATGAGGTGGAGGACCGTGTCCTCGTTTGTCACCCTCATTCTATGAAAAAAAAAAGACCTAGGTCGCAAAAATTATCAACAGACACAGGTCTAATAATTGGGCGTACAATCCGCGACCTGTAGCTATTTATTCAGTCAATAATGCGATTAGGTCGTCACGTCCACTGTACCTGCAGCGGGTCAGGGGGCGACGGCGCCGGCACGTGGTAGAGGTGCGGCGGCGGCGTCGGCGTGTGCCAGGTGACGCCGCGCTCAGACGCCATGTGGGCCTGCGGCGCTCGCGCCAGGAAGTTCGCCACCTGTAACTGATGTGTCGATTATTGGACGTTTTGCATATTTAGAAGCGTCTTATCAATAACAATTACGTAGCTATGACGCAAGACTGGATTGTAAGCTACTTAATAAACAGGAAACAATGCACAGAGGTAACAAAAATCGCGAAAATTAATTAAGAAACGTATAGATCTCAATTATTAATTAAGAAATCGGGTATATCTCAAGGCAGCATTTTGAGACCACTGCTAATTAAATATAAAAGACTGCTGTTGTGATTTTAAAAATAAAAAATCACTATTGCACCATAATGTTATTTTATGTGTGATAGAGCCACGATTCAACTTAATTATGGTTGTAGTACGAATGGAACGACTCGAACGGGAAAGGACCACGCTCTCACAGAATACCAGTATAAAATAGCAGCTTAGTGTTTCGTATGGCGAATGCAGAGAATCGGAGACCCTTTTTACTGGGAACTAGGCATTCCATCTTAGTTCTCAGGTTCGACATCTATGTGCCACAGCATCCACTTACAATCATGTGCACTGTTTTTTTAAATAAAAATGACAAACAAGCACACAGTTCACCTGATGGTAAGTGGATGCTGTGCTGTGCAATTTTAATTCTTACGTGAACATTATGAGGAAATGATGGGAAAGGTAAATGAGGAAGCATGAAACAATTAATAATAAAAATGCAGCTAATATAAAATTCCTTTATAAAATTAAAGAGGTAAACAGTATATTTACTAAATACTAGAATAATAAATATGTAAATAAAGTAATAATTTATCTTGAAAGAAATGGAAGCAACGCAAGTTTTTATTTCAAAAAAGGCACTGCAGAAATTGATGCTAAATTGCTCAGTATACACAATAATAGAATAGCGCGAACGAAGTTTTTTATTAAATATTAGTAAATTGTATTTAAAATATCATAATTACTTCTTATTCGTTAATAGCAATTGATTACATGTGTACAATCATAAAATAAACGTGAATTTTTAACAGATTTTAGAAACCACATGAAGAGGCAGCTGTTTCATTCTCTTCAAATCTGTAGGACGGATGCAAAAACGTATTTCGGAACTTAAAAAAAAACATAATAGCGCTGTACTGATCATTATATTGAAATCTAACGACGTGCAACTGCTAACTGTGAGTCCCTATGCAACATGATACTATTTGCCGTGGATAGTATTTCTAGTAAAATATCCCACCAAAAACTTAAATGGGGTCAAGTTCAGTACAAACGAAGTTCGGGGTTGTCGATTTCGGCGATAAAAGAATTGAGATGTGAACGGTCGCCAAGCTATACAGCTGTTGCTTAAAACATATACATAGGATCGATAAGATTATACAATGTTCGAGAAAAACTGCTATTTAAAAAATAGTTTATACATATACGAAAAAACAATTACGATAGGTACCCACCCTGTCGGAATTGAGTCTTATGTTACCAGTACCGCGACCGAATGTTACGTCTTTTTTGTAAATAAGTCGCAGTTGGTTCAACGACCTTAACAGTATCGTAAAATGAGACTAGACTACGTTAGTGTATCCGTGACGATGTGTGTTGGACTGTTAGCTACCAAGGGAGATTTAAGGATTTCTATCAAAATCCTGTTTTTAAACGCGCTTTGCAAGAACTTACCTTCGATAATGATAAAGATCGATAAGTCATCAGTACGACCTAATATGGAAGATGTAAATATTAAAATTCAACATTTTCTAATAAAATCTTACGTAAAAAATTGTATTAATCATCAAGTAAAAAAATGTTACAGCCTATATACGTCCCACTGCTGGGCACAGGCCTCCTCTCATTTCTGAGAGGATTTTAGGGTAAGGACATGTCCGCCGCACTGCCCCAATGCGTGTTAGCGAAATTCACGTCTTCGAAATATATTTTTTTCTTATTTCTCAGACATACAGGTTTCCTCACGATGTTTTCCTTCACCGCCCAGCACGTGGTAAATCAGCACTTAAAATTGCAATTAACAATTTCATTGGTGCCGGCGGGGATCGAACCCGGGTTCATCAGGTACTGCGAAATTTATAGCAAGCGCTAAGCCCTTGAGCCACCACGGCTCTTCAAGTATACTTCCTTATTATTATTGACAGGAAGTCTATGGCTTTCAACCCTAAGCCTAGTTGTATTGCCTGTCCGTATCCGACAGGATACGGACTGTGTCGAGGTGAGAACGAGGACATTGCTGTCATCTTTCACTGATACGATAGTGTCTGCATACTATATTATACTACTTACATACTAATTATATCCATTAAAAACCAGTTTTACTTATTATTATTTAAGCTGCGTAGTTCATTGATAAATGTAAAGGGAGGATACATCTCAGACGAAATCGGATATAATTGATGTGCTGACAATCTAACGTTGGGACGCAACAAAATAAATAATAGAACTAGGTTAAGCATTAATCAAACCAAATATTATTATTTCTTCTAGGTTGCCATTCGAGAACGTTTCTATCCTAAAGCGAAAGTAGATACCATGATATATTAAAAAGAAGAGGACGTGGAAAAGTGCATAATTTTTACGTGGTATAGCCATTGCTTCAGCTCGACCGCGGAAGGACCACACTCTCACAAAATAGCAGCTTAACGCTGCTGTGTTTCGTATGGAGAGTGTAGAGAACCGGATACCTTTTTTTTTTACTGAAAACGAGGCATTCCATCTTAGTCCTCACGGGTAACAAAGCATCTGCATTTTGATTCGTAATTGAGGATAGATGTAGATGTCTATGGGCCACAGCAACAACATACATAAGGTGCACACGGACAAACATCCAGGACCCGGAACAATTATTTGTAGGCTATACAAATACTTGTTCCGTGCGAGATTCAAAACCAAGACCCTCAGCGCCGCAACTCGATGCTAAGCCATTGCGCCACGGTGCTCAATACCCTCACTCTCATATTCCGATGGGACGGCAATTCGACACGACCGGCAGGAAATCACACCAATAGCTTTACATGCTTTCAGAGATACGGGGCTGAGACACCACAACTGACTCCGGGCTGCTAGCGACAATTTCTTGGCAGAAAAAACCAAGAACTATACTAACCTGATTTTGGCCCGACCCGGGATTCACCTGGACCATATGAGCAGTCGCGTTACGTCCACTGAACCAACGAGGGACGCAGTCTTACAGATTTGTAATATCATACACCCATTTCTTCGCTTTCGCCATAGATTGTTTTTATTAATTTGAGTGCCCCTGTGGTAGCAGCGTCGACGAGTTTGAGCTCCACGGACTTTCATGTAAGAAAAGGTGCTGGTAGGTTTTGCCCGTCTCTACAAACGTTCCCTCGGTTTTAGAGCCTTGTGATATTTAGAGACTATTGTAAGAGACCCGACGGTATGAGCATTGTTCCTTGGGAGAGAGGTAAAGCCATAGTATTGCGTTTTATTGTTGGAAGTGAGTACCACTTGAAAATGTGGGTGTCACACATATGTCATTGTGGTACTTCACATAATTGGAAGTGTCTGCAAGCACTTCTCAAGAGCAAGATACTTTCCGCATCTTATAGATATCTTAGAGATATTTAGTTTAAAAAAATAATCATTCTGTAAATAATAAGAACAGACAAGTGAGTAAGTAGCTTGTGTATATTCACAAGATAGTATTAAATAGTTACTTGACTCCACAAAGTCAGTAATTCATTCTTGGGGCAAGTGTACACTTTTACAATGAAATCCCAGAACATACACAGTTTTCCACGACCAATTTCAAAAACTTTACCAAACTAATATGTATAATAATTTAAAATTTTATACAACCGACTTCAATATAAATTATTATATTATAAGAATAACTCAAAAATTATTGGTCAGACCTTGATCAATTTACATGAAATACACCAGCTTTCAAATAAAAAATCATCGAAATCGGTTCATCCAGAAAAAAAGTTATGAAGTAACACACAAAAAAACATACAGTTGAATTGAGTACTTCCTCCTTTTTGAAGTCGGTAGAAAAAGGTTATTATAATTTTAAAGAATTTATGGATGGTAATAACCCCTGCAAATGTGGTGGTAGTTACCAAGTTATTTATAACATGATTTGTTACCATTATTGTGTAACTTAATACGTGATTGCAAAAAGTTCCACTGGATTTCTTGATGGTTCTTCCCAGGACAGAGGTAATTTCCAAACCAGTGGTGAATTTAAAACAAGAACAACATTCAATGTGATTGTGGTGTATTGGTGACAATTTACAAGCTGTCATCAATTCAATTGCATCTCTTTGTACCCTTTCTTCTTCATTCTGTAAATATATACCTATCGCATATATGGGAAGACTTACTATTGATGCTACGGTTGGAAGTTAACACATGGTGATGACCCAATTTAGGTTGCATTACCTTCACATAAGAATCACAGCAGAAGCGATAAAATGCAACAGTAATGTCCTGCAGACCGAATTTCTGCCACGGTGGTCACCTAAACATAGACTAGCCGTCTGCTTAGGACCGCATTATAGATCACAAGTGTGAGCATATGTACAGGTGCACACCCTATTCCTTTACTCTCATAGTCGGATGGGATGGCAATTCGATACGACCGGTGAAAGATCAGGCGTTTACGTGTTTTCCGAGGCACGGGAGTGAAACACCGCCTATTTCCTGACACCGGCCTGCTAATGAGAATTTCTTTTGGAAAAAACCCAATTGGCAAGACCCAGATTCGAACCCGGGACTGATCAGCGTCGTGAAACGACGTACTTGTCGTGAAACGCGATGGCTGATCGAGATGATCAGCGATCGCGTTTTACGACAGTAACCTAGTGGTTTAACGGGTATGGAATGCGAAACTAAAAAGTCGTAGGTTCGAATCCGCCATGACTACTTTCGTATACCTTTCCTCACTAAATAATTTCAATGTGATTTTGAGTAGTTAACAAGAGTTATAGTAGTGTATTAATGACATTGGTAGTCTAATTTAAAAAAAAAGTTGTCCTTATCCATTTTGCTTGCATTATAGTTAAAAATTTTGTGAATATTCTTATAAAACAACAAACACGAATAGTTAAACAACAAATCAACAAACGCAGGGGCGTTAGCGACAGTTCTTCGCCGTAATAACTTTCTGCACAGATGACTTTAATGGTCCTCAACAAATACGCAAACGAAACATTCCATTGACAATGGGTACGTTGCTTGACACCGCATGGTTGGTACTTTGTAATCTTGTCGCTTCCGTTCCACAATGAAAAAAAATATAGTTATGGATAAATGTGCCAATCTCGTAGCTGGCTAGTCTCTAACGGACAAATACTCTACGCTACTCAATTATAAAATGTCGTTAAGTCTCGTGGTGTCACAGTCACTTTAACTTAAAGCGATAGAGATAGCACGAGATTTAACGGCGTCTTAAAATTTAGCAGCGTTTGAGTATTTAGACATAACCTAGTCTTATTAAGTTGTGCTAAGAATATTCGGTGGAGGTTCGGTTGCCAACTAAGACGACTCGATCTGGCAACATATAACGCACCCTGAGGACTGACGAGAAGATCCTGGAGCTGGAAGAAGAGATAGACAAGTTGAGCTGGAATATTATAGGATAATCCGAGATCCGAAGGGAGTGGGAGGACATGGTAATCATCAGATCCGGCAACTTGTTCTACCACCGGGAGGGCGACCATCTGTCCCAAGGAGGTGTCGGATTTATCGTCCACAAGTCTCTGGATAACAACGTTGTAAAGATTGAGAGTGTGTCGACGAGGGTTACGTACCTTATACTCAGAATCACCAAACGGTATACGCTGAAGGTCATATAGGTTTACGCACCAACCTCGGCACATCGCGATCGGAATAAGGAGGTGGAGGAAATGATGAGGATATATCTAGAGCCATGCATTCCTCCAAAACCAACTATACAGTGTTAATGGGAGACTTCAACGTAAAACTAGGTACAAGAGATAACGGTGAGCTGAAGGTAGGGAAATTTGGAATAGGGCAACGGAACCCAAGAGGCCAGCAGCTGGCCGAATTCATGGAGAAAGAGGGACTCTTTATGATGAACTCTTTCTTCCAGAAGCGGCCCCACAGGAAGTGGACCTGATCGAGCCCCGACGGTTCGACAAAAAATGAGATTGACTTCATTATGACGACTACTGTTCAGTGATGTCTCATTGATCGAGGATAAAAACCGGCAGCGATCACCTGATGTTGTAACCTAAACGTTAAGTTGGGGAGGGCTCATCTAATGAAGTCAACGCTCCGTCCCCCTCGTGCTCTAATCCAAAGTCCCGAAACCTTTCAGCTCGAACTACAAAACCGTTTTCAGTGCCGAGAAGACTGCAATGCAGTGGACGATATGAATGATATGAACGACAAGCTCGTGGAAACTGTCTATGCGGTCGGAGCTAAGTCCTACAAGACCCGACCCGACTTTCCGATCACACTCTTTAATCTCATGGCTGTTATACGGGAAATGAAGTTGTCGTCTTCAGCAAATTTGACACCGTACAGGCAATTGAACAGACAAATCTCCAAATGCATGGGGCGGGACTTACGCAACTTTAACACTGCTCGTATTGAAGAACAGATCGAGCGGAACCAGGGTTCCAAAGTCTTTGCTCTCAGTCTGCCAGAAAGAGCCAACTGTCGAAACTGAAGGCAGGCAGCCTCGTTTCCGGGACACCTGAGATTTTGAGTGAGATTGAGGTTCTATGGGCAGCTGTACACATCATCGTCGGAGCCACACGCAAGTGTGAGTAACGATCCAAGAGCAAGTCTTATCCGACAATATTCTGATGATATTCCAGACGTCAGTCTGAGCGAGATTAGAATGGCTCTCCAGCACTTTAAAAACGGCAAGGCCCCAGGTGGGGATGGAATTACAGCGGAGCTTCTGAAAGCAGGTGGAAATCCAGTACTTGAAGTCCTTCAGAAGCTCTTTGATTCCGTCCTCCATGGTAGCACTACACCGGAGGCGTCAATCAGAAGTGCGGTGGTCTTGTTCTTCAAGAAAGGCGACAACGCTCTCTTGAAGAACTACAGACCGATTTCCCTTCTGAGTCGCGTCTACTTGTTGTTTTCGAGAGTCATTACGAATCGTCTCGCACGCAGACTTGACGACTTCCAGCCTCCCGAACAAGCCGCTTTCCGAAAAGGCTTTAGTACCATAGACCACATACATACCATTCGGTAAATTGTACAGAAGTCCGAGGAGTACAATTTGCCACTATATCCGGCGTATGTGGATTATGAGAAAGCCTTTGATTCGGTCGAAATTTGGTCGGTGCTGCAGTCCCTTCAGCGGTTAGTGCAGAGAGGTGTAAGACAGGGTGACGTTATATCTCCGAAACTCTTTACCGCTGCATTGGAAGACGTATTCAAGCTTCTGGACTGGAAAGGACACGGTATTAACATCAACGGCGAGTACATAACTTATCCTCGATTTGGCGACGATATAGTCCTTATGGCGGAATCGCTAGGGGACCTAAGCACTATGCTCAATGACCTCGATAGTGTCTCCCAACGGATAAGTCTTAAGATGAACACAGACATAACAAAGATCATGTTTAATGTCCATGTCACATCTATGCCGGTAGTTGTTAGGAGCATTAAGCTCGAAGTTGTTGACGACTATGTTTACCTGGGACAAATAGTCCGAATAGGTAAGTCCAACTTCGACCGAGATCGGCGGATTCAACTCTGCTGGGCAACGTTCGGGAAATTATGGCAGATCTTGTAGTCAGGTGTACCTCAAAACTTGAAAACTACAGTACAGGACAAACAACTAATAGTTGTACAGTCACAACCAGAGCGTGTTGCCAGTGATGACCTATGGAACTGAGACGTAGTCCTTCACTGCTGGCCATATGAGGAAGCTCAAGTTCGCTCAGCGAGCTATGGAAAGGGCTATGCTCAGAGTTTATCTGCGTGATAAACTTAGAAATGAGAATATCCGCAGTAGAACCAGAGTGACCGACATAGCCCAACGGATTTGTAAGCTGAAGTGGCAATGGGCCGACCATATAGCTCGAAGAACCGACAACCGATGGAGGAAAAAGGTTCTCGAGTGGCGGCCTCGTACCGGCGGGCGAAATGTAGGGCGTCCCCTCACTAGATGGAGTGACGACCTGGTAAGACATGCAAGAAGTCGATGGATGCAGGTGGCTCAGGACCGTGTTTTGTGGTATTCCTTGGGGAGAGGGCTGTAATGATGAATGATGATTAAGTGGTAGGACTCTTTTTTTTATTTCTCACTGCCAAAAATATTTCTATGTTCCGGAGAGGAAGGGTAAAGAGAGGGTTAAAGGTATAGGAAGCCAGTATTATTACGAGCTGTGAGACATTTCATCTTAGTCCTTAGAGGTGACAGCGTATCTGTTTGTTTGAAGTTACCAGGACTGTAATATTGTTGATCACTTCAGTTTTATCAAAAAAAAAATATATATATATACTAGCTCGCCAGGCAGACGTTGTTCTGCCCTTACCAACGACCCTTCCTATTAAAATCCTTAAAACCGGAATAAAAAATTTTGAGGGTCATTTATCGGGATAAAAACTATCCTATCTCTCAAGTTGGACCAAAATGCACACAGTGTGCAAAATTTCATTGAAATCAGTTCAGTAGTTTAGGAGTCCATCGCGGACAAACAACGTGACACGTAATTTTTATATATAAAGATAATGCTATGTTAATGATGAGAACCGATGACCCTTTTTTTACTGAGGATGTGGCCTTCTATCTTAGCCCTCCGGGGAACAAGGCAACTTAAGTTTGATTCTTTATATCTTCGTTTGCCACTTCAGTATTCCCTTCCCGGAAAATGAGGGTAGTTCGTAAGCCTAATAACCACACACAAATAAAAAGGTTTAATATGATTGGCATATTTGTGTAGCCCAATTGTTAACTTATGACGAACCGGAGATCCTCGTACTGAAACGAAGCATTTAATCTATACTTAATTGGAGATGGATGTAGATGTATATGCACCTCAGCATCCATTTCTTATCAGGTGTGCTGTGTGACCCAATAACCTCAAACTTTGAAGCAGTCCCCCGAGCTACTGGCTTCTGTTATTTAATTGTGGCGTAATACGAGATTTGCACATGTGACGGTACAACCGCCTTATGTCGGTGGCCAGCAAATCCCAGACAACACAACACCGTTACCGCCGCCGTTACACATGACACACTGCTGAATATAGGCCTCCGCCAGATTGCCTCATAGGCGAAATGTTTGTCATAGTTGCCACGTTTAGCAGATGGCTTGGCAACTGTAGTTTTATTAATTATTATTGCGTTATTAACATGAAAATATTGTTGCCCAAGTCCTGTTGCGGTTCTCCTTTCTCGCCTCTTTTGACACCAACAAAGTGGTGTCGAGTAGAGGATTTCCAAACGTCGCCACGCCACTACACGGCAACTTAACACAGGAATAGCCAAATACTCAAACGCTACTCAATTTTAAGATGTCGTGGTATCACAGTCACTTTGACTTAAAGTGATAGAGACAGCACGAGAATTAACAGCAATAAGTTAAATAAACAATAAGTTGCACAGTAGTTCAGGCAGTTGTCTGACAATTATTATTACTATATTATTATAAATTGTTCATTAATTTGTTCACTTCAGTCTATTAAAAATCAAAAGTCAACTGATAAACTTAGGCCTCCCACATAGAGTGCCTTATAGAGGCGATATTTGCTACAGTTGTCATGCTAGGCAGGCGGTTTTGGCACTGCTTATTTATGAATTTACATATTTAAATTAAAATGTTGACAGTTTTCGTTAAATAAGGCAACACACAAACCATATGGTTACTATTTCAAATTGTAAACATGTGGTTATAGATGGATCCTTGATGACTTGCTTTTTGAAACAATACAATCTCGGCTCGGCCAAAGAACACTCAAAGTGTGAGTGCGTGAGTAGAATGTCATGGAAAATATACGGCCAGGGAGTAGCGTGCGGCCATCGGATCATTTTCAACTTGCCCACAACCATATCTAAATATTTTAATTACCTTTTTATAGAACAAAGTTGAGAAGTGCCTACGTTAGAGATTCAACTACCCCATCTCAATCCCATCTATCGCACAAAATATCATCAATTGGATGTCGTGAGATGCAACAGATCGGAATGAAACAGGAAATTGGCAGCAACATCTCTCTGATTACAACTCAAATTATTTAATAACGAATTACATTTTTATTTGTTTCAATAATTTAAATACAATATAAAAAAAAAAAACTAAATTATCACACTGTCCTACTCTCCGTGGTATCGTGCTAAGAACGCTAACTGCGTTTCTTCACTGAATGGCTATACTTAGCCTTTGAGCGAGAAAAGAACCAGCCCTCTTATCACCAGCAGTGACAACCAGTTGCGGATACAGTTTCTTTAGGAATCACCGCATGTGGAGCCCACGGATCAATAGTCTCTACAGCAAATGGCACAAATATGTAGTTATCCCTCAGAGACTCCTATTTGTGCCACCTACTTAGTTTAGCTACCTCTAATGCCACTCCGGTTCTAAGTGAGGTAACCCTGAGGCGAGTAGCTGCCAAAGTATCTACATCTCACACATCATTTTTATTCATAATTGAGGGTAGATGTAGATGTCTATGGGCTACAACCACTTACCATCAGGTGGACTGTGTGCTCGCTTTTTACACTTATCCTATAAAAAAATTAACATTAAAATTGATTGGGATTTATTATTTTTATGTCTAAAATAAGTTTTGAATTTGCACAGGAAAGTCACACAGTTTGCACATGGTAGAGCCATGCTGCAGCTATATCATGATAAGCGAATAGGTCAGTTTGATCGGGGAAGGACTACACTCTCACAGAATACAAGCATAAAATTGCAGCTGAATGATGCTGTTTTTCATATGGTGAATGTAGAGAACCAGAAATCCTTTTTACTGGAAACAAGGCATTCCAGCTTAGTTCTCAGGGGTGACAATGCAATGAATCTGCATTTTGATTCTTAATTGAGGATAGATATAGATGTCTATGGGCAGCAGATTCTTTTTACCATCGGATAAACTATGTTTGATTGTCACCCCTATTATATATTGCTTAATGAGGCTCTTGGCAATGTACTAATTAATAGTTAAAATCCATCTATAGATGCTTACCCCAGAATTCACAGTCTGGGGTTTCTGCTGTCAATGTTGCTTAAAGTACAACAGTCTAATATCTAATAAAAGTTGTACAACATTGCATGCTTGTAAACTAATAAAATATAACTTTTGAAAATACTGATTTATAAGACAAAATGTCATCTAAATATATTTAAGGATTTTGAAATGATAAAATATTTAAGTAGATGTACCCATCCACTTGATTTTTTTATCAGGTCAGAAGCAAAACATCATCAAGGAGATAAAGGAATAAGACAATGAATAAGAAAGAGAAAGGGCAAATTTTTGTTTCAGTATCTGAAAAAATTTACCTTTAGCATGTAATAACACAATCCTGTATTATCAAACTATTAAAATAAGCTTGCCTAAAATTTGGAGATTTGTCAATACTTTATTAATAGAAGTAAAGTAACAAACAAGCACACAGTCCACTTGAAGGTAAAAAAAAATATGTTGCTGTGCCTATAGCCATCTGTCTTTGATTAATAATCACAATGCAGATGCATTGTCAAGCTTAAGGACTGAAATAGATTTTTTTTTTATATTAAAAGGATGACAAACCAGCACACAGTCCACCTGATGGTAGTGGATACTGTGGCACCTTGATCTTACTTCAATTAAGAATCAAGATACAAATGCAAATGCAAACAGTCATCTTAGTCTTCAGTCACACTTGAGGACTAAGACGAGTTGTTACTGGTAAAAAATTCTACTGTTCTTGTTAGTCACCACCACCCGCTGTGTTGACTATGCTGCTATTTTACATTGACATTGTGTGTGAATGTAGTTTTCTTTTTGGTCAAACCGACCCATTTGTACTGCAGTAAAAACATTATGAATAATTTTTGTAATGTGGCACACAAAAATTAATCATACACACTGCTACACACACGGTACACTGCTACTGGCCTATGTTTATAAGATCCATTATTCCGAGATTGTTTCTAGTCTTAAGGGGATTGTTCATTCTTGGGTTAACATGTTCTGTAAAAAGCTTTTTTACGAAAAAATATAATTGAATCTAAAATTAATATTTTTTAATAGTCATAGTAGGAAAATAAATGTAAAAACAAGTTGTTTATTAAGTATTTAAGCCGATTGAGTTCAAAACGCGTCGCCATTTTTTTGGTTGGAGGCTGATTCTGTGTCACCACATTAATAATAATTGTGATTACAGTCTTAATAATGGATTTCTAAATCGGAGTAAAAAAATGTATTTTCTCAAAAATGTGCAATCAAGTGATTTTCAGGTTTTTATTATATTTATTTTCCTTTAATTACATAAAGAACAAACAAAACAGTCATTGTTTTGGCCTACAAATCATTTTACATCCAATTAGTGAAAAAAAAAAAACATTAGCTTTGCCTCCATGTATTGTGAATGTTGTTTTAGTTATTTTTGTGAAGTATTTTTTTTTTGTTATAATGGACTCCGATACTGCTCCAATTGAAGACCCGGCTTTACCGTCGGACACTGAATTTGCTCATGACAATAACCCTGGCGCTATTTTGTTACACTTTGAACTGGCTTTAAATGACAAGAGATACTCATAATTGTAACTTTTTTCAGCGATACTTTTTAGCATTACACATGCTAAATATGGAGAATCAACTATTTTTACACTATCTTGCAAACTTATTAATATAGTTCATTTCTTTGAGGTATAAACTATTAAAAACCCCAGTCATTAAATAATATAGTTAATGTTCACGTTGAGCCAAATTACCCTAACAATCAAAGCAATTCGCTTTACAAAGCATTTCATACTGGATTTGAACCTGTTGCCCACAGCACTGCAACCTAATTCTAAGCCACTGTGCTCTTGAACCTTTAGATTTTTACAACATACAGTTTATTTAATGTTTCAAAGAAGATGCTGGAATAATTCTGTATATAATTATATAAAAACATAATCAGCATAGTTCTCGAATCATGCTAAAGTAATTTAGGTGGTGAATAAATCTATAGCTAAGCTTGTCAGAAATCAAGTCATTTTAAAAGCAATTCATATAATATATACAAAACGATATTAAAAAAAAATCATTCAACCTAATACAAAATGACAATCTCATAAGTATCATATTGTTATTCTTATTTTTTATTTCTATTGCTATCAAGATAAGAATTTAGTGTTAAATTTATTATTGATTATGGCAACACCTAATATTTTTTAGAATTTTTCATATCATCATCTACCATTACTTTAATTTTGCAAATTAATGTATTTTATACTTTTAAAATTCAGATTTATTATTTAAATTTCTAATATTAAAATAATCATTAATAAGACCAAAGTATTAGAGGTGTTCTATTATACTATGGCAACACTTGATTATTGCAGCATTGTTAACACTGATAGATGATTCAAACATGTGTAATACAAACAGCTGATCAGCTTGTAATGTAATCAGCACACATGCATAATTTGTAGGTAATTTTTCAATAAATATTCTGTGAAGTTTTGTAAACGTAGAATTTTTTTTTCTTAGTATTAAAGTTCAAAGACTTATTCTACTTTGTAACGACGTCCGAAAATATTTTTATTTTCATAAAATAATTGAGTAAAGTGGATACTTTTTTTATATATAATAATACAAAGAGATCATGCAAGCAAAATCAGAAAAATAAGCACCACCTGTAAAGGGCTCCAACCGGGGCCCAATTGAGATTGTCGACCATTCGGGTTGTGTTGGGAGCCGCCTGACATTGTGCGCGGTGTCCTCGCGACACTGTTTAAAATACGTATACAACACCGATTGTTCAACAAACGACGTTTTAGTCCACCATAATGATGCCGGTAACTTCGAAGCCCTCACACGCGTAACTGCGCTGTCCTACGACGTGTACAGAAAATTCTGAAACGTTTTCATGTGCTCATGTTCATATTTCAAGTTTCCAACATGTCTTTTACATACCCTAAAAGAGCGATAACACTTTTCTATAGTTTATACGACACAGATCTCGAAGAAAACCACATTTATTTCGTGTATGGTATGGAGTCCACAGTCCTGATGCTCACTTCGCGTGACATTTCAAACGCTTATTAGGTTTGAAAATAAGCACTGTTCACTTTAATAACAACTGAATTAACGTTCTTAAGATATTAATCACTATATCTTACTAACAAATAACTTAATTCTTGCTAGAAACTGTTAGAAAAAAATGCAAATTAATGAAACTATGCACAAGGATCACTTCCAACAATGGTGGACGATTTGGATTTTTTGAAAGCATGCTTAGCGCCATCTTCCGGCAACATTTATTAAACTGTAAAACGTCGGTAAAGCGGTATAGCGGAAACCAAAGTTTTATTGTCTTTGGTTATTTAGTGGTCACTCACATCATTACTTTTAAACATTTAACTGATTTTTATAAATATATTCAGTGTTACCGATTTTAAAGTTTGCATTCAGAATTGTATTAATTAAAATATTCCTTTTTTTATAAAATTTTAAATGAATTATAATTAAAGAATGTAGTTTTGAGAATGGCAATACAGTTGCTATAGTAACGGTTGTTTTGCTTTTGTGATTTGTGATTTTGTGTTGTGATAATTTACTTTTTTCATTTAGCTGTAATTTTACGTACGTACGTACGTATTTTATTCGTTCAAATGAAAAAAAGTGACTTAACCAAGTTTCTTATATCTTTTAATGGCCAAATAGAATATGTTATATTTCCTGGTGGTGTATTTGACGATAAAATATTCATACAATACGATGTTGTATGGGGTCCGGATTGGGATCCTATCTCCGGACTGAACTCTAGCATCAGTCAGATGGCAACGTCTGGCAGAGATCCTGAGCGTGTAGTTTTTAATTTACCCTTAGAAATGATCTTCAGCAGTACTAACGTGTTTGGTTGTAAGTTGATTTTAGATAATACATAATATAACACCAGATCTAAAAGTAGTTTTACTACATAAAAATAAAAGCTGACTTCTACTCCACCAGCCTTGAAAACTCCATTGTAAAGATATGTGCCCCTCATTATTTATGTAGGGTGGTAGGTGTCGTAGAGGACTATAAAATATACCAGATAAATCAATATGGCTTGCGATAGATGGCGGTATACGTAGCCCTGCATTGGTGACGGGCAGCTGTGCTATTTTAGTTGCGATTCAGGTGATGTTTCAATAGTGGATTTTGATAGAAAACTAAAATATAAATTTGTTAGATGGCTAGTACTGCAATCGTCAATATTCCTGTCGATCGTGATGATTATGGCAAATTTCTACAACGTGAGATGAGCATGTCTGAAGAAGGGAACCTGTGGGCTCGTTAACAGTAAAAAGGGTATCCGGTTCTCGTCACTCACTATACAAAACATAGTAACATTATGCTGCTATTTCTTGCTGGTATTCCATTTCTTTGCGATCGTGGTTCTTCTCTGACGGAACCGAGCCATTCGTGCTGCTGTAGAGTGAATTTTCAATTGTATTTTTTTTGGAGTTTATGGCATGGTATCTATACCTTTAGGCCAAGTCTTGAGTATTTTTATTAGGTTTATTATAATTTCCCCAAGCCTTGTCTTTATGTATTATTATCCTTCATAGTTCACTGCTTCACAATATGTTGATGCGTCACATTGTGCAGCCCTTGGGAGATTTTGACGGCAACTTGAGCCAGCAGGCAGCTGACAGTTGGCGATGGTATCTAAAGGCGCCTATGCAAACAGCTTATTTTGAGAATCCATCACCATCAGAGCACTTGTTTCACCGTTTCCACTAATAGTTCACATGCGTAGACAGTTAATACATAAAATCGCACCACTTTTACATATCAAAATCCACTTCAAACTATTATTTAAACTATAATACAGGAGCAGCAAACCGCCGCCGATCAAGTTCCCGCCAAAACTCCTTTTCTCCTTTTCAATTGTATATTATATTATAGTACTATAATATCTTAAAAAAAAAACTTAAAATTATTAAAAATAAACAATTTCAAATGCTGGAGTCGGTGCTAAGACATAAGCCATAGAAAGATTAAGGCCTTGACTTGAGAATGTGAATTATTTTATTCCTAATGATTTCTTATATTTACCCGAACGCTTTTACGGATTATATCGCGTTTAATTAACTTATTTTTTTATTAATTCCCGACCTTTCGGATGTTTAACAGCACCCATTGTCACGGGGGACTGAGGTGATTGACGTCCCGATGTTAGAGTTAACCCGGAGTACCTTCAGCTTTTTTAATTATTAATTTTGGTCCGATCTACACAGAATGAAGTTACTGTGTCATGAAGTCTTGCAGTGGTATACTTGGGTTTAGTTTTAATTTTATTAATTAAAGGATCCCAAGCAGATGGTAGTACCCAGCCTACCTCTTTATTGAAATTAGGATGTTTTAGGATTTCAATAGCCCCCACGTATCATCCTTGGCAGGAATCGATGTTCTTTCGTGAGAATTTGTGGTTTATAAAATCTAATGTAAGGGCGGGGGCCGTCTAGGGTATGATCACAAACTGCAGACTTACCGGAACGTTTACGTTTTGTTTCACGTCAGGTATCTTTTACGGGGGTTTTGATAGATCGCTTTGTTTGCCCTATATATGAGAGACCATATTCACAATCAAGCTTGTACACTCCTGCTTCTTGTAGAGGAATGTTGCACTTGACGGATGGTAATGGTTTTATAAGAACTGATTAATCTTCTTCGACGGCTTGAAGAATGTTCTAATAGAAGCTCGCTTCAAGATGTAGCCAATCTTTTCTGTGACACCTCTGACATATGGTAGTACAGCAGGCACACCCTCAATTGTGGCCGGCTTCACTCGGTAACTGTGACGTAGGCGCGGGACCCGAAGCTTGTTGTCGTGCAGAACCTGCTTAATGTGCTGAAGCTCGGCGGCCAGGTGTTTGCTGTCACAGATCCCTCGTGCTCTCTGAAACAAAGATTTACCCACGGTAGCTAACTGTGATGGATGATGGTGCGATTTACCATTTAAATATCGGTTGGTATGGGTCTTTTTCTTATACACAGTGTGACCAATAGTGTTATCAGGATTTCGGATGACTAAAACATCTAGGAAATCTAAAGAATCGCACAACTTCATTGTGAATAGTATTTTAGAGGTTATGGAGTTAAGGTGGTCTAAAAATGCGGTTACTTTATCAGATGGTAAAATTGTGAAAGTATTGTCTACGTACGAAATTATATATCCCCGAAACTCTTCACCGCTGCATTGGAAGACGTTTTCAAGCTTCTGGACTGGAAAGGATACGGAATTAACATCAATGGCGAGTACATCACTCACCTTCGATTTGCCGACGATATAGTCCTCATGGTAGAATCGCTGGAGGAGCTAAGCACTATGCTCAATGACCTCAATAGTGTCTCCCAACGTATAGGTCTTAAGATGAACATGGACAAAACAAAGATTATGTTTAATGTCCATGTCACACCTATGCCGGTAGTTGTTGGGAGCACTAAGCTCGAAGTTGTTGACGAGTATGTTTACCTGGGACAAATAGTCCGACTAGGTAAGTCCAACTTCGACCGAGAGGTCAATCGACGGATTCAACTCGGCTGGGCAGCGTTCGGGAAGCTACGACACATCTTCTCGTCAGAAATACCTCAAAACCTTAAAACAAAATTGTACAACCAGTGCGTGTTGCCAGTGATGACTTACGGAACTGAGACGTGGTCCTTCACTGCTGGCCGTATGAGGAAGCTCAAGGTCGCTCAGCGAGCTATGGAGAGGGCTATGCTCGGAGTTTCTCTGCGTGATAAACTTAGGAATAAGGATATCCGCAGTAGAACCAGAGTAACCGACATAGCCCAACGGATTAGTAAGCTGAAGTGGCAGTGGGCCGGCCATATAGCTCGAAGAACCGACAACCGATGGGGAAGAAAGGTTCTCGAGTGGCAGCCTCGTACCGGTAGGCGAAGTGTAGGGCGTCCCCCCACAAGATGGAGTGACGACCTGGTAAGACATGCAGGAAGTCGATGGATGCAGGTGGCTCAGGACCGTGCTTTGTGGCATTCCTTGGGGGAGGCCTATGTTCAGCAGTGGACTTGTGAAGGGCTGTAATGATGATGATGATGATGTCTACGTACCGCTTGTAGAATCTTGGATTTACAGGAGCAGTAAGAAGGGCTTTCTCCTCAAAGTCCTCCATGAATATGTCGGCGACTACGGGAGATACAAGCGAGGCTATCGCCACACCATCTACTTGCTTGTAGAACTCTTTCTTACACAATAGATAGACAGATGTGAGGCAGTGTTTGAGTAATACTGAATATTCTGTAGGCATGTTGTTATCTTTTTTTTTTATTCTACTAAGCCAGCGCTTATCTACGATCCCACCTGATGGTAAGTGGTGATGTAGCCTAAGATGGTGAAGCGCACTGACTTAACAAAAGCCTATTCACTCTTGCCTTGAAGACACCCACACTGTAATCAGATGGAAAGACAGATGCTGGCAACTTATTCCACTCCTTTGCTGTACGCATGATGAACGACGTGGCGAACCGTTTGGTTCGAATGCGTGGTAAGTCAACAACGAAAGGGTGGAGACTGGCCGAACGTCTGGTTGTCCGATGGTGGAAGGGAGAGGGTGGAATTAAGTTATGTAATTCCTGCGCACACTCTCCGAAATGCATCCTATAGAAAACCGAAAGGCTGGCTACTTTACGTCTGTGTTCGAGGCTGGTAAGATTGGTTTTAACCAAATTCGGGTCACCAATAAGCCTCATAGCACGCCTTTCCATTGAGTCCAAAGCTCCTAGGTGGCATTTTGCAGCACCAGCCCATATATGGCAGCAATACTCGATGCACGACCGGACTTGCGCTTTATATAAAGTAAGCAGCTGTCCCGGCGTGAAGTATCGCCGCACCTTTGCAAGGACTCCCAGCTTCCTTGCAGCTGATTTGGCCTTGGACTCAATGAACCGCCCGAAGTTCAAATTTGAGGATATTTCAAACCCTAACAACTGAAGGCGGTCGGTATACTTCAGTGATACATTTCGGAAAGAATATAATATATAATATCTAATATATAATATCTTCTAGCTTCCTAGTTACAATTGAGATGCAGTCTTCAACAGGTAAGCATGTGAGTAGTGACTGAACATCAAAACTGACCATAGTTTCATTGTCAGCAAGATGTAGGTCTTTTATCTCACTAACAAAATGGTAGGAATCCTTTGTGTGTGCTCTGGTGTGTCTTCTCAGGGGTGATAATATTTTTGCTAAGTGTTGAGCCAACTGATCTGGCTTACTATGGGACGTAGTGGAGCGTTTGGTTTGTGTATTTTCGGTAACCCATATAACCTCGGTGGTTTGGCACATGATGGTATTATCGATTGGAAATTAAGACAATTAACAAGGTTTATTATATTTTAATGTTTTATAACGTATTTACCTGTGTTGTGGTTTTAAATGCGATTTTTGTTTTAACACTAAACGATTTATGTAACGAAATTGTAATTAAAAAAAATTAAGTTGCACACCGATGTCTTATAAATTTATCATCCAAGTTTTTGAATCATCATCATTATTATAGCCCATCACAAACCCACATCTCAACATGGTTTCCTCCAACGGTTGCCGCAAAGCACGGACCCGATTATTTATATGTAATTTTATTGCATGTATTGTCTATATATCGCATGTATTGATATTATATTATGTATATTTATATTGCACCACTTACCTAGTTTTCAATGTTTTATTCCTTTACACCTTTGGCTGCCTGGAAGAGATCGCTATGTAGCGATAAGGCCGCCAACTTGTACATATAATCTGCTTTTTGTTATGTTATTTGTATTGTTTGTGGTGTACAATAAAGTATATTCATTCATTGATTCACAGGCCACAGTCCATGAGCTTTTCGTTCCTGTACTAAGTTATAATTGTTTTTGTCTTTCTCAAATAAATGATTTTAATATACAACAAATTTCTGATAGAAGAGCAAGTACATCTTTTGCCAAACTTTAAATTCAATAACCGATTCTATAAAATAGACAAATTAATCTAACTTTCTTTGCGCTGTCGTCTAAAGTCTCAAAATAAGTTATGTCGTACCTAATTAATGATATTTATTCCAGCTTATGATAACCCTGATTTATATTACGTGTCTGAAATTAGGTATTTCTTATTAAGTACGTGAAACCAAATAACAGCCTGACGGCTGACATTATGCACTCGATATATTTCGTATATCTAATTACAGCCTAATTAATGAATTAATCTCTATATATATGCCATCAAAAACATAAATTGTAAGAAAACCAAGTCTCGCAACTCAGTTCTTCTACCGTAAAAAGTTAAGAGCCATGTAATACCAAGTCGGTTAATTTATTCAGTCCCTACTTAAGGGTCCTTCTGTCTCAAGTTATTACGTAATTAGCTAACCTAACAACACCTTATTGTGACCATATCAATATTAAAAACCTTTTATGTTTTAAATAAATAGATTGAATGACAAAATTCACGCTTCTAGTTTTATCCACAACGAAGTTATGGGGGCCTCGAAAATGGCCTGAACTACTTCGAAAAAAGGATGGTACGGCCGTGCCGCTTTTTTGCTCGACTTGGCTGAGATACAAAGTATGAAACAAAGTCGCATTTTGATGCCGTTTTCATCATTAGACAGAATTATAATAGAATATAATTCTTCTATTCGCGTGTATGTGAATGAACTTGTCCTAAGCAGTTGGACCGATTTTGAAGAAATTTTGTGTGTGTGTGTGTGTGTGATTCAGTTGATTAGAGAATGGTTTAGATTCACAATTGGACCAGGTAGGTGGCATTGTTGTCGAGATCCAGAAATCAAGCGTGCCAAGTCGGGAAGGATCGTTAGTTCCCACAAAAATAAATTAGAAAACTTAAATATTATTCAGATATACATGTGTTACTATATCTGTAGTCATATTTATGCAAATCGCAAAGCTTAAAGACGAGATAATGTAAGAAAAGTTTAATTTTATCGGGACCACAACTTGTCAAGAAATTTGGAAAATGGGCGTTGTCCGTTGTGTACGTGGTTTCATATCACTGATAGATTTTTGTGAGTGATGTTTGAAATGTACTTTCCTCTAATAACGAAATTTTTTTTAGTTAACATTATTTGTAGTTAAGACCACTAGAAACCATACTTTTGAAGTGAACAGACAAAAAGACTAGTATTGGGAGCAAGGCTGGAGCATTCTATTCAAACTCAAATGACAGTCAATCAATTTCGACAATGTAAATAATGCTCTATCGAAATTAGTACATTGGTTTAACGCCAAAAACTTGCTCTTAAACGGCAATAAAACAAAATGTATTAAATTTACAATACCTAATGTGAAACATTCGTATACCAATGTACTTTTAAATGGGGAGAAGTTGAGTCTTGTGGATACCACTGGTTTTCTTTGTATTAACTAATTAACAAATAGAGAGTAATACCAGCAGGGTTAGGCAGACAGGCATGGGCAGGAGACAATTTTATCCTCGGGGAAAGGAGAAAATGTTTATTATCCCCTCGCTTAGTTTTATCCACCCTTCGAGCATGGGCACACCGGTGGATAAAATATCCACAGTAGATAAAATGGGAGATAGACTTAGACTTAGATAGATTTTTATGTATGACTATAAACTTAAATCCACTTCCAATGAACTAGGATAGAATTGTCTCTTTCAAATGTCAAAAAAGTATAATTTGTATCTTTCATTTGGCTCCATGCTACGGACGGGAGATATATGTCTACTCGTTATGTTCAATGGGGATATATTTCTCCCCATTGCCGTGCTTTGGCATAAGGAAAAGATAATTTTATCTCTTGTCAGTGGATATAATCGGGGGATAATTTTTTTGTCCCCAGCCCATGCTAGCCGTGCAGGAGTGATCCAGACTAAATTTTATAGAGAGATACGATAAAACAAATGATCTTTAATGATTATCTTAAATTTAAATAACGCCACATTAACAAATCATCCTTGCGTATACAATTCTTTTCAAATATTTTCCAATTAATAGAAAATTTCCAATCAACCAAATAACATTATAACGATATGCCGTTATTAGAGGATTTTGTTATTGGTACTTACTGTGCATATTGACGGTACGTGCTCGATGAGCCGCCATTTCTAATCCCATTCTTTATTCGTGCGGACTGTACGTTTTAATTCTTAATCGAGGATAGATGTAGATGTCTATGAACCACAGCATCCACTTACCATCAGGTGGACTGTGTGCTCGCTTGTCACTCTGATTCTATAAAAAAACTCACATAAAGATGGTACCTGTTACTAATTTAAATATATCTCACAATTTCAATTAATTCGTTTTAGATGTCTTTGACCGAAGGTATACATAAAAAGTAAATAATAATAAATGAAAAACCAGTTGTATTTAAAAAAAATGCATTCGAAATTAGTTAACGGACGCTGTCTTCTGAAATTTATTACTACCTACATAAATAAAAAAGTAAACTTATCCGAACTCTTGCATAATTAAACGCAGACCCTTTTAACGGTCATATTTAAAATCAGACAGTCAAAGGGTCCATTAATTTTTAATCGATTACAAAAAAGGAAAATTATATATGCAGTTCGATTGCTTTTTTTTATTATAATATTTGCTTACACAGTATCTCTGAGGTTGTTGAACCGATTTAACAGGTTTTTTTTTAATTTACCGGCAGTAAATGTTAACTAAAACATAATACCCACATCGTCAACAATCAAAAGGAAACAAACCAAAAGATGGGCAGCAGCGCCTTCCTAATAACAACTTAAAAATATCAAAACTGCGTTTGGCAACTCACCTGTCACTGGCATATAACCTCTCTAAGGCAATCTTTACGGGAGGTATATAGCGATAGGCGGAACCGGTAACACGGGATATTTAGATTTTGGTTTCATGTTAATTCAGTCAGATTCGATGATATTTGAAGTCCGTTTTTTTATAATCCAAGAACCAAGATCTATTAATGTGTCTTTTAGGTTTTTTTTTAAATAATATTCTATGAAATTGTCCATTTCACAAAATAAAACCAAGTTTGTCGCATAAAATATAACTCCTGGCATTGCTCTCTATCTGTTCGTAAAGTTTCATCACAATCAGTTCAGTTTTTCTGAAGATTAGCCCGGACAGACAGACAGACAAAATTTTACAAATGGTTACTCATGTCTTAACGGCACGCAAATAACCCTCTGAGCTGGAAAAAAGGCAGTTATTTCGATTTTACAGACAGACGCTTCAATTTTATTTATATTATTATTATTCTTTTTTTCAGAAATTTCTTTCCATAGAGTCGGTTAGTAATTACAACCCTAGCTGATAAGTACTATCAGCTAGGGTTAGTAAATAAATAAAATTAAAGATGACATACCACCAATCCTGGTAAAAAAAAATGTGCAGAAATATTAGCTATCCCTTTACTTCACTTATAAACCAAAGTTTTGAAAATTCTTAGTTTCCGGATGCACTAAAGATTTCCCAAATAAAACTAATATTTAAAAAATACGACCCCCTAACGCTCAGTAACTGTCAACCCATAGCCCTGCTTCCCACGTTTGCTAAAATCTTTGAGAAAGCCATGTTTAACCGACTCTATCATTATTTAGGAAAATACAATATATTAGACGAATCACAGAACGGTTTTAGAAAAAGAAGATCAACACCTCTGACAGTATATAAATATATCCAAACGGCAGTGCAAAATATTGATAATAAAAGAGCCACCATAGGCCTCCTTTTGGATATGACGAAAGCATACGATAAAGTTCAATTTAATATACTTTTAAATAAATTAAAGGGTTCGGGAATTTGTGGAACGGCCTATAAATGGTTCCAGTCATATCTGACAAACAGGAAGCAGATAGTTCAAATCGAACACTGCAACGATGAAAAACGGGAAATCGTTATAGTACAGTCTCAAATCTGGGACCTCACATGATCAATCCCTCAAGGTAGTGTCTTAGGATGCCTATTGTTTTTAATATACATAAACGATTTACCCAAGATAATAAATAACGAAAACACATTAAGCGTACTCTTTGCCGACGATGTGTCAGTGTTACTGAACTGCGATAAAAACACAAATTATAACTATATTGTCTACAACACTTTACAAACTATAACAAATTGGCTTGAAGATCACAACTTAGAAATTAACTTTAAAAAGATCAAAATTGTGCAATTTAAAAGATATAAAAGCAGACCATTAACTTTAACCATAAACTTTAATAATATACAACTAGAAGAAGTTGATACATTTAATCTTTTAGGTTATATAAAGTCTAAAATTTAAAATTTTACGTATGCTTTATTTCAAATTAAATACACCACTGACACAGCCATGGCATTGTCAGCTTACTATGCCTATGCTCAATCGTGGCTTAAATACGGAGTTATGTTGTGGGGAAGTAGCGTCGATGTGCAGAAGCTTTTTATTACCCAGAAGACGTGCGTTAGAATACTAGCCCAGATAGATAACACTACTAGCTGTAGACCGTATTTCAAACAACTAAATATTCTTACCTTACCCTGTATGCACATTTATGATCTGTGCTTGTTTGTCCACAAAAACAACAATATTTTTAATGGTGGCACTTCCTGGCACTTCACATTGTATTTGTATTTGTGATTGCATGTTGCCGTATTTGCCAAAAAATTCAACGTACGGGCAAATAAGCGATACAACCGCCTACACATGGAGCCAAATACCAAAAAATTTAACATGTTTGCTAGCAGAAAGTAGTTGTACTTACAAAATGGACGTTGCACTTGCAGCTGGATTTTATTATTAGAACGCATGTTACTATATTTTTTGCCCCTCGTTTCCAGGGTCCCTAACGAATTCATTTGGTAAAGTTCTACAAATCTTACAATGATTTCTTTGTCCCAATTAATTTTCCGTAGGTACCTAAATAATCACTTATTAAGAGATTATAAACCGTACCGTCCGTCCGTACTGGTTGACAGTTCGCGCGCTTATGAGTCCGACCATGTGTGGCCAGTATATTTGCGTATTTGCGTATTTGCCTATTTGTTTCCTTTGATGAGCCTTGAAAAACCGACAGACGATCGGTAAGCCGTATTTGTTATTCGCTATATTTGCCAAATAGGCAAATACGGCAATAAGTATGGCAAATATACTCTCCATACATGGAAGTTATTTGTCAAATACAGTAAATACGCAAATACAAATAGCCATGTGAAGTGCCACCATCAGAAGATTAAAGATACACATAACATAAATACACGTAACAAAAATAAATTATACCTACCACAGTCGCGAACAAAAATGTTATATACAAGCCCTTACTATATGGCAATAAAAGTATATAATAAATTACCACAGGAAATAAAAAATATATCAGAATTAACCAAATTTAAATCAATACTCGGTAAATATTTAAAACAAAACCCCTTCTTCTTCGAGTACAAGAGTATTTAGATAAAAAAATAACACTATTATATATTTTTACATATTTTTAGAGCTTTTAATTATATTTTATTTATGTTAATAGTATATAAGCAGTGCCCTTGTAAAATTTGCAGTGCCTGAAAAGGGCGTCTAAGTTGTAAGCACATTTTTAATTTAAGACCACATAATTGGTCTTAAATTAAAACTTAGATTGCAAATAAATTATTTGATCTGATTTGATTAAAAAATTACATATTTTTTTATAGAAGAGGGGGCAAACGAGCATGCGGCTCGCCTGATGTTAAGTGACTACCGCCGCCCATGAACTACCGCAACACCAGGGGAATTACAGATGCGTTGCCGGCCTTTTAGAAAGGTTTAAGCTCTTTTCTTGAAGGACCCAAAGAACACTCCTAGTAAAACGCACAGTCGTGGACCGCCTAGCATCCAGATGGTGAGGATGGTATCGTGAATTTTGACGCGATGTGCGTTTGTGAAATTTGGCAAAATCCGAACAATTCCTCAGAGCACTCCCCGTGGTAAAATCGATAGAAAATGCAAAGGGATGCAACATCCCTACGCAGTGCCAGTGTATCGAGCCGATCAGAAAGAACTCGGTCGTCGACGATTCGAACCGCTCTGCGCTGGATGCGGTCAAGTAGAAGGAGCTAACACAGGGGTGCCACGGCCCAGAGATGAGAACAGTATTCCATGTGAGATCGAACTTGCGCTTTGTAAAGTTGCAAGCGACGTGCCGGCATGAAATACTGTTTCGATCTGCAGAGCACGCCAAGCTTTTTAGAGGCCAATTGGGCCTTTCCTTCCAAGTGACCACGAAACTGCACACTATTCGATATGTCGACGCCAAGGATTCCGATGCTAGCTGAGGCAGCAAGGGGAGTGCCTTGAAATTGATGAGATACGACAAAGGGGTTCTTTTTAGCGGTAAACGCGTAAACTTGTGTCTTCTGGGGATTAAACTGGACTAGATTTAGTTTATTGGCAACTATGGCAAATACCCCCCATTTAAGAGAGTAACAAAGAGACGGCCCCCAGTCCCCGGCGGCCCCGCTATTCCTGACAACGGTGGCGACCATGGTAACGGCGGGGCAGGGGGTGCTAAGAATCTCCGGTGGAGGTTCGGTTGCCACCTAAGACAACTCGACCTGGCAACATACAACGCACGTACCCTGAGGACTGACGAGAAGATCGTGGAGCTGGAAGAAAAAATAGACATGTTACGCTGTCATATTATAGGATTATTCGAAGTCCGAAGAGAGGGGGAGGACACGGTAATCCTCGAATCCGGCAACTTGCTCTATCACCGGAGGGCGACCATCTGCCCCAAGGAGGTGTCGGATTTATCGTCCACAAGTCTCTCGTTAACAACGTTGTAAAGATTGAGAGTGTGTCGACGAGGGTTGCGTACCTTATACTCAGAATCACCAAACGGTATTCGCTGAAGGTCATACAGGTTTACGCACCAACCTCGGCACATCCCGATGAAGAGGTGGAGGAAATGTATGAGGATATCTCTAGAGCCATGCATTCCTCCAAAACCCACTATATGGTGTTAATGGGAGACTTCAATGCAAAGCTAGGCACAAGAGAGAACGGTGAGCTGAAAGTAGGGAAATTTGGAATAAGGCAACGGTACCCAAGAGGCCAGCAGCTGGCCGAATTCATGGAGAAAGAGGGACTCTTTATGATGAACTTTTTCTTCCAGAAGCGGCCCCACAGGAAGTAGACCTGGTCGAGCCCTGACGGTTCGACAAAAAATGAAATTCACTTCATTATGACGATCAGACGACAACTGTTCAGTGATGTCTCCGTGATCGCGAGGGTGAAAACTGGTAGCGATCACCGAATGGTTAGAGGCACACTGAACCTAAACGTCAAGTTGGAGAGGTCTCTTCTAATGAAGTCAACGCTCCGTCCCCCTCGTGCTCTGTTCCAAAGTCCCAAAACCTTTCAGCTCGAGTTACAAAACCGTTTTCAGTGCCTAGAAGACTGCAATGAAGTGGATGATATGAATGACAAGCTCGTGGAAACTGTCCATGCGGTTGGAGCTAAGTTTTGCAAGACCCGCCGCAGAAGAACACAAAAACTCTCTGATCACACTCTTATTCTCATGTACTCCTCTGTCTTCTGTACAATTTGCCGAAGGGTGGACACTTCTGCTCCACGCCTCCGGAGTAGTGCCACCATGGAGGACAGAATTAAAGAGCTTCTGAAGGACTTCAAGTACCGGTTTTCCACCCGCTTTCAGAAGCTCCGCTGTAATTCCATTCTCGCCCGGGGACTTGCCGTTTTTAAGGTGCTGGAGAGCCATTCTAATCTTGCTCAGACTGACGTTCGGGATATCTTCGGAATAGTGTCGGATAAGACTCGCTCTTGGATCGTTACTCACACTTGCGTGTGGCTCCAACGATGACGTGTACAGCTGCCCATAGAACCTCTAAATCTCACTCAAAATCTCAGGTGTCCCGGAAACGATGCTGCCACATTCGGTCTTCAGCTTTGACAGTTGCCTCTTTATGGCAGACAGATCACTGGCAAAGACTTTGGAGCCTTGGTTCCGCTCGATCGCTTCTTCAATACAAGCTGTATTGAAGTTGCGTAAATCCCGCCGCATGCATTTCGAGATCTGTCTGTTCAGTTGCCTGTATACTGTCAAATTCGTTAAAGAATGTAGCTTCATCTCCCGTGTACAATCTGCCACCATGTCTGGCGTATGTGGACTATGAGAAAGCCTTTGATTCCGTCGAAATTTGGGCGGTGCTGCAGTCCCTTCAGCGGTGCCAAATTGACTGTCGGTATATCGAAGTGCTGAAGTGTTTGTACAGTAGAGCTACGATGGCTATCTGAGTACAAAATCAGAGTACGAAACCTATTCAACTGCAGAGAGGTGTAAGACAGGGTGACGTTATAGCCCCGAAACTCTTCACCGCTGCATTGGAAGACGTTTTCAAGCTACTGGACTGGAGGATGGATAAGGATGCGGTATTAACAATAATGGCGAGTACATCACTCACCTTCGATTTGCCGATGATATAGTCCTTATGGCAGAATCGCTGGAGGACCTAAGCGCTATGCTCAATGACTTCAATAGTGTCTCCCAACGTATAGGTCTTAAGATGAACATGGACAAAACAAAAATCATGTTAATACGTCCATGTCACACCTATGCCGGTAGTTGTTGGGAGCACTAAGCTCGAAGTTGTTGACGAGTATGTTTACCTGGGACAAATAGTCCGACTAGGTAAGTCCAACTTCGACCGAGAGGTCAATCGAGGGATTCAACTCGGCTGGGCAGCGTTCGGGAAACTACGACACATCTTCTCGTTAGACATACCTCAAAACCTGAAAACGAAATTGTACAACCAGTGCGTGGTGCCAGTGATGACTTACGGATCTGAGACGTGGTGCTTCACTGCTGGCCGGATGAGAAAGCTCAAGGTCGCTCAGCAAGCTATGGAGAGGGTTATGCTCGGGGTGTCTCTGCGTGATAAACTTAGAAATGAGGATATCCGCAATAGAACCAGAGTAACGGACATAGCCCAACGAATTAGTAAGCTGAAGTGGCAGTGGGCCGGCCATATAGCTCGAAGAACCGACAACCGATGGGGAAGATGGGTTCTCGAGTGGCAGCCTCGTACCGGTAGGCGAAGTGCAGGGTGACTCCCCACTAGATGTAGTGACGACCTGGTGAGACATGCAGGAAGTCGATGGTGCAGGTGGCTCAGGACTGTGTTTTGTGGTATTCCTTGGGGGAGGCCTATGTTCAGCAGTGGACTTGTGAAGGGCTGTAATGATGATGATGATGAGATTTAGTCGCCCCCAATCCGAGACTTTGTTAGCAAAGACTCGACTTTAGACACAAGTTTGTCCCGGTACTTGGCGACGTTTTCCCGAGAAATATTGGCACGGCCGGTATATAAGGCATCACCAGTGCTGTCGTCTGCATAGCAATGAATGCTACCAGCTTGCAACATATCATTGATATGCAGGAGAAAGCGTTGGTGATAGCACGCAGCCTTGTGGTACACCAGCGTTGATAGGCTTAAAATCAGAGCATGCACCGTCTACTACGACCTTGATGCTCCGATCAGCGTGAAATCGGTGATCCATTTGCACAATTTCTAGGGAATCCCATAGGAAGGAAGCTTCGAAAGAAGCGCTTTGTGCCAGAATCCATCGAAGGCCTTCGCTATGTCCAAACTAACGGCCAATGCCTCCCGCTTGGACTCTACTACCTCCACCCAACTATGAGTCAGATAGACCAGAAGATCACCAGCTCATCGACCCCGACGAAAACCGTACTGGCGGTCACTAATCAGCTGGTGATCCTCAAGGTACTTCATGAACTGGCAGTTTATAATGGATTGCATCCGCTGATGTTTTTTTGTCAACATTATTGATAAATAATGGTATCTAAATGTAGACTCTATACTTGCTTTTCCTTTCATCCCTATAAACATATTCTTCAGTCTTCGTCTTTGCACAAGTGTCCATTCCTCGTCTGGTTTCGATATCTTCCATTCACTGTCTTTAACCGTATCAACATAAGATCGCTTGTATACATTAGTAGATGTCACAGCGATCGGGTCCCTCGCGAGCTTATTAGCTCACGTCACTAAGTTCGACCGCTACCTGCTGCACCGCCGTTGCTGCAGGCGGGCGGCAGGTGAAGCGAAGTAAGTAGGGGTGTGCGAAACCTCAGCACTGGCTTTCACGTGTCCATTTCGTTCTTGAGTGAACATTGTTGTTGAGGTACCCGACGTAGCTGATTATTATCATTGCACAAATCTAACTCGACGTGGTTTTTGGGGGATAATGTAATGTGTTGTAAGTCAACGGTAGCACTATTACAGCGTGAATCTGGTAAATAGGCATCCCGTTGCGTGTTAATGTTAGTGTATTCAAAATTATTAGATATAATTTCTTATATCTGCAATCTCTCGTTTCAGTTCATTATATTGCTTTACATCAATGTAATTTTCTTTAATTTTTAACAATTTTTTTTTTTAAATTAGTAGCTTCTTTAGTAAGTTTGTCACGTTGATATGATCGAAGGAAATCGGCGGTAACTTATGAGTTCACGAACCACAAAAACTGGCACCTTTTCAGTATCCACCTGCTTAATAAAACCGATGATGTCATCTATGTCAAGCTTTGATTTGCCAGCTCCTTTTCTTGTCGTATTTTTCTGTGTCTTACTTGTACAGAAGTCGAACAACAACTTTTACGCATAGTCCAGGAAATTAAGCGAAAAAAAATGGTAAAACCTACCAAAACATTTACAATTCTTTTGAACCCTAAATTTTTTTCGTTCAGCACCGATTTGTACAAAAATGTGTGATTAGGCTTATTTTACCTTCTAGTTTATTTTCTATATTGTGCCGTTTTATGCTTTTTGTTTTTTAGGGGTGAAAACTACCCCTTATAGTTAAAAATTATAAAATAACATTAAAAACCCATATTTAATGGGTAAAAATAGTTAAATAATGATTTTTTCATGCTTTTAGGATACAATTTCATAATAATCTTTCAACCTACACTTGTTAAAAACTACCCTTGAAAACATTGAAATTGTCAGAGCACGTGCTACTGTCTTCGAACTTTAGAATACACTGGTGAGAAATCAACGAAATATACACTCACACATGCATACACGTGAGCAAATGTTTCTTCTTCTCTGTCTTCCAATAAGAATCGAAAAAGTGGAACATATAAAGTATAACGGCCGAATATACCGGTTATGTAGATTACTACGATCCGAAGCGGGTAATTCGAATTTTTGGAAAAGATTGATCGGTTTTTTAAGGCGCGGTACCTAGTCAAACTAGGCTTCACAAAACAGTTTTTTAACAAAATATATACATTTTAGAGCGAAAAAAAAATATGTTAATCTTGATCACATTTATGGGTGGACCATTGTTTTCAAAACACGTTTTCGGTAAATTTTCTCGATAGAAAAAAATCATAAAATAGCCATTGAAATTGAATTTCCAGCAATTTTAACTGTATTATTTATAAGCAAATCTTAATAAAATTAATAATAGTGATGTAATATATAATAATAAGGGGAGCTGTTGTTTTTATATATCGATTGAAATGAAATATTTGTAAGTATTAATATATTTAATGAAAAATAACTCGAACGAATCGATGTTTCGCATCGCGCCATCGTGGCGTCTTTTCGCTTCTCTTTCATTTCTACGCGGAGCGACAGTGATCGTTGAGGCACGCTGCTAGACGGACCTGTACCAATTTGTTTCGCTCGCCGTTCAAAAATCATTTACGTATTTGTTTGTTCTTAAGGACGCATTTGCAAAATTAATAGGTATAGAATCGAACTATTACATTGACATGGGTCACACACACAAGTGTACGCACGATTAGCTGCGGGAATCGTAATCAAGTAAAACATTTTGATACTTTGAAAGATTGATTTTTTTACAACTACAAAAATATACTTAGATACGAAATTCGAGTATCTACCTGTGTGACCTTTTTTTTTTTTTTTTTTTTGCGGATGGAAAATCATCAAATGACGCCTTTCGCTCTGGGTGGAGCGGAAGGGAGTGTCAGACTTTTACTGACTAAAAACCATCCGTGTTCCTTCAGTGCCCTTACGTTCCGGAGCCGCGGTATCTCTTTCGAACAGCCCGCAGCCCCGGCAGGCGTCGGCCCTTGCGGGCCCCTTCACCCTGCTGACAGCTCTTTGAGGCGCGCGTGGAACAAAACGCGCCGTCGACACGGCCTGTCGTCGTTAGACGGACGGACGGCGAGCTACCCATTGCTCGCCGTCCACAGGCCCGCGCCTACGGTGGCCGGGGGCCACGACGTAGCCCCCGACGCCCGGGGCGTCTCCCGCGGCGGCCGGGAAGGAAAGCTGTTGCTCTTTTCTTCTCCCGCTCCGCCACCTCCTTCGCTAGCATCACTGCTTCGCAGAAGGTGGTGACGGCATCCCATTCCGTCTCGCTCCGGACCATGGCTTCGACCAGGGCCGGACGCGAGAGGTCGCCGCCGCCTATCGCCGCTACGAGGACACGGCGGTGCTCCGCCCAAGCAGGGCACACCTCCACGGTGTGCTCCACCGTGTCCTCCGGTCGATCCTCCGGTCGATCCTCGCAGTGGGAGCACCCGGGCGTTTCCTCCCGCCCGATTCGGTGCAGGAACCTCCCGAACACACCGTGTCCGGTGAGGACCTGCGTCAGGCGGAAGGTGAGGACGCCGTGGCGTCTCTCAAGCCACTCCTCAAAGAGGGGTCTTATCGCCGCTATAGTGGCGTGCCCAGCACGGGGTTGCGACAGTCGCTCTCTCCATGTCGCCATGAGATCACGCCGGAAGTCTGTCCGCTGCGCGACAACTTGCCGCGGCAGCGGGGTTTCCCCCCGGCATAGTGCCTCCGCGCGCCATTCGTGCAGGCGCGCGAGGACTATCGCCTCCAGATCCCATGGCGGCAATCCGGCAAGGAGGCTCGCCGCCTCGCGGGAGATCGTGCGGTAGCCGCGAACCATCTTTACGGCAACCACCCTTTGGGGCGCGTTTAGGTGGTGGACGGCAAGCCGCGCCAAACCACGCGCCCACACCGGGGCCCCGTAAAGGGCCATGGACCTCACGATCCCCGCGTAGAGCCTCCGGCAGGAGGCGTTTGGCCCCCCCAGGTTCGGCAGGAGCCGCCTGAAGGCAGCCCCGGTCCGTTCCAGTTTGGGAGCCAAACGTCGGAAGTGCTCAACGAAGTTCCATCGGCCGTCGAGGACGAGTCCTAGGTACTTCAACGTCGACTCGACGCCGATGGATACCCCTCCTACCATCACTGAGGATCCCGGTGGTGGCCTGTTCCGAGGACCATGGAAGTGCATGGCCTCGGACTTGTGCAGAGCCACCTCGAGACCCAGTTGCCGGATCCTCTCAACGACTATCGCAACCCCGCGTGTCATAGTTTCAGCCGCCGCCTCGTACGACCCCCCTTGTGCCAGTACCAGCGTGTCGTCAGCGTAGCAAACTACGCTGACGCCGGTAGGGAGGTCGGCGCGCAGCACCCAGTCGTAACCGATGTTCCACAGGGGCGGCCCCAGAACCGAACCCTGTGGGACACCGCACGACATCTCTCGCCGGTTCCACTCACCGTTGCGACCGGGGTAGATGACGGCCCTGTCCGTCAGATAGTCCCCGACTATACGACGGAGATAGGTCGGCACCCGGTGATACCGGAGTGCCTCCCTAATGCAGCTCCAGGGCATGGAGTTGAAGGCGTTGGCGATGTCTAGAGACACCGCCAAAACAACCCTCCCCCTGGCCACTGCATCCCCCGTCGTGAGGGCTCTCACGCGCATGATGGCGTCCACCGTAGAGCGCCTCTTGCGGAAACCAAACTGGTGTTCCGCAAGATCCGGCCCCGTCCCCGCAAGGTGCTCGGCGAGGCGGTTTGCAATGACTCTTTCAAAGAGCTTGCCCACCTCGTCGAGCAGCACCACGGGCCGGTATGCGGACGGAGAGTCCGCAGGGCGCCCCGGCTTCCAAATGAGGACCAGCTTCCCCGTCTTCCAACGAAGCGGGAATTGGCCTCTCTCCAAGCATGCGCTTAGGAGCCCCTCCAGTCGGGGCCCGAGAGCCTCCGAGGCCAGGACCCAGGCTTTGCCAGGCAAGCCATCGGGTCCTGGGGCGGTATTCCTGGCCTTGAGCCTACGTACCGCCACTCTCAGGTCTACCCCGGTCCCTTCCGGGATGTCGTCGTCGTCCTGGTGGTCCGCTTTCAGCACCGCAGGTGGCGGAGCCATAGGCGGGGGCGGATGTTCCGCTCGCGCAGGGAACAGAGCGCTCACCACGTCCTCCACGAGCTGAGGCCGGAGACTCTGCGTCAGCGGGGGGGCCCAGGTGCGGAGTTTATCCCGCACCATCTGTCCATCACCATCCTGTGTGACCTGAAAGCGTACTTCGGTGACTGCTGCTGAAACTCTGAACTCCTGGACGAGTAGAATAAGGTGTGTCGAGTTTAGGCTCGTTTTGTTAGTTACGATGAGACCTTACCTCCGGACTTGATGAAGTAACCTGAAGGTGTACTTCAGTGACTTGCTACTGGAACTCCTTGACGAGTAGAAATAGGTGTGCCGAGTTTGGGCTTGATTTGTTAGTTGTGATGAGACCTTACCTCCGGACTTGATAGAGAGACCTGATGGTATACTTCAGTGCCTGCTACTCTGTAACTCCTCGACGAGTAGAACTAGATGTGCCGGGTTTGGGCTCGATTTGCTAGTTATGATGAGACCTTACCTCCGAACTTGATAGAGAGACCCGATGATGTACTTCAGTGACTTGCTACTGGAACTCCTTGACGAGTAGAAATAGGTGTGCCGAGTTTGGGCTTGATTTGTTAGTTATGATGAGACCTTACCTCCGGACTTGATAGAGAGACCTGATGGTGTACTTCAGTGCCTGCTACTCTGTAACTCCTCGACGAGTAGAACTAGATGTGCCGGGTTTGGGCTCGATTTGCTAGTTATGATGAGACCTTACCTCTGGACTTAATGGAGAGACCAGATGGTGTACTTCAGTGACTGCTACTGGGACTCCTGAACGAGTAGAACTAAGTGTGCCGAGTTTGTGCTCGTTTTGTTAGTTATGATGAGACCTTACCTCCGGACTTGATGGAGAGACCTGATGGTGTACTTCGGTGACTGCTACTGGATCTCCAGGACGAGTAGAACTAAGTATGCCGAGCTTGGACTCGTTTTGTTAGTTATGATAAGACCTTACCTCCGGACTTGATGCAGATACCTGAATGTGTACTTTGGTGACGGCGGCAGCAGCTACGCGTGATGCAGTGATATCTGAAGGAACATTGAGCAAAGATGGCATACCTCTAATAGACATAAATGCTGACGGCTGTTGGTCATCGCGATCCTACGGAAATAATTATAAGGCATTGTCATTGAATCATACCGTTCAAAAAGTTGAATGCCGAAACCATGTGTTGCGCAATATTTGCAATAAGTTGAGAGCTGTAACCAAAGACACAAAATATGCCTTGGTGCACAGAAAAATGCCGACTGAATTATTTTTCTTTCCACAATTTATATAATTAGATTTCCCTCCGTATGCGTAAATACATCAAAATAATAAAATAAAATTAAAATAATTAGCATGTTTAATTTTTATGTATTCTTCAAACAACCCACAAATCCAAAAAAAATTATGCAAAAAGGTTATTCACTCAGGAAAAATATTATGAAACGGCTGTTTTCTTTTCAATTTTAGGGCTAGCGCTATTGTAAAATTTGCTCATAATAGTTTACTTTACTCTTGATTCTGAAGAAAAATGTCTATAGGAATAAAAATTATTGTTGTTATAAATTCACAATTTTGACAATTTGCCGTTTCGAGAATAGGCCATTTATTTTCTATGATTGACCATTTTGGTCCGAAGCCATTTTATTTAAGCATTAATTTATTATTCATTTAATGAATCTGTTACAAAAGTTTTCGATAATCTTTTCTAGAAAATAACAATTATTGATTATTTTAAAATTAAGAAAATAGAATATGTACATATTTTAAAAATAACAACACGAAAATATGTAGGTACATAATATTTTTAGAATAACTAAACAAAAATATGTACATATTTTAGATACGAAAATAAACGTAGAAACATTTTAAAAATACGAATAAAAAATATATATCTGATGGGATTCGAACCACCTGACATCGCGGAAACGCGGTGGGAAGGCGGACGGCGGCGCGCTGTACCAATTGTACATTTTACGTCGAGCGTCGGCGAGATGCACGCGGTGCACCCCGCAGTGGGCGGGATTACTCGTCCCTTACTCGTCTGCTTCACCCCCTCAAATTCACAAAAGTCGTCTATACACCTCGCCTTAAGCATGGCTCCTTCATTTTAGGTGGTAGAAATTTTTTTGCAGAAACGATTTTGTAGGGCTTTTCAGGAACTATAAGACTATGTGAATTAAATTACTTAAGATCCCTTAATTTTTAAATGGGGAGAGTTTAAAGCGCTTGAATAAGGTGATGTTCGATCGTAAATGTAAGTGTTAGACGGGTACATCTCGCCGAATATTCACTGTACAAAAAATCTGCACAGAGGAAAATTTTTGTCATTAAAAAGCTACAGTTTAGTACTACATCCTTTTTTTCTTATCTTTAGTATTTTGGGAGATATTTTTAAAGAAAAGAGTTAAAAACACGAAATTGAAAACATTGTTTTTTCTTTAAACTCCATTTTTTCTAAAATAGGCATTTTAAATTGGTCAAACTTCGTAGGTGTATTAATAGTGCATATATAAAGATAAACACAGAAGGGTGGCGATCAATTTTAATTAGGGGGTACTTTGGGGGTTGTTTTCACTGATTTTTTTCGTAGAAAAAAGCGGGTACCGATCTTATTTTGATCATAAGTCGATCAATTTTCATGCTAGAGACATTTTTTTTGTTTGAAAACTCTAATCTAATTAAGTACTTTAAAAAAGATTCTATGAGCGTTCTTCGAATAATACAAATTTTTCTCGTTATTTCGCTTTAAATCTTCCAATTTATGCATTTGACGAAAAAAGCTAAGCATTAATTTGCTGTATCTCAGTTCGTATTTGTCGTAGAAAAATTATAAAAAAAATATTGTTTTTGTTTTTTTTTTAAAAGCTACAATGCTCTACACTTTTTTTTGATAAAATGCATATTTTTAGAGTTATTCGCAAAAAAAAAAACATTTAAAAAGTCGATGTTTTCGTCAAAAAACTGTTACTTTCAACTTTGAATAACTAAAAAAATATTAGTTTTACGAAAAAACACGTATATAATATTTTTTTCTTAGAATTACTTTTTCCGTCGATTCCTATAGTTAAAATGTAATAAAAAATTTCCACCTCCGAGATGTGGTGGCAACCACCCCTAAGGCTCTAGCGTACAGCGGCATGATATAGACAATGATCCTTGAGCTATTCCCTACCTTCTGTGAAAATTTCAAGTAAATCCATGGTGGACGAAAAAATTGCGAGCCAATATGCTTCATTTCCTGGACTAGCATATAATAATTCATCCTCAGAGAACGAGCTTTGGCATATAACAAATAAGCTCTCCTCGTCCATAACATCCACTTTGTTTTGAATGAAAGCTAAAACTTCATTAATAACGATGTTACAGCTCGAGCACTTCACAGTTACTTGTCATTATTATTGCAACGTGCTGACATTTCTTTTTGTTCAAAATCAGGTTAATAATATCTAAAATTTCCGATAAATATACTAAAAATACAAATTATTAATTTTATTTCTGTATATATTTTAACAGTGGTAGAGCCACGTGACAGCTTTTGCTGTCGCACGGATGGGCCGGCTCGAACCGGGGTGGTACCACGACCTCACAGAATACCAGCGTGAAGTAGAGGTTTACCTCTGCGTTTCGCTTGGTGAGTGCAGGTGGCCGGAGGCCCTTTTTACTGGAAATGAGGCATTCCATCTTAGTCCTTACGGGTGACAACGCATCTGCATTTTGATTCGCAAACGAGGATAGATGTAGATGTCTATGGGCCGCAGCAACCACTTACCATCAGGTGGACTGTATGCTCGTTTGTCACCCTTATCGTATAAAAAATTTTTTTTATATGTATAGAGATAATTGAGTCTACTAGAATCTCCGCTATTGCAAAGTTGCAACAATACATCATTTTATTATTGCGGGTAGCTACAATTCACTGGCAATAAACTTAATATTTGCAAATAGCAGGGGCATAACATATTCTCATGGGGATTTCTATAGGAATAAGCGGTTTTTGATTCAAAATTAATATTGTAAGACATGTTGTTTTGTCTATTGAATCAGCAACCATTGATGGACATTGCTGTTTTTGATTCTAGTAGACTCAATTGTTTATATTATAACTGTACGTATGGGTGCTATTATTTACTTTATTCTGTGGTATAGATTCAGGCGTAAATTCTCAATTTTTCAAACAAGCTTACGTTATGACGTTTCGTTCCAGGGCCGCAAGTAATCATAACTGTAAAAGCACATAACGCCATCGGCGGAGACTCGCTACGGGGCTACGCCGTAGTCCTGTTACCTCCAACGACCGGAGAGCGGGAGATATCAGCGCCGATAATACGGCCTCGGCCCGCCACAGTCCTAGGAGAGTGGCTATCTTGGCTGACTGGCAGGTATCCAGAGTTAGCCGATCCTAAGATGCTGGCTGACGGGAAGGAGAATTACCGTAAGCGGTTTTAGACTTCTTTATTTCCATATATATCAGTTAAGGACGTATGTAAAAGGTTTTTTAATTGGCGCGGGTAGATTTTGGCGGCCCGTGGCGGCCATTTCATTTTGGTAACATCTATCATATCTGTTGTTTATTATTCAGTTACTTATGCCAAATCACCATGGCAAGTTACACGATTGAACAGCAAGTTCAAATGATAAAATTTCGTTATTTAATTGAGTGTTCGTTAGTGCAAACGTTGTGCACATTGCGCCCATTTTAAGATGGATATGATGGCCCTTCACAATCGACTCTTCAATGTTTGGTGGCCAAATTTGAAACGACCGTTTCGGTAAACAATCAGCCAATACCTATACGTTCAAGGAACGCACTATCGAGCTAGAACATCGTCGCGGTTCGTGAAAGTGTACAGCAGAACCCGAGGCAGTAGATTCCTCGCCGTGCGCAAGAACTCAGCCTTTCGTAGACTTCAACTTGGCAAATTTTGCGTCGGGACTTAAGCCTACACCCGTATAAGATCCAATTGACCCAGGAGCTCAAATTTCATGGCCACAGACAATGCCGTCAAAATCGTTTGGAAGAGGACCCCAATTTTGGCCGAAAAATCATCTTTAGCAACGAGACGCATTTTTTGATAAATGGCTGTGTTAACAAGCCAAATTGCCGTATATGGGACGACACCAACCCACGCGAGGCTCACCAGGTGATAATGCATCCTCAAAAAGTTACCGTTTGGTGTGGATTTTGGGTTGGCGTCGTTATTGGTCCGTACTTTTTCGACGCTGGTGAGGTGGTCACAATCAACGGCGAGCGCTACAGAACGATGATAATCAATTTTTTATGACCCAAATTGAATTTGAATTGACTGCAGTCCCGAGGCACCCCGACCCCTGCTTTCGAAGTAGGGCTCCTCGAGATAGGGGGGGGGGGGGGCTCGATGCGATTCAAGGGCCCCTCAGAAGAAGGTACGAACCTCGGCTTGAATCACTATCGCAATTTTGTTTACGGGTCGCAAAAATTAGAAACGTGTTGAACCTCGTGTACGGGATGTGTCTGTGACCACGCGTTCGCCGGCGAACGCGGTGTGCCCTAGTGTTCTGTACTAGAGTAGTGTCTGAGTGTGTGTGTGTATTAGTGCTAGATAAACGGGTTCCCTCTTCTGTGGAGAGGGGGGGGGGGAACGGGATCGACCTATTCTCGTCGTCGGGATCAAGAAGAACGTTCTTGGGATGTCTCCTGCGTGTGGCAGTATCCCTCACTGGGGAGTACGAGCCCGCCTCATTTACCAACGGAATTTTGTGCTCTTTTATCGAATCGAAATACCTTAAACTTAATTCCTTAAGATACAAATGAATGCAGGGCATGTCGAGGTCGCGGTGGAGATCCGCGTTCCTCACATAGTAGAGAGCTCCTGTGATGTGACGCAGGAATTTATTTTGAACACCTTGAAGTTGTTGTAGTCTCTTTTTAAAGACATGGGCAAAGGACATACCCGCGTATGTCATAATAGGACGTACGCAGGTTTTGTAGAGATGCAGTTTGTGTCTCAGGGACAGCTTACTGCTTTTATTGGTTAAGGCGAAAAAACGATACACTATGAACGCCTTATTCCTAACTGTTTTAATGTGCTGAGAGAAGCTTATTGCACAATCTAAAGTTACCCCCAGGTATTTCACCTCTCGGACCTACGTATCGTACGGGCTTTCGTAGAGGGAGATCGTACCTTTTTTGTATTTTTTAATCTGTTGCATTAATTTGTTATAAGCATGCCTTCATGCTCTTCTGAGAGGTCAAGAAATACCAACACCAGATTATAAGGGGTGTTGGATGTCTTATTGACCATGCGGTGCACCTCTTGCACCGGCAGGCCTTGACTAATCAGATTCTCCTTTACGAAGGCTGTGTCGAATTCCTTTGGAATTCCGCGTATGACTACGCGGAGACGCTTGTCCTCCTCCAGGGAGTACGTATGGTAAGGGATGTTCTTACCCCTGAGAAGGCTCGTAAGACCACGGAAATCCTTGATCGTGTTGGCCGAGACGACGATGCCCTGTCCGGAGGGCTTGGCTTTTGAGAAGCCTATCTTTTTGTCAGCCATGATGCGGGATATTCGATCCCACGTGGCCTTATTCTGTATAATGACAGGGGGGGGGCGCTTTTGCGCCGAAGTAGCCTTGACGGCTTCACCCTTCTTAGGGGAGGATTGACCCCTGGGGGGTGGGCAACGGGGGGGGGGGCGAGGCCACCTTCTTCGCCGGCCTGGAGGAATTCACCTTTTTTGCGGACCGTCGCCTCTTTCTTTCTTCGACGAGGGTAAAACCCTCGTCGCCGGAGGACGATACTCCCTCTGGGCGCCTTTCCACTAATTTTATCTGAATGGGTTAACCCTAGAAAGAAACGTGTATATGAATCGGAGGGCGAATTATCCACCGGACAGATATCCGCTGTACAAAAACCGGCCTGCTGCACGGAGAACATGCTAAGCTCACTAAAAGAAACGATGGATTCATTACGTGAGGAAATGAAGATCATGATGCATACTCTTAAAGAAATGAAAGACCAACAGGAAACACGATTTGGGAATTTTGAAAAAGATATGTCAGATATAAAAATTACAATATGCCAGTTGCAGAAAACTAATGAAGTCGTTGATGACTCATTGGATTATCTCGGCAAAAAATGTTCGAAAGTGGAGAACGCTATCGAAGAGGCGAACAACGTCATCAAAATACAGGAAAATAAAATAAAAGATCTATCCCAAAAAAATGTTTACCTGGAAAAATGTAACAAAGCTTTAGAGGAACGTGTCTGCATGTTGGAACAAAAGGGGCTGGACTGCAACATAGAACTGTTAAATGTCCAGGCACCAGAGGGAATGAGTACCATACAGGTAGCCAGAGCGGTTGCAGATGAATTGAACTTATGTCCAGAAAAAATTACCAAGGCTTGGAGAGTGGGAAAGATAAAGGATGGGAAAGACTCGAGGCCAATAATTGTCACACTTCAAACACGTGAAGACCGAATCCAATGGCTAGGATGCCGTAAAAATGCCATCACTAATAGCGCAATATTTAAAAACAATAACAATACGAGAATCTATATTAATGAAAATATAACGCAGCATCTTCGACGTCTTTTCTGGGAAGTTAAGACTGAATTAAAAGACTTGTATAAATATATTTGGATACAGAATGCCAGAATATTAATTAGAAAGAATGATACAGTAAAAAAAATCCATCAAATACGCACTCAGAGTGACATTAAGGCCTTTTTAGATAATAAAAGACAAGAGTAGTAATAAGAGTAGATACGACATATATATCATCAATATATATATATATAATAATATATATTGATGTCTTCTAACTTTGATCCGCATCCACAATACCAAGATATAGAATATACGAAATACACACAAATTAATGACTGGCAAAAACATATAAATAAAGATAAAAATGCACTACATATAATACATATAAACATATGTTCACTGAGGAAACGTTTTAACCAATTAATAGCACTCATAAAAAATTGCATAGACAGCACAGACGTTATTTGTCTAACAGAAGTTAATGTAAAAAACGACGAGTTAAATTTATACAACATAGAAGGATATAACTTATACTCAAGGACTAGAGAAAACAAAAGAGGAGGTGGTATAGTGATTTATATCAAAGAAAAACTGTCTTTTCAAATACATAGTACAAGTAGTAGCTATTGTGAAATGATACACGGCATGCTAAAAGTACGAAAATACGATCTTGATATTATAGTGATATATAGACCGCCTCACACAAACAAACAACTGTTTGTAAAAGAACTGGAACGAGTAATTCAACGAGTGCCGATTAATCGGGATATAATCATGTTCGGGGATTACAATATTGATATTTTAGAAGATAAATTGGACCATTTCGCTTGTAGTTATCTTAATATGTTGTCATCACGAGGATTACAGTGTGGAATTCAAGACATAACACGCGAGGCAGTGAGTGGGGAGCGACGGACAGCCACTTGCATCGATCATGTTTTCGTAAGAACTGAGAGCGCGTCAGAGGTGCAAGCGTATTTACTTACGAGTCCATTAGCAGATCATTACCTAACGGGACTCACCGCTGTTATAGGTAAGCGTATGCCGCAAAATGTATGCAAAACAAGATTGAATAACAAAGCGATTGAGAAGAAGTTAGGTGAACAAAATTGGAATGAGCTTTTAAATTATGATGACCCTATCAGTTTATATAGTAGAATCAAAACAATTTTTTGTAATATATATGACTCAGCACAAATAAAAATACATTTGAAAAAAAGGGAAAATCAACCCTGGGTTAGTAAGTTGTTATTAAATATGATTGAAATTAAAGACAGTTTGTTCAGAAAGTGGAAATCAAATCCTAGTAATAATAATTTTAGATTAGAGTATACTAGATACAGAAATAAAGTACAAAAGTTAATAAATAAAGCCAAAAACGATTATAAGAAAAAAGAAATAGTTAATTGTAATGGGGATATGCGCAAAATTTGGGGAAAAATAAACCAGTGGCTCGGGAAAAATAAAACATCAGTTGATACCATTATTGAAAGATATATGAAAAATGAAAAATCTATGAAAACAATCTGTAATAAATTTTGCGAAACGTTTACTGACGAAATTGATAATATTAAACACAAGTGTAACCAAACCTTTTTAAAAAGAAAAGAATACATAGACGAGTGCAATGTGAGCTTCCGATATAAAATGGTATCAGCTGATGATGTGACAAAAGTTATAGACAAACTAAGCTGCAATAAGTCATCGGGGTCAGATCAAATTAGAGTTCAGGATTTAAAGTTTATTAAAAAAGTCATTAGTCCTATCATAGCGAATTTTATTAATATGTGTATTAAAAAAAGTGTTTACCCAGAAGAACTAAAAAAAGCGATAATTAGACCTATCTATAAGCAGGGATCGCATCAAGAATACACAAACTATAGACCCATCGCCATACTTAATGTAATCAATAAAATTACTGAAAAAATTGTTGTCAAACAAATTTCAGAATTTTTAGAAAATAATGATGTTATTACAGATTTACAATACGGATTTAGGCCAAAAAGAAGCACAGACATGGCTTTAGCTAAATTTACAGACGACGTGAATAACGCTCTTAATGACCAAAACCTAGTAGGTGTTATTTTTATCGATTTTAAAAAAGCTTTTGACACACTAGACCACGATGGCTTGTTGCAGTCTATGAAAGAGTGCGGTATTCGAGGACCCACAAACTTATGGTTCCGCAACTATTTAAAGGACAGAACGTTAGAAGTCCGCATTAGCGAAACTAGTAGTGACCTAGGTAAAATCAAATATGGAGTCCCAACCGGCTCAGTATTCGGTCCAGTAGGGTACATCATTCATGTAAATGGAATGAGCAAAGTAGTACAATCATGTGAAATGTATATGTATGCCGATGATACTTGCCTAATGTACTCGTACAAAGATCCAAAAACGATACAAATAGTTATGCAAAAAGACTTAGACAACATTGTTAAATGGGCGCATGATAATGGTATTGTAATTAATATAAGCAAAACTAAATTTATGTTAATATCTTCGCCATACAACCGACAAAAACATGCCGACATTGTAATTAAAGGGCATACCTACGATTGTCTCCACAGAAATAGCAATGTAAATAACTGTAAATGTCTGAAGTTAGAACAAGTCGCATGCTACAAATACCTAGGACTAACTATAGATACCAGTTTTGTATGGAGTATACATGTTCAGCAAATCTGTAACAAATTACGTAGTGTGTTGGGTAAATTGTACCACCTGAAATTCAGCCTAAGCAGAAGTATTTTACATATGCTGTACTATGCGCTTGCGGATACAACTATAGATTACGGGTTGGGCAGCTATGGACTTACGTTCCCAGTGTATTTAAATAAAATCAAAGAACTACAAACAAGGTTGTTAAAGATACTAGTAGACAATAAAGTGAAAATTGCGTGTAATAAAGAATATGATAAACTTTTCAAAATTTGTAAAATTGTACCTGTAGAGAAAAAAGTGAAAATAAAGTTATTAATGGAACAGTATAATAAAAATGAGTTTAAAGTAGAAAGAGAATATGGCTACCCAACTCGTCAATCCACTAGAAAAGGAAAATATGTAGTACCTAAAATTAAAAATTACTTCGGTATGCGCACGAGGCGATGGGTTATCCCGCAATTACATAACGAGCTGCCGCCGGACTTGCTTAGTAAAGTTACCTCAAAAAATCATTTAAAAAATATTCTAAGAAAACATTATCTATCATTGTGTCCATAAAGGTACGCCACAGGCCACGAGTAACGTACTGTTAAAATTAGCAGTCTATATGCGATGTGTGCTGTTTGAGTATGTGTTTAATTAGTGTATATGTGTATATATAGCACGTATATAAAAAAAAATCAAAAAATAATGAACCCATTTTGATATTTAGATGTTGTGGACCTCATAACAAACTTTGTACTAAATATGTATAAATAAAATAATAAAATAGATTTTTGGAGATATTAGTATATGTATAAGAAATTAAACTTCAGATTATATGTATAAACATAAGCATGTAAGACGAGAACTACTGCCGACAAATTGTAATGCAGTTTGGCAGATGAAAATGTTAAAAACGTTTATTGTATAATTGGAAGTAAATAAATTAAAAAAAAAAAAAAAAACCTCGGTATCCTCTCCCGAGGAGACCGCCAAGTCCAAGGCACTCGCACTCGAGGCCCTAGAGGACGGGCGGGAGGAAGCCTTAGAAGAGGGCTGAGAAGAAGTCGGAGAGGGGGAGGGGCTAGGGGACATTGCTTTCTTGCGCGCGCCACTTCCAGCGCGGCCGGCCGGCTTTGTCGCCTTTGCCCCAGAATTGCCTAGCGCAACTGCGCCGGAGTGCTCCATGATGGAGACTCTCCGAGCCGGGGACGATCCCTGAGTGGGGAGAGCATCAGCTCTCCTGGATTCACTTCAGGAAAGCGCTCCGCTAGAAAGTGGGGCACCTCCCTTTGAGCGTAATGAAGTGCAGACATCCTAGCACATCACAATTTACAATACACTTGGCAAACTAATATAAGCTGTAAGGACCCTAACACCCTGCTTATGGCAGGGTATTGTGCGAATACCCGTAACGGTCACCAGTCCCGTTACGTCATTTGCACCAAAAGAACTATTAAATTAAATTTAAAAGTCCCTCCAAAGTGGGGAGAATGGCACTAAAAATAATACATTTACTTAAATATAATAAGTGTAAGTATAATGTGTTAATGTGCAAGACTTAACCAGTAAAAAACTGCGTGGAAATATCTAAATTTAGCTTTAAACACTTCCCGCTTAAAAGTTAAAAATAGATGAACGAATTAAATTAAATTTGAATGAAATTTAAAAACTCTCAAAAGAGGATAGATGTAGATGTCTATGGCCCACAGCAACCACTTACCATCAGATGGACTGTGTGCTCGTTTGTCACCCTATCCTATAAAAAAGCATTTATTTAAAAGTTTGGTAAATTTATCTTATACTAGCTAGTTAGTCATGCATGATTACACATAAATAACAAGGTTTGTGTGCTTACTAGTTTATGTTTTAACTTCAGGCAAAGTAAGAAAATCCCAAGTGCTGATGAGATAAGAACGTTTTAGATAGATATCTTAACTATTTAAATAAATGAACACTACTTAGTCGACTTTACGTTATGAAATATTCATGGAATGCATGAGAAGTAAATACAATATACATTCTAAAATAAACCTAGCAAGCTAACAGCATAGCAAAGTGGCGAAGCAATCAGCTTTGTAGCGGTTTCTAATGAAAAAAAATAAAAAATAGGAGGTTCAGATGCCTGGGTGATCAGTAATCGATTGCTGAAAACAGAATTTGAAAATTCGAAACCGTTCTCGAGATAATCGTGGGACAGACGGACAGACGGACGGACAGACGGACATTCCCTCCACCATCCCATGGTCCTTCCCGCCTTGCGGCATACGGACCGAATCACGGGAGACGCACACGGTACTTGCTCGGGGCTCTTTCCCACGTGCGCTTACTTGACTCCCTACAAATCTCTCTGTTCCGTCCCTTTTCTCTACATTTCACTTCTCCCCCTTCTGGGGCGTGACTCCACAGCGACGACACTTCGCGTTCGCAGCTATCTGGTCGTATTTTCAGTCCTCATACTGTTTCCTTTTGTGATGCCATGCATGCGCAAATCTCCTAAACTCCTTAAAGTTGGATTCGCAGCACACTGGGTCCCGGAAGTATACTGGTCCTATTTCTGTTCTTTGTAGGCTGTCCAATAATGCGTTCCTCTCTTCAATATACAGATCGCAATCACAGAGAGTATGGTCACGACTCTCCAGTGCTGAGCCGCAGGGGCATAAGCCAGAGTTCCTAAGGTTGAATTTTAGGAGACGCTCGTTGAAACACCCGTGACCAACAAGAATCTGCGATACTGCATAATCGAGCTCGACCCACCTGAAGATTAGACGCTCTGCGATGTCCGGGAAAAACTTCTATAGATCCCTGCCATCTTGGCTTGAATCCCACCGGTCCTGCCAAATGGCAACGACAGCAGCCATCATCTCCCTCTTCTTCTTCCTGCGCTCCTTGTCGGCCAAACCCGTCCCCTCCTCGTCGACTCGTCCCGCACGAAAAACTTCCAGGTCGGCAGGCAATACGCCCGCCAACACCGGTAGCGCTGCGTTGCTAGCCGTCCTGTAAGCCTTCGTGAGAAGAATCAAAGCTGGTCTTTGCGTCCTCATCAGTACGCTTCTGATAACATAAAGGGACGAGCGTTGGTACCATACGGCAGCAGCATATGTTAACATTGCCACATAGGTCCCTGAATACAGGACTCTAAGGGCGTGAAATCTTATGCCCCAGGTCGATGAAGACAGTCGCGACATCTTCCCGAAGCAAGCAGCGGCCTTCTCGCCAATATATAATGCATGCTGCACATAGGACCTAGCCTCGTCCAAAATTATTCCTAGGACTCTTGCCTGTGAAACACTCGTGATCGTTGCACCGTCCATCTTTATAATTGGTCCACGTTTAAACTTGCCCTTATAGGTCATCGTTTGTGACTTCCCGGTAGAAAACCCTAGTCTGTTGCGAATATCCCACTCGGACACGGCAGCGATCGTAGCTGCCGCTTTGCGCTCTATTGCGGAACGAGACGATGCTTCGACCACGATCGTCACATCGTCGGCGTAAGCAACGAAGTGTACACCTTCGGGTTTTGGCAGCTTCAGGAGGTCATCGAGTAGGAGGTTCCATAGGGTTGGTCCCAGCACCGATCCCTGAGGACAGCCCATCGTGGAGACCTTCCACACTACCCGGTTTCCAGCAAACAGTCCTACACGGCGATTTATAAAGTAACTCGTTAAAATACGGTAAATGTTAGGTGGAACGCCACATTGCTTTGCCTTGAGTAGGACCATTGGCCACCAGGCATTGTCAAAGGCTCCAGATATGTCCAGAAGGATCAGTTGCACGTACTTCTCGGTTGATCCGTTGGTAATTCGGTTGAAGGTACAAAGGGCGGTCACTGTGGATCGGCCACGCGTGAAGCCATGTTGTGCATCGGAGATTCCGCGGTAGAGACATGGAGCGCAGGAGATTATCACACGCTCCAGAATTTTTCCCAATATGGGCAGCAAAGTTATCGGGCGGTAGGCTTTAGGGTCAGTGAGCGGCCTGTCGCCACCCTTTGGCAGAACAACGAGTTTGCCCATCTTCCACAGATCCGGAAAAACGCCCTCGACTATGCACGCCCTAAACATGTGCCAGATCTCGTCACCAGTTACCCGCCATGCCTGTCTAACAATCTTAGCCGTGATACCGTCAATGCCGGGTGCAGTGTTCGGCAGTTCTCGAATAATGAGTCCAACTTGTTCTTTGGTCGGTGGTGTAGCATCAGTTCCAGATGGAGCACATGCAGCAGCGATCCGCACTTGTCGATGGTATACAGTGCCCCTGGCTAGATTATCGTCTGGGCATAAGGCATTGACGAGGCCAAGCATGGTGTCTCCGGTCGTCCTAGTATAGCCGTCGGTTAATCTCACTCCATTTAGCACGTTGAGAGGTGGACGAAGTCGTCCACTGGCTGTTCGGTAAGCCGGACAGACGGACAGACATCGTGAAATCAATAAGTGACTTCGCAAGCTTCGCCACTTAATAAATGATATATGCAAACCAACACCAATATAGCCCACCACGATGCAACACAGGCCGACCGCGCTGCAACGTCATCTTATTTGCTGGTAGGTACTAAAAGTATTACAACGATGGACAGAATGACGGCAACAATTGAGACTCTTTAAATGACCTAAGTTGTCTGTGAGTTCTTTATACTGCTTGTACTAATGGGGGAGTTTAACCGCATATTAGGAATCTACCCTCACTCGTAACAAACGGAAATAGTTAAAAATAATGAGATTTTGTTTTATTATTTTACTTCAGGTACTAATGTTGTCTTTTTCTAACTACAGGAGCTAAAATATGCAGTTAAAGAATCAAAGTTCAACCCATAATAACAATTGTGAATGTCCTCAAATTGAAATAGTGGATAAATGTAGGTATAGTTGATGATCGTATGAAATGGACTGATCACATTGAATCTGTATGCGATAAGCTACGAGCAATCCTAGCAAAATTTTATCTTATCAAGAGTAAAGTACCTTAGCAGATGTTACTGTTGCTAAATAATGCCCTCGGCGAATCAATAGTTTCGTACGGGTTGAGCAGTTACGGACGCACTTATAAAACCCACCTAGAAAAAATATACCTATGTATATGTGTTAAAGCCGATAGTGCTGGCGAAATGTAAATCCAAGATGGCGGCTGCAATAGGTATCAATTTATTCGTCATGGGTGTCATTTTCATGGTTTCGAGGGTGTTGAAGCCGATAGTGCTGGCGAAATGTAAATCCAAGGTGGCGGCTGCAATAGGTATCAATTTTTTTGTCATGGGTGTCATTTTCAGGGTTTTCGAGGGTGGTGAAGCCGATAGTGCTGTCGAAATATAAATCCAAGATGGCGGTTACAATAGGTACCAATTTTTTCGTCATGGGTGTCATTTTCATGGTTTTCGAGGGTGTCGAAGCCGATAGTGCTGTCGAAATGTAAATCCAAGATGGCGGCTGCAATAGGTATCAAGTTTTATATATACTGTGCCCTTGCCGAGGGCTTCCATCTCGTTGTTGTATTTATGTATTATTTATTTATGTATATTTATCATTTTCTAAAAGAAAAATTACAAAAATCACAATTTTATAATTTTATTACATACTTTTAGTACAGAATACGAAATGTGCAAACAGTGATATTTGACTCCTGTGCTAGGATAACCTTCTTTTTTCTTGCCTATATTGTACATAATATATTAGTTACAGTGTGTGTGTGTGTGTGTGTGTGTGTGTGTGTGTGTGTGTGTGTATATTATAACATATGAGTTTTTGCGGCACCTCCACACTGCAATACAATACGTTATAATAGATTCGCAAAGAGTTTTGTACACATATAAGTGGAAGTCGCTATCTGCAATTTCTCTTAGGTTCTTAAAAATATAGATCAGTGTTCTTACTCTACTCGTGCTATTTTAAATAATATGAAAATTCTAAGTTAATTTCTCGTCAATCGTCACTTTAAGATATCGAACGTGTTTAACCATTTCTGGCTCTTTACAAACGCAGGTCTCTCTGCTCGTCTGCCAGGAAGTAGTTTTTTATTGCACGTGAAAGTGTGCATCTTGACTTTAATACCGTTGAGGGATTTGTAGTCTCTGTTATCCTGAAACATAAATATTTCGTCTTTTCTATTTTTGACGATAGCAAATGATTTTCCAGAGCCTTCGAAACCTCACACAGTCATCTTTCTGTAAGAGTTTGCACTATATCCCAAGTCTGATGATGAAATAGTAGCACAGTGTCGTTTGCGTACTTTAAGAAGTCAGCTCCTTCCAGTTATGTCACTGTTGTTGATTGATACACGAGTAAACTGTAGTATTTATAGGTTTATTCGATTCTAATTAACATAATAAATGTAGAAATTATGATGTTGATGCAAAAGATATAGAAGGTATAATAAATATAGAAGGTACGGGAAACGTTCGTTTAAGCCAGTGTTAGATATTGAATGTCGCCCCCGGAGCACATGAGTAAAGAAACCGACCAGAGGGGAAGCTATATACAAACGTCTCGCTACGGGTACACCCACTCATAGCGCAGCGATGCGTGCGTGAGCTCTCACCGACAGGTTCACCGGCGCTCCGTCAGGGTACAAACCGGTTTGCGCTCGGCTCAGTCAGAGTGTAAATAAAAGGGCTGTTGGTCACGCACGTTGAAATAAATAGACGAATAATATTTCGTGATTTTATAGATCAATAAATCTATTTTTTTTTACAATTAGAGTTAAGTTTAGAGATTGTGTACTATAAAATAAGACATTATAGATTTATAAGTATATAATATTTATATTAGATAATTATTCGTATAAGCTAAATACCTACCTAAGTTGTACAGTATGTATGAAAAAATCGAGAGAAAATAATACAATAGCCAGACAGTGGTCCAAATAGTGTTAGTGGTAGTAGTGCTGGTGATGGTGATGGTGGACGGTGGAGCTGATCGTGCGGTGTTAGTAGCGGTGGATGGTGATGCTGTACTTGCTGGTAATGGTGTTAATGATTGTGGTGGTGCTGGTAGTATCATTGGTGGTGGTGGTGGATAGTGGACCGCCACTGGCACTACCACCACTACCAGTATCACCACCATAGCCCTTACCACCGCCACTATCATCCTGGTAGTAGTAACATTGGTGGTGGTGGTCTATCAACACCGCCACTGTCCACTACCATCATCACAGTCATTACTAATACCATCCGATTTTTTGTACTCATGAATACGTTGTCTTACGAAAATTATATTGATAGAAATACAGATATGTATATGTAATGTGAAGCTAAGCATAAAAATAAGCAAAATATACAATATTTGCAGTTTCAATTTTAATTATAAATAACAGACATGTTATTATATAAACTTAAGTTACAATGAATACACATGTTATGTTATTCAATATAATATTTTATATTTTCCTTAAAATTTTCACATGCATCAGGTGATAACCCTATCAGAATGTGTATAGATTTTCGACGTTGTTAGAAAGCTTCCCCTCTGGTCTTCTTTACTCTGTGCCCGGAGCTCACGCGGACCTCGCCAGCGGTCAGAAAGACGTTCAAGGCACAGGATGTCTCAAATGTGCGGGCGCAGGCACCGTGCGAGGTCTGCCTATGTTCTTAACAAGACGTCGTGAACATACTCCCCGGCATTGAAGCGTAGTATTCAAGACTGATTGAGTGCAAGGGGACAGAGGTTGTTAAAACTTCGAACAATAAGTCCCTTCTTTGTTTGTATTTCTGTACCTTTGGATATTCCGTCACTGCATAGTGATCCGTCCCAAAAGCCATAACAGATGCGGTGCATTTTGGTCTCTGAACAAAACCAGGTCACCCATCTTCAGTTCAACAGATGAAACATGCCATTTAGATTTCTGCTGTAGTTGAAATATGTATTTATGTGAATATCGCCTCCAAAAATGCTGTCTAACCTTTTCAATTGTCTGAAAGCGTTGAATGCGATTAATATTAGCATCTTCAAGTGAAGGATATGCTACTGACATGAGTGGCCATCCAATGAGGAAATGGGCTGGTGACAAAAAAGTAAGGTTGGAAGGATCTGTGGATAAAGGTGTGAGAGGTCTACAATTCAGAATTGCCTCTATCTGAAACAAACAGGTGGAAAGTTCTTCATAAACTTGATGTGTTAAGTTTAAAACGCGATGTAAATGAGTTTTTACGGATTTAACGGCCGCCTCCCAAATGGCGCCTAAATGGGGAAAATATGCCGGTATGAAGTTAAAGTTAATATTACTGCTAAATTTGCCTGTATGTAAATATTATACGCCATAAGGAATCGAGTAAGTTCGTTACTGGCTTCCACGAAGGCTGTGCCATTGTCGGAATACATGTTTTAAGGCTTACCCCCGCGATATCAAACGGTTGAGTGCCGCTAAAAACGCCTCCTTGGTAAGGTCCCTAATAAGTTCCAGGTGCACGGCTTGGAATGCGAAACAGATAAAAACGCAAATATAGGCCTTTTGCAATCGACAACCGCGTCCTTTGCGGTCGGCTATCAGGATAGGTCCACAAAAGTCGACATCTATGTTGAGGAAAGGAAACTCGAGACACATTCATTCAACAGGTAAGTTATCCATGATGGGTTGTGATGATTTAGCATTAAATCTTTTACAACGAATACAAGCACGAACTAATTGATTTTGATAAATTTCTTCCACCTAGAGGCCAGAAATTTTGTCTAACTTTAGATAAGATTAGTTGAGGGCAAGCATGAAATAATTCTTTGTGTTTAGCTTCAAAAATAAGTTTAGTTAGATGATGTCTTGAACACAACACCACCGGGTGCTTAATATCATACGTGTAACATGAATTACTTAATCTACCACCTACTCTTATAAGGTTATTTGAATCGAGGAATGGAGTAAGTGATTTTAGTCTGCTACTCTTAGGTATCGGTTTAAATGCTTTAAGTATGGCGTATTCATCAGGAAACTGTATGTTGAGAATAACTAAGAAGATATTGTTGTGATGATCGTAATTCTGATAAAGTGAGAAAACGTTGAACGTATGCAAATACTCTTACTAGTTTTTTTATAATTTTTTTCACGATAAATTAATTGATGCAGTGAATTGGTATTATTTAGTTGTTGTATATCAACATGAAGTGTAAGTTCTGGAAGTGTTATTGTATGTATGTTTGGAGATGGTGGAATTTTTAAAATTAAGTTATTTAAAAACTCAGGGCCCTTCCACCAAAGTGCGGAAGCGCTGAGGAAGTCAGCATTCACCCCACGGGAAGCCTGATCAGCAGGGTTTAGCTTAAATTGCACATAACCCCAGGTGTAATCCTTTGTAATTTCTAGTATCTTATTAACTCCATTTCGTACAAATTGTTTAAGAGAATTCGACTCTGTAGAAAGTCAACCCAAAACAATTGTAGAATCACACCAAAAAAAAACAACTATTGATCTCTGAACTATTCATCGTTAAAGCCTATCACTATATATATATATATATATATATATATATATATACACAACGTGTCCCAAAATTCAACGATAAGCCAACACCGGAGGATAGACCTGCCCCGGACTAATCGGGGAAAAAAAGAAAAAATATATATCCCAATTATATTTTAAGTTATATAAAAAAAAATGAAATTCTTCAGAAATTGCGACCGTTTATGATATTTTTCACCACCATGACCACAATTTTTTAAATATTTTTTTCTTTTTTTTTTTATAGGCAACCTGAATAGTACTGCTATCTACCACAATTCTTAAAAACTCCAGAATAATCTTGTTCTATCACGAAAATTAATGAAACTTATTTTATTCCCTAAATTTTTTGAAGACTTTTACTTTTAACCAAATTTAACTTATCGTGGTGTAAAAAAAAGTATGAACACTAGTATGGCAAGTTTTTTTAAAAATTGACGCAACTAATCAACATTCCAAAATGGTATAATACTCTAGGAAAACAAGTTATAAAAAAATATGGGCCTATTATTTCTAAACAGGGGTCAAATTCCTTAAATTGTAATTGTCAGTAATCACTTTTGCTACATGCCCAAAATGGGTTCCTGTTACAATTTCTAGGAATTCGAATGGGGCATTAATACCTCAGACGTTAGAGAGAGATAGATAGATAAAGATATTTACGTTAAAAAGAGACAACAACAGGGCAGGTAGAGAAGCTGTTATTATTCTCAGCAAGTCGGTTCAGTACGCTCTGCTCCTTTGTTTACTGCGCACCGTTCCCAATTCAACTTACGTGGCCCTCGTACATACTATCGACTTTTGGCTTGGCTTTTTGGACTGGAATTGACCTGCAAACTTAACTGACCTGGCATTATTTGACTGGAAGTGATCTGCAAACTGAACTGACCTGGCATTATCTTTGACTACGATTGTGTGTTTTGTGATTTAGAGTTCTGGCGCATGTTGGACTGTTTGGCGTTTAACATGCCGCAACCGTACACACCACAGGAATACGCTAATATGCATTTAATCTATGGAGAATGCCGATGTAATGCTAACGCTGATAGCAGACTGTATCGAGAAAGATACCCAAATGCTCAAAAATATCCTGATTGTCGAGTGTTTATTAATGTGCATCAAGCGTTTTCGGAGGGTCGTATGCCATCCAATAGGAGAAGCGCTGGAAGACCTTAATTGGATCGTGATGAAGAAGTTCTCAATGAGACATAAAATGACTCGACTACTTCGGTACGTGCCATCGAAGAAGCTACAGGAATCCCGAAAAGTTCTGCACATCGAATATTAAAACGTCACAAGCTTCACCCATATCACTACAGGCGTGTGCAGACGTTATTATCACGGGACTATCCGCTACGGGTCACATTTTGCCGTGCAATGCTGCAAAGGCACAGTGAAGATCCCCACTTCCTAGACAAAATTCTATGGTCGGATGAAACAACGTGCAAGAAAGATGGGTATTTAAATCTTCACAACCTACATAGTTGGAGTAATGAAAATCCACACTTGATGAGACAAGACAAATCCCAATATCAATTCAAGGTTAACCTATGGACCGGCATATTAAATGGAAAAGTAATTGGGCCCTTTGAGTTACAAGGAAACTTAGATGGCAATAGTTATTTAAACTTTTTACAAAATGACTTGCAAGAATTGTTAAACGACGTGCCCTTAAGTGATCTTCAAAACATGTGGTTAAAAAATGATGGTTGCCCAGCACATTATGCCCGTCCTGTGCGAGAATATTTAAATCAAGAGTATCCAGGGCGTTGGATCGGGCGACTTGGTCCTATCTTATGGCCACCCCGTTCACCCGATTTGAACCCCCTGGACTTCTTCTATTGGGGTTGTCTTAAAAACGGTCTACTCAAAACCCATTGTGACATTGGACGAGCTTCGTCGAAATATCACTCAGGCTGCTGATTACATTAATAGCAGAAGATATGCAAGACAAATAAAACGATCATTTTTAAGGCGATGTCGTGCATGTATTAATGCTGGTGGCAAACAGTTCGAACATTTGCTATAATGTTATCTTAATAAATTACACGTGAAACTGTTTGTACCATTTGTTTTGAAATATTAAACATTTTTCAAGAACTAATACTTTTATTACACCCGACCGTCATTTGGCCCCTGTTAAGAAATAATAGGCCCATATTTTTTCATAACTTGTTTTCCTAGAGTATTATGCCATTTTGGAATGTTGGTTAGTTGCGTCAATTTTTAAAAAAACTTGCCATACTAGTGTTCATACTTTTTTTTTACACCACGATAAGTTAAATTTGGTTAAAAGTAAAAGTCTTCAAAAAATTTAGGGAATAAAATAAGTTTCATTAATTTTCGTGATAAAACAAGAGTTATTCTGGAGTTTTTAAGAATTGTGGTAGATAGCAGTACTATTCAGGTTGCCTATAAAAAAAAGAAAAAAATATTTAAAAAATTGTGGTCACGGTAGTGAAAAATATCATAAACGGTCTCAATTTCTGAAGAATTTTTTTTTTTATATAACTTAAAATATAATTGGGATATATTTTTTTTTCTTTTTTTCCCCAATTAGTCCAAGGCTGGTCTATCCTCCGGTGTTGGCTTATCGTTGAATTTTGGGACACGTTGTATACGAGTATATAGAGCACTGTGCCTAGTAAAGCGCTGCATTGCTGCAAGCGAGGTATTGTTATAGTATTTATACGCGACACCTTATTTTTGATGTTAAAAGACGAACTTGCAGTAATCTGTTAATTGAGATTTTTCTTACATAAACGCATGCGCCATATGCACGTTCTGAAGCATCGGTAAATACGTGTAACTGTATTTCCCGAAGATCATCTTGCGCTATCCAGCGTGGTATATGTATGGTGTTTATGTGAAAAAGAGAGTTAATAAAATTATTAAATTCCGATATAATTTGCGATGGAACTTCATCATCCCAGTCAAATTCACCCACAGCCGATGTAATATGTTTTTTACCTGCAAAATACACGGTCCAACCATACCCATACCCAAAGGATCGAAAACTTGACTTATAAAAGATAAAATATTACGTTTTGTGTATTTATGTGTAAAGGTGTGGTTAATTGAAAAATAAAAAGTGTAATGAGAGGTGTCCCAGAATAAACCTGTTGTGTTGTTTTTGAAGGAGAAGAATCAAGATTAAGAGTTTTATTTACATCATTTTTATCGTCATTCGTTATGTTGTTTTGATTTGATTTGATTGCCATTTACGCAAATGAAATTTCTAGGAATCTAGTACTATCTTTATTTCTTTGACCAAAGCGATAACGGACTCGATAGAGTCCCCGCCACCCAAATAGTCATCCATATGAAAATCATGTTTAATGGCATATTGTATTAACAAGTTAGGAGTATCTTTAGCGAGGGACACTAAACATTTAGTGGCTAAATAAGGTGCCGATGAGGTTCCGTAGGTAACTGTATTAAGAGTATATGTTTCGAACGATTCGTTTGTGTTAAATCGAAATATGATTTTTTGTAAGGTGCGTTGTGATTTGTGCAATATAATAGATCTATACATATTTTCTACATCTTCAGTAATAACGTATTTATGTTGACGAAATCGTAATAATATAGACATAAGATTATCTTGTGTTTTTGGACCTACCATTTGTATATCGTTGAAACTCTTACCAAATGTCGTGGCAGCGGATGCAACAAATACAAAGTGTAATTTTGTTGTTGTACTCGACTCTCGTATAATACAGTGGTGTGGCAAGTAAAAATAATATTTATTTGTGTAATGTGAATTAGGTAAGTTTTGGGTCATGTGACCTAGATCAATATATCTCAATTCGTGATAATTTTGTTTGTATTGAGAGTCTCGTTCAAACTTACGCTTAAGTGCAAGAAACCTTTGCTTAGCCGAGGCTTATGAATCACCCAGAAAATCTGATGAGGTATTCAACGGTATCGTCACTAAAAATTGACCAGACGAAGTGCGATATGTAGTGTTATTAAACATTTCATACTGAGAATATGAATACTGATGAAATTGAGTCTAACTTCCAAAATTTTGCAAGAGTAAATTCTTCGTTACTGTTCAATGTATGATGAGTGATAACATACATTACGAGTTTGAACGTCATTAGTTTATATGTATCCTGATAAAAGCCATAGTTTTGAGGAATGTAATTTTGGATATGTTGGACCAATGTTGCTTTTCTCTGCATTTAAGACTGCCCAAAATATATCTGCACCTACTAAAATGTCAATAGAAGAAGGTAGGTTGAATTTAGTGTTAGCTAATTTCATTTCTGAAGGAATTGATATATGCTTATCGTTTACGTACGAATTGGGTTGGGTGTGTGAAATTTTGGCAGGATATAACAAGTAATATTTACTTTATAATCACTAAAGTATGACTTAAAAATTAGTTCGCATATTTTGGTGGCCCATATGACTTGGTTATTAATTGTAGAGATATTGGAATCAGTGTAATATCTTACCAAACTGTTATTGCACATATCTTCCGTAATAAAATTACAAGTGCTTCCATTGTCAACATACTCTACTTTAGGTGGCTTTTTTATACGATAATCTACATCAATTTTAATGAATAAAGGACATGTAAATAAGAAATGATTTTGTGAACACATATTATATATTTAGAGAGGCATAATGTTAAAAACTTTATTTCTAAGCTTCTTCCTGTTGATAGAGGTGTTCCTCAAGGATCTGTGTTAGGGCCTTTGCTTTTTATTATTTACAGCGCTGATATAATAAACTGTCTGAAAAACTGTAAATACCATCTATACGCTGATGATTTACAGGTATATATTCACATAGATAGAAAAAATATTAATACATTAGTAAATAAGTTAAATCAGGATATTCAACGTGTTTGTGATTGGTCACAAAATAACTCCATGGTTCTCAATCCTTCAAAGTCAAAATTCCTTATAATTGGCACCAAAAAGCAGGTACATGTTATAGTTATAACTGAACCTGATATACGTGTTAATGGAGAGACAATAGCACAAGTTCATGAAGCACGAAATTTAGGCATTCTTTTTGACAGCAATTTGAGGTTTGAAAATCATGTGATTAATTTGGTACAAAACTGTTTTTACAGGTTAAAAGTTCTATATAGATTTAGACCATTTGTCACAGTTAATTTACGTGTAAAGCTTTGTGAAACCCTAGTATTAGCTAAATTAAATTATTGTATAACTGTTTATGGACCTTGTTTGCTTAAAAAATCACAAAAATTAATCCAAAGGGTACAGAATGCTTGTGCACGCTATTGTTTTTACATACCGAGACGAACTCATGTTACATCATATCTTAATGCCTCGAATATGTTAAAAATGCAGGGGCGTTTCAAGCTTTTTTATGCTACTTTGGTATTCGGCGTAATAAATACAAAGAATCCAGAATATTTATACGAAAAACTTATCTGGAGAAATGACCATAAATGTTGGTCATTTCTCCAGATAAAACCCGAATATGCTCTAAAGTTTTTTGCGTCCCTAAACACAAAACATCGGCTTTCCGAGGCAGTTTTAAGTTTATGGCAACTAAGTGTTGGAATGATCTCCCACCACCACTACGCGCTAAGACAAGTAAATCGAGTTTTAAAAAGAATTATAGACATCACTTACTAACAGAACAAATACTGTCATAATCGACTAATTTATACCTTATTGCAGGACTGGCCTGTATATACTTAAAATAAATAATAAACATTGCTATATAGTAGGTGGGGAAACAACTTATATGAGATTAAAGAAGTTAGTTAATTGTTAATATCCATATTATTTTATAATTTATTTTACTTATTATTAGTTATATTGTTGTAATAATTATTTTTTATTTAAAAAAAATGTAAAAAAAAATAATAGTATTAAAATATATATATGTATGTATATGTATGTGTATATATGTGTATATGTATATATATATATATATATATATGTATATATATGTATGTATATATATGTGTATATATGTATGTGTATGTATGTTTATATGTATGTATATATTTGATTACTAATTTGAACTGGCTAATACTCGGGGATCTACGGTATGTGATCAATAATGTGATAATGTGAACAATTATGATTAAAGGCAATATGAGCAGGGATGCGCGCGTACTGTACTGTTCGTATGTGGGGCGCTGGCAGAATAACAGCGTTGTAGGCAACTGAAACATTTATGCTGAGCTAGAGCCCATTCATTACTACATTATGTAATTCTTGTAATTTGTGTATGTACTCATTTTAACTTTACTGGTGGTAATGAATAAATGCTTTTATTATTATTGTCAGAAAAGCTTAAATTTGCTCAACCTTTTTGAAAAAGTTGGTAATAACTGTATTTACGGGCCTTTTGCCAAGTAAATTACAGTGTGTGGTGTGTGTTTGTTGTAGATGTAGGGATTGTTGGACTTTAAACTATTTCATTTTCCTCCAACTGCAGGAACTTTCTCACTATCCTGCAAGTATTTAAAATTGCGGCTTTTTGTAGGGTTATATATGTGTTTTCTGTTAATTCTATAAGTTTTAGGTTATTGAAAATGTTATTTGGGACGACTCCAGTGGTTGAGATGACTATGGGCACTATATATACTTTTTCTTGCTTCCATATTCTTCCAATTGCTTCCTTTAAGTCAGCATATTTACAAATTTTCTCAGCTATTGTTTTTTGAATGTTATGCGTATTGGGTACTGCAATATCTATTAAGTACGTGGTTTTGTTATTTTTATCTTGTAGAGTAATGTCTGGTCTATTGTAATGAATGGTTTTGTCAGTAAGTATAGCTCGGTCGTAGTAAAGTTTATGTGAGGCATTTTCTAAAACTGTTTGTGGTGTGTATTTGTAGTACGGGATGTTTGTGTTTTGAATAAGTTTATGTTTAAGTGCCAATTTTTGATGTATGATGTTTGCGAGCTGGTTATGTCTGTGAGTGTAATCTGTCTGTGTGAGGCTTGTACATGCTCCAGTTATGTGTTGTATTGTTTCCGGTTGACTGTTGCACTTGCGGCATTTATCGTTTGTGACTGTGGGATCTTTGATAATGTGTTTTCTATAGTTTTTTGTGTTAATTACCTGGTCCTGTATTGCTATTAAAAATCCTTCTGTTTCTGGGAACAGGCTACCTTTTTTAAGCCACATGTTGGACGCTTTTGTGTTTATGTGGGGTTGGCTTATGTCGTGTGGGTGTCGCCCGTGTAGTACTTTTTTCTTCCAGTTTTCTATTTTCTTTTTCTGCGGATCACTATTCATCATCATCATCATTACAGCCCTTCACAAGTCCACTGCTGAACATAGGCCTCCCCCAAAGAATGCCACAAAGCACGGTCCTGAGCCACCTGCATCCATCGACTTCCTGCATATCTTACCAGGTCGTCACTCCATCTAGTGGGGGGACGCCCTACACTTCGCTTGCCGGTACGAGGCTGCCACTCGAGAACCTTTCTTCCCCATCGGTTGTCTGTTCTTCGAGCTATATGGCCGGCCCATTGCCACTTCAGCTTACTAATCCGTTGGGCTATGTCGGTCACTCTGGTTCTACTGCGGATATCCTCATTCCTAAGTTTATCACGCAGAGAAACTCCGAGCATAGCCCTCTCCATAGCTCGCTGAGCGACCTTGAGCTTCCTTATCCGGCCAGCAGTGAAGGACCACGTTTCAGTTCCGTATGTCATCACTGGCAACACGCACTGGGTGTACAGTCTCGTTTTCAAGTTTTGAGGTATATCTGACGAGAAGATGTGCCGTAATTTCCCGAACGCTGCCCAACCGAGTTGAATCCGTCGATTGACCTCTCGGTCGAAGTTGGACTTACCTAGTCGGACTATTTGTCCCAGGTAAACATACTCGTCAACAACTTCGAGCTTAGTGTTCCCAACAACTACCGGCATAGGTGTGACATGGGCATTAAACATGATCTTTGTTTTGTCCATGTTCATCTTAAGACCTATCCGTTGGGAAACACTATTGAGGTCATTGAGCATAGTGCTTAGGTCCTCCAGCGATTCTGCCATAAGGACTATATCGTCGGCAAATCGAAGGTGAGTGATGTACTCGCCATTGATGTTGATACCGTATCCTTTCCAGTCCAGAAGCTTGAAAACGTCTTCCAATGCAGCGGTGAAGAGTTTCGGGGATATGACGTCACCCTGTCTTACACCTCTCTGCAATTGGATAGGTTTCGTACTCTGGTTCTGTACTCGGATAGCCATCGTAGCCCTACTGTACAAGCACTTCAACACTTCGATATACCGACAGTCAACTTGGCACCCCTGAAGGGACTGCAGCACCGCCCAAATTTCGACGGAATCAAAGGCTTTCTCATAGTCCACATACGCCAGACATAGTGGCAAATTGTACTCCTCGGACTTCTGTACAATTTGCCGTAGGGTATGTATGTGGTCTATGGTGCTAAAGCCTTTTCGGAAACCGGCTTGTTCGGGAGGCTGGAAGTCGTCAAGTCTGCGCGCGAGACGATTCGTAATGACTCTCGAAAACAGCACGTAGACGCGGCTCAGAAGGGAAATCGGTCTGTAGTTCTTCAAGAGAGCGTTGTCACCTTTCTTGAAGAACAAGACCACCGCACTTCTGCTCCACGCCTCCGGTGTAATGCCACCATGGAGGACGGAATTAAAGAGCTTCTGAAGGACTTCAAGTACCGGTTTTCCACCCGCTTTCAGAAGCTCCGCTGTAATTCCATCCTCGCCTGGGGCCTTGCCGTTTTTAAGGTGCTGGAGAGCCATTCTAATCTCGCTCAGACTGACGTCCGGGATATCATCGGAATAATGTCGGATAAGACTCGCTCTTGGATCGTTACTCACACTTGCGTGTGGCTCCAACGATGACGTGTACAGCTGCCCATAGAACCTCTCAATCTCACTCAAAATCTCAGGTGCCCCGGAAACGATGCTGCCACATTCGGTCTTCAGCTTTGACAGTTGGCTCTTTCTGGCAGACAGATCTCTGGCAAAGACTTTGGAGCCTTGGTTCCGCTTGATCGCTTCTTCAATACGAGCTGTATTGAAGTTGCGTAAGTCCCGCCGCATGCATTTGGAGATCTGTCTGTTCAGTTGCCTGTATGCTGTCAAATCTGTTGAAGAATGTAGCCTCATCTCCCGTCTAACAGCCATGAGATTAAGAGTGTGATCGGAGAGTTTTTGTGTTCTTCTGCGGCGGGTCTTGCAGAACTTAGCTCCGACCGCATGGACAGTTTCCACGAGCTTGTCATTCAAATCGTCCACTGCATTGCAGTCTTCTAGGCACTGAAAACGGTTTTGTAACTCGAGCTGAAAGGTTTCGGGACTTTGGATTAGAGCACGAGGGGGACGGAGCGTTGACTTCATTAGACGAGACCTCTCCAACTTAACGTTTAGGTTCAGTGTGCCTCTAACCATTCGGTGATCGCTGCCGGTTTTCACCCTCGCGATCACTGAGACATCACTGAACAGTTGTCGATTGGTCGTCATAATGAAGTCAATCTCATTTTTTGTCGAACCGTCGGGGCTCGACCAGGTCCACTTCCTGTGGGGCCGCTTCTGGAAGAAAGAGTTCATCATAAAGAGTCCCTCTTTCTCCATGAAGTCGGCCAGCTGCTGGCCCCTTGGGTTCCGTTGCCCTATTCCAAATTTCCCCACTTTCAGCTCACCGTTCTCTCTTGTGCCTAGTTTTGCATTGAAGTCTCCCATTAACACCGTATATTGGGTTTTGGAGGAATGCATGGCTCTAGAGATATCCTCATACATTTCCTCCACCTCCTCATCGGGGTGTGCCGAGGTTGGTGCGTAAACCTGTATGACCTTCAGCGAATACCGTTTGGTGATTCTGAGTATAAGGTACGCAACCCTCGTCGACACACTCTCAATCTTTACAACGTTGTTAACGAGAGACTTGTGGACGATAAATACGACACCTCCTTGGGACAGATGGTCGCCCTCCCGGTAATAGAGCAAGTTGCCGGATTCGAGGATTACCGTGTCCTCCTCCTCTCTTCGGACTTCGGATAATCCTATAATATGCCAGCGTAACTTGTCTATCTCTTCTTCCAGCTCCACAATCTTCTCGTCAGTCCTCAGGGTGCGTGCGTTGTATGTTGCCAGGTCGAGTCGTTGTAGGTGGCAACCGAACCTCCACCGGAGATTCTTAGCACCCCCTGCCCCGCCGTTACCATGGTCGCCACCGTAGCCAGGAATAGCGGGGCCGCCGGGGACTGGGGGCCGTCTCTTCGTAACTTTCATTATGGGGGGTATATTGCCATAGTTGCCACGCTTGGCGAGCGGGTTGGCAACCGCAGTTTCGGATCACTATTGTTTGGGTTTAATAGGCCTGCTTGTTCGTCAAGGTTTAGTGGTGTGTAGTTTTTGTCGTTGTGAGTTATAGCTTTGTGTATTTCACTTGTTTGCGATTTGTTATGAAAGAATGTTTTCAAGCCGTACATCTGCTTCTGCCATAGGTGATGGATATCTATTAAACCTCTACCTCCATCTTGTCTCTTGATTGTGAGCCGCTCTATTGCAGACTTTGGGTGTAGGTTGTTGTGTTTTGTCAGTGTGGTACGTGTCAATCGTTCTATATGTTCTATATCCGTTTGGCTCCATTTTATGATTCCAAATGAATATGTTAGAATAGGGATCGCATAAGTGTTAAGAGCTTTTATTTGGTTTTTTCCTGAGAGCTGGGTTTTACATATGCCGTTAATTCTCTTTTTATATTCTAGAGTAATTGTGTTCTTTATAGATGTATGGTCTAGTCCTTTAAGTTGTTGGAATCCCAAGTATTTGTATAAATCGGTTGGCTCCATTGCTGTTATTGTATCTATGTCATCAACTGCATAGTCACCAGGCTGGATCTTGCCCTTTACTAAATGAATAGTTTTACATTTATCCAGTCCAAATAGCATATTTATGTCCTTGCTAAATTCTGTGGTGATTTTTATTAAAGTTTTCATTTCTTTTTCTGTCCGTGCATATAGTTTAATATCGTCCATATATATAAGATGCGAAATTATTGATTCACCGCTATTGTGTTTAAGTCTGTACCCAGCCTTTTTACCATGCAGCTGGTAAGATAGTGGATTCAGTGCGAGGCAGAACCACAGGGGGCTCAAGGAGTCGCCTTGATAGATACCTTTCTTAATGGCTATTTGTCTTGTTTTGATGCAGTTATTTCGGGTGCTTAGTTGCAGTGTGGTTTTCCAGTGTGTCATGATGTTACGTAAAAAGCCTATTATTGCAGGGTTAATCTTGTATATTTCCAGTATTCGTATCAGCCAAGAATGTGGGATGCTGTCAAAAGCTTTTTTATAGTCTATGTATGTACAATGTAAATTTCTGTTTCTTGCAGTAGCGTGTTTTAGGATGGTTGAATCTATAATGAGTTGCTCCTTACATCCCATGTGGCCCCGCCTGCACCCTTTCTGCTCTTCGGCAAGTATGTTGTGTCGTTCTATATGTAGGTTTATTTTCCTTGCAATTGCTGCTGTCAAAATTTTGTAGATAGTTGGTAAGCATGTGATTGGTCGATATTGGGCCGGTTGTGTGGAATAATTACCCTTTGGCAGCATGTATGTTATACCTGTAGCAATGAATTCGGGTATGTTCTGTTTTGAAAAAATGATGTCTGATAGGTTTTTGGCTATAGTCTTATGTAGGCGTGTTAATTTTTTAAACCAGTAGTTATGCACTTTATCGATACCCGGAGATTTCCAGTTATGTAATCTTTCTGTAATATTTCAGATCTCATCTTCTGTTATCTCAGTAAACTCCATTTCTTCTATTGTACGCCATCTCTGTTCTTCTTCAGTTATCCAGATGGCATTCTCATTATGTGGTACCTGTTGTTCCCATATACCAGACCAAAATTCGTCTAACTGTTCTGCTGTTGGAGTTTCTACATTCGTAATTTCTGCGTCAGTCTGTGGATTCCCTAAGTTTCTATAAAACAGATTTTATTAGTGGCAAATATGATATTATCGTTCTTCCTTTGTTGTGCTCTTTTGTATCGTTTGAGTCTGTGAGCTTTGAGTGCTAACTTCTGTTTTAATGTGTCCAAGAACTCTTCAGGTTTACTGTTAGTATTTTCGTATCTTGTATGTATGGTTGTGTTTCTAAATATAATTTCAACTCTGTCAACTACTTTCTTAGATCTATTATTGTTGATGTACTGAGTAAGTTTTCCTATATCTTCTCTCAAGTTTGTAACATCTTTTTCTAATCTTTGTTGCCATGGTGGTCGATTCTTTTCCTTACGTTTTGTGTTTTCCGTGATTTTGTATTTTAATTCCTCCGAGATGACAATCGCAGTGCAATATATTAAGGTGTGTATATCTATTAGTTGTGTGTCTGGTGAGATGTATTCTTTAAGAATATCATGATTAAATAGGTATATAAGTTCATTAAGTTTGGGGCAATATTTCAGTTTGGGTAATTTTGGCCTAGCTGTTGGGTCCATTCCTGAGTACAGTGTTAAAGTTGTTCTGAATTTGTCTTTTATTTGTTGGACATGTGTTTTGGAGGCATTATTGGTGTTAACGAATGTCTCAACGTCGTTTTCTATTAATAGGGTTATTGATTCTGTTTGTGTCGATGTATGTGTGGTCTGTGAATGTTGGTTAGTTGAAATGAATGGTTGTGTTTGTGAGGGTAACATTGATTGGATGGATGAAGGTGTGAGTTCAACTGTGGCGTGTCCTTCGTTGGTGTTGTAAACTTCTTCTTCCTCTTGTAGTTGTTTTCGTACTTGTTCTTTTAGTCGTTCAAGGACGTCTTGAGATAAAAGCTTATTCCGTTCTATTACTCTTTTCTGGTCTGAAATTCTTTGTTGTGACACATTCACATCAGGATATTTTAGTAAGAAACGTTCGTTCAGTTTTTTCCTATATATGGTTAGATCGGTCTCTAGTTTTGTTACATAGTAGTAGGTGCGCATGATAAATAGGTTTACTTCGTTGCTCCATTTCATCCGCACCCTAGTTTTACCGGCCTTGGTGGACGCAGGTAAAAAGGCATTTGCCTCCCGCGCAACATCCAGGGCTGGCGTTGATAAATCCCTATTACCCGAGGGGGATGGTGATGACTGTACCGAGGGACTGTATGATACGGTACTCGGGCTAAAAGGTTCATATGGGCTATTGCTTCTACTGTTCGTGTTTCTGTCCAGTCTGGCATTGTCGGCTGTAGCATTTTCGGATTGTGAATCCCCGGTGGGAGCCCGCCTGCTCAACTCCTCACCGCTGACGGATCGTCTACTGAAACACCCAGCGTCAGCTCCAGGTGTGCCCCGGCGATTGCCCCCGGGAAGCGGCCCTATCAGTTTACTTTTCGATCTGGTCTCCATTTTTAATGGGTTACCAGGGCCACGTTAGCCACGCCAGTAATTTCTCATCGTGTGTCCGCCCCCCACGTGATCTGATGGTCGATCTGGACGTGTGGTTGGATTTTAGGGGGCTATTATTATTATTATTATTATTATTAACCCTTTTTTGCTAAATGAACTGTTGTAATTATTATTGTTATAAGTTAAAGGGTGTGATGGAAGTTTTTCGTATAATTGGAATAGTTACTCCAGCATTAAATGTATCCAATACAGCACACCTATTATTTAAAAATTTAATGAATTGTTGTAAACTTGGTGAGTTACAATTTAAGCTACACCTGTATTCTTCCCATAGCCGATTCGTAACCGAGTCTAATTTTTTTGATATTACATAAACAATAATTGTGTTCTAGTGATCGACAGGATCACCTAATGTTGCAAGTGCTCTTAAATGTTTATTCATCACATCAATAAGATTTCTTATTTCTAAACTACTTTCAGAGGATATTTTTTTTTGTATTTAATAAGGCTTGTGTATGGTTGATGATTAAAAGACGTATGTTATCATATCGTTCTGCTAATAATTACCATCGGATAATTGTTTGCTGTTACGTCTAAACTTTGAATAATTAATGACGCAGTACTTTTCAAAGCTGCCCGTAAATAGTGAAATATATGTACGTTTTTTTTAAATTTATTTATGTCATACAACACAACAGATTACATCATGACTTAAAGCTATAACTTACAATAATAATGGTGCGATACAAGACATAATTCTTATACGTGTTATCACGGTATGCCAAGATTGAGAAACAAACATTTTAAATAAAATTGCTTAAACTAACAGACTCATAAATCCAACAAATCAAGAACTATAACTATAATGAATATCACTGTTTTAAATTAACTGTTTACCAGGTGTTCCTTTTTCAACAAATTTGTCAAGTGTACTAGAACCGCTAAAATCGTTTAAATCGTACTTGGTGTTTCGATTGCGTCTTCTTGAAGTCTGTTGCTGATATTCATGAGAGCCTGTCTGATTATTGGCTTTTGCTTCAATATTCGAAAATGTGGATCGCATTGTTTAGACATAAAGGGTGTATCCCATACTATATAGGTCTATATTGTACGATTGCGGCGACGCACTCGTCATTTGCATGCGTTCTAGGATTCTATTTCACGTAATTGTCATTATTCCCGTTTCATTCATTCGATGCATTGCATGCTTGATGCAATTTATTTCATGAATTCCTCGCATGTTGTTTTAGATAAATAATACGACGTGTGTCCTTTCCCTTACGGGCATACGTTAGAATTTGTAGGGCCGTTTTTATGGCTTTGTTTTTTTGTTTTTTAAATTCGAAAAGTAATTATAATAAGCGTAGTCTAGCTAAAAACTTTATTACTGTAATAATTAGTTTCTGCCAAGAATTTTGCTCAGTCTCAGTCTGGCTCACTAATTGAGAATCGACACATGCATTCTTGTTTTTGCGATTTAACAGTGTAATAAAAGCGTTTCTATGCATCCGCATTTGCTTTCTTTATCCCTTTTCAACAAATTGTTTGCGTTCTTCCAGTCATCGAACTCATCTTTCGTAAACCGTTCTGACTGATTAGTATCTAAATCTATAGCCTTGCAAACAAAACAGAAAAGTCGCTCTTTAGTTTCTGAATAGCACAACCAATTTCTGACGTGAGTTTTATTACTAGGTTTATATTTATAAGTGACAAATGACTTTTGGCAGAATCGTGGACTAATTTATTTTTCATTCATTTTATCCAATCCCTATCACTGATGATGCACAATAGTCTCTTCCTTATATTTTTCGAAAATATTTATCATTAGTAATTAATTCTACTTCATATCAATATTTCCTGAGTATTAATACATTGTATTGAAATTTATGCATACCACTGACGGAATAGAGTTATATCAGACATTTTGCTCAAATTCAAAATTAACGATTAGTTTTAATACTTATCACCTGAAAGCTGAAAGCGTGACGGTACCTTGGAATAAATACGAATTAATAACTTGATAAGTATACAAGTTTGATGATAGTGAAATTAGTTTGTTCCTCAGTCAAAAAAACTCGAATTGAAAATAATTTTATTGCCATATACGATCGAGTTGCAAAAAAAAAAGAACTAGTAATTCGAAACATGAAAATAAAAATCCACATAATTACAGCTTCTTTATAATCAATTCAGATTTGATTTCGATTACTGAATTGAACTCTGAGAGAAGAGTATAGTTCAAATCCCAATGTATAATGGTAATCATTGCTTTGCTACATGGTAACGAAGACCTTTTAGAGAGGAGAGCCACGAGTAATCTAGGCCAGAAGCGAGTTACCTGTGAAAAATCGTGACAAAAATATGAGCGATAGCTCTTTTGATGCAGAATCAAATTTTGAGTAAGTTTTTTTTTATGTTTATAAACAAAAATATATTGGTAAATCCAATTAGGCATACCTTAAGCGCATTAAAAAAATTACGTATAACATGATTATACGGAATTATTAAAGTAGTTTAAATACATTTCGACAGCACTATCGGCTTCAACACCCTCGAAAACCATGAAAATGACACCCATGATGAAAAAATTGATACCTATTGCAGCCGCCATCTTGGATTTACATTTCGACAGCACTATCGGCTTCAACACTCTTGAAAACCATGAAAATGACACCCGAGATGAAAAAATTGGTACCAACTTCAACCGCCATCTTGGATTTACATTTCGACAGAACTATCGGATTCAATACCCTCGAAAACCATGAAAATGACACTCAAGATGAAAAACTTGATATCTATTGCAGCCGCCACCTTGAATTTACATTTCGACAGCACTATCGGCATCAGCACCCCCGAAAACCATGAAAATGACACCAATGATGAAAAAATTTATATCTATTGCAGCCGCCATCTTGGATTTACATTTCGACAGCACTATCGGCTTCAACACCCTCGAAAACCATGAAAATGACACCCGAGATGAAAAAATTGGTATCTATTGCAGCCGCCATCTTGGATTTACATTTCGACAGCACTATCGGTTTCAACACCCTCGAAAACCATGAAAATGACACCCATGATGAAAAAATTGATACCTATTGCGGCCGCCATCTTGGGTTTACATTTCGACAACCCTATCGGTTTCGACACCCTCGAAAAGCATGAAAATGTCACCCATGACACAAAAATTATACTACTTACTTTTAGTACGTACTACTATTATTTATTCTGTGCTTTTAAATATTGTAATAAAAAAATCTCTTATTATTATTATAATCAAGTATTTAAGAAATTTGTTTATTCGAATATTGTGTATTTGTACAGCGATCTTTTTGAGCCGCTGAAAACAACCGAAACAATGTCCACTCACGACGGCGACTGAAGCCGAACTAAAACTAAACTTAATACAAAGGTACTCTGTGAACTAAACTACTCTGTAGCTGTAGATCCCCATTTACAGAAACAATTTATATACGAGGCAACCAAATCAACGAAAATTTCGCCATTTTGGAGCCGAAAAAAATTAATTATAGCTAAACAAAACAAAATTATACTGCCATTTACATTCAGTGGCTTCCCACATGATAGATGAAGAGATTAAAAAATAGATTGAGTTAAACAATTGATATTTTCAAAAGTTATAGTGTTTACAAGCCACAGGGACTTCATAAATCCACACCATAAGCCACTAAAACCCTTTTTTTTATTTAAAAATAGCAATTAATCGATTTAAAAAAATTATTAATAAGTTCAACAATCATTTATCTTTCTAACAATGTGCTTTTTATATCATTTATATGTATAATATGATTGCTAGATACGATTTTATTCGATAAAATGTTGGAATTTTAATTTTTAGGCGATAGTAGAACATTACCTTGCGCTTTCGCTTAAGGTATGCAATAAGGGTCGGCTTTTTGTTAATAACTAAATAACTAAAGGGGTCTCGAAAATTGCAAAATATAACTCGAAAATATTCTTAAAGAGGAAATTTCTTAAAAAAAGGTTGTGACTCCCGGAACTGTAGCTGCATAAGCAACAATTTTTATTTAATGTTGTACACGGGTTTCCGTGCGTCTGCTGTCGCACGGGCGCATCGACACTTATTACCATTAAAACTTCGTGCTGATCCCCGTAATGAAATTCTAAAAATAACGTATAAAAGATATGGAAATTAACAAGTGCTTGCATACGTCAGACTTTTTATGCAGTAGAGCCGATCGGGTCAATTCAAATTCTATACAAGCATTTTCTTTTCAGATTCTATAGAAGCAACTGTTTGTAGAACGTGTGCGTGAAATTCCTTGTATTATTTTCGCCAACGAAATAATCAAATAGAAAAAAAAAACTAGTTATTTCGATGGCGATTTTTCTATACCTTAATTTCACTCAAAAAATTACGTTCATGCGGAGTTGGGCGGGTTTGTATCCGCGAGGCCCCCTTATGCGCGGGGCCCGTAGCAATTGCTACTCTTGCTACGTGGTTAATCCGGCTCCGTTTATATCATATATTCATCTACATCGTCTATTTTGTTTCCATATTATATTTAATTATTTCATTTCAGTATTACGGACAGAGTCATATGGGAGCGTGCTACTAAAGATCTCTATGGTTTCAAAGGACCTGCGTAAACTCGGCTACGATAATCAGCCGCCAGTCGCCACTAGCAATTATTGTAACTAATTTTGAATAAAACTAATTTTACGGTACGATTAATCCGTAAAATTGACTTTATTCAATGCAATGTAATCGTTTAAATATAAGTATTACTTATTATGTAACTATTTTTTTAAGAACACAGCAGTACTTTTGTATTTGTAAGAACACATGAGTCACAGATTTTTAAGTCACAGTTTCTAGTTAGTTTTGTTTACAGACATGAATTAAATTCTATTTTAAGTTTTTAAGTAAAATGTGACATTAAACGATTTTTAAGAAAGGTCATATCGAATTTAAAAAATAAAAATTTTTCAAACGCATATTTTCGTTTAATTCTAATGTATGTGGTAACTTAGGGGCGCTTGTCGTTAATTTCGTAGTACTTCCCGTAGTTCAGTACTACTCGGGTACGCTAGAATCCGAGTTGCCCGTATCCCTGGCGATACCACTAAATTTTTGACGTGAAAACTTCTTTAGGCGAGTTGGCGATTTTCGAACGGGTTAAATATTGTGAGTTCGCGTCACTGACATGCTAATGTTAACAGTTTATTTGTAGTGTATGATTAAGAGTGTATAACTTTTTTGAATTGGGAAATTGTAGATCAGACTAATGTTAACGATTATATTTTACAAATTATTAAAGTTATTGATACTACAATTAATTTGAAAATAAAAAAAGATAACTGTTATTTCATAGTTTTATGTTTTCACTTGTGTCGGCAGTCCCCAATGACAACCAATTTTTTAATTGTAATTTCAAGTGTCGATTTACCACATCATTTACCACTTCAGTAGTGAAGAAAATAGTCGCCAAAAGCGAATCGGACTATCGCGTGAAGGGTTCCGTACTGTCGTAATACACGTTTCTAGTAGCTCCCTTTAATTTTTAATTAATTTTTAATTTTATTATTTGTTAACAGAAATACACATTCTCTGAAAATTTCAACTGCCTTCCTATTACGGATCATGAGATACAGCCCGCTGATAGACAGACGGACGGACGGATGGAAGGACAGCGTATGTTTAGTAATAGGGTCTCGTTGGTTACCCTTCGGGTACTAAACTCTAAAAATAGTGAAGAAACCGGTATGTGTCAGGAGTCGAGAATGGAAAAACTATCCGCCCGATTGACGTTAAATTTGACACACACACACACACACACATATATATATATATATATATATATATATATATATATATATATATATATATATATATATATTGCTTATACCGCTACCACATACAAGTAATTCCATTATCACATTACAGTCCATAAAAATCACTGCTGAACATAACTCTCCACTATAGATTGCCTCATATAAGGTTTGTTAAAGTAACCACGCTTGGCAAGCGGGTTGGCAACCGCAGTTTTTCTTCTAGTTGTTATTAGAAAGATACTTCTGTCTATCTCCTGGTTTGTTTTCTTTTGTCGCGTCACCACCCACGGGACGGTATGGCGATTCGCCACGGCGCCTATCCAAGAGTATAATATAATTACTACGTGTTAGTTCCTATGTACCTATGTTACCTTACCTTGTAGGGGATAGTCATGATATAGTATTATTTGCTGATGATACTTCCTTGATTTTAAACTTAAACGTCAATCATTTAAATTTGACGAAGTGAATAATACTATATCAAAATTTGTGCATTGGTTTAACGTTAATAATTTACATTTAAACGGAAATAAAACTAAATGTATTAAATTTACAACAACGAATGTTAGAAATCTGAATACCAATGTGCTTTTGAATTGAGCCCTGTTGTATCCACTGTTTTTCTTGGCATCACTCTCGACGGAAAGCTTCAGTGGGGCCCCCATATATCCAAATTAGCAAGCAGACTAAGTTCTGCAGCTTATGCTGTAAAAAAGATTAGAGGTCTCACTAGTGTCACTCAGCTAGATCAGTTTATTTCAGTTATTTCCATAGCATAATGGGATTTTGCTATAGGGAAATGCGGCTGACTTAGAAAATATTTTTGTTTTGCAGAAGAAGACCATAAGAGCTATTTACAGCCTTACACCGAGAGAGTCTCTTAGAGAAAAATTTAAAGAAATAAATATATTAACTTTGGCCTCTCAATATATTTACGAAAATTTAATGTATGTTCACAAAAACAAAGATAGTTTTAGTAAAAAAAATGATGTACATTCTGTAAACACTAGGAACAAACACAAGCTAGTGATGCCAGTTTCTCGACTCCACAGAGTCAGTAATTCATTCTTGGTGCAATGTATACGCTATTACAACAAGGTCCCGGAAAGTGTACTGGTTCTCTCTATTACCAAGTTTAAATGTTTTATTAAGCTGAAACTGTATAAAAAGGGTTATTATAGTATAAATGAATACATGGTTGATAATAACCCTGGGAATGAAGTGGTCGCTTCCAAGAAGTTTCTAAAATAAATTTTGTAAATAGTTCCTAATCATTTATATTGTAAAATCTATTTAAAAAAAGTCCCGCTGGGTTTCTTGCTGGTTCTTTCCAGGACAGAGGGTTTTTTTTCGAACCAGTGGTAAGGTAAAAAATGACTTTCAATAAGAATTACACATGTAATGTATATTGAATAAAAATTATTCTATTCTATTCTATGATTAAACTGTTACCTAAATAAATAAGCATTGTACAATATTTGTTTTGGAAGAAAATTACACAAGTTTTAAGTATTGTGTTAAGTGTTATGACACCATCATCGTCATCCATTTATTCCTAAAGGAATGTCGCAATTACTAATACAAAAAATATATCCTAATAATTGGTTTAACGTTCTACTTCATTATCATTATTACAGCCCCGTACGCAAAAACAAACCTGTAAAAATATCCTCCATATAGTTAAAAAAATTACATAACGAAAAAACTTTTTTCAATGTAACTAAATATTCGTTGTATTAAGGTTAGGTTTTTAACGAATTGTCGTTACAATTAATTAGTTTAAATATTTAGATCACTAACATTTATAACATAGTGAATAAAAATGGCAATTGGCGTAAAAATACAGTTACTATCTTGACATAAGGAAAGAAATGAGTGTCGTAGTAATGGGGCAAGAACTACCACCTATACTGGTGGTAGTTTTTAGGGCAGTATTTGCCAGTGTTGTAAATAATGCCAGTAAAAATCTCAAGTTATTTATATCGATAGCTTAGATAGATTTTATATTACTTGCGAAAATTTATATGCTGAATATTGATCTCTTTCGTTGTAAATAAAAGGAACGTTAGCTTATATGATAGCTTACAGCGGGACCTACTGAGGGGTTATTCCGTTTATCCACCCTCAAACAGCCACCCTAAGGTAAAATAAGTTAAATATATCCTTTATTATTTGTGCAATAAGGTACTATACATCTCAGAGTGGATGGTGGTGGTGAATAATTTATACATATGTAACATTAAGCCTGCGGGAGAATGAGGATAGAATACAGTATACAGTGCTTCATAGTATATAGGTCTCCTCTTTGTGCGGTGTTACGTAGCCTTTTTTGAACGTTTCTCTTCTACCGCATGTAAACTGAACACATTTTTTTAATCATATTATAACTTCACATGCAATCCTAATAACGTTAACAACTTTTCCCCACTTAACTAAAGTACTACCTAATTATGTCAGCCGCCCAGTTTTAATGTAATCCATGACGTTTGCGGGTTACTACTATGGGTTTTTTCTAGGCAACATTAATCAACACGAATAATACGCATTTTTATCACATACCGAACTCTAGTTTTTTCATCATGTCACTTTATTAAATCTTAAATTGTTTACGCCCAAAGTCAAAAAAATATTTTGAGTGTATCCGAAGATACTCGTAAAAGTGTTGCCATATATAAAATTATCCTCAGATCATAATGAAAGACACTTATATTAGATGTACGTGTATTAGATGTACTCTGCAGTGGTAGAGCTACGCGGCAGCTTTTGCTGTCGCACGGATGGGCCGGCTTGAACCGGGGTGGTACCGGCTCACAGAATACCAGCTTGAAGTAGAGGTTTACCTCTATGTTTCGCTTGGTGAGTGCAGGTGGCCGGAGGCCCTTTTTACTGGAAATGAGGCATTCCATCTTAGTCCTCAGGGGTGACAACGCGTCTGCATTTTGATTTGTAACAGAGGATAGATGTAGATGTCTATGGGCCGCAGCAACCACTTACCATCAGGTGGACTGTGTGCTCGTTTGTCACCCTTATCCTATAAATAAAAACATGATTTTACTATATTCAAAATTTAGAAGGAAACGGTGGCGACGTGTGCTTGCATTATTATGTAATTTGTAAAATTAAATACGTGAACAATTTTATTCGCAAGTTTTTTTTACGTTCAATATATATATTGAATTTGCAAATTAAACAACATAGCAAAAAATTGGTCCTTCGAGCCGGATATTTTTTTAAAGAATAGAATACTAATAATACTACTCCCGTTAATTACTCCTTATGCCTTGTTAATGGCTTGCTAGCTGGTGGTCAATTTGAAAGATTTACCAATATACGCTTTATTGTTAAACACATAACTAATACTCTCACAATGATAACGCTCTCCTACTGTCCTCAGCCTGTAAAAGTATTAAGTATGGATTTTCCGCCGCCAGTCGATCGTCAACAAACAAAACAGGTAACGCTAAAGAGTAAGGAGCCAAGGGTGCACAGAAAAATAAATTACACTGATGATCTCAGTAACGACTTAGATCGGTATTTAACACTGTAAACCAGCCAAATATAATCAAACTAAAATAAACCTAGCAAGCTAACAGCATAGCAAAGTGGCGAAGCAATCAGCTTTGTAGCGGTTTCTAACGGTTGCCGTTGAGCAATCAGTTTCAAAATAGGAGGTTCAGATACCTGTGTGATCAGTAATCGATTGCTGAAAACAGAATTTGAAAATTCGAAACCGTTCTCGAGATAATCGTGGGACAGACGGACAGACGGACGGACAGACGGACAGACGGACAGACGGACAGACGGACAGACATCGTGAAATCAATAAGTGACTTCGCAAGCTTCGCCACTTAATAAGTAAACGAAATATACTCATTAGGGGTTATTTCGATTAATAGATGTTTGTCTCTTTTAAGTGACACGCTTTTTCTATTCATCGACTTTCAAATCACAACGATCTTATAGAAGTTTTCAGTTCAAAAACAAATCATTCCCACGCTAATGAACGAAGAATAAGTTATAATATTTCCTATACGAGTTCTTTTTTGTATACGACCCACATTTGTGCATGGCTGCGCTTAGTTATTGGTGCCGGGTCCGATTTTTACTCAAAATACGGGCAATATGTCTGGATGTTTTGTACATGGTAAAGCCACGCTGTAAGCTATGTTAATAGCACTGTTATAGCGCGAATGGGTCGGCTCGACCGGGGAAGGACCACGCTCTTACAGTATACCAGCGTAAAATAGCAGCTTAATACTGCTGTGTCTCGTATGGTGAGTGTAGAGAACTTGAGATCCTTTTTATTGGAAAAAAAAACATTCCATCTTAGTCCTCACGGGTGACAACGCATCTGCATTTTGATTATTTAATGAGGATAGCTAGGATAGCTGTCTATGGGTCACAGCAACCACTTACCTTCAGGTGGACTGTGTGCTCGTTTGTCGCCCTATCTTATAAAAAATAAAGAGAAAAAAAGGGTAAAGTTGTCTTTTTACGGGGAGATGTTGGAGCTGGTGGGGTTGCCAATATGTGTGAAAGGGTTTTCGTGGATTTGTGCTTGCCCCCGCACGTCGGTTCGTAGAATAAGTTGATTCGAGAATGGTTTAGATTTACAAATGGACCCGGTAGGTGGCGCTGTTGTCGAGATCTAAATATCAGCTGTGGCAAGCCGGGTCGGTCGCTAGTAATAGTATAAGATTTTTGATAAGACAAAAGGAAATGTCTAAAGAACTTGTTTCTTTAAGGTTATTTCCATTTAATTATCTCCTCTCAGAAATGAGAGGAGGCTTGTGCCCAGCTGTGGGACGTATATAGGCTGTAACTTTTAACTTAACTTTTATCTTTAAAAACCTACAACATAGAACCTACATGACGTGATAGGGCGATGGAACTTCCGACTTCACCACACAGCAAGAGCAAGAGTAGTATGCTAGGGACAAACCATGACCACAGTAAATATATAGTAGGAACAGTATGGAAACTTCCTACAAACGCTCGAAACGGCACACTCACACAAACATGCGCAACGACGAGACTTCTAAGCGCTCGTCGCGGTGCTCTCAGTAGTGAGTGTCGTCTCAAGACTTTAAAAATGCCACGAACGTATTGCGTAGTATACGGCTGTTTGAACTCGGCTTCATCAAAACCGGAGCTATCTTATTTTAAGTTTCCCGCTGGTTTTGAAAGGTAAGAATGATTTTTATTGTCATTGTTATAATCGTTATCGAATTATAAGTCCGTGTGATTGATCATAATGAATTCGTGAACTTATTTGTACATCCAGAATGCGGCGGTTTTGAGGCTATTTAAAGCTGATAGTGCAATAGTGGTAACAAAAAGTAAATCCAAGATGGCGGCTGCAATAGGTATCATTTTTTTGTCATGGGTGCCATTTTCATGGGTTTCAAGGGTGTTGAAGCCGATAGTGCTGTCGAAATATAAATCCAAGATGGCGGCTGCAATAGGTATCATTTTTTTAGTCATGGGTGTGATTTCCATAGTTTTTGAGTATGTTGAAGCCGATAGTGTTGTCGAAATATAAATCCAAGATGGCGGCTGCAATAGGTATCAATTTCTTCGTCATAGGTGTCATTTTCATAGTTTTTGAGTATGTTGAAGCCGATAGTGCTGTTGAAATGTAAATCCAAGATGGCGGCTGCAATAGGTATATGCTACAACATTACGGTGTAAAAAATTTGGCGCTTAGACTTATTACTTCATATTTAAGTAACAGAACTCAAAAAGTCTTGATAAATGGTAAAGGTTCCTCCGGATCGGTAGTATCAATGGGCGTTCCTCAGGGCTCGATTCTTGGCCCATTCCTGTTTTTAATCTATATTAATGACTTACCTTATCTTGTAGGGGACAATCACGATATAGTATTATTTGCTGACGATACCTCTTTAATTTTCAAACTCAAACGGCAGTTAATTAATTATGACGATGTAAATAATGCTCTATCGAAATTAGTACATTGGTTTAACGCCAACAATATGCTCTTAAACGGCAATAAGACTAAGTGTATTAAATTCACAATACCTAATGTAAAACATTCGAATACCAATGTGCTATTAAATGGGGAGGAGTTGAGTCTTGTGGATACCACTGTTTTTCTCGGTATTACTATTGACGCGAAACTTCAATGGGGCCCCCATATATCTAAATTAGCAAGCAGACTTAGTTCTGCAGCATATGCTGTAAGAAAGATTAGAAGTCTCACAGATGTTGAGACAGCTAGATTAGTGTATTTTAGTTACTTTCATAGCGTAATGTCTTATGGAATTTTGCTATGGGGTAATGCGACTGATATTGAAGCTATATTTGTTTTGCAAAAGAGAGCCGTTCGGGCGATTTATAACCTAAATTGTAAAGAGTCCCTCAGACAAAAATTTAAAGAAATAAACATATTAACTTTGGCATCGCAATATATTTATGAAAATCTAATTTATGTACATAAAAACATAAATAGCTTTAATAAGAATAAGGATGTGCATTCTTTAAACACTAGGAACAAACATAAGCTTGTAATACCAGTTACTAGACTCCACAGAATCAGTAATTCATTAATGGGGCAATGTATACGCTTTTACAACAAAATCCCAGAACATATTCAAAGTTTATCAATAAACAAGTTTAAAAGTTTTATTAAAGAAAAACTGTACAAAAAGGGTTATTATAATATCAAGGAATACATGAATGAAAATAACCCCTGGGAATAAGGTGATCGCCACCATGCTGGTTCTATTAAAAATCATTTAAAAATTGTATAAATGAAATTATTGTTAAATGAAATATGTTTGAAAAAAAAAGTCCCGCTGGGTTTCTTGCTGGTTCTTCCCAGGACAGAGGTATTTTCCGAACCAGTGGTAAATAAAAAATGACTTTCAATAAGAATTATGTAATAATCGATATTGAATAAAAAATTATTCTATTCTATTCTATTCTATTCTATTCTATCAATTTATTCGTCATGGGTGCATCGATCTCTAATAAAAAACATGGCTGTCATTTTCATGGTTTTCGAGGGTGTTGAAGCCGATAGTGTTGTTGAAATATAAATCCAAGATGGCGGCTGCAATATGTATCAATTTTTTCGTCATGGGTGTCACTTTCATAGTTTTCGAGTATGTTGAAGCCGATAGTGCTGTTGAAGTGTAAATCCAAAATGGCGGCTGCAATAGGTATCAATTTTTTGGTCATGAGTACCATTTTCATAGTTTTTGAGTATGTTGAAGCCGATAGTGCAGTTGAAATGTAAATCCAAGATGGCGGCTGCAATAGGTATCAATTTTTTGGTCATGGGTGTCATTTTCATAGTTTTTGAGTATGTTGAAGCCGATAGTGCTGTTGAAATGTAAATCCAAGATGACGGCTCCAACCGGTAATAATTTTTTCGTCATGGGTGTCATTTTCATGGGTTTTCAGGGTGTTGAAACCGATTTTTCATTGTTGCTTTAAAAAAGAACATAAACTGCAAAGTAGCTGATCTAATTTACAAAAAAATAAACAAAATCGGTTTCATAGTACCCTGTCCTTGTTTCCCAACAGTTTATTTAAAAAATCCTGTTCATTAGAATGATATTTTTTTACACAGCTAAATTCAATAATAAAGAATTCCGAACTTGTCGTAGCAGACGAAAATAATTTGTAATAATCTGATACAAATAAATAAAATTGAAGTGTCTGTTTGTAATATCAAAACAACAGATTTTTACTAAATGCGTATGAAAGTAAATACGGTACTCATAACTAAATAACAATTTTTAAAATTTTTGTCTGTCTGTCCGTCTGTTTGTTCCGGCTAATCTCCGAAACGGCTGAACCGATTTTGACAGCACTTTCACTGGCAGATAGCTGATATCATAATGAGTAACTTAGGCTACTTTTATTTCAGAAAAAGAATTAGGGTTCTGCGCTAAAAAATAAAAACCCTAACACGCGAGCGAAGTCGCAGGGAACAACTAGTGAAGAATAAAGGTACGTTTTCGTCCCGTACGTTCCCGCCGAAACTGTCAAAAGGTTACGCCGTAATGACAAAGTTAATGATCTATAAGTCACAAGTTGTTTTGTGTTAATATTAAATTGTTTTCCGTGTTTAAACTATTGTTTTTGCTGAGATTACCTATTTAAATTGTAAGCTAGTTATTTAAATTCGATTGATTGATAAAAGAAAGCAATATCAAAACATTAAAAGTTACAACCCTATTGTTTCAATGGAGCGTAGGTAATTATATCCTCAACTAGGCTTAGTTTCCATACTGTTCATATTTATACTGTGCCATGACGATTAATTTGTATCATAAGCCCTGAGATATTTCTGGCTTGTCCCATAGTCGCCTCAAGAGGTATTTTTAAGATACACCCACGGGACGAAATGGGGGGATGAGTTATATGCTCGGGGATTTTCAACAGTGGGCTGCTGCAGGCTGAAGACAAGATTGAGTACTGACCAATAAACTTAAGTTCTAAATTTGAGCTGAACTGAGCGTTTGGTTGCGCCGCTGCGTGGCTGCGGATTTGAATTCCAGTTGGAACAAATGTTCGCCTACGAATTATTGTTCCGGTTCTAGATGTTTGTCCATGAACAATGTGTGTATAACTCCTCCACGATATAGGAGAAAATTCTACTGTAAATATTAAACAAAAATTAAAAAATGTAAGTATTGCAATAATTGTGTGTGCAATGTTCTGACGTGAGTAACTTATAACCTCGCACGTTACACAATTGCTATGCCCTGATATAGGACGTTGATAGCAGTTGTAGTTCGTTTATGAACGCGTCAATTAGTGCAACTGTGACCTTGAAATGCATTACCAATATCATTGACACGGATGATAACCGGCGCCGTGATGACAGTCATTACCGATGGTACAGACAAAATGCCCCCATGCCTGTGTTAAATGGAGCATAACTATGTATATTCTTACATTATTATAACAAGTTTTTATATGGATTATGATTTCTTATATTGACGCGAACACTACACATTTAAATAAAACTAGTTTTACGGATTTTATCGCGTATATTATCTTATTTTCTATTTCCGACGTTTCGAGCACTTTACAGCATCCATGGTCACGGGCTACTTCTACATTAAAATTAACCCGACGTTTCGAGCGCTGTAAAGTGCTCGAAACATAGAGTTGTCTAATATCTCTTCCCCTGAAATATCCATTTAAAAAAATAAAGTAAGAAAACCATTAATAATTTAATATATACACTTTAGAAAAATATTAGGCGACTGTGATATATTTTTTTTCAATTTACTATTCGAATCAAAAATGTTTCGATAACAATAAAGCTCCCCAAGCAGCTGCAATCATATGGCGTATATTTCTCGATTCTAGATCCTTTAAAATAATGTTTATCCCTGACTTAATTCTCTGTATGGTGATGGTCACAAATTAATAAGAACTAGTTAGTTGTGATGGAGCTTAAGAAAATCTGCTAACCTTCCTCGTTACAAGGGTTTCATCAAGGCGATCTTGGTCCTTGTATGGAATCCCTGTATAGGCCTTTAAGAAAATCAAAAAATATAAATGAAAACATCTCAAAGATTTACTCTTATATTCAAAAACAAATATTTATCTGGGGGCACGGCAGTGCCCCCGTCAAGTCGAGCAAAAAAGCGGTACGGCCGTACCATCCTTTTCTCGAAGCAGTTCAGACCATATCTGACCCCCTATAACTTCGTTGTGGATAAAACTAGAAGCTTGAATTTTCATTAACCAAGCAGGCATTGTATAAACACGGTATTTTTCAAATTTCATTCAATTTGACGGCTCCGTGGTGCAGTGGCTTAGCGATCAGTTGTTGCGCTGGGGGCCGCGGGTTCGAATCCCGCACGGAACAAGTATTTGTATGGCCTACAAATAATTGTTCCGGGTCTGGATATTTGTCCTTGTGCAATTTGTGTTTGTAAACTGCCTCTACGATACAGGAGAAAATCCTAGTGTGGGGGTAACGTTTTTTGTAAGAAAAAAAAATATCCAGTAGTTTAAGAATGATAACTAGTAAAATTTTCTTAATTTTGTCACTCACTGACTGACCGATCATCAAAAGTCTAAGGCGTTTCTAGCATACATAGAACCTTCAAATTTAGAATACTGTTAGTGTTTAGTGTATAAATCAAGGAAAAACTAAAATATTTTGCAATTCCGGTCCAATTTTCTAGATACAACAACTGCATAAATAACTTTGTAATCCCATAAAAATATATAGGATTACAAAATTACATTTGCTGTAAATGAATCAGTGTACCTGTATGTATAATATAATGGAATAATAGGTGTAGATAGGTACCTAGATGTAATTATGTTCCAAGGTAACTTATAAAATGGTTAATGAAACGAAAAAACAAGAATGGGACATGTCTTATGAAGTTGTAGCAAAATCCCGTAAAATATTAAGTAGATTAAATTGCCCGAAATTGCCATGAAAGAAACGACACTAATTAACATAACCGCGTCCGGAGGAGGTGGTTTACCCGCGCCGCAGCTTCCACGCTTCCCGTCCGTCACAGTAAGGCGGCCACTTTCTTCCAGGCAACCTTTGGGTTTTACTGCGATATCGCAGGTATACACATAAACCACGTTTCGTTTAATTTACGCAAATAGTATAAAAAAAGTAGGACTATCTGCAAAAAAAATGAGATTCCATCAAAAACATAACTTGTAAAAAAAAACCAAGTCTCGCAACTCAGTGCTACCATAAATAGTTGTGAGATCCATGTAATACCAAGTCAGTTAATTTATTCAGTCCCTACTTAAGCGTCCTTCTGTTTTAAGTTATTACGTAATTAGCTAACCTAACAACATCTTATAGTGACCATATCAATATTAAAAATCTTTTATGTTTTAAATACATAGATTGACTTGGCAATCGCACAAAACAATCTTATTTAATATAATATGTATTACTTGTGGGATACATTGTGTTTTCATGAGATTTCAGAGCTCCATACTCACAACTTTTTACGGTAGAAGAACTGAGTTGCGAGACTTGTTTTTTTTACAAGTTATGTTTTTGATGGCATTGTATGTTATTATAGTTAGTATACAGTATAAACAAGAAACACACGTTTTATTAAGTAACATTTTATTAATTTCAAACAAGTGGTAAAATTAAAAAATTTATACAACCTACTTCAATATAAATTATTAAGGTTAATTCAAAAACTACTGGTGAGACCTTGATCAATTATATGAGACGCACCAGCTTTCAAATAAATAAAGAACCATCGAAATCGGTTCACCTAGAAATAAGTTACAAGGTAACACACATAATAAAACATACAGTCGAATTGAGTACCTCCTCCTTTTTGAAGTCGGTTAAAAATAGACAGATACGATATTCATAAATTAAGAGCCGCCGTTAGGGTGATTAACAGAACTGGATTTCGTGTAAACATGGTGTAAGGAAATTATTATGAAAATTCCACGGTATGTCTGTATTATTTTAGAACGGCGTGTAACATGATAATTTAAGCAGGGTTGTCAACTTTTTTTCGGCTTAGCTTTCCATTGACTTCCATCGAGTTGGGGGTTGATACGTATTTTTACAGAAAAGTTATACTATTATAAGCACACACATAAAGTTTCAATATGCGGAAACGCGTACTTTTTGAGAAAAAACATTATTTGTAAATTAATTATTTTTGCAGTGTTTATGTTACATTCCTAGCGTAGAACTAGCGCCATTTTGAAACGTCATTGTCGTCGTCAGTACGGATGTCGATTCTTTCCGAAAAAGATAGATTATTAAATCGATTCGAATCAGCGGCGGATTTACACATTTGCCGCCAGTAGGCTATTCTAATTTTGCCGCCCCTACCGATCTTCTACAATTCGATGCCCTAGTTCACAATCATATTCATTACAATTTTTTGTCAATGAAATTCTAATGAAACGTCTAAGCGCGTATTTTGCGTGTGGGCAGGAATGATGTATTTATTACAGGTATGAAATCTCACCGAAGAAGTTCAACAGTCCTTTGATGTTGCAAGTAACTCCGGGGAATGAACCCGGCATGCCGAGATGTTGCCTTTAGGTAGATCTTAGATAATTTTTCTCGCTTTTCTTACTTAAAATTAATCATCATCATCATCATTACAGCATTTCATAAGTCCACTGCTGAACATAGGCCTCCCCCAAGGAATACCACAAAGCACGGTCCTGAGCCACCTGCATCCATCGACTTCCTGCATTTCTTACCAGGTCGTCACTCCATCTCGTGGGGGGTCACCCTACACTTCGGCTACCGGTACGAGGCTGTCACTCAAGAACCTTTTTTCCCCATCAGTTGTCGCTTCTTCGAGCTTTATGGCCGGCCCACAGCCACTTCAGCTTACTAATCCGTTGGGCTATGTCGGTTACTCTGGTTCTACTGCGGATATCCTCATTTCTAAGTTTATCACGCAGATAAACTCCGAGCATAGCCCTCTCCATAGCTCGCTGAGCGACCTTGAGCTTCCTCATACGGCCAGCAGTCCGTAAGTCATCACTGGCAACACGCACTGGTTGTACAATTTCGTTTTAAGGTTTTGAGGTATGTCTGACGAGAAGATGTGTCGTAGTTTACCGAACGATGCCCTGCCGAGTTGAATCTGTCGATTGACCTCTCGGTCGAAGTTGGACTCACCTAGTCGGACTATTTGTCCCAGGTAAACATACTCGTCAACAACTTCGAGCTTAGTGCTCCCAACAACTACCGGCATAGGTGTGACATGGACATTAAACATAATCTTTGTTTTGTCCATTTTCATCTTAAGACCTATCCGTTGGGAGACACTATTGAGGTCATTGAGCATGGTGCTTAGGTCCTCCAGCGATTCTGCCATAAGGACTATATCGTCGGCAAATCGAAGGTGAATGATGTACTCGCCATTGATGTTAATACCATATCCTTTCCAGTCCAGAAGCTTGAAAACGTCTTCCAATGCAGCGGTGAAGAGTTTCGGGGATATAACGTCACCCTGTCTTACACCTCTCTGCAATTGGATAGGTTTCGTACTCTGGTTCTGTACTCGGATAGCCATCGTAGCTCTACTGTACAAGCACTTCAGCACTTCGATATACCGACAGTCAACTTGGCACCGCTGAAGGGACTGCAGCACCGCCCAAATTTCGACGGAATCAAAGGCTTTCTCATAGTCCACATACGCCAGACATAGTGGCTTTAAAATTAAACACCCGAAAAGTTGGTCACTGGTGTACATAACTCCTTGTGGACTGCTATATGTTTAGGTAAACATTTTGAAAATTCTGGTTCCGCAGGAATGGAGATAAAATATTCAATGATCCAGAATCTGCTTTCATCAAAATTCTTTCAGAAGAAAGGTGACATTGGAAATACATGAATTCTTCATGCATTTTCATTCTGGTCTCTAAATTTTTTCCAAGAAAATAGCTTTTTTTGGTGCTTGGCTTTGAATTTTAGCCATTATACACACACCAGACATGTTTGCGGCACTATCATACTACGGCAAGAACCCTCTTCAGAACGTTTTTCCAATAAGTGATTTTCCAAAAAATTGTGCCGGAGAAATATTAGTACGTATTAGAAAATCGCACCAGGATTCAACTGAGATAGCTTTTCTTTTGGTTTTGAAGTAAATACATCTATCTGTTTTGAACTCAGTGCCAACACGCAGCGTACGCCTTCAACAGTACGATCCTGCTGCGGCTGCCACGGAGGCCGCGCCTCGCTCGTTCAGTCAATTCATCTGCATTACCATAGATATACTACTTAGGGCAGGCATTTCGATCAAACACACTTAGCAATCGGTCATGTGACTCGTTTCCGCGCCACAACCAAACGCAAATTGTAGGAAAATTTATCAACCAAGTGAAAAATGAAAATGTTTTAGCCCCAAATTCGCCACCCCTAAAATCTGCCGCCCTAGGCTCCAGCCTACTCAGCCTGCTGGTAAATCCGCCACTGATTCGAATCGTAAGCTGTTGTGATAGTACAAAAAATGGGTTACATTTTTATAAGCACACACACAATGTTTAAATATGCGGAAACACGTAATTTTTGAGAAATAAATTAATAAAAATCACTTATTTCAATATATTGTTGTTTTTTTTAATTGGCTTTAGGGCTCTGGGTTCTAGCCCTTTTGAGCCTATTTAATTTCCAGACATTCGTCGAATGGAGGGGGAGGTGGGGAGTGGAGGTGTAGTAAGACTAATTCAGAGGAATTTCTATGGAAAACTAAGGAATTAATTAAAGAGATACAATATGTGTATAAAATTGATTAATAAATTATTGATTATATTTGATTTGTTTTATTTTAACAGTACCTATTAGGGCAGATAATAAATAAAATAGGTTAGGTTTTACTTATGTCAAAGAACCAAATTTATTGACCCCGACTCCACGTGGTACGAGTCTCTCCTACCCCTAGAGTGGTTATATAGAACCGGAGGCGCGTAGGGGGAGCAGCCTCCGCCTGCTGTACAAATCGTGACGAGCCGGAGCGGCTGAGGCGAGGAGGGATGCCTGCGATTTGTTACGCAAAGGCGTAGAGGCTGCTCTTCCCGCAGCGCCGGAGACGTTGCAGTTTCAAAATAGATACAGAAATCCCTCTGAATTAGTCCTCCTACACCTCTTCTCCCCACACCCTCCCCCTCAATGCGACGAATGTCAATGGTAATTCGTAATAAAGTAGGCTCAAAAGGGCTAGATCCCAGAGCCGTAGAGCCAATTTAAAAAAAGCAACAAAATATTGTTAAAATAAGTGATTTTTATTAATTTATTTCTCAAAAAGTACGTGTTTTCGCATATTGAAACTTTGTGTGTGTGCTTATAAAAATGTAACCTTTCTGTAAAAATACGTATCAGCACCAAACTCGATGGAAGGTAATGGAAAGTCGTACCTTTTTTCCTCCGACAAGTATACAATTAAGTTTTAGGATATAAGTTTACTGCATAAAAGTGGAGTAGTTTTATTTTTATTAGAACCTTATTCAGGGAGTATGTATTTTGGGTGGTAATTTAAATTCTTCTTGGACCTTCTTAATAAAATTGATAAAATATTAAACATACTAAGAAAACATTGAATCCTATAAAAATGGAGGGAGGAGTACTCTAGTTTGCTTCCGATCATCGTAACGTAACAACTGCGAATTCCGTTGGAAGCAAGGGACTTAGGTACTACAAATGTGCGCGCCTGTGCTGTAACTGTTGAAATTGATTAATTCGTTTTTACTGCCTTCTATTAGTACAATTATTTATTTATATTAACATTTACGTGGTAGAGCTACGCTGAAGCTGTATTCATTGAGTTATATGTACTAGGTACTAGAGACGCCATTCCGAACATAGGCTATGTTCAACTGAACTGTAGTGCAATCCATACAAACTAAATATTGCGTAAATTGAAGATTTGTGAATTCCATAAAATAATTATTATTACATTTTATTTAGAAATATAACATGTTTGTTTAGATGAAATTAAAATATTTTCTATTAAATTCTTATATTTATTTTATATTAATATCTTATTTTATATCAAATTAAAGTTTTCGCCCATGCGCGACTACTACTCCCGCGCATGCGCAAAGACATAAGTAGGACACAATTTTTGTTTGGAATGGCTTCTCTAGTACCTAGTACATATAACTCAATGGCTGTATTGTGGTTGCAGCACGAATGGGTCGGCTCGACAATAGCAGCGCAATGCTGCTGTATTTCGTATGGTGAGTGTAGAGAACCGGAGACCCTTTTTACTGGAAACGAGGCACTTCATCTTGGTCCTCACGTGTGACAACGCATTTGTACCCTTCATTGCTTAAAGTTGTATGCTGGTATTATAGACTGCAGTAACTACTTACCTTCAGGTGGGCTGTTAGTTCGCTTGTCACTTCAATTTTAAATTTTATTTTTGTCATTAATGACAGTAATGTGTTCTAATCGTGTAGTGGTGGTGTAATATTGTTCTGTGGATGTCGTAAGAGGCGACAGACGGAAACTGAAACAGGAGATGGACAGCAGCGTCTTCCTGATAACCACTCTAAATTATAAAAACACTGCGTTGCCAATCCGTCCGCCAGGCGTGGCAACTATAGCACCCTCCCAATGGGGAAATCTATATGAGGGAGACCTATGTTTAGCAGTGAATTTTTATAGACTGTTTAGAATGAAAAAATGTATTATAATGTCTGCATTGACTTATAAAATTGCATATTTGCCGCCCATAAATCATGTGTGTAATATAAATATTACACTGTAAATAGATGATACATTTTTAACATGCGTGCGTTTACACAATATTATCTTAAGTACTTAAGTTTTAGAATGTTCCAATTTCTTTTATCTACCTAAGATTGTTTTGTCATTGACATATTTCTCTTCTTAAGCCAACGCCTGTAAATTAGTTTTTTGTTAAAAAGTACAAGGTAAATTCTTTAAGATTGTAAATTACAGTGGGCCTTTATCGAAATTATTTAAATTAATGATACTAATTACTTACATTAAGGTTCCATTCGCACTAGCGTTTAACCGCGAGTATTTTAATATGCAACCGCTCATTTTGTACACCCTAAAACGTCACACAATTCTCACCGCGTCGATGGAATGGAAGACGTCCGTTATGGTCCGCTTATATAGACTACAGCATTCACTTTCTATCACACGAACTGTGTGCACAGTTGACATCTTTTCTTCAATAAAAATATCATTGACCGGAGCTTTTTACGTGGTAGAGCCATGCTGCAGCTATAGTTGTAACATATATAGTTGTAACACGAATGGGTCGGCTCGACCGGGGAAGGACCACGCTCTCACAGAATACCAGCGTAAAATAGCAGCTTAATGCTGCTGTGTTTCATATGGTGAGTGTAGAGAACCGGAGACCCTTTTTACTGGAAACGGGGCATTCCATCACAGTCCTCAGGGTCGACAACGCACCTGCATTTTGATTCTTAATTGAGGACAGATGTAGAGTTTTATGGACCACAGCATCCACTTATCATCAGGTGGAAACACAGCAGTGTTAAGCTGCTGTTTTACGCTTGTATTCTGTAAGAGCCTGGTCCTTCCCCGGTCGGGCTGATCGATTCGTGCTGCAAGTATACTACTAATATAGCAGCAGCATAGCTCTACCACGTATAAAATTATTATAGTCGCTCCTATATACCCTTTCGATCGGAATACATCAAGACACGCACTACTATTTGACGGCAGATATAAAAATAAATCAGCCATTGTAAAGATTAGCGTGCACAAATGCATAGACATGTAGTCAACAAGTCTGTTTACGATTCGGAAGAATTTACATGTGGTAGAGCCATGCTACAACTATATTATAGCTGTAGCACAGGGAAGGACCACGCTCTCATATAATATCAGCGTAATATAGCAGCTTAATACTGCTGTGTTTCGCATGGTGAGTGTAGCAAACTGGAGACCCTTTTTACTGGAAAGGAGGCATTTCATCTTAGTCCTCACGGGTGACAACGCATCTGCATTTTGATTCTTCCTCGGGGATTGATGTATGATCTATGTAGTGGACCGTATGCTTGTTTGTCACACATATTTTATAAAAAAAAAACTCCTTTATTACACAATAGGTTTTTAACTTAATATAGGCCAGTGCTTAACTAACTACAATCTGCAAGCTTTTTCGCTAACTTTGATGATACGTCATTAGTCTAGTCATCAAATTTAGCAAAGGGTCACAAATGAGCACACAGTCCACCTGATGGTAAGTGGATGCAGTGACCCATTCTCGATTAAAGTTCACGAACAAAGTTCGTCAAAATGTGCTTTAAGTTGTGAAACGATTGTGAAAACGCATACATAAAGACATCGAATAAGAGTGTACTTATACTTATGCCAGAATGAAGGTATTAACAGGATACATTTCTAGGTTAGATAGCAAAAGTTAAAAAACTGCAAAGTTACAAGGTAAGGTTCCCGATCGACCGAACTGTGTCGATCGAAAGATCGATCGACACAGTTCTAACAATTGGGCGTTGAATTCGTGGCCTCTGACTATTTTATCAGTCCACAAGGCGATTAGATCGTTTAGAGATAGATATCTATGAGCCACCGAATCCATTTACCGTCAGGTGGACTGTGTGCACGTTTGTTAACTTATTTTATTTAAAAAATGGTGAAGTGCACACGGCCGTATGTTTTACTTGAATACTTGTGCGAAACGAAACGACCTCAAAATGGTGGCGCTCATTCCATATATTATATTAATATATATATATATATATATATTTATATGAATATAAATACAAAAGAGAGTGAGATAATATGGGGTAGTGGATATTAATACACTGCCACTTCATAGCGCGTAGACCCGTGTAGTGGCGGGTAAGAATATTCACTACCCCATATCTTCCCGTGGGTGTCGTAAGAGGCGACAGAGGGAAACTGGGGCAGAAGACGGGCAGCAGCATCTTTCTGATAACAGCAAAACAACAATAAAAACCTCGTTTGGCAACCCACTCGCCAAGCGAAGCAACTATGGCAATATACTCCCCTATGAGCAATGACATTAATAAACGGCCCCCAGTCCCCGGCGGCCCCGCTATTCCTGGCTACGGTGGCAACCATGGTAATGTCGGGGCAGGGGGTGCTAAGAATCTCCGGTGGAGGTTCGATTGCCACCTATGACGACTCGACCTGGCAACTTATAACGCACGCACCCTGAGGACTGACGAGAAGATCCTGGAGCTGGAAGAAGAGATAGATAAGTTGCGCTGGAATATTATAGTATTATCCGAAGTCCGAAGAGAGTCCTCGAATCCGGAAACTTGTTCTTTCACCGGGAGGGCGACCATCTGTCCCAAGGAGGTGTCGAATTTATCGTCCATAAGTCTCTCGTTAACAACGTTGTAAAGATTGGGAGTGTGTCGACCCTCGTCCATTGCGTACCTTATACTCAGAAACACCAAATGGTATTCGCTGAAGGTCATGCAGGTTTACGCACCAACCTCGGCACACTCCTTTGAGGAGGTGGAGGAAATATATGAGGATATCTCTAGAGCTATGAATTCCTCCAAAACCCACTATACGGTGTTAATGGGAGACTTCAACGCAAAACTAGGCACAAGAGAGAACGGTGAGCTGAAAGTAGGGAAATTCGGAAAAGGGCAACGGAACCGAAGGGGCCAGCAGCTGGCCGACTTCATGGAGAAAGAGGGACTCTTTATGATGAACTCTTTCTTTCAGAAGCGGCCCCACAGGAAGTGGATCTGGTCGAGCCCCGACGGTTCGACAAACAATAAGATTGACTTCATTATGACGACCAGACGACAAATCTTCAGTGAAGTCTCAGTGATCGCGAGTGTGAAAACCGGCAGCGATCACCGAATGGTGAGAGGCACACTGAACCTAAACGTTAAGTTGGAGAGGTCACGTCTAATGAAGTCAACCCTCCGTCCCCCTCGTGCTCTAATCCAAAGTCCCGAAACCTTTCAGCTCGAGCTAGGAAACCGTTTTCAGTGCCCAGAAGATTGCAATGCAGTGGACAATATGAATGATAAGCTCGTGGAAACTGTCCATGCGGTCGGAGCTAAGTTTTGCAAGACAGAAGAACACAAAAACTCTCCGATCACACTCTTAATCTCATGGCTGTTAGACGGGATATGAAGCTGCAGTCTTCAGTAGATTTGACAGCATACAGGCAACTGAACAGACAGATCTCTAAATGCATGCGGCGGGACTTACGCAACTTTAATACTGCTCGTATTTAAGAAGCGATTGAGCGGAACCAGGGCTCCAAAGTTTTTACAAGAGATCTGTCTGCCAGAAAGAGCCAACTGTCGAAGCTGAAGACCGAGTGTAGCAGCGTCGTTTCTGGGACACCTGAGATTTTGAGTGAGATTGAGAGGTTCTATGGGCAGCTGTACACATCATCGTTGGAGCCACACGTAAATGTTTTTTTTTATAGGATAAGGGTGACAAACGAGCACACAGTCCACCTGATGGTAAGTGGTTGCTGCGGCCCATAGACATCTACATCTATCCTCTATTACAATTCAAAATGTAGATGCGTTGTCACCCGTGAGGACTGAGATGGATTGCCTCATTTCCAGAAAAAAGGGCCTCCGGCCACCTGCACTCACCAAGCGAAACGCAGAGGTAAACCTCTACTTCACGCTGGTATTCTGTGAGGTCGTGGTACCACCCCGGTTCGAGCCGGCCCATCCGTGCGACAGCAAACGCTGCCGCGTGGCTCTACCACTGTTGAAAGTAAAAGTAAGTTGTGAGTAACGATCGAAGAGCGAATCTTAACCGACACTATTCCGATGATATCTCGGACGTCAGTCTGAGCGAGATTAGAATGGCTCTCCAGAACCTTAAAAACGGCAAGGCCCCAGGCGAGGATGTAATAAAAGCGGAGCTTCTGAAAGCGGGTGGAAAACCGGTACTTGAAGTCCTTCAGAAGCTCTTTAATTCCGTCCTCTATGGTGGCATTACACCGAAGGCGTGGAGCAGAAGTGCAGTGGTCTTGTTCTTCAAGAAAGGTGACAACGCTCTCTTGAAGAACTACAGAGCGATTTCCCTTCTGAGCTGCGTCTACGTGCTGTTTTCGAGAGTCATTACGAATCGTCTCGCGCGCAGACTTGACGACTTCCAGCCTCCCGAACAAGCCGGTTTCCGAAAAGGCTTTAGCACCATAGACCACATACATACCCTTCGGCAAATTCTACAGAAGTCCGAGGAGTACAATTTGCCACTATGTCTGGCGTAAGTAGACTATGAGAAAGCCTTTGATTCCGTCGAAATTTGGGCGGTGCTGCAGTCCCTTCAGCGATGTCAATTTGATTGTCGGTATATCAAAGTACTGAAGTGTTTGTACAGTAGGGCTACGATGGCTATCCGAGTACAGAACCAGAGTACGAAACCTATGTGTGAGTGCAGAGAGGTGTAAGACAGGGTGATGTTATATCCCCGAAACTCTTCACCGCTGCATTGGAAGATGTTTTCAAGCTTCTAGACTGGAAAGGATACGGTATTAACATCAATGGTGAGTACATCACCCACCTTCGATATACCGACGATATAGTCTTTATGGCAGAATCCCTGGAAGACCTAGCACTATGCTCAATGACCTCAATAGTGTTTCCCAACGGATAGGTCTTAAGATGAACATGGATAAAACAAGGATCATGTTTAATGTCCATGTCACACCTATGCCGGTAGTTGTTGGGAGCACTAAGCTCGAAGTTGTTGATATGTTTACCTGGGACAAATGGTCCGACTAGGTAAGTCCAACTTCGACCGAGAGGTCAATCGACGGATTCAACTCGGTCGGGCAGCGTTCGGGAAATTACGGCACATCATCTCTCAAAACTTGAAAACGAACTGTATAACAAGTGTGTGTTGCCAGTGATGACCTATGGAATTGAGACGTGGTTCATTACTGCTGGCTGGATGAGGAAGTTCAAGGTCGCTCAGCGAGCTATGGAGAGGGCTGTGCTCGAAGTTTCTCTGCGTGATAAACTTAGAAATGAGGATATCCGCAGTAGAACCAGAGCGACCGACATAGCCCAACGGATTAGTAAGCTGAAGTGGCAATGGCCCGGCCATATAGCTCGAAGAACCGAAAACCGATGGGGAAAAAAGGTACTCGAGTGGCGGCCTCGTACCAGCTGACGAAGTGTAGGGCGTCCCTCCATTTAAGATATGCAGGAAGTCGATGGATGCAGGTGACTCAGGACCGTACTTTGTGGCATTCCTTGGAGGAGGCCTATGTTCAGCAGTTGATTTGTGAAGGGCTGTATTGATGGTGATGATGACTTCACAGCGCAGTAGCAGCTGAGACTGTTGACAATTTTTTTGAAATTTCATATCAGCAGAAATTTGATCTTAATTTCATTAGTATCGCGCTCTGAGCAGCTCTAATTGTCTAATATGGCTCCTTTACAAATTGATTAATTCATTAGGTTATGGTCATTCATAGCTGTTTTAAGCGGTTAATGCAATCGGTGCAGCTGCAATACCGTGACTAAATATAATCAATGATGAACTAAATTAGTAAAATCTTTGAAAAAATATTTTAGATCGGATGTTAAGTTTTTTATTATAAATATATGGTTTCATAAAAATAATTGCCGAAGTTGAACCCATTAAAAATATTTTTTGTGCATGGGGGAATTCAGAGCATGCTTTGGGTGTATTTTGTGATCGTTGTATGGCCTTCTACTGGTGCTTACCATGATAGATTAGTCAGAAAACTACAGTACTATGGTGTCAAGGACATAGTGCCCAAACTTATTATTTCATATTTAGGCAATAGAACGCAAAAAGTTATTATCAATGGTAAAAGTTCTTCCGGGTCACTTGTACTAATGGGTGTCCCTTAAGGCTCAATTCTCAGCCCATTCCTATTTTAGTCTGTATTAATGACTTACCTTCCTTGTAGGGCATAATCATGATATAGTATTATTTGCTGATGATACTTCCTTGATTTTAAACTTAAACGTCAATCATTTAAATGTAACGAAGTGAATAATGCTATATCAAACTTAATAAAGACTAAATAAATTTACAACAACGAATGTTAAAAATCTGAACACAAATGTGTTTTTAAATGGGGAAGAACTGAGCCCCGTTTGATTCGGGATTTTGATTGGGAATGGGAATTTACTATTGGGAAATACGACTGATATAGAAACTAGTTTTGTTTTGCAGAAGAGAGTGAGAGAGAGTCTCTCAAAGGAAAATGTAAAGAAATAAATATTTTAACTTTGGCCTCTCACTATATTTACGAAAACTTAATGTATGTTCACAGAGAACATAACTAGTTTTATTAATAATTATAACTATTAATAAAAGGCAACCGACTTCAAATTTGGAATAGGAATAGGAGGAGTTTCTTTTCCAAATTTATATAGGACCACCCTTGAAATATACCTACTACAATTTCTTTTCTTTTTTTTTAATAAACTTTACCCCCACACTAGGTTTTTCTCCTGTATCGTGGAAGCAATTTACAAACACAAATTGCACAAGGACAAACATCCAGACCCGGAACAATTATTTGTAGGCCATACAAATACTTGTTCCGTGCGGGATTCGAACCCGCGGCCCCCAGCGCAACAACTCATTGCTGAGCCACTGTGCCACGGAGCTACAATAAAAAACTATTTAATAAAAAAATAATCATCAAAATTGGTTCACAATCTGCGAAGATATCATGTAACATACGTACAAAAAAAGAACATGCACTTGTATAGAGAATCTCTTCTTTTTGAAGTCGGTTAAAAAAGTGATATACACTCTGCAAACAATAGGAACAAACACAAGCTAGCGATACCAGTCTCTCGACTCCACAGAGTCAGTAATTCATTCTTGGGGCAATGTATACGCTATTACAACAAAGTCCTAGAAAATATACAAGGTATCTCTATTAACAAGTTTAAATATTTTATTAAACAAAAAATGTATAAAAAGGTTTATTATAATATAAATGAATACATGGTTGATAATAACTCCTGGGAGTGAGGTTGCCGTTTCCAAGCTGTGTCTAAAATAAATTTTATTAACAGTTTGTACAACCTTTCATATTGTATAATTTACTTTAAATAAACGCCCCGCTGGGTTTCTTGCTGGTTCTTCACAGGACAGAAGTATTTTTCCGAACCAGTGGTAAAGTAAAAAATGACTTTCAATAAGAATTACATGTGATTTATATAATTGGATAGAAATGATTCTATTCTATTCTATAATTAAAATTTATAGTAAGTATTAATAAGATAATAGTGCCTTGTGGACTGACTACTACAACTAAAATGTAACTAACCATCACGGTTTGCTTTTCGTATACACTCTTCTTAAAGTATCCCGTATAAAATCAGAAGGGTAATTTTTTTTTATAGAATAAGGGTGAAAAACGAGCACACAGTCCACCTGATGGTAAGTGGTTGCTGCGGCCCATAGACATCTACATCTATCCTCTATTACAAGTCAAAATGCAGATGCGTTTTCACCCGTGAGGACTAGGATGGAATGCCTCATTTCCAGTAAAAAGGGCCTCCGGCCACCTGCACTCACCAAGCGAAACGCAAAGGTAAACCTCTACTTCACGCTGCTATTCTGTGAGGTCGTGGTACCACCCCGGTTCGAGCCGGCCCATCCGTGCGACAGCAAAAGCTGCCGCCTGGCTCTACCACTGTTAATTCCCGTAAACCCTGTGTGTGTGTGCGCGCGCTTGCGTGCGGGCGCGTGTGTGCGTCTATGCGTTCGCGTGTGCGTGTGCGTGTGTGCGTTCGTGCATGTGTGCATGCGTGCGTGTGTACACTTATGCGCGCGTGCGTGTGTGTGTATATGTAGCGGCACTGTCATCGCGCCACAAGTGAAAAACATAGAAGTCTAAATCACGCTATCAAAAGTTCCAAAGTACTGCGCTATATATAGAACAGCTCTGTACTAACACACTGAGCGTTGGCCGCTCCCCGGGCTGAACACCTTGCCCGGCGGGACATCTCTAATTTTCATTTCACGGCCAAACTTATGTGTGTGTGTGTCTACTGTATAGTGATTTACAAAAATTGAGATGCGGTGCTGTTAGTCGCGGCTACGATTCCCGCACGAGACAAGTAATTGTATGGCCCATGAATAATTCTACTGGACCTTTGTGTTTGCTCATGTGTAATTGATATCTGTAAAACACTTCACAACACAGGAGAAATGACTACTTAGTTTTTTAAAGAAAATATACATCACATCACTTCTGAGAGGGTTATTGAGCGACTAGCCCGCCGCGTTTCCTCGAAAATCGGACTCGGAGATCGGATCGGGCTTCCGCGAAATATTTTATTTAAACATGTTGTTTCCCTTCACCGCAGAGCAGGTGTAGAACATCAGGATTTAAAATTTTAGTTAACAATTTTAAAAGGTGCAGGTGAGGATCGAACCTATACACTGTAAAATTTACGACGAGCGTCAACGCGCTGCTTTTAGCGATGAGTTAGTTAATCTAATGAATCCATGAACAATAACTTAAATTTAAAATCCCCAAAATAAAAAGAGGTGATGATCTTCAAAAAAATGAACAGATTTTCTTGAATCATAGCTAAGAACACTCTCGATTGAGACACCTTTCAAACGAAAAAAACTTAGTCAAAATCGATCCATTCATAAGCTATGATGCCACTGATAGGTACATAGATACACACACATATACACATGCACAGATAACACACTACAAACTTATAACACCCCTTCGTTTTCGTCGGGGGTTAAAAATAAAAATCATAAAGTGCCATGGTAATCAAGGCTTAAAAAATTCTTGGCTCAAAGTTCATTGAGCTTTTTCTTTATTAACAAAAAACGTTACCTCCACACTAGGATTTTCACCTGTGACGTGGAGGCAGTTTACAAACATAAATTCCACGAGGACAAACATCCAGACCCGGAGCAATTATTTGTAGGCCATACAAATACTTATTCCGTGCGGGATTCGAAGCCGCGGCTCCAGCGCAATAACTCATTGCTAAGCCACTGCGCTACGGAGCCGTCCTTAAGCTTAAACAAACAGTTTGACTACCGCTGTCCCAAATGAATTGGATAAACGTAAGTTTATCTGCTTAAATTCATGTAGCGAAGAGTTTCGTATTTTTACATGGTTGAGCCACGCTGCAACTATATTATGGTTGTAGCACGAATGGGCCGCCTTGATCCGGGAAGGACCAGCTTTCACAAATTACCAGCGTAAAATAACAGCTTAATGCTGCTGTGTTTCGTATGATGAATGTCGAGAACCAGAAAGCATTTTTATTGGAAAAGAGGCAATCCATTTTACACATCAGGGGTGACAGCGCATCTGCATTTTGATTCTTAAGCGATATCGAGATCGAAGCTGCAGCACGAATGTGTTAGCTTGAATAGGAGGACCACACTTGTGCAGAATACCAGCGTAAAATAGCAGATTAATACTGTTGTGTGTCGTATAGTAAGGTAAGAGAATTGGAGATCGACCGAGGAGTGACAATGTACTTGTGTTTTGATTCTTAGTCGAGGATAAATGTAATAGTCTGTGGGCTACAGCGTCCACTTATCAGAGTTGTGTGTTCTATTGTCATCCATAAATGTATAAAGAGGCAGACAAACAAACAATTATAATCATTATAATCATCAATACATCCCCCTAAGTTCGTATAATCTTATTGTATGGCTATTTCCAGAAAAACTCATTCAAAGGAATTATATGAACTTGGAGGGTAGTATCGGTGATTTTAATGATAATAATTCTGTAAACACATACTCGTTACGGTCGCGAATCATATTTTGTTAAACATTCAACCTGACCCTAACCTGCAAAGTCCAAAAAACATAAGAAAATTTGGATTTCGCGGGCCATTCTGGAGCTTTCACCTTAAGGATCATCAACACAGACCTTAATAATTTCCTTAATGTTGTTAACTGTTACTGTAACTGTTTCTACAGTGTGTACATTTCCATTGCGTCTCTAACATAACAGATGGCCATAACATGACCGATTTATAACATAAAAAATTAATCATGTCCAATAACTTCAAACTATGTAAGACACATAAATTTTATTTTTTACGCGGTTCTTAACTAATAAATTTTAACATCTCTAATAAAAAATATGACATTAACAATTAATATTCATTTTTTTTATCTTATGGCCAATATTATGAAGTATTAGTTTAGTTTTTGGCTTAATTGGTGGGTCATAAAACTGGCTTTAATTTTGAGCACGGTAGGAAAATTTATGTAATTATGTTTATAACTACTGATAATTAATTTTGAGGACTCGCAAAAAAGACGATTTGAATAATTTACTTCGACTAAAGTTTAATTAACGATCGTATAGTTTATGTCTTTATATATAAGAATCACGTGTTACATAGTTTGTCGACGATGGACTCCTAAACTACTGACCTAATTTCAACGAAATTTTGCACACTGTATGCCCAGTTTGGTCCAACTTGTGAGATTTGCGCTCAATATTTTTATTACGAATTTAAGGATTTTTTAGACAAAGGGTCGTCGGACAGGGCAGAAGAACGTCTGCCTGACCAGTTAGTATACTATATTACCTGTTCCGGCAGACGTTACTGGTTGCACGATGAGTTTCATTTTCACACACAAAGTTTTCTATAGATTTATTATACGTACACCTTAATCTTCTTTAGGCCTAAAAGAACCATCAGCAACCATAATGACAATAAATTAAAAAAAAGGAAAAACATAACCACTTTTTTAATCCTCCGTAAACGAATAAAAAATAGCCTATATATTATACACAGTTATTTACTGCATACATACAAAATTTCATGGAAATTCGTTCAGTAGTTTTTGCGTGAATCGTGAACATAATTTTTCTACAGATTTATTATAGACTAGCTGACCCGGCGAACTTTGTACCGCCTAACAGTTGATTCTTTAATTGTTTTTTTGTTTTCTTTTAATACTTATTCTGCTATTCGAAAAACCGGGTCAGCTAGTAAGATAAAAAAAGAAAAAAGAAAGTTGATAAGTCAACAATCACATTTTGTTAAATAATAAAAATTATAATTAAGAGACAGAGCAGTTGAAGTTAAAATCACATAGAATCATATTCTCTCATCTATTTTTTCTATATGTATTTTTTGAGGCTACTAATATTTATATAAGTACTTTAGTTATTTTATTTAATATATATTATAATTAATTATTTGCATTATGTTTATATATTTATACATTTTATATGTATATGTAAAGGTAATGTAAAATATAATTCTACCCGACTCTCTCTCCTGATCTGTAAACTTTGACCACGTTCATTACATTAAATTGCTTATAATTTATCTATTAGATTGTTCTTCTTTCCTTTTCTTCCAACAACAATACACCTACCATCAAGCAATATAAGGGAAACCTGTTATTGGCCATACTTTTAGTTTGTTACATTAATGTTAATATTAACTATATACGCTGTTGGTTTTCTAAATAAATTAAATAAATAAATAAAACATTTAAAATTCTTTTAATAGCCACTAAAATTCACAATCAAAATTATAATTTCTGATTTCTTATTATGATACCTACACATATTGATAATAATGTCACTCAATTGTTTTGCCTTCCCGGAACCCCTCCACTAACACTTAAACTTTATAGTATGGTATTAAAGTTCAAATTGACTTTTAAGTACTATAACGAACGTATGGGAATATAGAAAAGTTTTGTTTTTAGACTTTTTTTAGGCAATTTTTGAAATTTTTCTCTCCGTAAGAACCATCTTCGTACTTCAAGGAATATTATAAAAAAATAATTAGCGAAATCGGTTCAGCTGCTCTCGAGATTTGCGCTTAGCAACACATTCATCTATTCATTTTTATATTATAGGCTGAAATAAATATCTTACAAATTTTTATATTTTTGAAAGACGTCACAATAATCTATTGAAATTGTTACACTTTTAAAAAAAATGACAAAAATACTACAAAACTGAACGTTAGGATTTTTAATAGTTTTAAATATCTAATAATTTAATCATATAAATGTAAGTTACTTATGTTATTTCATTATTAGTAACTGAAGGCAAAATATACTACTTCTTCTATTTGATGATAGATGGCGCTATTTTGAATACGAAATCGATGTAGTTTCAAATTATTTATTTACAAATATGGTATTTATTTGAAAAACATCCGTTATCTCGCCTATAACTAAGATATAACAGAAAATTAACATCTAAAAGAAATAAGATTCTTAACCTTCCTTTTTTAAAGTTCCGTAATCGGATAGAAAGTAGCCTATAAGTTTCTCCGGGTTACTGACTACCTACATACAAAATTTCATGTAAATCGGTTCAGTAGTTTTTGCGTGAATCCGGAATACACAGACAGACAGACAGAAAGACAGACAGACAGACAAAAATTCTAAAAACCACTAATTTGGCTTTAGAACCCTTTATTTAGTCTCCTGGACTTGTTTTTTCAAGAATATATTAGAATTACAGACACGACTTTTCTATAGATTTATTATATCTTCAAATTTATTATAGATATATATATATATATAGGACTAGACCGGATTAACTTAAAAATAAAGTAGACAACTCCCTAAGGGCCTCGAGTCACGATTTAAAAAAAAATTACGTGATATAGGAAGTTGTCAAAATGAAAATTAGCTCGACATTCGTGTTGCCTAGGAGCCTCTACGTGACCTAATCCGACTCTGGATCGGGCGATCATTTTACCAGCTGGTTACTAGTTTTAAAAAAGTACGCCAGCCACGATGAAGGTAACTGCCATTTGTTAATGGGCTTTTATAGATGGATGAAACCATTAACATAATTTAGATTAAAATGTTCGAATCCAAGCTATTCGCTAAAGTTTATTCGCCAACAGTTTTCTGTTGTACAAAGGCCTCTTCTAAATAAGGTACAATTTGAATTGACAAATTGATAAGAGTAGTAAAATACTTGTTGCATATTTAACGCTGCTCCCCGGCCTCCATCTGTACATGTTACGTATGAAATACAAGTAAAAGGCCAGTTACGTGGGCTAAGCCCACTCAGGACATGTTATCTTTAAAATCACTGGTCAAAGACCTTTAGATTGATATAAAATAATAAGCAAAAAGTCCAAAGTCCAAAAGTCGCATCTCAGCTACTCAGCTGTCATTGTCAATTATGTTTAGACTAGATAAGAGATGGCTACGATTTTACTTTTCTGATTTCATTTTAAGAGATGGCTATGATTTTACGGCTCCGTGACGCAGTGGCTTAGGAATGAGTTGCAACGAGGTTTAGAATCCCGCACTTGTATGGCCTACAAATAATTGTTCCGGGTCCGGATGTTTGTTATTGTGCAATTTAAGTTTGTAAATTGCCTCTACGATACAGGAGAAAATCCTATTGTTAAAAAGATGTTTTATTGATATGTGTAAAACGAATTTACAGTACATCCGATAGTAAGTGGATACTCTAACAGTGGTAGAGCCAGGCGGCAGCTTTTGCTGTCGCACGGATGGGCCGGCTCGAACCGGGGTGGTACCATGACCTCACAGAAAACCAGCGTGAAGTAGAGGTTTACCTCTGCGTTTCGCTTGGTGAGTGCAGGTGGCCGGAGGCCCTTTTTACTGGAAATGAGGCATTCCATCTTAGTCCTCACGGGTGACAACGCATCTACATTTTGATTTGTAATAGAGGATAGATGTAGATGTCTATGGGCCGCAGTAACCACTTACCATCAGGTGGACTGTGTGCTCGTTTGTCACCCAATACTATAAAAAAAAAATACTGCACCCCATGGACACCTGCAGTGAACTACAAGTAAAGAAGGCTAACAGTAAGCCTGGCAGTCTGTATTCTGTAATTATATATATTTTACTCAGTAAATGAGTTTTTAAATTACTAATTACACTTTATATAACACTTTAGCTAATACATTGACAATTTTATTATTAATTGACATAGTATTTAATATTGCTTAATTTAATTTTCATTCTTTGTTTTTTTTTAAATACAATTTTGACATTTTTATATAATGGAAAGGATTGTTTGTTGATGTTGAATTAATGTGATGTGTTAATTTTATAAACAAAACTTTCAGAGAATAAAGAAATTTGTATGTCTCCATTAGGGACTTAGTATGTAATACACTATGTATTTAATAGTATCTCATCTAACATACATATTAAAAAGCAAATAAATAAATAAATACTGGCTCTATATCTTCAGACCGGAATATAGCTATGCAAGCACTGCTATTTGCAACAGAAATAGGTAAGATGCTGGCACCTACGCAGATAGAGTCATACTTAGAATAGGGCTTCTATCACCTAGTAAAAATTTACTTATATGAATCGCATATGTAAACACATCGAAACATGAAACAATTATTTGTAGGAAATGCAGTACATAATCTGTGCAGGATTGGTGGAATCTACGGCCCGCAGTACTGAGTCAGAATACCTGTAAAACTTCAAGCAAAGGCCACACATGCGTTATTACTTCTAAACAAAGGGTGAAGTAACTCACAGCCTGTCATAAACCTTAAATTCGGAACGGAGAATAATGAGTGCAACAGTAAATGTCAGCGGAAACGATACCTGAGCACTTGTTGTAATCTAATGTATCACTTACTTTTCTAAAAGAAAAAGAAAATTATTATAAAATTGCTGGTAGGTTTTCACGACACAGTTCTTTGAACGATGTCATTCGAAGGGCTCTTGTCTCTATAAATGTTCCCTCGGTTTTAGACCCTTGTGGAATGTTTAGAGACGATGGGGGGAGACCCGACGATATGACATTAGTCCCTTGGGAGAGAGGTAAAGCCCTAGTGTGGGATGCTACTTGCATAGACACTTCGACGGCCTTTCATTTCAGGGGTACCTCGTTTAGAGCCGGGGCGGCATCAGAGGCAGCTGAACTAAATGGCGCAAATAGGAGTCTCTGAGAGATGACTACATATTTGTGTCATTTGCTGTAGAGACTATCGGTCCGTGGCGTCCACGTGCGGTGAGGTTCCTAAAGGAACTCTATCCGCGACTGGTCGTTGCTGCTGGTGATAAGAGGGCTGGTTCTTTTCTCGCTCAAAGGCTAAGTATAGCCATTCAGCGGGGAAACGCAGCCAGCGTTCTTGGCACGATACCGCGCGGAGTAGAACTGTATGATAATTTAGTTACTAGTTTTAGTTTTTGTTTAAATTATAGTTTTTAATATTGTATATAATAAAATATTGTATAAGAAATTGAAATAAAAAAATGAAAATTATTATTAAATATAAGTAAAAGTAGCCGCATTAGCAACAATGCATGCTAACCTTCTCTGTTCCTTAATTGTTGGATGTGATACGAATTGATAATAGGTATATATTGCCTTCGGGAGGTGACGACGTCAGCGTCATCTTTTTTCTCCGAATCACCTTAGCCTTAGCCTTAACAGCTTATCAATCAGCCTAATTACATGCGCAGGTGCAACTCAAATTGATAAATATTTGCACCAAAGAGTATATAATCACTACGTTTAATCTGCACAACCAAATCAGTCGCTGTACAGACTTCAACGGCGACGTACGCGCACTGACAACCTTAGTATTATTTTATAAACGATGTCAACGCGATAAATTGATATCATTCGCGATCATAGATTAAATTTATTTTAAATTGCCCAGTAGTGTTTGTGTTAAAAAAAAGGAATTCACTTGTTGAATAATTATTTTAAGGTGAGTGTCTTTTTTGTTACTTTTTTGTTTTATAGCTAAAAAAATTAATGTATGAATGTTAGAGTAAAAATTCAAAAATATGCTCTTAACTTGTATGAAGTATTTAGTTTTATAATATAACTATGCTATCATTTTCTTAGTATTTCTGCCAAATTTCTGTGTTGCATCTGAATTTTCAAAGGTCAAAAAGAAAGAATCAAAAGGTCAAAAGAAAGAAGCAAGGAAACTTTTATTATTCCCCGATTAATATATTTTTTCCTCAGAAAATTAAATATTTTAGACTTAATGGAAAACGACAAATATGATCGGGGAGTAATAAAAGTTTTCTTGCTCTCCTGTAATTTTTTGAAAAATTAACGTTCGCCCCTTTGCGGTGTTAACGACGACTTATTCCTAAAATATTTTTATTATATATTTAAACCACTCGTGTCTTCGTTGCTATTTAATAATCTACAAACAATTATAATAGTGTACAAAAATGTCTTTAAAAAAATAATAAGTTGCCCTTTTTTAAGAAAATACTCGTATTAAGTGGGTGGCTCCATAGCAATACATTATTATCTGCGATACGTCGGCATTCTATAACACCTTACCTACCAATATAATAATTATCAATTAAAATAGAAAAAAAATTGTACAACTGACTTAAATATAAACAAAATAACCAGTAGTTTTTGAGTTATCTATACAAATAAATAAAATTGAAGTGTCCGTTTGTAATGTCAAAATATCAGCTTTTTACTAAATGCATATGAAAGTATATACTATACTAATAACAAAAATACAATTTTTAAAGTTTTTGTCTGTCTGTTTGTTTCGGCTAATCTCCGAAACGGCTGGACCGATTTTGACGGGATTTTCACTGGCAAATAGTTGATGTCACAAGGAGTAACTTAGGCTACTTTTTTTTTAGAAAAATCATTAGGGTTCCGCGCAAAAAAAATGAAAACCTCAAATAACACGCGGGTGAAGTCGCAGGGAACAGCTAACCCTTAATAATATATAGATTATTAAGGATAACCCAAAAACTACTGATCAGATCTTGATCAAATTTTATGGCGTCACATGAAAAGCACTAGCTTGCAAACAAAAGAATCATCAAAATCGGGTCACCGAAAAAAGTTCTGAGGTAACACTTAAAAATACAGTGGAATTGTGTACCTCTTCCTTTTTTTAAGTTGGTTATTATATAGTAAAATTAATAAAATTGCAGATTAATGCTGCTGTGTTTCGTATGGTGAGGGTAAAGAACCTGAGACAATTTTTACTGGAAAGGAGGCATTCCATTTTTATCCTCAGGGGTGACAATGCATCTGCATTTTGCCACGCAAGTGGTCCCATATAAATTTGATCAAGATCTGATCAGTAGTTTCTGAGTTATCCTTCATAATGCGTATTTAATTGACTTCGACTACATTGATGATGTTCTCATTTTATTTATATTGAAGTTTTACAAAATTTTTAATTTTACGAGTACTACTTGTATTATTATAAGTCTATTTCTTGTTTGTCTGTCTGTCTGGAATTTAATAATTGGTTTTAAGCTAACTTCCCGATGAGTAGAAAACTTGAAATGATCAATATAGCTCAAATTCGGATTTAAAAAAACTTAAATGTAGACGTCTATGTCATAACATCCATCAGGTGGACTGAGTACTCGTTTGTCACCCGTACCCTATAAAAAAATGCTCTTAACATTTACAAGGTGGTAGAACTCTTTTTTCTGTCTCCTAAATCGTCGGTAGTGGCACCGCCCTTGTACCTATATCGGCCGTCAAGCAGCAATGCCAAGCATAACCATTATAATTTCGAGTACAGATTTTATGGCATTTCATCTTAGTAGCCAGTTACTGTTAAGAGAACTGTTTGTTCATTTCACACTCAATATTTAAAAAATGAACATGTATTTTAAAAAAAAATAAGAATTCTTTTAGTACAGTTAGTAATTAAATAGCGAAATACTACTTACTCAGTCTTCATGAGGTCTCCAAAACTATACGCCTCATTGACTTGAGATTTGGTATATACATATATTCCTTTCTCGACGTACATAAACACCCACTAAGAAAGGATTTTGTAAAATTCAATCGCCGAGAAGGTGAAATAGGGTTTTACAGCTGGTTTAATTATATTTTATTGTAGCAAATCTCCACTCGTCAAAAATCCGTTTGTAGCATGTTGATGGAAAATCAAAAGATAGAGATTTGACATCGTAGAGGCAAAACTTGCTCTCAACCATTGCGAGGATGGTGATCAGTGTTCAGGACGTCCTCCTTCTGTGCATGCCGTTGTTACTGGTAGTAATAAATGTTATTGAAATATTTTACTGTGTGCAAATCATACTATCCTTTCGTTTTACGGACACTTAAAACCTAATTAAGAAGTAATTAAAAAAAAACTAGACACGATTTAGAAACAAACTTAATTTTATCTGATACAAGTGGTAAAATTAAAAATTTTGTATAACTTACAACTTACAGGTGTATCTTGAAGGTATGAAAATAATACATGTGTTGGTACAATTAGTTATTAAATTCTGATAAAGAGATGTCTGTAACTACGTAAAATACATTTGGTCCAGACACCTGACGTCAGCATGACTGACCATTTTTTTGTATTCATGCTTCTTATTTAAAAATGTACCAATTTTTTAACATTAGGTACCAAATATTAAAAATTACGTACTCAAATTAGATATTGCTCAATCATCAAATTTCACTTATGGTCCAAAGATTCTGGCGCTCACCATAATTTTGTACATTAATTTACTGTCAAATATTTATGATATAATTATATAACATCATAAAAAGTGTGAGAATTATTTTCGCACATCTGATGGAAATATTTTATTGATGGCCAAGGCAATTATTTTTTTTGAACTATAGTTATAAAAAAGTTTTCGTGACAAATCATAAACACATTAATTGTTAGCGAATTTTCAGAAGTGGATAAAACCAATCTCGGTTTTCTTCACTTCTACAGGATGTATTTCGAAGAGTGTGCACGAGAATTGTATAATTAAATTCCTTTCTTTCCCTTCCACCGTTCGACAAGCAGAAGCTCGTCCAGACTTCACCCCTTCGTTGTCAACCAACAACAACGTTACCACGCTTTTTGAACTATAAGCGCCGAAGTACTTTTTTTTATATAGAATAAGGGTAACAAACGAGCACACAGTCCACCTGATGGTAAGTGGTTGCTGTGACCCATAGACATCTACATTTATCCTCAATAAGGAATCAAAATGCAGATGCGTTGTCACTCGTGAGGACTAAGATGGAATGCCTCTTTTCCAGTAAAATGGGTCTCCGGTTCTCTACACTCACCATATGAAACACAGCGGTGGCAAGCTGCCATTTTACGCTGGTATTCTGTGAGGCGTGGTCCTTCCCCGGTCGAGCCGACCTATTCGTGCTACAACTATACCTATTATTAGTCCGCATCTGCATTTTGATTCTCAATTGAGGATATGCATGTGTCCTATGGGCCACATCATCCACTTACCATCAGGTGGACTGTCTGCTCGTTTATCACACTTACCTATTCCATAAAAACGGACAAGTGCGTGTCGGGCCACGCACGATTAAGAGGTAGCTTTCCGTAGTTGGCCGTCACAATACGTAAACTTAGAAGGGACCTTCTTGATACGACGATGTGAATGGCTTATTTTACAAGCAGACTTATAGGGAGCGGTATTCAAAAAAGATTTAAAAACTTTTCGAGTTTGAAATTTTTTGTACAGGAAGGGTGAGAAACTAGCACACAGTCCTCCTGATGGTAAGTGGTTGCTGCGGCCCATAGACATCTACATCTATCCTCGATGACGAATCAAAATGCAGATGTTTTGTCACGAGTGAGGACTAAGATGGAATGCCTTATTGCCAGTAAAAAGGATCTCCGGTTCTCTACACTCACAATACGAAACACAGCAGCGTTAAGCTGCTACTTTACGCTGGTATTCTGTGAGAGCGTGGTGCTTCCCCGGTCGAGCCGACCCGTTCGTGCTACAACTATGCTACTAATATAGCTGCACCATGGCTCTACCACGTAAATAAATTATGCAAATCTAATCAAATCATTCTCATACCAAGTCCGTATATAAATTGTCATAGTTGCCTATCCAATAGTTCCCTAATCTAATAGTTCCCGGCAGTGCAACTTTTAGATATAAACCTAAGGACAAACATTCAGACCCGGAACAATTAATTGTAGGCCATACAAATACTTGTTCCGTGCGGGATTTGAATCTGCGGCTCCCAGCGCAACAACTCATTGCTAAGCCACTGCGCCACGGAGCCGTCAAAGTAGTAATGTAGTAGTAGTAATGCATAAGTCTTTTTCTTAAAAAAATAAATGTTTTAAAAAATAGGGGAAACCGTATCTCTAATAAGAAATACCTACCACTTTAAAGCTAAATATTTCGTAAAACGGACCACTGAATTGATAAAAAATTATTCAATATTTTGAAAAAACCTATTCAGCCCCACACGATGCTATAGACGGGTAAAAAATCACCTGTAATTTATTTCACAACTTTGTAGGCGTGATTAATATCTATAACTATGCTAAATTCAGATCCCGGGTTCGAATCCTGGGTTTATGAAGTAACGTTATTTAATCTGTGCCTGGGTCGGGCCAAAAAAATCTGGTATTGACCTTTTCCATTAAGAAATTCTCAGTAGCTGCCTGGAGTCAAGAAGTTGGCGGTGGCTCATCACCGTGCCTCGGAAAGCACGTAAGCCGTTGGTCCTGCGCCTGATTTTTCTCCGGTCGTGTCGATTTACCGTCCCATCGGACTATAAGAGTGAGGGAATAGAGAGTGCACCTATGCTGCATGCATACACCTGGGCACTATAATCCTGTCTTGCGCCGATGGCTAGTCTCCGTTGAGGGTCATCATCATCGTTACAGTCCATCACAAGTCCACTGTGGAACATAGACCTCCCCCAAAGTACGCCACATATCACAGACCTGATCCACCTGTATCCTTCGACTTCCTTCATAAATGAAGTGTTAAGACAATTACGCAGTGGACACTAGAAAACATAATATAGAAAATAACGGGTTCAAAAATGTGCCAAACTTCTATTAAAATATAATAAACGAAATAGTTTATTCAATTAACAAGTTATTTATGTAAGATATGCGATTCAATCAGAATGTAATTTTAATGACATAAAAATATGTGTCAGCTATTTCTTGTACTTATTAAAAAGTCCACTGATATAAATTCATCATCAAATATGTAAATAGTCAACAGTTGATCATACTCGTAGACATCCTTCAATTAAGAAAAAAAATTCGTAATCATCATTTAATTAGTAAATACGAGTATAAGTAGTGATTGGAGGTCTCATTCGATTCAAATAGATATTACGAATCTGACAAATATAATGATAGCAACTATGTCGCAAGCGGTATGATTTTCTATACTTTTATAGCCCGTTGGCGCATGCGACTAAGCTTTTTTTATTAGTGTTTCCAATATATTATGTAATAAAATTAATTAGACGACAGTTACCCAATGGCATGGTGCGGAGCGCGTACTTAAAAGGTCGTGAACCACACAAGTATTTTATGCTTATCAGGAGTGGTTAAAGGGAATAAAAGTAATGTTGAATTGCTAGTGTTTAATAAGAGAAGTAATACCCACTACCCCATATCTTCCCGTGGGTGTCGTAACAGGCGACAGAGGGAAACTGAGGCAGAAGGTGGGCAGCAGCATCTTTCTGACAACAGTAAAACAACAATAAAAAAACTGCGGTTACCGAGCGTGGTAACTATGGCAATATACCCCCCCCCAATGAATAAAATTATGAAAAGACGGCCCCCAGTCCCCGGCGGCCCCGCTATTCCTGGCTACCGTGGCGACCATGGTAACGGCGACGCAGGGGGTGCTAAGAATCTCCGGTGGAGGTTCGATTGCCACCTACGACGACTCGACCTAGCAATTTATAACGTACGCACCCTGAGGACTGACGAGAAGATACTGGAACTGGAAGAAGAGATAGACAAGTTGCGCTAGAATATTATAGTATTATCCGAGGTCAGAAGAGACGACACGGTAATCCTCGAATCCGGCAACTTATTCTATCACCGAGAGAGCGACCATAGGAGATGTCGGATTTATCGTCCATAAGTCTCTCGTTAACAGCGTTGTAAAGATTGGGAGTGTGTTGACGAGGGTTGCCTACCTTATACTCAGAATCACCAAACGGTATTCGCTGAAGGTCATGCAGGTTTACGTGTGAACCTCGGCACACCCCAATGAGGAGATGGAGGAAATGTATGAGGATATCTCTAGAGCCATGCATTCCTCCAAAACCCACTATACGGTGTTAATGGGAGACTTTAACGCAAAACTAGGCACAGGAGAGAACGGTGAGCTGAAAGTAGGGAAATTCGAAATAGGGCAACGGAACCGAAAGAGCCAGCAGTTGGCCGACTTCATGGAGAAAGAGGGACTCTTTATGATGAACTCTTTCTTCCAGAAGCGGCCCCACAGGAAGTGGACCTGGTCGAGCTCCGACGGTTCGACAAAAAATGAGATTGACTTAATTATGACGCCTAGACGGCAACTGTTCACTGATGTCTCAGTGATCGCGAGGGTGAAAAGTGGTAGCGATCACCGTATGGTCAGAGGCACACTGAATCCAAATGTTAAGTTGGAGAGGTGTCGCTTGTAATGAAGTCAACGCTCCGTCCCCCTCGTGCTCTAAGCCAAAGTCCCGAAACCTTTCAGCTCGAGTTACAAAACCGTTTTCAGTGCCTAGAAGATTGAAATGCAGTGAACAGAAAAACTCTCCGATCACACTCTTAATCTCATGGCTGTTAGACGAGAAATGAAGCTGCAGTTTTCAGTTAGTAGATTTGATAGCATACAGGCAACTGACCAGACAGATCTCCAAATGCATGCGGCGGGACTTACGCGTCTTTAATACTGCTCGTATTGAAGAAGTGATCGAGCGGAATCAGGGCTCCAAAGTCTTTGTTAGAGATTTGTCTGCCAGAAAGAGCCAATTGTCGAAGCTGAAGACCAAGTGTGGCAGCATTGTTTCCGGGACACCTAAAATTTTTAGTGAGATTTAGAGGTTCTATGGGCAGCTATACACAGCAAGTGTGAGTAACGATCCAAGAGCAAGTCTTACCCGACACTTTCCGATGATATATTCCAGGCGTCAGTCTGAGCGAGATTAGAATGACTCTCCAGCACCTTAAAAACGTCAAGGCCCCGGCGGGGATGGAGTTACAGCGGAGCTTCTGAAAGCGGTTGGAAAACCGGTACTTAAAGTCAGAAAATTTCTTTAATTCCATCCTCCATGGTGGCACTACACCGAAGGCGTGGAGCAGAAGTGCTGTGGTCTGGATTTTATAGCGTTTAATTTTAACTTAACAGCTTCTAAAGTCGGGGCTTCAAATATTTCTATACTCTATAACATAGCACCAACTTCTGAAGCTGTTCATTCATTCATCATTGCAGCCTATTAAAATTCCACTGCTTAAAATTTTCATAAATTTTGCCATAGTCGACACGATCGGCAGGTAGGTTCGCAAGCGTAATTTTTCACTATTTTCGGTTATCAGGAAGATGTTGCTGCCTATCTCCGGTTCCAGTTCCCCTCTGTTGCCTTTAATACACCCACGGGATGATATTGAGTAGTGGATATTCTAACACCGCACTTCACGGCGGAAGCAGCAACTGAGGCCGTTGAAAATTTTCTTTAATTTAAATAAAACTAATTTAACGGATTTTGTCGCGTATATTAACTTATTTTATATTCCCGACGTTTCGGGCACTTTTCAGCACCCATGTACACGGGGGGGGGGGGGGGGGACTGAGGTATATAACATTTAACCACGGCTACCTTCAGATTAAAATTTATTATTATTTGTTCTGATCTACGCTGTATGAACTTACAGTATCATGAAGTCTTGCAGTTGTATGCTTGGGTTGGGATTTAATTTTATTAATTATGTGATCCCAAGCAGATGGTAGCACCCAGCCATCTTCTCTATTGAAATTTGGATGTTTTTTCATTTCATCATCCTGGGGAGGAATCGGTGTTCTTTAGCGAGGATTTGTGGTCTATCAAATCTAATGTAGTGACGGGGGCGATCCTGTACGTGTTCACAGACTGCAGACTTTCCGGAACATCGATTCTTCACATCAGCTATGTGTTCTTTAACGTGGGTTTTTATATATCTTATAGTTTGTCCTATATGAGAGAGACCACATTCACAATCAAGCTTGTACACTCCTGCATCTTGCAGAGGAATAATACATTTGACTGATGGTAAAAGCTGACTAATCTTCTTCGGCGGCTTGAAGTATGTTTTAATGGAAGCACGCTTCAAGATGTAGCCAATCTTGTCAGTGACACCGCTAACATATGGCAGTACAGCTGGCATTCGCTCGACTGTGGCCGGCTTCACTCGTTCACTGTGACGTAGGCGCGGGACCCGAAGCTTATTGTCGTGCAAAACTTGCTTGACGTATTGGAGCTCGGCGGCCAGGTGTTTACTGTCGCAGATCCCTCGTGCTCTCTGAAACAAAGATTTACCCACGGTAGCTAACTGTAAAGGATAGTGGTGAGAATCACCGTTTAAATATCTATCTGTATGGGTCTTTTTTCTATACACAGTGTGGCTCAAGGTGTTATCAGGATTCCGATTCGCGTAAATATAAGAAATCATTATTTTCTTTTATTTCATATCAGCGGAACTTTTTTCTTAACTATATTTGTCTCGCTTTCTGCGTAGGTAGCTCTAATTTATATTATTTATTTTTTTATTGCTTTTTATATTTATTATTATTTATTTATATTTTATACGTGGTAGAGCCATGCTACAGCTATATTAATAGTATAGTTGTAGAGGAATGGGTCGGCTCGACTGGGGAAGGACCACGCTCTCATAGAATGCCAGCGTAAAATAGCAGCTTAATGCTGCTGTTTCGTATGGTGAGTGTAGAAAACCGGAGACACTTTTTACTGGAAAAGAGGCTTTCTATCTTAGTCCTCACGGCTGACAACGCATCTGCATTTTAATTCGCAAACGAAGATAGATGCAGATGTCTATGGACCACAGCAACCACTTACCATCAGGTGGACTGTGTGCTCGTTTGTCACCCTTATTCAATAAAAAAAAATTATTAAACCTACTTTGCAAATTGATTCCCCCATTGTGTTATGGTTATTCATGGTTTTTAAGCGGCAAATGCAATTGGTGCAGCTAAATTACCGTGACTAAAAGCAATCACATTACGTTTGCTATACGTATACGTGATTTGGTTGATTTCGCTAAACCTTGTTTCCTCTTTACTAAAAAGTCTAATTTCCTTATCCCACACGCAGCCTTTTCTTAGGCTTCTACTTTATTTCCCCTTTTTCGTTTTATTGCGTGCGTGCGCGCGTGTGCGTGTGCGTGCGTGTGTGTGTGTGTGTGTGTGTGTGTGTGTGTGTGTGTGTGTGTGTGTATGTGTGCGCGCGCGCGCGTGTCAGCGTGTATGAGTGCGTGCGTGCGTTCCTGCTAGCGTGTGTGTGTGTGAGAGTGTGCATGCGAGCGTGCGTGAATGCGTGTATTCGTGCGTGCGGGCATGTGTGCGTGCGTGTGTGCGTTTGTGCGTGCGTGCTTGCGATTGTGCGTGCGTACCAGCGCGTGCGCGTGCGTATGTGTGTGTGTGCTAATAAAGATTTACAGGAATCAGACTTACTCGGTAGTCGTAAATGTATACCCCGGCTTTTTAAACATGGACGACTGTACTGTAAAGTGTATTGGCCAAGCATTTGGCTGCAGTGCGGTGTGTGGTGTAGGCTGCGGCTTCGATTCCCGCACGGTACAAGTAAAAGTATGTTGCACGAATAATTTTCACTCCAACTATTTGCAATTTATGTCTGTAAAACACTTCACAACACTAGAAATTACTAGTTTTTTTTTTAAAAAAGGAAAAAGAAGAGTTTACTAAACACCAATAAAGGGGAAATTCATGAAAAATGCAGAATGTTTTTAAATAATAGGTAGAATGAAGCACCGTCTCCACTTTTCCATAAACACTATAACAGAGAAAGCATATATATTAATTTTTATGTAAATGAAGTAAAAAAGGATCTTGCAGTTCACCTGCCATCACCGTTTAACCATCACCATTTTAACAGTGGTAGAGCCACGCGGCAGCTTTTGCTGCCGCACGGATGGGCCGGCTCGAACCGGAGTGGTACCACGACCTCACAGAAAACCAGCGTGAAGTAGAGGTTTACCTCTGCGTTTCGCTTGGTGAGTGCAGGTGGCCGGAGGCCCATTTTGCTGGAAATGAGGCATTCTATCTTAGTCCTCACGGGTGACAACGCATCTTGATTTGTAATAGAGAATAGATGTAGATGTCTATGGGCCGCAGCAACCACTTACCATCAGGTGGACTGTGTGCTCGTTTGTCACCCTTATCCTATAAAAAAAAAACTGATAGTGAATTGTTACGGTATTCCATGAACACATGCAGCCAACTTCAAATGGAGGAGGTTACAGATGCGAATGAATTAATGAATGAAATATACTTTAATGTACACCATAAATACATATGAGAGAGAGAAAAAAAGCATAAATTATTTAAAGGTACAATTGGCGGCCTTATCGCTTAGAAGCGATCGCGTTTAAGGCATGCAAAATTACATTGTGTAATAAAAAGCCTTACCTCAGTGTCAACTAGCGACATCTGGTGAGCAGAAAATCATTAGCCCTCATTAACTACCTGACCGCAAAGTTGGCGGACCTTACCTTATGTCCTCGAAATATATTTTTTCACTGAAACTTGCATAAACGTAAGAATACGTTTTTTTTTTTATATAAATAACCTAGATATGCACTTTGATGAAAATGTTTTACTTCTATTTATGTGAATACAAATTACTGGTTTTCGGATCTTTGACCGTCCTTTAGTCCTTGACATTGCATCTCAACAATATCGCAATCAATTCTTGAAGCAAAAACTTGTAGCAATTAAAAAAAAATACCCAGATCACCACATAAGTAAAGTCTTGATCTTATCCAAATCCAAAAACAAATAATGTGTTTTTTTTATAAACATCGGTTCAGGCAGGTTTTCAAACCCTGTAACTTAAACTAGATTAAAAAATTAGACAATTGTAACGCCTTTTATTTAAAGATCTTCAGTTTTTGAATATTCATTTTTACTCGATTAAATCTGTTAAATTGGGTTAATTTAATGTACAACACATCGCGTTCGCGTAAATATAAGAAGTCATAACTATGAGAATTTTTTTGTTTATTCTGATTTTGGAATGTATTTTTGAGAGTTTTCAGTTTAAATACAATAAGTATGACACTTTATATGCATTCAAAGTCATTCAAATCCATAGTAAAACGAAATAAATTAATGCCATTTCCATTATCCATTACAGTCCCTAAAGATATATACGATAGAGCCATGCTTCAGCTATATTAAGGTTGTAGCACGAATGGGTCGGCTCGACCGGAGAAGGACTACGCTCTCACAGAATACCAGCGTAAAATACTCGCAGCAGCTCAATGCCGCTGTGTTTCGTTTGGTCAGTGTAGAGACCCGGAGGACCTTTTTACTGGAAACGAGGCGTTCTATTTTATATCTCAGGGGTGACAACGCATCTGTATTTTGATCCTTAATCGAGGATAGATTTAAATGCCTATGGGCCACAGCGTTCAATTACTATCAGGTTGACTGTGTGCTCGTTTGTCACCCTTATTCTATAAAAAAGATTTCTTCTTAGGGGATTTTGCTACGCTTGGCCGGTTGGTAAGTAACTGCAGATTTTTTTAAATTTTGTAATTAGGAAGATGCTGCTGCCGATTTCCTGTTTCAGTTTCCCTCTGTCGACTCTTACAAATATTGAATTTATAATTTCACATATTATGTGATTTACCTGTCGGTTAGTATAATAAAATTACTTTCGTAATTATTTAGTGGCGTATAATAAAAATTATGTAAGATTTGCATCGATGTTATTATTGGTTCACGTAACGATTCATTTATGTAACAATATCACATGACCTGCAAGTATACACGCGGATATAAAAGTAACGGCTTAATAAACATTTACAAGCTTCTCATTTTTGTTTTTGACCGAGTTGAAAAACGAGGAACACCGGTTTTGCGGAAATGGCTGAACCGATTTAATTTTTTTTTAATTAAATAGGTTATACTTCAGGAGTGGTTTTATAGAAATTTTAAGAAAAAATCTAGGAAAATATGACATAAATTTCTTCTTTCTCTCTTTAACCACTTAGACGACATGTTAGTTATTTTGTTGATAATCTTTAGTTCACTCTAATTGGTAAAGATAATAATGATAAGAAATTAAAAAGTATAAAATTCTTCAACTCTAATACCTACTTTGAAATTTGACGCCGCATGCTTATAGGTATATAACAGTGGTAGAGCCAGGCGGCAGCTTTTGCTGTCGCATGGATGGGACGGCTCGAACCGGGGTGGTACCACGACCTCACAGAATACCAGCGTGAAGTAGAGGTTTACCTCTGCGATTCGCTTGGTGAGTGCAGGTGGCCGGAGGCCCTTTTTACTGGAAATGAGGCATTCGATCCTAGTCCTCACGGGTGAAAACGCATCTGCATTTTGATCTATAACAGAGGATACATGTAGATGTCTATGGGGCGCAGCAACCACTTACCATCAGGTGGACTGTGTGCTCGTTTTTCACCCTTATCCTATAAAAAAAAGGTATAATAAGGTTTTAGGAGCCTGCTTATGTTATTCTTACTAGCGATCGCGTAGACTTTAACACGTTCACTGTACGGTTTTTATACACAATAGTAAGACAATAGCAGTGACTTATATGTAGTGCACGGGACAGCGAAAGGGTTAACTTGCCCATATTTGAATATACACTCTTAAGTTCAAAATGACTTCGGGTAAAAATTATATTTCAAATACGCACGCTGATAAAAACCAACTTCAAAAACAGTGACCTATAATGCAATATGTACGCGTAACATGTTACTTCAAATTTCGCACTACAAAAATTATCTTTCTATTGGAATTCGGGATTTTAATTTTTCCATGCACTATCTCTGCTTAATTTTTCAGGCTTTGAAAGCGTGGTCAATTAGCAACTAAGAATTTTAGCTGGATTAACTCGCATGCCTAATTTGAAATTCGGGGCAGCATGAATAAAGTTAAATTAAGATTTTTGGGATCGTGCTCAGGTGTTTCGTACTAGTTTCAGTTTCGAATAACTTTGATAAACGGAAGTATTAAAAACAGTTTATAATTTAAAAATATCCCATTTTAAGAGTGATGTTTTTAAACATCAAATGCAGTACAAAAATAATACATCCGTTCGAATTTAATAAGTTTGACCATAGTAGCGATTATGTATACTCTTCGACTGAGACAGTAATTTAATAACTGTGACAGAGGCAATTGTGCAAACGTTTGGTGGTGTCATGTGTATTGCGATCTGTAACACATTTAGTTTTAGGTAATAACTGTTCCCGCGACTTCGTTTTCATATTAAAAAGAAGAGAAAGAAAGGCATACAATATATTTGGCATAATACAAATTATATTTAAACTAAATTGTTTTCAAAATTACTACTTATCTAAGTCGATAGATTTAATCGTGTTCCAGTTAAATCCGTTTGTAAAAATGCAAATAAACCATTATCTGTATGCTGAATATCCCAAAATTGTACACAATTTTATTTGTGTTTCGATTGAATTTGCTACCGATTGGCCAGTATTCGCAAACTGGTTGCCCAAGCCCAAGGGCTAAGTTATTTTTAGTAATTAGCTAATTAGAAAACATGTTCTGTTGATGGAAAAGATTTTTATCAAGTACGCTTTAGGGATTATTTAATTGATGTAATGTATTAATGTTTGTTTTGAATACATAATGCGCCCAAATTATGGTTCTTTTTAATATTGAGAATTTTAACAGGCATTTATTTAAACATACATATAGATTTTCACTTGTTAATTTTATTTATCCTGACTATTTCAGCCTTTAGGCAATGCGTAAATAAATGAAGTTAAAGAATTAATTCGTTGCCTACGCCGCAAAGGAGCGAACCTCAATGAGGGCATCCACGACTTTTTCTGCCACCAGGGCGGCGCCACTTTACAGTGAGGTAAAATATTTGACAGATTTCATAGCGGGGACGATAATTTCTTAGGAAAATGCAATCTTTAAGGTTTCTTTCTGTATTATTAGTTATGTTTTATATTAATTACATTAGAAATGAATAAATCAAACTATAAATATAACTAAAAGCCGATTTAAAAAAAAATTATAAAGTGCAAAAAATTTAAAATCAAACCACTGACGCATTGTGTTGTGTATTAATATAATATCCTAGATAATGATAAACTATTATTTAAAACTAATTTCTCAATTAAGTGACACCGTGTAACAAAAACACTTTACCTCAGTCACAACTAGCGACATCTGGTGAGTGGAAGATTATTAGCCCTCATTTTAAAAAATTGCAGGAGAGCAAGAAAACGTTTATTTTTCCCCGATTAATAGCTTTCTTTCATCAGAAAATTTTAAATATTAAATTGAATGGAAACAAATACGACCATATTGTATGATAATAAAACTAGACGATGCATCCAGCTTTAATTTATTACAGTCCTGAAATGACTATAAAAAAATCTCTGAAAAAAGATACACTTTATCGTCGCGTTTCGTTTTGCCCAGGCTCTCTTTTATCTACTATTCTCTTAGAGTTACGCTCTTTTACTGACTTACTAGTGCCTAAATAATAAAGTAACATAAATTGTAACTTCGGTATTAAAATATTAATACGCGGTTACTGAAGTCGTCATATTTAAGCTCAGTACGACTGGTGATTATGAGGTCCTGGATTCGAATCCGGGGCGGGCCAAAAAATCAGTTATTGTGTTTTCCCGTCAAGAAATTCTCAATAACTGTCAGGAGTAAGAGCACGTAAAGTATTTTGTCTTGTTATATTTATTATATATATGTTATATATTATTAAAGTATTTTTGTGAATAGAGAGTGCACCTGTGCTTGCTCATATACTTGGGCACTATAATCCTGTCCTGCGCCGATGGCTAGACCGAAATTCGGTCTGGAAGACATTAGGTATCTTCATTAGAGAATTATTATTGAATGGATTTAAAGGTTCCTTTCAGAATTTTGCATGCGTTCTCTTGACTGTAATATATCTGTACCACGAAACATCAGTGTAATGTTTTAAATAGACGTTTTTTGTCTACTCTAAACTCTCCTACTTTTGTTCAGTTAATGGAAGTAACAGGTTCATTTTCTTTCCTTAAACTTAGTATTTTTTTTATTTTGAGATATTCCTTAGTAGTCTTTAAATTCAAAGTATTGTAATGGTTGAACAATGTACGGGCTTGAAGATCTTGTCATTTGGATAGCGTGATACCACTGAGATGGTCTGACTTGTGGCAATATGCGCAGAGTCACCTTCATTCTGACCATAGTTTGGAGCAAGTAATCTAAGAGTGACGTTTTGAAAATGTTTTTTTTATAGGATAAGGGTGACAAACGAGCACACAGTCTACCTGATGGTAAGCGGTTGCTGCGGCCCATAGACATCTACATCTTAATTAGTTAATTGTATAGTTAATTGCAATTTTAAGTGCTGATTTACCACGTGCTCGGCGGTGAAGGAAAACATCGTGAGCAAACCTGCATGTCTGAGAAATAAGAAAAAAATATATTTCGAAGATATGTGAAGTTCGCCAACACGCATTGGGGTAACGCAGTGGACAATTCCTTGCCCTAAAACCCTCTCAGAAATGAGAGGAGGCCTGTGCCCAACAGTGGGACGTAAATAGGCTGCAACTTTACTTTACTTTACTATCCTCAATCAGGAATTAAAACACAGATCTGTTGTCACGCCTAAGATGAAATGCCTTATTTCCAGTAAGTGTCCGGTTGTCTACACTAAACGTATGAAACACAGCAAGCACTATTATGCTGATATTAAACTCTAGTATTCCGTGCTGCAGCTAATATTTTTTATCTAAATCAGATGTAAAATTAAATAATATATTTTTTCTTTCTTTTATTTGGTCTATAAAACTGAATACAATTACTATAACATATTTACAGGTACAGGTTACAAAACAAAAATTTCTATTTTGTTCTGTTCTATGCTATTCTATTTTGCTCCGTTCTTTTCCTATAGCTCAACCACGTAAAAGTCTGTGTTTGAGACTTTCTACACGACCACCTCTATTATCTTGACGCATGATTCCTGACTGACTGGACATAACCAAAACAATACGAACAAAATTTTCAGAAATAGCAAATGTACTCAAAAAGAAAATACTGCACACATGGTATTTTTGGTCTTCATGAGATAGCTAATATTTAAGTTATCTTGTACGTAAAACGTTCGGTGTTTTGACTCACATTCAGTAATGTGTTGTAAAATAAACTCTTATTTTTTTCAAAGACATCATATTATGTGTGCCATGAAATTCGGTGTAAATAACTTTGCGGCCAATATCTATAAAACGTTAACAGTGACGATTTTTCTCTTTACAATTTGCTACCCTACAGTCCTACCCCGGTCGAGTCGGCCAATTCGCTCTGCAGCCATAATACTGCTGCAGCGTGGCTCTACCACGTAAAAGTCTCTGTGTTTGAGACTGTCTACACGACCACCTCTATTATCTTGAAGCATGATCAACAGCTTTTGTTGGCACGATTTTCTTTGTTGTGTGTAATATTATATTGTTAACAAATGATTACGAGTCGCAACAAAAGGGCGCATGCTTAGTTAGGACCTATTTTGTTACTAAGATATTGCGCAAAGGCGATCTACTAGCTTCGTTTTATGGTAAACTCTCACACGAAGTGTTTTTGACATACGCCGTCATTTTAAAATCGTGATTTTTGCACTTAGAGCTTAGCCAGATTGAGACAACATAGATCTCGAACTATGGAGCAGTTTTATATATTTAACTAATTTTTGACCGTTCGTATGAGGGTCGCCACTTTGTGGAGCAGACTAATTATTTACTGTACTGATGTACGTCATATACTCAATGTAAAATATTCAGATAACACTCCTGCGATAAGATAGTTTCATAGACACGAGGAAAATTAAACAGTTGACTTTAAAAAATTCTTGATCAGCATTATACTTTTTTTATTTAGTAAGTCAATGTTATTTTAAACTCACTTAGGTTGATGTTCGAACCCTTGAAACAGTGCAGTATTGAAAACTGCAAAAACATTCGCGTTAATTATGCGCTTTGTGGTGGCTCTTAATTTCAGTTTCAGGAAGAAAATTGGGTCATAGAAAATGTATTGGGGCCTTATGTAGAATGACAAATTAAAGCTTCTTGAAGCACAAACATAATACTATAGTTTATAATATTTTCCGACTCCCTTAACAAGCTCGGAAAAGAACTACTCAATGTTAATAGATTACGTTTTTAGATTTTAATGTCTTTAATGGTAGAAAAATTGGGGATGTATAACTTCTTTATTTCTTTAATTATTTAGACGGGCTGTTAGTCGTCACTTTGATTTGTGATAATCCTCAATTTACTCAAACTGGTCAAAAATAATAAACTTTGAATAAAGAATAAAAACAACCATCAGAAACTAATCTTTATATATAAAAATTACGTGTCACGTTGTTTGTCCGCGATGGACTCCTAAACTACTGAACTGATTTCAATGAAATTTTGCACACTGTGTGCATTTTGGTTCAACTTGAGAGATAGGATACTTTTTATCCCGATAAATGACCCTCAAAATTTTTTATTGCGGCTTTAAGGATTGTTATAGGAAGGGTCGTCGGAAAGGGCAGAACAACGTCTGCCTGGCGAGCTAGTATTATATAATTTAAAATTAAAATTTTTATACAACTGAGTTCAATATGAATTATTAGGAATAACTCAAAAACTATTGATCAGATCTTGATCAAATTTATATGAAACCACACGTAAAACGCCATTTTTCAAATAAAAAAGAATCACCGAAATCGGTTCTCCCAGAAAAAAGTTATGAGGTAACACATAAAAAAACATACAGTCGAATTGAGAACCGCCTCTTTTTTGAAGTCGGTAGGAAAGAGTAAAATTCTTCAATTCAAATGCCTAGCAAAAGGACAAACGTGAAATTACCTATAGTTTATAATATTTTCCGACTCCCTTAACAAGCTCAGAAACACAATGCTTCAAAGATAAAGCAACGTTAATATATTAAGTTTTTAGATTTTTTTTAAACGTTCTACTTTACTGTTAGTATGTGTTATTACTTTCGAAGTTTTATTCCAGCGTTTTTTTTATATTTAAGAGAATTACCAAAATTCGGTTTTCTATAAAAGCCTCTTTTTTTCCAAAAAAATATAACCTAGATTACTCCTGTCATTAGTCTCCATCTGTTCATAAAGTTCCATTGCAATCGGTTGGGCCATTCCGGAGATTAGCTCGGACAGACAGACAGACAGAAATAAATTTTAAAAATAGTTACGTATTCATGTCTCAATATTATGCAAATAATCCCTGAGCGTAAAGTTTATTATACGTGAGATATAGCTTTTATACATATAAGATATTATAATACAAAATATTTTTATATATACGTTATCTATACCGCCTAATTCATCCGCAGATTTGTTTTGTTTGCCAATTAACCAGTAACTATTGTTCGTTTTTGCATACCTGTCTCCTTCAACCTTTGCCACGTTTGAAGGTCTTGGCGTTCGCTATTGATATTTAAATCCAAGATAAAATCATTTATTTCAATAATGTTCACCGATAGATTTTAATTTATTTATATTGTTTCAATAACAATAAAGTTCTCTGATCACACAGCCTGAGATGATGAGCTGGATGAGCGGGACTTTATGGGGAATGAACTAACATTTTTCCTACATCCAGTCTCATGCTACTTACAAAAAAAGTACTACAAAAGTGTTAGGTGGGTCTAGATAATATGTTTTCAACTGTGACATATCGTGTGCTACTCAATACGCAAGTCGATACAGCGCTAGAACAGACTCAGACCAATTTTCGGGAACTGTGAACTTCTGTCAAAAGACTTGAGCAAAAGGAATCACTAAGTATTTTTACGTGGTAGAGCCCCGCTGCAGCTATATTATCGTTGTATCATGAATCGGTCGACTCGACTGGGGTAGAACCACGCTCTTACAGAATACCGAACAGCAGCTTAATGCTGCTATTTCGTATGGTGAGTGTAGAGAACCGGATACCTCTTTTTACTGGAAACGAGGCATTTCATCTTAGTTCTAAAGGATTACAACGTATCCGCATTTCGTTTCTTATTCGAGGATAGGTTTAGATGTCTCTGGGCCACAGCGTTCACTTACCATCAGGTGGTCTGTGTGCTCGTTTGTCACCCTTATTCTATAAAGAAAAATAAGGGAGCATGATAATAGTTAAATGGGATTGGGCGGGACACGTGTCATAAGCTCGCAAACACATCAACAACGATAGACGTTATCGTCACATGTATTCACCATGTAGATTTATACTAATGTTAAAAAGCAAGGTAATGCTGCTGCTATGCATTGTATGGTGAGTGAGACACGAATCGGAAAACCTTTTACTGACATTTCATTTTAATTCTCAAAAGTGACAATGCAGCTGTATTTCAGAATTCTTAATCGAACGTAGATGTTCATAAGAGTTTCAAACAAACCTATGTTAAATAAACCTAGCAAGCTAACAGCATAGCAAAGTGGCGAAGCTTTGTAGCGGTTTCTAACAGTTGCCATTGAGCAATCAGTTTCAAAATAGGAGGTTCAGATGCCTGGGTGATCAGTAATCGATTGCTGAAAACAGAATTTGAAAATTCGAAACCGTTCTCGAGATAATCGTGGGACAGACGGACAGACATCGTGAAATCAATAAGTGTCTTCGCAAGCTTCGCCACTTAATAATTGTAGCTGCTTACGAACCCCCTGGACGGGTTCCCGCCTTGTCGTGGCTTAGTAGCTATGGCTAGGTCACCCACGGTGAATAAAGAGAAACCCACTTGGCTGACTCCAGGTGGCCGCTCCAAGTGGGCAACTCCCATTGCGTGTTTGTGTACCGTGTCGAGAAGGGCGTCCTCTCCCCCTTCCCGTTGCAGCAGAGGTGTTATTGCGAGGCGCCGCTCTTCCCACCCTCCGCGGCCGAAACATGGTTGGTGGCGGGGCCAGATCCGTCGCTGGGGTCTGGAAAGCTGGTGCTTCCGAGTGCTCGCTTTTTTCTGGCCCCATGACCTCCACGTATTGTGTATCCGCGCGTTGCACAGAGGCCGCAGAGGAAGGCGCACCTTGTGTTCCTGATTTGTCCTTGGTTCCTTATGAGAAGGAAAAGGAGAGGAGGTTATTAATGTCTGGATGCCTTTAAAGTTGATTAGATATTATTTATTTATTATAGTTTTTGCCCGTGCCCGTTATTTCCGAGCCCAAAACCTTTCACTTTTTCTGCCACACAACATTTTGATTGACATATCGCTTAATTAAAAACAAAATTCGTTTCGAAAGTAATAAAATAGCGAACACTTTATGATAACTGTCCAAATTAAAACGAAAAGCGTTTTCGTAAAACTGAACTGACAGGACGTAACGAGTTGCACATAAAATTACAAATGCAAATACATTCATATTTTATATTTAACAGAACAGAAGTTGATATTATTATAATATAACTTGCGATCCGCCCCGGCTTCGCACGCTTGATTTCTGGATCTCGACAACAACGCCAGCTATCACGTCCAATTGTGAATCTAAAGTATCTCTCTTACAAAGCAATAAGGACCGTGGCCGAGCTCACTTGACTACTCTAGCGCCATCTATTATCTATCTACTGAAGCGGTTGCGATGTATATCGATATGAAAATTTGACGCGCTAAATACATCGTTCTTTATTTAATACATTTCCATAGATGTCGCTACATGGTACCGCTAAGTAAGATTGACGAAGTCATTGGGCTCTAGTTCTCTAATCAATTTAAGGACTCACATACATATATACATATAAACCTTACTCTTGAATCATTCTATCTACTAATGATAACCGCATCTAAACCTATTGCGTAGTTTAAAAGATCTAAACGTACAGATGGCGCGAAGTGACTTTGTTTTATACTATGTAGAGAAGATATCTATACAAATAAATAAAGTTGAAGTGTCTGTTTGTAATGTCAAAATAACAGCTTTTTACTAAATGCATATGAAAGTATATACGGTACTTGTAACAAAAACACAATTTTTTAAATTTTTGTCTGTCTGTCGGTCTGTCTGTTTGTTCCGGCTAATCTCCGAAACGGCTGGACCGATTTCGATGGGAATTTTAACTGGCAGATAGCTGATGTTATAATGAGTAACTTAGGCTACTTATATTTTAGAAAAAGAACTAGCTGTGCGCCGCGACTTCGCCCGCGTGTAATTGAGGGTTTTAATTATATTGCTCAGAACCCTAATCATTTTTCTGAAATATAAGTATCCTAAGTTACTCCTTAGAACATCGGCTATCTGGCAGTGAAAGTCCCATCGAAATCGGTCCAGCCGTTTCGGAGATTAGCCGGAACAAACAGACAGACAGACAGACAGACCGACAGACAGACAAAAATTTTAAAAATTGTGTTTTTGTTATAAGTACCGTATATACATTCACAGGCATTGAGTACAAAGCTGTTATTTTAGCATTACAAACAGACACTTCAATTTCATTTATTTGTATAGATTAGTGTTCCGCGCTACATAATTAAAACCCTTAAATACACGCGGGCAAAGTCGCGGAAAACAGCTAGTATTATAATAAATGATTAAGTAAGCATTATGCATAGCTAGGTCCAGATCAACGGGCGAGCTATATCACTTTTTTGTTTTGGCTCTACTAGTGGCTCAGTCGGAAGACTTGTTGGTGGATCATAGAAAAACTGCGGGTTTTGTAACCTGTCGGCTTACAAAGGCCAGGCTTGCTCATTTCACATAAACCACGTTCACATAAAACCTTGCTGCTTGGACTGCGTAACGAGTTACATGCTATTATGATTTCAAAAAAGGAAATATTGATATTTTGAATAAAACTACTTTGGTGACGGGGGTCATCAGCCAGTCGTTAGACGTAGTTTTATTCAAAATGTGTAGTGTTATTTGCATTAATATAAGAAAAAAAACTATGTACATTTTGATGTTATTTCCATTATGTTCTCGACTATGAATCCAATATTGTAAAATAAAGTAAAGTAAAGTTGCAGCCTATTTACGTCCCACTGCTGGTCACAGGCCTCCTTTCATTTCTGAGATGGTTCTAGGGCAAGGAAATGTCCGCCGCGCTGCCCCAAAACGTGTTGGCGAACTTCACATGTCTTTGAAATATATTTTTTTGTTATTTCTCGAACATGCAGGTTTCCTCACGATGTTTTCATTCACCGTCTAGCACGTGGCAAATCAGCACTTAAAATTGCAATATACAATTTCATTGGTGCCGGCGGGGATCGAACCCGGGTTGTTCGCGTATTGTGAAACTTACAGCGAGCGCTAACCATCTGAGCTACCACGGCTCAATTACCACGGCTAAACTAGACGGGTTTTATTTAATTTAAAATGTTAATAGATGGTAGAACCATACTGCAGTTACAAATGGTTCGCTAGAAAGAGAGTTCGTGATAAATAAAACAAGTTATGAGTATAAAGTAGAATCTGACGGAAAATTACGCTTTTAATTATCATACAGTGGTGCAATTTTGTGCATTAAAATGTCTGCGCACGTAAACTATTAGTGGACACGACGAAACAATTGTTCCGATGGCGATGTGTATGATGTGTATGGGCGCCTTGAGATACTGTCTTTATCGACTGTCTGTGTCTTGCAATGTGGCGCATCAACGTTAATTTGTGAATAAGTTTTTAAAAAAATATTAAAAAGGATTATTTTTTAATATACTTGGTACTAGCAAAAATACAACAGTCATTGAGTTATATAATATACTACGTACTAGAGAAGCCTTTCTAAACAAAAAATGTGCACTATATGCATGGACCTAGAAAAAACCCCTTTTTTCTAGGTCCATGACTATATGTCTTTGCGCATGCGCGGAAGTTAGTAAAATCGCGCATACACAGTTGATTTCTTATGTAATATTACGATATTATTACCTATTTATTCACTTGAACAACAAATAATTTTACTTATTTGACTACTGAATTGTTATTTACTGCACTGCATGAATATTGAAACCACAGACTAACTAGTAGATTGAAAACACACTGTACGGATTGCAGTACAGTTCAGTTGAACATCATCATCATCATCATCATCATTACAGCCCTTCACAAGTCCACTGCTGAACATAGGCCTCCCCCAAAGAATGCCACAAAGCACGGTCCTGAGCCACCTGCATCCATCGACTTCCTGCATGTCTTACCAGGTCGTCACTCCATCTCGTGGGGGGACGCCCTACACTTCGCCTACCGGTACGAGGCTGCCACTCGAGAACCTTTCTTCCCCATCGGTTGTCGGTTCTTCGAGCTATATGGCCGGCCCACTGCCACTTCAGCTTACTAATCCGTTGGGCTATGTCGGTTACTCTGGTTCTACTGCGGATAACCTCATTCCTAAGTTTATCACGCAGAGAAACTCCGAGCATAGCCCTCTCCATAGCTCGCTGAGCGACCTTGAGCTTCCTCATACGGCCAGCAGTGAAGGACCACGTTGAACATAAGTAGTGTATATTCGGAATGCGCAATCTAGTACGTAGTACATATATATCGATGACAACAGTACGAGTCCACTACAGAGAAAAGAAAACCTTTTTATCAGGAAGGTAATTTGTTTATTTGCTTATATATGATGTATGTTTGTTTCTTTGTGGTGCTCTAGAGATCAAATACGTGGGCGGATTTTGATATTTTGATGAATCTTGTGTCAATCGATTTGTCTTAATCTTGTGTCACTAAAGACGTGACAGTAAACAAAATTCAATATGGCGACAAGCAGACGCCATATTGTGAGAAAGGAAAAAAATCAAGTCGACGAACTATGTCAAGTTTTTTTATTTTCATTTATTTATTACAAAGTATAGTTATTTAATAACATCCGACAGTACAAATAAACTTACAAAAGTTTTTCCATGTAACGCCGATTCGTAACTTCGATCATGTTCAATCGGTTCGCGTTGCGACAACTTATTTAATTACGTATATAAATGGTGTGACAAAAGAGCAAAATGTGGTTTTTTTTTAACTAGGTATGTACCAAACCAAAATATGATTAGTGTGTTAGATGAAAATTAGTAATTGAGATAATAATGTTATAATTGTGTGTATCTATGTATATATTTATTAGTAAAATTTTATTTATGTACCTATATTATGTTATGATGTGAATTAGTGGATATAGTTTTATATTTTGATTTATATTATTGGTAGGTATCGTTAAAAATTTGTCGATAAAATACTACAAAAAGTGGGGTGTAATAACTGCTTATTGAAAATCATCTTTAGGTTTCTGTAATCATTTTTCATTTTTAAAGGGTATTTAGGATCTATAACGATTTAAAGTTACTAGCAACCATTGGGTTATATGTACTACGTAGTACATATAACTCAATGCTAGCAACCATTCTCACTTAAATTTTCAAAACTTATAATCTTATTAAATCTTATGGTCCTCTTAACGTAGGGCTTTTTCGAAATTTAAATCCACAATTTGAGTTTTTAATATCCGCTGTAGGTAAATAAATGCTTCGAGTTTATTGTGTTCCTTGTTTATTAAATGCAGTCATCGATATATTATGTACTTACGTACTAGATTGCGCATTCCGAACATACACCATGTTCAACTGAACTGTACTGCAATCCGTACAGTGTGTCATTTAGTGTGGTTTCAATCTACTAGTTAGTCTGTGGTTTCAATATTCATGCAGTGTGGAGCGGCGCTAATAATACAAGATTTCAAATTAAAGTTTAAATCTGGACGTAAATAACAATTTAGCATGGACGTATACGTCCATGCAATTCAGTAGTCAAGTAAGTAATCTCCCGCGCATGCACGAAGACATAGAGTAGTACACATTTTTTGTTTAGAAAGGCTTCTCTAGTACGTAGTACATATAACTCAATGAATGCAGTATTGTTTATTTTTGTAACAAATTTATTTATTTAAAATGTTACAAATCGCTGCCTCCTCCAACCTGTATCACATCGGAAGCAATTAGTACGTGGACTTCGATGTTGTGTGTGTCATCAGTTATTAGCGCATTATACAATATATCAATGTCCTCTTATATTTCTGCGTTATGAATTAAAATTATATAATGATTTACATAAAGCTTATTTATTTGCCTTTACTTATAAAATTACTTAAATTAAAAACAAGTTGCGATGGCTGCATTTATTAGCGATTTAAAAAAAACACTACTGACCACTGCAGTGACAGTGTAAAGATATCCACTATGTAGTATCCGTGGGTTTCACAAGAGGCGACCGAGGAGAAACATGACAGGACAGAGAAACTGAAACAGGAAATGAACAGCAGCATCTTCCTGATAATGACCCAAAATGATAAAAAAACTAAGGTTGCAAACCCACTTGCCAAGCGTGGCAACTATGGCAAATATGAAGCTATCTATGAGGGGTCTATGCTTAGCAGTGGACTTTTGATGGACTGCAATGAATGGATGAAACACTACCTGACAGGCATGGTTTCTCCCAAATTGGAAAAATTTGCCAAATAAGTCATGTTTGTGTGTGTTTATGAAGGGAATTGGCAATCACAGTGATAAAGTTTGTATGTATTTATTTTATTTATGACTCTCAGACCAGCAGAGGTATAGGCGGAGCGTTGGGCATTGAAGGTAACATTTATAATGTCGCCGAAACGATGCTCATGTTTTTGACACACAGTTACGAACACATCAATCATTTTTCTTTTTTTATCGCCCCATAATTTTTTATTGCTTGACATGTCTGTAAATGGTTTTAGATTCATACGATTATGTGTGCGTGACGTAAGTGCGTGTTTTTACAATAAGTTAAGCCTGGTCTTGGCTTGGTTTTTGCGTCATGTGAAATGTAAGTGGCGCTACATCAGCGTTTTTGTTAGTCTAAGTTATGACTATATCACTGACCGTGCTTTGTGGCATTCCTTGGGATAGGTCTATGACTGTATAATTAAAAAAAAACGCTTAAGCATCAATGCTATGTACAAAATAAAAAACAAAAAAAAGCAAGAAACAACTACGAGTAGGATGCTGGATTCGACTCCGTGGCGCAGTGGGTTAGCAATGTGGTGTAGTGCTAAGGGCCGCGGGTTCGAATCCCGCACGAAACAAATACTTCTATGGCCTAGAAATAGAAATAATTGTTGCGGGTCTGGATGTTTGTCCTTATAAAGCCCTTGAAAAATTATAGTTGGCGTATTTGATCTTCAAAAATGTTTAGCAACTCCTTTTTTGTCTGCAGAAATATAAGTTTACAAAAGAAAAATAAAGGTTCACCATACCTTTAATCTGACTATTCGGAACATAACGACAAAAGAAACTTGCTATTTTTTTTTTTTGGTATCAGGGCATTGCGCAAAGGGGAGCCGATGAGGTTGCATCCTGTCTGTGGCAATTCATCATGGACTTACCAGATAGTGTAGAGAAGATAATTTTATTCAGATACTTGCCCAGGGCAGAACCGTAATAATAATCTAGCTGTACATAGGCTGCACTAAAATGGAATATTTCCACTGTTCCTGTCATATTAAAATCTTTTTAATTGAAAACTCCTTGGTTTTAAAAATCGAATACCATTTATTTATTTAAAAAAAGGATTCTCGGTCTTGTCACAAGGTTTTGTCAAATTTGTTTAGTCGTTGAGAAAATGGAATTGACTCGAGAAAATTCAAGAGCGATGATTTATTATGACTTTCGAAGTGGTTTAACACAAAAACAGTGTGTTGACCGGATGATTTCTGCATTTAGTGATGAAGCCCCATCCAAAACCACAATTTATCACTGGTTTGCTGAATTTCAACGTGGACGTGTCAAGCTCAGTGATAATCCCCGTCAAGGTCGTCCAAAAACTGCAGTCACCTAAGAAAACGTTGATGCTGTGCGTAAGCTGATTGAGGAAGATCGACATGTGAAATACCGCTTAATTCAGGCAACTTTAGATATTGGCATGAGTCAAATACAAATAATCTTGCATGAACAGTTAGGTGTAAAAAAGTTGTTTTCCCGATGGATACCGCATTCGCTCTGTGAAGAGCAAAAAGCGGCTCGCGTTACTTGGTGCGTCAGAACTTTCGAAAGATTCCACGCAGGATCCTCAAATGCTGTATACAACATCGTATCAGGTCACGAATCCTGGATATACGCGTACGAACCCGAAACAAAAAACAAGTCACTAGTTTGGGTGTTCGAAAATGAGTTAAAGCCAACAAAAATTGTTCGTTCACGGAGTGTTGCAAAAAAAATGGTGGCCACGTTTGTCCTCAAAACCGGCCATGTTACGACTATTCCTCTTGAAGGACAAAAAACGTAACGAAGAAGCTGTGGACGCCTACAAAACGGCCATTTTGGAGACCCCAACATCCGAATGGAATGGTTGCTTCAATGATTGGTTCCATCGCATGGAAAAATGTGTCAAATTTCGCGGAGAATACTTCGAAAAGCAATAAATACATTTTTAAATAGTAATGATGTGTCACTTCCTTGATTCCCGAAATTTTCAGTGCCGCCCTCGTAATGTTTGCGCTAGTCGTTAATCGTAAAACTAATTTGATAGAATTACATCGTAATAATGATCACGTAGCAATAGAGAGATTTTTAAACACCGCAGAGTGACTACTTCAGTGCCCCAAGATTGCGTAAACGTTATACAAATTACAAGTCGCAGATACACAGTCAAATTGATGACACAAGAATCTCAGAGCTTTTTTATAGTAATTTCAGGACTGTAATTCATTAAAATTAGTTCTATTATCAAACAATACAAAAATCATATTTATAGTTTACCATTAAATTTAATATTTAAAATTTTCTGATGAAAGAAAGCTAGTAATCAGGGTTAAATAAACGTTTTATTGCTATTCTCTAATTTTTTTAAAATTGAGGTTCGTAGTTTAGTAGTACGTAGGTCAATCAATAAGTGTTGTAATGCTCAAAATTTAAAAATGGAACGCACCCGTGTTATATGTTTCTAAAAAGCAAATTTATTTAAAAATAGAACTCTATAAGCCAATTGGTCAATATTAAAAAGAAAAAGTTCTATTAATTTTCCTGCAACGCTTCCCGCGCTTTTCATTTAAAACAATGGATCTTAACCGAGAACGCGTGCGCGCTATGATATATTATGATTTGAAATTTGGTTTAACCGAACAATTAAGTTAACAACGGTTACAATCAGCATTAGGGGACTCAGCTCCATTACGCGCAACAACTTTTAGGTGGTTTACTGAATTTAAAAGGGATAAAATTAATCTTAAAGATGACCAAAGAACCGGGGCCTCGCAAACAGCAGTAACTATGTACTACGGACTACTGGAGACCCGCGAATCACATATCCGTATATGTCGAAAAGATTGTAAACATTATTTCGGGGAGCATTCATACCATCCTACATCAACGTCTTGGAGTGAGGAAGCTTTGTTGTCGATGAATCCCTCGTTTGCTCTCCGAAAGCGAAAAAGAGACTCGTGTGGATTGGTGCCATGAAATGCGTCTACGTTTTGAAAACGGGGCATCTAGGCGTGTTTCAGAAATCGTTACTAGTGACGAGACATGGATCTATCAATATGATCCGGAAAATAAAAGGCAATCATCGGTATGGGTCTCCTCAGAAGGACAGATACCGACAAAACGTGTACCGCAACGTCGACAAAAAAATGGTGGCTAGTTTTTTTCGCGGAGCGGACATTTGTCGGCGTCAATACTGGAAAATTGTAGGTCAGTCAACTCTGAATGGTATACTACAGTTGCATTACCCAATGCTTTTCAAGCTTTGCAGGAGAAAAGACCAAAGACCGGGCTTCGGGGAATCATGTTGCATCACGATAACGCCTCTTCACATACGAACTTGTGAGAGTGAGGTTATAGGGTGTGCATTTGTGTTCGCGCACACTCGAGCACAAAATCGGTCTGGAGGACACTATAATATACCCTCTACGAATTCTGTCTATATATGATAATCCTTGGGATTATTTATAAAAAAAAACTTTGAAAAGGGCACTAAATATTAAATGCGATTTTCCTGCTACAACATTTCATAGCATAAAAACAAAAGGCCATAAGTAGCACTAAAATTGATAAATCATCGATTACAGTTGGAAAAGTCGCTACATAATTTGCCATTTATATCATCTATTTATTGAGCTGTAGGAATCGCGTGAACAATAAACAATGATGGTGGATGCCTACGTTTGTTGTTTACAAGTGTCACGTCATCCAAATTATTTCAAAAAAACAACTAAAACATGTACTAAGTATTAGTTCAAGATCATCCCTGCTAACCTTACAGTTCATTTCAACTTCGAACACTGAACTATATAAGTAAGACAATTTGTTCAAGTAGCAAGCATTTCCAAAGATGGTTTTGAAATACCTATGACCAACAAAAAGTGTAGTTTAAAACAAATTAAATGACAGATCCCGCTCAAACTTTGCGCGCTAAATTAGTACAGTGCTACCAACATGCAGTAAAAAAATTAGAACGACCTCTTTTACGTGGGTCTTTTTATTGACATATTCCCGATACTTTTTACACAGAGTAGTACACAGGTGGTGGCGAAATTAGAAAATCCATCTACCCATTTCATCCCGCGAGTGTCGTATAAGAGGCGACTATGGGTGATGAAGACCTAGGTAATTATGTTTGCCCTCGATGGTAAATCACATTGTCGTAGCGTTACAAAAGCCTATGCGTAAAGCATTGAACTTACTATTAGTACATAATATCTCAATGACGTAAAGTGGTGAGTTTTTGTGTATTAAATGTCTGCGCATGTAAACTGTTAGTGGAAACGATGGAACAAGTTTTCCGATGACGATGTTAGTAACATTATTTAATCTGTGGTGATGTGTACGATGTGTATGTGTATGTGTGCGCCTAGAGATACTGTCGTTATCGCCTGTCTTCTGGTTCAAGCTATTACCTTCACTCTTGCCTTGATATCAACCAGGACGTTTTTTTTAAAATTGTAAGTAGAATTTAGATTTTTTTAATCTTTAACCGTGACAAAAGGTCACACCGTCCAAAATTTATACTGGCATATAGACGAACTGACAGCCCGAAAACGCATAACTATTATTTTGATTTGTTATTGTGTGCGTTAGCTAGTGATGTATATTTTGCTTACAAGGACTATCGAAAAATGATTATTAAGGAAGCGGTAAAAAGATTTAAAAAAATAGTTTAGTGCAAGAAATTTAATAACTACAAAAATTTACTGATTTTTACCATGATAGTTCTAAAATAATGAAAAAATATTCATATAACGTGTTCTTGGGAATTAGCTGAACCTACCTGCCTTTTGTTGCATTTTAATTCAAATGTATAAAATCTCAGGTGATTCTACCAATAAACTTAAAAAATACTCCCCAAGAATCAGATCGGAAAGTTGTATTTTCCAGTTATATATGTTATTATCTTTGGAGAAAAAAAATTACCATGGCCATGGACAGTTTCCTCGGAATTTCTTTTTTAACATATTATTAATATAAATAGGTAGATTCTTAACTAAGTATATATCTATTTATATTTTATAAAATGTTTCGATGGGGAAATAAAAAAACGATAACACGGAGTACATAATGACTGCTTTATTTTTCATATAAGTGTTACTTTTGATAATACTTTATTTTAACATTCGTCTTAAATATTAATGTAACCTTAATAATTTAAGTAAGGAAACTTGTAGGAATCAGTCTAATAAGATTGCTCTATTTAAAGGCCAATATGTTTATGAGGCTTCATCAAGATCGATGCTTATATTCTTTCATCTGTCCCTGAAAGTATGAAGTAATAATAAACTTATTATCATTTTAGCTGCATGAATTTTAAATACATAATGATCTTAACAGAGTAAAGTGCACTAAGTGTCCGAAGATACAGAAGCACTCTCTATTCTCTCAATCTCGGTATGTTAAGAAAATAGTCACTCATTCATGGACTGACCGCGGCAAATGCAACTTAATTTCGCAGATCTATTGATCCGCGTAGCTATTACTTAACCACGAGTTCCCTTTCTCTACGACTAACACTGTAGGTGATAAACCACGCTATTTAATCCCCCGGTACAATGTCGTCGGCCATCAAGCATGAATTTTTCATACGTGGTAGAGCCATGCTGCAGCTATATTAGTAGTATTGTTGTAGCACGAATGGGTGGGCTCGAGCGGGGAAGGACCACGCTGTCACAGAATACCAGCGTAAAATGGCAGCTTGACACTGCTGTGTTTCGTATGGTGAGTGCAGAGAACCGGAGACCCTTTTTTACTGGAAACGAAGCATTCCATCTTAGTCATCACGAGTGACAACGCATCTGCATTTTGATTCGTAATCGAGGATAGATGTAGATGTCTGTGGGTTACAGCAACCACTTACCATCAGGTGGACTGTGTGCTCGTTTGTCAACCTATCCTATAAAAAAAATCGGGCATCGAGATTTGAGAATCAAATACAGTGTAATCTCTATAACTTCACTCAGGGGATTGTGCACATTTTGACGTTATAGTTCTTATAACTATTATTTATTCTGTGGTTATAGAGAGTTGTCGTTAAATGGAACGCAGAAAAATCTGTATTAGAAAAAGAAAAAGTTTACAATTGTTACTTGAATACTATTGCGTAAAATCTGTTATTGTCGTCTGACGTCTTTTGCTGCACCAGTAATTTTGTTGCATTTTTTACTTATTTTATTCATATCTTGCGATATTGAGTCATCTTGGTGATAAAGAAAGTACTTTTCCAATAATTTTGCTGCTTCAAGAGCTTTTTTAATGCTCGGTGGAGGCTCAGGTTCCTCTTAATCTTCTTGCTCTTGATCCTCAGTTTTTCTTACCGAATCCAAAATTTAGATTTTAAAAATATAATCCATGACTCCTACTAACAAAAGTCTACACGTGCTATCAATCCCAATTTGTAAACAAACGGATTTCTTAGAGAGTTTGGTATGTATGATGCTGACAGTCGGGTTTATTACGGGCTAGGATAATAAAGCGACCAAAAAACAAAAGAACGTACACAGCTGTGCAGTTTTTACTAATTTTTGCAACTTAAAAAGCACTTTTTATTATTTAATTGTTGTCGTTATTGAGAGTGGGTGTAATGATATATAGAGTGTATCATTGTATGGAAGACAAGCTAAACCAACCAAAGACGAGTGATTTCGTCGCTTTAGGGAGTTTGCGTTAAATCGAGTGACGTTACATGGAGTTTAATTTGTACTATGGAATTTATACTATGCACATTGAACCGCGTGCCTCACGCGCAGGCGTCTAATGGCGCTTCAAGAGCATTACTAAATATATTATATCTAACTATGCTAAGTTTTATCATTGTGACTTGGGAATGTAATCTGAAGTCCGCGCAAGCCCTTGGGGAAAATAGCGTGATGCTATGAATATTGCACTAGTGTGATCGTGAGATGCGGGTAGTGGAGTAAGGTTATACATATTTTTTTGGTTGATAAATAGATACTTAGTTGGGTTCATAATGGCTTAAATAGGACAATCTCAAATTTTTTTATCTTCAATGTACTACAGTTTTATAATGTATAATCTGTCTCTATTTTTATGTAAAATTTTTGAATTCTTATTATTATAATTTATAACAATATTATACTTACTTGTACAAATAATGTAGAAATGTCTCCTTTTAATAAAAATTTATCCTACTGTTTCTTTTATACTTCACAAGTAAATACTTGCTGCAAATTGTTGAGTTTGTCTTTGGATTCCAAACCCGTAGGTGGGCACGACGTGTTCCAACACACACCGCGTACACCGCTGTACACCCGCGTGCCTGGGCGGTTCTCACCGCCCAGAACATCGATCGATACGAGCTAAATAGTCAAAGGCAGGGGTTTGCACTCCCTCCTCGGACAGCGGTTAGATAGCTCAAAATAAACCTCTACGGAGGGGACATGATGATTGGTAACAATACCAATTCATAAACCATCATCATCCTCGTCCTCATCCCAACTACCACCTTTCCACTTTTAAATAGCCCTGTGTCCGATGAAGCTGTAAGAACCGCATAGGCTAACAGCGTAAACATCACAGAAAATATGTTTGGATTCCAACCAACCCATTCACTTAACCTTAAACATTTTTAGGGTTCCGTAGCCAAATGGCAAAAAACGAAACCCTTATGGATTCGTCATGTCTGGCTGTCTGTCTGTCCGTCCGTATGTCACAGCCACTTTTTACTGAAACTATAAGAACTACGCTGTTGAAATTTGGTAAGTAGATGTATTCTGTGAACCGCATTAAGATTTTCACACAAAAATAGAAAGAGAAAACAATAAATTTTGGGAATTCCCCATACTTAGAACTGAAACTTAAACAATTTTTTTCATCAAATCCATACGTGTGGGGTATCTATGGATAGGTCTTCAAAAATAATATTGAGGTTTTTTCTAAACTGAATAGTTTGCGCGAGAGACACTTTCAAACTGGTAAAATGTGCCCCCCCCCCCTGTCACTTCAATAAGAAGAATTTATTATCCATTAAAATAAGAGAATGATAAAACTAAAAAAACATAGGATGTACATTACCATGTAAACTTCCACCGAAAATTAGTTTAAATGAGATCTAGTAAGTAGTTTTTTTTTAATACGTCATAAATCGTAAACCGCAATTTACCTTTCACTCAATCAACTCAAATATAAAATTAAAAAAAATAATTTCAGTACCTAATTATAATGTTCACTTATCAATAAATTAATTAAAAAATACACCATTATTAAAACATCGATCAAAGTTACAACGAACTACAAGAACTTTTATATTATGTTACATGCTGCTACGGAACCCTTCATGGGCGAGTCCGACTCGCACTTGGCCGCTTTTTTATTTTTAATTAAAGAATCCGGAGGGAACATGTTTTACAAACGGCAAATTAAAATTACATTTATGGAACGCAATCCGAGGATTTTTTTATTATTTAAGTTTATTCATTCAATATAAACATTCAAGATTAATATCGATATTAATTATGATATTAGTTGAGTCAATCCCTAGCGTACATGTAAAATATTCAGTAAAAAATGTATTTACCAAATTTATGCAAATTATCAACAATGTGACTTTTTTCTTTACAAAATATTAAAATTAACAAAATATTCGAAAACATTCTATATTTTAAAAGTATATAACATAAATTGTAACCAAAGATAAACGCGTCATAACACTGACGAAATATTGGGAATTTACCTGTGAAATGTACAATTATCAGGATTATTTCTATTATTAACACCACAATCACTCACTGAACAAGGAACCATTTTGGAAAAAGTTACTTACTAAAAATAACCACTATTACACTCTAAAAATTATAAAATATTTGGGAGCTTATTTCTTGCGTACAGACTTGTCATGAGATTTGGTATCCTTTTCTATCTTGCATTTTTGCCATAAGGAATTTTCTTCTCCCTTGCACATTATGTCGGTCTATACGCCAGTATATTTTAAGTCTATGAGATGGATATTAGCTCATCTCGCTGCCTTATAGCCGCAAAGACCGTTTGCACTACGTCAGAACGGGTCTTTCGCCTAGCCCCTATCCGACAAATTCGTACCGTCCGATAAGGAACTTCGTTCCAATAACCTTGAAAGTGGGATTTTATTTATGTAAATGACCTCGTTTTAGGTTATAATGTGTATTATATAAATAAATAATTATTACCCGTGTAGTAGCGATGTAGGAATATCCACTACTCCATATCAGGGGGACAGGAAATTAACCAAGATATGGATAGCAGAGTCTTTTTAATAATGTTAAAATTATAACCTATATACGTCTAACTACTGGGCACAGGCCTCTTCTCACTTCTAAATGGTTTTACGGCAAGGAAGTGTCCGCCGCGTTTTTTCATTTTTTTAATAGAAATAGGGTGACAAACGAACACACAGTCCACCTGATGATAAGTGGTTGCTGTGACCCATAGACATCTATATCTATCTTCGTACGTTGTCAGCCTTGAGGACTAAGATGGAATGCCTCTTGTCCAGTAAAAAGGGTCTCCGGTTTTCTACACTCACCATACGAAACACAGGAGCATTAAGCAGCTAATTTAGGCTGGTATTCTGTGAGGGCGTGGTCCTTCACCGGTCAAGCCGATCCATTCGTGCTACAACTACATTATAAATATAGCTGCAGCTTGGCTCTACCACAAACACGTACAAAAAATTGCATGTTGGTTGATTTCACCTGTCTTCAAAATATTTCTCAGACATGTGGGCTTCCTCACGATGTTTTCCTTTACTGCCGAGCTCGTCGGAAATCAGCACTTAAAATTGCAATTAACAATTTCATCGGTGCCGGCGAGCATCGAATCTGCGTTGCTCGTGTACTGTGAAATTTACAGCGAGCCCTAGGCCCCTCAACTACTACGGCTCTAATAACAACTAGGAAATAAACCGCGAGTGCCAAACTTGCCTGTCTTGGCAACTATGACAAAACTCCTTATAAGGCATTCTATGTAGGCCTATTTGCTGGAGTGGATTTTGATAGGCTGCAGTTAATAATGAAAAAAATACTATGTGGTTGGGGGTAGAAAATAAAAAGATAGATATCGCCACTTGTTTGTGCTGTATAAGGCTCAACGCTTGTGTGTTGTGAGTGAATCTGTCTAAGTAATTTCCTTTGCTAGGAGTAATGATGTTCTGTGGTCATCCAACAAAATTATAAATGGACGTAGTTATGCAAAAAGGATCCATCCCGAGTTTGTGTCAAAAAATGTTGACTTGAAAAATAATGTTTGTGGTCTATACTATTATGTGATGTAACAATTTTAGCAAACGTAACACAAATAATAAGAAAAATTGCAATCAGACAGAAACCATACCGATAATTTGAGTTTACTCGTATGATATTTGAAGTGTGGATACTTCAAATATCATAAACTAAAATTAACTTAATGCGGGTTGGATCCTTTTTGCATAACTACGTCCAAATTATTATGTAGTTATCATAAGATTTGTTATCTTAATGAGCGTCGTGATTCCGTCCGTTGTAGCAATTCTAGTACGAGCAATTGGTGTGCATACTTAATATATTGTGGTGTTACCATGTTATTAGGTACGTCCATCACGTTAGATACCATGTGTAAATATGGCATTATGGATATGAATTATAATTGCCCTAACACTGGATGTATACTGCGGTACGCTGTTTTGTTATGACGGCTGTAACACAGTTTATACTAGTATGGCCGTCGACGCTAACTTCTTTGAAATGTTATTTTGTAATTTTATTAATATTACTTAACAGGCCAGCAGTTGCAACAACTGATATAAGCCCGTATCCTATTTTCAAATGTGTAATTATTCTATTTTAGTTGTTTATCTAATCTGTTCTTGAATTGGTTAATAGTTTGTGCAGATATCACTTCTGATGGCAGCTTGTTCCATGCTTCGGCCACTCTTTGGCTAAAAAAATGCTTGTGTGGGTTATTATTTGACATGGCTTTGGTTAATTTAAAGTGATGTCCCCTTAGGTGTGTGTTTTTTGAGTATTGAAATAAATCTTTGTCAAAATTTTCTAGATCGTAGTGTCCATGTATAATTTTATGTTTCAATCAAGTCTCCTCGTTATTTGCGATCTTTCAGAGTCGTTAGTTTAAGTTTATTTAGCCTTTCCTCATATGGTATGTTTTTCAATGCCCTCGGAACGTTTGTAAATCTGCGTTGAACCTTCTCCAGTAACTCAATATCCATTTTGAAATAGGAGTTCCAGATTTGGAATGCATATTCCAAAATAGTAAAATAATTGGCTTAGCTTTCCATTGACTCCCGTCGAGTTGGGGGTTGATACGAATTTTTACAGAAAAGTTACATTATTATAAGCACACACACAAAGTTACAACATGCGGAAGCGCGTAATTTTTGAGAAAAAAGTTATTGAAAATCAATTATTCTTGCATTGTTTATGTCTAATCCTACAATAAAAATGACGCTTGACGCCATTTTTATTGTTATTGTCAGTAGGGATGTCGATTCTTTCCGAAAAAGAAAGATTTTTTTAAATAGATTCGAATTGTAAGCTGATGTATCGATTCCCAAAAAATCGATTTCTAAAATATCTATATTTTTTTCATCATTTATAATGTAAACATAAATCCATTTTCAAAGTCGTACCAAATAATTTAAAATAGATATAATACATAAGTGTAATTTGTCAAACTTAGAGTCTAATAAATTATTACTATTAACTATCAACCCGCTCCGTCTTCGTTTACATGAGATGTATTAACGAGGCTTTATTTAGATTAAAATAATCTAAGAATACCCTCTACCCATATTGTTCCGTGTATATCGCAAGAACCGACAGAGGGAAACAAACCAAGAGATGGCCAGAAACGTCTTTCTATTAACAAATAGAATAATTTAAAATAAACCAACTTCAATATAAACTATTAAGAATAACTCTAAAACCACTGGTCAGATCTTGATCAAATTTGTATGGGACCACATGAGAAGCATCAGCTTTTAAATGAAAAAAGAATCATCGAAATCGGTTCACGCGAAAAAAAGTTATGAGATAACACAGTTAAATACTGTCTCCTTTTTGAAAATAAGAGGCATTCTGTGAGGATAACCATGTTTAGCAGTGGACATTGACATCCTGTAACGATAAAAAAACATACAGTCGAATTGAGTACCGTATCCTTTTTGGAAGTCGGCAGAAAAGACCATGTATCATATAAATTTTTGGTTTAAAAAAAAACAATATGTATTTATGTTTTTCGGATAAAATATAGCCTTCATCCATTTTGGCATTGCTCGCTATTTGTTCGCAAAGTTTCACCAAAATCCGTTCAGCCATTCCGAAGATTGGCGTGGTTAGACAGATAGACAAAAAAATAAAGTGGTTATTTATGTCTTAAAAGCATGTAAATAACTCCCTGAGTTTAATAAAATACAGTTATTCTAATGTTACAGACAGAGACTTCATTTTTATTGAAATGAGAGCAAGAGAACAAAGTTGATCATCCGCTCTCGCGTGATTATTTTTAACAATAACATCTTAATGTATTTACTTTGAACATGATTGCAAAAAACTAAGAACACGTCAAACACAATAAACCGCCAAAAAATTCTGTTACCTGGGTTGTTTTTTGTCTGTGTGAATTTATATAGTTTTATTTTAATGTTTGTAAAAAGAAGTTATGTTTAAAGGTTGATTGAATTTGTACTTAAAAAGATTTTTCATTGAATAAGGATAATATACGAGCGCACAGAACAACTGATGGTGGATGCTGTGGCCCATAGACATTTACGTCTATCCTCGATTAAGAATCGAAATGCAGATGTGTTGTCACTCCTGAGAACTAAGATGGAATGCCTTGTTTATCTTGTTTAGTGTGAAAAGGGTCCAGTTCTGTACACTCACTCACCATATTAAACACAGCGTAAAATATCTGTGAGCGTGTGTTCCTTCCCCGGACGAGCCGACCCATTCGTGCTACTATATATGGCTGCAACGTAAAATTTTTTAAAATTGCAATCTATAGGGGAGGCCTGTGTTCAGCAGTGGACTTTAATAGGCTGTAACGGTAACTGTAAGTATGAGATGAATTTTTCGCAGTCAGTCTGAACCCGTTCGTCATTTTACGGTAATGTTTATTACAGTTTCATTGAATTAGGGCTCTACATAAAAACAGACTGTTGATGATTATGATGATGGCGATGGCTCAGTTCAGTCTGAACCTAAGGTTTCCGGTACAGCATTTCCATTCGAGCAGAGATGTATGGATCACGCCGACTCTACAGAACGACGTCCGTTAATCAACATGGCCTCGTGCACCGCATACATTAACTGCATTGACACTGACACTTGGATAAAAGAAATATTTAATCTAAAAACTGAATTTCGAATAAGTATACTATCGGATAAAATGCTGGTGGCAAATTTACTTTATTTTTATATAATAATAATAAAATAAAGTAGAATAGTGATTACTGTAGACGATTTGGAACAAAATACACTCAATAATTTTACTTGTCGTAAATATATTTAATTTCTTCTCAGGTTTTTTTGCTTTTTAATATTTTTTATCGACCTAACATTAATAGTTTATTACTCATAAAAATGTTCTGTTATGTTAATTAACTATGCGTTTCGAATAGAAGCTACTAATCCGAAACAAGATCTTAGGAATACTATGTATAAGTATTTCTATTCATTATTATCGTACTGAAACAATTACCTAACATCCATGGTGTCTTTCTTGAGATGAAAACGCGTTAACCGTATTCAAAAGCACGCGTTCGTGTAATAAAAATGTATTTATAGCATTGTTATGTTATCCGAACGTGGTATTTTTTTTAAAGAAATACACCTGTACAAACAACAAATAAATATTTCCGATATTAGGCACGCTTGATTTTTATTTTTTATTGTACTTAATTATCTAGGTGGTAGGACTATTTTCTACAGACTTCAAAAAAGGAGACGGTCCTCAATTCGACTGTATATATATTTTTTGTGTGTTACCTCATAACGAAACGATTTCGATGATTCTTTTTTTATTCAAATAAATTTGATCAAGGTCTGATCAATAGTTTTTGAGTTCGTCATTACAGCCTTTCATAAGTCCACTGCTGAACATAGGCCTCACCCAAGGAATGCCACAAAGCACGGTCCTGAGCCACCTACCTCCATCCATCGTCCTCCTGCATGTCTTACCAGGTCGTCACTCCATCTCGTGGGGGGTCGCCGTACACTTCGCCTACCGGTACGAGGCTGCCACTCGAGAACCTTTCTTCCCCATCGGTTGTCGGTTCATCGAGCTATATGGCCGGCACACTGCCACTTCAGCTTACTGATCCGTTGGGCTATGTCGGTTACTCTGGTTCTACTGCGGATATACTCATTTCTAAGTTTATCACACAGAGAAACCCCGAGCATAGCCCTCTCCATAGCGCGCTGAGCGACCTTGAGCTTCCTCATACGACCAGTAGTGAAGGACCACGTCTCAGATCCGTAAGTCATCACTGGCAACACGCACTGGTTGTACAATTTCATTTTAAGGTTTTGAGGTACGTCTGACGAGAAGATGTGTCGTAGTTTCCCGAACGCTGCCCAGCCGAGTTGAATCCGTCGATTGACCTCTCGGTCGAAGTTGGACTTACCTAGTCGGACTATTTGTCCCAGGTAAACATACTCGTCAACAACTTCGAGCTTAGTGCTCCCAACAACTACCTTTATTTATTATTAAACATGATCTTTGTTTTGTCCCATGTTCATCTTAAGACCTATCCGTTGGGAGACACTATTGAGGTCATTAAGCATGGTTCCTCCACCGATTCTGCCATAAGGACTATATCGTCGGCAAATCGAAGGTGAGTGATGTACTCGCCATTGATGTTAATACCGTATCCTTTCCAGTCCAGAAGCTTGAAAACGTCTTTCAATGCAGCGGTGAAGAGTTTCGGGGATATGACGTCTTCCTGTCTTACACCTCTCTGCAATTGGATAGGTTTCGTACTCTGGTTCTGTACTCGGATAGCCATCGTAGCTCTATTGTACAAACACTTCAGCACTTCGATATTACCGACAGTCAACTTGGTACCGCTGAAGGCACTGCAGCACTGCCCAAATTTTGACGGAATCAAAGGCTTTCTCATAGTCCACATACGCCAGACATAGTGGCAAATTGTACTCCTCGGACTTCTGTACAATTTGCCGAAGGGTGTGTTTGTGGTCCATGTTACTAAAGCCTTTTCGGAAACCGGCTTGTTCGGGAGGCTGGAAGTCGTCAAGTCTGCGTGCGAGACGATTCGTAATGACTCTCGAAAACAGCACGTAGACGCGGCTCTGAAGGGAAATTGGTCTGCAGTTCTTCAAGAGAGCGTTGTCGCCTTTCTTGAAGAACAAGACCACCGCACTTTTGCTCCACGCCTCCGGAGTAGTGCCACCATGGAGCACGGAATTAAAGTGCTTCTGAAGGACTTCAAGTACCGGTTTTCCACCCGCTTTCAGAAGCTCCGCTGTAATTCCATCCTCGCCCGGGGACTTGCCGTTTTTAAGGTGCTGGAGAGCCATTTTAATCTCGCTCAGACTGACGTCCGGGATATCTTCGGAATAGTGTCGGATAAGACTCGCTCTTGGATCTTTACTCACACTTACATGTGGCTCCAACGATGACGTGTACAGCTACCCATAGAACCTCTCAATCTCACTCAAAATCTCAGGTGCCCCGGAAACGATGCTGCCACATTCGGTCTTCAGCCTTGACAATTGGCTCTTTCTAGCAGACAGATCTCTGGCAAAGACTTTGGAGCCTTGGTTCCGCTCGATCGCTTCTTCAAAATAAGTTGTATTGAAGTTGCGTAAGTCCCGCCGCATGCATTTGGAGATCTGTCTGTTCAGTTGTCTGTATGCTGTCAAATCTGTTGAAGAGTGTAGCTTCATGACCCGTCTAACAGCCATGAGATTAAGAGTGTGATCGGAGAGTTTTTGTGTTCTTCTGCGGCGGGTCTTGCAAAACTTAGCTCCGACCGCATGGACAGTTTCCACGAGCTTGTCATTCATATCGTCCACTTCATTGCAGTCTTCTAGGCACTGAAAATGGTTTTGTAGCTCGAGCTGAAAGGTTTCGGGACTTTGGAACAGAGCACGAGGGGGACGGAGCGTTGAATTCATTAGACGAGACTTCTCCAACTTAACGTTTAGGTTCAGTGTGCCTCTGACCATTCGGTGATCGCTACCAGTTTTCAGCCTCACGATCCCCGGTGATAGAGGAAATTGCTGGATTCGAGGATTACCGTGTCCTCCCCCTCTCTTCGAACTTCGGACAATCCTATAATATGCCAGCGTAACTTGTCTATCTCTTCTTCCAGCTCCACAATCTTCTAGTCAGTCCTCAGTGTGCGTGCGTTGTATATTGCCAGGTCGAGTGCCACCTAAGGCAACCGAACCTCCACCGGAGATTCTTAGCACACCCTGCCCCGCCGTTACCATGGTCGCCACCGTAGGGGGCCGTCTCTTTGTTACATTCATTCATAGGGGGGTATTTGCCATAGTTGCCATGCTTGGCGAGCGGGTTGGCAACCGCAGTATTTTTTAATTGTATTTTGCTGTTATCAGGAAGATTCTGCTGCCCATCTCCTGCCTGTTTCCCTTTGTCGCCTTCTACTACATCTACGGGAAGATATGGGGTAATGGATATTCTCAACCGCCACTACACGGCACAGTTTTAGAGTTATTCTTAATAATTTATATTGAAGTCGGTTGTACAGAATTTTTTATTTTAAATTATTCTGCGTAGAAATGGGTCTGGGTAGGTACAACCCATTGACCTGTGCCTGCCGCCAAATAGCGGTGATCGTTCGATTGAGCAAGTGGATGATTTTGTGTATTTGGGATGTGTATTTAGCAGGGATGGTAGATATTATAAGGATATAGAACAACGAATGATCGCAGCAAATAGAGTGAATGGGGGCTCTACACTCTATTGTGGAAAGTCAGAATGTGTCACAAAAGGCACGTATGCCAATTTATAATGATGTGTTCGTCCTTACTTTAATGAACGCTAGTGGAAGTTGGGTGCGGCAGGAGAAGCATGAGAATAAATGCTGTAGAAATGCGGTCATTAAGGAGTATGCTAGGGCTGAATCTGAATGACAGGGTGAGAAATTGTGTGATAAGAGGAAAGTGTGGTTTGCAAGATGTTGTAAACAGTTAAATAAAAGTAGTTTTTACGGATTTTATGGCGTGTATTAACTTTTTTTATAGAATAAGGATGACAAACGAGCACAGTCCACCTGATGGTAAGTGGTTGCTGCGGCCCATAGACATCTACATCTATCTTCGTTTGCGAATTAAAATGCAAATGCGTTGTCACCCGTGAGGACTATGATAGAATGCCTCTTTTCCAGTAAAAATAGTCTCCGGTTCTCTACACTCACCATACGAAACACAGCAGCATAAAGCTGCTATTTCATGCTGGTATTCTGTGAGAGCGTGGTCCTTCCCTGGTCGACCCTACCCTTCGTGCTACAACTATACTATTAATATAGCTGCAGCATCTCTACCACGTTTCAAGTTTATTGTATATCTGAACCTTTTGCTTGCGAAGATGTGTTAGATGAAGAAGTCATCCTCCGAGAGTGTGGTCCTTCCAGGTTCGAGTCGACCGAGTAACGCAGTAGCCATAATTCAGCCACTATACAGCTGCTGTTCTGCTGTAAGTGAAGTTTTACAATTTACTTGTCTACATTTATGGTCCACATTTACCTGAGGCAAAATTATAGGGAGGGCAGGCCAGGAGACACCACTAAAAATATTAAATTTAAAATATGAAGTAGAAGAAGAAGTATGACAAAACCTAGTTTTTGATAAAAAATGTAGGCTTTTGATCTAGAATCGAAAGAAAACAAAATTACTACTTTATATTATCATAAACCTAAATGTTTTTGATCAAAACCAGTGCAAGGCAAGTCTCGACGCGTACTTCGAGCTGGCGATCATTGAGTTGGTGGGTCTCACATTTGTCAAACTTTTTTACCTTGCGAATTTGACCCAAATGAACCAATACTGTTTTGATGCTAACGTCTCTGCTGCTAATTCAGTCGTAGATTGAGTATTATCAGCTTCCACAATCGCCTTTAATCCGTCATTGTCGACCAAAGTTTTCGGACGACCACGGATTTATTTTTGCAGGAATTCATTTCATTCAGAAGACAAGTTTAGAAGTAACATAGTGAAGAAAGTTCCATCACTTTCATACCAAAATAATCCAATTTTTTTGTATGGAATATTCTTTACGCTTATTTGAAATTAATTTGATAATATTTATACTTCTAAAACGTTCTCCTTGAACAGTCGGAAGGCATTCAATGAATGGGCGACAGTAGGAGTTCATAAGAGCAGAAAAAGGTTACATGAAAGGTCATATAACCCTGTGGCCTAGTATCGAATCCTAGTGTCGAATTTAGGGAATATGTAAAAAATATTCAAAAATATTTAAAAAAGTGTGCTTCACAGTCAAGTCTACTTCACGCTGCTTCGCATTTGAGCAACAAAATTATGACGGCTTCTAATAAAATTAAAATGACGTGGAGTATAATTAATTGTGAAACTGGTAAGGCCAACTCTCGCAATTCAAACTACCGGTTAAGTTTTAACAACAAATTAACTGAATCAGATCAGGATGTTGCAATGGTTTTTGAGAAATATTTTACTGATATTCCGATCTTAACCACTAAGTCACTGAATTCTTCTCCTGCCGTAGCCGATTCATTACTTAAACAAAATGTAAATGCGTGAACAAAGAATTTAAAATTTCATAAATTATCATTAAAAGACATTTTAAAATATTTTAAAACTGTTGATATTAAGAAAACTGCAGATCTGTGGGGGATTTCCGTTAAAGTTATTGCGTCTATAATAGATATAATTGCGCCTCAACTAGCTATTATTTTTAATACTAGTATCGAGTTTGGCGTGTTTCCTGATTTAATAAAGCATAGTAAAGTAATACCTCTATATAAATCTGGTAGTACATTAGACCCCGCCAATTTTAGACCAATTTCTGTACTGTGTTCCCAGGACAGAGGTTTTTTTTCGAACCAGTGGTAATTAAACAAAAGAGTGACTTTCAATAAGTGTTATTTATAATCTATATTGAATTAAAAAGGTTTCTGTTTCTGTTTCAGGTCGAAATTTCCAGAACAGAAGCGGGCAATCAAATAACAGGTGGTGCGTTCGTTTTTAGTATTCGTTCCGTAATTGATGTTGATGTTGCGTGCCGCATGTGCCGGTTTGCTGCCACGACGGTAGTCATATTCCATAACTACTCGAATTTTTAACGTATCCATGATGCCGAAAATATACAAATGCGATGAAAACATAACTCTAAGTCGTATCAATGAACAAATGTTTAATTATGAAAAAAAATATTTCCTTATTTTTAAAATAAAGATAAAAACATGCGTGAGTCTCGTGGAACACTCGGTTGGAACGAAATTCCTTTCGTAGTATATCATTATTGATAAACGTATTGATTAACAAATACAAATAAATGAATTACTAGCGTCTTATAAAATGAAATGTCATTTAAATTGAACTAATATTACTTTCATGGCAAGATAAAAAGTGCGAGGGAGATGGATATTATTCCATCTCGCTTCCTTACAGCCGCCACGGCCGCCTACACTACGTCAGAAGGAGTCATGACGGAAAAATCTTACACTTTTTCTCGCCTAGTCTCCATCCGCCAAATTCGTACCATCCGATAAGGAACTTCGGTTTTTTTATAGAATAAGGGTGACATACGAGCACACAATTCACCTGATGGTAAGTGGATGCTGTGGCACATAAACATCGACATTTATTCTCGATTAGGAATCAAAATGCAGATTCGTTGTCACCCCTGAGGACTAAGATGGAATGCCTCGTATCCAGTAAAAAGGGTCTCCAGTTCTCTACACTCACCATACGAAACAGCGGTGTTAAGCTGCTATTTCACGCTGGTATTCTGTGAGAGCGTGATCCTACCCCGGTTGAGCCGACCCATTCGTGCTACAACCATAATAGAGTCGCAGCGTGGCTCTACCACGTATAAAATTAATTTGAAATTAGAATTCTTAGCCATACAAAAATTATTTTGATTCTAAATGGCCAGTACTGCAGAACGGCAATTTCATAAATAAAGACCTATTATTATTCGCATGTTACTTTGTAAATCTTAAATGAGAGAAAACAATGCAAAAATACCGAAACGTGATACGGAAAACTAAATAATATTATGCTTCGTTCCAACCACATCGAATCCAAAATGTATGAAAAGTGTTGTTATTTCAACGTCAAGAATTTACATTTTACAATATAATACTTATTACTTATGTAAAAAAAATTGAAATAAATAATATATTATATTTTTACTAGGTGATAGAACTTTTTCTGTCAGTCCATCTGGATAAGTACCACACTTTTACCTGCGTCTTGCGACAAATAGTACTGCTGTTGTGTTCCGCTCTGAAAGGTACAGAGGGTCAGTATATTTGCAGGCGTAATTATACTGGCCTTCTATACCTTTTTTACAGTTAGCTTTTGCTGTCTCACGGATGGGCCGGCTCGACCCGGGGTGATACCACAACCTCACAGAATACCAGCGTGAAGTAGAAGTTTACTTCTGCGTTTTGCTTGACGATTGCAGGTGGCTGGAGGTCCAATCCACCCTCCCCCCACCCTTTTAACATAGTAGCCGAGTTAAATAAGACACCGTCCCAGAAGGATACCAGCAACACTGGTGTCGGAGAATCCCTCGCTAAGCATTCACGCCCAAGCTCCTCCTCTTCATGAGCGTTGGTGCTCAGGCTGCCCTGCGTATTCTGAGGGGAGGCGTAATTCCGCTCACGAATAATACTGCTCGGGGCAATTTGAACGTTTCATCTTAGTCCTAGATGTGACAATGCAGCTGTAGCCTTTATTTTCGAAGCAGGTTGCAGGTATACAAGGGCTGCAGTACCTACTTACCATTAGGAGAACTGCAAGTTTGTTTATCACTTAAGTTCCATAAAAAACTTACGCTTGGTATCGCAGCTTGGTACTTCGGATTCCGAAGAAACCAACTGTTCGAATGGCCTATAAAATCGTTCTAAAGTTCTGAGTCTAGACGTCTATCCAGTGTGAGATATTTCTAGTGGGGGTAAGAGTAACGTATTTTTTTTATAGGATAGGGTGACAAACGAGCAAACAGTCCACCTGATAAACACTGTAAAAAGGGTCTCCGGTTCTCTACACTCACCATACGAAACACAGCACCGTTAAGCTGCTATTTTACGCTGGTATTCTGTGAGAACGTGGTCCTTCCCCGGTCGAGCCGACCCGTTCATACTACAACCATACTATTAATATAGCTGCAGCATGGCTCTACCACGTAGAAAAATTCTCAGTATTAAATAAAAAAATACATTGTTACATAAGAAAATTCAAAACTACTCATGCTGTGAGTGTTATAAGTGTCAATTGAAAAACTTATTGGGCTTATCTGCAAGATGGCGTAATAGCTTGGGAATAAACAGCTGTCTACCTATGGAGAAGGCCTATGTTCCGCAGTAGACTTTTGATAAGCTGCATTTATAAATGGTCTTGGCAAAGACCTCATGACCAGTCAAGTAATGATGTGCTCGCGAGTACGTTCGTTAGACCTCATTTTCGTTCGTCCTGTAAAATGCGACGTTCTTCGCAATCTTGAAGCATTATTCTTTATCTTTTAAGTAGTTTAATTCACTATTACTGATATACATTAAAAGGAAAGTACCTCAAGCAAATCAGTAATTTGCTGCGGTCGTCGTGCGGTCAGAATGAGCTATGAGGAAAATATGGAAAACGGCCTTTGAATTACCATGGTTTGAAGGTTGAGCGCAGATTCAATGAGAACATTTTGGTACATGAATTATAAGTATGTGAATAAGGTATTTCCTGGAAAGATTTGTAATATAGTGTCAAGGGATTATTAATAAAAAAAAGAATTCCAGTGAAGGAAGTACCTACAATAAATGGTATTAACTATTAAATCGCTTTCTACATTAGGTTTGATTAAAATCTTAATGTTTTTTAATGTCAATCAAAAAACCTAATTTCATTCATTCACAAGTTCACTGCTGACATAGGCCTCCCCCAAGGAATGCCACAAACGCGCTTTGTGATCCACCTGTATGACGATCCGATATATGGCCGGGCCACTGCCACTTCAACTTACTGACTCTGGTGTGCTGCAGATATCCTCATTTCTATGTCTGTCACGCAGAGAAACTCAGAGCATAGCCCTCTATATAGCTCGCTGAGCGTTACCTTAAATCTTCCTCATAGGGCCGGCAGTGAAGGACGACGTCTCTGATTAATGTCACCACTGACTGGTTCACAATTTTGTTTTCAAGTTTTGAGATATTTCTGACAAGGAAATATGTTTTAATTTCCCGAACGGTGCACAGCCAAGTTGAATCCGCCGACTGACTCGAGATTTGACTCGTCGAAGTTGGTTACCTAGTTGGACTAATTGTTCTGGGTAAACATACTCATCGATAACTAGGAGCGTAGTGCTTCAAACAATTACTGGTATAGGGGTGATTCGGACGTTATATATGACCTTTGTTTTGTCCATGTTTAAAACCTATGCGTTGAAAATCACTATTGCTAGGCCACGTCCACTTTTTGTGGGGTCGCTTGTAGAAGAAAGACTTCTCATAAAGACTCTTTCTTACTCGATGAAGTCGGTCAGCTGCTGGGCCCCGGTGCCCGTTGCCCTATTTCGAATTTTCCTCTCTTCTGTGATCTCTCTTTTGCTTAGTTTGGGTTTTGGAAGAATTCAGGGATCTAGTGATATTCTCATGGATTTTCTCCACTCGAGATGTGCTGAGGTTGGTGAGTAAACCGGTATGACCTTCAACGAATATCATTTTGTGATTCTAAGTATAAGATACGCAAGCCTTGTGGAGACACGCCCAATCTTTACAACGTTGTTAACGAAAGACTTGCTTCTTGGGAAAGATGGACCTGGCGATAGAACAAGTTGTCGGATTCGCGAATTACCTTGAAGAGGGAGACTCTTTTCAATCCTCAGATAATTCCATTTTTTTATTAATTTTTTTTTACTTATTATAAGCCAGTGCTTGACCATAATCCCACCTGGTTCAAAGTGGTGATGCAGCCTTAGATGGTAAATCGCATTTTAGCGAAACAAAAGCCTATTCACTCTTGTCTTGAAGACGCCCAGATTGTATTCGGACGGAAAGATAGACGCCGGCAAATTATTCCACTCCTTTGCTGTACGCATTAGAAATGACGATTTTAACACGTTTAATTTTACTTTAGTTTTACATAATATTTTTAATTTGAAGTGGTTTCCAGCCACCATTCCAGCCCCCCCCCCCTCCATATCCCCACGTTAAAAGTAACAGCATCTCGAAAAGTTGCACTGTAGAAAATTATGGACGACACGTCAAATATTATGTAATAACATTTAAATATGAAATAGTGCAAAACATCTCTTATAAATTATTCAGATAATGTTTGAGTTCTATCAAATTCAAGTAAATATGAACCTTGTTCACTTAACGTAAAAAATATTTTACGTTGAAAACACTGTTCTATTTTATTTTAATTATTCTAATTTATTTTAATGACATTATTAAGAGCGTGCAATAGATTCGAGTTGAAAACTTCGTGTTTTATAGTTTTTCCAAGGGCAATATCGTAACTATGCGAGCGGTGTTATTTGCAGAAAAAGTGCAATCCAGAGCGATAGATAACGAAAATATTGCGGTATGCTATAAAATCACTAAAACTGCACTTCAACGTAATTTTTGTCACGTATTTGAATATAAACATAATTATTATATTTATTTTATAAAAGTGCAGGTAATTCTCAATATCCAAATTTTTAGCTCGTTTTATTAACTTAATTATTTTATACGATTATCTTAAAAATAATATAATCAGGGTCTCCACGCGCGTCCCGGTACGTGCATTTCGGGTCTCTTCCATCGGCAGGACGTAACACTTGACCGCTGGTGCGCGCGCTCGCGTCGATGCACACTGATAAAATTTATGCAAACGAATGCGCAATCTAGCACAATGAATTATAATTTGTTAAAAATTATATTAGTTATTTGTTCAATTAATTATAATTTTATAACTTTATTTGGTGATAAGTAATTTATTATTAAAATATTTATCACTATATAAGATACAAGAGCCGGGGTAGCTCACGGGCTAAGCGTTCGCTGTAAACGCGAGCAACCCGGTTTCGATCCCCGCCGGCTTCAATGAAATTGTTAGTTGAAATTATAAGTGCCGGTTCACCACGTGCTCGGCGGTATATTTCTGAAAATATGTGTTTTAAATATCGATCTAACGTTTATAATATGGTTTGATGAATTATGTTTACATTGTGAAACAGCTCTATACTAACACTGCACGGGAAAAACTGAGCAATAAAACCATGTCGACCTCTGCCACGCTATCCATGGACTTCTGCAACATCAGGGGACTACACTCAAACCTTAACGCCGTTCACTACCATCTGGATAATACAAAGCCGGCCTTGCTCTTTTTGACCGAGACGCAGGTGTCCTCTCCGGGTGATACTTCGTACCTGTCCTACCCGAGATACAAATTAGAACACATCTATGTGCTCCGGGCTAGAGTTTGCGTATACGTTAGAGAGGATATCTGTTCTCGACGACTCGTCAGTCTTGAAGACCTGTCCATCCTTAGGCTGTGCATAGACAGTGATAACCACCTGTCGTCTACGGGTACCTCTATGGGTCCCATAGCGGTAATGCTGAAACAGACCGACTCATCGACCACGTCCAAATGGCTACAGATTTCTTGCTACAACAGATTCCATCCGTAGAGATCGTGATACTTGGCAATTTTAATGCCCACCACGTTGAATGGCTCGGTTCACGTTTAACCGATCATGCGGGGAGACCTGTTTATGACTTTGCCTTGGCATATGGTCTGACACAGCTGGTTACTTCGCCTACGTGGATTCCAGATGTGGAGAATCATACACCTTCCCTGTTGGACCTTCCACTAACGCCTCATACGGACGGATATCAGGTTTCTGTCGATGTCTCGGCTCTTCGGAATCCGAAGTTCGCACCATTGTCTGAGCGGGAGTGTGCTGCCACTCACGTTCCCTTCGTGGTTGCGTTCTGCAGGCTGCCGCCGTGTTTGGCATTACAGGTCGGTGGATTGGGACGGAATGCGATATTTCTTTGCATCGTACCCATGGAGGCGGGTTTGCTTCTCGCCGGATGATCCCAGAGCTGTTGCTGACTCTGTCACTAATGTGGTGCTACAGGGAATGGAACTATTTATTCCATAATCTGTGGTACCCATCGAAGGCAGATCTCACCCTTGGTTTGGTCGCTCCTGTAAGACTGCACTACGCAGTAAGCAGGAGTGTTATCAAGTCTGGGCTGACGCATCAGCGGTTCAGGATGTAAACACCAGTGCCTTTAAAATATGTATAATTCCACCTCCAGGTCCTTCAAAAGAGTTATTGCCAATGCAAAATCAAAACACATTGGCAAAATTCGCGTGAAATTACTTTGGGAATCCGTGCATTCTAGTCTCGCGCCAAGGCTGTCTAAGGAAATTTCTGTAAACCATCACTACCATCTCAGCATAGGGAGGACGACTCACTGGCCCTCGCCGAAAAAAAGACAGTCGACCTTTTAGGCTCCCTGTTTGCGTCCAACTCGACTTTCTATGACGGGGGAAACACACCGCCGACCATCCCACAGTGTGAGTGATCTATGCCTGATATGTGATTCACACAGTGCTCAGTACGTAAAACACTCCTCTCCCTGGATATCCACAAATCGAGTGGGCCTGAATCGAAATCTGAAATAGGAATCCCGCCAATTGTGCTGAGCACGAGCGCTCCAGAGTTAGCACCGGTTCTAACGCGTCTTTTCTGGTACTCCTACTCCCTAGGCGTTGTTCCGAACTCATGGAAGACAGCTTTCGTGCACCCGATCCCTAAAAAAGGTAACCGCTCTGATCCGTCCAACTACAGGCCTATTGCCATCACCTCCTTGTTCTACAAAATAATGGAGTCTATTATTAACTGCCAGCTCATGCGGTACCTTGAGGAGCACCAGCCAATTAGTGACCGCCAGTACGATTTCCGTTGGGGTCGCTCAGTTGGTGATCTTCTTGTTTACCTAACACACAGATGGGTGCAGGCAATCCAGTTCAAGGGGGAGGCTTTGGCGGTTAGTTTGGACATAGCGAAGGCCTTCGATCAGGTCTGGCACAAAACGCTTCTTTCGAAGCTTCCTTTCTATGGGCTTCCCGAGAAATGGTGCAACTGGATCACCAGTTTTCTGGCTGATCGGAGCATCAAGGTCGTAGTGGACGGTGCATGCTCCGATTGAAAGTGTAATAAAGCTGGTGTTCCACAAGGCTGCGTGTTATCACCAACGCTGTTCCTTCTACATATCAATTATATGTCGCAAAACGGTAACATTCATTGCTAAGCGGATGACAGCACTAGTGATGTTCTATACACCGGCCGTTCCAATATTTCTCGGGAAAACGTCGCCGAGTACCGGAATAAATTTGTGTCTGAAGTCAAGTTTTTGCTGAATAAAATCTCAGATTAGGGGCGAATATATCTCAGTTTAATCCTCAGAAGACACAAATCTGCGCGTTTACCACTAAAAAGAACCCCATTGTCGTATCTTCTCAGTTTCAAGGCACTCCCCTTGTTGCCTCAGCCAGAATCGGAATCCTCGGCGTCGACATATCGAGTGACGTGCAGTTTTGTGGTCATTTGGAAGAGAAGGCCAAATTGGCCTCTTAAAAGGCTTGGCATGCTCATCAGAGTGGGACAGTATTTCATGCCGGCACTCTGCCTGCAACTTTACAAGGCGCAGATTGGGTCTCACATGGAATACTGTTTCCATCTCTGGGCTGAATCCCCAGTGCCAGCTCCTCCTACTTGACCGCATCCAGCGCAGAGCGGCTCAAATCGTCAACGACCAAGTTCTTTCCGATCGGCTCGATTCTCTAGGAATATTCCATTCTAGGAGCATCCCTTTGCATTTTCTATCTCAACTACCACGGGGAGTGCTATGAGGAATTGTTTGGATGAATTCCAGCCGCCAAATTTCACGAACGCACATCGCGACATAATTTGCCGATACCATCCACACCATCTGAATGCTTGGCGGTCCACCACATACGTGTCACTAGGATTTTCTTCCGCATACGACCATTCTGTGGAATAGCTTATCGCCGGCAATTTTTCCGGACCGATACAACATAGGGACCTTCAAGAAAATAGCTTACTCCTTTCTAAAAGGCCGGCAACGCACCTGCAATTCCCTTGGTGTTGCAGTTGTTCATGAGCGGCGTTAGTCACTTACCATAAGGTGAGCCGTATCCTAGTTTGCCCCCTCTTCAAAAAGAAAGTATATTATACACAGTCAGATCATAAGTATTGTCACACAGTAAAAACTTTTCTTTTAGAATGCTGGCCACAAAAAAGTTTATTGAATTCGAATTTCCAATTGTTCATGAAAATAAAACTGTATACTTTTTAGAATTTTAATCATTTTTAAATATGGAGTGGACGCTTAAAGAATACCGTGTTGCAGTTATTGCGTTGCATCGTTGCGGTTACGCTCCAATTCAAATTTTTGACATACTGAAAAATTTGAATATAATCAAAAGATTCGTTTATCGTACCATCAAACGATACAATGAAGACTCTAGTGTAGATGACAGGTCAAGAAGTGGTCGCCCTTGGTCTGTTAGGACTCCAGCAGTGATAAAAGCTGTGAAGGCGCGAATTCAAAGAAATCCCAAACGTAAGCAGAAACTGTTGGCCCTTCAGATGGGGTTAAGCAGAACCACAGTGAAAAGGGTGTCAAATGAAGACTTAGGGCTTCGGGCATATCGAAAAAAAACAGGACATCGTTTGAATGCTCGTCTAATGGACCTGAGACTGCCGAGAGATGCCGCGCTTTGTTGAAGCGGTACGCGGGAAAAAAATATCGGGAAATTCTTTTTTCGGATGAAAAAATTTTTACCGTAGAAGAGAGCTACAACAAACAAAATGATAAGGTGTACGCACACAGTAGTGAAGAAGTGAGCAACCGTATTCCGCGTGTCCAACGAGGTCATTTTCCATGCTCGCTCATGGTATGGTTGGGAGTTTCTTATTGGGGCTTAATAGAGGTACATTTTTGTGAGAAAGTTGTAAAAACGAATGCAGTTGTGTATCAAAATACAGTCCTGACGAACCTTGTGGACCTTGTTTCTCATACCATGTTAAATAACAGGCACTGGGTATTCCAACAAGATTCGGCGCCAGCTCATAGAGCGAAGAGCACACAAGACTGGCTGGCGGCGCGTGCAATCGACTTCATCCGGCACGAAGACTGGCCCGCCTCCAGTCCAGATTTGAATCCGTTAGATTACAAGATATAGCAACACTTGAAGGAAAAGGCGTGCTCAAAGCCTCATCCCAATTTGGAGTTACTCAAGACATCCTTGATTAAGGCAGCCGCCGATATTGACATGGACCCCGTTCGTGCTGCGATAGACGACTGGCCGCGCAGATTGAAGGCCTGTATTCAAAATCACGGAGGTCATTTTGAATAAACTTTAGTATCATAAGAATCTATGTTTTGTTAAGTTCATTTTGGTATATAAATGGTTACATAATGAATAAACTCGTTTCAATTATTTTATATTAAACATGTGACAGAATTTATGACCTGACTAGGTATTATACATCATATTTTGTAACGCGAACTTGCCTCTTTTTAGTTTTTACCTTGAACTTGTGACATTCTTAAGTCCACTCAAAAGGGGAACCACTGACGTGCAGTTGACCATACGTATTAAGTAGATTTTTGTTTGACCTGGATTTGCATTACTAATTTACAAATAAAAAATATCTGTCTGTTTGTTGATTTCTTTGAAGTTTAAACATGACAAGATTTTCCTTTGAAAATCACAAAAATTTCAAGACACGTGTTTTAAACGATAAAAATGGAACCAAAGTTATTAGACTTATGTCTATATAGAAAATGTCTTTTGTTTGACACGATAGACCCCAGGAAAAGTCTGTCAATATCAACCAGATATCTGCGACTTTTAAATTTACTACATGAAACTTCGACTTTGTTTTTATATTTTCTAACAATGAAATAATAATACACAAAATAAAAACATTAAAATAATAGTATCAAAATGATTCGTGCAAGTGGTTCAGCGGTTACGCAGTTACGCACACAGAAAAAATATTGTAGTGTGCGTCAATACAGTGATCGTGTAGATTTTGACTTGCGCATATTCGAATGCGCGCTCTAGCAAAGTATCTAAAACGTAACTCTTTACTGTTGTCAAAAATACTGTTCCATTTAGCTATGTTAACAGTATGCCCACAGGTAGATAGCAACTTTGGGGTCTCATAACATTTCTATAGGCTTCTGTCGGTATTATTTTTATACGTAGTGGTAGAGCCATGCTGCAGCTATATTAGTAGTATAGTTGTAGCACGAATGGGTCGGCTCGACCGGGGAAGGACCACGCTCTCACAGAATACCAGCGTCAAAATAGCAGCTTAACACTGCTGTGTTTCGTATGGTGAGTGTAGAGAACCGGAGTCCCTTTTTACTGGAAAAGAGGCATTCCATCTTAGTCCTCACGGGTGACAACGCATCTGCATTTTGATTCGCAAACGAGGATAAATGTAGATGTCTATGGGCTAAAGCAACCACTTACCATCAGGTGGACTGTGTGTTCGTGTGTCACCCTATCCTATAAAAAAAAATATGAAGATGGTGAATTATAAAAAGTATCGCAGTCAATTTGTTAGTTTGAAAACCTTCGCAAGTTATTATCGGGATAAATTAATTTATACATATGTTATGCATTCCTTTAAACTGTAAAGTCCTTTGGTTGGCAACCGCAGATTTTAGGAAGATGTTGCTGTCCGTCTCTCTTTTCGTCGATATATAGGGTTATTTTGCAATAACCGGCCAAATTTGCAGAGAAGGTTCAGAATAAGTAATATAGGCATTCTATCAACACATTTAAATTCTATTTCATATTTCTATTCTTCTTATCTTTCAAGTTCAACATGCGTGATAATGCATTTCGAATAGAATCGAATAGAATAATTTTTATTCAATATTGATTGCAAATAATTCTTATTGAAACTCGTTTTTTACTTTGCTACTGGCTCGAAAAAAATCCTCTGTTCTGGGAAGAACCACCAAGAAACCCAGCGGGTTTTTTTAAAAATAAATTTTACACTATAAATGATTACAAACTATTTACAAAATTTATTTTAGAAACAGCGTGGAAGGGACCAACTCATTCCCAGAGGTTATTACCAACCATGTATTCATTTATATTATAATAACCCTTTTTATACAGTTTTTGTTTAATTAAATATTTATACTTGGTAATAGTATACCTTGTATATTTTCTGGGACTTTGTTGTAATAGCTTATACATTGCCCTAAGACTGAATTACTAACTCGGTGGAGTCGAGAGACTGGTATCACTAACTTGTGTTTGTTCCTAATATTTACGGAGTATATATCACTTTTTTACTAAAACTATCTTTGTTTTTGTGAAATAGTAAATTTTCTTAAATATACTGAGAGGCCAAAGTTAATATATTTGTTTATTTAAATTTTTCTCTAAGAGACTCTCACGGTTTAAGGTTGTAAATAGCTCTTATGGCCCTCTTCTGCAAAACAAAAATAGTTTTTAAATCAGCCGCATTTCCCAATAGCAAAATCTCATAAGACATTATGCTGTGGAAATAACTGAAATAAACTAATCTAGCTGTCTCGAAACTAGTGAGATCTCTAATCTTTTTCACAGCATAAGCCGCAGAGCTTAGTCTGCTTGCTAGTTTGGATATATGGGGGCCCTACTGAAGTTTTGCGTCGAGAGTGATGCCAAGATAAACAGAGGATTCAATAGGGTTCAGTTCTTCCCGATTTAAAAACATTGGTATTCAGATTTTTATCACTCGTTGTTGTAAATTTAATACATTTAGTTTTATTGCCGTTTACATGCAGATTTTAATAATCTGTTAATGTAATCGTTAAACCAATGGACTAATTTTGATATAACATTATTCACTTCGTCACATTTAAATGGTCGACGTTTAAGTTTAAAAACAAGGAAGTATCATCAGCAAATAATACTATATCATGATTATCCCCATACAAGGGAAGGTAAGTCATTAATATACACTAAAAATAGGAATGGGCCAAGAATCGAGCCCTGAGGGGCACACATCTTTACGGACGACCTAGAAAAACTTTTACCATTGATAATAACTTTCTGCATTCTATTACTTAAATATGAAATAATAAGTTTAGGGTTCGTCATTCACATCTCCACAAGAGAAACTGATTCCATTTTGAGGTACCAATATTAGATATTGGGACTACTTGCATAATTTAGTTGTAAATGATAATAATAATATTTTTTTTAAATACGCCATAATAAGGACAGTCGTCAGTTACATCATTGATAAGCAAAAATATATTTTTTAATTTTATTAATTATAACGATCCTACGCCCGTTAAAAGTGTAAAAGGAAAATTGGAATCATAATTCGCGTTACGTAGTTATTATCTTAAGCATTAGTAGTAGGTAAGTGTGTAACTAAGAAAATAAACAGTAGGCAAAAACTTGAGAAAAGAAAACGTGAATTGAATCACACACACAGGAGCGCGCGTAAGAGTAGCTGTTGCCCATGTCATATTCAATTTAGGATAATTTCAAGGTGTAAAAAAGTAGAAGCCTTATTTACTCTTATTTAAAAAAAATATCGGTGTATAATAATTTCTATATTTGATCTTTAGTATAAAATATGGCTACTCTTTGAAAAATAACCCTGTACAGTTGATGAGGGCTTTAGTTCTACTAAACGATATGTCTTAGCACTGACTTCATAACGTCAAATTATTTTTTAAATGAAAACTTCTTTAGAATCGTTGTGATTTGAAACTCGATGAAACGAAAAAGCAACACTAAAAAGAGACAAATATATACATTTGAATTAAGCCAGTGAACGAGTGAGATAGAATCTTACAGTATTTATAAGCCATATTTATACCCTACCTATAGAAAGCACTGTACAATGTTTCCTATTATCTCGGTTTCCTTTTCTGAAAGGGTCACTTCTACCGCGTGTGAATTGCACACATGTTTTATTTCTTCGTAGTTGTTTGAAGTCTATTCATTTTTATTAAATGTTAATTTATACTATATTTAGTATATATCATGTTATTACGTATTGCGAAATAATTTAAATTGTGTGAAGTGTTTCTCTATTCTTATCAATGATTCGGTTGTTAATTTTATCAAAGTTATGCAGTCAAGTGTTACTATAATTTTATTGATATAAAATGCGATTTGATTAAATCGATTAAATGTTTAGTGTGTAAATCAAATAATATTTCAACTTAAATAAACAATGTGCGCAGATCGCGAGTGAATTTCACCACCGAGAGAGTGAGACAGAAAATTTTATTTATCGACATGTAATGAAAATGTTGCCAGCTAAATAATTACATCGCCAAAATTAAATAATTACTTTTAAGTTTAATTTTGTAGTGAACAGATATATTGTACCTATTTTGTGCTGCATGTTACCATCACGCTGTGTGGTCAAAATAGTGTACCCCTGTCTTATCAAAGATCACTTAGTGAACGTAGTAAAAATAGAACCGACAACCCTTGCTTTGTTTCAGAGGTACATGTTGACGTGTAACCAGAGTCACAATTATTACAGCTTCAAATGGGTTGAAAGGTCTCAATTTATAACTTTAAAATCTCAGGTTTTTGATGTGGTAGAGCCACGCTACAGCTAAAATTATGGTTGTAGCACGAATGGGTCGGCTCGACCAGCGCAGGGCCACGCTCTCACAGAATACCAGCGTAAAATAGCAGCTTAATGCTGCTGTATTTCGTATGGTGAGTGTAGAAAACCAAGGACTCTTTTTACTGGAAACGAGGCATTCCATCTTTGGACTCAGGGGTTAATCGCGGATAAATGTAGACGTCTATGGGCCTCAGTATCCACTTACAATCGGGTTGACTGCGTGTTCGTTTGTCACCCTTATTCTATAAAAAAGCAAGCGAATTAACGATCCATTGCCCAGGAGCCTCCCACCTTTACGCCATTGCCGGTTAGGTATTTTACAGACATAAATACGCAATGCTTATCGATGACGAAATGTGCCTCATCATCTTTTTCACAATTCCTATACCCACCTTACATTACACCCACAACATAAGATGGTTTGATAGATGCTTCATTGCCTCCACCACACCAGCTTGCTCGTTTCTTGAAAAAGTGAGAGTGTCAAACGAGCACACAATCCACCTGATGGTAAGTGGTAGCTAATGCCCATACTTATACTCAATCAAGAATTAAAACGCAGAAACGTGATCACCTCTAAGAACTAGATGGAATACCTCGTTATCATTAAAGATAGCTATGGTACGTGAGGGTAATAGTGACCATATTCCATCCAGTTAATCACTTTCTTACAACTTAAAAGGTACAGCCTTATTTGCATAGATAGCTGTTCATCAGTTAGTCTATACAAATAAATAAGATTGAAGTGTCTGTTTGTAATGTCAAAATAACAGCTTTTTACTAAATGCGTATGAAATTGCATACGGTACTTACAACAAAAACACAATTTTTTAAATTTTTGTCTGTGTTTCTGTCGGTCTGTCAGTTTGTTCTGGCTAACCTCCGAAACGGCTGAACCGATTTCGATGGGACTTTCACTGGCAGATCGCTGCTATTATAAGGAGTAACATAGCTACTTTTATTTTAGAATAAGAATTAGGATTCCGCGCAAAAAAGAAACCCATGAAATCCAATCGTAATAAATAACACGCGGGCGAAGTCGCGAAGAACAGCAGTCAAATAATAAAAGTTCAAAAGGGCGCTGCTTCATCGACTACATTTTAGTACGTGGTAGAGCCATGCTGCAGCTATATTAGTAGTATAGTTGTAGCACGAATGGGTCGGCTCGACCGGGGAAGGACCACGCTCTCACAGAATACCAGCGTCAAATAGCAGCTTAACACTGCTGTGTTTCGTATGGTGAGTGTAGAGAACCGGAGACCCTTTTTACTGGAAACGAGGCATTCCATCTTAGTCCTCACGGGTGGCAACGCATCTTCGTTTTGATTCGCAAACGAGGATAAATGTAGATGTCTATGGGCCACAGCAGTCACTTACCATCAGGTGAACTGTGTGCTCGTTTGTCACCCTATAACTATAAAAACAAAAACTGAGTTTTAGTCGGCCATTAATTTTTATTAAAAGTCATTTTTTAACCCTTTTAAGTGTAGTAAGGAATATCACAATCTCAATGTCGTGTAAATGGTTACGCTTCATCCTCTATTTGCTAACACCCCTTAGTGTTTGAATTTTTTCTCCTTCTTTATTTGAAGTCGTTAGTCGTGAAGGGTATGCAGTGGTTACTCAACATATGAAACGCAGCAAACAACGCAGCGCCCTCCTTATCCTTTACGGTAACTTGCAACGTGTAAACCCAAACAAACGTTGTCGCCTGTGCAGTGTGCGAAAGACTGAACCTATTTATGGTACAAATAAGCACTCGATAAAATATAACCCAATAATATAACCTTGTTTTTTCCGTTCTTAAATTAATCGAAATAAAATATTCAATGTATACAGACAATAGCTTTTTATTACATAAAGAACAGGGGAAATATTGTGCAAATTGTTACAATAAATCAACGTATTATACGTTGTAATCCTGTCATGTTTTTATATAAATAGGGTGACAAATAAGCATACAGTCCACCTGATGATAAGTGCATGCTGTGGCCCATAGACATCTACATTTATTCTCGATTAGGAATCAAAATGCAGATTCGTTGTCACCCCTGAGGACTAAGATGGAACGCCTCGTATCCAGTAAAAAGGGTCTCTAGTTTTCTACACTCACCATACGAAACAACAGCAGCAAACAGCGTTAAGCTGCTATTTCACGCTGGTATTCTGTGAGAGCGTGGTCCTACCCCGGTTGAGCCGACCCATAATACAGCTGCAGTGTGGCTCTCCCACGTATAAAGATTGGATTACGAAGTGATTAGCTTAGATTGCGAATTACGACAAATAATTTCCTGAATGAAAACACGCGCATTTAACAAAAAATTAAAGGTGCATGATCAATGTTTGTTTTTTAAATAATGAAAGAACAAGAGGAGCTGACACAGCTGAACGAATCAGTAGGTTAAAGTGGCAATGGGCGACCCATATAGGTCACAAAACCGACGATCGATGCTGAAGAAATGTTCTTAACTGGCAGCCCTGTACTAACAAGCGCAGTGTTATGCGATCCACCTAGATGGAGTAACGACCCAAAGAAATCTCCCTGTATAATAAAATTGTGATCGATGGATGCAGGTGGCTCAGGGCCGTGCTTTGCAATATCTGGAGAGGTTTATGTTGCGTGCAGTTAGTATGCTAAATGCAGGAGTGGACTTATGACAGAGAGTGATGATGAAGATGATGATGACGAATAGACGAAACTAGTCTTAATAAATTAACGTTATAATTACAAATAAAAATTAACGCTTCACTTCTGTAAAAAGGTAAACCATCTTCGATATACGAGCATTACGTAAGTGATTCAAGACGTAATAGCACAATAGGTGCTTATGGCGTATTGTAAGACATATTTGATAGTTTTTATTAACATTCGCAATGGTTCTGTTATAATTTTACGAGCCATATTGGCATATTATTATAGAATATTTGCAGACTGACGACATTGTGCTGTTAAGTCATTAAAGGAAAAAGGAATCTAGACAGTGCCGCTCGGTCGGTGAAGGTTTATGCTCTCACAGAATACCAGAGTAAAATAACAGCTTACACTGACAACAACTATTGAGTTGTATACTGTCGGATTGCTATAATAATTTAGTATTAGTATAAATAAAACATGTTTTTACGTGGTAGAGCCATGCTGCAGCTTTTGCTGTCGCACGGATGGGCCAGCTCGAACCGGGGTGGTACCACGACCTCACAGAATACCAGCGTGAAGTAGAGGTTTACCTCTGCGTTTCGCTTGGTTAGTGCAGGTGGCCGGAGGCCCTTTTTACTGGAAATGAGGCATTCCATCTTAGTCCTCACGGGTGACAACGCATCTGCATTTTGATTTGTAATTGAGGATAGATGTAGGTAGATGTCTATGGGCCACAGCAACCACTTACCATCAGGTGGACTGTGTGCTCATTTGTCACCCTTATCCTATAAAAAAAAATATTAATAGTATAGTTGTAGCACGAATGGGTCGGCTCGACCAGGGAAGGACCACGCTCTCACAGTATACCAGCTTAAAATAGCAGCTTAATGCTGCTGTGTTTCGTATAGTGAGTGTAGAGAACCGGAGACCCATTTTATTGGAAAATAGGCATTCTATCTTAACCCGCACGGCTGACAACGCATCTGCATTTTAATTCGCAAACGAAGATAGATGTAGATGTCTATGGGCCACAGCAACCACTTACCATCAGGTGGACTGCGTGCTCGTTTCTCACCCTTATTCTATAAAAAATAAATGTGTGCAGTGCACACGCGGTTGAAATGAATCCTTCAGAAAAGGAAACAGAGATAATAGGAAACCTTGTGTACTGTATTATATACTTAGAGTATAAATAACGCTTATAAATACTCTGAAGATTCTATCTCACTCATTCACAGGCTTCATTCCATAGATGTATATATTTGTCTCTTTTTAGTGTCCGTTTTTCGTTTCATCGAGTTTCAAATCACAACCATTCTAAAGAAGTTTTCACTTCAAAAAGAAAGAGATGCGTGATGACACGACGCTGGTAACTTACCTATTACAAAATATAAAACAATTAATTACTTAACACATATTTGTAACACTGTTATAAATTTTGTAGATTTGGCTAAAATTGTTTCAAAAAAGGCCGTTTGGATCTTGTCAGCGCCCTCACGCTGCTGTATTTCGTTTGGTGAGTGTAGGGAACTGGGTCGTCTTCTCACTGGCAAACGCAATCGTAGTCTTCAGGGGTGACAACAAGAATTACGCTAAAATAAATACACGTTTTGTTTATCAATATCGATAAAAAACGTAGCACGAAACTTCAAGGGAAAAATTAGCATATTATGTCTGTATCCATGTATTTGCGGTGTAAGAATACCCACTACCCCATATCGTCCTGAGGGTGTCTTAAGAGGCGACAGAGGGAAAATGAAGCAAGAGGTGGGCAGCGTTATCTTCCTGATGACAACTCAAAATAATAAAAAACTGCGGTTGCCAGACTGCTTGCCAAGCGTGGCAACTATGGCAAAATCTCTCATGCGGCAATTTTTGCAATATGCCTATGTTCTGCAGTGGACTTTTATATGCTGTAATGGAATGGATATATGTATCTTTAAACCTGCAAATTTTGCTTACGAAAGGTACTAATGCTTACCAATGACCTATTACGGTCTAATATCTATATATAAAAGGTAATTTCTGTCCGTTAGTCTCGCTAAAATTCAAAAACGGCTCGACCAATTATGATAAAAAAAATTGTGTGTGTTTGAATGAGTCCCTGGATGGCTGGCCATTCACACGGTAGGTGGCGCTGCTTGAGATCCGGAAATTATCCGTGCGAAGCTGGGCCGGATTACTAGTGGAGAATAAAGAGTATTTGCCTTGAAGTTAAGCTCAAGAACTACAAATAGAGTTATATTTGTAATAAAAATGTTTAACAGTGGACTTGTGAAGGGCTGTGACGATGAAAATAAATTCAGTATTACCCATATTATCAATTTTATTTACTTACATATTGTATATTTTTATTTTAATACTACTCACTCGTCGGATTCAAAGTGTTCCGCGTAAAACCTCGCCCTGATTTGATAACATTATGACTACATGATGATGATGATATGAGTACTAGTACCCCATAATAATTATGTCGATAAGAACCGACGCTAATCAAGTAATCACACTGAAAGTAAGACAATGGCCTCTCATGTAAACAAACCACTTAAATGTGTAAAGACCCGAAATTGACTCAATAAAAACAGTATATAAATACGTATATTTGATCACTAATGTCATATCTAATAATATAATATAATAATATAATGACGTATCATATGGCATAGGCATCTCATTTCTGAGCACAGAACATGTCATATACTCAAGCGGGTTTCTGAAAGCGTTTTAGGCCGGTCTACAAATGTACTAGATTTTTTAAATTTTTTGTATTAATAAGATTAAAAATAAATAAACCAAACCATAGATATTCATAAAAGTAGAAAAATAAAAAAGTAAAAACTGTGCAAAAAAGTAAAGAGTATATAATAATTTTGATTCTCAACCATAGATTAATAATAGGTCATCGCGCGCGCGATGACTTATCATTAATCTATGTTCTCAACTAAATGACATTGAATAACAAAAAACTTTACCTCTGTGTCAACTAGCGACATCTGGTGAGCAGAGAATTATTATCCCTCATTGTCATGCTTGGCAGGCGTTGGTTTTATTTTTTAGTTGTTATTAGAAAGACAATCAATGCTGCCTATCTCCTGGTTTGTTAATTTGTTTCACTCTGTCGCCTCTTACGACAACTACAGGAAGATATAGGGTAGTGGATATTCAGCAGATAGCAGGCGGAGATATATAAGTTATAACTTTAACAATGGGGGTGAATCAAAGCGATAGATCGAGCAGCACGGTAGGCATGGGCTGGGGACACAACATTTATCCCCCGATTATATCCACTGACAAGAGATAAAAAATTATCTTGTCCTTATGCCAAAGTACGGCAGCTGGTAGAAGTATATCCCCGTTTGACATAACGTGTGGACATAAATATATCTCCCATCCGTAGTATGTGGTTGTAACATTTATAAAAACGAGGTCAGTGATAAAAACTGATCCTGAAATAGTTAATGATTATTTAATAGTTGACAATCGACATAAAAATAAAATTATACAATTTCATCAAAGATAGCTTTACTTAGAAAAAGTGTTTTCGGTACACTGTCTAAAATCAACAATAAAGTGTTGAGTCATAATGTACTACGTACCTAGTACATTATAACTTACGTACCTAGTACATTATAACTCAAAGTGTACTACGTAGGTACCTAGTCTTTATATATAAAAATTACGTGTCAATTTGTTTGTCCGCGATGAACTCCTAAACTACTGAACTGATTTCAATGAAATTTTGCACACTCTATGCAGTTTGGTCCAACTTGAGAGATAGGATAGTTTTTATCCCGATAAGTGACCCTCAATTTTTGTATTTTTAATCTCAGGAGTTTTTTTTTAGGAAAGCAATTGGTCGTCGAAAAGGGCAGAACAACGTCTGCCTGGTCAGCTAGTATATTATAAATTTATAACTCAATGCAATAAAGTTCCATCTATGTTTCATGAAATGGAAAATATTCATAGATTTAAAAGATAATTTAAAACATGTTTAATTAAGAAATGCTACTACTCACTTTTTAAGTGCCGCATCGGTAGCCATATTAAGACTTCATATATCTTTTTTTTATAATCGATTTGACTATATTATATTGTAAATATCATAACTAGTTAATATGCAATTTAGTTAAGTCATTGTATATTAAATGACAACATAATTTATATGAATAAATAATATAATGATTCATTTAGTTGTAGTAGTGTAGTAGATTATATTAATATAATATAAATTTATATATTATGCAATAGGGTTGAATGCAGCGAACGTAATTTTTCAAAGATGTATTCAAAAGACTACAATATTATATATGGAAATGTATTCTGTCTTGCTTGTTCTATATTATCTGTATTCACAAATAAAAATAAATTTGAATGTATTTTGATAAAATTATTTCTTATAATGTTACTTATTTTAAAAAGAGATTGTGATATTTTATTAAGGTAACCTTGTTCACTCGTGTCAATGTTTTAAATTACCAATTATATTTTCATACTTAATAGCATCTTCATAATCGACGTTACCAGTAATAATCTTAATAATATATCTTAGGGGGTTTAGAATGACTCATTTGACTATAAATGAAGGTGTTAACTGTTTAATTGTTCAGTACTGGAATTCGTTCAGTTTGAAAATTTCATAGAATTATTGAAAATTTATATCAAGTAATTGAATGTTTAGAGTTTGTTTTCCAAAATAATTTTAACATGCTTATTTAAGTATTTAAGTTCATGTGTCTATTAATATTAAATTCTAACACCTCATGCGTTACATTTAAATCTAAAACCTTAATTATAATCCACTTGTCATAACCTACACTAACATGATCATGTCTAAGTAACACGTCAATAATGTTAATATTATAAGGCATAGAATTGTTTCTGCTTCGTGTAATTCCAAATTTAATGTTGTGGTTAACTCTAGACTTAAAACTATTTGCGAAAAAAAAGGATATCTAAAATCTGCTGAATTATTATGCGTCGACTGCAAAATTGGTTTATTATATGATTTATTTTTATATATTGGTTTATTTAGGTGTCACATTGTTTGTCCGCGATGAACTCCTAAACTACTGAACTGATTTCAATGAAATTTTGCACACTGTGTACAGTTTGGTCCAACTTAGGAGATAGGATACTTTTTATCCCGATAAATGACCTTCAATATTTTTTTATTGCGAATTTAAGGATTTTGTTTATGGGAAGGGTCGTCGGAAAGGGCAGAACAACGTCTGCCTGGGTAGCTACTTTGTATATGTAATCTTGTTCATGCCATAAAAATCTTTTATGGTATACATATTCACATTTCTTAATAAATAAACTTAAAATGTATTGATCGCTATTAAACATGATGATCAACATTTTTAGATCTTTACGTCTAATTTGAATAAAGTGACATTCTTCCTTGTTCCATTTTTATTTTAAAAAATCAACACATGTATACGAAAATTATTCTCTTAATTATTTTCTTTTATTACTTCTTAGCATTATAATCACTATTTTTATTTAATGCATTTTATTTTTCTTTATAATAATATTCACTTAGTAAAACAAGTATTGTGTAGAAGTCAAATAACTTTCAACAATTTTAGTTCAAAGTTATGGATATAGGGCCATAAAGAAACAACCACAGGAAATACTAGAATGAGACAGGATAGTAAAAAGGTTACTTACAGTCCGCTCACTCCCATGCCTCTCCGTAGAGCTGCTCTTGACTGGACAGGTAGGTTTCTTCAGCGCCCGATTTAACAAATTTGTTTGGTTCGAGGATATCCGGTACTGTGAACAAGACCGATTTTAGTGTACTTGAACTCAGCTATGATCGCGGATATCCTACCGGCTGCGCCAGTTAAGTTTCGGGAGCGGTGCTGTAGCTTTTTAAAAACTACAAATATGTCTCGATGATATTTATTAACCATTACATTACAATAATGTATTAAAACTTTTAACAGTGGTAGAGCCAGGCGGCAGCTTTTGCTGTCGCATGGATGGACCGGCTCGAACCGGGATGGTACCACGACGTCACAAAATACCAGCGTGAAGTAGAGGTTTACCTCTGCGTTTCGCTTGGTGAGTGCAGGTGGCCGGAGGCCCTTTTTACTGGAAATGAGGCATTCCATCCTAGTCCTCACGGGTGAAAACGCATCTGCATTTTGATCTGTAACAGAGGATAGATGTAGATGTCTATGGGCCGCAGCAACCACTTACCATCAGGTGGACTGTGTGCTCGTTTTTCACCCTTATCCTATAAAAAAAAAAAACTAATTCAGTGCAATACTGACTTCCTTAACTAAGTGATATGTCGACAAAAAACTTTTTTTTATAGGATAGGGTGACAAACGAGCACACGTCCACCTGATGGTAAGTGGTTGCTCTGGCCCATAGACATCTACATTTATCCTCATTTGCGAATCAAAATGCAGATGCGTTGTCACCCGTGAGGACTAAGATGGAATGCCTCTTTTCCAGTAAAAAGGGTCTCCGGTTCTCTACACTCACCATACGAAACACAGCAGTGTTAAGCTGCTATTTGACACTGGTATTCTTTGAGAGCGTGGTCCTTCCCCGGTCGAGCCGACCCATTCGTGCTACAACTATACTACTAATGTAGCTGCAGCATGGCTCTACCAGTATGAAAAAGTTCTGACTGTTTTTAAATGTACCTGCGAGATTCGAAATCGTGACTCCGCAATGCCGCAGCCGAAATCCTAGCCACTCCGTTAGCGAACCTTCAATATGTTATGATATTACGAAATATCAGCTGTAATATTTAAAATAATGTTTTTATTCGAAATACAAATAAGTTGGCGGTCATGAACATTACGCTATAATTACTTTGGCAACGCTAAGAAAAAGATTTTTAGCAAACATCGAAACCGATTTTTTTTGCGTCTGTTAAGGAGGAACGTTGACCTCGTTTTGAGTTTATCATGGACATTGCTTAGTAATAGAATTAACACTTGATAAATTTATCTGTTTTATACAAATGTTAAAATAATATTTTGTAAGAAATGTCATTCTATCTATCTGTCCGAACTAATGATTCGAACATAGGACTTGTGATTGTGACGCAATTAGAAGCTATTCTGATCATTGGACTATTTGGTTATCGTACTGATGTTCATCGTTATTCATCACTAGAGCCTTTCACAAGTCCACTGCTGAACATAGGGAGCCAAGGAATGCCACAAAACACGCTCCTGAACCAACTGTATCCATCGACTTCCTACATGTCTTACTTTGTACTTTTTCACTCCATCTAGAGGGGGGACGCCCTACTTCGTCTACCGGTACGAAGCTGCCACTCGAGAACCTTCCTCATTTGTTGTCGGTTCTTCGAGCTATTCGGTCGTACTGGTATTACGTTTTCCCTATCATTACTGTTACTACCCTCTCCGTACATTATTCTTAAAATAATCATTCTTTGTATCTTGTGGGGTTAAGATATATCTAAAATAAATAAATCTTTCCGTTTTTCCTCACAATCTCGTTAAATTCTACTGCTAAACATGGGTTTCAACCTTTGTAGGAGGGGTTCATCTTAATACACTCTTGGCAAGCAGTTGACGACCGCAGAACCACACGTCTGACGCATTGGTCGCCGCTCACCGTCAATGGACTATCTTAACTAGACGGATTCCTAAATTGAAAAAGAGTTCTACCTTTTAAGAGTTAACAGTAAACGAGATAAACGCAGTTTTTATCTTCCGAGAGTATGTATTCATAAATTATGTGGTCAAAATTGGACAGCCCTGTCATTATCATATTTTTTTATAAATAATACTAGTAATGCTATCATCTTAATAATACTAAGCTTAAACGCTTGTTTAAAAAAGTTAATGTTAGTTCCCACTGCTCGGCACTGGCCACTTCTCATTTCTGAGAGGGTTTTAGGAAAACGAAATGTCCGCCGCGCTGCTCTAACCCATGTTGGCGAACTTCACATGTCTACGAAATATTTTTTTTCTTATTTCTCATGCCCGGGCTACACTAACGAGAAATGCCGTTAATTATCGCGTTGATGGGCGTTGAATGTAGGTGTGGCCACCACTTAACGCGATAATTCTACAACGCCAAGAACAATGCCGTTTCCCGTTGAACGATAACTCGAGTGTCGGTACATCAAAGAGATTAACGCACGAATTAACGCGTTGAAGCGGCCACACTACGTTTGTCTCATTGTGCACGGTGAGCGCAACGGAGTCGCACGTATGGTTACGATAGAGTGGAATAATGAAAAAATTATTACGTTTCTTGAGATTCTGCAAACAGAGCCATGCTTAGGCAATGATAAAATATATTCATATAATAAAAAATTACATTCATTAAACATAGAGTAGCAGCGTCAACGTTCATCTTGCTTGAAATTCAAGGAATATTAACGTAAAGTGACCATACGTCCCGTTTTGAACGGGACTGTCTCTTTTCTTTTCACCTGTCCCGTTGTCCCCAAACAAAGATCCGGGATGTAAAATAGTCCCGTTGTCCTAAACTGCGAGAAAATTTAAAACTATGAAGTTCGTCAGACACGAACGGTGCGAGAGCGGGACCGACCAAAAAATAACCGAATGGGATAATTTCAAAGTTTTCGCAGAAATTCGTTGGGAGGAAGTATTCAAACATTTCTCACTAACAATCTTCAACATAAATTCTCTTGCATTTTAATCGAATAAAACTACCTGGTACAAATGCTCCAGTAGAAAAAGTATTTTTCTATTATGAATAAATTGTGGACGTCTGAAAAAAAATCACTTACAGGTTCCAGTTCTAAAGGCGATGTTGATAACAAAACTTAATGTAAAAAAACTTGCCCCTATTTAAAATCATCACCAACTTTATTAAAGCAAATTTGTTCCACTGACAAATATAAATATAATTAAAAAATATGTTGCATTTAATAATTACTGTCTGAGGAACCATTGTTTTAATAAAGCTGGTGAACTGGTGATTAATTTTTATTTTTCACAATTTTTTAAAATAAAATTAATTATAATTAATGTGATTATAATTATAGTGAATACTAATTGTATAAAGTTAGTTTTTTAAATAAATAACATAATATTTTTTTATTGTTAACCTGCTAACTGGGGAGTATCTATAAATAAACCCATGTCCCGTTTTGAGTTAATAAATAAATGGTCAGTTTACTTTAACGCCGTTGAACGGCAAATGACGTCGACCGTTCCAAGTGTGGCCACTCAGTTTATCGCGTTAAAATTAAGGCAATAATTGTTGCGTTTATGGGCATTGACGTTTCTCGTTACTGTGGCCCCAGCATCAGACATGTAGATTTCCTCAAGATGTTTTCCTAAGTAGCTGAATGAGATTCTCGATCGTGCCCCGTGCAGTATCCTCCACTCCACAAATCAGAAGTCCTTCTATAATCCAATATGCATCCCAATAGTATATTTCGGTAAACCTTCCTCCGGGAATAATGAAATCATTGGGTATCGGAATAAAGCTGTACTTGTCAGGTTTTTCAAAGTCGATCGGTTTAACTTTACGACCGAGGGTCGGGGGACATGCGAGCATGCGGCTCACCTGATGGTAAATGACTACCGCAGCCCATGAACAACCGCAACACCAGGGGAATTGCAGATGCGTTGCCGGGCTTTTAGAAAGGTGGAAACTCTTTTCTTGAAGGTCCCTAAGTCGTATCGGTCCGGAAAAGTCGCCGGTGGTAAACAATTTCACAGAGAAGTTGTACGAGAAAGAAAACTCCTAGTAAAACGCACAGTCGTGGACCGCCAAGCATCCAGATGGTGAGGATGGTATCGTGAATTTAATGATAAATCATGGTAAATCAGCACTTAAAATTGCAATTAACATTTTCATTGGTGCCGGCGGGGATCGAACCCGGGTTACTCGCGTACTGTGAAACTTACAGCGAGCGCTAACCATCTGAGCCACCACGGCTCAACGCTTGTATTAGAAGTGATTCACCACAGTAGTCGAATGGTGGACGCATTCGAATCCACGACTTTGATAGTTTGTAGTCCGTAAACTAAACTAAGAGGCGACTGTCGCTTACATTTAGTTTTAATTATTGTTTCTATCTTTCCAGATGTTACTTCTCATTATCCTCGCTCTAACCAATGGGATCATTAATGCGGAGGAACTACCGCCTTCATGCAGTAAACCAGTATACTGTAACAGTAAGTTGCTGCACTATGTACAGCTAGCAAGAATTTATCCAGACTCTAAGACGTTTGTCGACCTTCAACTTCGAAACGACGAGAACACTACACTAAAGGCTTTTGACGAACTCCTAGACCAAACAAACCAGAACCCGACAAAAGACCAAATTCAAGCTTTTGTTGATCAGTATTTCGAACCCGGTAACGAACTCGAAGTATGGAAACCAACTGACTACAGCGACAATCCCGCATTCTTGGCCAAAGTGCGTGATGACACCCTAAGACAGTTTGCACGCGATATTAATGCAATTTGGCCGACCCTCGGTCGTAAAGTTAAACCGATCGTCTTTGAAAAACCTGATAAGTACAGCTTTATTCCGATATCCAATGGTTTCATTATTCCCGGAGGAAGGTTTACCGAAATATACTATTGGGATGCATATTGGATTATAGAAGGACTTCTGATTTGTGGAATGGAGGATACTGCACGGGGCATGATCGAGAATCTCATTCAGCTGCTTAGGAAACTCGGTCACGTGCCCAATGGCAGCAGATGGTATTATGAACAGCGCAGTCAGCCCCCTCTCTTAACAGCAATGATGTCTCTTTATGTTCAACAAACGAAAGACCTTGCCTTCCTCGAAGCTAACATTGAAGCACTTGAAGATGAGATGAAATATTGGCTTGAATCGCAAACAATTACGTTTGACAAGTGTGGAAAGTCGTATACACTGTTACGGTATTACGCTCCCAGTGAAGGACCTCGACCGGAGTCTTATTACGAAGACTACACGATAGCTCAACAATTCGAAACCAAAGAACGCCAGGAGGAATATTACGTCGACATTAAAGGCGCCGCCGAAAGTGGCTGGGATTTCTCCACTCGCTGGTTTATCGGAAAACTCGGCCAAAATACCGGCAATTTAAGCACCATTCACACTAGCGAAATAGTTCCGGTCGATTTAAACGCGATCTTCGCAAATGCTTTACAGAATATAGCCTACTTCCATGGCTTATTGCGGAATATACGTAAAGGTGCTACCTGGGCTTATCTCGCAAAACAATGGCGCAATACAATTGAAGCGGTGTTGTGGGACGAGGCCGATGGTATATGGTACGATTACAACTTGGAAAATGGAAAACATCGCAAATACTTCTACCCAAGCAACGTAGCACCATTATGGATGAACGCGGTAGAAAGACACGTGTTGAAGAAGCACGCTCCTCGCGTAGTAAAATATTTACAAGGTTCGCAAGGTCTTAACTTCCCAGGCGGTGTACCAACCTCTTTAATCAAGAGTGGGGAGCAATGGGACTTCCCGAACGCGTGGCCGCCTCTAGTCAGTATAGTTGTTAACGCACTGCGGGCAATAAATTCAAACGAGTCGCAGCAGATGGCTTTCCACGTTGCTCAAACTTGGGTCCGTGCGTGTTTGAAAGGTTTCACCGAAAATAAGCAGATGTTCGAAAAATACGACGTCGAGCAGCCAGGCAAAATCGGTGGAGGTGGTGAGTACACTGTACAAACTGGATTCGGTTGGTCGAACGGCGTTGTTTTAGAAATGATTAAAATGTATGGAAGAAGACTAACCGCGACGGACCCCTTGGATGCGACGGGAAAAAACGCCGTCACCGTGTCAGAGATAAAAGAATCGTTTGTTTCTGTAGCAGCAAATTAATATATTATGTTGACTAGGCCAAAGAAGTTATTCTAATCCTAATATTGATACTAACTTCCCTGAAAACATTAATTTACAAATTGTTTACTTTATCTTTTTAAACAGATAGATATATCCTTGTAATTTGAAATATCATGTCACGGTCAATGTTTTATAATTCCGTGAAAATACATTTACGAATATTTCGAAACGCCCGCAAATCACTGCTTGACCACTTGGTATGTGAGTTACCTTTTAATATAATTAGATATAATATATATTGGTTTTATATAAAACATCACAAAAACTACAATTATAATATAATTTATAAGTATGCGCATTTTCTTAATTTAAGGAAACTGTTTAAAGTGCCATGAATTAAAAAACCGAATTTCTTAGCATGTAATATAAGGTACATGTACAAATACGAGTATAATGTCATAATATTAAATATTACTTGGGTCTTAGTATAAACCTCTACATATAAATATAATTGGTGTATGTCTGTAATAACTAAATAACTGCCGTACATTGAGCTGAGGCTAATTATATGCATGCCATTAAAACATAAATATTTTCAAAATTTTTGTCTGTCAGTCTATTCGGGTTCATCTTCGAATTGTAATAAAACTTGACAAACAGGTACTACTTGGCGATTTAAAAAAAAACAAAAGTTTATAAAATAAACAACCTTTATTAGTTTAAATAACAGTTTAAAAATAAATCTGTACAAAATACAAAGATATATTATGTATATATGATGAAAAATACAGTCTTTTAACTATTATGCAATAATTACTGTACACGATTACTAAAATTACCTCATCATTTTAATGTTTCATACAATATACAATAATCTCCGTATTTTTATTATAGTTTTTGTAGAAACCGGTAGTTTTTGTTTGTAGATAGAAAAAATACAAACAAAGGTTGTAATGCATGTTTTGAAAAGATAATCGATTTAATGTTTTTAGGTTCTTACCTTATATATTCATCAAGAATAATGTTCTCCATCAAAAGAAAACTAGAAGTATTATGCATTATTTTTGTTTGCAAAATATATGTGTTTATATTTTGTATTCACAGTTTTCCTCTATAAATGTTGTATACTTATTGAAATTTATGTTATTTAAATCCTAATTTTATGAATTTTAGCATAAACTTTTACAATAGGTTACATAATAGGTCTTAAATTATTTTTCGCAGTTATGTAATAAAAAGGCAAAAAAAATCTGAATAATAATTATTTTTAAAAAATAATAGTTACCTCGTCTTGTATTATTGTGGTTGTGATTATAATAAATTGTATATAACTAAATCAATGTCAAAATATTACTTTGTGAAAACGTAATAAATAATATGCTGTGGCAACATATCGTCTCATATTTATTTATTCTTTGACGTGACGTGACGATAACTTTTTTGATTTTTAGATGTTTGTAGATAATATTTTTACAACCAAAATATATTCGCTGATATCATATCAGTATCAAAAGATCGATCATGGGTGGTTCATTGGGCAGGTTACGATGTTCTTCAATGGATCATTACACGGCAGCAAGTGATACCTTAACACTCATTCATTCCATTAACATTAACAGTGGTAGAGCCAGGCGGCAGCTTTAGCTGTCGCATGGATGAGCCGGCTCGAACCGGGATGGTACCACGACCTCACAAAATGCCAGCGTGAAGTAGAGGTTTACCTCTGCGTTTCGCTTGGTGAGTGCAGGTGGCCGGAGGCCCTTTTTACTGGAAATGAGGCATTCCATCTTAGTCCACACGGGTGAAAACGCATCTGCATTTTCATCTGTAACAGAGGATAGATGTAGATGTCTATAGGCCGTAGCAACCACTTACCATCAGGTGGACTGTGTGCTCGTTTTTCACCTTTATCCTATAAAAAAAATCCAGTTCCAGCCTATCAAAAGTCCACTGCTGAACGCATTCCTTTATAGATTAACTTATAAGGGTAGGGGGGATATAAGCTATAGTTGTCACGCTGGGCAGACATGTTGGTAACTGGTACTTTTTTATTATTTTAGTAGCAGTGGTAGAGCCATGCTGTAGCGATACTACTAGTATAGTTGTAGCACGAATGGCTCGGCTCGACCGGGGAAGGACCACACTCTCACAGAATACCAGCGTAGAATAGCAGCTTAACGCTGCTGTGTTTCGTATGGTGAGTGTAGAGTACCGGAGACCCGTTTTACTGGAAACGCGGCATTTCAGCTTAGTCCTCACGGGTGACAACGCATCTGCATTTTGATTCGTCATCGAGGATAGATGTAGATGTCTATGGGCCACAGCAACCACTTACCATCAGGTGGACTGTGTGCTCGTTTGTCACCCTATCCTATAAGAAAAGAAAAAAGAGTTATATTTTAGTATTGTTGTTATCGAGAAGGTGCTGCTGTCCAACTCTTGTTTCAGTTCACAGCTCTTACGACCACCGGATAATGGATTCTCTTAAGGTGGCATTACGCACTAAGTTAATATCGTAAGTAGTTGATTATAAGCTATCCAAAAAGAAACTTTATAAAATCTATACTTGCGATTAATTTCAATTGGTGAAACTTCATCTTCATTTTTGTGATTTGGATATACTCGTACCTTAGACTGACAACTGAAATTACAATCGGTTGAATGGTCTAAGAGTGGTACACGTGTACTTGTTTCACTAATATTCAAATCTTTTTGTGATTTCGTTTTACTAATATTAGTGAAAGTACAGGGAATGTATCCGCTGTACACACACATCTACCCTGGGGTCGCCAGAGCTAAAATGCCACACTCCTTCCATTTTCACACATATAAATTATAAAATTGGTAAAAGACTTCTATAAGTTTTGTATATTGTTTAAAAATAAATAAAATCAAACTACTAAACAATATAATCTTCCTATAACCTACCTTGGCAAGTATGCGTGCAGCTTATCTCTATTTTCAGAACTCTTAATGCTACAGTGTTCTTTAGGCACATGCTCTAAAATGAAGAAATTTTATCTAGACTTCAATTGAGCAGCATCAAATTCAAAATAGAAATTTCCTACTCACTGAAATTATATTAATATGCAGAGAGACCATATTAAACTAAGTATTAAAGCATGCTGTATATTATTACCCTGCTTTTAAATATAGCGCCTCAATTTTGACTATAATGGTTCTCTCGTCGTCATCATCATTAGCATGTAAAAGTCCACTTCTGGACATGGACCTTTCTTTTATAGGATAGGGTGACAAACGAGCACACAGTCCACCTGATGGTAAGTGGTTGCTGTGGCCCATAGACATCTACATCTATCTTCGTTTGCGAATTAAAATGAAGATGATTTGTCACCCGCGAGGACTAAGATGGAATGCCTCTTTTCCAGTAAAATGAATCTCCGGTTCTCTACAGTCACCATACGACCACTCCCTTTGTAAGGAAGGTTTGCTATAATCATCACAGTTAATAAGCGATCATAAAGGCTTCAAGAACTTCACAGTATGAAACACGTCGCACCTTCGACGCCGCCCTGATATTTTACGTTTGACGTAAACAGGATGGTTTATACCGCTATCTTTTCTGTTCAGCCATAGGCCATACTGTTCCTATCTCTGGGCAGGGGCTTCCCAATGCCAGCTCCTTCCGCTTGACCGCATCCAGCGCAGTGCGGTTCGAATCGTTGACGACCGAGTTTTTTTTTGATCAGCTTGACTCACTGGCGCTGCGTAAAGATGTTGCATCTCTTTTCGTATTTTATCGCATCTACCACGAGGAGTGCTCTGAGAAATTGTTCGGACTAATTCCAGCCGCTCAATTTCACTATCGCACATCGCGACAAAACTCGCGATACCATCCATACCATCTGGATGATTGGCGGTCCACCACTGTGCGATTTAGAAGAACTTTTCTTCCTCACACAACTTTCTTGTGAAATTGATTACCACCACTCATTTTGGGCTCAGCCACCATCACGAGCGGATACTGCATCGGTTGTTTGCAGCGGCTAGTGCTCAAAAAGATCGGTGTACAATACAAAATATTCGAAAAACCAAAGAAGACAATCGTGTTTGGGCCCACTAGAAATTGTAACGTAACTTAATTTTATTACACATCGTGATAAAAAAAACTGAAAAAAAAAGAGTTGTTTTGATATTAGTCGTCCGTCTAATGTAAAGAAGAAAAAAATGCGTGTAACATACAGGGGTATGAAAGTCGTCAGTTTGCTTTTACGTTGATACTAGCGCCATTTTATAGACAACAAGAGCACTACACAATTTTTACACATTTTGTTCAAGAGATGGCGCCACTACTGGAATTAATATAATTTATTGTTTATTTCAATAAATAAAAATACGGTTATTATTTTATTGTAAACATTATTATATTTTGGACATTAGGTATAAAAATCCTCAGTAGCTTGCTTTTACATTGATACTAGCGCCATCTCACAGTCATTAAAAGCACTATTTTCCCCAATATTCTCACACATTTTATTAAAAAGATAGTGTCACTGCTTAGATTATTTACTCTCGAGAGTAAATAATTTAAGTGTCACAACTGGCATTTATTATTTATAACGAAGCCTATTTATATTAGTTGTTAATTTCTCAGTATTCCCGTTAAATACGGTAAAACTAATATTACTTATGTAATGTATAGGTTATAAGGAATAAATTGACGTGTATTTTATTATTATATTTATTATTTTATTCATGTAACTTTTTACTGTGTGAACCGATTTCGATGATTCTTTTTTTGTTTGAAAGCTGGTACTTCTCTTGTGGTCTCCTATAAATTTGATCAAGGTCTGATCAATAGTTATTGAGTTATTCTTAATAACTTATATTGAAGTCGGCTGTACAAAATTTTTAATTTTAAATTATTAAGTGTAGCATATTACCAAACATGATTATTATGATATCCGTATCGGAGCGTACAAAACTAGAAAGAAAAAGACTGGATTAGAGCGAGCGCTATTATAGTACGCGCTTATGGGTGCCCCAGAAGTTTGTTGTCTGCCTGGGTGATACAACCACAATATGTGTCTGCCGTGAAAATTATATGTCAAATAATATTATCAAAAATATATATAAACTGCAGCTTTATTGAAATAACGTAAATTATTAATAAAAAATTGCACTTTTCAACCTGTCTGCCATGACCTTGAAACCGTCATAGGTGTCTGCCAATGTTATCTTTCGGTAACTTTTATTAAATATTTCAAATGTCAAAGCGGCAGACTTATTGCTATCACGTTTTTTTGGATCATTTTTTACACTATTAACACCTGATCGTCTCTATATCGACCGTCGGTCAAACTAAAGAGTCCCCGTTTCATGTAACTCAGGTATAGGGGATTAATTGATAAAAAAAGTGAAGCTTATTGGAATACCGTAAGTCTGCCGCTCACTGGCTCTTAATTCTTAAGCTAGTAGTGGATATTCTTACACCAACTCTGCACAGTAATGATAATGATTTATTATTCGGAAGGCATACTCGTCTGCACGGAAATATAAGAAGGAAATCTTCACTAGAATTAATCATCGTGTTTTTTACCTCACACGTTTATTTACTTATTGTATTTAATTATCCTTATTTACTTATTGTAATAAAACTATTTCTGACACCGTCATTCGTTTCGATTTTCCGTACAATTGATTTTTATTATAACTTAACTAGTTATCTACGTGATATCGTGTGACACGGAAGTGGAATAATATCGTCTTCTAATACACGAGTATTTGTTTATAATATCGAATGGACTTTTTATACTATAACGTCGACAAACGAGCACACATTCCACCAGACGCTGTGGCTGTGGTGTATTCAAATTTCAATTAAAATAAAAAGGCAGATGCGTTGTCACCATTGAGGACTAAGATGGAATGCCTCGTTTCCTTCCGTCTTTGTCCTTCCGTTTGACGGCTCCGTGGCGCAGTGGCTTAGTAATCAGTTGTTGCACTGGGGGCCGCGGGTTCGAATCCCGCACGGAACAAGTATTTGTGTGGCCTACAAATAATTGTTCCGGGTCTGGATGTTTGTCCTTGTGCAATTTATGTTTGTAAAGTGCTTCCACGACACAGGAGAAAATCCTAGTGTGGGGGTAACGTTTAAAAAAAAAAGAAAAAAAATGATATAAATAAAGTAATTATGACCTTGAATAATAGTAATAGTAACTCCTTCTCAGATCACCGGTTCTCTACACTCACCATAATTTTAATCTGCTTTTTACACTGGTATTCTGAGAGCGTGGTCACGCTTAACCGTATCCATCCATGTGTTAAGTCGGTTAAGCATAGATTACTGTATAATCTATGCTTAACCGACTTAACAGATGGATTGACGTTCGCAGTACACAAAGACATTTAAGTAGTATTAGTATTAGACCGGACATCAGCAGCAAAATTGACGTCTGTAACATGTCCTATAGGATATATCTCCAATTTTTGTCATTTACTTAGTCTAGTGACTTCGTCAAAAAGTCAAGATGCATTCGTTTCATATATTTAAAAAATATTTTTAAAGAAAATATGCCCGGTTTTGCATTAAGATATTGTAAGTCAAGATATGGCGCAAAAAATTAACGTGATTTCGATTTATTATCGTAAGTATAACATATATTTAGCGAATAATCTTTAAATTTTATTATTTCTAGTAGATTGTTCTAGACCATTTATTTTTATTGTAATAAGTGCCCTCTGTTATCCAGGAAACGTCACTATTTAGTTACCAATGTTAAATTTAGTGATTGCCGACGTTTATCAATTGGGGTTATCGATAAAAAATATACATGATGCCGCTTTAATCCTTTACAATATTTAAGGAGGTAAAACAGTCGACGATACTGTACCCGTACCAACAAAAATGAGTAGCATATACTAACTATGCTAAGTAGCCTACTTTATACGGAGCAAGGGTGGGAATTTTTTTTAGGCATGTTGATGAGATTTCCTGTGTTGCTTATGAGCATGCTGAGGAACCTTGCTGTGTTGATGTTTAGCAATACAGCAAGTCTTCTCTTTTATATACCAAGCTTTATTGTCTGGTGGTTTTACACCGGGCTTCATTGTCTGGTGGTTTTAAAGGACAAAGCCATTATAGATGGGCTATAGGTTTATTACATTAAAAATAATTTGTACCGTTAATGATATTAGTTGCAAGAAGTTGTAGGTTAAGCCTGAGTTAGAAAATAAGGTAAAAACTTAAAATAACAATTTTTATTGATGTGGGTAGTGTTTTTAAGTACTGCAGCCGATGAAACTGGAAAAATCGTAAAACGGCTTTTAAGTTCAGTGTTTTCCTAAAATATTTTAGATTTGAAGTGTATTTTGTAATAGAAACGAATTTAAAAACATAGAGGCGCTCTCTTATTGGATTTGGCGTTTCTCGATGTGTCTTTAACGCAGATCGACCCATCATATGGTATTATTATAGAATCTAATGGACCGAGTGACGTCATCCAAGATGCCACCTAGGTGGCAGTCAAAGTGACTGTTGTTTGAATTGATTCTTAGTTATTGGAAATTAAATATGTTATTTCATGACACTAAAGAGGCGTAAAAAGTTAATATGATTTTTTCGTGTGATGGAAGTCATGATAAATAGATTTATACAATAAAACAATCATGTATATTCCCTATTATTATATCGAAAAGCATTTCAAACTTAGTAACCTTCAACAACATTATCGATACTTTGACATCGAAACGGTAGCATTCCTAAAACGGCGTTATATTTATGAGCGTCACCTACTGGGGAATAGCGAAAATATTGGGTTACTAAATGCTTAGCATTGTTTTGCTATTTTTAGCTAGAGGGCGTCACACGTGCACTAGTTGAAGTTTTTGTATATAGATATTCCCAATGCCCGCTCTATAGTAGAGTCGTATAGAATCAAAAGCGATCTCATTATCAGTCATTGTTGACAGATGAAAAAAAAACTGATTACAAAGCACAAAGATCTAGCTGGGATTACTGTAATATTTTTTATTAATTAATATGTTAAGGTATTACTTTAATAATATGGTTTTTAACCCACGAATGAAAACAATGGACAAATTCATATATGAAATACTAGCTGTTACCCGCGGCTTCGCCCGCATGGTCACTGGGAAATGAACTATCCATTGCTTTTTGAATTGAAGGAAATCTGAGTTTTATAGATTTGTCAGAGATGCAGCCATTAAAAGGAAACTGAGCAAAATTGATTCGTCAGCCTATTTAAATGTTTTGAAACGCAGCGTATAGGAAAGCATGGAAATAGCCTGTTTATTCCAAATGGAAATGGGATATTTTTTTTAATTAAAGGAAACTGAGCATAATTATCCGTCAGGGATGCAGACTTTTAAAAAGAAACTGAGCTAAATTGATTCGTCAGAGATGCAGTTTTCTGAATTGAAAGGAAACTGAGCCAAATAAAAGATCCGTCAGAGATGCAGCCTTTTGAGTTGAAAGGAAACTGAGCTTAATAGGTCCGTCAGAGGTGCAGCATTTGGAATTGAAAAGAAACTGAGCTAAATAGGAAATTTTGAATTGAAAGGGAAGGTCTGTGGGAATTCTGATTAATTGATTGTGGGAATTTTGAAAAAAAAACTAACTAAGCACTATTTTAAGATGCTACTGTACACAATGTTATGTATTATGGTCATTGATCTGCCTGAAGAATGTTGTCTTTTTAGTGCATAAGTTTGTATCTTTATTTTATTTTTATTTGTCTTTATTATTTTTTCTTATTTTTTTTTATTTTAGTACAACCTACCCATTGTTCTTTTTCTTATTTTGTATTTATTTCTTCTTCTGGGTTGTCTGGAAGAGATTGCTATGTAGCAATAAGACCGCCCTTTGTATTTACCTCAATAGTTGTTATATTTTATTTTTGATGTTATCTTTTGTTGGTGTACAATAAAGAGTATTGTATTGTATTGTATTGTATTGTAATGTTATATGTTTTTCCATTCGGGGAAAGAATGTGGAGATTCTGGGCATTTGACACACGCTAACATGCTACATACAGCCAGTGCCGGCCTGCGGCAAGATTTAGGATGGAGCGAGATCCAATTATGGCGCCCCCCTTGCTTGCCTCTAATATATACCAGTTGTACATGCACATGCAAGCATGATACTGGGAAGATCTCGAAAACATCTTAAGTCAATGTTTAATTTGTAGATTGAAAACAGCCATTCTCGTGGTATTTCAGGCACTGCACTCCTTACGGTATCTATAGGAATCGTTGATGTAGAATGAAAAAACAAAATTAAAAAGGAATTAAGGTACATTCATTTATTTAAATAAAACTAATTTTACGGATTTTATCGCGTATATTAATTTATTTTATATTCCGACGTTTTGGGTGCTTTCCAGCACCCGTGGTCACGGGGGACTGAGGTGTTTGACGTCCTGATGTCATAGTTAGCGTGGCTACCTTCAGTTTTTTAATATTAATTTTTGGTTCGATTTACGCAGAATGAGCTTACAGTATCTTGAAGTCTAGCAGTGGTATACTTGGGTCTGGACTTGATTTTATTAATTATGGGATTCCAAGCAGATGGCAGCACCCATCCATCTTCTCTATTGAAATTAGGATGTTTTTTTAATTTTAATAGCCTCCCGAATCATCATCCTTGGGAGGAATCAGTGTTCTTTTGCGAGGATTTGTGGTCTATCAAATCTAATGTAATGGCGGGGACGATCTTGAACATGTTCACAAACTGCAGACTTCCCGATACGTCGGTACTTCACGTCAGCTATAAGTTCTTTAATGTGGGTTTTTATAGCTTCTCCGCGCGGATAAAGGAAATGCTACGGTAATAATGGACACATTAGAGTATAATTTCAAAATACAACAACTTTTATCGGACGTAAGTACATACATAAAGGTCAAAATAGACCCTACAACTAATACATTTAAAACAACTACTGATTTAATAAAGAAATACTCGGAAAAATTAGATCTTGACGTGAATTCGACAATACCATCATGTGCCAAACCACCGAGTTTGTATGGGTTATCGAAAATACACAAACCAAACACTCCACTACGTCCTATAGTAAGCCAGATCGATTCACCAACTTATAAGTTGGCTCAAACTTGGTAAAAATACTGTCACCACTAAGAGGACATACACACACACACACACACACAAAGGATTCATACCATTTTGTTAGTGAGATAAAAGATCTACATCTCGCTGACAATGAAACTATGGTCAGTTTTGATGTTCAGTCACTATTCATATGCCTACCTATTGAAGACTGCATCTCAATTGTTACTAGAAAGCTAGAAGATAACAACATGCCCACAGAATATGCAGTATTACTCAAACACTGCCTCACATCTAGCTATTTATTGTGGAAAGAAGAGTTCTACATGCAAGTAGACGGAGTGGCGATCGGCTCACCTGTATCTACCGTAGTCGCCGACATATTCATGGAGGACTTTGAGGAGAAAGCCCTTCTTACTGCCCCTGTAAATCCAAGATTACAAGCGGTACGTAGACAATACTTTCACAATTTTACCATCTGACAAAGTAACTGCATTTTTAAACCACCTTAATTGCATAAAACCTAAAATACAATTCACAATGGAGTTAGAGGCGAACAATACTTTAGCTTTCCTAGATGTTTTAGTCATCCGAAATCCTGAAAACACTATTGACCAATAGTGTTTTCAGGATTTCGGATTACTGTGTACAGAAAAAATACGCATACCAACCGATTTTTAAATGGTGAATCGCACCATCATCCTTCACAGTTAGCTACCGTGGGAAAATCTTTGTTTCAGAGAGCACGAGGGATCTGTGACAGAAAACATCTGTCCGCCGAGCTTTAGCACGTCGAGCAAGTACTGCAAGACAACAAGCTTCGGGTCCCGCGCCTACGTCACAGTGACCGCATGAAGCCAGCCACAGTCGAGCGTGTGCCTGCTGTACTACCCTATGTCAGAGGAGTCACAGACAAGATTGGCTACATCTTGAAGCGTACTTCCATTAAAACATATTTCAAGCCGCTAAAGAAGATTGGTCAATTTTTACCATCCGTCAAGTGTCATATCCCTCTACAAGATGCAGGAGTGTACAAGTTGGATTGGGAATGTGGTTTCTCGTACATAGGACAAACGAAAAGGTCTATAAAAACCCGCGTTAAAGAACATATAGCTGACGTGAAGTACCGACGTATCGGGAAGTCTGCAGTTTGTGAACATGTTAAAGATTGTCCCCGCCATTACATTAGATTTGATAGACCTCAAATCCTCGCAAAAGAACACCGATTCCTCCCAAGGATGATTCGTGAGGCTATTGAAATTAAAAAACATCCAAAATTCAATAGAGAAGATGGATGGGTGCTGCCATCTGCTTGGGATCCCATAATTAATAAAATCAAATCCAAACCCAAGTATACCACTGCTAGACTTCAAGATACTGTAAGCTCATTCTGCGTAAATTGAACCAAAAATTAATATTAAAAAACTGAAGGTAGCCGGGCTAACTATGACATCAGGACGTCAAACACCTCAGTCCCCCGTGACCACGGGTGCTGGAAAACACCCGAAACATCGGGAATATAAAATAAGTTAATATACGCGATAAAATCCGTAAAATTTGTTTTATTTAAATGCGTAGTTTTCGCGTAAATATAAGAAATCATTACATTTATTTAAATAAATCATAACAACAATAGACAATGCATATAAAACAAAATTAAGTCAACATTCATTAATGAGATCAATAAGCATAATCAACTTTAGAACTGGTACTTATACGTTATATTATATGTTTACTAATTAATGTAACAGTGCTTATTAAAAACAAACTCTTAAGGTTTAGCCTACTGGCTCCCAATAATAATATAATTAACCCATTGAATGACGGAAAAATTAAAACAATAGCATAACAATAGCAATTAGGACACGTGGTATCTCCTTAAAACACTGGATGGGTTAATAATAAACAAATTTTGAACGGTCTTGTTATATGCAACGAAAAAAAATTCTGTTTGACATTCGTAAGTACTCAGCAAGTTGCTTGGATCCTGATTCAGCACCTAAATAATGCCCTAAGCGAAAACTTACACCTAGAAAAGTGATGGTCACTGTTTGTTGGTCTAGTGCCGGTGTGATTCATCACAGCTTCATACCAAACAGGCAGGGCCTGAATTACCCATAGGCTAACCAGGCTGGAGTCTAGAGCTCAAGGTTCGAGGGGGCGCTGCGCTTACCTTTGCAAGCACACACTTATGTTCTGAATAAAATTTCTTATAATATTATCAATAAATGATAGAGTAAGTGCCGCAAATATTTTACTTGTTGCTCATTCTTCATTTTTGGTATAAAACAAATAAGCAGATTTTAAATATAAGACTGAAATGATGATACAAAGATATAAACTGTTCAAGCTCTCTTCTCTAATTTTATTAAGGTGTTTTGCCAAGGCTGTCCATAACAACTTCTGTCAGCCATATGTTCCATCTCTACACAGGAAGAACGACTCACTGGCCCGTGCCGTAATGAAGACAATCGATCTTTTAAGTTCTCTTTTTGAGTCCAACTCGACTCTCGATGATGATTTGTATTTGATTGAAATTGATGATGAATGATTAGGGATATACACCGCCGAACATCCCGCGGTGTGATTGTTCCATGCTGGATGTGCGGTTTATACAGCGTTCAGTGTGAAAAGCATTCCTCTCCCTGGGCGTCAACAAGTCGAGTGGGCCTGATGGAATCCCTCCTATTGTGTTGAAAAGGAGTGCTCTGGAGTAAGCAACCGTTATAACGCGTCTTTTCCGGTACTTCTACTCCTTAGGTTAGGTTAATCCAGAATGAATGGAAGACAGATTTAGTGCACCCGATCCCTAAAAAGTCGACCGATCAGACCCGTCCAACTACAGGCTTATCGCCATTACCTCCCTCTTCTCCAAAGTAATTGAATCCATTATAAACTGCTAGCCGCCAATGCGGTCAATAATCAGCTGGTTCTAGTTCTTATCTTCTAATTTACCTGACTCTACACTGTTTCTGCTGTATATCAATTATAATATGTTGCTGTTACTTGTTGTAACACTGGTGATGGATTTTACACCGGCAGTGCTAATATTTTTCGGGACACATCATCTAGTATCGGAACAAACTTGTGGCTGAAGTCCAGTATTTATAAACAAAATCTCGGATTGGCGACGACTCTAGTCCAGTTTACTAAGTTACCACTAAAAAGAACCCCTTTGTCGTATCTCCTCAACTTCTCAATCTCAGCCGGCATCAGAATCATCGGCATCGACATATCGAATGACGTACAATTTGCGGTCACTTGGTAGGGAAGGCTAAATAGCCCTCTAAAAAGCTTGGCGTGCTCAGCAGAGCGGGACAGTATATTCTGCCGGCAACCGTTTGCAACTTTACAAGGCGCAAGTTTAGTCTCATAGGGAGTACTGTTTTCATTTCTGGACCGGGGCAAACCAGAGCCAGCTACTTCCTCTTGACCGCATCCAGCAAAAAGTGGCTCGAATCGTTGACCACCGAGTTCTTTCTGATCGGCTCAATTCACTGGCATTTCGAAGAATTGTTGCATACCATTGCATTTTCTACGGGGAGTACTTAGATAAATTGTTTGGATTTATTCCAACTGTTAAATTCTACGCACGAACCACACCATCTGGATGCTTGGAGGTACCACATAACTATGTAAATTATTAGAAGTTTTCTTCCTCCCAAGACTTTGTGGAATCATCTACCACTGGCGATGTTTTCCGGAGCGATACGACTTAGAGACCTTCAAGCAACGAGCGTACTCCTTTTAAAAAGATCAGCAACGCACCTGCAATTTCCTTGGTGTTGCAGTTATTTATGGGCGATGGTCGACACTTACTATCAGGAAAATTTTATTTAATGTGGGCGAAACCACGGAGTGGAAAGCTAGTAAAATATAAAAATCTCGTAAATATATTCTAGCTGGGCAGGCACAGACAGAACAGGCCGGTGGGGGCGCATACTCTTAGTTAACCTAGGGCTGTCAGAACTCCAAATCAAGCACCGCAAACACGATGAGCATTACTGTAGATGTGTACTGTGAATAACTGAACACAATGATGGAGAGGCTCATACGTCTCCAACCAGCTTTGGTCAATTGCTCGTCCCCACTGCTCCTGTATGGCAACGCGCGACTTCATACTGCTCAACAGATGGTCTCCAAGTTACAAGAGCTGGGTTGGAAGCTCCCGTCATCCGCTGTACTCACCTGACCTTCTTCTTTTTCCAGAATTTAAATAACTTTTTGGCGGGAATAAAATTCAATACCCGAGATTCCGTACTAAATACCTTTGAAGAATTGGTTGCCTCCCCCGTCCAGCTGATTTTTTCAAGAAGGGTATCAATAAACTGCTACTGCATGAACAAAGATGCATCGATTGCATGGGTGATAACTTTAATTAATAGTAATAAAAAATATAGAAAACTACTTACCTTAACTTATTTCATAAAAAACGGCAATTTCATAGGTAAAGACCTAATATTAGGTAACGTATCTTGCCAATTATTTAATACTAAGAGCTGAAGGACTCCTTTCGGGTGACCTTTATCGTTATGTAAAAAAAATTCAAATACAACATTTCTCTTGAAAGCTCCAATCCTGAAATATCGCGATTAATTTCGTTTTAATTTTTCCTCCAACTTTGAGCAAACTTTCTTAAAATTTTCATCGGTCTTATTCAAACCATAGAGGAAACTCTCTATTCTATTCTAATCTATTCTATTAACGCCAACTCTCATTAATTGTAAAAAGTCGTGCAAAGCATGTCTCTATTTTTTTTCTTTGTATATTTAGAGTCAAATATATCTGAATTTGGGAGTTTTCAAACCTTTAAAAATTCAAAACTCCAAAAATATTCACTTTATCGTAAAAGTCATGGTACTTTTTTGTTTGTATTTTACCAAAGAATAGAAAAAAAAATTGACCAATTTAAAAATAACAATTCCCTACAATTGAAAAAAAAATCGGTTTAAACAATATAGCACCGAGTTGCCCTATGGCAACATGCATTTATATCATCAGCAGGACAACTTGAAGAGAATCGCATGAAAAAATTGAGGTGGAATAGTTTTGGTACTCATGCGCCGATTCCTCCTGGGCTATAAGAACATTTTTTTTCTTTCTTCGTTCGCGGATTCTTTCAAACTCCGAGATTATTTTAGCTTTTTGAGCTGTATCTTTAGCTGCAATGAGAGCCTTTGTTATTCCTTCGTCTCTAGGTATATTATTTTTTGTGCATCAGTTTTGCAGCATCTGACAAATCTATGCGCTCTGTTTGCACGCATGTGCTGACAAGATTAACGTGGAATAAAACGTCGTACCAAATGACTAAAGAGAGCAAAAACTCGAACTTCTTAAAATTGGCTGCAAGTGATTTAGCTTCCAAACTTGCCGCGGGATCAGTTGTGACGATACTCTTCTTCCAAGGCACTATTTACTTCCGCGTACCGATGCGACTACTATCGCATCTTGTTCGACACACATTCTTTAAAGTTAAGCTCTTCACATGTTTTGAAATAACTTCCCATCTTCTTGTTGAGTTTCTCAAAAATACAAAAAAGCGCTGAAGAATGCCGCGCTCGTCACAACAAATAAGACCATACGCACATATACTGACTAGCCACACATTTGAAACCAAAATATTGAAAAGTGAGGAAATTTCCATCAATAAACTCAGGCACATGAGCAAAGAAGTGGAACAGAAACTAAGCTTCTAAGGAGCGTGCAAAATTGTTACCTAAATAATCTAAAAGATTGTATTTTTCTATTATCTAGGTAGCTATGCTATTATAAAAAATTGACTAATGCGCCTCCTGGGACTTGGCGCCTGGAGCGGCCGCTCCGTTCGCCCTATGGTAGGGCCGGACCTGCATACAGCTGACCATGAGAGAAGCACGGTTTTTCTAAGTTGACCCCCGCTACCTGTAACGTTTGCCCTTGCGCTTTATTAATTGTCATTTTGTGAATAAATAAAATAAAATAAAATAAAAAATTGCAAAACTGAGCTTAATAGGGAACTGCAACCTTTTGAATTGAAAAGGAAGATCTGTGGGAATTATAGGGATCCTTGGTATAATAACATTTTCACCTTTTCCTACGCCTGTCAAAATTGTAGCACCGATTATGTTCCGTCCAAGATGTGTCACACGCAGCCTTGTCCCGTTACATAACCGAGGAGCATGAGTTACTAAATTTCACATTAGCATGACTGGGACGCCTAATTTTAATTGAAGCTTATGTGAGGGCACACCTGACAACTCTAGAGAATTTAGAAACTCTACGGGATATGAAGTGCTCTGTTCTGTGTCCATAACTGTGTCTACTGACAATAACTCTGTTATTTCTCCTGCTACTTCGCTTAATATATCTGAATTTATTTTGTTAACGCTCTCATTTTTTGGTGCGAGAATCGCCCTTTCACATATCGCCATTTGTCTTCATGCATGTTGTTCGTTAAATCTGAATAAACGCTCGCAATTAATTCGGAATGACTCTGTACTAAATTACAAAAATCTCTCGTCAATTTAACGCAGCCCCCAGCATCCGTTTCCAACCGCCCACCGCCATATACGTAGTTAAACTGAAATTTGTCACCTTGTTCAATAAAATAGACGACTTGAGGTATGATTTAATTTCATCTGCAGGTGTGCCCTTTTAAAAGGCAGGTAAAGTTTGGTGAAAGTCACCAGCCAGTAAAACCACCATTCCTCCCATTACATCGGTATTGCTGCGCAAATCCTGGAGCGTTTGATTTAGTGCTTCTACAGCATTTTTATGCGACATTGTACTTTCGTCCCACACTAAAAGTTTGCATTGTCGTAGTATTATACCTCGTGCACTATTTTTGCTAAAGTTGCAGATCGGCGATACTTCCTGGGCTAGATTTAGAGGGAGTTTTAAAACAGAATGTGCAGTGCGGCCCCCGCTTAGCAGCGTGGCGGCTATACCGGAGAAAGCTACGGCCACAGCAATGTTTTTATCTTTCCGTACTTGCGCTAATAATAAATTTAACAAAAATGTCTTCCCAGTTCCTCCAGGGGCATCTAAAAAGAAAAGTGCATCATTTCCAGATTCAATTTGTCCTAATACTTTGTCAAAAACTCGTTTTTGTTCGGGAAGCAAGCGGGGTACAAATTCGGCTACTTGCTGCTGCAAAGCTGGTATATCGTATTTTGTTTCACGTATAATTTCATCACTTAGTTCATTTTCGGTTGTTCGCTGAGGGCTTATCATTCCAAAGTCGCTTAATATTTTGCCTACCATTGCCATTACTTTATCTTAAATTTTTCCAAGTGCTTCATTTATAAAAATGTGTTCATTGTATGTCATGTTCGCATGTGTCTGCTGTAACCTTCGCAAAATATCTTCCGCCATGTACTCTTTATATTTGTCTCACAATTCATGTGCATTAGATAGCCCGCAAGATGATATGAGAGTTGCATAAAGATCCCTAATTTTGGCTGGTGACTGGCACTGCACAGCTTCCACCATGGTTTCATCCCAGTGATTATCGTTTTCTAAAAGATGCAGAGCTTCACATGCTTCTCTATAAGTTGCGCATTCCTGAACGTTGACAGTTTTAAGGTCTTTATATCCTGTAGGACCCCGTACATGTTGCAGCAGCAATCGTAAACAGAAACATTCAAAATTAGTTACATGGACGGTATACACACGACCAAGGGCATCTGATGACTTTACACCGGGCCAATTTGCAACGCGCCTTGAATACGGCGTTTCCACTCCTTCCTAGATGTGTTCCAAGTATAATAGCGGGGGACTTCAGAATATAACAACGTTTTTGCAAAGGGGTCGGTTTGACAAAGTTGAAAGAAGGCTGTTGTAGTTTTTGGCGGTGATGCAATTCTTTCTTGGAAATTTCTTTCAGTGAAATATACACGCTCTCCATTTTCTAAGTGTACAGCAAGGTGAGTAACTGTTGGGTGCCTTTCGTTTAAAAGGAAGCCAAGGAGACGCCACGCTGCCTCGTTACTGCTGACATAACGCCCTGCTTGAAAGGTCTGTACTTCATTAACGGGATTTGCCCCACCTTCACTCCTGAGATTAAACATTGCTTGGTCGCTTCCTTTATTTATGTACTTACAGATATACTTGATTGCGCGGACAGAGCTACATGCTTCTACATTAATGTGGGCATTAAACATTTTACATAGAATGGGCGAATACGGGACAATCCAGCTATTATCTAAGGTTTCGAACGCTCCAGAGCGAGATTTGATTGTAACTTTCCTGCCACCATCTTCGGGAGCTCTGCGTCTGTATAAAGGGTAGCCATTGTCATTGTGCACTGTTTCTTTTAATAGCTGTTTAGGGAATTTCTTTGTACATTTTCCTTCTTTCATACATGGCGATATTGAATTTCGTGCTCCACATGGACCGTGAATCATATTTCGGACGATGGTATCATACAATTCTTTATCTTGCTCAGGATCCGGAATCTGGGCGCTGGGCCGCAACTTCTCTTTAAGCCATATTTAGAATGTGGGCATGCGGTAATCCTCTTTTTTGCCATTCAATTGAATACATGAAGCACTGCACCTCTCCGAAAATTTTCTCTTTGTTAATTACATACATTAATTTTTGTACTTTTAATCTAAATACTCTAGCAACTAAATCGTGTCTGTCAGTACTTTTTTGGCCCGGCATTAGCTCCTCGGTTATTTCTTTCCATGTGGGATTGCAAGTAAAAGTAACAAAAAGATTAGGTCTTCCGTAAGTTCGTACATAGGCGAATGCGTCTTGTGTGTACTCATGTAGGTAGCGGGGACTGTTAACGAATGATGAGGGCAGAATTACCATTTTACCTAAATCTCTGGGGTTTACATTGGCGTCGCTAGAAACTGCATCTTGTAAATGTATATAATTCTCAACGCGCAGCTTTTTTTGATTTAAAGATATATAACGGAGACGTTCACTTTCTACCTTCACATACATGTTTACCAAAAATTGATGAAATAATTGTCTACACCGGGCTAAGAGGTTAAAATCATTTTCTCGCAACATCATATGATACGCATAAAAATCCATACATGATACTTTTTTGTTCGGAGTAGGCACCTTTGTGACCGGGTTAATGAGTGGAATTTGAAAATGATAACCCTCTTGTCCTTTGCAATAAATCAATGGGTATTGCAGAGCATCATAAAACTTGTGTGTATTGGCTACCCGTTGCAATGTATCATCACGTGCTCGCAAAACAATGTCTCGTGAAGAAAATTGATCACCACTAATTACGGCTGCTATTTCGTTTATCAAAGGTGTATTGTAGCGCCTTTCATGCTCTCCTCGAGGGGTCCGATCTGCGTGAATGACGACTTTATAATCCTCTTCAGGTAGGTTTTCTAAAGCAGTTTTAAATGTTTTGACTAAAATGTTACGTTCATGCAAGAATCTTTGAATTTTGAACACCGAATCTCAACTCCCTGGATAAATTGGCAGCGACGTCTACCTCAATTTCTTCGCCACCCATAAAATATACTTGTAAAAATTTATGCTGTTCGTTTTCAGCTGGAAAAAGTGAACCTATTCTATGATAAATTTGCCCTTGCACCGTAAATGTAGGCGAAAATCCCGGCATTATTATTTCCCGGTCAACTCTGAAGGACGTCAATTGAAAGCATGGGTTATATTTCCGGATCCTGTTTAAAAAGCGCCGTGATTCATTAGCATCATATAAAAAGAGAGTTTTCAAAGGTTCTTCTGGTTCCCCAAGTAACAGAAGAGACACTTTGCCATTGGAACAGCACATGCCTGCGGTCTCATCTTGTCTTGCCTTGTCCATCAGTCCGATAACAACTAACCTGTAATTTTTATAATCAATCAACGGATCATAATTGAATGCTGCGTCATTAAAAACCGACCAATTGTTTCTTTGAACATTTTGTAGACGTTCAGCTTGGAGCTGTGCATTTGCATCTCATCGCGCCTGTGTCTGTTCTGGTGTTTCAGATGCCCTTATAGTAGATTGACGTTCAACTTGCTCAATGAGTCTGTGTTGAGTTTCATCAGGTGTTTCTGCAGCTCTTAAGGCGGCCTGACGTTCCGCTTGTTCGAATAGCCTTTGCTGACTTTGAGCAGGTGTTTTAATAGCTCTTAAAGTAGATTGACGCTCTGTCTGTTCAAGACGCCTTTGCTGACTTTGATCAGGTGCTTCAGTAGCTCTTAAAGTAGCTTGACGCTCTGCCTGTTCAAGACGCCTTTACTGACTTTGAGCAGGTGTTTCGGAAGCTCTTAAAGCATCCTGACGCTCTGTCTGTTCAAGACGCCTTTGCTGACGTTGAGAAGGTGTCTCAGTAGCTCTTAAAGTAGCTTGACGCTCTGCATGTTCAAGACACCTTTGCTGACTTTGAGCAGGTGTTTCAGTAGCTCTTAAAGTGGCTTGACGCTCTGCCTGTTCAAGACACCTTTGCTGACTTTGAGCAGGTGTTTCAGTAGCTCTTGAAGTGGCTTGACGCTCTGTCTGTTCAAGACGCCTTTGCTGACTTTGATCAGGTGCTTCAGTAGCTCTTAAAGTAGCTTGACGCTCTGCCTGTTCAAGACGCCTTTGCTGACTTTGAGCAGGTGTTTCGGAAGCTCTTAAAGCAGCCTGACGCTCTGTCTGTTCAAGACGCCTTTGCTGACGTTGAGAAGGTGTCTCAGTAGCTCTTAAAGTAGCTTGACGCTCTGCCTGTTCAAGACACCTTTGCTGACTTTGAGCAGGTGTTTCAGTAGCTCTTAAAGTGGCTTGACGCTCTGCCTGTTCAAGACACCTTTCCTGACTTTGAGAAGGTGTTTCGGAACCTCTTAAAGCAGCCTGACGCTCTGTCTGTTCAAGACGCCTTTGCTGACGTTGAGAAGGTGTCTCAGATGCTCTAAAAGCAGCCTGACGCTCTGCTTGTTCTTGCCTTCTCAGTTCAGCATCTTCTAAAGGTTCTAGCGATCGAGCTAATCTTTTCGCTTGTCTTTGAGAAGATACTCTTGAAAGGTTGGACTTACGTCTGCGAGGCATTATGAAGTAACAAAAAACCTATTTATAAAAAAAAAACGTTAAAATACCTAAAAGGAATTAAATTTCCTTTTAAATATTTTTTTAAAAGCAAATCCAAAATACCTAAAAGGAATAAATATTCCTTTTAAATATTTTTTAAAATCAAAACAACAAAACCAATTCAAGACACAGCACGAATCCGAAAACGATAGCAATAAAAATCGAATCAACTTAAACCAAATCACAAAACAAATCGCAGAAAACCGAAATCGAAAGCAGTAGTCAATATAAGTATAACCAACGAAAAAAGAAGTAAGTGTATAGGTACCATATACACTATCTTTACTATTAATATTCCTTTGAAATATTGTTAAACAACTTAAAACAACGAAAACCAATTCACGATTCTAAACAAACAAAATCCAAAATCAAAGCCAGAGTCTAAATATGTATAAAGGAATACCAATTACCAACCAAATCAACAAAACCGATCCAAGAAAATACACAAATCCGAAAATGAATAAGCTACGAAATAGAAACAATTTAAGCGTATAGGTACCGTATGCACTATAAGTCGACGCGCGGCTCAACGGCGGGAGTTAAGTACATGTCAGGAAACATTTCGTTACCGCGTTTTAAAAACCTAGTAACGACATCTAGCGGAATCAATTTAAACTATGTATACGTTAGATAATAAGAACTCTCAAAAAATATTTTTCTTATAATTTTGCACAATTTTTCTTATTGTAATACCGATTCATTCATAATCACATATAAGAACTGTATTGATTTCCGTTCAATAAACCGCTTACTAAGAATTGTTTCTACCACAGTTAAGTAATAGTTAAGGGTGAAAGCGTGACAGGTGGTGATAGTATTTCTGATCCATACTTATAATCACGCCTGTAACCCTTGCGGGGTAGGCAGAGCATCAACGGATTACTTAATATCGTCTGCGAGGTTATCGCCTATTCTGTGCCTATTACAATGCACCAAAACGTTTGAAGAAAATCTTCTGGTGAATTTTATGTTTTTTATCGCTCTCTTCCCGATCCTGCGTGGAAAAATACAGATCCATACATTTTTTATCTTAATTTTGGTAAAAAGACATAATAATCCAGATATTCTGACCTTCTGTGTTCGTCCATCGTACCGTCGCGTCGTCCGTCTTGTAGAATCACGGTGGCGCCACCTAGCTTAATTTAATTTTGCAACATATTCGATTTTCCCACGGGAATGATATGTTTTTCCGCTGAAAAAAGTAGCCTATGTCACTCTACAGCCACCGAACTATCCCCATACAAAAAATCATGCCATGCCGACGCTCTGTTGCGACGTGAAAGAAGGACAAACTTGTGCAACATATGTTTTTTAACAATTTGTGCAACATATGTTTTTAAAAAAATTTTTAACATGTTTTTTTTATATTTAGCTCAGCAGGCATTTTCTTACGGCAAATTTAGCCTTGCGGCAATAATGCGACTCTACGCACTTCAAACTTTGTATAAAATGATAATTAGTTTCCCGCTTAAAGTAATTCCATAGATTATTATATATAATATATAAAAATGTATTTTTGTTTGTTCGTATTTTATTTGATGCCATACTGTTCATCAGATTGCAGTAAAACTTTATCTACTTATTGCTTACACTTTCTCATAGTACAATTAACTTACAGTAGGTGGCGCGCGTATGGTAACGACAAAGGAGACGGTCCAAAATTGTATGAAGCGTAGGCCTAGTTTATGTACTAGTATGGAAAAAATTAAAATAAAATATTAAACCACTTTTCATCATTCAAAGCCACGAATTTGCCTTAATTTCAGTGGTATTAATATTTTATTCTCACCAAAAACTGCAACACTATGCGGATTGAAGTCGTTTTGATTTGACGTTAGCTGTCATCTCTGATATCAGTGATATCGCCTATCGGGTAGATTTATTACGTAAAATAGCTAAAATGTCTCGACAATAGTAGGAAAGTAAGGCAAAATAGTTGTATTTTTTGATCAAAACAAGAATAACGTGTAATAAAGATTGTGTATGTGCTTTTTTGATCTTAAAACTAACGTTCTTGTTGATATTTGTAAAACAAATGTAAAATGAAACCTAATTCCAGACAAGAAGAATGTTGAGATAAATCAACGGTGTCTACACACAAAATTATTTAATCGCATTCATTAGTGTGTACTAATGCACACTTCAGTGCCAGGGGCATCCAGGACTTTTTTGTTTTACATGGGGAAATGAGGCCTAAGTGATTTGTTAGCTTTTACAAAAATTTTGTGCCAGATAGCTCAAATCCGAGATTATATGTGAATAGCGGGTAACTCCGTTTCCCTACCCTAAGGCGCCTACTACACACTCGATAATTATCACGATATTTGGATCGTAATCTAAGTTCACGATATTTATCGAGTGCAATATCGTGATTGAAGATGAACAAATTGAACAGGTGAAAGAGTTTGTGTATCTGGGGTCAAAGTTTACAAGAGATGGAAAGTGTGAGAGTGATATCGAAAGAAGAGTGAATGCAGGAAACATGGTGAATGGAGCTTTGCACTCCTTTATGAGCAGTCGGAAGGTGTCTAACAAGGCTCGTTTGGCTGTGCATGAGGGGGTGTTGGTTCCAACACTCATGTACGGAAGTGAAAGTTGGGTATGGCAGAAGAAACATGAAAGCAGAATAAATGCAGTTGAGATGAGAGCATTAAGAAGTATGATAGGAGTTAAACTGAGTGACAGGATAAGAAATAGTGAGATAAGGAAAAGTTGTGGTCTGAAAGAAGATGTAGTGACAAAAATTGAGAAAGGTATGCTGAGATGGTTTGGCCACGTCGAGAGAATGAATGAAGAACGATTGACGAAAAAAGTGTATAAGGCGAGTGTGAATGAAAGTGTTGGAAGGGGTAGACCTAGGCGGACATTTCTAGACCAAATTGGGGACGTCTTGAAAAAAGGCCAGGTTAAGAGTACCCTAAACCGTAGAGCATGTATGAAGGGAATAATGAAAGTGGACGAAGCGAAACAAGTATGTAAGGATCGTAGCAAGTGGAAAGAAGTGGTCTCTGCCTACCCCTACGGGAAAGAGGCGTGATTATATGTATGTATGTATGTATGTATGTGTAGTGTAGCATATCTTGGATCGTGATACGGATCGCTGGATTTCTAAAAATCCAGAAATCCAACGATCTGTATCAAGTATCGTCGATAAATATCGAGTGTCTAGTCTCTGGTCGATATTTATCGTCAGTATTCACTGTCAGCGATGGTGGAGGATGCGCTTTTTGATGCAGTGGCGGCACCAGCCGTGCCTCAAACCAATGACCAAAAAACCTTGAAAGAATTCACGTGAGAGAGACGTGTAAAGAGAAAAATATGGATGGAGCCAATGCTTCATCCATTTTTTTCTCTTTATACGCCTTTTTAATGCTATCGCTAATATAATAGCAACGCGAGCTTTATTTTTATAGTCACTCATTACGTTACTGGCATCGAATTATGGAACGTACACGTCTTTAGTGAATGAAATCTACCGTTGTACTGACGCGATTAGTATCGAGTGTGTAGTATGTAGATTCAATCCAAAATATTGCAAGATAAAAATTACGTTAAATATCGTGATAATTATCGAGTGTGTAGTAGGCGCCTAAAAAATTCACCCTGAGATACTACTTTATTGCACTAATAATAAAGAATATATTTAACTTATTTTACTTTAGAGTGGCTGTTTTAAGGTGGATAAACAGAATAATCCTAAATACAAATTTCTGTTCAGGTATATGTGTCTATCTGGGCTGCTGAAGTGTTAGAGTACAATCATAGATAATATAATTTATTTGTTATAATATGGTTCATTACAGTTGTTACAAACAAAATCATATCCTAAATATTCTGCCGTTTCCGGCGTATAAATATTTTCATATAACAGGTCCTCAGCGTGTCAGAGTATGCCTTGAGCCTTGACAGACATTTAAAGCTTGGATAATGTCATAACAAAGGTTAACAGTCCTATGAATTATAGAAAGTGAAACATTAGGTCAATTATGTTTTGGATACTTAAGGTAATATAAATAAAACAGCTTAATTTTATTATTTTTTATTTATTTATCCTACTTCAAAATCCTCTCTTACTAAAATGCCATCCAGAATTGAGGCCGGTGCGGTTATGGAATTTTGATACCGAGCCCAACACAAATACCAGACAACGGTCATTATGTGGGCACAGCAAGTCTCTTGTCCAGAAGTGCAACTGCAATAATAACCTGCAATCATCTTATCCCAACTTGTTCCTTGTCTCGCCAACAGTACCTATATATGAATAATAACCTCTGCCCGAGTGATGGCGAGATTTTATACAGCCTCTTATTCAAACAGAGTCTTGTTGGGATGATATTAACTGGGTCACAACTTATTTTAATAAACTATCTATATTGCAGAAGCGCAATTTTAAACAGTGCAACATGTTTTAACAGATGAATTGAAAGATAATTACATCATATTAAGATTTTGCAAGCATTATGAACTTATATAGAAATTAATAATTATTAACAGACTACAGATAGAACAAAGAGATTTAAAATATATATAAACACTAATTAAATGTCTTTGAGATAGAAGAATGACATTCAAATGCGTTTAATAGCCTAAGGAAACATCTTTCTTTAGTACATACCTGCTTACTGATACGAAATGTGATTCTACAGAATAACAGATATCCGATATCAACGAATTCGAAATCTCACGTAAATCATTAAGTCCATAAAACAAAAGCAGAGTCAAAGGTAGTAATCCAAAGTCCAAACAAAAAACCAAATCGCCAGAGATATCCACAATTAAACACATTCACGAGTTCAGAACAAGCTCGGAATAAATAAAAATATCATTTGACAGAAATGACATTTGACAAACAACCGTGTCTTTTTTTACTTTTTTATGACTGGAAGGGCACTATCTTGTAAAACCATCAAAAACTTGGGATTGCATTTTTATTTTTTGCAAGTTATTTAGTTTGATTTATTCTCTCATTTCATTTATAACAAAATCCCTGAACTTTTTTTACGGTATACTGTACATAGACTGGGCCAGAAATGGACCGTCTCCGTTAGTAGAAAGTTATATATTTTTCAATTTCAATGAATGTATTATCATGTCTATATAATTAAACAATATAACTGTTCCAATTCCAAATTTAAAACGATATTTCCATTTTTTTAATAACTGGCTTTACGGCTCTGGGTTCTAGCCTTTCAGAGCCTGAAGTTACATTTACCATGTATAATTATCCTTCATAGTACACTGCCTCACAATATATTAATGCGTCACATTGTGCAGCCTTGGGAGATTTTGACGGCAAATTGCATTGATATAAGAAGAGTAGAGGATAAGCTGTAAATTGCATATATATTTTTTGGTTATACAAATATCATGCAAACATGAACCTTGCCAACAAAAATATATCTGTCTCATTCTCACACGTTATGATTTTCAAATGTAAAAAGAGATAAGTACATATCTTAGACTTCAATTTTCTGTTGCCAGTTTTCATAAATGTCACCAAGCTCCACCTTGAAGCATGACGCGCCATTTTAGGATGACGTTCATTTGTGGTAGTTCGTCTGTCATCTAAGCCTTGTTCGGAGTTATTTCGCAGTGTTACAGTGAATTTTGACTATTTTGGAGCTTTTTTGTTCATTAGTAAAGGGTAATTGAGCAAAAACAACATGACAAAGTGTTGCATCAATGGATGTAATTCAAATTCTCATAAAAATTAAAAAGGATTGTCATTTTTCAGGTTAGTTGTAACTTTTTTCCTTAATTGTATATTTTTCGTGTGAATTGCGTTTCGTGTTCATGTTATGGGTTCTAAATCGTGTTTCCCGATATTATCTAGAATTTCCAATGACTATTGTCATGTAAATTTAAACAAGTAAACATTTTGACATTTTTACATAGTGTTGTCCTTACGTGTTGTCATGTTTTGAAATTATCGATATAAATTTTAACAATATTTTTTTATTAAACTGGCTTTACGGCTCTGGGTTCTAGCCCTTCTGAGCCTGTTTAACAATAATATTAATGTAGTCATGATCAAATAACGTTTTAGATACGTAAACTGTATATTTAATCAAACGATCGATTGGGAGCCTTCCGTATAAGAAAATAACTTGCAAATAGTGTAAATCGTAAATTTTCTATGATAGTTTTTTTCATCAAATATTTGATGATGTTAAGATTATTTTTGACTGGTACTTAACGATGCATAATATTTATTTTAGGTTGCCAAAAAATGAAGGCCTTCAAAAATTGTGGATTGAAAATATAGGCCAAGAAAACATAAAACCTGCAGTAGTAAGAAGAATATGCTCCTTGCATTTTGAAAAATAATGTATAAATAGAACGCTGGATGTAGTTCGGCTTGAGGGTGATTTGGTTCATGTCTAAAATAAATTTTCTGACTAAATAATATTATTTCGTCACGAATAAATGATTTTAATCAGTATACATTATTGTTATTTTATTTATTTTTAATCCTTACTCTCTCGTTTACCTCCAGTATCCTTAGTGGTGGATTACGCTACTGGTGGAAGTCATTACAACTTGCAGGTTGTAAACACTATAAAATTGATATTTTGTGGTGTTACACAAATGGGATATAATGAGAAATGAGTATGGAAGTGGAAGTCTGAAGTGGCGCAGCCGCCCCTATTGATCGAAATGTTGCATGGAAATTGGTTGTCGTATGGTATGAACATGGGATGCTGAAGATTGAGGAATACGTTACGATATTTAAATGATAAATGGATTGTGTGAACGGTGGTATGGTTAGAAAGGGGCTGCTCAACTCGATTAGATTACTGAGATAAATAAATAAATAATCTTTATTATCAAAAAAAGAGAGATGACGGCTAGTAACTATGTATGAAAGATCACATGCTCCACAAACTTTAAATAAATCAAGATAAAAGTCAGTCCACTGCACGTTCATGGTGACTTGAACTGGTAACCGACCATTACCACGAAAGAAAGGTGTTGTTGAAACTTTATGGCGGCTTGGAAGTTAAGAGCGAGCGCTAGTCCGTGCAGATATAGTTGAAAGAAAACTTGATGGTGTCTCAGATCACAGTACGTAAAGCGAAGCGTGAAGGTACTGTGATCTGAGACACCATCAAGTTTTACAGTGGTAGAGCCACGCGGCAGCGTTTGCTGTCGCACGGATGGGCCGGCTCGAACCGGGGTGGTACCACGACCTCACAGAAAACCAGCGTGAAGTAGAGGTTTACCTCTGCGTTTCGCTTGGTGAGTGCAGGTGGCCGGAGGCCCATTTTACTGGAAATGAGGCATTCCATCTTAGTCCTCTCGGGTGACAACGCATCTACATTTTGAATTGTAATAGAGGATAGATGTAGATGTCTATGGGCCGCAGCAACCACTTACCATCAGGTGGACTGTGTGCTCGTTTGTCACCCTTATCCTATAAAAAAAAAGGTACAGGACTTGCGCTCGCAACTAACTTCCCAGCCGCTATAAAGTCTATATATATGATATAATTCACGCACCCTGGACGCATACCGTTGGGGCTGGTTCGATATGGTGCACGACAAAACTACTGGAAAAAACTTAGGGGAGACTTCTGCCTAGTGTTGGGACAGCATGGGCTAGAAAAAAAAACCTAACGAAGCCTAATACATTGCCTATAGTGGTGGTTTCGTTAATCTCTGCAGAGGAGAAAAAATGCATGCGTCGACCCAGGGACGCACGGATGGAGTGCTTATGTGCAGATTGCCGTCGTTACGAAAAAACGTTAGCTCGTTGCACGAACTCAGTATAATATTCTGGTGCACGTCGTATACGTCTTCTGAAAAGAAAGGAGTTAAAGCTCCAATCAAGTGTTTTTTACTTGGTCTCTTCGCTCACTTTTGACTGTTGCTTCACCATATCTTAAAGCAATTACAGTTTCAAAACTTTCCTATTCTGAGTTGAACGTAAGATTTATTTATTTATCATCTCAATACAACTATTATTACAGGATTAACCCAATTCAATAGTGTAGTGATCTAATATCTGTTTATTTAATATATACCTATGAGATGGATGGTACGTCATAATTTATATAGCATCGATACTGAAAATATCGACAAAAACAACGCTATTTCTTGTGGGTGGAGCATGGGGTGGAGTCGTCGCCATATTTGAGAAACACTTGACTTCAGGTCACGTGACCACATGCCATATCCCCTATTTTTCTTATATCTATGGCAAATTGAGCCAGCAGAAAGCTGACAGTTGATGGTATCATAAGGCGCCTAAGCAGACAGACACCTTATCTTGAGAATCACATCACCATCAGCGTACTTGTTTAACCGTTTCCAGTAATAGTTCACATGCGCAGACACTTAATACACAAAACCGCACCACTTTTACATATCAAAATACACTTCAAACCATTATTTAAACAATAATACAAGAGCAGCAATCCTCCACCGTTCAAGTTCCCGCCAAAACTCACGATATTTCCACAATTATTTCCTCTGCGGAATATGTAATATTTGAAAGTAGTTACATACTCTGGGGTTTCTCGCTATAATTCATCATTGCTAATGACGTAAAATAAACATCACCTACATAACGCATGCGCATTGGTTATACTTTGAGATCAAGTCGACTCGGACGACTCGCAGTCTCGCAGTTTATTATTTGTTATTTGTGAAGTAGAGCATGTAATCGTAACGTCACTGTAGTGTTGTCGCGTAAAAACATTATATTAACTCTGCTATGTTTAAAATAATAAAATGTTTCGTTAAAAAAATGAAAATAATATTGAACTGTGGTTATATATATTGTTGATACTGATACTGAAATATTTTATATGTATTATAAGATATAAGATAATGAATTATATGATACTTATGATAAAAAATAATAAGATAATGTTTAAGATTATTTTTTTATAAGATGAACCTGGTAAAACCCGCCATTTTTCTTTTGTCAATTTGACACTTCTGCAGGGCTAGCATGGGCAGGAGACAATTTTATCACCGGGGAAAAGAGAAAATGTTTATCCCCTCGCTTAGTTTTATCCACCCTTCGAGCATGGGCACACCGGTGGATATAATATCCACATTAGATAAAATGGGAGATAAACTTAGACTTAGATAGATTTTTTGTATGAATATAAACTTAAACCCACGTCCAATGAACTGGGATAGTATTGTCCCTTTCAAATGTCAAAAAAAGCATAACTTTTTATCTTTCATTTGGCTCCAAACTACGGACGGAGATATATGTCTACTCGTTATGTCAAACGGGGATATACTTCCCCCCGTTGCCGTGCTTTGGAATAGGGACAAAATAATTTTATCTCTTGTCAGTGAATATAATCGGGGGATAAAATTTTTGTCCCCAGCCCATGCTAGCCGTGCTGGTGTTAGGAGAATGATACAATTTATACATACTAATTATGGAGTGTAGAGAGAAGGAGGACCATCTCTATATATGAAAAGTGTCCCTAAAAACGTGTCCAATAAGGGTGGCGCTACAGTAGCATAGGATAAGTAAAAAAAAAGCGCGAGAAGTAATTAGAATAAGATGAAGAAATAAACAACGACCGCTCCGATCCACTTAGTTTTGTACTACGTTAATAGTTGAGATTTTGTATACTGGCATTTTACTAACTACACTAGTCATGACTTTTTTGAAATATTTGAATTCAGCTGACTTCACTCCGTTGACAACAGCTATTTTCATATCGTAGTTTTTCAGACGCCAGCGCTATTGTGGTAGGTTTTGGAACCTCTATTTTCAGTAAATAGTAGGACACTTTTTCAACTTTCGCCTCTTATAAGATGGTTCTCCTTGTACTCTACACTCCATAATACTAATTCAGCTCGTGGTGACTGCAATAGTTATAAAATCGTTATTTCTCTTCTAGATATCCTTCATATTAAATAATAAACGAACCCCCATAATTTTCCTTTTCACAATTCTGAACGATCCATGTGCTCCTTACTTACTTTTTTCCATTGAGTTATATGTACTACGTACTAGAGGAGACAGCTCAACTAGATTGTTTGTAACACGCGTTAGTGTGCACGCTCTCAAAGTCACTTAGTCTGTGTCAAGCGGTTGCTGCAACGTGAGAAGTTTGAGTGAGGAATTATTTTTAAATTAATATACCTTCGTGTGCATTGAGATTCTGTTCAAACAACTCGAGAAATATAAGTAAAAGTCAAGGAGTGACTTTTCACCAGTAAGTTCAACATAATATTATTATCTTTAAGACACGCTTAATTTAATTATATTTTATCAACTGCAACGTATACGGGAATGTCAAAGAGTAAAACATTTTTATGCGCAGACTTAACACTATCGACGTATAATGTTAAGTAATTACGAACCGTAAATATTAATATATAATCACGGTAGGAAATGTTAATGTATTAAAATTAATAGTTTTTATTATTATTTGGATTTAAAGGTTTCCTGAATTAAAAAAAAGAAAGAGAATCATGGATCAAATTTGTTCAGAAGAATCGCAGTGAAGAAACGTGGTTACCGTCAGATTATTCACGCATATGTTCCGTACATTTCAAAGAAAACAACTAATACTTCACTAAAACAGGAAGAGTATACTTAAAGAAATCTGCAGTACCGTGCGATAACGTAATTATATTATTATATAATATTGCTGGGATTTTTGTTTTATTCTGTGATTAGATGATGAACGAATTTTTGTAATGTGTAAATTCAGTATATTTACGGGACTTAAGAGAGGCGGTACCCTCAGCGCGCGAGTCGTACTAGTATATGGCGGGTTTTTAATACTGTAACTGTGTAAAATTTTTACAGGCTTCCCAGATAACTAGTATCTTTTTTTCAGCCAACAAAATGTGGTGAACAAGAAGTATTAGAACCGTTGTCTGAATCAGTAAGCAGTTTAAATTCAATTTTTGATAGTCCGACAAAAAATGTACTAAAAATAAATTACGCAAGCTGCAGCTAGAAAGACTGTTGCTAGAATTGTTGAGAAATTCAAGAAAATACAAAGAGAAAATATTTATTTACAGAAAAATGTGATTCTTACGAATATAAAAATAAATAATATAATATAATATAAATGTATATTTTATACTTTACATGTTTACCTTTTAAAATATCATTAAAATATAATTGTGACATAATATTATGTAATATTATATTAAATTATCACATATTATGCAAAATAAATATAACAATAAAAGAATTGTACTCGATGTAATTAACAATACAATATAAATAAACAATTATTACATACTGATCATTCTACTTTCGTATACCTAATCTATTATGACAAAAACTGACCGCGCAGGCACAGTATAAATATGAACAGTATGGAAACTAAGCCTAGTTGAGGATATAATTACCTACGCTCCATTGAAGCAATAGGGTTGTAACTTTTAATGTTTTGATATTGCTTTTTTTTATCAATCAATCGAATTTAAATAACTAGCTTACAATCTAAATAGATAATCTCAGCAAAAAACTATAGTTTAAATACGGAAAACAATTTAATATTAACACACAACAACTTGTAGAACTATAGATCTTTAACTTTGTCATTACGGCGTAACCTTTTGAAAGTTTTGGCAGGAACGTACGGGACGAAAACGTACCTTTATTCTTCACTAGTTGTTCCCTGCGACTTCGCCTCGCGTGTTAGGGTTTTTTTTTAGCGGAACCCTAATTTTTTTTTCTAAAATAAAAGTAGCCTAAGTTACTCCTTATGACATCAGCTATCTGCAAGTGAAAGTGCCGTCAAAATCGGTCCAGCCGTTTCGGAGATTAGCCGAAAAAAATTGATATCTATTGGAGCCGCCATCTTGGATTTACATTTCAACAGCACTATCGGCTTCAACATACTCAAAAACTATGAAAATGACACCCATGACGAAAAAATTGATACCTATTGCAGCTGCCATCTTGGACTTACATTTCAACAGCACTATCGGCTTCAACATACTCAAAAACTATGAAAATGACACCCATGACCAAAAAATTGATACCTATTGCAGCCGCCATCTTGGATTTACATTTCAATAGTACTATCGGCTTCAAACATACTCAAAAACTATGAAAATGACACCCATGACGAAAAAAATGATACCTATTGCAGCCGCCATCTTGGATTTATATTTCAACAGCACTATCGGCTTCAACATACTCAAAAACTATGAAAATGACACCCATGACCAAAAAATTGATACCTATTGCAGCCGCCATCTTGGATTTACATTTCAACAGCACTATCGGCTTCAACATACTCAAAACCTATGAAAATGACACCCATGACGAAAAAATTGATACCTAATGCAGCCGCCATCATGGATTTATATTTCGACAGCACTATCGGCTTCAACACCCTCGAAACCCATGAAAATGGCACCGATGACGAAAAAAATTATACCTATTGCAGCCGCCATCTTGGATTTACTTTTTGTTACCACTATTGCACTATCAGCTCTAAATAGCCTCAGAACCGCCGCATTCTGGATGTATAAATAAGTTCACGAATTCATTATGATCAATCACATGGACTTATAATTCGATAACGATTATAACAATGACAATAAAAATCATTGTTACCTTTCAAAATCAGCAGGAAGCTTAAAATAAGATAGCTCCGGTTTTGATGAAGCCGAGTTCAAACAGCCGTATACTACGCAATACGTTCGTGGCATTTTTAAAGTCTTGAGGCGACATTCGCTACTGAGAGCACCGCGACGAGCGCTTAGAAGTCTCGTCGTTGCGCATGTTTGTGTGAGTGTGCCGTTTCGAGCGTTTGTAGGAAGTTTCCATACTGTTCCTACTATATATTTACTGTGGCGCAGGCGCAACGCGCTTACATCAACTGCGCATGCGCGACTCTACTATATCCCGCGCATGCGCGAAGAAATAGAGTAGCGCACATTTTTTGTTTGTAATAACTTCTCTAGTACGTAGTATACATAACTCAATGCTTTGTTCTGGAAAAACTCATTCAAAGAGGTAATATGAACTTACAGGGTTGTATTGGTGATTTTAATGATAATAATTCTGTAAACATATAATCACTACGGTTGCGAATCATATTTTGTTAAATATACAACCTAACCCTGACCTGCAAATTCCAAAAAACGCAAGAAAATTTGAATTTCGCGGGCCACCCTGGAGCTTCCACCTTAAACTACGAACAATAATCACACGTGGTAGAAAAATCTTTGTGAACGTTATATTACGATATGCCAATCAGTGGCGTAGCGTGCCTTCGAGGGGCCCTGTATCAAAATTTGTTGGGGGGCCCCAATGAAGAGTAAAGATTTCATAAAAGGAACAAAAACGCTTGCATTGAATTCAAATTATTATATATTGATTTTAAGTTATTCATCATCATCGTTACAGCCCTTCATAAGTCCAAGGAATGAAAAAACGAATAAAGGAATAAAAAACATATACATAAAAATGGTCTTCAGTTCTCTATGTACACATAAATTATCGTCAATTATCACGACAACGGCAAAAGTACTAATTCCACTAGTTCATCATCATCATCATCATCATAACAGCCCTTCATAAGTCCATTAAAGAGCATAGGCCTCACCCAAGGAATGCCACAAAGCACGGTCCTGAACCACCTGCATCCATCGACTTCCTGCATGTCTTACCAGGTCGTCACTCCATATAGTGGGGGGACGCCCTACACTTCATCCGCCGGTACGAGGCCGCCACTCGAGAACCTTTTTCCCTATCGGTTGCCGGTTCTTCGAGCTATATGTCCGGCCCATGGCCACTTCAGCTTACTAATTCGTTGGGCCATGTCGGTGACTCTGGTTCTACTGCGCATATCCTCATTTCTAAGTTTATCACGCAGAGAAACTCCGAGCATAGCCCTCTCCATAGCTCGCTGAGCAACCTTGAGCTTCCTCATCCGGCCAGCAGTGAAGGACCACGTCTCAGTTCCGTATGTCATCACTGGCAACACGCACTGGTTGCACAATTTCGTTTTCAAGTTTTGAGGTATACCTGACTAGAAGATGTGCCGTTATTTCCCGAACGCTACCCAGTCGAGTCGAATCCCTCGATTGACCTCTCGGTCGAAGTTGGACTTACTTAGTCGGACTATTTGTCCCAGGTAAACATAAACGTCAACAACTTCGAGCTTAGAGCTACCAACAACTACCGACATAGGTGTGACATGGACATTAAACATGATCTTTGTTTTGTCCATGTTCATCTTAAGACCTATCCGTTGGGAAAAACTATTGAGGTCATTAAGCATAGTGCTTAGGTCCTCCAGCGATTCTGCCATAAGGACTATATCGTCGGCAAATCGAAGGTGAGTGATGTACTCGCCATTGATGTTAACACCGTATCCTTACCAGTCCAGAAGCTTGAAAACGTCTTCCAATGCAGCGGTGAAGAGTATCGGGGATATAACGTCACCCTGTCTTGCACCTCTCTGCAATTGGATAGGTTTCGTACTCTGGTTCTGTACTCGGATAGCCATCGTAGCCCTACTGTACAAGCACTTCAGCACTTCGATATACCGACAGTCAACTTGGCATCGCTGAAGGGACTGCAGCACCGCCCGAATTTCGACGTAATTTTGATTGAAAGTCTTTGGGCTTTCTCATAGTCCACATACGCCAGAAATAGTGGTAAATTGTACTCCTCGGACTTCTGTACAATTTGCCGAAGGGTATGTATGTGGTATATGGTGCTAAAGCCTTTTTGGAAACCGGCTTGTTCGGGAGTAATGACTCTCGAAAACAGCATGTAGACGCGGCTCAAAAGGGAACTCGGTCTGTAGTTCTTCAAGAGAGCGTTGTCACCTTTCCGGAGTAGTGCCACCATGGAGGACGGAATTAAAGAGCTTCTGAAGGACATCAAGTATCGGTTTTCCACCCGCTTTCAGAAGCTCCACTGTAATTCCATCCAGCCTGGGATCTTGCCGTTTTTAAGATGCTGGAGAGCCATTCTAATCTCGCTCAGACTGACGTCCGAGATATCATCGGAATAGTGTCGGATAAGACTCGCTCTTGGATCGTTACTCACACTTACGTGTGGCTCCAACGATGATGTGTACAGCTGCCAATAGAACCTCTCAATCTCACTCAAAACCTCAGGTGTCCCGGAAACGACGCTGCCATACTCGGTCTTCAGCTTCGACAGTTGGCTCTTTCTGGCAGACAGATCTCTTGCAAAGACTTGGGAGCCCTGGTTCTGCTCGATCTTTTCTTTAATACGAGCAGAATTAAAGTTGCACAAGTCCCGCCGCATGCATTTGGAGATCTGTATGTTCAGTTGCCTGTACGCTGTCAAATCTACTGAAGACTGCAGCTATATACCCCGTCTAAAAGCCATTGAGATTAGAGTGTGATCGGAGACTTTTTGTTTCTTCTGCGGCGGGTCTTGCAAAACTTAGCTCAGACCGCATGGACAGTTTCCACGAGCTTGTCATTCATATCGTCCATTGTATTGCAATCTTCTAGGCACTGAAAACGGTTTCGTAGCTCGAGCTGAAAGGTTTCTGGACTTTGGATTAGAGCACGAGAAGGACGGAGCGTTGACTTCATTAGACGTGACTTCTCCAACTTAACGTTTAGGTTCAGTGTGCCTCTCACCATTCGGTGATCGCTGCCGGTTTTCACCCTCGCGATCACTGAGACATCACTGAATAGTTGTCGTCTGGTCGTCATAATAAAGTTAATCTCATTTTTTGTCGAACCGTCGTGGCTCGACCAGGTCCACTTCCTGTGGGGCCGCTTCTGGAAGAAAGAGTTCATCATAAAGAGTCCTTCTTTCTCCATGAAGTTCGCCAGCTGCTGGCCCTTTGGGTTCCGTTGCCCTATTCCGAATTTCCCTACTTTCAGCTCACCGTTCTCTCTTGTGCCTAGTTTTGCGTTGAAGTCTCCCATTAACACCGTATAGTGGGTTTTGGAGGAATGCATTGTTCTAGAGATATCCTCATACATTTCTTCCACCTCCTCATCGGCGTGTACCGAGGTTGATGCGTAAACCTGTATAACCTTCAGCGATTACCGTTCGGTGATTCTGAGTATAAGGTCCGCAACCCTCGTCGACACACTCCCAATCTTTACAACGTTGTTAACGAGAGACTTGTGGACGATAAATCCGACACCTCCTTGGGACAGATGGTCGCCCTCCTGGTGATAGAACAAATTGCCGGATTCGAGGATTACCGTGACCTCCCCCTCTCTTCAGACTTCGGATAATCCTATGACATTCCAGTGCAACTTGTCTATCTCTTCTTCTAGCTCCAGGACCTTCTCGTCAGTCCTCAGGGTGCGTGCGTTATAAGTTGCCATGTCGAGTCGTCGTAGGTGGCAACAGAACCTCCACCGGAGACTCTTAGCACCCCCTGCCTCGCTGTTACCATGGTCGCCACCTTAGCCAGGAATAGCGGGGCTGCCGGGGACTGGGGGCCATCTCTTCGTTACTTTCATGGGGGTATATTGCCATAGTTGCCACGCTTGGCGAGCGGGTTGGCAAGCGCAGTTTTTTTATTGTTGTTTTGCTGTTATCAGAAAGATGCTGCTGCCCATCCTCTGCCTCAGTTTCCGTCTGTCGCCTTTTACGACACCCACGGGAAGATATGGGGTTGTGAGTATTCTTACCCGCCACTACACGGGCTTATGAGTTATTACTTACAATAAATACTCCTAGGAACTAAGCTAGCCAAACAATTTAATTTTCGTGCCTTTTGTTCGGCGAACATAGCTGAAGACGATTTCAGTTTTACTAAATTCTTTACTTCTTTAGAGAATAGTGATAGCCTTTCCTGTCCCATTAGAAGTCCTTGGAGTTTTTGCTTACACACGTTGGGGGCCCCTGTAGCCCGGGGGCCCCGTATCATTGATACGGCTGATACGGCGGTAGCTACGCCCCTGATGCCAATATATATTTCTTAGGCTTAACATAAATACTAAGGTTATACGAGAAGATATTCAATTACTAATAAAAATGCTCGAATATATAATGATTAATGTAAACAGTTATTTTACTTTATCACATTGACATGTATTAACATCACTACTCTACTATGTTTATACAGTTCTATTTGTTACTGTTATGTTTTGACAGTTGTATTTGCATCGTTGCCAAGCAGTCACGCATCGTAATTAAATGCAAAATCCTGTGCGTGGTGGTGGAGGCATGCGACAGTGACCCACTTGGCTACCGGTCGTGGGTGTGTCCAGTGAAAGCCGTTGCGTCAGAGACGGGACGCGCGTCTACGTCGGGACGCGGCGGCCGACACACATCAGCATGGCTCACACTACTATACAATTATTCCGGTCGCACGTTGAATGTACGGCCATTCGCTCTCCGTCGTCCGCCGCCGCGTTTCTACATTGGCTGCCGCGTAAAGGTTATGTTTATCGCAGCGCAAAACTGCGCTCGCGTGTTTTTAAAGTTCAAAAAGCTTAAGTGTTCAAAATGGTTATTTATCGGCTACCTCGCATCCTACCGCTGTATCCTGTGCTGGGACTTATCGGCGCGTACGCTCAAGCTTTGACGGTAGTGCCAGTCTGCAATTCATCAATATACTGCACCGGTGATCTCCCGCACAGAGTGCAACTAGCGCGGCTTTTCCCAGACTCAAAAACGTTCGTCGACCTCAAGCTTGTTTATTCTGAAAATGAAACACTGGCTGACTACGCAAAATTAATGCACGATACGGATCAAAACCCATCACGAGAGCAAATCTCTAATTTTGTTGATCTGCACTTCATGGAAGGAAACGAGCTAGAGTATTGGATGCCACCCGACTTCGACCCTGAGCCGCCGATCCTAGATAGAATCGCCGATCCTAAATTAAAACTTTTTGCGAAGCATGTGATTGGTATGTGGGCAAAGTTAGGTCGGAAAGTAAACTCTGATGTTGCCCAACATCCCGATCGATATAGTTTCATTTACGTGCCCAACGGATTTATTGTTCCTGGTGGAAGATTTAAGGAGTTGTACTATTGGGATTCTTTTTGGATGATAAGAGGACTGCTGCTCAGTAACATGACGGAAACCGCTCGAGGCATGATCGAAAATCTTCTTTACCTTGTTGACAATCTCGGATATGTTCCTAACGGTAATCGGATATACTATCTTGGAAGAAGTCAACCGCCGTTATTAGCAGCGATGGTTGCTAGCTACTTCTCCGCGACTGGTGACATTGGCTGGTTGGAACAACACGTTGGAACCGTCGAGAAAGAACTTCAATTTTGGTTAGATAAAAAGAAAGTGACCGTCGAGGTGAACGACCAAAAATATGTTTTGCTGAGGTACTTGTCCGACAAGAATTGTAAGGGTCCGCGACCCGAGTCCTACTTTGAGGATTATATGAACGCACGCACTCTGCCCAATGAAGAAAAACGCGAAGAGTTCTACGCAGAAATGAAAAGCGCTGCGGAGAGCGGATGGGACTTCTCGACGAGATGGTTCGTGAACGCCGAAGATGAGGTCGTGGGTAATTTGACAGATGTGCACGCCAGCAGAATTATTCCAGTCGATTTGAACGCCATTTTCGCAGGAGCCCTTGAACTTGTCGGCGATTTCCGTAACCGGTTGAAGGACAGGCGCATGGCTCAAAAGTGGTGGAGTCTCGCGAAGTACTGGCGGAGCGCGATCCAGCACGTGTTGTGGGACCCGTCAGATGGAGTGTGGTACGATTACGATTCTATGGCGAAAACTGCCAGAAGACATTTCTATCCTAGCTGTGCCACGCCCCTGTGGACTAAAGCCGTGGAGGACTACGAGTTACCCAAATATGCGGCCCGTTTAGTACGGTACCTTTTGTCTTCCGGCGCTCTTGATTTTCCCGGCGGTATCCCCTCATCTATTCTTCATTCAGGGGAACAATGGGACTATCCGAACGCATGGCCGCCAATGCAAAGTATACTAATTGGTGGTTTAGATGGCAGCGGAGACGACGAAGCCAAACAGCTGGCTAAAGAGCAGGCTGTTCTTTGGATTTATGCAAATTATATAGGATATAACACTTGGAAAAAAATGTTTGAAAAGTACAGCGCGGTACAACCAGGTCATCACGGTGGTGGCGGAGAATACAGAGTTCAGGATGGGTTTGGCTGGACGAATGGAGTTGCTCTCGAACTTCTGGATAGATATGGTAAAGAATTGATCATTAACAAAAAGATAATAACCTCCCTGCCTTACGTTCGACAAATAGTAGTTTAAGTGCATAGTTTTATACGCGAGTGGTCAGTGTTAAATTTTTTAAATTCTTGTTATTGTTCAGTGATATAAAAAGATAATTAAATTTATAACATAATAATAAACAATTAAAAAGTTTATTACAAAGAACAGTGTACACCAAATAAACTAAATTTGATAGCGTGTGCATTTATTTCAATAATTATTTATATTGAAATGGTTAAAAAAAACTCAAAAGCTCAAAAGATGACGAGGGTCAAATTCAATATCTTTACGCTTTGTGTTCACGTTTTCGGGGCATAAACTATATTTTATATCATTGATGTTGAATGATTATTCCTTTAGCGTAGGTATTTTAATTGTTCTATTTTAAAACATTGTGATATAATCAGTAATGTTATAAGATCAAATGTGATATTCGAATATATGATTTTTGTTACTATTGGCCTAGTAAAATTTATATAAATAATAAAAGAAGTTTAATAATAAATGGAATATCTCATGAAATTTCACAAAAGTAATTTCACTTTGCAACATTTTAATACACACACCAGAAGTGGAAAAAGGTTTTTTATTTAATATAGATTATAAATATACATAATGAAGGTTATTTTTATGTTTATTTTACCACTGGATGCGAAAATACCTGCCTTGGAAGAAAACAGCAAAATTTCCAGCGGGAGTTAAAAAAAAAACACAAATTGATTATTAGTATGTTTGTTTTACAAATATTACACAATTAACTATATTATAAATCTTATTAGAAATAGCTTGATAGCGATATCACCTCATTGTCAGGGGTTATTGGTTATATTATTTTATGCACTTACGCCTCTTAGGCAAAACAAACAATTTCAGTGTCTGTTGCGTTTCCACATAGCACAATATTATACGACATTTTGCTTTGAAAATAGCTAAAATAAACTAGATTTATCTGTTTCAACGCTGGTAAGATTTCTAAACTTTTTAATAGCATACGCTGCAGAACTCGTCTGTTTGCAAATTATGATTTATGGTGGCCGCATTGAATCTTCGCGTCTAGAGCGACTCCAAGAGAAACAAACGGTGGTATCTATAAGATTTAACTCTTTCTTATTTAAAATTTCATTAGTATTAAGATGCTTACCATTTGGTGTTATGCATTTCTTACAGAAACAGAAACAGAAACTTTTTTATTCAATATAGATTATAAATAATACTTATTGAAAGTCACTCTTTTGTTTGATTACCACTGGTTCGGAAAAAAACCTCTGTCCTGGGAAGAACCAGCAAGAAACCCAGCGGGACTTTTTTTTATAAATAACAGCTTACAATCATGACGTTACACAAATTAACAACACAACAAATTAGAAATAGCTTGGTAGCGATCACCTCATTTCCAGGGGTTATTATCATCCATAAATTCCTTAATATTATAATAACCCTTTTTATACAAACTTAGTTTAATAAAGTTTTTGAACTTTGAGCAGGTCAAATTTTGTATATTTTCTGGAATTTTGTTGTAAAAGCGTATACATCGCCCCAATTACATTTTACTTTTTACTTACATTTGCCAATTAAATTCAAATAGTTAACGTTGAATCAATTTACTAATTTGTTTATTTATTATCTATCTATCTTTATTATCATTAATTACCCGTCATATTTTAGTTATTGTCGCCTAAATTTGAACATTACGTATCATCAGCAAATAAAACTCAATCATGGTATATACAATCGATATATATATATACAAAAAACCGAAAGGGGTCGAGAATTCAACCCATCCCATCCTATCCTCATGGATATAAACCTACTAGTGCTATTAGTAACTGATGATATACAATACAAAAAGATTTTTGTAACTTCCTGTCTATTAACTTATCATTAGGAAGTTGTTTGAAAGGGCAAATTTTAATATACCTCCACTTTTAATGGTTAGAGCCCGCCTCTATTGTATTTAAAATATGACTGTTTGCGTTACGTTCGTAGTTCGCGCGCTGATAACATTTTCATCTTGCATGTCTTGAGAAGAAATTATGATATCGTCTCTTTTCTTGAAAACGATTCAGTAGTTTTTTTTTTACAATAAAAAATCGGGTAAATAATAAATCTACATAATTGTTAATGCCATGTATATGCGGGAGTAGACACTGTAAAATACCTGAACTCCTGAATGCCTAAGAGTAGAATAGATTATTACGAGTACAATAATGCTTGTATATTAAAATATAGTCGTATGTCATTGTATTGCAAACACAACGTACAACAAAAAATAACTTTGGATCCGATAAAGTTCTCAGATAGAATCTTGTTATCACATCACGAAATGTAATTTTTAAGATAGAACTATGTTGTCTTCTAATTTTTTCCGGCGTTAGTTATTTTTTAAAAGAGTTTTGTATACAGATATACCCAACATCATCATACGTGTATTCTAGCTAACTCAAAAAAAATGATTTTGCGATATGTGCAGATAGAACCTTGTTTACCCAACACGACGTTATTTGGGAAGCTCATAGCGATGTGAACATATCGTACCCATATTCATCTATACAAATAAATTAAATAAAAATGTCTGTTTGTAATGTCGAAATAACAGCTTTTTACTATATGCATTTGAAATTATATACGATAGTTATAACAAAAACACGATTTTTAAAATTTTGTCTGTCTGTTTGCTAGACCGATTTTGACGGGACTTTCACTGTCAGATATCTGATGTCATAAGGAGTAACTTAGGCTACTTTTATTTTAGAAAAAGAATTAGGGTTCCGCGCAAAAAAATTAAAACCCTAAATAACACGCGGGCGAAGTCGCGAGGAACAGCTAGTTTTTAAATATAACTATAATACACCTCCGCCAATAGTTTACTACGTATATACGACAACAAGATAAAAGGTCAGTCATACTAGTTAATTCCATGATAACATTGGAATGTGTTATGTAGGAGTACAGTTGTTTTTATATGACTGCATCAGTCTCAACAATTAAAAGAAATCTTGTTCAATTATCCAATTTTTTAAACGTAGCTACAATATCTGTATGTATTTTTGGAATTTTAATAAGTTAATTATAGTATGTGAGCGTAATATGGTCACCTTAAGATTTGCCGCCCTATAAAATCAAAACTAGGAGGAGGACAGAGACAAAAACACAAAGTCGTATACTATAACTAATATATTAAGAAAAAAATAGCAAACAAGGTTGGGTAATAATTAGGAACACTACGAAAAATCAACTTAAAAAAACTAACTACACTACACAATACTAAAATCGACCGAGCGCTATATTTGGTGACTACTCGCAATGGATGTACAATATTTTGAAAAATTATCAACTGCTCAGATAAATATTTTTTGCAATGTTAAGGGTTTTAATTACTAACTGCTGCATATGAAAATACTTCTGTGGCAATCTAAAATATTTAAGAAAAATCAGATGTAAAAATAAACAATATTTAGGATATTTTTATCATCAATTAATAATACCGTCGTCAGCAGAAAAAAATTGTTTTTGAAGCCTATATTATGTAATCATATAATATTTACTATAATGTCTGCTGTCAAAATGACGTCGATAAAGCAGCACCCTTTAGACCATATTGATTGACTGATGAAGAGCTATCGTACCACGTAGCCATCCATGTAAACAAGGTTGTAATTTTTGGGATATAAGAAAGTTTTTGGGATATTACCCTCACATACTATATAATAAATACATATAATTATAATAAATATGTATAAGTACAATATATCTTAATAATTCACGTCATTTGCATAGTATAAAGAGCTATGTCATTTGTCAGTTATAAGTTTCTCCTTTTTCGAGCACTTCGAGCAGTGGTCTATCTTAATTTTTTTTTAAAAGTGTTATCAGTAAATAGCAAAAAACAATAAACACAAGACTAGACTGGACTCTACATTACTTGTGTTCTAATTGTTAAGCTTAAAATCTAAACAACGTTTTACGTGGTAGAGCCATGCTGCAGCTATATTAAGTATTGTTATTGTGGCACGAATGGATCGGCTCGACCGGGGAGGACCACGCTGTCACAGAATACCAGTGTAAAATAGCAGCTTAATGCTGCTGCGTTTCGTATGGTGAGTGTAGAGAACCGGAGACCCCTTTTTACTGGAAATGAGGCATTCCATCTTAGTCCTCAGAGGTGACAAGTGACAACCCATCTGCAATTTGATTCTTAATCGAGGACATATGTAGATGTTTATGAGCCACAGCATCCACTTACCATCAGGTGGACTGTGTGCTCGTTTGTCAACCTTATTCTAAGTAAAAATGCATATAAGGAACTTATACTATGGCGGACAGTGGTATATAACGTTTTATTAACTTCTTTCCCTCTTTTTTTAAATGAGATAAACAAGTAGATGTTAGTTTAATCATCCCGGGAATAAAGTCTCAGCGACATGCCAGTTTTCGATACCACTTATTCGAATCCAGAAATTTTTCAGTTATTATTCATTATTAAACAATAGGAAGTAAGTGATTATATTATTCTCTTTGGATACGCTTGTTTCACCTCGTTTCGCTTAACAACTTAAAAATAAAAATTACTTATAGGGATTGTCTTGAATAAAAATAACACCTAGCTGGACAGTATACACACTACGTCCAAAAAGTGCAAAAGAGTGCGGGCAATTTATAAGTAAAATTTTAAAGTCTCTGAGAGAAAAATTTAAATAAATAAATATATTAGCTTTAGCATCGCGACATCACAGAGAATATAATCACTACGTTTATGCAACATATTTATGGAAATGTGTATGTACATAAAAACATCATGAATAGCTTTGATAAGAACAAAAATGTTGTGTTCATACTTTAAATACTAGGAACAAAGATAAGCTTGTACTGTCAGTTGCTACACCACTACAATTCACATAAATAGTTGTACAAAAATATTGAAAAATTATATTTAAAAAAATTATCTTGCTGGGTTTCTTGCTGGTTCTTCCCAGGTCAGAGTTATTTTCCGAACCAGTGTTAAATAAAAATTTATTAACTGATTTCAAAAAATCTATTTAAGTCTCACTGTGTTAATTTCTAATTATTATTTACCTTAGTAGCTTAGGAGCCGTGGTAGCTCAGATGGTTAGCGCTCGTTGTAAATTTCACAGTGCGCGAGCAACCCGGGTTCGATCCCTTGTTAATTGCAAGATATATATTTCTATATTTTATATATGTGTTATATATATATTATTTTTTATAGGATGAGGGTGACAAACGAGCACACAGTCCACCTGATGGTATGTGGTTGCTGCGGTCCATAGACATCTACATCTATCCTCGTTTGCGAATCAAAATGTAGATGCGTTGTCACCCAAGAGGACCAAGATGGAATGCCTCATTTCCAGTAAAAAAGGCCTCCGGCCACCTGCACTCACCAAGCGCAACGCAGAAGTAAACCTCTACTTCACGCTGGAATTCTGTCAGGTCGTGGTACCACCCCGGTTCGAGCCGACCCATCCGTGCGACAGCAAAAGCTGCCGCGTGGCTCTACCACTGTTAAAGTAGTAACGTTAACGTTTATATATATATATATATTAGGTCCTTACACTTGAAATTAGCGTTTTGTCGTACTGACCACTTTGATCTGAAATATCTCCTCTTTGGTTAAGAATTCCAAATTCAAATTTATAAATTCATTGAGCTGGTACATTTCAGTTTTAAAAAAAATTATTCATTTGTTTTTCCTCGCCATTTTTTTCTTTGGTGTCGCTTATTACCGCACAATGGAAAACTTGAAATATCGGTATATTTACGAGTACGAGTTCTACCGTGGCACCAGTGCTGCATTAACAGCTCGAAGGATTAATGATGTGTACGGCGCTGGTGTCGCAAAAGAAAGCACGGTACGTTTTTGGTTTCAACGTTTTCGTTCTGGAAATTTCGACCTTCAGAACCAACCCCGTGGACGGCCGGAGACCAAAGTGGAAAATGAATAATTAAGAGCTATTGTGGAAGCGGATCCATTACAAAGCACTTCAGAGATAGCTGCAGGCTTCGGGGTAAGTGTAAAACTGTATTAATCCACTTGAAGCAAATCGGGAAAGTAAAAAAACTTGCACGATGGGTACCTCATGAACTGAGTGAATTGAACTTGCAAACACGCGTCGACTGCTGTGTTACTTTGCTCAACAGACACAATAATGAAGGGATTTTAAATCGAATCATTACTTGTGATGAAAAGTGGATACTGTACGATAATCGGAAGCGCTCGTCGCAATGGCTGAACCCTGAAGACCCAGTCAAATCCTGCCCTAAACGAAAATTGACTCAAAAAAAGTTACTTGTGAGTGTTTGGTGGACTAGTGCCGGTGTCGTTCACTACATCTTTCTAAAATCTGGCTAAACGATTACGGCAGATATCTATTGTCAGCAACTGCAAACCGTGAAGGAAGAACTAGCTGCTAAACAACCGAGATTGGTCAATCGCTCTAGGCCATTGCTGCTTCACGACAACGCAAGACCACACTGTGCACAACAAACAAGCACTAAGTTAGATGAACTACAATTGGAATGTCTGCGACATCCACCGTACTCTTCGAACCTTGATCTAACAGATAACCATTTTTTCCGGAATTTGGACAACTTCTTACAAGGAAAAAAATTCAACTCCGATGCGGCAGTCCAAATCGCCTTCAAAGAGTTTATTGATTCTCGCCGCCGTGGTTTTTTTTAGTAAAGGGACCAATGAACTACCTATGAGATGGCAAAAGTGCATAGATAACAACGGTGTATACTTTGATTAATTAAATATATTTTACAAAAACAAATTGACTTTATATTCCTCCCGTAGAAAACGCCAATATCATATGTAAGGACCTAATATTAACACGGATAAATAACCTCAGTAGCTAATCGTTCACCGTAAATTGCACAGTACGCGAGCCACGAGTTCGTTCTCCGCTGACAGCAATATAATTGTTAAGTCCAATTTTAAGTGATGAAATCTGCATGTCTGAGAAATTAAAAATGTATCGAGAATATTTGAATATCTCTGCCGGTGTTCAGAGATAATCTTGAGTTTAAATACAAACTCCACAGTGTCAAAATTTGAATCTAGATCGTAATATTTTATACAAATTCTATGGAGTTTTGGCGGGAACTTGACCTGCGGCGGTTTGTTGCTCCTGTATTATTGTTTAAATAATGGTTTGAAGTGGACTTTGATATATAAAAGTGGTGCGATTTTGTGTATTAAGTGTCTGCGCATGTGAACTATTAGTGGAAACTGTGAAACAAGTGCTCTGATGGTGATGGATTCTCAAGATAAGCTGTTTGTTTGCATAGGCGCCTTTAGATACCATCGCCAACTGTCAGCTGCCTGCTGGCTCAAGTTGCCGTCAAAATCTCCCAAGGGCTGCACAATGTGACGTATCAACATATTGTGAAGCAGTGAACTATGAAGAAATTATAATAAACCGAATACAAATACTCAAGACTTGGCCTAAAGGTCTAAATACCAGGCCATAAACTCCAAACAACAACAATACAAATTCTGTCATTGTGGGTTTGAGTTTGGTTTGAGTTTAAACTCAAGATTGTCTGTGAATACCGGTCTGAATAAGAGCCGTGGTAACCCAACCCTAAGAGTATGTGATGACATTTAAAACTTTAATAGAGTTCAAATTTAAAGGCAAATGCAAAATTACAAGAAGACTGCACCGCGGCTAACAAACTCTTCTATCAATAAACTAACTTAAATAAAGGTTGTCAATAAGCTTTTTAGCACGCTTTTTCACTGAGACCAACGCTGCTTGATCATTCCATATTTGACAGAAGTACTTCATGTACAACCGGACTTGCGCTCGTACATGTATCATCATGGAAATTTTTATATACATTTTAATGTTGTGCTTGGTCTTGTTATTATAATATACGGTAGAGTTACGCTGCAGCTCTATTATGGCTGTAGCACGAAAGACTCGGCTAACCGCGGAGAAGGGCCCCGCTGTCACACATACCAACGTAAATTAGCAGTATAATAGCCGCGCGCCTCTCCACCGCCAGTGTTGCCATCTTAGTGATTTTGTCACTAGATCTGGTGATTTTTCAGAGCTATTGCGATATTTTTTCATCGCTTAGCGATTATTTATTTTTAGCGTTTTTGGCGATTTTTCAATTTGGAATTTGGCAACAGTAATTTTTGTGACGAAAATCGTTCTCTATCTGGACATAGTCTACGGTCGGGGAATCCCAGATGCTGTTATTTTATAGTTATTGACGTTATTGTTTTATCGTTCTTTAAAGTGTCGTCGTAGTCGATTAAAGTGAGTAGGAAATTGCACGTGCTTAGTGTAAGAACAGTAAAGAAATTAATTAAAAGTGTGTCAATCGTATCGTATATTCGCACAGTGGTCCCGTTTTGGTGTTTCATAGAAGTAGGATTTTCGAATAATCAAAGTGTCTGTTTTCCTAATTTTATTTTAGATTCTTATTTGGAAGCCTCTTTTAACTTCAAATATTTATCGGTGTAGCGATAAAATAATAAAACGTACAAAAACTAATGACTTATTTTTTCAATGTATGGAAAAAAATATTCAAACCCGATTTCATCCAATATATGAAAAAATGCGTCGGTGAAAAATTCTACTAGCATTAAACGCCAAAACGGGATGACTTTGCATCGTGGGAGTAAGAATAGTGAAGTTAAGAATATTAAAGGAACTGGAAGAAGAAGAAGGAAGAATGGAACTGCCGGCCAAGTAAAAAGATTATACGCAAAAGTATAGAAAAGAGTGGGAGGAGCATGATTAATTCAAAAGCTGGCTTAAATCTTTACCTGATGACGAACTGAAAGCTTTTTGCTCACTTTGTAAATCAAAATTATTAGCGAAATTAGCAGACTTAAAAAAAACATGCAGAAACGAAAAAGCATAAGCAAAAATTACAAGTAATATCCGGGAATCCAACAATAACATTCGCAACAGCTGAGAAGACCTCGAAACCAAAGGCCCGTAAAGCTGAAGGAGTGTTAGCTCTTTATATCACAGAACACAGTTCAGTTTCCAACATTGATCATTTAACTGAGGTCGTTAAATGTGCTTTCTCAGATTCTCAAGCCACAGATGACTTAAAAAGGCATTGTACCAAGTGTACAGAAGTTATTAAAAATGTCTTAGCTCCACATTTTATCGAAGAACTAGTCAAGGATATAGGACAGCAGAGATTCAGTCTCATCATTGACGAATTAACTGACATCCGACAATAACGTCTTTTATAATTTCATACATGTAAAGTACTTAATTTTAATTTAAAAAAATAGCGAGATGGTGTTTTTTTTTTTCATCCAAATTTCCAAAATATGGTGACATTTTATTCTGGAACTAGTGACAAGAATATTTTTGAGGTGGCAACTCTGCCGCCAGCAGCATCTCGTTACTTGCGTATACGCACGCGTACACCGCTCACAATTTGTTATGTTTTGTTGGGTGGGTGTTGAGAACCATATACTCTCAAGGGAAACAAAGCATTTTATTTTAGTCCTGTGGGGTGACAACTAACAACGCATTTGCATTTTAATTTTGAATAGAGGACGGATAGAGCTATCTATATTTTATAGGCAACGGCATCCACTTATCGCCAGGTTCAATATGTCCTTGTTTTTGAACCTTACTCTTAAAAAATTACCATACAATTAAAAAAAATTTACTGTGTATCTGTGGTGTATGGATAAACAAACAATAATTCAAAATTAAAAATTTTGTACAACCGACTTCAATATAAATTATTAAGAATAACTCAAAAACTTCAGTCAGAACTTGATCAAATTTATAAAAACTAACTTTCAAATAAAAAATGAATCATCGAAATCGGTTCACCCAGAAAAAAGTTATGAGGTAACACTTAAAAAAACATACAGTCGAATTGAGTACCTCTTCCTGTTTGAAGTCTACCCGTCAATCCTTCTCTTATTTTTATTTAATTATATTTCAGGGTTGTCTGGAAGATTTTTATGTAGCAATAAGACCGCCTTTTGTTATTCCCTCAATTTTTTCTTACCTTGGAACACAATTAGTACAAGTACAAATAGTATATTGTATTGTATAGTTTAAACTGCACCCACCGTTCCGACATTTATACTGCTTGTCTATCATGTTTCCCAGCAAAGATGGCACGTGTGCAATATGTATAATATTCGAAGTATTATTAAGAAATTGATAAGACGCTTTTCAAGTCATATGCGGAATTTCTCATTAAACTGATAATATGATATAATATTTTATAAATACAAATAGGTTGTGTATTGCATTATACATCAATGTTATACCTAATATTCTGAATTCAAAAACGTTTCGTATAATAAATAAATTAAAAGCAAAAGAAACTTTTTTTAAACAAGCTTGTATTTAAATGCGCTTAAAATAATAATAAAAAAAACTTTTCCTTTAAAATTTTTACTATATCATATATTATTTAATTTAAAAAATTTATAAAAAATTTATATTATATAAATTGTGTAATGACGTTACTTATAACGTCATTACACAATTTATATGATATAAAAATTGGTCGCACTCAGCATGGCTTCACCTTGACTTGGGTGTTTGGAGGAATGCGCCACTTATTTCACTTTGAAACTTACGTGTGCCTTACGAAACAGGGTTTCAGGTTTGATTTTGAAGTTAACCTAGACAGGTTGCAAACCAATGGTGTTAACGCCTATCTCGTCAAATTACCGAAGGTAACCAACCGACAACACAGACTCGAACAAGTCGACCCCAATATCATAATTGAGGACTCCGAAAACCCCAGTACACCAAAATTGCAGACGCATTGGGTAACGGAGTTTATGATCACTATCTTATTTTTTTAACTCGCATTCGTGTTATCAGCAAGTTCTTTCATTTGATAACCAATATGGGTTATCAAACGAAAGCGTAGATAAACTTAGTACGCCATCTTTAGAAGTCCGCCATATTGGATTTAGACGTCACATTAGTTTTTGAATTATACTTAGCAAGCCCTTTCATTTGATACCCATATTGTAGGAGTGCATTAAGAAGAACTAGTCGGCTATCTTGGGTGTTCCGCCATATTGGATTTAGAGTGACGTCATATAAGTAACCATGCATTGTCATCCAAATTAAACGTGTATACAATATTTCAGCTCAATTAGTTGAAGAAATTTGCTTCAAAATTGAGTTGCAAGATTACACCCGAACAAACATATTAAGATAAATGAAAGCTTGTAAAATATGATCATTCCTCCATTTACTTGAATGGGAAGTACCCAAAATAAAAATGTTTTTAAGATTTTATTTCACAGTTTTCTAACTGTGATTAATATTTATAACTATGTCAAATTACAGATTTGTATAAATGGACTCGGAATAAATTAATGAGTCTGAGTAATAAGTCTGAGTAATGAGTCTGATGGTCTCTGCTCACGGTCAGTTAAACTGACTTCAGTTCAACTGATCATTCCAACTGATCAGTTCAAACTAGGGCTGTAAATTTTTAAAACATCGGATTTTCAATATATCGATAATTATAAATATATCAATATCGGAGTTTTATATATCGGAATCATAAGCGATATATTGATGCTTATTGCTTAAAAATGATTCACACAGTTTATAATTTAGTATATTTATTAAACAAATTAGATTATAAATGTATGAAAATGTTAGGTTATAGTTCTTAGTAATTATTTTACTAAGAACTATCGGTCGACGAGGGTTGCGTACCTTATACTCAGAATCACCGAACGGTATTCGCTGAAGGTCATACAGGTTTACGCACCAACCTCGGCACACCCCGATGAGGAGGTGGAGAAAATGTATTAGGATATCTCTAGAGCCATGCATTCCTCCAAAACCCACTATACGGTATTAATGGGAGACTTCAACACAAAACTAGGCACAAGAGAGAACGGTAAGCTGAAAGTAGGGAAATTCGGAATAGGGCAACGGAACCCAAGGGGTCAGCAACTGGCCTTCTTCATGCAGAAAGCGGGACTCTTTATGATGAACTCTTTCTTCCAGAAGCGGCCCCACAGGAAGTGGACCTGGTCGAGCCCCGACGGTTCGACAAGAAATAAGATTGACTTCATTATGACGACCAGACGACAACTGTTCAGTGATGTCTCAGTAATCGCGAGGGTGAAAACCGGCAGCGATCACCGAATGGTTAGAGGCACACTGAACCTAAACGTTAAGTTGGAGAGGTCTCGTCTAATGAAGCCAACGCTCCGTCCCCCCCCCCCCCCCCCGTGCTCTAGTCCAAAGCTCCGAAATCTTTCAGCTCGAGTTACAAAACCGTTTTCAGTTTTTTTTTATAGGATAAGGGTGAAAAACGAGCACACAGTCCACCTGATCGTAAGTGGTTGCTGCGGCCCATAGACATCTACATCTATCCTCTGTTACAGATCAAAATGCAGATGCGTTTTCACCCGTGAGGACTAGGATGGAATGCCTCATTTCCAGTAAAAGGGCCTCCGGCCACCTGCACTCACCAAGCGAAACGCAGAGGTAAACCTCTACTTCACACTGGTATTCTGTGAGGTCGTCGTACCACCCCGGTTCGAGCCGGCCCATCCATACGACAGCAAAAGCTGCCGCCTGGCTCTACCACTGTTAAACTTACTTACTGTGCTTAGAAGATTGCAATGAAGTGGACGATATGAATGATAAGCTCGTGGAAACTGTCCATGCGGTCGGAGCTAAGTTCTGCAAGACCCACCGCAGCAGAACACAAAAACTTTCCGATTATACTCTTAATCTCATGGCTGTTAGAAGGGAAATGAAGTTGCAATCTTCAGTAGATTTGACAGCATACAGGCAAATGAACAGACAGATCTCCAAATGTATGCGGCGGGACTTATGCAACTTCAATACAGCTTGTATTGAAGAAGCGATCGAGCGGAACCAAGGCTCCAAAGTCTTTGCCAAAGATCTATCTGCCAAAAAGAGCCAACTGTCAAAGCTGAAGATCGAGTGTGGCGGCATCGTTTCCGGGACACCTGAGATTTTGAGTGAGATTGAGAGGTTCTATGGGCAGCTGTACACGTCATCGTCGGAGCAACACGCAAGTGTGAGTAACGATCCAAGAGGTAGTCTTAGTTTAGTTTAGTTTAGTTTATGACGGGCTGATTTCCGCAACTCCACGTCTATGCACGTATTTTGTGTGTGGGCAGGAATAATATGCTTATTCGAGCCATGAGATCTCCCCAAAGAAGCTCAACAGTACTTTGATGTTGCATGCAACTTCGGGGAGTGATCTCGGCGTGCCGAGATGTTTAGCCCTGTACGTAGCGACCTCCGGACATTTCAATATCACATGGGCCGCCGTTTCTTCTTCCCCCATACATGCCCTGCACAGGGGTCTATCTGTAACACCTATAGTAAATGCTTGTTAAAGTTGCCGTGTCCTGTGATAGCCCTTGTTACTATCCTGATCTGCAGATTGTTCAGTCTCATTAGAACTTTGGTTAAACGACTGTTTATTTCAGGCAGGGCCTCCCTAGCTTGTCTACAGTCTACTAGATTTTTCCAAAGCTGAACGTGTAGATTAGTGAAGTGTCTACGTACCAGTGAATGAACATTACCAAAGGGGATTGGTATGATTGGTTCCGGCCCTATAGTGGCCAGAGCCGAACCTATTCTGGCCAGTTCGTCTGCTGCGTCATTGCCTCCGGATCTACTGTGTCCCTTTATCCATTGCAGAGTCACATTGTTGTTTTTACATACCTCATTTAATCGTTGATGGCATTCATATATTAGTCCCGAGTTCACCACATTGCAACTCTGAGCTTGTAGTACCACCCTACTGTCGGTCAGTATTATGATGGGGAAAACATTAACCTTCCTAGCATCTATTGCTATGGCCGCTTGAATGATACCCATACATTCCGCCTGAAAGACTGTGTTATAGGTACCCAAAGGTGTGTATATGTGGATATTGAGGTCTTCAAAGAAAGTTCCAGAACCTACACCTTCATTTGTTTTAGAACCATCGGTGAAAACTCTAATCTCTTTTGGGCTTAATCCTTCCGGCTGGCTGGTTTCATTTAATTGTATCTTATACTTCTTATCGAATATAAATTGTTTAGGAATCTTATCGTACTTGGCTTGTAAGATAGGAAATTTTGAGTGAATTCTATCAATTATGCCTGTATGAGGGACTCTATTCTTACTCCAAAGATTTAGGACTCTGATGGCAGCTAAAGTCGCTTCTTGTTGTATATGTAGATGAAGCGGGGTTAGCTCTAGCATCGCTTCTAAGGCTGCTGTTGGCGTAGTCTTTATGCAACCTGTGGCAGCCATACATGCCAGTCTCTGGTAGCGCTGAAGCTTCTTTATAGTGGTGGCTTCATTTGTCTTGGTCCACCATACCAGAGCGGCATATGTGATTATGGGCCGAATTACAGTTTTGTACAGCCACAGTATAATTTTGGCGTCAGTTCCCATCTTTTGCCAATCATGTTTCTGCATTGCCAGAAAGTTATACTAGCTTTGTTGATTTTCTTATCTATGTTTTTATTCCAGCTAAGTTTGCTGTCTAAGGTAAGACCTAACTATTTTACCTCAGAGGATAACTGGAGTTTTGTGCTGAAAAGACTTGGGAGATGATAGTTATTCAGCATTCGTTTTTGTGTGAACATTACTAGAACCGTTTTATTTAGATTAACGGTTAACATAATGATTTCTTATATTTACGCGAACACTACACATTGAATAAAACTGTTTTTTACGGATTTTATCGCGTTTATTTTATTATTTTTATTCCGGACGTTTCGAGTGCTTTTCAGCAACCCATGGTCACGGGGGGGACTGAGATGTTTGACGTCCCGATGTCACAGTTAGCCCGGCTACCTTCAGTTTTTTAATATTAATTTTTGGTTCGATTTACGCAGAATGAACTTACAGTATCCTGAAGTCTTGCAGTGTTATGCTTGGGTTTGGATTTAATTTTGTTAATTATAGGATCCCAAGCAGATGGCAGCACCCATCCATCTTCTCTATTGAAATTAGGATGTTTTTTAATTTCAATAGCCTCGCGTATCATCCTTGGTAGGAATCGGTGTTCTTTTGCAAGGATTTGTGGTCTATCAAATCTGATGTAATGGCGGGGACGATCTTGAACATGTTCACAGACTGCAGACTTCCCAGAGCGTTGGTGCTTCACGTCAGCTATATGTTCTTTCACGCGGGTTTTAATGGATCTTTTTGTTTGTCCTATGTAAGAGAGACCACATTCGCAATCAAGCTTGTACACTCCTGCATCTTGTAGAGGGATATTACACTTGACGGATGGTAAAAATTGACTAATCTTCTTCGGCGGCTTGAAGTATGTTATATTGTATTAACGGTTAAGTCGTATTCCCTGCACCATCTCCCCACTATATGGAGAGCCGCTTGGGTCGGGTCGCATACTATGCTTGCTGTCTTTCCTGAGACCAGTATTGTCAGGTCATCAGCATAACCTACTGTGTAGAAGTGATTGGCATTTAATTTGCTGATGAGTTCATTAATGACCATATTCCACAGGAAAGGCGGGAGAACCCCACCCTGCGGGCAGCCTTTCTTAATTTGGATTGGTTGAGATTCACCAGCAATCTTTATTATTCGTGTACTGAGCATGTTTACTATCCAGTCAATCAGTGCCGGTTCAACTTTATGTCTACTGAGTGTACACTTTATGCTGGAGAAGTTCGTTCTATCAAAAGCACCTTCTATAGAGCTAGTCTTATCCGACACTATTCCGAAGATATCCCGGACGTCAGTCTGAGCGAGATTAGAATGGCTCTCCAGCACCCTAAAAAGGGCAAGGCCTTAGATGAGGATGGAATTACAGCGGAGCTTCTGAAAGCGGGTGGAAAACCGCTACTTGTAGTCCTTCAGAAGCTCTTTAATTCCGTCCTCCGTGGTGGCACTACTCCGGAGGCGTGCAGCAGAAGTGCGGTGGTCTTGTTCTGCAAGAAAGGCTCGTAACGTAACGCTCTCTTGAAGAACTACAGACCGATTTCCCTTATGAGCCGCGTCTACGTGCTGTTTTCGAGAGTTATTACGAATCGTCTCGCACGCTGACTCGACGACTTCCGACGCCTCCCGAACAAGCCGGTTTCCGAAAAGGCTTTAGTACCATAGACCACATATACACCCTTCGGCAAATTGTACAGAAGACAGAAGAGTACAATCTGGACTATGAGAAAGCCTTTGATTCCGTCGAAATTTGGGCGGTGCTACAGTCCCTTCAGCGGTGCCAAATTGACTGTCGGTATATCGAAGTGCTGAAGTGTTTGTACAGTAGGGCTACGATGGCTATCCAAGTACAGAACCAGAGTACGAAACCTATTCAACTGCAGAGAGGTGTAAGACAGGGTGATGTTATATCCCCGAAACTCTTCACCGCTGCATTGGAAGACGTTTTCAAGCTACTTGACTGGAAAGGATACGGTATTAACATCAATGGCGAGTACATCACTCACCTTCGATTTGCCGACGATATAGTCCTTATGGCAGAATCGCTGGAGGACCTAAGCACCATGCTCAATGACCTCAATAGTGTCTCCCAACGGATAGGTCTTAAGATGATCATGGACAAAACAAAGATCATGTTTAATGTCCATGTTACACCTATGCCGGTAGTTGTTGGGAGCACTAAGCTCAAAGTTGTTGACGAGTATGTTTACCTGGAACAAATAGTCCGACTAGGTAAGTCCAACTTCGACCGAGAGGTCAATCGACGGATTCAACTCGGTTGGGCAGCGTTCGGGAAATTACGGCACATCTTCTCGTAAGGTGTACCTCAAAACTTGAAAACAAGACTGTACAACCAGTGTGTGTTGCCAGTGATTACCTATGAAACTGAGACGTGGTCCTTCACTGCTGGTCGGATGAGGAAGCTCAAGGTCGCTCAGTGAGCTATGGAGAGGGCTATGCTCGGAGTTTCTCTGCGTGATTAACTTAGAAATGAGGATATCCGCAGTAGAACCAGAGTGACCGACATAGCCCTACGGATTAGTAAGCTGAAGTGGCAATGGGCCGGCCATATATTTCGAAGAACCGACAACCGATGGGGAAGAAAGGTTCTCGAGTGGCAGCCTCGTACCGGCAGAAGAAGTGTAGGGCGTCCCTCTACTAGATGGAGTGACGACCTGGTAAGACATGCAGGAAGTCGATGGATGCAGGTGGCTCAGGACCGTGCTTTGTGGCATTCCTTGGAGGAGGCCTATGTTCAACAGTGGACTTGTGAAGGGCTGTGCTGATGATGATGAAACTCGGTACACCTAGTTATACTCTTTGAGGAGTTCCAGTAGCATTCACCGAAGTACACCATCAGGTCATTCTATTAAGTCCGGAGATAAGGTCTCGTCATAAGTAACAAAAGCGACACTCGAAATACTTCAAAACCCACGCTGAATCTCTCAAAAGGCAAACAAGCCATAAATCTCTCGAAAGGCAAACAAGGCAAATACAGCTCTAGATTTTATGCAAACAGTGCTGCTATGATGGCTATTAAAATATATAAGAAATTACCCAATAACTTCAAAGATATGCCTTTGAATAAATATGAAATTAAGATTCTGAAATGGCTTCTTGACAAGTGTTATTATAGTGTTAAGGAATAATTTAATTTATTGTAATACTATTAATGTATTATATAATTTATTTAAGCTATACATGCTAGCTATGTACAATTTAATTTGATTATATTAAGGTATATTTGCGCACCGGTACAACTCCCGGTAGAATATTATTAAGACTTACTCTAATACTAAATACCTGTATTACGTAAACATTTTACTCGTATTGTGCAAATAAAGATTTTGACTTTAACTTTGCCTTAATAAAACGAGGCTAAACTCGGCACACCTAGTTCTCTTCGAGGAGTTCTAGTAGCATTCATCGAAATACACTTTCAGGTCATTCTATCAAGTCCGGAGGTAAGGTCTCATCATAACCAGGCCTGTCTCGCTACGCTGCCCTGCATGCGGGGCTAATTCTGTGAGGTTGTCACGCACCCGTTCGAGATAACGCGCGCCTTACGTTAACATAAAAATTATTTTTCTCTAATAAGTGTTTAGGCACTTTTGATATTTATTTTTGAGTTTTTAGGATTCTGTAGCCAAATCGCAAAAAACGGAACCCTTATGGATTCGTCATGTCTGTCTGTCTGTCTGTCCATCCATATGTCACAGCCACTTTTTCCGAAACTAGAGACACTTCCAAAGTGGTAAAATGTGTGTCCCCCGACCCTTCTAAAATAAGACTTGTAACTTCTAAAATAAGAGAAAACTAAAAAAATATATGATGTACAATTACCATGTAAACTTCCACCGAAAACTGATTTCAACGAGATCTATTATAGTAAGTAGTTTTTTTAATACGACTTAAATCGTAAACCGCAATTTACCTTTCATTCAATCAACTCAAATATAAAAATAAAAAATACACTATTATTAAAACATCGATCAAAGTTACAACGAACTACAAGAACTTTTATATTATGTTACTTGCTGCTACGGAACCCTTCATGGGCGAGTCCGACTCGCACTTGGCCGCTTTTTATTATTCAATTATGGGCTCTCAAAAAGCCAAAAGGTACTGCATAGCATACGGGTGCTTAAATAACAACAGGAATGTCGTCTTTTCATTCTTGACTGTTCCTAAGGATACCGAAAGGTAATATATTATTATTTATAGGTAGAACTAGATAATTAGGTACTTAGTTGACGCCATAGTTACAAATTTATTTGATTAGTGATCCGACCACAGACTCGCAGTTTTCAATTTTTTCCCGTATAATGTCAATGACCTTAAAATATCGTTTAGTTTAAGTAAAATTGACTTATGTCTGAAGCTGAAGAAAGTCTCGGATTAGGGGCGACTAAATCTAGTCCAGTTCAATCCCCAGAAGACATAAGTTTGGGCGTTTACCGTAAAAAGAACCCCTTTGTCGTATCTCCTCAGTGTCAAGGCACTCCCCTTGCTGCCTCATCTAGCATCGGAATCCTCGGCGTCGACGTATGGAATTGTTTACCACCGGCGATTTTTCCGCACCTATACGACTTAGGGACCTTCAAGAAAAAAGCATACACCTTTCTAAAAAGCCGGCAACGCATCTGCAATGCCACTGTTGTTGCGGGTGTTCATGGGCGGTACATAGAACAGACCCAAAATAATTATTTAACGGGGGGGGGGGGGGGGGGGACTGTCGAATCTGCCGATATTTTTCCGTAGCTTTTTTTTTTATAGGATAAGGGTGACAAACGAGCACACAGTCCATATGATGGTAAGTGGTTACTGCGGCCCATAGACATCTACATCTATCCTCTATTACTAATCAAAATGTAGATGCGTTGTCACCCGTGAGGACTAAGATGGAATGCCTCATTTCCAGTAAAAAGGGCCTCCGGCCACCTGCACTCACCAAGCGAAACGCAGAGGTAAATCTCTACTTCACGCTGGTTTTCTGTGAGGTCGTGGTACCACCCCGGTTCGAGCTGGCCCATCCGTGCGACAGCAAAAGCTGCCGCGTGGTTCTACTCTACCAATACAAAACCAAGCTAATTCCCAAACGATATTCACGCCCTCTAAGGAAAACTACTGTAAGAACAATTCTGTCGGTTTTTTTTATAAAGAGAACTTCAGCAAGGGAAACTGTGAGTAGATACGATTTTATGCGACAAAACGTTGGAATCTTGATTTTTAGGCACTAGTAGAACATACCTACGCGCTTTGAGCTTAAGGCATGCAATATGGGGTAAAATACAAGGGTGTAATGATGAAATCTAATGTTAGAATATGTCGAAATGTCGCGCGGCGCGCGTTTCTCTTTCGCGTATAGCTTGCGTACTAGGACAGGAGGCTAGAAATTAGGAAATTCTTCTAGGATCTCCTAAGTATGTGTTGTTTGTGGATTAGCAGTGGTCCCAAACAACCGCCGGTACGACATACTCCACCGATCGTTGAGTCCGCATACTCCGTGAGGTGTCGAGGTCACCGGCCCTTAGGCAGATTCTTGGCGCTCAAATGCATTCCGTGCCTTGTGTGCTAGTCGCGTACGTGAGTGCTCTCAAGCACTTCCCCCAACCCTTTCGTTAAAAAAGGGTAGGCAGTGCGCCTAAAGTGTTGCGGCCACCCTTATTCGCTCCCGTTCCGTATCGTACGTCGCGCGTCGCTTGCTCGTCACTCTGCCAAGTAAGGTAGGGAACCAATCAGACACAGCACAATCACAGTAGGACCTTACTAAAGCGGAACATTCGACATGTCAGGAAAGGGGACGGGGTGCCCCCCCCCCCCAACCCCTCGCGCAAGAAAACCACCGGATCGTCCAGGCGTATTTGACAGACCACTCGTGATTAAGGACCTATCTAACCCGGAGCGCTCCAGGGTAGTGGAGTTCTATAGTCATATCCCGAAGAGGAACCCGAAGCCAATTTCGCCGAGCAAGGAGGCCGCCCCGAGCGCCGTGCTCAAACCCACCGTATCTGAGTATACGACTGGGTTGGAATCCACGCCCAAGCCCCAGCGGCCGTTGAAATCGGCGAGAAGGCACACGCCACCGGAAACGGAGAGCTCACTGAAAGATAAGAGGCAGTGCATAGGTTCACCGGTGTCGTCGTCTTCATCATCCTCATCATCATCCTCCTCGTCTTCAGATGAGGAGCAGGAACCACCAACCACGAAAGGGAAGAAGAAGGAACGTACTCCTCCGAAGTCTCCATCGCCATCCCAACCAGCCCCTTACACATCGCCGGACCGACGGTGCCATATGGACTCGGCCCACGAGGAGCAGGGAGGCGAAGAGTCCTACAGCTGGGGGTCCACCACATACGCGACCCTAGCTGCATCCGCCGCACGTTCATCGCCCGTGCCCCATTCCAACCCATCGGGACTGCTACAGGATGATGGGCAGAGGCCATCAAGCAGCTATGCCCAGGTGGCAGCAGCACCGGCAGTACCAAGGACAAAGGCGGTGGCGGAACCAACACCGGCTAGAGAAGCCGAGAAGGCAAGGTACCCGCCGATTGTCGTAGAATGCCTCCCGAATTGGACGGAGCATTTTAAAATTTTGAACGAGAAGTTAGGCCACGCCCCCAATTCCCGCCCATTCGGGAAGGGGGTCTGATTCACGCCCCAGAGTCCGGATGAGTTCCGTATCATACAGAGATACATGAAGGAACTCTCCGAAAAGACACCAGACTTGTCCTGGTACTGCTTCACCCTAGAGGAGGAGAAGCCCACAAAGGTGGGCATCAGGGGGCTTGCAGCGGGCACGGATACCAAATCCATAGAGGAGGCTGTTAGGGCAAAGGGCTTCCTAATTCAATTTGTGAAGGCCATTCCACCACGTAGAGGCAGACCGGGATGTCTCTTTCGCCCATTTGGATCACCTGAGCCTGGAACAAGCTAAACATCTTATACCAAACCGACGAACGCCTCTATATGAGAGGAGTAGTCATCGAAGCCTGGCAGAAAAGGACAGGACCGGCACAATGCCATCGTTGCCAGGCTTTCGGGCATGCTTCTGCCAACTGCTTCAGGCCAGTGAAGTGTGTTCGCTGTGCCGGGGAGCACATTGCCGCCTTTTGCCCTCGGGGTAGAGAGGAAAAGCCGACGTGCGCAAATTGCGCACAAAACCATTCTGCGAATGATCGTCGCTGTCCAGTCCTTAGGAGGGTCGCCAGAAGACAGGGGATTACCTTGCCGGGCCTACTCCCGGAGGACCCGAAGAAGATCCCTCAGAGTCGCCCAAGAGCGGTAACAATCCAGGAAGACGGGTGGGCCACCGTGAGGGGAAAGGGTAGGCAATCAGCCCCCCCCCCCCCACCCGTAATACCAATGGAAACGGTGGAACCTACCGAAGTGAAGGCAACCACCGGGGCGACTCTACATCCCCCCGCTAATGACGCAACGGAGCGTCAGCCCTCAAAGAAGAAGAAGCGGGTGGGGCGAAAGAAAAACAATGAGCAGCCTCTACCTTCTAAGGCTGTGACCTCTACCCCGACACCGCAAGTAACAACAGCCACAAAGGCGCAGGTTACTAGGAGAGAAATCAGCGAGGGCTATCGGAACATAGAGCCAGCTCTACACATAGAGCGCGCTCTACCCAACGAAGAGAAGCAAGTGTGAAATCTAACGTCCCGAGGCCAGTACCAAGAACTAGAATAACAACGACTCAAGCACCATCAGCCGACTTCGAGACAGCTAATGCCATCCAAAGATTGGTAGGTATAGCTATCGAAGTCGGCTCTCAAGTCTTGGCCGACATAAGGGCCGGGACTGACCCCATTACCGCCGTGATGAAGGCGCTCGCTACTCTACTGGCCCGGCATTACGGAGGAGAGTAACAGTAACCTGCGCCTCCTCTATTGAAACCCGGACGGGATACAACAGAGGATCCATGAACTCCGTACATTCTCACAGCAACAGGACATTCAAGTGATCTTGCTGGGGGAGACGAAGCTTAAACCAAAAACGCAAATGAAGCTGCCGAATTTCCATATCTATATAGAGGCACGGCGGTTCTAGTGAGGAGAGACATCGTCCACCAAGAGCTAGACCTACCAGATTACCGATTGATGCGCTCCATCAGCATAAAAATGGAGGCGGCGGGCGAGGAACTAAGGATCTATGCAGCATACCGCCCGCCAGGGACTCCATTTCACTCCTCAGACGTCCGGACGGTAATGGAAGGCACAACGCCCACCATCATCGCCGGGGACCTGAACGCCAAACATCCGGCGTGGGGGTCAAGATTGATCAACCCGCCGGGTCGTGCACTATATGAAGATGCGGAAGAAAACAACTACGACGTTTTAGGTCCCGAGGAACCATCACCGTCACGTCACAACAAGTCCGGACGTACTGGACATCGTGCTCTCTAGGAACGTCAACTACCCGATAGTGGTAGAGGTGCTGTACGACATGGACACGCAGCACCTCTCGATACTGGTACCTTGACCTCAGGGCAGTGACCACGCCGCCCAGAGCATTCAAGACTAGATAGCCTGGGGGCTCTACCATCAACACCTACAGGAGAGACCTCCAGTCTTCACACCGATCAGCACAGCGGACGAAGTAGAGGCCGCTGCAACTAGAATAACCAACACTATCAAAGAAGCCCTCGACGCGGCCTCTACGGTCGTCCCGCTAACAGCTAGAAGGGACGTCCTGCCACGCAACCTACGCGAGCAGATCAAACGCAAGAGGGCTCTAAGGAAGCTCTGGGCGAGCACTCGCTGCCCAAGACTGAAGACCCAGCTGAATAGAATTTCAGATGAACTGTCGGTTGCAATCCAGGCCCACAGAGGAGCGGCCTGGGGGCGGCGCATCGTGAAGGCAGATGAACAAGATGCGTTGCTCTACAAATTGAACCGGCAGTTGACCAGAAAGCGACCTGCTGTATGCCCGCTGACCAACAGCGCGGGCGAACGTCGATATGATGCCAAGGGTAGAGCGGATATCCTAGTAGAGCACTTCGAGAAGCAATTTATGCCGAACCCAGCAAGTGCGGAGTTCATGGATCTTTGTGCCCGGAAGGAGAGCCGCGTACAGGATTTCCTGTCATCGCCCGCGCCACCACTTGCAGGAGAGTGGTATATCTCCCCCGCCGAACTGCGGAGGACAGTAGCCCGCCTGCAACCCAGGAAGGCGCCGGGGCACGACGGGATCACCAACGCTGCGCTTCGACAGCTGCCCAATAGGACATTAGTAGAGATCGGACTGCTCTACAATGGAGTATTGCGGACATCCCACTCCCGGAGGATTGGAAGATAGGGAAGGTAATTATGTTACCGAAGCCCGGGAAGGACAGGCGTAGAGCTGCCAGCTACAGGTTGATTACGCTACTACTGCACATAGCTAAACTGCTAGAAAGACTGCTGCTAAGACGCCTCCGCCCGTGCATTCAACTTCGGGCGGAGCAGCACGGATTCAGGAGGGATCACTCAACAGCGACACAGCTGACCAGGGTGCTGCACTACCTAGCGGCCGAGCACAACTTCGGCCGCACATCGTTGATTGAAGCCCATCAGAGCCGGCGTACCACAGGGCAGCTGTCTGTCACCAGTCCTGTACGCGGCTTACACCAAAGATATCCCAACACTGGAAGGACACCTGCGCAAGTGGGAGGACGACGTCGAACTGGCGCTATACGCGGAAGATAGCGCCTACTTCACCTCGTCCAGAAGAACGCACATCGCTGTTGCAAGGATGCAAAGGCTGTTGGACTTGCTGCCAGCATGGCTGGATGAGTGGAGGATGGCGGTCAATGTTGGTAAGACGGCCGCTCTGCTCACTCGCCGCTACAGAAAACCACCACCACCACTGACGCTCAGAGGACAGGATATCGCATACCAGAAGGTAGTTATGGTTACACCAGCACCACCCATAATACAGATAAAGCGTCCATCAGCATAAATACATAAACGCTGAGTATGTAGTAGTTTAAGTAGCCTGTAAGCATAGGATTAAGCATTGTAAAAAGACAATGGTCAGAATAAATTCACATCTCTCTCTGTGAACACGTAGTTTGTATTTAGTTTTAAAAAAGCTCTCGGCAGCTCCCGCAACTTGACTGGCGCAGCCGGTAGGATCACCGGAAAAGCTGTGCCACCGTTCGTGAATATCGCGTATACAATTTTACCTATTTTCGCGCATCGGCGGACGATCCATACAGCGTGGTGATCCAACGAACCAAAACAAATTCGTCGAGAATAAGGAGCCGTGAAGCTGATGATGGGCACTGCGGGCTGGTGAGTACGACACTTCACCTTCTTCATATCCCTTAGTAAACTTGGAATTAGACATTTTCCATTTTGACTGTTATTTGGGTTTCAAATACTAGTCTTACGTAAATTTTATAAAGTATTAAGTGTAATAAATATTACTCAAATAAAAATTAAAATAATATTAATTTAATTGTAATACGTACATAATAATAAGTCCTATATCACTCAATAAAGTTATAGAGTATATTATATTAAGTATTATACATTAAATTAAGTTCTTATTGTGTCTACATGTGTTTGTTAATTTAAAGATTACTCGACACGTTAATACCTAGTAGATTATTACTTATACTCGAATTTTCCTTACAACATTTGTGGAACTGGTAGAGTTATAATAAATATTTTATATTATTTTTTTTATTTTTGTGTAGAACCAGTGAATAAATTATTAAAAATGTCTGAAATCAAACTTATTCCTAACGAATTAACTAAAATAATACCAACATTTAGCGGCGATAAGCGCCATTTAAATTTATTTTTGCGTAAATGTGAATATATAATAAGTAACTTTAAATCATCCGATGTGCAAAATGAATATATAATGCAAATAATTACTAGTCGTCTTACGGGCGAGGCTGCGTCGCTTATCAGTGAACGGGAAGATATAGAGACGTGGGCCGAATTCAAGGAATTGTTTTTAACTCACTTTGGCGACCCACGTAGCGAGGAATGTTTAGCCATAGAATTAGAAACTTTAAAGAAACAACAAAATGAAAATTATACAGATTTTAGTGGTCGTATACAATCCGTTAAATCAGTGCTATTATCGAAGGTTAATCAAATTGGTGATAAAAACTTAAAAATAAGTAAAACTATTATTTACAATAACACCGCTCTGCAGGTTTTCTTATACAATTTATCCGAAAATAGGGTGCGCATTGTTAGGTTGAAAACACCCAGTACACTAGAAGAAGCACTAAGTATAGTTCTAGAAAAAGTAAACTTCTATGACCAATATCAGATGCGTAGTAAAATGTTACAGTCTAGCCATACGTCTAAGCCACAGTCTAGTAGTACACTAGTGCAACAACCATCGTTTAAGTTCGCAATGCCAACACAGCCTACAGGTTTTAGACCAATGTTAGCACAAAACCAACCCCCTAGGCAGAATTTCGGAACACCACATCAATTTAAGTTTGGCATTCCCAATAGTAGACAAATGAGGATTCCGTTACCACAAAACAAACCTCAACAGCAAATGAGTTTCCCTAAGCAATATCACCCACCTCAGTTTGGATACCGACCTAATTTTGGATACCGACCAAACTTTGGATTTAGACCCCCGGGCTATAGCCCCATGCAACCAATGTTACCACAACAGTTTGGTAACTCTCAGCGTTTTAATTATCCTAATAATAATAATGTGCATAATAAGCCGATTTCTAATGATACTGATGTTTCTATGAGAACTGCCCCTCCAAAGCCTTTTCAACCAGGTTTCCGCCTAAACGAATTAGAAATTTATCCATCATACTATCCCTACGAATTTCCTCAAAATTACATGTATGAGGAACCATACGAAAATTATTACGAAGATGAATCCATACAAGAAAATTCTCTAATAGAGACCGAAGAAAACAATGATTCAGAGGATAATGACATTTCGGCACACACCACCCGAAATAATAAAATTGAATTGGAACATAAATCTAAAACTACCATACATATATATACCGGAAATAGATGCTAATTTTATGATAGATACAGGAAGCACCCGTTCTTTTATAAGCCCCGATAAAGCACATCAATACTACCGTAACTATATAACAAATGAACCCTTTAAGGTTATAAGCACTCATGCATCTAGCGAACACAATCAGGTAATTAAAATTCCACTATTTTCTATATTTCAAAGTAATGACGAACATAAATGTTATCTTTATAATGTCGATTCACGTTATGATGGGTTAATTGGTAATGATTTATTAAAGCAGTTGGAAGCTGCTTACTTACTACAAATTTTTCTAGAATACCGATAATACGCAATAGCTTAGAACATGATGTAATACTTCCACCTCGTTCTGAAGTTAGAGCAAAATTACCTGCTAACATGTTTTATGGCGAAGGAATATTAAATTATACCCGATTCTGTGATGGAGTGCGCACGCCTTCTGCGTTGGTAAAATGTGAGAATGTCTATGCCACCACAATTATACAAAATACGTTAGATCAACAAATGGAACTATCTATTAAGAAACCTTTTGAAATTTGTGAATATGTGGATGATAAATCGTATGTAAATTCTATAGATCACTCTGATCTAGAAACGGACCAGTTATTGCTTGAAAATTTAAACAAGTTACGACTAAACCATATGAATGAAGAGGAAAGACATAGCATTCGTAAACTATGTGAGGAATACAAGGATATATTTTATTGTGAACAGATACCTTTGAGTTTTAGTAATCAGGTTAAACACTTCATCCGGACTAAAAACGAGGACCCTATATTCACAAAATCTTACAGACTAGCCCCCGTACAAGTAACAGAGATAAACAAGCAGGTCGATAAACTTCTATTAGATAATGTAATTCAGGAATCTTTCTCCCCGTGGAATTCTCCCGTACATCTTGTTCTAAAAAAGGCTGATGCTTCGGGCGAAGTTAAATACAGAATGGTCATAGATTACAGAAGGCTAAATGAAATTACAATTGATGATAAGTACCCTCTTCCAAACATCGCAGACCTTTTCGATAAGCTAGGTAAGAGCACATACTTTTCGACACTCGACTTGGCCAGCGGCTATCACCAAATTGCACTTAATGAAGATGACCGACAGAAAACTGCCTTCAGCACCCAAAATGGACACTATGAGTTCCTGAGGATGCCATTTGGATTAAAGACAGCTCCCGCCACCTTTCAATGGGCTATGAATAACGTCTTAAGAGGTTTGCAAGGAATCCATTGCCTTGTGTACCTTGACGACGTTATTATCTTTTTCGCTAGTCTACAAGAACACATGGAGAAACTCCGTAAAGTTTTTGACCGACTTCGACAGACTAACATGAAAATACAATTAGACAAATCTGAATTTTTCCGAAAAGAAGTCTTATATCTTGGACACACCATAACTAAAGACGGATTGCGACCAAACAATGACAAAATTAAAGTAATACAAAATTATCCTCTTCCTAAGACAACCACCGAAATAAAAGTTTCCTTGGGCTGATTGGATATTATAGAAAATTTATAAAGGACTTTGCGAAAATCACGCAGCCCTTAACGTCGTGTTTAAAAAAAAGGAATAAGATAATTATAGACCAAAATTATATAGATGCTTTTCATAAATGTAAAGAAATATTGACCAGTGTTCCACTACTACAATACCCGGATTCAACTAAACCGTACATATTAACTACCGGACAAGGACCAATAGGGTCAGATAAGCCTATTGCATATGCCAGCCGCACACTTAGTGACACCGAGTCACGATACAGCACAATAGAGCGGGAACTTTTAGCCATCAATTGGGCTGTAAAGCATTTTAGGCCCTACTTGTACGGACAGAAATTTCAAATTTATACAGATCATAGACCCCTTGCTTGGCTCTATTCTCTTAAAGAGCCTAACAGCAAACTAACACGCTGGCGTTTGCGTCTTCAACAATACGATTTTACAATAGTCTATAAAAACGGCAAACAAAATACCAATGCTGATGCCTTGTCTCGCATAAAACTTAATGCATTAGACGACGCATCAATGGATGTTAATGTGGATGACGATGACATACAAAAAGTAATACGCCAATTGAAAGAACTTGAAAAATACAGACCTAAGCCCCAACCAGAGACAATGATAATTTCAGACTCAGACTCGAGTGTGACGGATCATATAGAATTCTTCGAAGAAAATTACCCTGTACCATCTGTAACTAACAGTAGTAGAACAGACACGATACACTCAGATATTGAACCTGAGTCAACAGCAATCCCAATTTTGAACGAGGCAATAGATACCAAACCAAATCAGATCCTAGTATTTTCTTGGTTCCAAAATAAACTACAAGTCAGAAATTTATCTAGAGAAAAACAAAAAGTACTAGAGGTATTTCTCCCACTAGAAAACGAAGAATTAATTAAACAATTTTTAAAAGAATATATAAAATTTAAGAGTCGATATTTTATTTATTTTGAGAACGCTGAGCATAGGAAACTATTTGCAAAAGTTATTATAGAACTCTTTAAGAAGGATGCAGTACAATTCTTTGAATGTACACAACGCGTAGTATATGTGGAGGATGAAAAAGAACAAAAAGCTGTCATTCTCAAACACCATGAAGGAAAAACATGTCATCGCGGTGTGAAAGAAACTATGATAAAGATACGCAGAAACTATTATTGGGAAAATATGCAAGACACTGTAGCTGCCGTTATAAATGCTTGTGAACCTTGCAGATTAATGAAGTACGATAGGAAACCAATAAAACCTATACTACAACTCACATCAACTCAGGATGCGCCTTTTCAGTAACTATTTATAGATTTATTTACCATTGAGAAGAAGTATTATTTAACTGTTGTGGATGCTTTTAGCAAATTAGGGCAGGCCTTAGAGATTGCAAGTCGACAAACCGCTGAAGTAGTGCGAGCATTAATTAAATATTTTTCTATGTACGGAATTCCTAAGAAAATATCATCTGACCCAGGCACTGAATTCAATAACGAACTTATGCGTCAGCTCCTATCTATGTATAAAATAGAAACTCATATCAAAACTCCCAATAACCCCAATTCGACAGGCATTGTCGAAAGATTTCATTCCACTATAATTGAAATATACAGACTTGCAAAATATGAACACAAATGCACAGACGCTGCATCGGTCATGACATATTCAGTCATGGCATATAATCATACTATTCATTCAACGACAGGATTAACACCCTTTGAAGTAGCATTTGGTCATACCGATTCTGGTAAAATATTCGATGTAGATTTTGAAAAGGCATATACACAGCAAATACTTATATAGGTATATTTCCGAAAAAGTCCATACAGATAAAGAAAAGGTTAGGAAAAAGAAAAGCGGGGAATCTGGAATTGATCTTAAAGAAGGTGATACGGTTTTTATTAAAGATATTAACATAAGGAAAAGTAAGGATAAGCCTAGGTATCAAAAGGCGTAAGTGCAAGGTGATATTGAAAGAAACATAATACCTGTAACGATAGGGAAAAGAAAAACTAAAGTGCACCTCAAAAATGTGAAACGCCCTCCACAGGTTGTTGGCGATCTTCGTGAATCTGAATCTGATGATCCGAACCCAAGGCCTTCAACTTCTAAAAATTGAGCATAACCCAGGCATGTTACCCGTAAAGCAAGGACAAGCATACAAGGAAATAGATAAATGGGTTATAGTTAAGCAGTTAGACTTTAGTAGCATAAAAGATGATTTAAATTTTAATATCAATAAATATAAAGAATTTAGCAGTTTAGTAGACATCCATACGTAAATGAATTCCAAAATATGAACACACAAGTAAATTATTTAAGTAACTTAGCTGTAGAAAAGTTTAAACAGCTCATACCTTCGATACGTTTCAAGCGCGGTCTTATTAATCCATTAGGTTCTGTTATCAAAACGCTTACAGGAAACTTAGACCACAATGATGCAATAAAATACGACAATCTCATATCTCAATTAAAGACCCAGCAAACGCACACTAATAAGAAAATAACAATAATCTCGGAGATGCTTGACTCTCTTATAAATAGTACTGGATCTCTACAGGAAAATGTGAAAATTATAGATGAACGAATGAAACGTATAGAAAGAATTGTAAAATATATAATTACTAAAGACGATAACAGCATATACTCCAAATATGTTTTAAGTATGTTTAACATGTTTGTCAATAATGTAATATTAGAATCTATATCTCAAACAAATAGTTTATTGTATCCTATTACTGAAAACAATTTAGTTAATTTAGAAAGATCTATGTCTGTTAAGGCCTATGTAAAAGAAAACCAAATAACATTCATCATGGAAATCCCTCTGACTAATAATATTACATACACTTATTTTAAAATGTATGCCTTACCTATGTTTGATCCCACCTATAATAGAACAACTGTTATTTTTCCCAAATATCCTTACCTCATGGTGAAAGATCACACGTACTTACCCCTAAATGGCCCATGTCAGGAGATAGCATCAAACCAGTTCCTGTGCGAGGAAATTGATATCGTGCAGTATCCTGAAAACACATGCATAGAACAACTTATGAACCTCGCATCAAATCTAAGCCTTTGTAAATTATCAATAGTAGAGCTGGAAAGTGTTAAGATACAGTCTATTTATTTATTTATTTATTTTATTAGGCTCTCACAACAATGAGTACACTGTTACATACATATGGAATGACATCACAATTATTAAAACTAAATGTCCCATTACTTATAGGAGGGCACCACATGCATAAAAAAAGAGACTTTACGTTGATTTTACAACAGTACATAGGCACAATTTAACTGTTATAAAATTTTAATTGAAATTAATAATGAAGAAACTTCCATTAGAATATAGCCTTAATCGCAGATAACTACTTTTTTGATGCCAGCCATTGAGGTTGAGAATAGATCTATTCTGCTTTGGTATTCTTTATATAACAATGTGAACAATGTGATCTTAAATTAGTTCGACCTTGAGGTGCAACAAATAATTTGCTATTACAGGATCTAGGCAATCGATGCGGTACATTAAAATTTATCTTACTAAGAAGATCGGGACAGTCCAAAAATCCAGTCACTAATTTCTTTAAGAACAATAAATCAATAATTTTTCTTCTCGTTTCCAATGATGGGATCTTAAAATGAGACAGTCTTTCCTCATATGACTTGAGCGTCCTGGCAGCTACACAGCTACGAGTCAAGTGCCACAGAAACCTTTTTTGTACTTTTTCAATGCGGTCTATATGTATTCTGTAACTAGGTGACCAAACTACACTGCAATACTCCAAGTGACTTCTTACTATTCTAGTCTATTGGTCCTATTAACTGGATCCTATTTACACAAAATGAAATAGTGCTTACAAAAACGTGTGGCGATGACACTCAAAGAAATGCTGTAAAGGGCACTTACCTCTTGGAAATCGATGAAAACTGTGAGATAAAATTAGGCAATATTAAATTATACCGGAAACGATACTTCTCAGGAAAACTGCAATATAAGGTGACACCAATTTTAACTCTACCCAAATTGATAGAGCAGCCTACAAATGCGGAGAAAACAGTGAATTTAAAGCGAGTTGATTTGGACGAACTAAAATATCTCTCGTACAAACTGAAAAGTGAAATAGTGGAAAGTGAAAGTAAAAGCTTAGTGAAAAAGAAAAGTGTTAGTTTAGCTACTGTACTACTCTATGTTATATTAGTTTTAATTATTCTTATTGTTGTAATTTGGAAATATAAGTCTAAGCTCTTACATTGTATGCAAAATCATCGGAATCCAAATCTTGCCGATAACTTTGCAGTTGAGGAGGGAGGAGTTATGGTTACACCAGCACCACCCATAAAACAGATAAAGCGTCCATCAGCATAAATACATAAACGCTGAGTATGTAGTAATTTAAGTAGCCTGTAAGCATAGGATTAAGCATTGTAAAAAGACAATGGTCAGAATAAATTCACATCTCTCTCTGTGAACACGTAGTTTGTATTTAGTTTGTATTTAGTTTTAAAAAAGCTCTCGGCAGCTCCCGCAACTTGACTAGGTCGTGACTTATCTTGGATGCCGGATCGACAGAATGCTGCGCATGACCGCGCACGTCGATCTCGTCGTCCGCAACGCGAGAGGTGCGCGGGCGGCGCTGCGTCCCGTACTGGCATCCAAGCTACCTATTAAAACAAAACTCAAAATCTACAAGCTATATATCCGACCCATATTAACCTACGCTGCTCCGGCCTGGTATGCGCTCCTGAGCGACCGGCAGAAGCGGCGACTGCAAGCCCAACAGAATTTGACACTAAGGACCATTGTCGGTGCTGGTCGCTACGTCCGGAATGACGTGATAGCGGCCGACCTGAAAATAGAAAACATAGAAGAATTTGTGGTCCGGTTGTCGCGCGGAATGTTCAACCGCGCTGACAACGGGCCACACCCACACCTTCACAACTTCGCGCCGCTACACGCCCGCCCCCCGGACGGGCGACCATTACCAAGAGAACTCCTCCATATATAGATTAGGGAGTTGAGTAAAACCCACAATGCCACAGAATGGCCAACATAGACACCCGGCCATATTAGCCGCAAGAACACCACTGACCGAACTGGGTGCCTTTTTCAGGCATTGGCCGAATTAGGCGCCTTTTTCAGGCGGTTTTTCAGGACATGACTTTTGATGGAAAATCGATACACAGTGACCGGAAATGATCCCCGGTCGCTGTATTAAAAGATAAATGCCAAGAAGGCACCAATGACCGGCCCATAGTTGTGGGCTGAGAGGAATACTCAGGCAATGGGAAGATGCCCCGAGACCTGTACCTGTAGCGCTGATGCGCACAGAAGAAGACAGAGGATGGAAATTCGTTCGGGACCAGCTACCAGTTTTACGGTTAAAATCAAGAGAGAAGCCAGTAGGGAAAGTGATAGGAAAAGTAGTGAAAGTTTCAACGTGACAAGACAACGTCAACAAAAGTGCATCTTATAGGGATGTCTTATTTCCTACATCACCTTCTGACTGTGAGTGGCACACCTTCTCAGGGGTCACGGCTACCTCATTGTACCCGAACCCAACGTAGTATGAGATCAGTTTCTTGGGGTAGAAGTTCACTCACCAGTTGACCCCCGTCTGTTGGACCCTTTAAGTTTGGACCTTCGCAGCCGGATGAAGCAGCCAGCTGAAGGATTGACGTCGAATGACCGCTGGGAGCCCTTTTAGTTTGGTCATTCGGCGCCGGATCGAGACAGGATCAAGTAGACGTTGAAGACCAGGCCAGCATAGTGGTCCTGTGGAAACTGGATAGCTGTCGGGAGAAAGAAACCGGGATTGCTGCCGGGTACAAGTGCTTGTGTGGAGCACTCACTACAGCCAGGCGCGAGTGCTTGTGTGAGGCACTCATGGCGGCCCTAGCAAAGGACTTAGTATTTTTCCTGTCGGGCAATTGTGCTCGGCATTCCTGCTGTCGGGCAAGTGTCCTCGGCATTACTGCCGTCGGGAAAGTGTGCTCCGCATTTCTGCTGCTGGGCAAGTGTGCCCGGCATTCCTGTGGCCGAGCAAACGGCTTGGCATTCATTCCTGCCGGGCAAGTGTTCTCGGTATTTTTTTTACTGCGGCGATTATACTGCTACCGCACATAGCTAAACTGCTAGAAAGACTGTTGCTAAGATCCCTCCGTCGGCGTACCACAGGGCAGCTGTCTGTATCCAGTCCTGAACGCAACTTATACCAACCCTGGCAGGACACCTGCGTGAATGGGAGGACGACGTAGATCTGGCGCTATACGCGGACGATATCACCTATTTCACCTCGCCCACAAGAGTCCACATTGCCACTGTCAGGATGCAATGACTGCTGGACCTGTTGCCACCATGGTCGGATGAGTGGAGGATGGCCGTCAACGGTGGTAAGACCACCGCTCTGCTCACTCGCCGGCTCAGAAATCGGCCACCACCACTGACGCTCAGAGGCCAGTACATCACCTATGAGAAGGCCGTGACGTATCTTGGATGCCGGATCGACAGGATGCTACGCACGACCGCGCACGTCGATCTCGTCATCCGCAACACCAGATATGTGCGGGCGATGCTTCGTCCTGTCCTGGCATCCAAGTTACCTATAAAAACCAAAAGCAAAATTTATAAACTACACATTAGACCAGTAAGAACCTACGCTGCTTCGGCCTCGTACGCACTTCTGAGCGATCGACAGAGGCGGCGACTGCAGGCCCAGCAGAACTTAGCATTATGGACCATTCTCGTTGCAAGTCGCTACGTTCGGAACGACGTCATAGCGGCCTCAAGATCTGCGCCGACAACGGGCCACACCCACATCTAAATAAAATCGCGCCGCTACACGTCCAGCTCCCGGACGGGCGACCTTTACAAGAGAACTCCTCCCTATATAGATTAGGGAGTTGAGTAAGTACCCACAATGTCACTGATCAGACCAACTAAGACTTTCATTTGACACCATTATGCAGCGACCGGTGAATTGAACCCCTGCTTTTTACTTACAACGCCTAGATCGGCTCCCAAGACCGGCCCATAGTAGTGGGTCGTGAGGAAAATCCGAGCAATGGGGAATGCACTGAGTCCCGAGACCTGCAGAGCAAGGCACCTGCAGAAGAAGACAACGTAGTGGAAACTCGTTCGGGAACAGCTACCAGTTTTATAGTTTAAATTAAGAGAGAAGCCAGTAGAGAGCGATAGGAAAAGTAGTGAAAGTTTGAATCTTCTGGGGAAAATACGAAAATAAATAGATGTTTAATTTCCTACAACGATTACAATCCACTTCACCTGACGTCAAGACCGGGAACCACGCCATAGTGACCTGACTAGGGAGACTGACTGTGAGTGGCACACCTTCTCAGGGCGCCCACCACGTTGTACCCGAACCCAACATGGTATGTTTCTTGTGGTAGATGGTCACTCACCAGTTAACCCCCGTCTGTTAGACCCTTTCAACAAATATTTTTTTTAGAGAATAAGGTTGACAAACGAGCACACAGTCCATCTGATGGTAAGTGGTTGCTGTGGCCCATAGACATCTACATCTATCTTGGTTTGCGAATTAAAATGCAGATGTGTTGTCAGCCGTGGGGACTAAGATAGAATGCCTCCTTTCCAGTAAAATGGGTCTCCGGTTCTCTACACTCACCATACGAAACACAGCAGCATTATGCTGCTATTTTACGTTGGTATTCTGTGAGAGCGTGATCCTTCCCCGGTCGAGCCGTCCCATTCGTACTACAACTATACTATTAATATACCTGCAGCATGGCTCTACTATACCACGTATTATATATTTGAAAATCATTATTTATGACACCCACGCGACGATAAGCGGTAGTAGGTACACTGTCACTACACGGTAAAGACTTAATCAATAGACGATGATTAACACGAATCTCCCACATGGAGTTTCAATCCCAAGATTTATAAGTAGTGGCGTAAAAATAAGTATAAGTGATAATTTTTAATTTCTACCGATTTCAAAAAGGAGACGGTACTCAATTCGACTGTATGTTTTTTTATCTGTGTTAGCTCATAACTTTTTACCGGGTGAACCGATTTCGATGATTCTTTTTTATTTGAAAGCTCGTGCTTCACAGGTGGTGCCATATAAATCAAGGTCTGACAAATAGTTTTTGAGTTATTCTTAATAATTTATATTGAAGTTGGTTGTAGAAATTTTTTAATTTTAAATTATTTGCAAGTACTATTCTTGTAATTCCTAAAACTAAGTAATAAGTAAGTAAGGAAATCGATCATCCCGTTTCCCATGGCTGTCATAAGAGGGGATTATAAGAAATCCCAGAAAATTCGTGGCTTCTATTAGCATAATTATCTCATCTACGTCAGGTGTAAAAAAACGCAGAGCGGCGCGGCGCAGCGACTTGTAGGAGCCGTGGGGATTGTTACAATGTAATGAACAAGTAGCCTTGAAGACATTCAGATTGTAGAAATTCTGAAATATTCTATAGGACTTTTTGTGATGTGTAAAAGTTTACTCCTACACAAGGAATTGATACTCTTATATAGAGGAGACTTTTTACAAACGTTAATTAAAAAATTAAAATTGCACATGTACAGACACCCAGATCCGGAACAATTATTTATTTTGTAGGCTTAACAAAGACTACGGAATCAAATATGTAGCCCGCAGCAAAACGCTATCAAAAGGAAAAAATGGAACCCGTACTCAATAACTTTATTGTCCGTCTGTGAAGATCCTTTTTCTCAAGAATGGATAGAGGTTTGATACCTAGAGGTTGAACATATATGCATGCATATACTTTATTGTACACAACGAAGGACGGGAAAAAACTGATTACGGGAAGAAAATTTTAAGAGAGAGGTACAGTAAAGGTGGCTACTGACCTGCCTGCCGCAGGGGCCGGCTTAAGATGTTTTCGCTAAATAACTCTCTCTTCCAGAGAAAAAATTGAACTATTGGAAAGTAGGAGGAATTATAATAAACTTAAATGAATACCTAAAATAAATTAAACCAATATATTATATAATCATCATCATCTTCTTCATCATTACATCCCTTAGCACATAGGCCTCCCCCAAGGAATTCCACAAAGCACAGTCCTGAGCCACCTGCATCCATCGACTTCCTGCATGTGTTCACTTACCAGGTCGTCACTCCATCTAAAGACCTTCACCTGACCACTGGTCTGACGGATTTGGTCCGATACATCATGTCGGGATCTGAGAGGTTAAGGAGATTTTATGGTGAATAGTAAAGAATCCTTTTTTACTTCATCTACATCATAAAAGAATTGTCCTCTAAGACTTAAAAATTAAGGGCGTCTGGCCTTTTTACCCAAATGTCCGCCTTTTCGGTTTTAAGACCTGGCAACCCTATCTATACTTATAATCTACAAATAATAAACTTTTTTTGCTTGTCCGAATTATGTAAGCATGTATGTAACAAAAAAGAAAAAATCCTAGTGCAACGCCTTAAAAATATCAAGAAAAGGAAATACGTGGGCGTAACATTATTGTTTCAAGCTAATTGGTACCTATTATGTGCGAGCGTGGTTCTAAAACCAGTAGCGCTCGATTCGACCCATTCGTGTTGCACGTGTGCATGCTGCAGCATTGCTCTAATACTTACCCTTAGCACATTGAATTTTGTACAGGGATGGTAGATGGCGATGTAGATACAACCACGAACTAAAATAATAGTGATAATAATTAATAAAATCAGGTGTAACTTCGCGGAAATCCATTATATTGAAGTTGTTAGAACTTAATTTGCTTATTTCCGCTTAATTAAATAAAATAATGAATGATCCTACCCAGCTTGACAAACACCTCCCACCTTTTTTATAGGAGAGGGGGAAACGAGCATGCGGCTCACCAGATGATAAGTGACTACTGCCGCCCATGAACAACTGCAACATCAGGAGAATCGCAGATGCGTTGCCGGCCTTTTAGAAAGAAGTACGCTCTTTTCTTCTTCTTCTTCTTCTCTCAATTGCGTGCACTATTCCTGTCACCACCTATCCTAGTACCACAGTAGGAGCTAAGATCTAAGATCGTAGCGGTCAGCCACCGCAGAATCTACTTCACCTGAGGGTGTCTCGTGTAGAGGCGAACACGTGTCGTATTATCGAGGGTGATGTGTCGTTCCTAGTGTGGTGGTGATGTGAGGGGTGGTGCTGGGATTGATGGTTCTGAGATTGGTGGTGACGGGGATTGTGCGCGCAATTAGAGAAGGGAGGGAGGTGCTCTTCAAACTGGGCAGGACACATCATTTTAATAGGATTCCGTACCCAAAGGGTAACCAAAGGGACCCTATTACGAAGCCTCCGTTGTCCGTCCGTCCGTCCCTCCGTACGTCCATCTGTCTGTTAGCGGGCTGTATCTCATGATCAGTAATAGGTAGATAGTTGAAAACTTCACAGAATGTGTATTTCTGTTGCCGCTATAAAAACAAAAAATAAAATAAATATTATTTAAAAATTAAAGGGAGCACCCCCTAATAGAAACGTATTTTACAACTGTACGGAACCCTTCATGCGCGAGTCCCAGTCGCACTTGGCCGGCTTTTGTTCGTTACGCGGAAATATGCAAATTAAGTTCAAGAACATCAATAGTAATAACGTTACGAATTTGGTCACAGCGGCCTGTATGTCGATATGATGGGAAACTAGACATCTGCGCAGGACAGGATTATAGTGCAAGAGTGTGTGCGGAAGCACATTTACACTCTTTATGCCCTCACTTACATCGTCTGAGAGGACGACAATTCGAAGAGACCGGGGAGAGATCATGTGCTGGACCATCGGTTTTATCTACGTACATATAGGCCTCTCCCATTAATTGCATAACAGAAGCGATTTTGTCATAGTTGCTACGGTTTTTTTTTTGTGATTTAGAGTTATTATCAGAAACATGCTCCTGTCCATCTCTCTTGCGACACCCACGGCCACGATTTGAGGTAGTGGATTACAATAAAGGAAGAACGGGTTTGTTATAAACTAATTTGCTTAATTCCGCGTAAAGAAAGAAAATTATGTATCCTGCCCAGTTTTAAGGGGACCTCCCACCCTCTCTCAATCGCGCGCACTATACCAGTCGCCGTCAATCCCAGCACTACCACCCCCAGCACTGGGGTCCACTTAAAACTGGGCAGGACACATCGTTTTATTTCTTTACGCGGAATTAAGCAAATTAGTTTATAACAACCCCATTGTAATGGATTTCCGCAAAGTAACGCCTGATTCTATTAATTATCTTAAAAAAGAAGGAAGTTCCCAATTCGACTTTTTTATGTGTGTTATCGCAGACCTTTTTTCTAGGTGAACCGATTTTGATAATTATTTTTTTATTTGAAAGCTGGTACTTCTCAAGTGGTCCCTTATAAATTTGATCAAGATCTGACCAGTAGTTTTTGAGTTATCCTTAATAGTGCGTATATAATTGACTTTGGTTACATTTATGATTTTCTCATTTTATTTATATTGAAGTCGGTTTCGGTTGTACAAATTTTTTAATTTTACCACTTGTTTTAATGCAAGCTCTTTTGATCACAATGCATATACTTCTTCTAAGTATGAAGTAAATATTGGCTTAAGAATACACAAACAGCAAACTCACTATACTTGTAATATATTATTGTAGACAAGTACGATAGGATTAGTTCAAGGTTCAATCTATCAGTTGAGTTACTAGGTCACAATGTCACGGACAGAAATGTAACTAGCGTTAGTATAGATATGATTTTATAATTAATACAAATATATAACCCAAATTTAAAAAAATCTTTGCGGACTTAAATGATAAAAATCGCAAAATCAAGACATTTTCTAGTCAATTTTCGCTGTTAGTTTTATAAAAATATCTGTTTTAAAAATTCTTTTTTATATAACATAATGTACAATATTTTATTATATACAATATAAAAAACTATAATAAAAAAACTAAAACTAGTAACTTAATTATCATACATTTTATCATTATCTACAGCTCTTCATAAGTCCACTGTATACGCTTTTACAACAAAATGCCACAAAATATACAAAATTTAACCTACTCAAAGTTCAAAAACTTTATTAAAGTTTGTATAATGGGTTATTATAATATTAAGGAATTTATGGATGATAATAACCCCTGCCGTGTAGTGGCGGTTAAGAATATCTTCCCGTGGGTGTCGAAAAAGGCGACAAAGGGAAACAGGCAGGAGATGGGCAGCAGCATCTTCCTGATAACAGCAAAATTACAATAAAAAATTGCGGTAACCCACTCCTTAACAACGTTGTAAAGATTGAGAGTGTGTCGACGAGGGTCGACCTTATACTCAGAATCACCAAACGGTATTCGCTGAAGGTCATACAGGTTTCCGCACCAACCTCGGCGCACCCCGATGAGGAGGCGGAGGAAATGTATGAGGATATCTCTAGAGCCATGCATTCCTCCAAAACCCACTATACGGTGTTAATGGGAGACTTCAATGCAAAACTAGGCACAAGAGAGAACGGTGAGCTGAAAGTAGAGAAATTTGGAATAGGGCAACGGAACCCAAGGGGCCAGCAGCTGGCCGACTTCATGGAGAAAGAGGGACTCTTTATGATGAACTCTTTCTTCCAGAAGCGGCCTCACAGGAAGTGGACCTGGTCGAGCCCCGACGGTTCGACAAAAAATGAGATTGACTTCATTATGACGACCAGACGACAACTGTTCAGTGATGTCTCAGTGATCGCGAGGGTGAAAACTGGTAGCGACCACCGAATGGTTAGAGGCACACTGAACCTAAACGTTGAGTTCGAGAGCTCTCGTCTAATGAAGTCAACGCTCCGTCCCCTTCGTGCTCGTGTTCCAAAGTCCCGAAACCTTTCAGCTCGAGTTACAAAACCGTTTTCAGTGCCTAAAAGACTGCAATGAAGTGGACAATATGAATGACAACCTCGTGGAAACTGTCCATGCGGTCGGAGCTAAGTTCTGCAAGACCCGCCGCAGTAGAACACCAAAACTCTCCCATCACACTCTTAATCTCATGGCTGTTAGACGGGAGATGAAGCTACATTCTTCAACAGATTTGACAGCATACAGGCAACTGAACAGACAGATCTCCAAATACATGCGGCGGGACCTACGCAACTTCAATACAGCTTGTATTGAAGAAGCGATCGAACGGAACCAAGGCGCCAAAGCTATAACGACTAAAAATGGGCCCAAAAAGACGATGCGATCGGTTGTTACCAACCCGAAAAACAAATTACAAATTAGTGTAATGAATAAGTATAGCAAATAGATAAGTGATATGAGACGAGGGTAGATAACCCATTCGTGGTGCATCCATAATATAGCTGCAGTGTGGCTCTACGACGTAAATGGTAATTATTTTGGTAGAAGCAAAGGTCACAACGCCGCGAAGACTGGAGGCCGATGTCGCATCATGAATAGCAGTGTTGCTGTTGGTTTGCATACTTCATTTAATAGATCGAATAATAATCGTTTTTAATAATCGTTTTTTCGTATTTTGTTTGTATAAAATTGAAGAAAACTCTCGTTGGTTATGCTGTTTGTATCTGGCTGGTTTTAATATCAATACATATAGGCCATTAAGAAAAAGAAAAAGAAAAAAACACTTTCCAGCACGAACCTTTATATATTCCAGCTATTTTTCAATTGTTTTACTGTCTAACGAAGAAATTCGATACATTCTGAAGTTTAATTACAAAAAAGGGAAAAATGCGACTCGAACCGCAAAAAAAAATTTGTGACGTTCATGGACCTAATGCAGTGTCAGTAAGAGTAGCACAAAGTTGGTTCAAGCGTTTTCAGTCCGGGAATTTTGATGTCAAAGACGCTGCTCGCTCTGATCGCCCGGATACGTCGGATACGTATATACGAATAAAGTAGATGCTATTTTTGAAAAAGTGGAGCAAGATATTAGTAGTTACGACATAGCCGAGGTATTGAGGATTAACATTTTCATCACAAAACAGTTTTGACCCATTTGAAAAACTCTGGCTATACAAAAAAGCTTGAAATTTGCGTACCACACGAGCTCCCTGAAAGAACTGTATTGAAACGTAATGAAACCGAACCATTCTTGAAAAGATTGATCACGGGTGATGAAAGGTGGATCACATATGACAAGAACTTACTTACTTACTTACTTATCTTCACGCACAATCCCTGACGGGGTAGCCAGAGAGAACAGATCGCCAAGTGTCACGATCCTTACATACCTCTTTCGCTTCTTTCAGATTCATAATCTTCTTCATACATGCACGTCTAGGTATCCGAGTACTCTTGACCCTCCCCTCTTCGAGCAGTTTGCTCACATGGTCTTCGAAAGTTAGTCTCGGTCTACCTCGACACCTTTTAATATTAACTTTCGCGCTATATATTTTCTTCACCATTCGGTCTTCACTCATTCGCTCAACGTGCCCAAACCATCGAAGCACGCCCTTATCAATTTTTGTGATAAGGTCATCTTTCAAACCTGCCATATTGCGAATCTCTTCGTTTCGCTTTCGGTCGGTCATGGTAACGCCGCACATTTTACGAAGAGATCGCATCTCCACTGCATTCAACTTGCTTTTATGCTTCTTCTGGCATACCCAGGTTTCGCTGCCATATAACAAAGTCGGTACCAACACTGCGTTATGTATTGCAAGGCGTGCACTCTTCACTACGCCTTGCCTTTTGACTAACGCAGTCAGGGCACCATTGACTTTGTTCCCGGCAGCGACACGCCTGTCCACATCTAAATCACATCTTCCATCCCGGCTAAAAGCACTCCCCAAGTATACAATTTCATTTACCTGTTCTAGACATTCCTGATTTACCCATATTTCACACTTCGTTCTCTCTTCGTCCCTTTCAAATACCAGAACCTTAGTTTTATTGGCATTCAAACGGAGACCTTTAATTTCACATTCCTCTTTCATACACGTGACTAATGCCTGCAGTTCTGCCTCTGATGGTGCAATAAGCACTGCATCATCAGCATACAGCAGACAATTTACTTTTATGTCACCCAATTTCACACCCAAACAGCTATCTTTCAACTTCTGTAAACAGCTGTCGAGATACAGTATGAACAGCCAGGAAGACATGACACAACCCTGTTTTACGCCCGTTTGGACGCTAAACATGGGTGACAGGTCATGCCCTACCCGCACACAGGCTTTACAGTCACAGTAAAGTGACTGCACAGCCCTTAGCAATCGACCATCCACACCGTACCCCGGCAACAATTCCCACATTTTCTTCCTTACAACCTTATCAAATGCTTTCTCAAGATCCACAAAAGCACAGAAAATCCTCTGGTTAGCAGCCAGAAGCTTTTCCGTGATCATGCGGAGAGAAAACATTTGATCCGTGCATCCTCTTCCAGGTCTAAATCCGCATTGAGCCTCCCATAGAAATCTTTCCGATTTCTCTTGCATCCTACGTGTCAAAACCTTCGAGTAGACTTTACTTGCTAAACTGGTCAAGCTGATCGCCCGATAGCACCCGCAGTCAAAATGTGAACCTTTACCTTTATATAAAGGCACAATGACTGCGGATCGCCAATCATCCGGGACATCCCCCGTCCGCCAGCACAAATTGCACAGCAGATGAAAGCTGTCCCAGACGCGAGGCCCACCATACTTGACCATTTCAGCAGCAACTCTGTCTAGTCCCGCAGCCTTACCACATTTCAAACTTCGAATCGCACGTTCAATCTCTTTCATACTGATGACCTCAGTGTCATCGAGGTCCAGGTCTGGCGTACCAGTCACGGCGTCATCCCCGGATCCCTCACTAAGATCATCACACGCATACATTTCTCTATAAAATTCGCTCCATCGCTGCATGACGTCCGGTTTTTCTGTGAGGACGTCATTAGTTCTCGAAAGCACTTTGTTCATTCTTAAGGCCGTCGCACCACTTCGGGTCCTTCCAACCTCTTTCCAGAAGAGTTTGGAGTTCTCCTTGAAGTTGTGCGACAACCTTTTGTCCGCTTCCATTCTACATCTTTCACGCATTTCCTCAATCAATGCTTTCGTGTGAACTTTCTGCAGCTTATATCTTTCTTTCATCTTCTCTCTCATATCCTTATCATTACTAGAGGCCAAGTAGTCTAACCATGCTTTCTTCTTCTTCTTTACAGCTTCTTTCACTTCATCATTCCACCATGCATCTCTTCTTTTACTACTGCCTCTTTTTATTGTTCCACACACTTCTTCCGCTGCACTTACCATTCCATCCCTAAGGTTCTGCCATGTTCTCTCCACACATTCATTTCTGCCATCGATGGTGTCAAGCTTTTCGGCTACCCTCGCATGATATTTGTCCCTAGTATCCGCTTCCTGAAGCTTCCAACTTCGGATGCGACAGACCGACTGTGGTTCTGTTACCGCCGTCCGGTAGCGCCAACCCGCGAACAGACCCCTAAATCTAGTAATCACTAGATAGTGATCCGTTCCCAGGTCAGCACCCCTGAACACTCGCGTATCCATCACCTGTTTTCGCAGTCGGTCATCCACCAGGAACAAATCGATCATACTTCTCTCATTCTTACTTTCTCTAGTATACATATGGATCTTCTTGTGATTAAACATAGTGTTTGTCACAAGAAGACCCTTTTCCTTGCATACCGCCAGTATAAGCTTGCCAGCATCATTAACCCTTTTATCGCCAAACTTTCCAAGCACCGACTCGTACCCTGGTCGAGCGGTACCAACCCATCCATTCAAATCACCACATACAACAATTCTTTCGTTTCCCCTAGCCAAATCTAGAACTTCTCTTACATTCTCCCAAAACTCCTCCAGCTCAGCCCTGGACGACGAAGCTACCGGCGCATAAACAGCCAAAAGGAATAACTTCGTCAGTCCCAATTTAAAGCGAACCCAGAGAAGTCTTGAGTTCACAACCTTATATTCAGTCATAACATCGACCAACCGAGACGACAGCAGCACCCCCACTCCCTGGCGGGCGCTCTCGCTCTCCGGGACTCCGGACCATAGAGCTAACGCCCCGCCAGGGAGCTCTTCAGTACCACTGCCCTTCCGTTTGGTCTCCGACATACACACGACATCTAATTCTCTTTCTTTCATTATTTCAATCAACTCATTCATCTTATCTTTCATGCCTCCTCTAACATTCCACGTGCCAACTCTGCACTCTGCACTCCACCTTCCGCCGTGTCGGGCTGTGCGTGACGGGTGGCGTCACAAGAAAGTGTGAAAAAGATCATGGTCAAAGGGTAGTGAAGCTCCACAGACTGTAGGCGCAATACGGTGATGTTGTATGTATGGTGGGATTGGAAGGGCGTCGTTTATCATGAGCTTTTACCGTCGGGCAAAAATATCGATTCTGATCTCTACTACCAACTACTAATAAGACTCAAGCAAGAAATTGAGAAAACATTGATCAACAGAAAAGGAGAGGTCTTTCATCATAATAACGCCAGACCACGCACATCTTTGGCCAATCGGCAATAATTAAGAGAGCTTGGTTGGGAAGTGTATATTTTTATTAAGCTTTTTCCTTTTTTTTTTTGCATGTTAGGAACTAAGAGAGCATTTTTCTTCTGCCAATAAACTGCCGAGCAGTTTGGCAGACCGTAAAACTTTAATAGTGTAAATTTATATAATTTTGTTAAATAAAATAAATAAAAAATAAATCATGCATCCACCATATAGTAAGATGTAAGATGGCAACAAGTTATGGCATAGGTATACCATTTTGTTCGATAACTTGTTGCCATATTATAATTAAATGTAATTAAAGTTTAATATATAAATCAAGGAAAAATATACAATACTAAAAACTATAATAATAATTTAAAAAAAAAAACTAAAACTAGAAACTTAAATATCATATAGTCCTACTCCCCGCGGTATCGTGCCAAGAACGCTGGCTGCGTTTCCCCGCTGAATGGCTATACTTAGCCTTTGAGCAAGGAAAGAACCAGCCCTCTTATCACCAGCAGCAACGACCAGCCGCGGATGGAGTTCCTTTAGGAACTTCACCGCACGTGGACCCCACGGACCGATAGTCTCTACAGCAAATGGCACAAATATGTAGTCATCTCTCAGAGACTCATATTTGCGCCACTTACTCAGTTCAGCTGCCTCTGATGCCGCCCCGGCTCTAAACGAGGTACCCCTGAGATGAGAGACCGCCAGAGTGTCTACGCAAGTAGCATTCCACACTAAGGCTTTACCTCTCTCCCAAGGGACCAATGTCATACCGTCGGGTCTCCTGCCATCGTCTCTAAATATTCCACAAGGCTCTAAAACCGAGGGAACATTTATAGAGACAAGAGCCCTTCGGATGACATCGTTCAAAGAACTGTGAAAGAAATTAAAGTTAAACTTTGAAAAATATGTCTTAAATTGGTATTTAAAATACGAAGAAACTTTTTCCCCGACCTATTATTTTGGTTATATCTTGTATTTAGGAACACAGTTTATTTATTATACACATTTAACGTAATTAACGCACATCCTCAGACACCTCAATTAGTATATTATGTTATAATCATTATACATACACTTAATTCTTAGTTAAACATGTTTATGCATTGATTATTTATCAAATTAGTTATACTAATTCCGGAAGAATGTTGTAGTCACCGTACAAAAACACGAACGCTAGGTATAGGTCTATAATTGTTCCGGGTCTGGATGCTTGTCCTTGTGCAATTTATGCTTGTACACTGCCCCCACTATTCAAGAGAAAATCCTAGTGTGGAGGTTACTTTTTAAAAAATAAAGAAAAAGAAATTTAGAAAGCACTCATAGAATTACGTAAAATAAACAAATGATTTAATACATCTCCATAAAAAAGTCAAGAGGCGTCAAATCAGCTGATCTGGGAGGTCAATGGCCTGGCCGCCGCGACCTTTATAAGCCACTCCAAACTCTGTATTTGTAGACTTTAAAATACTTGAAATAAGGTTCAATTTTTTTTTTATTTTGTATTGAATGACTGAATTTGTATTAATACAAATAAAACTGCACTTTTAAAAGTATTATTGCCTTGAGTTACGGTCCATTTCAGTTTGTTTTGACTGTACAGGTTTAGTGTGACTGTAAATTACGTAGTTTCAATTATTTTTGGGATAAAATATTACCTATATTAAAAATTATAGAAATCGATTCAGTAAACGATTCTGAACAAACTACTTTCTCAAAGTACGTTAATTATGTTACGTGTAGGAGAGACAGCAGTGCTTTAGAATAAAAATTGTGTGTTTAAACTAAAATTAAACTGTACCCATGGACTGTAGTAGCCAATTGCCGTCAGGCTTATAAAATAATATTTCCAATGAATGTTATAAAACGTTCACCTTGTCCACCATAAGTAGTTACTAAAAAGTATTAATTTATTTTAATTATTATAATAGAATTTTCTTACCACTAGGTTAAGTTTAAAGTTGCAGCCTATATATGTCCCACTGCTGGGCACAGGCCTCCTCTCATTTCTGAGAGGGTTTTTGGGCACGTAAATATCTGCCGCGCTGCCCCAATGCGTGTTGGCGAACTTTAAATGTCTTCGCAATATTTTTTTTTATTTCTAAGGTTTTCTCACGATGTTTTCCTTCACCGCCGAGCACGTGGTAGATCAGCACTTAAAATTGTAATTAACAAGTTCATAGGTGCCGGCGAGGATCGAACCACCACTAAGTAAAAAGAAAATTCATTTTTAAAAAAGAAAAAAGATCGGCCTGGAGGACACCACAGAATATATCAATAATATGTCCAGACTAGCTGTTCTCCGCGACTTCGCCCGCGTGTAATTTAGGGTTTTAATTATGTTGCGCGAAACCCTAATTCTTTTTCTAAAATATAAGTAAGTAAATTACTCCTTATAACATCAGCTATCTGCCAGTGAAAGTCCCGTCGAAATCGGTCTAGCCATTTCGGAGATTAGCCGGAACAAATAGACAGACAGACAGACCGACAGACAGACAAAATTTTTAAAAATTGTGTTTTTGTTATAAGTACCGTATATACTTTCATATACATTTAATAAAAAGCTGGTATTTTGACATTACAAACAGACACTTCAATTTAATTTATTTGTATAGATGTTGGCTAATTGCAAGCTGATAATACCGAAAACAAGAATAATAAAAAAGTAATGATATATCGAAATATAATTTATTTAAAAAAGGCAAATAAAACCTCGACACTCGATTAATGGCGGCGAAATTATTTCACTTGGTACACGATCACGATTCACTCAATTAAGCTTGTTACAGACGTCGCACAGTAACTTGCGCAAGTACAATTCATCAGTACTCGCCAACGTTCAAACGTAATTGATTATTTAGTATACAGCCAATACAGCTACGGATACGCAATTAGTTTTTAAAAACGCCGACGAACAATACGACGTAATAGGTAGTAACTGGCGATATTACCTATTACGTTATGGTGCCTCTACACCATCGGCCATGATTGACAATCACATAATAGGCCATGCCATAATTGCGCAGCTGTTCACACGATTGTGCAGTTTTTGATAATTATTATCATTTAATCAGTGTATATAAATTTATAAAAGTACACCATAAAAAAGCCGTGAAAAAAATTATAACGAAGGTAGTGGATGCTAACTATACATCGAAATAAACCGAGATAAGTTAATGTAAGTACATATTTATTTTTTCTATGGTATTATACTCGTATATATTTATTCATTACTTGGCTAACTGAATGATCGACGATCGAATGGACACGCCCACAATCATGGCTGAACTTCATTTGATGTTTGTTCTAAAAACCGACGCAACTATTTGTTATGCTCGGTCGTTACCGATCATGGACAATTACGGGCGATTATCTTTCCACTCGATCGTAATCCCCTGTATTCATCCATCATAGTCGATGGTGAAGAGAAGCCATGAAGTTCATACGATGTACGCTGAGGTTACATACAAAAGCAACGAGAGGGGTTGAGATTTGAGAAGAACACACGTGTCGTCCGTGCTTACGCAGGGACTAAATTTGGTACAAAATATGCTTGCACAGCACTTATACTAATCAAAAAATGTTTACAAGATAAATATTTTACACTTGCGCAAGATTCAACGTATCGTATGCAAGGCCCTTAGTTAAGGCTGGGTGTTCCTGTTTTTGTCCGATCATTTAGAATCTGAAAAAACAATATTTTAGATACATTATTTCTACTTACCTTACTCCGACCGGATAAGTCGATAGAATAAATTTTCGTTCGATTTGCAGTTTTTTTAAAAGCCCCATTTCATTTTAAACAATCACTAATACTCATTTTTTTTCTATAAAATAATATATATATATATATATATATATATATATATATATATATATATATATATTCGAAAAAATTGTATTGTATCGTGTATTGACCGGAGTAAGGTAAGTAGACCTTACTCCGGTCAATACACGATACAATACAATTTTCTCGATAGAATAAATTTTCGTTCGATTTGCAGTTTTTTTAAAAGCCCCATTTCATTTTAAACAATCACTAATACTCATTTTTTTCTATAAAATACATCAATTTATAGATAATTCATTTTGGAATCGATTCCACCCATCGTTTTGTTTTTGCATTACATTTATTAAAAAAATATTATCGATAATTCAAGTGATTTTAGATCCGCGCGTAGCTTGACACCTTGCCAGTGTCCCGCGGGTCGTTGCCGCGCTTCTCTTCTGCTACGTAAATAATATTTAGGAAATAAAATAAATTGTAAATAACTATAGTTTTATGGAACTTATATAGACTATAGTTAAGCTTTTGTTTGTGTGTTTATTTCTCATTATGTAAATATTTGTTTATAACTTTAAAATAATGTTTTTGTGATTATTTTGTAAAAATCACGATCATATGCGCGGCCCGACTCGATCTTTGCGACGACCGCTTGTAAATTACCTAATACGCTTGGAACACCCAGCCTTTATTTAAAGTGAAATATATTTTCATTCGCCAGTTTCTTCAACGTTTTCGTAACCACAGTCGCTGGCAGGTGTGACGTAGGGCAGCTCCATCTGGCTGCCAAACTCGGCTTCGTAAAGAACCTGCTGGATCTTGAGTCGCGCCACAGCATTCTGCTTGGAGTTCAGCCGTTTTAAAGTAGATGAACAACTTAGTAGGAACAACTCATCGGGATCAGTTCTGTTGCATTGGCAGGAGCTTTCCTCGTCAGTCGACTGGAGGCGGATCTTCTTCGGAGACGGTTGGGAATCTTCATCCTCTTCGTATTTGAGGCTGTCTACTCCCGGAAACGACAGGTCGGGAAGACTGTTCGTGGTACGTTGGCGGACCTCTTCTTCGGGATCGGAATCGTCGAGCTCTCTTTTGGACGACCTAAAAAATATTATTGGTTGCATTTTATAGCTGTAGAGTGCACTGTCGTGTGGTGCCGTAGAAGACTCCATCCCACCATTTGGTTCCGTAGGTGTCGTAAGAGGCGATTATAGAAACGTCAGAATGATGATGATGATAACGAACGTGCGTGGCAGAAGATGATAACTTCAATCGCTAACCTGCTTGACAAGCGTAGAGGTTATAACAAATCTAGAAAATCCCCTCTACTATAAAGAGACTAAAGAACTGCTACGAGCACGAAGTTAACTTCTTTTTTATTTTGTTTAACCAGCAAAAGTATTTTGATAAGAAAACCCCGAAGAAAATATGTTTTTTATTTTATTTATTTACTCTTTAATGAACACCAAAATACTAAATAACGATTACAGTTAAATCTAAAGTAGAATATGTACAACAGGCGGTCTTATCACTCTGAAAGTGATCTCTTCCAGACAACCTTAGTATAGAGAACTGATGCAAACAATAGTTAAAAATAGAGGGGGGCGTACAAAATAAAAATATGAAAATACATATAAATATAGACAAGTGAAGATTATGTATGATATCATATAATAGGTTAAATGAAATGCGACAAAACAAAACAAAAAAACAAAACGCGACAGCAAAAGCTACCGCGTGGCTCTACCACTGTTTTATCTATGGCGTACTTTATTTATAATTTATTTATAACAGCTTAATTAAAAGGATTACAAAGGACGGACTTATTGCCTTTGCCATTCTCTCCCAGTTAACCCAGGTAGTAAGAAGCATTTTGCCGCCTATTTACGCTGGTATTCCGTGATGACGTGATCCTTTCCCAGGCGAGCCGACATAATATGACTGCAGCGTGGCTTTACCATGTTAAATAATTCTCTCATAATTTAGTACTCTTGTACTTCTCGTCTTTTTTTATAGATTAAGGGTTTAAAGGTGACAAACGACCACGCAGTCCACCTGATGGTAAGTGGATGCTATGGCCCATAGACATCTACATGTACCTATCCTCGATTAAGAATCAAAATGCAGATGCGTTGTCACCCATGAGGACTAAGATGTATAAAAGAAATAATAGTTTGTCACATTTTCTATTTCTATGAGCATGTATGGAAATTAAATATTTTTAATTACTTCTTATTCGTTTCCCGAACTAAATGGGAAACTACGACACATCTTCTCGTTAGACATACCTAAAAACCTGAAAACGAAATTGTACAACCAGTGCGTGTTGCTAGTAATGACTTACGGATCTGAGACGTGGTCCTTCACTGCTGGCCGTACGAGTAAGCTCAAGGTCGCTCAGCGAGCTATGGAGAGGGCTATGCTCGGGGTTTCTCTGCGTGATAAACTTAGAAATGAGTATATCCGCAGTAGAACCAGAGTGACTGACATAGCCCAACGGATTAGAAAACTGAAGTGGCAATGGGCCGGCCATATAGCTCGAAGAACCGACAACCGATGGGGAAGAAAGGTTCTCGAGTGGCAGCCTCGTACCGGTAGGCGAAGTATAGGGCGACCCCCCACTAGATGGAGTGACGACCTGGTAAGACATGCAGGAAGTCGATGGATGCAGGTTGCTCAGGACCATGCTTTGTGCCATTTGTTGGTGGAGACCTATGTTCAGCAGTGGACTTATGAAGGGCTGTAATGATGATGATGATGACGACTTTCTTATAATTTCAACCGACTTCAAAAAAGAAGGAGGTACTGAATTCGACTGTATTTTTTATGTGTTATTTACCTCAGAACTTTTTTCAAGGTGAACCGATTTTGATGATTCTTAGTAAAATTCTAAATATTTGTTAGCTCGTGCCTCTAATGTGATCCCATATAAATTTGATCAAGATCTGACCAGTAGTTTTTGAGTTATCTTCAATAATGAGTATTTAATTGACTTCGACGACATTGATGATGTTCTTATTTTATTTATATTGAAGTCGGTTGTACAAAACTTTTAATTTTACCACTTGTTAAGTCTAAGATGGCTAGAGTTATGTCATACTTGTGTTGTAGCCAATAAAAGTTATTGTATACTGGCCTCATAAGTGAATTCCACATCCATTTTTTCTATTATGTATCGTAAAAGTTGACGTGCAATACGGAATTTATCAAACAAAAAGTGTTAACCAAACAGAGTGATAACGCGCTCGATAAGCTCGTGAAATTGATTTAGATCATTTGTTAAGACGGATCTGAAGTAGAGCGGAGATCGGAAAGTCAACGCGTTGCAACAATCAATTGGAATCAATTTAACACAATGTTATATTATAAAACTAATGTTCTGTGGACTGTGAACGGAGAATTACTACTATACATATTTATAAGTTTCGCCTATACCTAATCTCAATATCCCATTTGTTGTAGATATTTTTTGTCGTAAGTCCTACAAAAAAAATTAAACATTTAGGTCCCAGACGAACACCTACATAAAATAAAGTATGCGAGCTTTCTCTCGTATTTGATGAAACTATTAAAAACTTTAAGCTCATTAGGTATATACAAAAAAAGTTTCCGACGTGATAGAGCCACGCTGCAGCTGTGGTTGTAGCACGAGAGGGTCGGCACGACCGTTGGAAGGACCACGCTCTCACAGAATACCAGCGTAAAATAGCAGCTCAACGCTGCTGTGTATGGTGAGTGTAGAGAACCGGAGACACTTTTTACTGGAAACGAGGCATTCCATCTTAGTCCGCTAACGGTGGCAACGCATCTGCAGTTTGATTCTTAATTGAGGATAAATGTAGATGTCTATGGATCACAGCATCCACTTACCATCAGATGATGTGTGCTCGTTTGTCACCCTATTCTATAAAAAAATGGTTTGACTTTAACCAAATAAATAGAGCGCCTAGCGCCGTTTTGTATTATTTATTTATTTACTATCCATGTCTTCATCACCACTTGGAATAGTAGCAAGTACTGGCTTATAATAAATTAAAACTTAAACACACACAAAACTTACATTTCCGATTTGGGTTCGACGTGTGGCAACAAGAAACGCATGGCGTGATGGTAGGACCAGCGCGTACGGCCGCCATGCGTGCGCTGTAACTTAATGAACGAATCGCGAAGCGATCTCCAGCGCTTTTTACACTCAGCCTCTAAAACATGTAATAAAGTTCATTTGTTACGCTTTACGTGGTAGAGCCATGCTGCAGCTATATTACGGATGTAGCACGAATGGTTTGGTTCAACTGGGATAAGAACATGCTCTCACATATAATACCTGTGTATAATAGTTCAATGCTGCTGTGTTTCGTATGGCGAGTATAGGGAACCGCAGACGCTCTTTACTGGAAACAAGGCATTCCACCTTAGTCCTAAGGGATGACAACGCATGATTGATTCGTAATCTAGGATAGATGTCTACTTGTCAATCGGCCACAGCAACGACCTATCGTCAGGTGAAATGTGTGCTTATTTGTCACCCTTATTCTATAAAAATAAAAATAAATTGTTGCAAGAACTTTAATTTACATTGTTTTGTCTTTATTGGCCCGTTACAGGCCGCTGCTAGATATGAGCCTCTAATTGTAGAGAGTGAGTGACAGTGAGAGTCTATTTACAATAATTTTGCGCTCAACAGATATCGCTAGTTGGGACTAAGGTGAACTTTATTTGTTACGCAGATGATCACAGTGTCATCATTGAAAAGTTACGACTTAATCATAAGTTTTTCGGTTTCTAGTGGCCTATGTGCAGTATTCTTTAATTTTGCACATTTTAAACTTTTTAGGGTTCCGTACCCAAAGGGTAACCAACGGGATCCTATTACTAAATCTCCGCTATCCGTCCGAGGTCCGTCCGTCCGTCCGTCTGTCCGTCAGCGGGCTGTATCTCATGATCCGTAAGAGGTAGACAGTTGAAATTTTCACAGAATGTGTATTTTTGTTGCCGCTATAACAACAAATAATATAAATTAAATTAAGATTTAAAACGGGCTCCACTACTAGAAACGTGTATTACGATGGCACGGAACCCTTTATGTGCGAGTCCGACTTGCACTTGGCCGGTTTTTTTTTTAATTTTTTTTTATTTTAGGAATATCAGTAGTTGGATGATAATAACCCCTGGGAATGAGGTTGTGGCGGGTGTAAGGAAAAGGGCAGATCTCCCGCCGGGCAAGGTGTTCTGCCCGGGGAGCGGCCAACGCTCCGAGTGGTACCTAGTTCGGCTCTATTATTATACTGTTTTAATTTCGGAACTTTGTTAGCACGATTTAGGCTTCGATGTGTTTTCGCTTGTGGCGCGACGACAGCGCCGCCACAAGGTGATCGCTACCAAGCTATTTCTAATTTGTTTTGTGTGGTTAATTGTGAGTACATGATTGTAAGCTGTTATTTAAAAAATGTCCTGCTGGGGTTCTTGCTGATTCTTCCCAGGACAGAGGTTGTTTTCCAACCAGTGGTAATTAAATAAAAGTGATTTTTTAATAAGCCTATTACTTATGATCTATATTGACTAAAAAAGTTTCTGTTTGTGTTTAGTTTAACCATTTGTAATCTAATTAATATAAAATATAACAAAAATTTCAAAGAAATACATTAATTTCTGCACTACTGTAACAAATTAAGTCAAACGGCAGTTAATTAATTATGACGATGTAAATAATGCTCTATCGAAATTAGTACATTGGTTTAACGCCAACAATATGCTCTTAAACGGCAATAAGACAAAGTGTGTTAAATTTACAATACCTAATGTAAAACATTCGAATACCAATGTATAGCACATTGGTATTCGAATGTTTTACATATATATATGGGGAGGAGTTGAGTCTTGTGGATACCACTATTTTTCTCGGTATTACTATTGACGCGAAACTTCAATGGGGCCCCCATATATCTAAATTAGCAAGCAAACTTAGTTCTGCAGCATATGCTGTAAGAAAGATTAGAAGTCTCACAGGTGTTGAGACAGCTAGATTAATGTATTTTAGTTACTTTCATAGCGTAATGTCTTATGGAATTTTGCTATGGGGTAATGCGACTGATATTGAAGCTATATTTGTTTTGCAAAAGAGAGCCGTTCGGGCGATTTATAACCTAAATTGTAAAGAGTCCCTCAGACAAAAATTTAAAGAAATAAACATATTAACTTTGGCATCGCAATATATTTATGAAAATGTAATGAATGTACATAAAAACATAAATAGCTTTAATAAGAATAAGGATGTGCATACTGTAAACACTAGGAACAAGCATAAGCTTGTAATACCAGTTACTAGACTCCACAGAATCAGTAATTCATTTATGGGGCAATGTATACGATTTTACAAGAAAATCCCAGAACATATTCAAAGCTTATCAATAAACAAGTTTAAAAGTTTTATTAAAGAAAAACTGTACAAAAAGGATTATTATAATATCAAGGCATACATGAATGAAAATAACCCCTGGGAATAAGGTGATCGCCACCATGCTGGTTCTATTAAAAATCATTTAAAAATTATATAAATGAAATTATTGTTAAGTGAAATATGTTTGAAAAAAAAGTCCCGCTGGGTTTGTTGCTGGTACTTCCCAGGATAGTGGTATTTTCCGAACCAGTGGTAAATAAAAAATGACTTTCAATAAGAATTATGTAATAATCAATATTGAATAAAAAATTATTCTATTCTATTCTATTCCCCCGGTATGAAATCTTTTTTTATATAGGATAAGGGTGATAAACGAGCACACAGTCCACCTGATGGTAAGTGGTTGCTGTGGCCCATAAACATCCAAATCTATCTTCGATTACGAATCAAACTGCAGATGCGTTGTCACCCGTGAGGACTAAGATGGAATGCCTCGTTTCCTGTAAAAAGGGTCTCCGGTTCTCTACACCCACCATACGATACAAAGCAGCATTAAGCTGCTATTTTACGCTGGTATTCTGTGAGAACATGGTCCTTACCCGGTCGAGCCGACCCATTCATGCTACAACCATAATATAGCTGCAGCATGGCCCTATCACGTAAAAATATTTCACCACATGCTATGCGGTACCGCGCCGCCCTGGTGGCAGAAAAATCGTGGATGTGCACATTGTTACGCTGTCTTACACCTTCGACACTGCTGTTCATCGAAGCTCTGTGTATTTTACGTCTGGCGTAAACGAGATAGATGGGGAATGATTCCACCATAAATAAATAAAGATGTAGGATACCACCATCTTTTGGAAACCATATGATTTTTCTATCACTTTCATCAGCGCCCTCTAACGACACCCACGGGACTGATGTGAGGGATACTCTAACGCCGCTATCACACGGAATACCATAGCATACCATTACCATTACAGACTATCAAAAGCCCACTGCTGAACATAGGAAATCAATAAAATATCCGCAATAAATTGTCACCTGGGGGTCATATTTGCCATAGCTTTCGCACTTGGAAAACGGCAGTTTTTTATAGTTGTTATTGAGGAAGATGCTGCTGCCCGCCTCCTCGTTTGTTTCCCTTTGTCTTTATGACACTCAAGGGACGATATTGGGTAGTGGATATTCCTACACCGCCATTACTCGGCGTTAATAATACATTTAATTTCTCTGATCTTTCTCCTCATCAGCTAGAGAACCGAACACTGCGAGACTTGGGCCAAGGAATGGCAATAAATATCACGCATGACGGTGGCCAACTCCTGAGTATTTTATAGGAGAGGGGGCAAACGAGCATGCGGCTCACCTGATGGTAATTGATTACCACTACCCATGAACAAGTGCAACACGAACGGAATTGCAGATGCGTTGCCGGCCTTTTAAAAAGGAGTAGGCTCTTTTCTTGAAGGTCCCAAGTCATATCAGTCCGGAAAAATTGCAGGTGATCCGGATCGGACAATGGTCCGAAGAGCCGAGAGGGGCATCGATGGAAACCTAATATCCGTCTTGATGAAGCGCAAGCAGAAAATCTAACAGGGAAGGTGTATGATCCTCCACATCTGGAATCCGCGGAGGCGAAGTAACCAGTTGTGTCAGATAATATGCCAAAGCAAAGTCATAAACATATCTCCCCGCATGATCGGTTAAACGTGAACTGAGCCATTCGGCGTGGTGGGCGTTAAAATCTCCAAGTATCACGATCTCTAAATGTTTCGTGATTTTATTCGGACACAGTGAAAACTTTGCTCGTAGGTCTCACGGATGCCTTTCAAACTAGTACTAATTCGGAGAAACTTGGACGGATAGAGGACTCTACGCTGGTTGCGCGTACACATTTATTTTTAACTTTGTTACATATTTATTTAGATTCAACTATAGAATGGCAGTAGCAATAGGTGCTATCTTCAATGGTGGAAATTTCATTAATAATGAATTCTTCAGTTGTCGGGAGGATTTCCCTAATCGTCATTCTTAGTGGGCCAAACGACTGCACTTACTCACACCTTAGACTCGACTTGTGCCTTAGGCCCATATTAATAAACGTTACTCAACGACGAACTCAAGTGCGTAATCACTTGATACGCCCTCATTACGATATCAGCATCTCAAGATCCTTCATCATCATCATCATTACAGCCCTTCACAAGTCCACTGCTGAGCATAGGCCTCCCCCAAGGAATGCCACAAAGCACGGTCCCGAGCCACCTGCATCCATCGACTTCCTGCATGTCTTACCAGGTCGTCACTCCATCTTGTGGGGGGTCGCCCTACACTTCGCCTACCGGTACGAGGCTGCCACTCGAGAACCTTTCTTCCCCATCGGTTGTCGGTTCTTCGAGCTATATGGCCGGCCCACTGCCACTTCAGCTTATTAATCCGTTGGGCTATGTCGGTTACTCTGGTTCGACTGCGGATATCCTCGTTCCTAAGTTTATCACGCAGAGAAACTCCGAGCATAGCCCTCTCCATAGCTCGCTGAGCGACCTTGAGCTTCCTCATACGGCCAGCAGTGAAGGACCATGTCTCAGTTCCGTAAGTCATCACTGGCAAGACGCACTGGTTGTACAATTTTGTTTTAAGGTTTTGAGGTATTTCTGACGAGAAGATGTGTCATAGCTTCCCGAACGCTGCCCAGCCGAGTTGAATCCGTCGATTGACCTCTCGGTCGAAGTTGGACTTACCTAGTCGGACTATTTGTCGCAGGTAAACATACTCGTCAACAACTTCGAGCTTAGTGCTCCCAACAACTACCGGCATAGGTGTGACATGGACATTAAACATAATCTTTGTTTTGTCCATGTTCATCTTAAGACCTATCCGTTGGGAGACACTATTGAGGTCATTGAGCATAGTGCTTAGTTCCTCCAGCGATTCTGCCATGAGGACTATATCGTCGGCAAATCGAAGGTGAGTGATGTACTCGCCATTGATGTTAATTCCGTATCCTTTCCAGTCCAGAAGCTTGAAAACATCTTCCAATGCAGCGGTGAAGAGTTTCGGGGATATAACGTCACCCTGTCTTACACCTCTCTGCAATTGGATAGGTTTCGTACTCTGGTTCTGTACTCGGATAGCCATCGTAGCTCTACTGTACAAACACTTCAGCACTTCAATATACCGACAGTCAACTTGGCACCGCTGAAAGGACTGCAGCACCGCCCAAATTTCGACGGAATCAAAGGCTTTCTCATAGTCCACATACGCCAGACATAGTGGCAAATTGTACTCTTCGGACTTCTGTACAATTTGCCGTAGGGTATGTATGTGGTCTATGGTGCTTGGCTCCCTTTCGGAAACCGGCTTGTTCGGGAGGCTGGAAGTCGTCAAGTCTGCGCGCGAGATGATTCGTAATGACTCTCGAAAACAGCACGTAGACGTGGCTCAGAAGGGAAATCGGTCTGTAGTTCTTCAAGAGAGCGTTGTCACCTTTCTTGAAGAACAAGACCACCGCACTTCTGCTCCACGCCTCCGGTGTAATGCCACCATGGAGGACGGAATTAAAGAGCTTCTGAAGGACTTCAAGTACCGGTCTTCCACCCGCTTTCAGAAGTTCCGCTGTAATTCCATCCCCGCCTGGGGCCTTGCCGTTTTTAAGGTGCTGGAGAGCCATTCTAATCTCGCTCAGACTGACGTCCGGGATATCTTCGGAATAGTGTCGAATAAGACTCGCTCTTGGATCGTTACTCACACTTGCGTGTGGCTCCAACGATGACGTGTACAGCTGCCCATAGAACCTCTCAATCTCACTCAAAATCTCAGGTGCCCTGGAAACGATGCTGCCACATTCGGTCTTCAGCTTTGACAGTTGGCTCTTTCTGGCAGACAGATCTCTGGCAAAGACTTTGGAGCCTTGGTTCCGCTCGATCGCTTCTTCAATACGAGATCTGTCTGTTCAGTTACCTGTATGCTGTCAAATCTGTTGAAGAATGTAGCCTCATCTCCCGTCTAACAGCCATGAGATTAAGAGTGTGATCGGAGAGTTTTTGTGTTCTTCTGCGGTGGGTCTTGCAGAACTTAGCTCCGACCGCATGGACAGTTTCCACGAGCTTGTCATTCATATCGTCCACTTCATTGCAGTCTTCTAGGCACTGAAAACGGTTTTGTAACTCGAGCTGAAAGGTTTCGGGACTTTGAATTAGAGCACGAGGGGGACGGAGCGTTGACTTCATCAGACGAGACCTCTCCATCAAATCATCAAGATCCTTGCTAATTTATAAATACATAAAAACAGTATCTCAAAACGCTGTACTTAGGAATACTGTTCTGTGACTTGCACTCAAGTACACATACTAGGGAGTCGAGTTTCGTTTATTAATCAGTGTGGCACTCAGCTGATATCTATTATATAGATATTATGTTTATTAATAAGATCATAACCTCAAGATTGTACTCAAGTGCGCGTACTTGAGCTGAGTAACGTTTATTAATACGGACCTTAGATTCTGGGTATAACCTTGTATTATTATTAATACTGTAGTATAACGGACTAACCAGTGGATTTTACCAAATAATATGGCTGAATTTTGCCGAACTCGTAGAGCCATGCCGCAACTATATTAGTAGTATAGTTGTAGCACGAATGGGTCGGCTCGACCGAGGAAGGACCAAGCTCTTACAGGATACTAGCGTAAAATAGCAGCTTAACGCTGCTGTGTTTCGTATAGAACTGGATCGTAGAGAACTGGAGACCCGTTTTACTGGAAACAAGGTATTCCATCTTAGTTCTCACGGGTGACAACGCATCAGCATTTTGATTCGCAAACGAGGATAAATGTAAATGTCTATGGGTCACAGCAACCACTTACCATCAGGTGGACTGTGTGCTCGTTTGTACCCCATCCTATAAAAAAAGAACAATAGGGCTGTAAGCACACTTTTTTTATTTTTTTCTCTATGAACATTACTATCATATTATTACTGGGTATGGACTGCTCACTGTACTGTCTCTGTCGGGATATTTAAGTCTGACTTAAAAAGATGGCCATAAGACCTTTCTGGCATTCCCCAAAGTCGTCTCTTACGTAACCGACGGGACAAAACGGAGTGATGGATTAATTTACACCGCCACGCCGTCACACGGTTGTGATGTTGACTGCCTCGTTAGTCTAGTGATTAAAAAGCATGGCTGCTAAGCATGACGTCCCGGCTTCGAATCCCAGGTCGTGCTAAAATCAGTTATGGGTTTTTTTTCTGTCAAGAAATTCTCAGTAGCAGCCTGAAGTCAGGAAGTAGGCGATGTTGTTACGCACCGTTATAACTACATGTATCTTTATTATTTAACGTAATCAGTGAACGTTCAAAATCGTTATTTAACGTTACGCGTTTAAAATATCGATCCGTTCCGATTAGGCTTTTAGCGTGATAACGACGTACATAAAATTACAATAACGGCGAGCACTTGTTAAAATGTGTTAAATATGTGTTAAAATCGCAACTAACAATTTAACTGGATTCCATATTCTGTGGTTTCATAATTTGCTTTACATTTCACTCGATAACGTTATTTAATCGATAATTTCTATTAACCGATAGTTTTTCGTCTACACGATAACTAGGAAAAGGCAACGATAGCAAACTATGCCTAGATAACGTAACGGTAGTACGAATGTTGTAACGTTATAAAAGTATTTATCTATAAATTGATTACCGTTTTTTTTTTCAATAGGATTTGGTAAAGTTTTTAAGGCCCGTCGTAAGAGACGACTGTATGAAATGCTAGAAAAACATAGGACTTCTTAAATATAGTGGTATAACTACTTGTACGTGGTTTTTACGTGGTAGAACCATGCTGCAGCTATAATAATAGTATAGTTGTAGCACGAATGGGTCGGCTCGACCGGGGAAGGACCACGCTCTCACAGAATGCCAGCGTAAAATAGCAGCTTAATGCTGTTGTGTTTCGTATGGTGAGTGTAGAGAACCGGAGACCCTTTTTCCTGGAAAAGAGGCATTCCATCTTAGTCCTCACGGCTGACAACGCATCTGCATTTTAATTCGCAAACGAAGATAGATGCAGATGTCTATGGGCCACAGCAACCACTTACCATCAGGTGGGCTGTGTGCTCGTTTGTCACCTTATTCTATTAAAAAAAATTGTTTACAACAGAAGTAAAATACCCAAAACAACGGCGGGCAGCAGCGACAAAAATATTAAAATTTGGTACTGTGATCATCTATTCGCCTGTCAAGAATAATGATTAGGGATTAAACTCCGTAGAGTAAAGGCCCGTGTCCTTAATTGGACTTGTACGTGCTGATGATGATAAAGCAGAAGTCAGGTGTTTTATTCTAGTTTCGATGGCATATCGTGGCGACTTAAGAGAATTCGTCAACCCATATCGTCACGTAGATATCGTAACCATCCAATGGCCGTTATTGGGAAATATTAGAAATATGCAATGGCTTCCAATAGTTGGCGGTGGGTCCAATATATCTGTTACAGTCAAAGCTCATAACCGGTCAAAACCACCTTAGACTGAAAAAAATCAGGCAAAAGTAGTTTTGACTAAGAACGTTTGTCAATACCACTGCAGTCAAAAGTGGTTTTGACTAAGGCCGTTGGTCAAATCCACTTTAAACTGCAAAAATACTGGGTAATAGTGATTTTGACCAAATTACATCGGTTAAAAGTGGTTTTGACCGACAATATTAGTCAAAACTTCTTTTGACTTATACTTTTTTATTTCTGAAATTAAAAGTTCAATTTCTTCAATTACTACTATTTATGAGTACCTTACTATTACTGATATTGCGAGTTTTGACTGAAGATCTGAAATTTAAATCAGACACCACTTTTGACTAAGAATATTGGTCAGAGCCACTTTTGACTAAAAGTTTTCTTCTTTGAAGACAAAATCAGTCAAAACCGTTTTTTGACTAAGGGCATCGGTCAAAACCATTTTTGCCTGATTTTTGCAGTCAAAGGTGGTTTTGACCGGTTATAAATTTTGACTGTGACATATCCATTTCGAAAGTAACAGATTTTTAACAGTGGTAGAGCCACGCGGCAGCTTTTGCTGTCGCACGGATGGGCCGGTTCGAACCGGGGTGGTACCACGACCTCACAGAAAACCAGCGTGAAGTAGAGAATTACCTCTGCGTTTCGCTTGGTGAGTGCAGGTCGCCGGAGGCCTTTTTTACTGGAAATGAGGCATTCCATCTCAGTCCTCACGGGTGACAATGCATCTACATTTTGACTTGTAATAGAGGATAGATGTAGATGTCTATGGGCCGCAGCAACCACTTACCATCAGGTGGACTGTGTGCTCGTTTGTCACCCTATCCTATAAAAAAAAAGTATAAATATAATAATATTATTTGTAGTTTTCCATTAAGTCTAATATATTAAATTTTCTGATGAAAAAAAATCTAGTAATTGGGGAATAATAAATGTTTTCGTGCTCTCCTGTAATTTTTTAAAAATTGAGGTTCGCTCCTTTGCGGCGTTAGCGACAAATTGTTCCATAACCCTCTCAAAAATTAGTTTAGGCCTGTGCCCAGCAATAGGACAGTAACTTTACTTTTTTTTAAACATTTAAATAACTGATTTCAATTTTAATGCTCTTTTACAGAATAAGGGTGACGAACGTGCACACAGTCCACCTGTAGTAAGTGGATGCCGTGGTCCATAGATATCCACATTTATCCTCGATGTTATACGCAGTTACTATTTGGTAGCAAAAATTGGTAAGAGTGTGGGTACTCACGCAGACCGATTTCTAGACAGGAAAGGTTTCCTACCACCTAGTATAATTACTATAACGGTGTGCCGCGTGCGGCTAGTCGCGTTTCTAGTCACGCTCGACCGGTGCAAGCGTTTCACTGCTGGACTTACGCCTTGTGTACTGACATGCCAACAATTTTTTTATAGAATGCGGCTGACAAACGAGCAGACAGTCCATCTGATGGTAAGTGGATGCTGTCGCTCATAGACATCTACATCTACCCTCGGTTAAGAATCAAAATGCAGATGCGTTGTCACCCGTGAGAACTAAGATGGAATACCTTGTTTCCAGTAAAACGGGTCTCCAGTTCTCTACACTCACCATACGAAACACAGCAGCGTTAAGCTCCTATTTTACGCTGGTATTGTGTGAGAGCGTGGTCCCACCTCGGTCAAGCCGACCCATTCTTGTTACAACCACAATGTAGCTGCAGCGTGGCTCTACCATATAAATCTATTGTGTGTAACCTTGGCACAGTGATGACACAGACACTATAACTAATTTTTATAAACCATTTTTATTTTATCCGTCACTAAAAATTTACCTGATACATGTAGAGCATTCTGTACTTCCTTCCAAGCATCGTCTCTTAATTTTGTCTTATTAAATCCGCTCACTGACTTGTCGTACAGGATTGGTCGTTTCTCAACTTCTTTGATCAAGTCTAGTTCATTCATCTTGAGTGTGTCTTGAGTATGTCTGTACGGGCTACGAGCTTCGTTGGCTCAGCGGTGTGCGCCTTAACCTGTAAAGTAAATGCGGGAAATTTGATTTTCGTACTTATAAAACATAATAAACAACATGCCCACAATATAAACGGTAGCTGAAATAACTTATATTTAAAATTAAATGCCTTAAACACTAAAAGTAAATACTTACTATGTTAAAAACTATTTCAATTTGTGTGGCCTTGTGTAATAATCAGAAGGCAGTCTTACCTTAGCACGGTAATTGAATAATTATTGTAAATTAAATCTTCGTAATATGTTTTAATCACAAATACAAAAGAGATCAAGTTATGACTTTTAAATTTTGGATTATAAATTATTCTGTTAATTATATCCGCAAAGGTTTTTTTGCAGGGGTGCGATTTACAGGCAGCCGGGGCCGGCACTGTGGGGTGTCGACGCGCGGTACGCGCGCGCCGTGCGTATCGAGCGGCGCGGCACCGCGACGCGTCGGACGTAGGTAGGTACCTACTTTAATTTATAATACCTATTATATTTCTTGTGCTATTATTTATTCTGTGTTTATACGTAGATTCATATGAGATCATGAGAACTGTTAGATTTGTTGTTAGATTATTACCGGCAATTTTATTTTTTTTAATAAAAAATATGTCTAACAAGGTTTGGTACAGAACTGCCTATAATATCAAAGAATACATGATTGATAATAAGCCATGGGACTCAGTGATCACTACCACATAGGTACCTACTAATTCTAAATATTTTCGTATTTTTTTTAAACGTTACCCCCTCTAGGATTTTCTCCTGTATCGTGGAGGCAGTTTACAAACACAAATTGCACAAGCACAAACAACCAGACCCGGAACAATTATTTCTAGGCCATACAAATACTTGTTCCGTGCGGGATTCGAACCCGCGGCCCCCAGCGCAGCAACTCATTGCTAACCCACTGCGCCACGGAGCCGTCAAGCCGTTAGTATGCAATTTATAAATCAATGTTAGGTAGATAGATACGTGTGAATTACACTGAGCCTATTTCCTGAATCAGAAAAGCATTTTTGATTATGATATGATTAATTAGCTATGGTTTATTTATCATTATCATCATCATTACGGCCTATCAAAGTCCACTACTGAACAAAGGCTTCCCCAATAGATTGTCTTATAAGGGCGACCTTTTCACCTTGTCGCCTCTTGTGACATGCACGCCGTGTCGCACGCGACTAGGGACGCCACCCGTACTATAATATATAGTCTCGTACCATATTTTAGTCAATTGTACTATATGTTATAGAAAAATAATATAGTACGAAAAGTACTATACTTTTATCGCTAATTCAAATGTCGCGCTTTTTTATACTAACTGTGACTGGAAGTCTGGAAGCTTTACGGAAATATTTTTTTCCGTCATGAATGTAAAATGGAAAGTAAGAAATAGAGCATGTATTCATTTAATTAAAATGAATTGTTAATTGATTTTAATATCAATCTATATTTTATACGATAATTAATTTAGCGCTTTGGCCATCAATGATATAATAATAGATCATTGATGGCCAAAGCGAAGAGCAATAACTAATATATATGGAAAAATACATTCAGATTAAAAATAAATATGTATTTTCTTTTCCTCAATTTCCCAAAAGTACTATATTTTTGCATCTTTTTTTGGAAAAAATATTATACTTGATCAAAAAAAGGTGGCATCCCTACACGGGACTCATCTTTAGTCTTGTAGTCTAAACTGAATAAAAACTATTCCATTATATTGTATTTATTTACTAAGAAAAGACGTAGGTACGTGCTGTTTATCACAATGAGATCCATCTATATACCTACCCAGCACTACTAACAATATTATAACGAGCTAAAGTTGTTTGTAACTTAGTTTGAATGAGGGAATATCTGGAACTGTTGAATACTACTGATTGAAAACAATACTATGCCTAAGTATGACGCATCGAAACAAGGTGTAAGGCTGAGTCTTATTATGATAGTTTCAGTATGAAATCAGTAGATATATTTATAAAAATCGAATCAAGGAAAAATGAGCTGATTGGCTGCTTTCTCGGTATCCTCTGTTCAAACGTTTTGATATATATGAAGACAATGTATTACAAAGTAACTGCAAACCCACCGTATAGAGCTCAGGCAAACTCTTACCGTCTAGGCTAGATGTGGATGTCTATGGGCCACTGCGACTACTTACCATCAGGTGGACTGTGTGCTCGTTTGTTACCCTTATCCTATATATAAAAAAGGCTACCAAGAGAAATAACTTTTTAGAATTTTACGCGATCCATGCACGCGGTTCGGCTAGTTACAGTATTTTGCAGATATTTTAAACGACATTTAACTGCAAACATATATATATATATATATATATATATATATATATATATATATATATAGGTACATGACCACACGATCGTCGTAATTAAAATCTAAAATTGATAAAAAAAATCATAGTGATAAGTTCCGTTTTTCGAAATATATCTTGTTCACATCCATATCGACCAACTGACGTCCAAGTGAAATTATTTATATTTTCAATTAACTTTTTTTTTAATAATAATCAAAATAAATAATTTTATAACTACGTCAGAAGTATTAATTGAAATCTCCTCTTGCTATTTGTGTAGTTTTTTTTATTATATAAGTGCAATATAAGGCTAGTGGAAGTGATTTAAGTTGAGTGGATCGCAATTTTTTGATTTGGCGACAGAGCACTATATCTCGGCTTCGCGTTCGATGTGTGCAATAACAAATATCGATATTTATTTTAGATTTCTATAATCCAGGGAAAGAGTTCCGCAACACCGCGACAAATAAATCTAGTAACGGAAAAACAACGATCAAACCAAATAATAAATCGTTGCAAGTTTGAACTAACACAGCTCTTATTTTCATACACATATGTATATTTCATATTTGTTCTGACATAGATAATATTTATATGTATTGTGTATATATGTATTGTATGCATGTATATGTATATTTATATGTATTAACAATATTTTTTGAGCCCTTTCTAATTTGATTACTGCTGCAACCGCCTCATGTTTGCCCTATGGCATTAAGTCCGCCATATTTACAACTTTGCGCATAAAATATTAAATAAATAAATAAATAAATAAAACATAAACCGATTCCAGATTTGGATCACACGACGACGGACGACAATCTGGGCGTTTTCAAGGCAAGTGTTAATAGGCCTTTATTACGTTAAAATTGTGCGATTTGCCATCTAGACTCTATATAAAAAAGCTCTAGATTCTAGAGCTTTATCGCCACTTAGGTTGGATTGCAGTCAAACAGAAGTGAGTATATTATGTTAGAAATAAAATTTACGTCTTAAAGTTAGTTCTATAACAGTACTTAAGCTCTCGTTTTATATTAATTTTAATAATTAATTCCAGTAATGGGCATTTTGCAATGCACATTTTACAATGCATATATTAGTTTAAAGCGGATTACATAGTAAAATGCCCTTTATTTCGATCCGTAATGTCGATATCACTAAAAGAGGTTAAGTACAGATTTGTTTATAATAACATAAAAATAACAAATGAGCTACGCTCAGGACACCTGCAACTAGCTATAAAGAGTGGAATGGTAAAGTGGAAGGGCATCGAGCATCACGAAGGGTCATATTTAGTGGTTGTTATATGCATTCGTTTAACGTCTCTGTTATGTGAACATTTTGATTGTTTAACTATTGCAATCATTTCGCGGACAAGTACCAAAGTGTTTTTCCTGGGCTTTTTTGACGTGACAACGTCTCATATATCGATGAAGCTCGCTACAAGAACGAAAAAACATGACTCATGCGGCGTTACCTAGGCGTTCCATTTAAAGTGCAAGCGAGAGCGCGGAACGAGCGACTGTGCGAGCGAATGTGGTGTCAATTGTTTATAGCAACGATAATTGCGGCGATAAAGGTAATGATTCTTTCGATATTAAATATTTCTTATGACGTTGTCACGTTCAACTATCGTCAGTAAACCGACTTTACAGACAACCGATTTTTTTATTTTATAGGATAAGGGTAACAAACGATAACACAGTCCACTTGACGATAAATGGTTGCTATGGTCCATAGTTATCTATATCTATCCTCGATTACGAATCAAAGATGCGTTTTTACCCGTGACGACTAAGATGCCTCGTTTCCAGAAGGGTCTCCGGTTCTCTACACTCACCATACGAAACACAGCAGTGTTAAGCTGTTATTTGACGCTGATATTCTGTGAGAGCGTGGTCCTTCCCCGGTCGAGCCGACCCATTCACGCTACAACTATACCAGTAATATAGCTGCAGCATGGCATATCTAATATTTATATAAACTTATTATTGGCCAGGGCTTGACTATAATCCCACATTGTGGTAAGTGGTAATGTAGGTCTAGATGGTGTGGCGGCGCTGTCGTATATCACATTGCTTAATGTAAATAAAATATAGTAATAACTTAAAAATCCGACTCTTTATCATAAATTATGATTAAAAAGGTACAATTCCGTAGCCGACTGCAGACAGCAGCAGCAGGCGACGTGTCGTCGCGACATGCTAACTGGTAGCATTCATTGCTATGCAGACGACAGCACTGGTGATGCCTTATATACCGGCCGTGCCAATATTTCTCGGGAAAACGTCGCCGAGTACCGGGACAAACTTGTGTCTGAAGTCGACTCTTTGCTTAACAAAGTCTCGGATTGGGGCCGACTAAATCTAGTCCAGTTCAATCCCCAGAAGACACAAGTTTGCGCGTTTACCGCTAAAAAGTACCCCTTTGTCGTATCTCTTCAGTTTCAAGGCACTCCCCTTGCTGCCTCAGCTAGTATCGGAATCCTTGGCGCCGACATATCGAATAGTGTGCAGTTTCGATACCGATACGACTTAGGAACCTTCAAGAAAAGAGCTTACACCTTTCTAAAAGGTCGGCAACGCATCTGCAATTCCCCTGGTGTTGCGGTTGTTCATGGGCGGCGGTAGTCACTTACCATCAGGTGAACCGCATGCTCGTTTGCCCCCTATTCCATAAAAAAAAAATGTCGCTGCGACATGTCGTAGCGTCATGTCGCTGCAGTCATGATTCCGAACTCGACTGCAGGCGGCAGCAGCCCGTGTTCCAATCTGTTCCGAATGTTCTGTAGGTACTCTATTTATGTAAACAAAATATAATATATACGTGTTTACCGCTTTTATTTAACTCCTTTTCTATATTACATACAATTAGCCCTTCGAAATCGTTTATACTACAGTGTATCGTGGAAATAATTTCCTATTTTTATGTTGTGTTGTGTATATTTCACCAAAGTCTATTGAGAGAGAGTATTTGTATATATTTCATTTATTAGAACAGTTATGTATAGATTATGATAATGTTGTTCTCGTTGCTGATCTTAATATGTATTCTGCAAATCAGGATATACAGTGTTATTATGAGTACTTTGTCACCTACTGCGGATTTCGACACTGTAATAACATTTTTAATTGCAACAATCGAACGCTCGATGTCGTGCTAAGTAGTTTGCCGGAGGATGAGATCGCCGTTAGTGACGAACGTGATGAGTGCTTGTCATGCATCTTTCCGCAACACCCGCCGTTGCGAGTGAGCATTAAATACGTGAGCCCAGCTACTGTCCCCGTCGGTTCCGCGCCGCCAGCCGCCTCCTACCCCCAGTGGAACTTCGCTAAGGGTGATTTCCATACGATGTACTTATCGCTGGCGCAAGCGGACTGGAGCGTGTTTTATGAAACAGATAACGTTGAGGAAGCATACGGTAAGTTTTATGATACATTTAATAGGATTCTAGATGATAACACTCCTAGAAAAAGACTTAAGGCTAACCACTCGCGGTATCATTATCCGGAATGGTACACAGCTGATATAATATATGATATAAACCGAAAAGGTTTCTATCACAAGGCTTATAAGACAAGTGGTTCAAGCAGTGATTATATAAACTTTTCTTACTATCGCACAGTAGTAAAAAATTAAATTAAAACCGCATACCGTAACTACCAAAATAGTATCGAAACGCAATTTGTTAAAGAACCGAGGTCCTTTTGGAATTTCATAAATCACAAGCGCTCGAAGCGAAGTAAAACTAGGATAGTTAAAAATGGAGTTCCGTTGTTAGAAAGTGAATACGCACAGGAGTTTGCTAATTACTTCCAAACAGTTTAAGGAGATGCACCTCCGCAGCTGGATGCAACCGCCGCTGCGCAAACAGGGCCTGAACGCGGAGCGCGGGTGCACGTACGACAGTTGTCTCTTGGCAACGTGCGTGCGGCCCTGGCGAGACTTAAGCCCAAACGGTCGGTAGGTCGAGACGGCGTGCCCCTTATATTGTTAAGGACTGTAGGATGGTACTGACTCGCCCCCTTCTACATCTGTTCAATGTCTGTTTACGTGATCACTCGTATCCTGACGGTTGGAAGCTGACTAGGGTAACTCCGGTCCCGAAGGGTGCTCTGAGCTCAGATGTTAGTGGATACAGACCTGTAGCGGTGCTGTCAGCGTTCGCGGAGGTCTTCGATTCAGCATTGTGTTCCTGCATTTACTCACAAGTTAACGTACAATTTAACGATGCACAGCATGGTTTTCGGACTGGTCGCAGCACAAATTCCAACTTGATGTGCTTCATGAACCACTTAGCGCCAGGTCTCGATTCAGAGACCGGTGCCCAGCTGGATGTAGCCTATTTCGACTATAGGAAAGCTTTCGATAGTGTGGACAATGATGTATTATTGAGGAAATTCGCAATGGCTGGTTTCACTCCAGACCTGTTGCAGTTCTTTTCTAGTTATTTAGGGAACCGAAGGCAATTCGTGGACTACGCTGGCTACATACGCCTCAAACTCGTATCTAACCCTTACAGGGGTTAGTCAAGGGAGTAATTTGGGTCCGTTAGAATTTATCATTATGATAAATGACCTTCCAGAAGTTGTGAAAAACGCGGGTTGTTTACTCTTTGCGGATGATCTCAAATTATTCCTGAGAATTACTTCCGAAGAGGATTGCGACCGCTTACAATGTGATATTGATCGGGTGGTCGAGTGTGGTTGGGAGAATAAATAATTGCTGTTTAATATATCAAAATGTAATGTGATGTCTTTCACGCGCTCGAGGACCCCGATACATCTCAACTACCTCATGGAAGGGGATGTCATCAATCGCGTTGTCTGTATACGTGATCTTGGCGTCTTATTTACCGAGGACGTGACGTTTCGTACTCATATTCTACAGGTGTGTAAAATGGTGTTTAAAACCCTGGGCTTCATAATGCGTGAAACGCATGACTTCCTCGACACTGCCGCCGTGAAATCATTATATAATGCTTTAGTAAGAAGCAATCTAGAAACCGGTGCTATCATCTGGAATCCTTATGAGACCAAGTATAACCTCATGCTGGAGAAAATACAGAATAAGTTTACCCGGTACCTCCATTTAAAGCAATACGGAGTGTACCCTTTTTATTATCTTATGTATCCAACCCTTTTTGTAATAGGAATGGTTGGATATTATAAGTTGGAGGTTAGACGGAACTTTGCGCTACTTAAGTACATATACTTGATATTACGTGGTAGATCAAACAATCCGGAAATTCTGGAATCACTGCGGTTCCTCGTGCATAATCCTAGGCTGCGACGGGGGCTGAAGGGAGGGTTGCTGGACCTACCAGTTGCTCGTACAAATATCTTAAAGTACGCACCGGTTGTGCGTGCAGCTAGAATGCTTAACATCGTAGCACAACAATTAGACATTATATTTAATCGAATCGAATTCCGCCAATGTACAATTGGCGGAATTCGAGAGGGTGACATTAAACTATTTGTCTTTTTTACATTAGTGGCCACATTGTTGCATTAGGCTCCATTCCTGTAATAACAATTGTGAGTTAGTAAATAAATAAATAAATATTTTTTTTTTAAATATTATCTTTTGTCATACTGTTTAAATAATTATTGTGAGATGCATCGTACAGTGCGGGATATTAGGCCACCTGGTTTATCAGTTTCTCTTCCCCGGAATCAGTGAAACTCATTTTTTTTTGGAATTTTCAACGTGTCGCTCGGGCGTGGAGGCACTACCTACTGATCTGCGGTCGGGCGACATGTCGTCTGCCGCTCCGGCAAACGACGTGTTGCTAGCTACGGAAGGTACTTCATAGAACTACACAGAAACCAATAGTGTCGCGACTACACGTCGCCTGCTGCTGCTGTCTGCGGTCGGCTACGGAATGGTACCTTAACCCCTCACAAATCCACTGATATTTCTTATAAAAAGCATAAGCCTCTCTCCAAAGAACGCCTCTAAACACGTTCCTGAGCCACCAGCATTCCACCGACTTCTTCCATGACTTCCATGTCGTCACCCTATCTAGTGGGGAACTGCCCTACACTTCGTTCACCGGTACGAGATTGAACGCAGCAGAAAACTGTGGTATGCGATATCTTTCTTCCTCGTCGGTTTTTATTTCTTCGAGCTATGGTTGACTCTTCAGCTTACTGATCCGTTGGGTCATTATTTTATCGCGAGTTTGTTGCAAGTTTGGCGGCGCTAGCGTCGCGCCACAAGTGAAAATACATCAAAGTTCCAAAGTAAAAGCAATATATATATATATATATATATATATATATATATATATATATAACAGTTACGAACCACCACTCGTAGCGATGGCCGGTCCCCGGGCTGAACACCTTGCCCGACGGGAGATCTCCCCTTTTCCTATCACGGCCATACAAGTTATAATAATTTGCTATGTAATAGTGGTTTATGAGAATCCATAACCCCAAATCTCGTGAGTGTTGTAAGAGGCGAAAGTGGGTAGTTAAACAAGAGATGGGCAGCAGCATCTTCCTGATAAGAATTTAAAATAATAATTAATAAAGAACTGCGGTTGCCAGCCCGCCCTCTATGAGGTAATCTATGCACACTGCACAGCAGTTTAATCAGGAAGCTACAGTACTATGGTGTCAAGAACACAGTGCTTAAACTTATAATTTCATATTAAGTAATAGAATGCAGAAAGTTATTATCAATGGTAAAAGTTCTTCCGGCTCACCTGTACTAATGGGTGTCCCTCAGGGCTCAATTCTCGGCCCATTCCTATTTCTAGTGTATATTAATGACTTACCTTCTATTGTAGAGGATAATTATGATATAGTATTATTTGCTGATGATACTTCTTTGATTTTTAAACTTAAACGTCAATCATTTAAATGTGACGAAGTGAATAATGCTATATCAAAATTAGTGCATTGGTTTAACGTTAATAATTTACATTTAAACAGAAATAAAACTAAATGTATTAAATTTACAACAACGAATGTTAAAAAACTGAGAACCAATGTGTTTTTAAATGGGGAAGAACTGAGCCCTGTTGAATCCACTGTTTTTCTTGGCATCACTCTCGACGCAAAGCTTCAGTGGGGCCCCCATATATCCAAACTAGCAAGCAGACTAAGATCTGCAGCCTATGCTGTAAAAAAGATAAGAGGTCTCACTAGTGTCGAGATAGCTAGATTAGTTTATTTCAGTTATTTCCATAGCATAATGTCTTATGGGATTTTGCTATGGGGAAATGCGGCTGATTCAGAAACTATTTTTGTTTTACAGAAGAGGGCCATTAGAGCTATTTACAACCTAAAACTGAGAGAGTCTCTTAGAGATAAATTTAAAGAAATAAATATATTAACTTTGGCCTCAGTATATTTACGAAAATTTAATGTATGTTCACAAAAACAAAGGTAGTTTTAATAAAAAAAGTGATGTGCATTCTGTAAACACTAGGAACAAACACAAGCTAGTGATACCAGTTTCTCGACTCCACAGAGTCAGTAATTCATTCTTGGGGTAATGTATACGCTATTACAACAAGGTCCCGGAAAGTGTACAGGCTCTCTCTATTAGCAAGTTTAAATGTTTTGTTAAGTTGAAACTGTATAAAAAGGGTTATTATAGTATAAATGAATACATGGTTGATAATAACCCCTGGGAATGAGGTGATCGCTTCCAAGCTGTTACTAAAATAAATTTTGTACTTATATAGTTGTATAACCATTATTGTAAAATTTGCTTTAAAAAAAGTCCCGCTGGGTTTCTTGCTGGTTCTTCCCAGGACGGAGGTTTTTTTTTCGAACCAGTGGTAAAGTAAAAAATAACTTTCAATAAGAATTACACATGTGATCTATATTGAATAAAAAATTATTCTATTCTATTCATGGATTGACTCATAGAGGGAAAAGCCTATAAATACTTGTGCGATCTATTTTTTTAAATGCTTTTTGTAGCAGCCAAATTTTGATAGACTTAATGAACGAATGATTGTATGGCATAGCGCGCTATATTTTTTTTTCATAAAATGTAAGTCTTATTTTCAGGGTTCCGCTACAAAAGATATATTCAAAAATCTTGTTTAAGAAGAAAAATAAAGTTACCCGAATATTTTTGCTATAATTATTTATTTTTAACTAGTAACATTGACAGTCTTAAAAATTAAATCATATCATATAATTTTTTTTAAAAAACATGATTTAGATTTGGCCAAACATTTAAAAGTTACAAGAGCACAGTTCTTCGTAATGGTGTAAACATACTAAGGTTACGTTTCTAAATTTAAACTATAATTGAACAAGGAAAATATTATTAAAAACTAGTGTCAGTCTGCAATATTAAAATAACTGCGCAACCAGCTGCAGGAGATTAGGAACGTTTTAAACGACCCTGATGACATCGTGGTGAAAAATAGGAGATACTGCGTCCGACGTGAACTCGTCGAACTCGGAGCGCCGTCTCCGCGAATGTAAGAGATATAAATTATAAACTATCATTAACACCCAACACCACCATGGGCAATATAGTTCAACAAGTCTCATGGCGTCCAACAGAACCTACAACCTCACGCTTTGAGCAATTTGTATCGGCTCAAGGACAAGTGGCCTCTCGCTCAAACTTTACCTATGCGCGTAGCCGTAGCGACCAAAGTCATGTGTTACCGCTAGGTTATTTCCATGCCGTGAAGACATGAATAACCATTTTTAAAATGTTTGTTGGTCTGTCTGTCTTGACTAGTCTTCGGAATGGCTGCAACGATTGTAATGAAACTTGACGAACTTGTAATAGAGAGCAATGCCAGAGGTGATGTAGACTTTATCAGAAAATCGTTTTATTTTGAGAAACCAAAAAATTAAAAAAATTAATGGTCATTGATGATTATCTTTATTTTAAATAACGTCAATAGATCCTACCCAGGCGAAGCCGGGCGGGTCGCTAGTCTAAAGAAAAGTAATTAGACATCCTACCTACACAACTTCCAGGTTGTGTAAAAATAGTCTAGGACACATCATCTTGATTTTGAAAGTCCTATACCCAGTAATAATACTCAATACTCAATATGTCTCATCTAATTGTCTCTACATTTTAAGGCCGCCATTTTGGTTAAGTACATAACATAACGCATCAAAAATCCACCTTGCCGTTGAGATGCTTTCAGGGTACAAAGAATCCCACATACATAGACAGATACGCACAGATACTAAACAGATACGTTTGAAAAGCCTAACCAACTTTGCTGTCACGCAGCATGTAAAGAAAAAAACATTTAAATCGAGCTCTCCTCGTACCTTGAGATAGAGTTTAAATTGTGAGATTACTAAATAGAGCAAATTGAATTAAGGCGATACCTCGACCAACACCTTGCGATAGTGCGGTTTTCTTCGTTATTCACAGACTATTATCTCATTAGTTATCAGAAATAAACTACATCTAAAACACATTATTAATGGTCGATATCCTATCATCACATTCCACGTTCTAATTTATTTTTATGTGTTATAAATACATTTAAAATCTACTTTTCAAAAATGACTAAAATTATTGATTAAATGTATCTATTGCTAAAGGCAACGCTCTAATCATTTGAGGATTACACTAATGGAGATCATTGAAAAATCTATATTATTCATGTTTTATTAAGTGGCGAAGCTTACGAAGACACTTATTAAGTGGCGAAGCTTGCGAAGACACATTGATTTCACGATGTCTGTCCGTCTGTCCGTCTGTCCCACGATTATCTCGAGAACGGTTTCGAATTTTCAAATTCTGTTTTCAGCAATCGATTACTCATCACCCAGGCATCTGAACCTTCTATTTTGAAACTGATTGCTCAACGGCAACCGTTAGAAACCGCTACAAAGCTGATTGCTTCGCCACTTTGCTATGCTGTTAGCTTACTAGGTTTATTTAATTTTTAAGTTCGCTTTTCTTTTTTAATTAAAATTAATTACAAAAATTGTGTGAATTCTACGATAAATGGGCGTACGCAGAGTGCGGGCGGCAGTGCACTGCATGGCTCAAGGTTATTTGGTCAGGGAAACGCCTTAAACGGTAACGGCATGTGCCGCCGAGTCTGATGGCTATTGAATATTACCGTTGCCCATCCCAAATTATAGCTACCACAGCTTTTATTCCATTATGTATACTATGAGGTATCACACTTGATTTTAAACAACAACCAGTATCATTGAAATTTTCTAATGTTATGCTATTATAGTGTTACGGTTTGTCGCTAAATACCTTGCCATATCGTTACAGTGTGCGCTGTACCTTATTTGTACACTAGGCAATTTGGCTAAGGATTATGGCAAAAAAAAAACTCACGTGCACTCTGATTAACGATAATAAAATAATGTCCTCTAGACCGAATTTCGGACGCGGCAGCATCTCAATAGAGACTAGCCATCTGTGTAGAACAGGATTATAGTAGATTCGAACTCGGGATCACTTGATCAGCAGTCTCGTTACAACAATTATAATATTAAATTATTTAACAAATTGTATTTAATTGATATGAAAAACGATTTAATGATGAAAACACATAAAAAACGTTAACATTCGAATATATTAAGTTTTATTCGAATAATTGTAACAAGGAATGAATTAAGATCTATTTATTCAGAAATTGATTTAATCAGTACCAACTTAAAACTATCTTATTACAAAAATATATGTATTCATTTATAAAAACTAGTCTCAAAAATAGAGTTGTTTCATTCAGATCTTGAGACAACTACAAAACCTACTTTTATTATATGATGGTTCATATATACACATATGAATTGATCATATACTACTCGTTGAAGTAACAAATAACAGAAATTGAATCGCATATTGCAGAAAGGGCATAAGTCAAACAAAATATAAAAACAAACTTTGTTATACGAAAGATTCCTACACATTGCCGAAACGAATTATGCAAAAACAGCATTAGTACACTCCAATACCGACTTCATTATGACGACCAGACGACAACTGTTCAGTGATGTCTCAGTGATCGCGAGGGTGAAAACCGGCAGCGATCACCGAATGGTTAGAGGCACACTGAACCTAAATGTTAAGTTGGAGAGGTCTCGTCTGATGAAGTCAACGCTCCGTCCCCCTCGTGCTCTAATCCAAAGTCCCGAAACCTTTCAGCTCGAGTTACAAAACCGTTTTCAGTGCCTAGTAGACTGCAATGAAGTGGACGATATGAATGACAAGCTCGGGGAAACTGTCCATGCGGTCGGAGCTAAGTTCTGCAAGACCCGCCGCAGAAGAACACAAAAACTCTCCGATCACACTCTTAATCTCATGGCTGTTAGACGGGAGATGAGGCTACATTCTTCAACAGATTTGACAGCATACAGGCAACTGAACAGACAGATCTCTAAATGCATGCGGCGAGACTTACGCAACTTCAATACAGCTCGTATTGAAGAAGCGATCGAGCGGAACCAAGGCTCCAAAGTCTTTGCCAGAGATCTGTCTGCCAGAAAGAGCCAACTGTCAAAGCTGAAGACCGAATGTGGCAGCATCGTTTCCGGGGCACCTGAGATTTTGAGTGAGATTGAGAGGTTCTATGGGCAGCTGTACACGTCATCGTTGGAGCCACACGCAAGTGGGAGTAACGATCCAAGAGCGAGTCTTATTCGACACTATTCCGAAGATATCCCGGACGTCAGTCTGAGCGAGATTAGAATGGCTCTCCAGGACCTTAAAAACGGCAAGGCCCCAGGCGAGGATGGAATTACAGCGGAGCTTCTGAAAGCGGGTGGAAGACCGGTACTTGAAGTCCTTTAGAGGCTCTTTAATTCCGTCCTCCATGGTGGCATTACACCGGAGGCGTGGAGCAGAAGTGCGGTGGTCTTGTTCTTCAAGAAAGGTGACAACGCTCTCTTGAAGAACTACAGACCGATTTCCCTTCTGAGCCGCGTCTACGTGCTGTTTTCGAGAGTCATTACGAATCGTCTCGCGCGCAGACTTGACGACTTCCAGCCTCCCGAACAAGCCGGTTTCCGAAAGGGCTTTAGCACCATAGACCACATACATACCCTACGGCAAATTGTACAGAAGTCCGAAGAGTACAATTTGCCACTATGTCTGGCGTATGTGGACTATGAGAAAGCCTTTGATTCCGTCGAAATTTGGGCGGTGCTGCAGTCCCTTCAGCGGTGCCAAGTTGACTGTCGGTATATCGAAGTGCTGAAGTGTTTGTACAGTAGAGCTACGATGGCTATCCGAGTACAGAACCAGAGTACGAAACCTATCCAATTGCAGAGAGGTGTAAGACAGGGTGACGTTATATCCCCGAAACTCTTCACCGCTGCATTGGAAGACGTTTTCAAGCTTCTGGACTGGAAAGGATACGGAATTAACATCAATGGCGAGTACATCACTCACCTTCGATTTGCCGACGATATAGTCCTCATGGCAGAATCGCTGGAAGAACTAAGCACTATGCTCAATGACCTCAATAGTGTCTCCCAACGGATAGGTCTTAAGATGAACATGGACAAAACAAAGATTATGTTTAATGTCCATGTCACACCTATGCCGGTAGTTGTTGGGAGCACTAAGCTCGAAGTTGTTGACGAGTATGTTTACCTGGGACAAATAGTCCGACTAGGTAAGTCCAACTTCGACCGAGAGGTCAATCGACGGATTCAACTCGGCTGGGCAGCGTTCGGGAAGCTACGACACATCTTCTCGTCAGAAATACCTCAAAACCTTAAAACAAAATTGTACAACCAGTGCGTGTTGCCAGTGATGACTTACGGAACTGAGACGTGGTCCTTCACTGCTGGCCGTATGAGGAAGCTCAAGGTCGCTCAGCGAGCTATGGAGAGGGCTATGCTCGGAGTTTCACTGCGTGATAAACTTAGGAATGAGGATATCCGCAGTAGAACCAGAGTAACCGACATAGCCCAACGGATTAGTAAGCTGAAGTGGCAGTGGGCCGGCCATATAGCTCGAAGAACCGACAACCGATGGGGAAGAAAGGTTCTCGAGTGGCAGCCTCGTACCGGTAGGCGAAGTGTAGGGCGTCCCCCCACAAGATGGAGTGACGACCTGGTAAGACATGCAGGAAGTCGATGGATGCAGGTGGCTCAGGACCGTGCTTTGTGGCATTCTTTGGGGGAGGCCTATGTTCAGCAGTGGACTTGTGAAGGGCTGTAATGATGATGATGAATACCGTCTATCGAACATCAAACTTTAGTTGGTGCTGAATGGGCACACGGTTTTAGTCTATGCCCTTTTTTTGCACGATTTCCATAAAACGGAACGCATTTTTTCTTATGGCAACGACAACTTCAACTGATATCATTTCGTTTTTGATTTAATGTTTGTTTTCCCGGTATTTTCGTGGTTTTGTGGATTTATTAAAATAATGAATATTGGAGTTTTTGGCGGGAACTTGACCGGCAGCGGTTTGCTACTCCTGTATTATATATATATAGTTTAAATAATGGTTTGAAGTGGACTTTGATATGTAAAAGTGGTGCGATTTTGTCTCATGTCATCTCTGGGCAGGGGCTCCCCAGTGCCAGCTCCTTCCACTTGACCGCATCCAGCGCAGAGCGGCTCGAATCTTAGATTTCCGATCGGCTCGATTCATTGGCACTGCGAAGAGATGTTGCATTCCTTTACATTTTCTTTAGCATTCACCACGGAGTGCTCCAAGGAATTGTTCGGATTAATCCCAGCCACCAAATTTCACGAATGCAAATTTTCGCAAACAATCAAGAACCTTAATTTGGAAAAAAATAAGGTTTATGATTCATTAATATTTACAAATGTTAAATATTACTTAATGTTATACAAATGTAAAAGTAAAGTCGATTTGAAAATGTCTAATTAGTAAGAATAGCAAAACAAGTGTTTTCAAAAGGAAACAAACGCCAGCGCTATACGGCGGCAGATTGACAAAAGACTATTTATTAGCGAACTTTTTTATGCATGAACGGTTTCAAACTGTTTCAAGCAAAAATAAACCTTATACCATATCACAAGAGCACATGGTACTTCATAGGTCTATTCGGCCATATGATAGTAATAAGACGGCAGTTCAACCATTTTAAGCAAAATTAAACAATAAGACAAACGCATTGTTTTCATTTAACAGGACACTTGTTTTCCAGAAATTTATTTACAACTAGAGTTTGTGAGCGATCGCAATGAGTGCTATTATTTGTTACTTATTAGACTATTTTTCCACAACATGATTGAAAACCCACAAAGTAAAAAGAGTGCAATGTACAAGTTAAAAAAAGGTTGTCAACCCCTAAAAATTTCAAATTTTCAAAATATCCAGAAACGAAGCCGCATGCATGAACTACTTGCAAAATAATGAATATTTTGTTCTGGATAAATTTTCCAAAAACGCAATATGAGCGAGTTATAACGATTTTTAAAAAGACACGACTCGTGTGTCATGTCATAAGCCACACGCAAAAGTGTTCGATGGCACGCCTGGAGTGCCATCCGCACTGAACCGGTTAATTTCAGACACATTATATACATTTGTCAGCAAGTTGAGTGTTGGAAAAGCATTTCCAAATAAATATATTACAGGTTTTTTTTAGAAAACTTAATACAGGATTTTTCGAAGTGATCCTCACAGTCTATATTGTTATTTTTTTACAATAAAAAAGTTTTGAAAGGAGATCTTCTCGTCCGATATCCTTTAACCACTCTTGCAGTATGAAATAATAATAATAAAAAAACATGAACCTACTTATTTAATTTATAGATGTAATTCAAAAAATTTATAGATGTAATTCAATTATAAACATTATGAAAATAACTATTCAGTCACTTATATGTAGGTAGGTCACTTATAGGTAGGTGAGTTATCTATCTACCACATTAAAAATAATAAATTATAGTCAAGTTACTACTTACCTAGTGGAGTCTTTGGGATAATTTTTAAAACCATTTTAAGTAGAAAAGTAAATAATACTATATAATGTGTAAATGCAAGTCCATGAACATCAGTAAATTATAAAAATAAAAAGTTTTTACTTAATTCCCTAAAGTTAATTTAAATGAACCTTTTTGCAATAAACAATTCATATAATATTAAATTATTTAACAAATTGTATTTAATTGATATGAAAAATGATTTAATGATGAAAACACATAAAAAACGTTAACATTCGAATATAATAAATTTTATTTGAATAATTGTAACAAGGAATGAATTAAGATGTATTTATTCAGTAATTGATTAAATCAGTACCAACTTAAAACTATCAAAATCTTGTTATTACAAAAATATGTACATAATGATTTATAAAAACTAGTCTCAAAAATAGAGTTGATTCATTCAGATCTTGAGACAACTACAAAACCTACCTTTCATTTATACATATGAACTGATCATATAGAAGTAACAAATAACAGAAATTAACAGAGCCGTGGTAACTGAGGGAGTGACAAACTAGGAACTAACATAAATTGAATAGTATACAAACAGCTTAATGTTGATCTCTATTATTGCAACGGCTCCTTGGCGCAGTGGCTTAGCAATGAGTTGCAGCGCTGAGGGCTGCGGGTTCGAATCCGGCATGGAACAAGTACTTGTATGGCCTACAAGTAATTGTTAACGGGTCTGGATGTTTGTCTTTGTGAAATTTATGTATGTAAACTGCCCCCACGATACAGTGGAAAATCCTAGTGTGGAGGTAACGTTTTTCCAAAAGAAAAAAAAATCCATGTGAACATGAACAAAACCATTAAGGCAGCATGGTCAACTCTTCCCTGCCCAAAAACCCTCTCATTAATGAGTGGAGGTGTATGCCTGGGTGTGACACGTCATTTTCATCAGCCCTTAAAAGTTCACAGCTGGACATAAGGTCTGGGGAGAGATGGGGGAAAAAATATCCAGATACTACAGTCAAATATGAATTTTAATAATAAGTAAAGAAACCAACAGACAAATCCAGAGACAAAAGGAAGAGGGATGAATCAGGCTCACCAAACTCGTCAATTCAGAAGTAAGTAAACACAAAAGACATTCAGACACCATCAAATACCAAGGGAACAACAAAAGAAATTATTGAATTTAAAAACCCCCCAAGGTAGTTGGTCACCATGGAGAAGACGACTACTACCTTACAGCAAACACAATAACCAAAGAAAAACCAACCAATATTTACATAGCCACTTTAAATACACTTTTACTAAAATAGCCACAGTACAAAGGAGCCATCAGATAAGCCTCTTATAATTAAATGAGTTTCATTTTACATTTTCAGATTTTTGCATGGATAAACTACATTGCTATTTTGATCAAATATCTGGAAATATGCTTGTAAATAATTTTCAATTTATGTAAAAGTCTTATAATATTATATTCTAAGTAACAAAACTTCGTAATTTTTTTTTAACATTTAACTCTTATAACTAATAGTTACTTTGGGAATAAATTTAAAGTATCTTATTTGGCTAGTATAATTTGATAAAAGAATCAGGCATTACTTTGCAGAAATCCGGTCCATTTAGTAGGCGGATCTTTGCTAAGTTTTAACTTCTCTAATACTATAATTTGGACAAGTGCTACTTTCCCTATATAAATTTAGGTTTTTTAAGTTTCAGTCAGTCTATTATAGTAAATCATTGTCAGACTTACTTCATCTATACTTTTTCATTTAGTTACTTACATCTTTTATTACTCCTAATTGGCAAATTTTCCTTTAGGTTCTGCATTTTTTTATTTTTCTTTTGATTTTTTAGTTTTGATTGGTTCATACCATCTTCGTCTGCATGAACTAATTTGATATGACACTTTAAGTCATTATTTACGTAAAACCCTACTCCACAGTCACACACATGTGGGAAAGGCTTGTGCAGGGCAGAATGGGCTTCTAGTGTGCTACTTTGCACAAACTTCATATCACACTCGTCACATTGAATATTTTTTTCAAACCCTTCTTTATTAGATTGATAATACTTCTTATTCTTGTCTTTCCTTCGTTTTTGTCTACAAAGAAAATGTAAGTAGTGAGTGAGTAGTTTTATTTGATGAATTGTTTGTGAATAAACAACCATGTATCTTAGTGGATACTTCTTTATGTCGGATATCTGGGTTAAGACTAGAGTCAATATTTGGTACTTATTATTAACATTACCAAATATTTATCACTATAATTTTTTTTCCAAACCTCCCAGGTTGACTGGGAGAGAATGTCCACCCACAGACAGATCTTAGTTATTATATCTGTGAGTACAACCCATGAAGCTAATACAAAGGGGAGATGGCATAATCAACTGTGCACTGTGATTCTAAGTAGGTCCTGACGTCATCATAGTGGGCGTGGCTTTATTTAGTATACTGTCAGCATTCGTCCTGTGCGCTTATGTGTTGAAAAAATCGCAAATCGGTGTATTTTCGTAGTATTAAGAAGAAAAGGATGAAGTATTGTGTTTTATTGTGTAAAAACTACTCAGATAGACGCTCTGACGTTATGGATGGCATTACATTTCATTTGTAAATAATTTTACACCTAATTTATTAAAATAGTTCTAGAAAAATCTCTGCGTCGGCTTTCAAATATAATTAAATATATTCGACACTAGATGGCGACACTTTGTGGCATGTGAACTAAAAATATAAAGGTCCGTAGACCTCAGTATTGGTAAAATAATCATACGAAGGTGCTGAAATTTGTTTTGCATTCAGACAAAGAAATTTTAATCACAAAATATTATTTTTATAGTTTATAATCATTTTGAGAACAGGTTGTATTCTCGTCTAGTAAACCTCATAAAAATAACAAAAAGACAGGGCCCTAATTAGAATTCAATTATTTTTCCCAGTAATCCACAACTTTTAATATTAAAATGCAGGAAATTGTACTTAGGCTGATTTTTACGAAATGTTTAAGTTATATTTAAGTTAAATTCTATATACAAAGAATCACTTAAATACAATTTAATGTTCTTATATTGGCATTCAAAAAGTGCATTCGGATGCCTAATTTGGAATAAAATATTTATATTTTAATTGATTTGTAAATAAAATTATATTAATTATAATAATTTGTCTATTATTTGTTCTCCCTCAGAGCCCACACATAAATAATAGTCCAGCCGTTACTGCGTGAAAAAATTACACATACACAGTACATACTTAGTGTGGAATAAGCTCAAGGAGACAGAAAGAACACACAAAACGTCGCCTTTATAATATTAGTGAGATAAGTAGGATATTTAGTTCCAAATTAAATATCCTACTTAATATTGAACATAGAATATTTAGTTTCAAAGAGACTATTTTATGGATAAAATAAATATTTCTTGAAGGTTAACTTTCACGAAATGATAAACATATTTAAATTGTATTTAAGTGATTCTTTGCATATAGAATGTCACTTAAATATAACTTAAACATTCCGTAAAAATCAGCCAAGTACAATTTCCTTCATTTTAATATTGAATGCTGGGTTACTGGGTAAAATAATTGAATTCTAATTGCGGCCCTGTCTGTTTATTATTTTTATGAGGTTTACTTGACGATAGATGGCGGCTTGTTCCCAAAATTATTATGAAAACTATAAAAAAATTACTTTGGCGATTAAAATTTCTTTGTCTGAATGTATTTGCTTCATGAGATAGACGCTCCGATGCTATGGATAGCATCACATTTCATTTGTAAGTAATTTTACACCTAATTTATTAAAATAGTTCTAGAAAAATCTCTTTACGTCGGCTTTCAAATATAATTAAATATATTCCACACTAGATGGCGACACTTTGTGTCCTGTGAACTAAAAATATAAAGGTACGTAGAGCTCAGTAATGATAAAATAATCATACGAAGGTGCTGAAATTTGTTTTGCATTCAGACATAAAGAAATTTTAATCGCCAAAATATTATTTCTATACTTTATAACATTTTGTGGACATGCCGCCATCTAACGTCAAGGTAGCTAAGCTACATTGCAACATCGATATGGAATGATTCGAGTAGTTTTACTATTTATCGGTAGATGTAGATAATGTAAAGTGGGCGGGGCTTTGCATCCCCTCACCCCGCAAATTGTCACGCGTTGTTACATAGTGAAATTTAATTACAACGTCTCCTCTTTGTATTTGCTTCATGGTACAACCTACGTAACGCCTTTATTCAGGTGTTGTTTACAAAGATGTGTAATAAACAACATTTGTAATTTTAATAAGGCCAGTGTAATTAACAATTACGGCTAAAATTCGTCATTGGATGTTTTCGCCCTAAATTAGATTATATAAATAAATATCACTGTTGCCTAACAAGTAACACAAGATAAAATAATAATAAAAGTAAATTGCTATATACTTATGCATGAAAATATATTTTGTGTAAAACAATATTACTTATATATACATTATTTTAAGTTTGAAATTCTTTAATAAGACTGTATATTATACTTACATATTTTGAAGGAGATGTTTCAATTTATGAAGTTTGTAATCGCCCCTGTCTGTGAATGCTTTTGGGCATTTTTTGCATGCAATAATTTTAATATGCTGCAATACAACCACTGCTTCATTCATCTGAAAAAAAAACATACATATATATAATAGCTAATAACCATATAACTTAAAATAATCTCTCACCATGATTTGGAATCACAACAATATTTACTACAGGAATCATTGATTCCTATAGTAAATATTGTATGTAAATATGGAAATGACAAGATGATTGCAAAGCATTATACAATAATAATTACAGCCTCTATAAGTCCCACTGCTGGGCACAGGCCCCCTCTCATCTCATCGAGTTTTAGTACAATGAAATGTCCACCATTTTGCCCCAACGAGTATTGGCAAACTTCACATGTTTCGAAGTATTTTTTTTTTCATGTCTCAGACATGACAGTTTTCTCACTATATTTTCCTTCACTGCCAAGCATGTAGCAAAGCATTAGACATATATACATTACACCTACACATAATAATTTTAAGCAGATCTAATTAATGAATGATTATCTCATGTTTTCCCTTATTCAGTATTCTAGAAAAGACAAGAAATATCTTTATTGGTGATAATTAGTGGTCAGAAAATCGGGCACTTATTTACTGAACGTTTACATTTTTTAACATTAAAGATTAATATCGACATGAACTTCTAAATCAAATTTATTTTATTGAATCCCACGACCGCGTGATTAATTAATATTTCTTAAATATACTAAACTAAAATTAATTACAAGACTAAGAATATTACTTGGAACTCATGGATGTCCCGCATCAACCAGACGCAGACATATCACTATCATGAAACTTTTTATATTATAATAAAACTGGACTTTATATTATGTTAAAAACTGAGAATTATATTTGATTTTAATTAAAAATGGGTGTTGTTATATAATAATCATAAAAACAAAATCAATAGTGGGGGACAATGGAACTTTTTTGGTTTAGATATCCACTACTGAGGAACAAAGTATCTCATTTCTGCCCAGTGTCCACCAGTAGGGTCCAACAGGAAGATTGGCAGACTTTTTTCCAATGTCCAACAGTGGAGGACAGTGAGAATAGACAAATAAGTTCTCATATAAATTTTCTTTGTAGTTTTTGTCTATAATGAAATAAAAAAAAATCTTTAAGTATAAAAGAATTAAATGAAATATCAAATTTACAATTGCTCCTATGAAATATAAGTAGGTAACATTTTTATTAATCGCAGGAACTTTAAGAGATCCCACATGCGGGATTCAAAAAGGCATGTCCATAACAATCTTTCTTTAATGCTAAAAAATGAAACTTAAGGTAAATAAGCACTCCATTATTCGGCTAAGAGTGATAATCTTTATGCTTAAAAATCAACTTGACTTGGTTTTGAAGTGTAAACTTCTTTAGCCGCATAGAGTGATTTTTTGGAGGGAAAAAACTTATGGGATTGTGTCACTGACCACAACACAAGTATGTTGAGGTAGAGCATAGTATAGCGGTCTGTGTACATGTATATGCATTTATTACTGACATTTCACTTTTGTCGGCAGTGCTTATAACTGCCTCTTGTTATTTTTATTTTTAAATGTTATGGCTTACAAACCTAGATTAAGTCTTTAAATGGCACTAAGCCCAGGCTAAAATAGTGCACTTGTTTTCATATGGTATGTATTTAAAAATGTATACTTGTTAAATATGTACATAGTTATCACAAAAAGAAAACCAAATTAATTTGCTCTGTACCACCAAGTTGCTGATGTATTTTTTTAAAGTAAGATTTGTGTAAGAATACAACTACCCCATATCAGCACTGAGGTGTAGAGTAGTAAGAGGCAATAGAGGGAAACTGAAACAGGAGATGGGCAGCAGCATCTTTCCAATAACAACTCAAAATAATAGAAAGCTGTGGATGCCAACCGGCCTGCCAATGGGGGCAACTATGTCAAAATCTCATTATGAGGTAATCAGTGGGGGAGGCCAAGTTCAGTTATGTACTTTTACAGTCTGTAATAGATGGAAGAATTAAACGAACTAGGAAAAATACCAGACATTCAATAAATTAGTAAAACAAAGTTTTAACTACTTTTTACCAGTATCCTATAAATATCTTTAAATTTAATTTTAATAAGCAATAGATAGTCTGTAATACTTGCAAAGTACAAAACAATAGGATTTTTAAAAGTACCTTTATTGTTTTTCTCAGAAATAGTATGAAAGTAAATTATTAATATGGTTGTTCATATCAACTTGAATATTTTATTTTCTAGTTTCTTCCGTTTCATAACATTTATTTAAAGTAGTTGCAAAATTACGATGGAATAGATTGAGAAAAAGAGTAAATCTATTTGTAGACAAGGGCGACAATAAATTAAATTATTAAACTATTCTCATTAGAAGATTAGAAGCACAAACTAAATTGTAGGCATGGGTAAAAAAATTCGATACATCGAAATATCGATATTTTAAAAAAAAAACTATCTTTATATATCGTCGATATTTTAAGTCGCGATATATCGACATATCGATATTTATTTTAGAGTATCGAATTCGTATCAATTTCGATATATTTTAAAATAAAATGTTGTATTGTTTTTTTTCGTCGTCCAACCGTCAGTAGAGAAAATTTTGGACCTTATCTTTACATCATTCAAATGATGACGATTTATCGATATATCGATATTTATCACGCGATATATATCGATAATGTTTAAAAATATAGATTCGATATATATCGATATATTTATTCCCTTTGCCCATCCCTACTAAATTGTGAAACCAAGCACAAACTATAATTTCTTCCTTCTTCTTAATAACTAGCTTTACGGCTCTGGGATCTAGCCTTTCTAAGTCTGAAGTTACAATATATTATAATAATTATCCTTCAAAGTATACTGCATCACAATATGTTGATGCGTCACATTGTGCAGCCCTTGAGAGGAGTTTTGGCGGGAACTCGACCGGCGGCGGTTTGCTGCTCCTGTATTATAGTTTAAATAATAGTTTGAAGTGGATTTTGATATGTAAAAGTGGTGCGATTTTATGTATTAACTGTCTACACATGTGAACTATTAGTGGAAACGGTTAAACAAGTGCTCTAATGGTGATGGATTCTCAAGATAAGCCGTTTGTTTGCATATGCGCCTTGAGATACCATCGCCAACTGTCAGCTGCCTGCTGGCTCAAGTTGTCGTCAAAATCTCGAAAGGGCTGCACAATGTGCCGCATCAACATATTGTGAAGCATTGAACTATGAAGGATAATTATACATAAAGACAAGGCTGTATGGCATAGTTCCTTTGCCTGCTCTCTCGAGCGAATAATAAAAACAAGAACAGCAGCCCTTGAGAGATTTTGACGGCAACTTGAGCCAGCAGACAGCTGACGGTTGGCGGTGGTATCTCAAGGCGCCTAAGCAGACAGACATCTTATTTTGAGAATCACATCACCATCAGAGCACTTGTTTCACAGTTTCCACTAATAGTTTACATGCAACACTTAATATACAAAATCGCACCACTTTTACATATCAAAGTCCACTTTAAACCATTATTTAAACAATAATACAGGAACAGCAAATCATCGCCGGTCAAGTTCCCGCCAAAAACCCCAGAAGTCATTTTGAAAAAGTTTATATCAAAGAGTTATGGAGTGTAGAGAGAAGGAGGACCATCTCTATATATGTATGAAAAGTGTCCCTAAAAACGTGTCCAAGTGTCCAATAAGGGTGGTGCTGCAGTAGCATAGGACAAATTTTAAAAATAAGGCGCCAAAAGTAATTAGAATAAGATGGAGAAATAAACAATGACCGACCAATCCGCTTGGTTTTGTACTACGTAAATAGTTGAGATTTTGTATACTGACATTTTACTAACTACTCTAATCATGAAATTTTTTAAATATTTGAATTCAGCTGACCTCAGTTCGTTGACAACAGCTGTCTTCATATCCTAGTTTTTCAGACGCCAGCGCTATTGTGGTTAGTTTTGGAACCTCTATTTTCAATAAATAGGACACTTTTTCAACTTTCGCCCCTTATAAGATGGTTCTCCTTGTACTCTACACTCCATACAAAGAGTATAATATAACCACCAATAACCACTACACTACCAAAGAGTATAGTACAAAGACAAATACTATTATAGTAACTGTCCCAAAGATTACCAAAGAGCAGATTACTGTATATATCATAGAGATATATACTTATTGTATATATATATATATATATATATATATATATATATATATATATATATATATATATATATATATATATATATATTATTATTGTATTTTTGGAACGCTCCCGAAAACTAAGGCAGGCGACAGCACCAAGTATACCTTTGATCATGGATCACAAATAAATTTGATCCTGATGAAAAAAAAATCATATTTTTACAACGTTTTATTAGCTTTATTCACGCGCCATCATGTTAGTACAGCTAAATGAAACGATAATTTCATTAAAAAAAATCATGAAAATACTGAAACATAAAACCAGCAGTGGAAACTGAATTGATATCACCTGACTAATGGATGTTAATGTACGCGCGAACGATGAAAAAAGAACGCTGGCCATGAACTTGGGCACTGAGCGATTTATCACATATTGGTACGAAGGGGGCGCGACGGGGGAACAATCCGCCAGTATTACTGTGCCTGCATGCTATTGGTTCCCGCGCTTTGTTCGCTCCAAAAATACAGTCGCATACACAGCTTACTTTGCGACTCGCGACGATGTTTTAAAAACGAAGGAAAGAAAAATTATTTATATCTATTGTTTTATGACTAAACTAGTGAACGAAAAGGTAAATATGATAGGAGAAGGTGAATGGGGAAAATTGTGCAGTAAATTTAAAAGTGTTGAGGAAGAATACCGAAAAAATTACCATGTGATCGACCTGATGACGGAAGCTCAAGCGAAAATGAAAGTGATGATGAAGTAACATCCAGTAACACCAACACACCATCGACATCTGGTTTCCATGTGACCTAAGACGACATAATAGGCGACGTGTCACCCTTAGCTTAAGTTTTCTTGTTACAAACTACTTTATATTTTACGATAGAAATAACAAATAATGCTCAAGTAAACATTATCCATTTTTAATTCCCACCTCTTCCAAAGTTCTAAGTAGCTAGTAAAACACCTATTATGATTCTACAATAAAACAATTAATTACTATAATATTATAAAACAATAGCCCAATACCATGTAGTACTTTAGAACGCGACTGTACCCACACTCCCTCCGCTGTCGACCTGTATCTAGCTCGGTACGAAACAATGCTGCGGTCATAAGAAAAAAGGGCGCATCTAACAATTTTTGAATAAATGAGTTAAATATACCATTCGACTCATGATAAGAAGGCGTATCTACTAATTTTTTTTAATATTCACAAATATCAGTATTTTAGAAATTATCGTAAGAATTTTAGACGTAACTGTTGATCACAGATGGCATTTTTTTAGTAGAAAAGACTTAGACAAATTCAACATAAAAGAAAAGACTTATTTAACCAGTTGCTACGTCATCTTTAATAATATTTGCATCGATTACTTAAAGAACAATGGCCAAATTTCTATAGGAGCTGGACTCGACTTTATTTTTTCATGTCCCAAAACAAGCTATAGCTAGATTGGTTTGTTTTTATGTTGTAAACACCATCCCGTATGAAAATTATATCTAAATAGCCACAATTTTTTGTAATAACGTCAACAATACTTTTGAGGTTAGCATATGTAATCTTCTTCAGTGATATAAAATAAAAATTAGATTTTTATTATGATGTACGATTGTATGTGATGGCTCATGTTAGTGTAATAAAATAAGTAGGTATGTAAATATGTACTATTATTGAAGAATTCCACTCGCGGATCTTAGAAATAACTCCGGTATCAAGCTCAAAAACGAGACGGCGGCGAAGTGTATCAATGCATATGCTACAATTAACATATTGCAAATCGCAGGGTTAGTTGTCGTTTTTGTGTAGCTGTAGTCTGCATGATGTCTCTCACAAATATGCACGATGCAAAATCGGTGTCCAGAAATCAAAAGCACAGAATAATCATTACAAGTGGTAGTTATCAGTCCGTAAAACAATGCCGAGGTCAAACAACAGAAGGAAATCTAAAATAGTACAGTACGTATCACAATCCACAACGAATGAAGCAAATAAGATATATAGATATGTAGATGATTGCCGGGTGACAATCAATGTCGATCGATGATCACAGATTATGTAACTTGACGATGACACATGATGTCCCGTTGTACGTAATTGAACAAAACGCTTCGCTTACTATGAAGCTACATAATCATTTTTATGACATGATCTAGTACATAATAAATCAGTATAGTAGTTGATTTGATGCCTTCATTCTAATTGAATTAAATTACAATTAACAACTATTCAGAAAAACGTGTATAATTAGTCTTTGAATACATAGTCCTTTCATACGTGAAATGAATCGTCATTAGGTGCGTTCCAGTGCGTTCAGAAACCACTATTTTAAATAATTTCGGAACAGTTACAAAAACAAAAATAAAAGGATAACTTTTTTTTTGTGGCTACTTAGAGATGTATTTTTGTGTTTTTTAAGACCTTAAAAAATAAGGATATTTTTCATAAATATTTCATATAGTGACGCCATTGTTTCATCTTCTGGTACAATTTGGCCAACCTTCTTTCATACAGTGGTAAAGCAAGGCGGCAGCTTTTGCTGTCGCATGGATGGGCCGGCTCGAACCGGGGTGGTACCACGACCTCACAGAATACCAGCGTGAAGTAGAAGTTTACCTCTGCGTTTCGCTTGGTGAGTGCAGGTGGCCGGAGGCCCTTTTTACTGGAAATGAGGCATTCCATCCTAGTCCTCACGGGTGAAAACGCATCTGCATTTTGATCTATAACAGAGGATAGATGTAGATGTCTATGGGCCGCAGCATCCACTTACCATCAGGTGGACTGTGTGCTCGTTTCTCACCCTTATCCTATAAAAAAAATTCTTGTCTTATTATTCTATATCTTATTATTAAGAGCTGGTGTTTCACGTGAGGTCCCAAATGAATTTGATCGAGGTCAGACCAATAGTTTTTGAGTTATGCCTAATTATTTATATTAAAGTCGGTTGTACAAAATTTTTAATTTTTATTTATTATCGTAGTAAGTCTTGTATGATATCCCCTTTAAAATCATTACTCAAGAGTTGCGGGCGGTTATTTTTTGTGTCTCACTACCAATGCTTCTCTAATATTTACTAAGAAAAAAGTAATAAATTACTATTAGCGTCCTTTCAAATTCAAATGACCTTTCCAAATTATGTAAAACTTTTAAATTAATGGCAGTTTTTTTTTATTTATTTTAAGCTAAGATAAAAAGGAAAATTCGTTTTATTTAAATAAATAAACAAATTATAAAAAAATAAGTTCGTCCTTAAAATCTTCATGTCTCTACGTATATATTTCAATTTTCACATAGATACCTTTTAATATACTATAGACACAGGGTCTGAAAGAAAAATTCATCAATTTATTTTTTATTTCCATTTTACGTTTTTGTTAGTTGCGTCCTTATTTATTATGACGGCAGAATGTAACCCGGCCGGCTCGTGTCGCCTCACGCTGTGACGCAGTAGGTTTCAGTTTTGTCGTGGTTCGTTATTAATTGTAGTTTTTGAAACAGTTCCGTGTTGATTTTGTACACGCGTGCGCGAGCGATAGCTCAATCGTTTTGTTTATTAAATTGTTATTAGGTGTTGGTATTATTCTTGTTGTTACGTTTTTTGTTTTAATAATGCTTAACGCGTACGTTTATAGTGATTGTGAATACGACAACATGTTAGGTATCCGAACCTAGGTACACGAAGTATCGCTAAATAAATTGTTAAGACGTCGGGATGGAACAAGTGTGTCATACTGTGCAGTGCACAAAGTGTTTAAGCGTAACCGAATGCGCCCATACAAATTGCACAAAGTGCAAGCTTTAGTTCCCGGCGATCACGACCGCCGACGAGTTTTCTGCCGTTGGTTATTATACCAGCAACAACGAGTGCCTGGTTCCATTGAGCACATAATCTGGACGGATGAGTCGATATTTACCAGAAACGGCCTGTGGAACCGACGAAATACACACGTGTATTCAGAGGTTAACCCGCACGCTGTTCGACAAACCGGGCACCAAACCCGATGGTCGGTTAACGTATGGGCAGGTTTATTTAAGGATCGCATACTGGGACCAGTGTTTCTGCCACAGCGACTGAACGGACAGCGATACCTAAACTTTATAAATGAACAGTTGACAGAAATTTTAGACGACCTATCGTTGGCTGAATATCGCCGCACATGGTTCCAGCATGATGGTGCCCCTCCACATGTCGTCCGTGAGCGCCTCAATGAGCTATTTGACGATCGCTGGATTTAGCGGACTAGGACCACACGCTTGACCACCTCGCTCACGAGATCTGACCCCGTTAGACTTCTTTCTGTGGGGTATGTGAAAGAAAGGGTTTTTAATCGTGAGTGTGATAGTGCTGACGAAACTACAAAAGGATCGTGGATATTTTCGACAAACTACGTACGGACTGTGTCGAAGACCACACGATGATGCCCCGCCTCCATGAGGAGACGCAACACCAAGCCCAAATATGCCTTGAAATGAATGGAGCACAATTTGAGCCACATCTCATAAGACCACGGAGCATTTAGAGCGGTAAGCTGTTTCATAACTATTTTTTTTTAATAACTTAGTACTGAACTAATCTGAATACATACATAACTGAATACATGAGAATAATAAATATACCTACACGATGAATAAAAACGCATGACTCTAACCTTGGTTACATTGAATTTAAGTATTTTTTCATTAGCGGGAAATCGAACCAGTTATTTGGGTTATTTAACCTGTAAATTCGGATTAAAATGGCTACGTGGAGACAAGTACAGTGGCAAAATAGTAGGTTAAGTAGATAAGTTAGGTATTTAGACAAGTGTTGTAAATTATTAGGTATTGTGGTAAGGCCCGCTAGTTGCGGACCGCGCGAATTTGCGTTCGCGCGTACATTGACCTTTAATCAGCTGATATGAATTCAGTTATCCCACTGCTGGTTTTTTTTGGGAAACTCTTCATCGCTGCATTGGAAGACGTTTTCAAGCTTCTGGACTGGAAAGAATACGGTATTAACATCAATGACGAGTACATCACTCACCTTCGATTTGCCTACGATATAGTCCTTATGGCAGAATCGCTGGAGGATCTAAGCACCGTGCTCAATGACCTCGTGTCTCCCAACGGATAGGTCTTAAGATGAACATGGACAAAACAAAGACCATGTTCAATGTCCATGTCACACCTATGCCGGTAGTTGTTGGGAGCACTAAGCTCGAAGTTGTTGACGAGTATGTTTAGCTGGGACAAATAGTCCAACTAGGTAAGTCCAACTTTGACCGAGAGGTCAATCGACGGATTCAACTCGGCTGGGCAGCGTTCAGGAAACTATGACACATCTTCTCGTCAGACATTCCTCAAAACCTTAAAACGAAATTATACAACCAGTGCGTGTTGCCAGTGATGACTTACGGATCTGAGACGTGGTCCTTCACTGCTGGCCGTATGAGGAAGCTCAAGGTCGCTCAGCGAGCTATCTAGAGGGCTATGCTCGGAGTTTCTCTGCGTGATAAACTTAGGAATAAACATATCCACAGTAGAACCAGAGTAACCGACATATCCCAACGGATTAGTAAGCTGAAGTGGCAGTGGGCCGGCCACATAGTTCGAAAAACCGACAACCGATGGGGAAGAAAGGTTCTTGAGTGGCAGCCTCCTACCGGTAGCCGAAGTGTAGCGCGACTCCCACGAGATGGAGTGACGACCTGGTAAGACATGCAGGAAGTCGATGGATGCAGGTGGCTCAGGACCGTGCTTTGTGGCATTCCTTGGGGGAGGCCTATGTTCAGCAGTGGACTTATGAAAGGCTGTAATGATGATGATGATGATGAATGTTTACTTGAGCATTATTTGTTATTTCTATCGTAAAATATAAAGTAGTTTGTAACAAGAAAACTTAAGCTAAGGGTGACACGTCGTCTATTATGTCGTCTTAGGTCACATGGAAACCAGATGTCGATGGTGTGTTGGTGTTACTGGATGTTACTTCATCATCACTTTCATTTTCGCTTGAGCTTCCGTCATCAGGTCGATCACATGGTAATTTTTTCGGTTTTCTTTCTCAACACTTTTAAATTTACTGCACAATTTTCCCCATTCACCTTCTCCTATCATATTTACCTTTTCGTTCACTAGTTCAGTCATAAAACAATAGATATAAATAATTTTTCTTTCCTTCCTTTTTAAAACCATCGTCGCTAGTAGCAAAGTAAGCTGTGTATGCGACTGTATTTTGGGAGCGAACAAAGCGCGGGAACCAATAGCATGCGGCCACAGTAATACTGGCCGATTGTTCCTCCGTCGCGCCCCCTTCGTACCACTCACTCATAAATCTCTGTGCCCAAGTTCAAGGCCAGCGTTCTCTTTTCAGCGTTCACGCGTACATTGACTTCTAGTCAGCTGATATCAATTCCGTAATTCCACTGCTGGTTTTATGTTTTAGTATTTTCATGATTTTTTTTTATGAAATTATCGTTTCATTTAGCTGTACTAACATGATAGCGCGTGAATAAAGCTAATAAAACGTTGTAAAACGAAGATTTTTTTTTCATCAGGATCGAATTTATTTGTGACCCATGATCAAAGGTATACTTGGTGCTGTCGCCTGTCTTAGTTTTTGGGAGCGTTCCAAAAATACCCTGTAGATACGCAAAGAATGATAAGAGGTAATTAAATAATATGAATTAAAGGTTTAGGGTACATAATTACATCCATTTACTTACTGTCGCAAAAGATATAAACGTTTTTACATTATATTTACAGCAAAAACTAAATCACTCGCATATGAAATGATAGTTCGCGTGATTTTTGACTATATTTTGAGCCACAGCCTCTTACACAACACTTAGTCATCTTCGCACTTTATAATAAATTGGAAAATTCACTATAAATTGTTTAAAAATTCGCAAAATTTTCCAATTTAGAAATATCAAACGACTTTTTATAACAGCAAATCTGAAACAATAAATGGCGGAACCGGCCGCAAGGCGGGGTTAAATGATGTCATCTTAAAAATGTTTACCAGAATCCGAAACAATTTCTATTATCTGTTTCATTTATGAATGACACTTAGACTTACACTTCCCTGAGTGAAAAAGAGATAGGCAGCATATTGGCAGTTCAATGTCGAATATAATTATATTTGTATAATTAATAAAACATATAGACACTCTTGGCCTGGGCAGCTCCTCTATTTTCTATGCTCAAAGCATTGTAACAACAACATTGACGTCAGCTGTATTAGCTGTCAGTATCAATGTCAAACTAAGTTTTTGGCGGGAACTTGACCGGCGGCAGCATGCTGCTCCTGTATTATTGTTTAAATAATGGTTTGAAGTGGACTTAGATATGTAAAATTGGTGCGATTTTGTGTATTAAGTGTCTGCGCATGTAAACTTTTAGTGAAAACAGTTAAACAAGTGCTCTGATGGTGATGGATTCTCAAGATAAGCTGCTTGTTTGCATATGCGCCTTGAGATACCATCGCCAACTGTCAGCTGCCTGCTGGCTCAAGTTGCCGTCAAAATCTCCCAAGGGCTGCACAATGTGACGCATCAACATATTGTGAAGGAGTGAACTATGAAGGATAATTATACATGAAGACAAGGCTGTATAACATAGTTCCTTTGCCTGCTCACTCTAGCGAATAATAAAAACAACAACAACAACAATGTCATAGACTTTGTATCAATCTACGAACTATGGAGTGTAGAGTAGAAGGAGGACCATCTCTATAAATGGAAAATGTCCCTAAAAACGTGTCCAATAAGGGTGGCGCTGCAGTAGCATAAGATAAATTTAAAAAAAGCGCCAAAAGTAATTCGAATAAGATGGAGAAATAAACAAGGATCGACCAATCCGCTTGGTTTCGTACTACGTAAATAGTTGAGGTTTTATATAATGGCATTTTACTAACTACTCTACTAGTCATGAAATTTTTTAAATATTTGAATTCAACTGACTTCACTCCGTTCACAACAGCTATCTTCATATCGTAGTTTTTCAGACGCCAGCGCTTTTGTGGTAGGTTTTGGAACCTTTATTTTCAGTAAATAGTAGGACACTTTTTCAACTTTTGCCCCTTATGAGATAGTTCTCCTTGTACTCTACACTCCATACTACGAACAATGTCAACCTTTTTGAGCATAGATAAGATTATTTTCTATGCTTAAAGATGTCAAATGTAGGGATGGATAAGGTATAAAAATATATCGATATATATCGGCGATATTATAAATCACGATATATCGATATTTTTGCCCATCCCTAGTCAAATGTCAATTTGGTTTTAGCACTGACCAGCTGACCACTGAGCTTTCGCTCCTGTAGTGTTTAGGATTAGGACAGTTACTATATTCTTTGCCACTGAGTCAGAGTGCTTCTGAAAGGTAAATAAATAGGAATAGGAGACTAGCAGAAGACTAGAGAAGAAGATGTAGGAGAAGCATTTTAGAAGAAGACCTCGATCCGATAGTGATTAAATCAGAGTGATCTACGTCAGGAGTTATGGCTTTGTTGTAGATTTAACAGTGGTAGAGCCACGCGGCTTTTGCTGTCGCATGGATGGGCCGGCTCGAGCCGGGGTGGTACCACGACCTCACAGAGAACCAGCGTGAAGTAGAGGTTTGCCTCTGCGTTTCGCTTGGTGAGTGCAGGTGGCCGGAGGCCCTTTTTGCTGGAAATGAGGCATTCCATCTTGGTCCTCACGGGTGACAACGCTTCTACATTTTGATTTGTAATAGAGGATAAATGTAGATGTCTATGGGCTGCAGCAACCGCTTACCATCAGGTGGACTGTGTGCTCGTTTGTCACCCTTATCCTATAAAAAAAAAGATCCATCAAAATAGAGTAAAATTAGTTTAAAAAAATATTTCTTTTATGTATTTTCAATACAAATAACACAGTTTTGCTTTAAGTTTATACTTAAGAGTGAATCTGCGGTATACGGCTTGCAGTTTCATTCATATAAATATAATTATCAGTCTATTTACTTACATTATGTTATGTAGACTGATAAGTAGTTGCCGTTATCAGTGGTATTAACCGGCTTGTATATTATGGATGATAACAAAGCAATACAACATGTTTGTAGCTATACTTATAAACATTTAAATGAGCTGATTTCTATAAAATAGCCGATGGAATTAAATAAAAATACATTTAGAATAAGTCTGCAGTATACTAGTATTTACCTTTAAATTTTTTTTATTATCCTTCACAGATTATATTGCCTTGCTGTGATGTGTGTGTTTGATTCTTTTAAAAAATAAACTGATATGAATAAATATTATAGTGTGGTAAAAAAGTAAAATGATCATGTTATAAAACAATGTACACAACAATGTACAGTGTACACAACTATCAAACATCTTTGTATTTTTAATTAGAGTATGGACTTACTTTTTATTTATTTACTTTCATAGAGCAACACAAGCCACCGGTGGATAGGAGGGGAGTATCCGAACGCAGGCATTCCCCCTCTGTCAAAGTATAATCAACTTTATAATTTGTGAGTATAATAAGTCCACGTGGTCCCATGCATACTATAAAACTAGTTGCAGCTACACTGTTCATTAAACTAAAATCTAGTTGTACATATGATACAGGTGGCCTGTGTTGCTTTATATATATATATATATATATATATATATATATATATATATATATATATATATATATATATATATATATAATAAAAGAGGTGATTTTGTATTTTGTGGCAAGATTTTACTTACAACTTTGCATCTTTTATTTTGTATTTGTATGCTTTCAGGTTTTTTTGAGTTAACTTTCAACTGGTAGCAGCTGTAATATTAATTATAGTTTAAAGATTGTGAAGTCTAATGCTCAGGATGTCATCTCAGGTAAGGTACATATATCTTTATTAGGCACTTGCTTATGAAACGAAATGTCAAATTGGGTAAATAAATAAAAACCTTCAGAAACCTAGGTACCTTTAGAACAAGCTTAATGATTAAAACAGTTATTATAAAAACCTGACTGCATAAAACAGATTATTGAAAAGTGAATAATTATTTTTAATAAGTTTTGAAAATTTAAGTTGGTACTTAAAACTAAATTGTTATAAATCCTAAATAGTAATTCAAAATGAAAAATGATTAGAGAAACCTAAACATAATTTTCAAAGATCTATTTAATGATACCCCCAATAATGATGAATCTTGAATACTGTCATGTCTTTAGTGACACTCAATTCGACTGAACTCGATGGATGTAAGAATCATCAAAATAGGCCCACGCGTTTGGTCTCTAGAACGACACAAAAAAACAAACATACATACATATATAGGCTGATAAACACATTACCCTCCTTTGTGTCGAAGAGTATGGAAAATTTTAGGATTTGTTATTTGTATCGCTGCATCCAACATACTTCCCCCAGCCTTACTCATTATTTTTCCTGTTCTTAGGATTTTAAACCTCTATTTTACAAATAACATTTTCAACTTCAATGAGGCTGTGAAAAATGCCTTTACACAATTCTTTATACAATTTTTATAACAGAGGTATCACTTAACTCCTATTTAAATGGCTATAGTGTATTGACAAATTACTGCAACTTGGGATTACATAAATATATAATTTTCATAAAAACAGGTTTTTAGTTTTCAATGCGAAATTTTGTAAAATGGACTACAATATCATCTTTTTGTCTGTCACACATATTTAAACTTTATTACACTAATAACACTCATTGATAATTATTAAAAAATATCCTTTTACTTAAAAATTCTTAGTGTTACTCATCTCACTAAGAATTTCTCATGTATTGTGACAGCATTTTATATATTCAATTGCATATGAAAAAACACCCACGACTGTAACAATTATTTGTAGATCACACAGAACAAGTATTAAGTAAACAATAAAATAAGCAGTAAATAAGCCTGCAGCCAGCTGCACCATTGTAGTAACATTGTAGTAAATGCATTATATTTTCATAGGATCGAAATATTAACAAAAATTTTCCAAATGTTGCAGATAGAAACAATTGTAAATGCTTATAAAACCCTAGCCAAGATTCCCGCAATAGCTGGAGGCAAACTCAACAACAATGGAAATAGAATCTCTTGCAAGTGGTTAGTGCGCAATTTGGACAAAGGGAAGACTACGAAATATCTTCATGACTATATTTTGGACACTGACTTAAATGTTATAGCTCAGAGTGACTTTGGAGTAGATGTTAGCAATGAGTAAGTAAACAAAACAATAATGCCACCTACCGGGTCCAATTGTGAATTTAAACTATTCTCAAATCTACTTAATCACCCACACAAAATTTCATCAAAATTGGCCCAGCCATTTAGGGAGGGAGAGGGCACCCCTCTCGCCGCAGCCCACCAATACAGATCCGAAGTGGGCTCGCCAAGCCCACCCGGAGTGGCCACCTTGAGCTAACCATGTGAGTTCCTCTTAGTTCACAGTGGATGACCAAGCTACGGCTACTAAGCCCCCCGCAACGACAAGGCGGTAGCGTCATGTCCTACAGTTACCATAGCTCTTGACTCTTCTGTACATAAAGTTTGATTGAGTCTGGAAAGGTACCATCTTCTTACTTATTTTTATCATCAAGCAGCAGTGCTGGTGCTGCTGTAGTCTTGTCTAAAGGTTATAATAGAGCCAGTGTAATTACAGGCTGTGATGAAACGAGCTTCCATTTTTTAAAAGGCTGGCAAAGCATTTACAATTCCCCTGGTGTTGCAGTTGTTCATGGGCTGCGGTCGGCTCTTACCATCAGGTGAGCCGCATGCTTGTTTGCCCCATCTTGTATAAAATAAATCATTTTGGTCATCAAAGGTTATAACGCATCTGTAGTTTTCTTTTTTGAAGTCAATTGCAAGTGTCCACGGGTTGCAGTCCTCCAGACCGAATGGCCAGTCTAAACGGAGACTAGCCATCTGCGCAGAACAGGATTATAGTGCCCAAGTGTACCTATACGCAAGCACAGATGCACTCTCTATTTCCTTACTCTCATAGTTTTCCATCACATCAAGTGGGATGCGATGGCAAGCAAGAGAGATCAGCCGCGGACCTGCGGCTGACTTTACGTGCTTTTCGAGGCATGAGATTGAAAACACCGCCAACGTCCTGACACTGGGCTGCTACTGAAAATTTCTTGACTGAAAAACCAAAAAACTGGTTTTGGCCCGACCGGGGATTCCATCCCAGAACCTCGTTTACTACCACTACACCAACGGGGCAGTCACAGCCAGCCAATTATTAACGGGTGTTTTTTAAAAGTATGAGCAGGGCACAGGATAAGAGCGGGTTATGTGACCTTGTCAAGTTGACAGTAAAGCCCAATGCCTCTTGCTTTGAGTTCGAGGTGTGCAATATTCAATAAAAATTAAAAACAAAAGTTATTGAAAGTCAATTTTTAATTTACTATTGGTTTTTAAAATACCTCTGCCCTAGGAAGAACCAAGAAAAGCAAGATATGGACTGCGGGAAAAATAAGTGAATCAAATGATGATGCAAGCAAAGTCAGGAGCTAGTAATAGAAACTAAGTATAGATTCAGTCTATAACTTAGTCAAAATTAAGTGTAAGCCCACTTGCCGGATGTAAGCTTTTCCAAGAATGAACCTGAATGCCAGCTGATTTTTCTTTATCAAGCCGTGTCAATCCATCGCTGGCCATAAGCCTCTACCATGTCTAGAAATATTTGCCGTAATGGATACGCATGGCAGGCTGGTTGGTGCAATAACAGTTCTCTCGCATTCTTCATGGTGTTCATTGTCGCCTGCTTGGGTTATATAACAAATGTTAGAAAATGCCGTCTATATTTCAACCCACATATCTACACAGTTCAATTTCTTGAGCCTTATTGTGAAACTAAAACGAATAATGCTACGCAACTTTTTTTACTAGGTTACTGTCAGCCGTGTCTCCAAAGGGAATGTATAAGGCGGTGATACGCGAGGAGAAGGAAGGCAAAGAGATTAAAAAGCAGTACCTTGAAGTTTGGTGCCGACATAACCTCGCCCATTGCATCGACCTCACTGCACTCGATATACATGGAGATGTTTATGCTGACTGTACGTTGAATCTTCTTCTATTTTCTTCTTCATCAGTCTGTAAATTTATTGCTGAAGATGGGCCTCGGTTAAATGTTTGTAAGGAGGATTTGCTATATTACTCATACTTGGAAACCAGAATACCAGTTAAATACCGATATCCCCAAATTTAGTAACAAGAATAGCAATATTGTAAGCGAATTAAATTGGATGTTGCAGTGCGATACGTGCCAAGAGTATTTGAATTTTGAATCTATAAGTCTAATAGGTTTTGGAGGTTGAGCTCAGGTATTATGCGATTTAATTGTCTCATTATCATTACAACATTGAGCAACAAGCCCGCACGGTGATTTTCCATTTTTTTTTCGTAGTTGATTAACAAGCATTCGGATGATGTGATTCGATTCGTCATTTAAAGTGCTAAAGAGTGGAATGATTGGCCACACTTTGTAACATTTTGCATCTGGATTTTTGTAACATTCTCTCCATCTGTGTGCCTAGTGCGAGATTTTGTTTATTTACGCGTTCGATATCGAGAACGTTAAAGCTGGCTTTTCACTATGGGATATAATATATATTATATCCCGAAATATTAATTATATCCCGTGATTGGCTTTCACACTGTAAGATATATCTTTTAACCAGTGTGCATTCGTCATTGGTCATTGGATTACCCCCCTTTACCCCGTACACCGTCTGCGGGGGCACGGAACGGTGTGCGGGGTACAGGGGGAGAAATATAAAATGAAAATATCGCTCGGTCGATCGAAAAAATATTTACAGCATTTTTTTTTATAGGATAGGGTGACAAACGAGCACACAGTCCACCTGATGGTAAGTGGTTACTGCGGCCCATAGACATCTACATCTATCCTCTATTACAAATCAAAATGTAGATGCGTTGTCACGCGTGAGGATTAAGATGGAATGCCTCATTTCCAGTAAAAAGGGCCTCCGACCACCTGCACTCACCAAGCGAAACGCAGAGGTAAACCTCTACTTCACGCTGGTTTTCTGTGAGGTCGTGGTACCACCCCGGTTCGAGCCGGCCCATCCGTGCGACAGCAAAAGCTGCCGCCTGGCTCTACCACTGTTAAAAATATGAGATGTAATATATATTATAGCTCAGTGTGAACGGTTCCATATGAAATGTATGATGAGCGATATTAATTTATATCTCGAGATGTAATATATATTATATTATATCCCGTAGTGAAAAGCGGGCTTAACTACGATTTGTATAGAATAAAATCAGCGCCAACTAGTGGCAATAATCGGAATCACAATTCATTATTAGCTATTTGTTTATGTTTCGTAATTTGATCAAGGTTTCGTCAGTTTGTGTTAGTATTATGAGATTGAGAATTAGCCATTTTATTTTAATGTTAATTATTGAAAGTATTAAATTGAAAGCAAAAAACATGAAGGTGTTTTCATTCTAATATGATTTTATGTTGACATTTATGGAGCAGTAAATGTAATTTAGTTACTTAGTGTTAAGTGAACTTATGATACTTACTACTGACTTAATTATTAAATATTGATGTTAGGAACTTGGATTTATCAAACGCTATTTACACAAAAACTTGAATACTTTCTTGGAAAAGGCGATATCTATCCTTAAATTACCTACCTGTCATTGGGGTGTAACAACGGACTAAAATATGCACAAGCTCTTGCTTCAACACTGGCTTTATAATAGTAGTCATCTATTATTATTAGTTATTAATGTCTTATGCTCGGTTTCTGAGGTACTTTTATTGACAGTTCATCTATTCGTTAGCGCTATTGGTTCGGTAACTTGTGAAAGTGCGTTTCCGAACATCGCAATTTAAGATAAACGCCGTTTAAGCTAAGCTTAATTTAACTGGCCAATATGTGCCGTTTATCGGCTCTATAACTTTATTTGACGTATAATTTCAAGCAAACTACAACAACTTTTAGGTTGTAACGTGTTATTATGAAAATAAATTGCCAGTGGGCGCTTAATACTAAAATATTCAAGGGATAAAATAATTGCATATAAATATATAAAGTGCAATGAATACGAGTACTCTTCTCTCTTTCAGAATTTTTTTTACTGTGTTTTCAAGATTCCATAATGTTTTGGATAATGCAAAAACAATAGTAAATACCACTAAACATAAAATCAGAAAGTTATGAAAAATAAAACCACATTCGAATAAAAGCAATGAGTTTGATGTTTTCTTTTTTACCAATTTGACAATACAATGATGTCATTCATACAGTTTCTGATAAATATGGAATTATCATATTTTATTACTAAAACAGTGCATATCCTCTTATTTAGCCTCAAAAAATATAATTTATAAATAATACTAGTATGCATGAAGAATTGAAATTAAAAAATCAATTTTAGACTCGATGTCTTAAACAGACCCATCTAGCGGCAAATTGTGGTACTTGTTAATGGTTTCATAGTTGTTGAACGATTCGTTGCATATTCAGAAACGCAATGACAGTTAACCGACCTTTATCCTATAGATAACTTTATTGAATCAATAGCTAATGGGAAGATAACTAGGAACTTCAGAAACCGGGCATTAGTGACTGCAAACATCCTCCTAACGAAAAAAAAAACGGCCTGCCTAAATTATATATCGTTCTCACAAAATTAAATAAAATTAACTCTTCAATAATTATTCTCACTCTTCTATCTCACTGTAAAAATTTAGCTGAAAACTTTTTCGATATCGACCGCGTAAAATTTTACGTCTCGAATGATCGAAATTGCCGCTTCAACCAATCACGTGCGTTAACTTTCTCACTGACGAATGAGAGTCAATGCTCGATGGTGATTCCGATTATTGCCACTAGTTGGCGCTGATTTTATTCCATACAAATTGTAGTTAACTTTCTCGGTATCGAGCGCGTAAAACAACATCTCGCACTAGGCACACAACATACAATTTGGGTGGACTTCAAAAGAAGACTGTGTTGCCGTGTAGTGACAGCGTCTACGGATCTACCATCTAATTTTATCTCGTATGTGTCGTAAAGGGCGACTGTGGGAAACAACATATGCCCTAGTAGAACCATGCTGCAGCTATATTAATTGTATAGTAGTAGCACGAATGGGCCGGCTCCACCTGGGAGGGACCACGTTCTCACATAATACCAGCGTAAAATAGCAGCTTAACACTGCTGTGTTTCGTATGGTGAATGTAGAGAACCGGATACACTTTTTACTGAAAACGAGGCATTCCATCTTAGTCCTCACGGGTGACAACGCATCTGCATTTTGATTCTTTATTGAGGATGGATGTAGATGTGTCTATGGGTCCCAGCAACCACTTACCATCAGTTGGACTGTGTGCTCGTTTGTCACTTTATCCTATAAAAAAAAGACACTAGTCCAACTGTTCACTTTTACAAGCTGATGATGATGATGACAACGATGATGCGATGGTGAAGGTAGAGCGGGATAGTCTAGTAGGTTCGTGTATATAGTGTAGTTCCTAAGTTGCCACCACGCTAGTAATATTGTGTGCTTTAAATATTTCAGCTGAGTTTGGCAGCTTGGACTGGGCCCAGGACGAGACCGCTGTAGTTTACGTAGCTGAGAAGAAGCTGAAGAAATCTGAACCGTATATCAAGAGGAAATCCGAGGACAAGGCCAAAGCAGACGGAAGCGGTGAATCTGCGCCGAAGAAAGTAAATACAGATTTAGAGAATTTATTTATAGATACTACTTCCCGTGACTTCGCCCGCGTGGATTTTATAACGATTTATTACGATATATTGTAAGTTTTTTTTTGCGCGGTACCCCGATACTTTTTCTAAAATAAAAGTAGCCTAAATTACTGCTTATAACATCAGCTATCTGCCAGTGAAAGTCCTGTTGCGCGCCACTATTAATGTCTTGTACATGGCAACACTAGTTACCACTAGCGCCCTCTAGTATCGAGTAGCAGAACTAGGAGAGTCAAGATCTTTCTAGAAATTTCGGGACCGCCGCGCGACTTTTATTCATAGAGATAATATAGATAGAGTGGAGAAGCCATATGCTTTTTTGCAAGTGGAACTGACGCGCTGTTAGAAAGAGAAAGAAGATGAGAGTTGCTGTCTGTCCTTCTCTAACAACAACAGAGCGCATGCGCGGTATTATTTTGTCATGTTAGGTTACCTTGACAACATGCGTCGTTAAAGAGAGAGATAGCAATCTTGATCTTCTCTCTCTTTCTAACGAGAAGTCACATTTGCGGCTGGCTTCCCTACTCTATCTATATTATCTCTATGCTTTTATTCTGGCGTATTATATTCCGTGATAGGAATTACACCTACTACGCACTGCGAATAAAATTTCGTACGATTTTTTTCAGTTCGATGCAGTTCTCCGTTGAAACGCACGTCTAAAAATGAACAACAGATTTTTTTTAATTTACCTGATACTACGGCGTCGGCGTGATAGACTTATCAAAAGATGTCATGAACATTAGATTCACTAACGTGACTTAACACTTACGGCTTTGAGACCTATAAAAGTATTTTTCTACATAAAACATCAAAGGCTGCGAAAATACAGTCAGAAGTTTTTCGGATATTACAGAATGACTATAAAATTATTCGTTTATTTACTATGACTTGTTGGTTGGGCACCTATCAAGATACGAATTGGACAAAAATAATTTTAGCTGGAGAGAGACACGATACGCGCTAATTTTATTCTGCAGTGCGGACATGGCCATACTTTATACTGCATAAAATATTCGCGCGGAAATAAATCGCACCGCTTCACGTACAATTTGCATCAAATCACAGTTTTTTTCCCGCGCGATTTTTTACCGCCAGTGCGGCTAATCCTATAAGATTCTATGTGTTACAGAATTGCGAGAAAAAAATCGCGCGGTGAAATATCGCAGTGCGGACAAGGCGTAAGGCAAATCACAATCCCAATATTGTTGTCTAAATAGTTATATGAAAAACTTGGTTCTCTATCTTAAGGGTAGAATTTATGTGGGACCACCCCAGAAGTATAACTTATTAAATAAAAAAATAATTTTCGAAATCTGTTCACACTTTGGAGGATTGATTGATATCGTTTGTGCTCGAGTCTTTAAGCATGCTGGTTGTATGCGTGCATGCGTGTATGTATATGTGTATGTGTCAGAGAGAGAGAGAGAGAGAGCGTGAGAGTGAGTGTATGTGTGAGAGAGAGTGAGAACGAGTATGAGAGCGAGTGTGTGTGTGTATGTGTGTGTGTGTATGTGCGTGTGTGTGTGTGTGAGAGAGAGAGAGAGAGTATGAGTGTGTGTGGGTGTGAATATGAGAGACCGAGAGAGAGTATGAGAGTGAGTGTGATTGTGAGAGAGAGAGAGCAAGAGAGATAATGAGAGTGAGTGTGTGGACAATACATCTGCTTGTCATTCTTCATCAAAGAAATATTTGTTTGGTGCTTATGGGCCACAGTATCCATCAACTGTGTCCTGTGTGTTACTTATAATACTTGTGTGTTATTTAAAATCTGAATTCGTTATAGGGTGAAGAGTTTCTCTACAGGCAAGACTGGGGCGAGCAGTTAGTTGGCAAGCAAATGTCAGTGATTGTTGTTTGCCGTCTGCCTGCTGAGAGCTTCACAGTTTTAGAGGGTTTGCCGGAATCATGGTGTCCAGGACAAGTAAGGAATCTGTAGATAATAAATATTTGATTCAACACAACGCCAATGTAGTTTATATTAAAAAAAAAAGGTTACAAAAGTCTTTAGGCATTGTTTACTACTCAATGGAGCAGTGAGATTTTGACGTAGTTGTTGCTGTTTAAGCATATTAGAATATAATATTATTACTAAGTAAGTTGTCTTGATTGTTATAAGTTATAGTTGTAAGTTATAATGACTAAATGAGCAAAATAGTTTTATTTGTCACGCTGACAAAAAAATTCTCAGGTCCGCTTCACGAACGATGGTCAAAGCGTGGTGGGAGTAGCTTGGGAGACGGAACCCAGGCGCCTTGGACTCATATTCTGTACGAACCGACCGTCGTACATTTTCAACCTGACATTAGATGGAAGCATGAGTATGTAAGATTTGCCAATAAAAATATTTTTTTACATTAATACTGTTTAAAATTGCTGTGGTTATAGAGTTATGCAGATTATTAAATTAATAAGTGTAGAGAACTGGTAACCCCTTTTACTGGAAATGAGGTATTCTATCTTAATGATAATAATAATTTTATTTCAGATAATCAATTTTAATCAATCTTAATCCTCAGGAGTGATAACACATCTACATTTTTATTTCTAATAGAGGATAATGTACATCTCTATGGACCACAGCATCCGCTTTATATCAGGTGGTCTGTTTGCTTGTTTGTCACCCTTATTCTCTAAAAAATGCAATAAATTAGTCATATAGATAAAATTTTGTATAATAGATACTTTTTCATCACTAGAAATTTTCCTGTGTCGTGGACGTGTTTTACATACATAAATTATACACATAGACATGAGACATTTATCTAAGACTAAACAAATGCCAAAACAACTAAACAAATATATAACACAAATTTACGGTCACAATCACACACACACAGGCACGCACACACCTACTCACGTACACGCAAGCACGCACGTATGCGTGCACACACGAGCGCATATACGTATGCCCATTAAAAATAATATTTTAATAAGACTAAATAAAAAGTAAAAACCGTCTTCAAAAAACCACGGAGCAAATACAAAGAGGAGACGGCCTAAGCAACTGTGCACTGTTATTCTAACTAGGTCCTGACGTCATCACAGTGGGCGTGGCTTTAGTTAGTATACTGTCAGCGTTCGTCCTGTGCGCTTATGTGTCGTAAATCTCAAATCAGTGTATTTTCGTAGTATTAAGAAGAAAAGGATGAAGTGTTGTGTTTTATCCTGTAAACACTACTCAGACAGACTCTGATGCTATGGTTGGCATCACATTTCATTTGTAATTTTATACTTAATAATATATTAAAATAGTTCTAGAAAAATCTCTACGTCGGCTTTCAAATGTAATTAAATATATTCGACACGAACTAAAAATATAAAGGTAAGTAGAGCTCAGTATTGGTAAAATAGTCATATGAAGGTGTTGAAATTTGTTTTGCATTCAGTCCTAAAGAATTTTTAATCGACAAAATATTATTTTTATAGTTTTTATAATCATTTTGTGAACAGGACGCCATCTATCGTCAAGGTAGCTAAACTACATTGCACCATTGTTATGCGAGTAGTTTTACTATTTATCGGTAGATGGAAAATACTTAAGTGGGCGAGGCTACGATGGCTATCCGAGTACAGAACCAGAATACGAAACCTATCCAATTGCAGAGAGGTGTAAGACAGGGTGACGTTATATCCCCGAAACTCTTCACCGCTGCATTGGAAGACGTTTTCAAGCTTCTGGACTGGAAAGGATACGGAATTAACATCAATGGCGAGTACATCACTCACCTTCGATTTGCCGACGATATAGTCCTCATGGCAGAATCGCTGGAGGAACTAAGCACTATGCTCAATGACCTCAATAGTGTCTCCCGACGGATAGGTCTTAAGATGAACATGGACAAAACAAAGATTATGTTTAATGTCCATGTCACACCTATGCCGGTAGTTGTTGGGAGCACTAAGCTCGAAGTTGTTGACGAGTATGTTTACCTGGGACAAATAGTCCGACTAGGTAAGTCCAACTTCGACCGAGAGGTCAATCGACGGATTCAACTCGGCTGGGCAGCGTTCGGGAAGCTACGACACATCTTCTCGTCAGAAATACCTTAAAACCTTAAAACAAAATTGTACAACCAGTGCGTGTTGCCAGTGATGACCTACGGAACTGAGACGTGGTCCTTCACTGCTGGCCGTATGAGGAAGCTCAAGGTCGCTCAGCGAGCTATGGAGAGGGCTATGCTCGGAGTTTCTCTGCGTGATAAACTTAGGAATGAGGATATCCGCAGTAGAACCAGAGTAACCGACATAGCCCAACGGATTAGTAAGCTGAAGTGGCAGTGGGCCGGCCATATAGCTCGAAGAACCGACAACCCATGGGGAAGAAAGGTTCTCGAGTGGCAGCCTCGTACCGGTAGGCGAAGTGTAGGGCGTCCCCCCACAAGATGGAGTGACGACCTGGTAAGACATGCAGGAAGTCGATGGATGCAGGTGGCTCGGGACCGTGCTTTGTGGCATTCCTTGGGGGAGGCCTATGTTCAGCAGTGGACTTGTGAAGGGTTGTAATGATGATAATGATGATGAAATGGGCGAGGCTAACACTCCCTCACCCCGAAAATCGTCACGCGTTGTTATAGTGAAATCTAATTACAACAACTCCTCTTTATATTTGCTTCGTGCAATAAACTAAAACTAATTTAATAAATTCTCCTTAATAGCTTCAGAAGTCGGCTTTAATACTTATAATCACTGTGTCTTAGCACAGAATTCTGAAGGTATTATGCGAAAATTATCTTATTTCTTTAATTCTTCGAAGTCTGCTTTTACTTTATATTAAATGTCTAATTTTTACCCTTTTGGGTGTACTAAGGAATATCAAAAGCTCGAATGTAGTTTAAATAGATATTTAAAACTTCATCCCCTATTTTATCTACCCTTTCTCCAAATGTTCGTTTATTTCTTTTCTCACAAAAATATAATATCGTTCAGATAAGACCTATCAGTAGATGAGGGGCTGGTGATCGTTCACACTGGGTATCCTAATATTGACACAAGCCTATAACAAATAAAAATCTATTAAATAAGTAATAAAAATCTGTGAGATGAATGAACTCATATATTTAACCAGTCCACTATTGGATGCTTACTTCTATCTTTTAAGTAGATTTTTTATTATAATTACTCAATTAAAATCATATCAACATCAAAACTATTATTTTTTTTCTTATGCAACAATTGATCACTTTCAGCTAAAATCTCATCTGAAGGAATGTCGGTCCGTTCACCTCGTTTAAGTCCGACTGGAGATTTACTGTGGCTACAAAGAGTCGCGGATGGGCCACATCATGCGTGCCACGCTCTCGTTGCCAAGAAAAAGGATGCTGTGAGTCACCATTAAATACTACACTGTTGATTGATGTGTGTGTTATCTTTTCATTGGAAAGGAATAGAATGAAATATACTTGTCATTCGATGGTGTAGTCATATGTGTAATAAATACTAATAGTGAGTCAATTCGGCGACTAGACGGAGCAACGATGGGGCACGGTATGAAGGAGAGCGGAGCCCCCCCACCCTGCCCGTGACGTCTGGGGTAGTACCGGTTGGCTTCGTTTGAATACCGGTACGCCTTTTTAGGAGTGTCACGTACCCTGAATTAGTAGCACGCGTTTGGTGTTTACCCAACAAACGATATTACTCGGTATTCTTTTTAAATATTGGGAAAAGATTGTACGACGCCTTAAGTAAAATTGAATTCAAATAACCATGTGATTGCTTTCCATCACGATTTTTAATTGAATTATATGTAATGATGAGAATTCATTATATCATTAAATTCAACAAAATAAAATTAAAAAAAACCCAATAATAAATGTAGGAATGAGCCGGTTGAATATACAGAACCAACATATAATTTTAACCTGTTTTATTTATTCTGTTCAACCCTTATCCAATATTTTAAGCGGAATACCTGCGATACTGCTGTATAGGTAAAATATAGTAAAAGTAGGTAGGCACCAGCACAAGCCTTTGTTTCCATCACGACGAAATAGGTGCATCTGCGGAACGCAATTAGTTTTGTAAAGTATTAATTAGTTTGTGTAGAAAAATAAATTATTACGAGGAATACAGATAAAATATAATGTTATGATATTATTATCTAGGGAAATGTTTTTGCGACAACCCTTGCATATTTTTAGCGACTAGATATCGATACAGTCTTGTAGGTATTTTGCGGTATAACAAAGGAGTTGACCCACTATTATGCCTCCTCTACACTACTCGCGAAGTAGATCGAAGTAGGACGAGGCGAATAGTGTAGAGAGTTACTTCGATTCACTTCGTTCAACCTCGCTTCGCCTCGGGCGACTTCCGATCGCTGTCGGTTTTTTGCGCCAGAGTCAAAGGACTTCACGAAGTACCCCGAAGTTACACGAAGCGTCTCACTACACTACTCGGCGTACGCTAGTTATAAATATTTTTTTTTTATATATAAATATTAAATATGTAACTTTCTACATAATTATTTATTTAGTTAACGCATTGACGTCATACTGTTCACACAATTAGGTACATATTGCAGCTGCCTCTTGAACGTCATTCATGTTAACGGTGCGGGAGACTCAAGTCGACTGAGCTCTCCGCGAAGTAGCACGAGTGTGTGGTCACGTTGTTCGGACTGCGATCGACTTCGACGAGCACTTCGTCGAAGTTACTTCGCGAGTAGTGTAGAGGAAGCATTAGTATTTATTACACATATGGTGTGGCATTGTACGCTATTCCAGTATAATATAAATATAAATTTTGTTCCATTATCCATCCATTGCAGCCTATGTAACTCCACTGCTGAACATAGGCCTTCCTCATAGATTGCCTCATGAGGGGATTATGTTATAGTTGACACGCTTGGCATGCGTGTTGGCAACCGCAGTTTTTTAATATTTAGAGTTGTCATCAAGAAGATGCTGCTGTCCATCTCCTGTTTCATCAATTTTGTTAATTATAATAAATAATTTAATATTCTCAAATCTCTAATTTAATTATTTGGATCTTTCAAATACTTGTTATGCCTTATACCTAGTATGGTACGATCGTAAGTTCTCTATAAACTACGCAACACTAACTCTGGTCATGTGTATAAAAGCCAGACAGAATGTCCAGTCTTCCTCTGCGCCCCCTTTTCCCTAAAGAAGGTCACTTACGATTCGGCAGAAAGGCCACAAAAACCAATGCCAGTCTCACAGGTGGTGTTTAGTGGGTAGGCACTTAGGTTAGGTTAGTCGCAGTGAGTCCCAGATAACCACGACAGCCGGCTGTCGTGGTATGCTTAGAGCATTCACCACCTCCCTTCCTCGCTTTCCGGAGGGCAGCCCTTTCCATTGTATCTGGGCGCAAAAAAAATCCAATCTTCCTGTTTACTACACCTATTTGATTTACTTGACAGTGAACAAACATTATTATTCAGTAAAGTAAAGTAAAAGTTACAGTCTATATTTACGTCCTACTGCTGGGTACGTGCCTCCACTCATCATATTGCTGCTAGTTCTAAAACAGGACATAACGAGTATTAGCATGGCGTATAAATATTTCAAATTAGCTGTTCCCCGCGACTTCGCTCGCGTGTTAGGGTTTTTATTTTTTGTGCGGAACCTTAATTCTTTTTCTAAAATAAAAGTAGCCTAAGCTCCTTATGACATCAGCTAGGAGATTCGGAGAACAGACAGACAGACAAAAATTTTAAAAATTGTATTTTAATTATAAGTACCGTATTTACTTTCATATGCATTTAGTAAAAAACTGTAATTTTGACATTACAAACAGAGACTTCAATTTTATTTATTTGTAAAGATTCATTTATTCGTTTGCGATATATGGGTTACAATCCATCCATCCATTACAACCTATAAAAGTCCACTGCTGAACATAGGCCTTCCCTATAGATTGCCCCATAAAGGGGAGATTTTGCCACAGTTACCACGCTTGACATGCTTGTTGGCAACCGCTCATCTCATTTGTTTGCGTCTGTCGCCTCTTACGACACCCACGGAACGATATGGGGTAGTGGGTATTCTTACACCGCCACTACACGGTTACAATAGATCTTAATAATTTAACAACAGCCATATTCTACCTTCCTGTGTGTAAATTATTTAAATCCAAGATATGTTCCGAGCGTATGTAATACACGACACAGGAGAATTTCCTAGTAACGGGGTTCCTTATTTAATTGGAAATTAATATATTTTTTCAGAGTGAAGTGTCATCAGTAATAGATATAGTGCAGACTGAACTGAAGATACAAAAAGGCGAGAGCTTCTATGGGATATACAGCCAAGCTCTGCCATCGAAGTGCTTTGCCAGCGACAACAGGGTTGTTTTTAGCACTCCACAGCGGAACGAAGTCAGGAGCTATGTTATCGATATTGGTGAGTAAATTTCTCCGTGAACGCTTCCGCACCTCCTCTGTCAAATATTTCACCTCATTCCAAAGTGGCGCCACCCTGGTCGCAAAAAAAGTCTCACGACTTTTGAAATTGCATGTCATTAACTATAAGGAACAGTTAACATGACGTAAAGTGACTAGCATAGATTATTCACAAATAATCTAAGATAACTAGTAAAATATCAATTTACACTATCCATTTGATACATTTATAACCTCGTAGCTAAACATATAATTTTAAAACATATAATTAAACAAACATGGTGTAATTATATGCATCATATTTAAATTCTGATAGATAATTTATACGTGGTTTATAATTTTATACGTGGTAGAGCCATGCTGCAGCTATATTAGTAGTATAGTTGTAGCACGAATGGGTCGGCTCGACCGAGGAAGGACCACGCCCTCACAGAATACCAGTATGAAATGGCGGCTTGACACTGCGGTGTTTCGTATGGTGAGTGTAGAGAACCGGAGACCCATTTTGCTGGTAAACAGGCATTTCATCTTAGTCCTCACGGGTGACGACGCATCTGCATTTTGATTCTTTATTGAGGATTGAGGATAGATATAGATGTCTATGGGCTACAGCAACCACTTACCATCAGGTGGACTGTGCTCGTTTGTAACCCTATCCTATAAAAAAAAGCTATATATTTATATTAAAACGCATAAATATTATGACGTGTTTTGGTAACATATAAGAATCTAGGACCCTATTTTATTCCGATACGATTTTTATACGTGGTAGAGTCACGCTGCAGCTATGTTATGTTTGTAGCACTAATGGATCGGCTCGACGCTTTCACAGTAGACCAGCGTAAAATAGCAGTTTAATGTTGCTGTGTTTCGTATGGTGAGTGTAGAGAACCAGAGACCCTTTTTACTGGAAACAAGGCATTCCATCTTAGTTCTCAGAGGCGGCAACGCATCTGTATTTTGATTCTTTATCAACGATAAATGTAGATGTTTATGGCCATCCACTTACCATCAGGTGGACTTTGTGCTCGTTAGTCACCCTCATTCTATATAAAAAAAGATTTTGTCGTATGCGCTTATACGTCTACCAAGCGTAGGGATTATTCAAATTCTTCAACGGTTAGGGCCATGCCCAGCAGTGGCACTTTTATAGCTTGATGATAAAAAAAAATTGAAATTTACATTTTTCTACAGATAATGGTAGTATCGTCGATATATCGAACACATCGATTATTGGGTCGACTACTGTGCTGGACGTTAAATCGGATGTCATACTCGCTTCTTGCTCCAACATGACTACACCTGGACAGGTATTTTGATAATGGTCTAAGAGAATATATATCTCTATCTATTATCTTAAAATGTTTAAAGATCTTGTAATGAAAAGAAAGTAGTATAATCTCTGGTATATGGCAAATTTCCTAGTAGTCAGACAACTAACAATACCAATTTAAATTTAATGGCACCTGCTTAGGTTTTTTGCCTAATTCATAATTGACTGATAGAATATGCCTGAGGATCGCCAATTGTATTATGCTCAATTAAGATTTTACATAAATACATAAACTATTATACAAAAGCACAATGTTTAGTGCATTTCTACATTTGCGATACTAAGGCTGGTATTCAGTGACAATCTAGTTTAAATTTAAGCTCCACAATATCAAAATTTGAGTAACATGCTCGTAGCATGGTCTAGTCTCAAATCTTGACACTGTGAAGTTTGAACGAATGAGTCCCACACAGTTCTGTATGTCTGTATGATACTTGGTGGCTTTTTCCATAATACTTAGCGGTTATAGCTTCATTTCAAGTTAAGCCACTAGCTCTCAGTTCTTTGGACACAGACTCAGCGCATTTTTTGACTATTATAAGTCAGTGCTTGACTACTATCCCGCCTCGTGCTAAATGGTGATGACGATAGATGATGATGATGATTCTAGAGTTTACAGTATGATTTATTATCTAGAGTCTAAATGACTTATTCGCTTTTGTCGTGAGAACACCTAGATTGCTACCAACTGGAGAAGGGGTTGCCAACCTTGTCCAGCTAAAGGACTCATTCTAAAATATATTTTTTTTTTAGGATTAGGGTGATAAACGAGCACACAGTCCACCTGATGGTAAGTGGTTACTGCGGCCCATAGACATCTACATCTATCCAAAATGTAGATGCGTTGTCACCCGTGAGGACTAAGATGGAATGCCTCATTTCCAGTAAAAAGGGCCTCCGGCCACCTGCACTCACCAAGCGAAACGCAGAGGTAAACCTCTACTTCACGCTGGTTTTCTGTGAGGTCGTGGTACCACTCCGGTTCGAGCCGGCCCATCCTTGCGACAGCAAAAGCTTCCGCGTGGCTCTACCACTGTACAAAATTTTCTCCTGAAGGGCGCATGAATGATTAAGGCAAATAAAATATTACACAAAGACAAAACAAGATGTTTATTAAATGAGGTATACATAATTCACTAGTTATTACAACAATTAGTCACTAATTATTGGTGTGATCCTTGGCCTTGCATTTCTTCCAACAACTTGATGAAATCTGGCTCATAATTTGAAGTACCAGTCCTCTCATACAATGGTCCAAATTTACATTTGCCATTCTTCTATATTTTGATTTTAAGTGCTTCATTGTTGAAAATATGGATTTGCATGCGTACGTTGATATATTAAGAGATAATGCCCCTAAAATTGGATATTTATTTTTATCGACAATATTCCGAAAGCTTTCGTCCCTCATGTATGGCTTCAGACTCAAGTCGTTCTTCATGGTTATTATTTCCAGTATTGTTTCTTTTTTATGTAGCTCTATGTCGCCCGACTACCAGCGAAAGGTTCCGAAGCAAACATCAAATGGATCCAAGTTACGAAACCCTGCGAAGTACCCGCCTCCGTCGCTAACTCCACTGTTCATTATATGGAGTTGGAGCAGAACACGCAGGATACTGTCAGTGAGTAACTTTTAATACACCCCTCTCCCTACAGATATTTGTGGCATGAACCCGTAACACAATTCTACTTGATTCCAAATGGTTTGTCAAAAGCTTGATCTAAATACGGCTCCGTGGCGCAGTGGCTTAGCAATGAGTGGCGGCACTGAGAACCGCGGGTTTGAATCCCGTACGCAACAAGTATGTGTATGGCCTACAAATAATAGTTCCAGGTCTGGGTGTTTGTCCTTGTGAAATTTGTGTATTTAAATTGCCTCCGAGATGCAGGAGAAAATCCTAGTGTGGGGGTAATCGTGAAAAATATATTAGTAAAGATATATACATACATAAGATTCAGTTGTAGCACATCTCAGCAAAGATTAACAGACTTATAATGCTATTTGTGGCATATCCTTTCGACTGCGGAGACTCTAACCGCCCTACTCCGTTGACTGCGGAGCTGTTTAATAAAATGGACGGCTGATTGGGCGCAGTCCATCTTAACGCAAATTTCTCGATTCTGGTATATCAAATACTATAACATGTATACATTTCTGAATTCTATATGAAATCTCCTATAAATGTGTATATAAATTTAATAAAGTCCCAGAATAATGTTAGTTCTAAGATAGCGGTTTGCTTCATACAAATTTAAAAAAAACATTTCACACTTACAAAATGAGATGAAACACAAAATGAGGTTACAAATAGGAAGGTTAGTTACCCAGGCGTTGTTTTAACATAACTAACCACACAATCAATCAAGAGATGTACGAAATAATAATTGTAAACAACTCCAATGTTAGCGCGCGTCAATTACATTGATGGCTGGCATTACATTGCACTCAAGGGACAGACGAAATCAACACATGATATAGATATAAAATCCTACTAAAGTGTGTAAGCTGTGGGGTTTTTATGCTATCCTTTTTTATCATGTATACATCGACATATGGAAGAATGAGTTAGAAATAGTGCTTAATGCTTTGTTTCGTCATTAAAAAAGTGAGTAAAAATGTCTAACACTTGGACACCCGCAGTCAACGGAGATATTTTCGTGTCCAAGTGTTAGACATCCGCAGTTGAGAGGATATATTGCAAATAAATTCTTGTATAGTAAGGCCATTGAGAAGCGATAACGAATATAAGATTAACAGACTTACATTCATTATCGCTTCTTGGCTTTTGCTTCCACGGCCTTACTAAGCAATGATTTATTTTCAATATATGTTACAAATAGAATTATAGTATGCCAAACTATTGTAATTGCGGTTAGGTTGCCATTATCATTTAAAAAACAAGACGGCAGTACTCCTTTCTTGTATAGTACTCTGTTTGAGTAGGGATAACTTTTTTACCTATTTCTGCCGCCAAGGAGCATTGCGTGCACTGCTTTGATATGGTCCGAAGGGTTAAGAGAGTCAGTATAAGTACTGTGAGGCATTCCATCTTAGTCCTCAGAGGTGACAACGCTTCTTCTTCTTCTTTTAAATTGTGACTTCTCTTGATAGAATTCTGCCAGTGTCAAGTCCGTGACAACGCCTCTGTAGGCTTCATGTTTTGTAGTTGGTGTACGATTCTCGTACATAAAACGGAACGGTGTTTTTGGTGTATGTAGCAACATTCGTATATCTGTAACCTATTTCCTTCATTTTTTTTTGTTGTATATTCCTTTTTAAGATGGAGGTACAAGTTGAGTGTGCTAAGTTGTATTCGAAGCTATTGTGCGACGTTAATAGTTGTGCAGTGTGCAACAAGTGTAAAATAACTAAATACCGTCCATTAAAGGAGACAATCGTTTTTGGGCCAACTAGAAATTTTAACGTAACTTAATTTTATTACACATAAAATATACCAATTTATTATTGTAAATGGCCTAAAGATTATTTTTGAAAACGTAACCGGAATCATAAAATCTGAAAAAAAAGTTCTTTTGATATTCGTGAATTGGATAATGTAATATATATATGTAATATATATAATGTAATATATAAAAAACTACTGAATTTTTTTTCCATCGACGTTAAAGTACCTATAAATGCTGAATATACCTACAACTTTCTTTTATAGTATTAATTATTGACCAGTGCACTATTTTAACTTATTGTTACGAGCTCGGGGTTCGAGACAATTAAAACTGCCGAGTGAATTACCAAAATTGACACTAATTACTGAGCACCAATTACAACTTAAACCACAGTAATAATAAAACACAATTGTACTACTGATCACTTTAGTTCGCAGTTGTATCGCTTCGCTTATATCGCCAATTCAATACTGACTTGGTCGCGGTCTATACCGGCCTTAAATAGGGCCTCAGATTGTTTCCAGAACCTTCTACTATAGAAATATCTAGCAGGTTCGAGTACTTCCATGGAAATTTCTAGAAGGTTCTTGACTCTCCTAGTTCTGCTACTCGATACTGGAGGGCGCTAGTGGTATTAATTGTGGCGCGCAACAATATAATACCGGTGAAAACTACTAGACAATCGCTTTTAGTATGTTTTTAGGTTATTGTGATATTCATATTTTAATTGTTAATTTCTCAATATTCCCGTTAGATACGGTAAAACTAATATTACTATTGTAATCTACTGGTTATAAGGAAAAGATTGACATGTGTTTCATTAAGTTACGTCTGGTTACGGCGGTGGGCCCACTCTCAATACAAAATAGAAATTGTCTCGTTTACTTGTTTGTGTCATTTAAACTAGGCACCTAACAGTTGCCTGCAGTTGTCCAGGAACTGCAGTAATCACTTACCATAGGATGGACACTAAGTTCGTTTGTCATCACAGTTTTATTTACCTTCTTTTTTTTTACCGTTTTTTGGCTGCCTCGTTGGTCAAAGTGGTTGCAGTAGTGCTACTGCTGATCATGAGGTCCCGGGTTCGAATCCCGGGTCGAGGCAAAAAATCGGTTATTGAGTTTTTCCATCAAGAAATCCTCAGTAGCTGCCCGGAGTCAGGAAGTTGGCGGTGTTTCACACCCGTGCCTCGGAAATCACGTAAAGCCGTTGGTCCTGCGCCTGATCTCTCTCCAGTCGTGTCGGTTTACCGTCCCATCGGATTATGAGAGTGAGGGAATAGAGAGTGCACCTGTGCTTGTGCATACACTTGGGCACTATAATCCTGTTCTGCGCAGATGGCTAGTCTTCGTTGAGACTGGCCGCCGTGACCGACATTCGGTCTGGAGGACATTATTATTATTATATACCGTTACCGTAACCGTTATAACCTATTAAAGTCTGCTACTGAATACATAGCCTCCCCCTTAGATTGTCTCAAAGGCGGAACATTTGGCATAGTTGCCACGCTTGACAAGCGGGTTGGCAACCGCAGTTTTCATACGTGGTAGAGCCATGCTGCAGCTACATTAGTAGTATAGTTGTAGCACGAATGGGTCGGCTCGACCGGGGAAGGACCACGCTCTCATAAAATACCGGCGTAAAATAGCAGCTTAACACTGCTGTGTTTCGTATGGTGAGTGTAGAGAACCAGAGACCCATTTTACTAGAAAAGAGGCATCCATCTTAGTCCTCACGGGTGACAACGCATCTGCATTTTGATTCGCAAACGAGGATAGATGTAGATGTCTGTGGGTCACAGCAACCACTTAACATCAGGTGGGCTGTGTGCTCGTTTATCACCCTGTCCTATAAAAAATATTTTATTTTTAGTCGTTATTAGGAAGACGCTGCTGCCCATCCCCTGATTTGCTTCCGTCCGTCGCCTCTTACGACATCCACGGAATAATGTGGGGTAGTGGATATTCCTACACCGCCACTACACGGTCAGACGTATAGTATTATCTAAAAAAGTTTTAATTTGTGAAAAAAAGTTTAATAGATAGTCAGTTTTATATTAAAAAAGTTTTATTTATTATCATAAAATATTAATTTGCAATTTCGCATATTGTCAGCGACTTGTATCTAATATGTAAATATTTTTTGCAGAATCCTTTACAGCGCTTTACTTCGCACCTAATTGCGAGAATAAAAAGTTACCTCTGATAGTATGGCCACATGGTGGACCTCATTCGGGATTTGTTAACGCTTACTCCTTAGAAGCGGCTTTGTTCAATATGCTAGGTAAGCTTTCACCAATATTTGATGCATTACACCAATGTTTGATATTTTACACCAAAATGCAATTTATTATAAGCTATATGCCCAGGATAAGTAAATGACTTAGTGCCACTCACTAGCATTTTTTTATAGAGGGCAAACGAGCATGTGGTTCACCTGATGGTAAGTGTTGACCGCCGTTCATGAACCACTGTGTTGCAGTGGTCATCAACCAACCTATGATGCTATAAAATTTCCTTGTAGTTTAAGTGGTTGCAGACGTTCATTGTTTACAGTAGCAAATTCCTATCACATGGACTGTAAGCTGGCTTCTCACAAGTTTTATATAAAAACAAAACTATTATATATTATAATGCTACTAGCTGACCAGGCAGACGTTGTTCTGCCCTTTCCGAACGACCATTTGCTTTCTCAAAAGAACTCCTGAAATTAGCAATAAAAAAATTGAGGGCACTTATCGGGATAAAATTCCTATCCTATCTCTCCAGTTAGACCAAACTGCACACTGTCTGCAAAATTTGTTTGAAATCGGTTCTATCTGTAGAATACTTACAGAAACACGTGGTGGTTATACTACTACATTTTAGCTTATATTAAACGTTTGTATTTTTAACATAGCGCCATCTATTAAATATTTACTCAATCCAGTCAACAGATATCGTCATCTGACAGAATTGTTTGGAGCTAACAGATAATTGTGACTGTCAAATAATAGACAAATAATTTTCAATAAAATAATATTGTATTGCGACTATAAATTGAGATGTAAGCTATCCTATCTTTTAAGTTGGACCAAACTGCACATTGACCAAAAATTTCATTGAAATTAGTTCATTAGTTTAGGGACTCCATCGCGGACAAACAACGTGACACGTACTTTTTATATATAAAGATAATTTATAAACAATCATAAATTATAGCAATTAAATTGAAGCTGACTTAGACATTAACAAACATTTTTCTCTTCTTTTTGTAATGAATCGTACACTTAATATTTATTTATTTATTCATTTTAGGAAGGCTTACAGACTAATATCTTCGTAAAGTTACAAAATGGTGATAAGAATTGCTAATTACAATTCTTATATTTTTTTATTTCTACAAGTTTGTATGTCATTATAAAATGACTGAATGACTAAATTATGATTAACTAATACTATTATATCTAGGTCATGACAGCATATATGTAAACAATTTTGAATTTTAAAGACGCAGTCTCGAGTTATTGGAACGAAGTTCCGTATCGAACGGTACGGACTTAGAGGATGGGGGCTAGGCGAAAAAAGTGTAAAGCCGCGTATCGATTACGCGCTCCTGGCGCGCGTTCCATGAATGAGGGCGCCGACCAGTGCGCTCTGCGGAACGCGCTCCAAATGTACCAAGTGTATCAACTAAGCGGCAGCCGCTCCAGTATTTGAACGTTCAACATGGATGTCCGTCGTGTACGAGCAGCTGCCTCTTTCATAGTTCCATGCATCGTCTCTGAGCGCTTTTTATGATAAAAACGACTTTTGCTATTTCACAGCAGTTCTTTTGAACCATATAATTTTTTCAATTTACGGAAACTTTGGTTATCCATAGCTTGGAACGCTACGAACACACGAATGATGAAAACAAACGTCCCAACTGGCGCACGCGCCTAAAATTAACTACTTTGATGCGCGGTAAAAAACCGACACCAGATGGAGCGGTTCGCTCCACCTTTGAGCGTTCCAACGAACAATTTGGCGCGCGCTCCAAAGCGGTATCCATTTCAAAGCGGTCAATGTTCGACCTCTTGGAGCGCATAATCGATACGCGGCTTAAAAGTTCCGTCACGAACTTGGGAACTATAAGGAAGCGAAATGAAATAATGTCTATCTCCCTCGCACTTTTTCTTTTCTTGCCATGAAAGAAATGTTATTGTCCACGACACTCACGCATGTTTTTTTAAACTTAAATGTAAACCAAAATATTATTATTTTTCGTCCCCCTAGTACACCCTAGTACCACACAAAAACAAATAATCAATAAAAAAAATAGCTTTTCATTGTTAATCATTTCAAACTTCAATACAAAAAAAACCTTTAAGAAAAAAATTGACCTTCAAAAGCAGTTACAAAAATTTGTTTTAATATTTTTATTTAAAAGATATGTTAAAACTATTCTACAGCCGCTATTTTCAACCGACTTCAAAAAAAGGAGGAGGTTCTCAATTCGACTGTATTCTCCTTATGTGTGTTACCTCAGTACTTTTTTCTAGGTTAACCGATTTTGATGATTCTTTTTTTATTTGAAAGCTCCCAAATAAATTTGATCAAGATCTGACCAGTAGTTTTTGAGATATCCCTAATAATGCGTATTTAGTTGACTTCACTACATTGATGAAGTTCTCGTTTTATTTTTAAAGAAGTCGATTTAAAAAAAATTACCACTTGGTGACTTCTGCTTATCTAACTAAATATAATAATGTCAGCATACCATTTCAGGCTTCGCTAGTCTCCAAATAAACTATAGAGGCTCTATCGGATCAGGGGAAGCGTCAGTCCGTTACCTACCGAAACGCGTTGGGGACGCGGACGTTAAAGACTGTAAACTAGCGACAGATGAGGTCCTAAAACAGCACCCTGTGGACCCCAGCAAGTTGTGCCTCTTCGGCGGGTCTCACGGTGGTTTCCTCGTCACCCACCTAAGCGGCCAGTATCCCGATCTGTACAAAGTCGTTGTCAGTCGCAATCCGGTGACAGATGTCGCTAGTATGTTCAATTCTACGGATATCGCGGATTGGTAAGTATTTGTGTATGTTTATTATCAGAAATGGTTTTCGATTTCGCTACGGATTTCTGTTGTGAGAGGTTTGTTTTATTTGTGGGACGTACACGGTGTTGATTGTAAAATATAGTTGTAATTATAAAGTTTAATGAAGTAAAACTTCTGTAGACGCAAGTTAAAAGTAACTCGGATCTTTTTGGACGAAAGTAACATTCAGTAAAATCCATAGGCCTACGTAGTTTCTGCATATATAAAGGCAGCGACTGCTTATTGTATTTCGTAAATATGTGTTATTTACACATATATCATACAATTTTTCAACATTCGTTGCCAAGCCATTTTTAATTTCTTTAAATTATTCTTAGATTTATTTCCATTCTATTCTCATACAGGGTATTTTTGGAACGCTCCTGAAAACTATGACAGACGATAGTACCAAGTACACCTTTGATGATGGGTGGAATATAAAATCGATCCTGATGAATGAAAAATCATCTTTTCACAACGTTCATATGTATCAATTAAGCTAATATTATTCATTCTCTATCATGTTAGTACAACTAAATGAAACGATTATTTCATAAAAAAAATCATGAAAATACTGAAACATAAAACCAGCAGTGGAATTACTGAATTCATATCAGCTGATTTAAGGTCAATGTACGCGCGAACGCAAATTAGCGTGGCCCGCAACTAGCGGGCCATACTACAATGCCTAATAATTTACAACACTTGTCTAAATACCTAACTTATCTACTTAACCTACTATTTTGCCACTGTACTTGTCTCCACGTAGCCACTTTAATCCCAATTTACAGGTTAAATAACCCAAATAAGTGGTCCAATTTGCCGCTAATGAAAAAATACTTAAATGAAATGTAACCAAGGTTAGAGTCATGCGTTTTTCCTATTCAAATTAATTCAGTACTAAGTTATTAAAAAAAAAAGTTATAAAACAGTTTACCGCTCTAAATCCTCCGTGGTCTTATGAGATGCGGCTCAAATTGTGCAAAATTTCAAGGCAGATTTGGGCTCGGTGTTTCGTCTCCTCATGGAGGCGGGGCATCATCGTGTGGTCTTCGACACATTTCGTCCGTAGTTTGTCGAAAACTTCCACGATCCTTTTGTAGTTTCGTCAGCACTATCACAATCACGATTAAAAACCCTTTCTTTCACATACCCCACAGAAAGAAGTCTAACGGGGTCAGATCTGGTGAGCGAGGTGGCCAAGCGTGTGGTCCTAGTCCGCCAAATCCAGCGATCATCAAATAATTCGGTGAGGCGCTCACGGACGAACCTCACGATATGTGGAGGTGCACCATCATGCTGGAACCATGTGCGGCGATATTCAGCCAACGATAGGTCGTCTAAAATGTCAATCAACTGTTCATTTATAAAGTTTAGGTATCGCTGTCCGTTCAGTCGCTGTGGCAGAAACACTGGTCCCAGTATGCGACCCTTAAATAAACCTGCCCATACGTTAACCGACCATCGGGTTTGGTGCCCGGTTTGTCGAACAGCGTGCGGGTTAACCTCTGAATACACGTGTGTATTTCTTCGGTTCCACAGGCCGTTTCTGGTAAATGTCGACTCATCCGTCCAGATAATGTGCTCAATGGAACCAGGCACACGTTGTTGCTAGTCTAATAACCAACGGCAGAAAACTCGTCGGCGGTTGTGATCGCCGGGAACTAAAGCTTGCACTTTGTGCAATTTGTATGGGCGCATTCGGTTACGCTTCAACACTTTGTGCACTGCACAGTATGACACCCTTGGTCCATCCCGACGTCTTAACAATTTATTTAGCGATAGTTCGTGTACCTAGGTTCGGATACCTAAGATGTTGCCGTATTCACGAGCACTATAAACGTACGCGTTAGGCATTATTAAAACAAAAAAGAATCAAAAAACGTAACAACAAGAATAATACCAACACGTAATCACAAGTAATAACAATAACAATTTAATAAGCAAAACGATTGAACTGTCGCTCGCGCACGCGTGTTCAAAATCAACACAGAACTGTCTCAAAAACTAAAAAGTGAATGTCATAGCGTGAGGCGACACCAGCCGGCCGGGTTAGGCATTCTGTCGTCATAATAAAGAAGGACGCAACTAACGAAAACGTAAAATGGAAATAAAAAAATAAATAGATGAATTTTTCTTTCAGACCTCGCTGTATCTAAAGTATATTAAAAGGTATCAATATGAAAATTGAAATATATACGTAGAGACATGAAGATTTTAAAGACGAACTTATTTTTTTTTGATAATTTGTTTATTTATTTAAATAAAACGAATTTTCCTATTCATCTTAGCTTAAAAAATACACCTGGCAACACAAAAACATCGAATGAAAGACGCATATATAACCATTTGCGTCTTTCCAACCTAATAAATAAAAAAAACTGCCATTCATTTAACATTTTTACATACAGGGTATTTTTGGAACGCTCCCAAAAACTAAGACAGACGACAGTACCAAGTATACCTTTGATGATGGGTCACAAATAAATTCGACCTTATGAAAAAAAAATTATCTTTTTACAAAGTTTTATTAGCTTTATTCACGCGCCATCATGTTAGTACAGCTAAATGAAACGATAATTTCATAAAAAAATCATGAAAATACTGAAACATAAAACCAGCAGTGGAATTACTGAATTCATATCAGCTGATTAAAGGTTAATGTACGCGCGAACGCAGAAAAAAGAACGCTGGCCTTGAACCTGGGCACTGAGCGATTTATGAGTGAGTGGTACGAAGGGGGCGCGACGGGGGAACAATCCGCCAGTATTACTGTGGCCGCACGCTATTGGTTCCCGCGCTTTGTTCGCTCTCAAAATACAGTCGCATACACAGCTTACTTTGCGACTCGCGACGATGGTATTAAAAAGGAAGGAAAGAAAAATTATTTATATCTATTCTTTTATGACTGAACTAGTGAACGAAAAGGTAAATATGATAGCAGGAGGTTAATGGGGAAAATTGCGCAGTAAAGTTAAAAGTGTTGAGGAAGAATACCGAAAAATTACCATGTGATCGACCTGATGACGGAAGCTCAAGCGAAGATGAAAGTGATGATGAAGTAGCATCCAGTAACACCACACCATCAATATATGGCTTCCATGTAACCCAAGACGACATAATGGACGGCGTGTCACCCTTAGCTTAAGTTTTCTTGTTACAAACTACTTTATATTTTACGATAGAAATAACAAATAATGCTCAAGTAAACATTATCCATTTTTAATTCCAACCTCTTCCAAAGTTCTAAGTAGCTACGAGGGCGGCACTGAAAATTTCGGGAATCAAGGAAGTGACACAACATTACTATTTAAAAATGTATTTATTGCTTTTCGAAGTATTCTCCGCGAAATTTGACACATTTTTCCATACGATGGAAACAATCATTAAAGCAACCATTCCACTCGGAAGTTGGGGTCTCCAAAATGGTCGTTTTGTAGGCGTCCACAGCTTCTTCAGGTGATGAAAATCTCTGTCCACGCAATTTATTCTTTATTTTAGGGAAAGTATAGAAATCATTAGGGCTTAGGTCGGGGCTGTACGGCGGATGGTCTAATAATTCTATGTTTTCTTGCTCTAAAAACTCAAAATAGTTTTTGAGTTATCCTTAATTATTTAAAGAAGTCGGTTGTACAAAATTTTTAATTTTTAATTATTATTGTAGTAAGTCTTGTATGATATCCCCTTTAAAATTATTACTCAAGAGTTGCGGGTTGTTATTTTTTGTGTCTCACTACCAATGCTTTTCTAATATTTACTAAGAAAAAGTAGTAAATTACTATTAGCGTCCTTTCAACTTCAAATGACCTTTCCAAAATATGTAAAAATGTTAAATGAATGGCAGTTTTTATTTTATTTATTAGGTTGGAAAGCCGCAAATGGTTATATGCGTCTTTCCTTTGATGTTTTTGTGTTGCCAGGTGTATTTTTTAAGCTAAGATAAAAAGGAAAATTCGTTTTATTTAAATAAATAAACAAATTATAAATAAATTAAGTTCGTCCTTAAAATCTTCATGTCTCTACGTATATATTTAAATTTTTATATAGATACCTTTTAATATATTTTAGACACAGGGTATGAAAGAATAATTCATCTATTTATTTTTTATTTCCATTTTACGTTTTTGTTAGTTGCGTCCTTCTTTATTATGACGGCAGAATGCCTAACCCGGCCGGCTGATGTCGCCTCACGCTGTGACGCAGTAGGTTTCAGTTTTGTCGGGGTTCGTTATTAATTTTTGTTTTTGATTTTGTGATTTTGTACACGCGTGCGCGAGCGACAGTTCAATCGTTTTGTTTATTAAATTGTTATTGTTATTACTTGTGAATACGTGTTGGTATTATTCTTGTTGTTACGTTTTTTTGTTTCTTTTTTGTTTTAATAATGCCTAACGCGTACGTTTATAGTGCTCGTGAATACGGCAACATCTTAGGTATCCGAACCTAGGTACACGAACTATCGCTAAATAAATTGTTAAGACGTCGGGATGGAACAAGTGTGTCATACTGTGCAGTGCACCAAGTGTTGAAGCGTTACCGAATGCGCCCATAGAAATTGCACAAAGTGCAAGCTTTCGTTCCCGGCGATCACGTCCACCGACGAGTTTTCTGCCAATGGTTATTAGACCAGCAACAACGTGTGCCTGGTTCCATAGAGCACATTATCTGGACGGATGAGTCGACATTTACCAGAAACGGCCTGTGGAACCGAAGAAATACACACGTGTATTCAGAGGTTAACCCGCATGCTGTTCGACAAACCGGGCACCAAACCCGATGGTCGGTTAACGTATGTGCAGGTTTATTTAAGGATCGCATACTGGGACCAGTGTTTCTGCCACAGCGACTGAACGGACAGCGATACCTAAACTTTATAAATGAACAGTTGATTGACATTTTAGACGACCTATCGTTGGCTGAATATCGCCGCACATGGTTCCAGCATGATGGTGCACCTCCACATATCGTGAGGTTCGTCCGTGAGCGCCTCACCGAATTATTTGATGATCGCTGGATTTGGCGGACTAGGACCACACGCTTGGCCACCTCGCTCACCAGATCTGACACCGTTAGACTTCTTTCTGTGGGGTATGTGAAAGAAAGGGTTTTTAATCGTGAGTGTGATAGTGCTGACGAAACTACAAAAGGATCGTGGATGTTTTCGACAAACTACGTACGGACTGTGTCGAAGACCACATGATGATTCCCCGCCTGCATGAGGAGACGCAACACCGAGCCCAAATCTGCCTTGAAATGAATGGAGCACAATTTCAGCCGCATCTCATAAGACCACGGAGGATTTAGAGCGGTAAGCTGTTTCATAACTATTTTTTTTAAATAACTTTTTACTGAACTAATCTGAATAGGTACATAGCTGAATACATGAGAATAATAAACATACCTACACGATGAATAAAAACGCATGACTAACCTTGGTTACATTTCATTTAAGTATGTTTTCACTAGCGGGAAATCGAACTAGTTATTTGGGTTATTTTAACCTGTAAATTCGAATTAAAGTGGCTACGTGGAGACAAGCATAGTGGCAAAATAGTAGGTTAAGTAGATAAGTTAGGTATTTAGACAAGTGTTGTAAATTAATAGGTATTTTGGTATGGCCCGCTAGTTGTGGACCGCGCGAATTTGCGTTCGCGCGTACATCGACCTCTAGTCAGGTGATATCAATTCAGTAATTCTACTGCTGGTTTTATGTTTCAGTATTTTCATGATTTTTTTAATGAAATTATCGTTTTATTTAGCTGTACTAACATGATAGAGAATGAATAAAGCTAATAAAACGTTGTGAAAAGATGATTTTACTTTAATCAGGATCGATTTTATATTCCACCCATCATCAAATGTGTACTTGGTACTGTCGTCTGTCTTAGTTTTCGGGAGCGTTCCAAAAATACCCTGTATATTGGAAAGGTCATTTGAAATTGAAAGGACGCTAATAGTAATTTACTACTTTTTTATTAGTAAATATTAGAAAAGCATTGGTATTGAGACACAAAAAATAACAACCCGCAACTCTTGAGTAATGCTTTTAAAGGGGATATCATACAAGACTTATTATGATAATAATTAAAAATTAAAATTTTTGTACAACCGACTTCAATAAAAATAATTAAGGATAACTCAAAAACTATTGGTCTGACCTCGATCAAATTTATATGGGACCACATGTGAAACACCAGGTCTTAATAATAAGATATAGAATAATAAGAGAAGAATAATCGAAATTTAAGTAATCGATGCAAATATTGTTAAAGATGACGTAGCAACTGATTAAATAAGTCTTTTCTTTTATGTTAAATTTGTATGTCTTTTCTACTAAAAAAAATGTCATCTGTCATCAACAGTTACGTCTAAAATTCTTACGATATTTTCTAAAATATTGATATTTTTGAATATTAAAAAAAATTGTAGATGCGCCTTCTTATCATGAGTCGAATGGTATATATTTAACTCATTTATTCAAAAATTGTTAGGTGTGCCTAATCACGCCGGTCACTAGCTATCACCTCGTGGCCGTTAATTACGTGATTGCGCGGGAGAATATATTTATGTATCTTAAATTAGAGGAATTAAATTTACTTACCGAGAAGCTCGTACTCACAATCACTAATCGGCGTTCGTTCTAAATATTGTGGTGTGTAATGTTGTATTGTTACTGTATGTATGATAGTGTATAGCCGAAAACACTAGCGATTATAAACTTTAAAACTAATAAAATTGATACTGCGGTAGGAGCACAACAAGGTGCAACAGCGGGTGGCGGGCGCGGATTAGCGAAGACTATATTGAACTAATGACCCTTTTCCTTTTGAAGGTGAAGTGGAGTTACAATTTTTACTCACACCACCGCCATCTATGATAAATACGAATAGATTAATTCGAGCGCATGTTCGGCGCGACTAGCGCCCTTTTTTCTTATGACGGCAGCATTGTTTTGCACCGAGCTAGATACAGGTCGACAGTGGAGGGAGTGTGGGTACGGTCGCGTTCTAAAATACTACATGGTATTGGGCTATTGTTTTATAATATTATAGTAATTAATTGTTTTATTGTAGAATCATAATAGGTGTTTTACTACATAGGCTGCACTAAAAGTATCGGGAATGGAATATTTCCACTGTTCCTGTCATATTAAAATCTTTTTAATTGAAAACTCCTTGGTTTTAAAAATCGAATACCATTTATTTATTTAAAAAAAGACGGTCTTGTCACAAGGTTTTGTCAAACTTGTTTAGTCGTTGAGAAAATGGAATTGACTCGAGAAAATTCAAGAGCGATGATTTATTATGACTTTCAAAGTGGTTTAACACAAAAACAGTGTGTTGACCGGATGATTTCTGCATTTGGTGATGAAATCCCATCCAAAAGCACAATTTACCGCTGGTTTGCTGAATTTCAACGTGGACGTGTCAAGCTCAGTGATGATCCCCGTCAAGGTCATCCAAAAACTGCAGTCACCCAAGAAAACGTTGATGCTGTGCGTAAGCTGATTGAAAAAGATCGACATGTGACATACCGCGAAATTCAGGCAACTTTAGACATTGGCATGAGTCAAATACAAATAATCTTGCATGAACAATTAGGTGTAAAAAAGTTGTTCTCCCGATGGATACCGCATTCGCTCTGTGAACAGCAAAAAGCGGCTCGCGTTACTTGGTGCGTCAGAACTCTCGAAAGATTCCACGCAGGCTCCTCAAATGCTGTATACAACATCGTATCAGGTGACGAATCCTGGAGCGTACGAACCCGAAACAAAAAACCAGTCACGAGTTTGGGTGTTCGAAAATGAGTTAAAGCCAACAAAAATTGTTCGTTCACGGAGTGTTGCAAAAATATGGTGGCCATCTTTGTCTCCAAAACCGGCCATGTTACGACTATTCCTCTTGAGACAAAGAACGGTTAATGCAGAATGGCATGCTAGCATTTGTTTGCCACAGGTCGTTTCTGAACTCCGTAAAGAGAACTGCAACCGCCGCATCATCCTCCATCACGACAATGCGAGTTCTCATACCGCACACAGAACAAAAGAGATTTTAGAGCAAGAAAACATAGAATTATTAGACCATCCGCCGTACAGCCCCGACCTAAGCCATAATGATTTCTATACTTTCCCTAAAATAAAGAATAAATTGCGTGGACAGAGATTTTCATCACCTGAAGAAGCTGTGGACGCCTACAAAACGGACCCCAACTTCCGAGTGGAATGGTTGCTTCAATGATTGTTTCCATCGTATGGAAAAATGTGTCAAATTTCGCGGAGAATACTTCGAAAAGCAATAAATACATTTTTAAATAGTAATGTTGTGTCACTTCCTTGATTCCCGAAATTTTCAGTGCCGCCCTCGTAGCTACTTAGAACTTTGGAAGAGGTTGGAATTAAAAATGGATAATGTTTACTTGAACATTATTTGTTATTTCTATCGTAAAATAAAAAGTAGTTTGTAACAAGAAAACTTAAGCTATGGGTGACACGCCGTCCATTATGTCGTCTTGGGTCACATGGAAGCCAGATGTTGATGGTGTGTGGGTGTTACTGGATGCTACTTCATCATCACTTTCATCTTCGCTTAAGCTTCCGTCATCAGGTCGATCACATGGTAATTTTTTCGGTATTCTTCCTCAACACTTATAACTTTACCGCACAATTTTCCCCATTCACCTCCTGCTATCATATTTACCTTTTCGTTCACTAGTTCAGTCATAAAACAATAGATATAAATAATTTTTCTTTCCTTCCTTTTTAATACCATCGTCGCGAGTCGCAAAGTAAGCTGTGTATGCGACTGTATTTTGGGAGCGAACAAAGCGCGGAAACCAATAGCCTGCGGCCACAGTAATACTGGCGGATTATTCCCCCGTCGCGCCCCCTTCGTACCACTCACTCATAAATCGCTCAGTGCCCAGGTTCAAGGCCAGCGTTATTTTTTCAGCGTTCGCGAGTACATTGACCTTTCAGCTGATATGAATTCAGTAATTCCACTGCTGGTTTTATGTTTCAGTATTTTCATGATTTTTCTTATGAAATTATCGTTTCATTTAGCTGTACTAACACGATAGAGAATGAATAAAGCTAATAAAACGTTGTAAATAGATGATTTTTCATTCATCAGGATCGATTTTATATATTGATATTTGTTTATTGACGGTTCAGTGAAGCAATGGCTAAACTTTGAGTTGCGATGATGAGGGCTGCACGGAACAAGTACAAAATATTGTTCCGAATCTGGATCTGTTTGTATATGTGCGATTTATGTATGTAAAACGTCTCCACCATACAGGAGAAAATTCTAGTGTGGTGCTAAACTATTTTATAAATTAGTAAAAATTTATTAATAAATTAATGAATTATTTTTAATTTTTAATAAAGAATAACAATAAGAATAAATACTCAATACACAACGAATTATAATAAAATAAATACATAACAGAAATAAATTTTTATTTGTTAATATTTATAAATATAAATAAGATTCACGTGAACTGTAAGCAACGGTTACATACTCTTTCTATTGAAGAGTTGATTTAGTCAAGTTGGATTTTTCAACATCTGCTGGAAAGTCTTTATATAGTTTTAGATAATCATAAATCTACATTGCTCTTTTCTTTTCGAGCTGAACGCTTAATATTTCTTTTTTATAACATATTATAATCTAGTGCTTGACTAGAATCTCACCATTTTCGAGAGTATGTAATTTTTCAACATTGAAATTACATTACATTGAAATTCTTATTGGATTTAAAAGTAAGCTTGAAGATCGTCAAATTGTACCTTCTACTTAACTTGCTTGTATATTGTTTGCTGAATATTTTGTTTTGTGGTGCACAATATAATATTTATTTATTCATAACATAACATTATTGCTTAAAAAATTGTTAGCCTATTCTTGTTTTCTATTAAAGAAAGTATGTTTATTTATATTTAAATAATAGAATGCTGGGAAGAGGCGGCGTAAGAATACCCACTACACCATGTCATCCCATGGAACAGGAGTTGGGCAGCAGCATCTTTCTGATAACAACTAAAAATTAAAAAAAAAAAAAACAGTGCTTGCCGACCCACTTTCCAGGCTTGGCGACAGTGGAGTCATTCCCCTCTTCCCCCTTTGAGGCAACTGTGGGGAAATCTATGTTCAGCAGTGGACTTGATAGGCTGTAATGATGATAACAATAGAATAGAATAATATCTTTTTTCTTTATTTTTTTTGGGATTTTTTGTCGAAACGACATGCCAATCCCATCATACCTTATACTAATTACTACTAACACTATACAACAAAATAGGAAAGTATAATTATGGGTAAAAGTTTCTTTTTAGTTTACTAATTAAATTACTGAACTAAAAAGAAACTTTTACTGAAGATATGAAGGTAATTATTTCGTAATGATTTCTTATATTTACGCGAACACTACACATTTAAATAAAACTAATTTTACGGATTTTATCGCGTATATTAACTTTTTTTATATTCCCGACGTTTCGAGCACTTTACAGCACCCATGGTCACGGGGGGGACTGAGGTGTATGACGTCCCAATGTCATAGTTAACCACGGCTACCTCCAGATTAAAAATTATTAATTTTTGTTCCGATCCACGCAGTATGAACTTACAGTATCATGAAGTCTTGCAGTTGTATGCTTGGGTTGGGATTTAATTTTATTAATTATGGGATCCCAAGCAGATGGTAGCACCCAGCCATCTTCTCTATTGAAATTAGGATGTTTCTTGATTTCAATAGCCTCGCGAATCATCCTTGGAAGGAATCGGTGTTCTTTAGCGAGGATTTGTGGTCTATCAAATCTAGTGTAGTGACGGGGGCGATCCTGTACGTGTTCACAGACTGCAGACTTCCCGGAGCGTCTATTCTTCACATCAGCTATGTGTTCTTTAACACGGGTTTTTACAGATCTTTTAGTTTGTCCTATATAAGAGAGACCACATTCACAATCAAGCTTGTACACTCCTGCATCTTGCAGAGGAATATTACACTTGACTGATGGTAAAAACTGACTAATCTTAGATTAGTCTGCAGTCTGTGAACACGTACAGGATCGCCCCCGTCACTACATTAGATTTGATAGACCACAAATCCTCGCTAAAGAACACCGATTCCTTCCAAGGATGATTCGCGAGGCTATTGAAATCAAGAAACATCCTAATTTCAATAGAGAAGATGGCTGGGTGCTACCATCTGCTTGGGATCCCATAATTAATAAAATTAAATCCCAACCCAAGCATACAACTGCAAGACTTCATGATACTGTAAGTTCATACTGCGTGGATCGGAACAAAAATTAATAATTTTTAATCTGGAGGTAGCCGTGGTTAACTATGACATTGGGACGTCATACACCTCAGTCCCCCCCGTGACCATGGGTGCTGTAAAGTGCTCGAAACGTCGGGAATATAAAAAAAGTTAATATACGCGATAAAATCCGTAAAATTAGTTTTATTTAAATAATTATTTCGTCCTAGTAGCACACCGGAATATTTATCTTTGATTGGGGTTTGATAAATTAAAATAAAATTTTATTACAACCGACTTCAATATAAACTATTAAGAATAACTCTAAAACTATTGGTCAGACCTTGATCATGAGTGATGCCACATGAGAAGCACCAGCTTTGAGATAAAAAAAAGAATCTTCGAAATCGGTTCACCCAGTAAGAAGTTATGAGGTAATACTCATAAAAAACATACAGTCGAATTGAGTACCGTACATGTATAACTTCACTAAGGCTGGTTTTATCGTCACGCCGCTAGAAGCGCCGCTGGGCTGCGTGCTGTTAACAGCGCGCGCTTGAACAGCGGTGCAGTATAAGGCTGGTTTTATCGTTATGCGTTTCAGCTGCGCTGTTGGTGCGCGCGCGTTCGGATATGTATTGGGGTAGTAGTTGCGTTTTAAAGTCGCGCGCTTGAGCAGCGCCGTTCGGTAAACGCGCGTTGATCGCCGGCGCTGCCGAAGCGCGCGCTGCTCGGGCGCGCGACTTTAAAAATTAAATCGCTGTTGCCTTCTTTTCCATAAAATGTAAACAGCCGGTACTCTAACCGCATTAACGTTCATTTTGTACACGACTGTCTCACAGCAGCGGAACGCGTGGCACTAATCTCGTTAAAGGCTGGTTTTATCGTCACGCCGCTAGAAGCGCCGCTGGGCAGCGTGCTGTTAACAACGCGCGCTTAAACAGCGGTGCACTATAAAACGAGCGCCCGAGCAGCGCGCGCTTCGGCAGCGCCGGCGATCAACGCGCGTTTACCGAACGGCGCTGCTCAAGCGCGCGACTTTAAAACGCAACTACTACCCCAATACATATCCGAACGCGTGCGCACCAACAGCGCAGCCGAAACGCATAACGATAAAACCAGCCTAAGTCATTACACACTGTGACAAATAGTGGCGGCAGTAGCAATGTTTTCCCTAACCCAATAAGTTTTTTCATAGAGAAATTTTAGCTCAAGAATAAGTTTGGTGGTTATATTGTTAGACGAGAAATTGCCTTTATATGTATATATATGCCAAAAATTTAAACTGTATTTATATATGTCAATAATTGTCTTCTTAAACATAGTGGTGGATCTGCTAACTCACTTTCCATAACATGACAAGGAGAGCTTTTAATGAAGCCATCTAACGGGTTTTTCAACAAGAACTTTGTTTTTCAATTGGGGCAACACCAAAAACATGACAGTTTTGACATTTAGTTTTTTGACCTATTCGTAGTAGATGCTTTGGCAATTGCTACAATAAATTCAATTTCGAAATAAAATAATTAAAATCCACTATGAAAATGGTGATTCTGTTAAAGTTACGTTTCGTAAAATTCGTGATATTTTCGGACAACATAATCGTCCTTCTGAGACCGCTATTAAGAATTTGGTCGCTAAATTTGAATCGACAGGCTCGGTACAAAATGCGCCAACACCAACGCGTGTTCGACCGGGTCGTTCAACCGAAAACATCGCAGCCACGAGCCACAGTGTTGAAGAAGATCCAAATTTGTCAATTCCTCGACGTTTTCAACAATTGCGGTTATCCAAAACCACCACATGGGGAATTTTGCGTAAGGATTTGGCTTTGAAGCCTTACAAGGTTCAACTGGTGCAGGAATTGAAGCTGACCGACCATTCACATCGCCGTAGATTCGCTCAATTCATTCAGGAACAGCCCGCTGGTTTTTCTGAAAAAATCATTTTTTCAGACGAAGCCCATTTTCACTTGTCAGGGTACGTCAACAAGCAAAATTGCCGCATTTGGGCTTCTGAAAATCCTAAAGCGATTATTGAGAAGCCTTTGCATGCTCAACGTGTCACTGTATGGTGCGCTATGTGGTCTGAGGCGTGATTGGACCGTTTTTTTTCGAAGATGAGGCTGGAAATGCGGTAACGGTCAATGGATCACGCTATCGCGAGATGTTAACATCTCAATTTTGGCATATTATTGATGACATCGATATCACAAACATGTGGTTTTAACAGGACGGTGCCACATGTCACACAGCCAACGAAACGATCAATTTATTGCAAACCAAATTTCCCGATCGCATAATTTCACGAAATTCAGCTGTTAAATGGCCAGCCAGATCGTGTGATTTAACACCACTGGATTATTTTATGGAGTCTATACGGAGCCAATCGAATCGATCGCGGCTTTAAAACTCAAAATCCGTGACGTGATTAACGAAATAGACCCGCCATTTTGCCAAAAAGTGATTAAAAACTTTGATGAAAGAATCGACATCTGTCAGCGTGGTCGTGGTGGACACTTGCCAGATATCATTTTTCATTCATAATTGCCAAACTCTTCTCTTCGTAATACAATAAAAATTTGAATCATCTGCATCTAAACTCTTTGTTTTATTTTGTTTTAGAAAACAAAGTTCTTGTTGAAAAACCCTTTATCACTCTTAATGTTTGATTTTGAATTTTGTTGTGTTACTTTTGTTTGCACGCTATCTATATAAATAAAATGATAGAGGTTCCATTAGGTTTTCTAAGTTTTATTTCTTAGACACTTGGCCCATATCTAATAAAATAATGCGATATCTTCAATTTTTATAAAGTTATTAAAGTTTTAAGAAACGATTTTATAAGCACTACGTGTTCAATGATATGTGTTTTTTTTTTGTTGATATATCAAGCAACGTCTTACGACTTTTAATTAGTGAGAGATATAATTTACCTAGGTGTTTAATGTCAACTCCCTAATCGCTGCCTGTCAACAATTTTAAAATAATGATTTCTTTCTTATATTTACGCGAACACTACTCATTGAGTAAAACTACTTTTACGGATTTTATTGCGTTTAATTTACTTTTCCTCCGTGACCATGGGTGCTGGAAAGAACCCGAAGCGTTGGGAATTCAAATTAAGTAAATTAACCGCTATAAAATCCGTAAAAGTAGTTTTATTCAATTTTAAAATATTTAACAATTGGGAGCACTTAACAGTTATTTCATTTATATGCTTACTCCAAGTTAAACTTCTATCCAATCACATACCTAAATACTTAATGCAGTCTAGAAAGTGAACTGATCATTTAAACATACCAAAGGCTAAGTCATCCTTCTACCTTTACTGAAGAAACATAATGTTACGAGCTTGGGGTTCGAAACAATTAAAAACTTAGACACTAGAGGGCGCTAGTGTAACTAGTGTTGCCATGTACAAGACATTAATAGTGGCGCGCAACAATAATTTAGATTTGCTTGAAACTAAACTCAAACTAATTTCACTCAACAACATAACCATATCATTTAAAGCACTGCATACTGTGAAACTACAACATTTCGAAAATATTTTTTGTTTAATTTAAATTATAAGTAATTGATTAATTAAATTTAATCTTAATATATAAAACATTATGTTCGTTTGTTCGTATTTTATGCGCTTTCATACCGTTCATCATATTGCTGCAAAACTTTGTGAACTTATTGATTGCACTTGCGCGAATGTTATAGGCATAGTACAATTAACTTACAGTAGGTAGCGCGCGTATCGAACCGATAAATTTATTTGAAAATGATAGATCATTTAATTTCAGTGAATGTATTATCGTTCCTAATTAAACAATATAAGTCTTCCCAATTTAACACTTTCACTGTCCGCTTTAAAACACAATAGTAAGACAATAGCAATGACCTATATGTAGTGCACGGGACAGCGAAAGGGTTAAGACAATATTTGCACAATTATTTCTTCTGCGGAAGCAACGCGCCGGGTAGTTTATTATAAATTATAAGTACATAGTAAATATCATTTATGCTTTACCACTGGTTTGGAAAAAAATTCCACCATGGCAGGAACCAGCAAGAAATACAGCGGGACTCTTTTTTTTTAATTACAATGTTGTACAAATTAAATATAAAAAGTAAAAACAGAAACAGCATGTTAGAGATGACCTTATTTCCAGTTATTATGCTTAGTAAGCTACATATACGTCTTGATCTTTATCCTATGTAATAGAAACCACATTCATAATCAAGCTTGTACACTCCTGCATCGTGTAGAGTGGTACTACACTGGACGGTTTGTAAAAACCGACTTATGCTATATTAGTGGTATAGTTGTAGCACGAATGGGTCGGCTCGACCGGAGAAGGACAACGCTCTTTCAGAATACCAGTGTAAAATAGAGCGTGTGTAGAGAACCGGATACCCATTTTACTGGAAACGAGGCATTTCATCTTAGTCGCCAAGGGTGACAACGCATCTGCATTTTGATTCGTCATCGAGGATAGATGTAGATGTCTATGGGCCACAGCAACCACTTACTATCAGGTGGACTGTGTTCTCGCTTGTGACTCTTATCTTATAAAAAAATGTTGATTTAATTATCACACGCCAATTTAAATTATAGTGGACACCTAAAAGTTTAAAACAGGGTAACTCCATCTTGTCGTTTACCGATTCTTAAATATGAACTATGACAATGTTTATCGATCCCATCCCCCCTTGTTTAATTTTTTTTATTTGTGCCCTATTTACATCCCATAGGCTTTGCCTCCGTTCGCATAAATTTCCGAGGATCGACGGGCCAAGGTGACAATACGGTACGGTGTCTTATCTCCCACGTGGGAGAATACGACATCAAAGATTGCCTCCTCTCGCTCACAAAGCTGCGGGAAAGAGACGCACGATTGGACAAATTGGTGCTTTATGGTGGAAGCTACGGCGGATTTGTGGCTGCTCACTTAGCTGGAAGATACCCTGACATGTTCAAGGTGATGGTGTTAAGGAATCCGTTGATCGATTTGGCAACGAAGGGTCATTACGCTGATAACTCTGATGGGTGAGTTGCCATCTAGACAATATTTTATTGTTACTTTCGGACCATAAGGTACGACTAGTTTTTGGTGTTGGCCGAGATACCCTGACATGTTCAAGGTGATGGTGTTAAGCAATCCGTTGATCGATTTGGCAACGAAGAGTCATTACGCTGATAACTCTGATGGGTGAGTTGCCATCTAGACAATATTTTATTGTTACTTTCGGATCATAAGGTACGACTAGTTTTTGGTGTTGGCCGAGATAAAGACTAAGACTGAATATAAAAAGAAACCTTTACCGAGACCGAGGCCATAAAATTAGAAAGTTCTTAAAATACAGGAAAGATACAAAAGAGAGCACGATACAGGGGTTTTTTTTGCAATAACCGGCCAAATTTGCAGAGAAGGTTGAGTAAAAGTAATATAGGCAAATGGTGAAGGAAAATTGATAAAAAAAAATTCTCAAACATTCTGTCCTTTTTATCTTTTAAATTCAAAATTCGTGGTAATGCATTATTTTAACTGATTTTACTGCGCCCGCACACATTCGTAAGTCGATCGATAGGCAAAAACCTTGTTGCCCATAAATCACATTCAATTTGGGATAATTTCAACTACCAGTGTCAAATAGCAGCTTCATACTGCTGTGTTTCGTATGGTGAGTGTAGAGAACCGGAGACCCTTTTTACTGGATAAGAGGCATTCCATCTTAATCCTCACGGGTGACAACGCATCTGCATTTTGATTCGCAAACGAGAATAAATGTAGATGTCTATGAGCCACAGCAACCACTTACCATCAGGTGGACTGTGTGCTCGTTTGTCACCCTATTCCTATAAAAAAAAAACCTTAGTCCCAACTAGCGACATCTGGTGTGTATATTAGTCCTGAGAGAGAATATTAGTCCTTATTAATTAAGATCTAATTTAAAATTAACTCTGCATTAACGTTTAAATCATATTTAACTATACAAGAATACAGATTCGCTATAATAAAACGCTCAAACCTCCTTGGTTTGACATGGTCAAACATATTTAGTTCGAAAGTATTAAATGAAACCAATTTTACGGATTTTATCGAGTTTAATTTTAACTTTTTAATTCCTCATTGTGGTGTTTGACGTCCCGATGTCATAGTTAACCCGTCTACCTTCACTTTTGGAATATTAATTTTTGGTCCGATCTCCGTCTGGTGATCATCTCTGTCCTCCCCATGACTATGGGTGCTATAAAGCACCCGAAACGTCGGGAAATAAAAAGTTAAAATTACAGGCTAAAATCCGTAAAATTTGTTTCATTTAATATGCACTGTTCCCATAAATATCACAGATTATTATAGTTCGAAAGTATTTCTTTCCTGATCAGAATCAATGACTTGTAGCCCAAATAAACAAACCTCTCACAACTGAAATCATTAATTTTTTTGTAACATGATTATTTTCAATTGACAAATTAGATCGAGTCGTAAGATGTTGTCGATCAAGTTATGCTTAAAGTCTGTTTGCTAAGATAGTTTTGGTACACCCGGAGGCACACTTATTATTTTGCTTTTATTTTATTATTTTTTACTGTTTGTTAATTTTTTTTTAATATTTTTTAAGAATAAAATAGAATACTGTTTTATTTTTATAGTTATTGTAATAAAATACGAATATAAATAATAAGAACAAGTAAGGTAGCAAGGTAAGGTGAAAGGCTTCTCTTCTTTCGTTTCTTTGTTCTATCGTTACGCCGTCGGCGTTCGTTTTAAAATGCCAAATTCTCCTCCGGGTGTACGCCGCACGCAGCAACCTTTGATGTCGCAGCGGAGCCTTTGATAAAATACGACACGTGCCAAGGCGGTGCGACACGAAGGCGACCGTATCTAAGCGAACAGTCTTACCATAATTAAATTTAAGGGCCGCCATAATTGGATCTCGCTTCATACTAAAACTTGCCTCGGGCCTGCACTTCTTTAGAAGACACAGTGAAGTGCAATTAAACACTATAGCTACATTACATTAAACATACATACTTACTTATCTTCACGCACAATCCCTGACGGGGTAGCCAGAGAGAACAGATCGCCAAGTGTCACGATCCTTACATACCTCTTTCGCTTCTTTCAGATTCATTATCTTCTTCATACATGAACGTCTAGGTATCCGAGTACTCTTGACACTCCCCTCTTCGAGCAATTTGCTCACATGGTCTTCGAAAGTTAGTCTCGGTCTACCTCGACACCTTTTAATATTAACTTTCGCGCTATATATTTTCTTCACCATTCGGTCTTCACTCATTCGCTCAACGTGCCCAAACCATCGAAGCACGCCCTTATCAATTTTGTGATAAGGTCATCTTTCAAACACTTATTTATGTTTCAGACAAATATTTGTATGGCCTACAAATTATTGTTACGGGTCTGAATGTTTGTCCTTGTGAAATTTATGTATGTGTTGTGTATGTACGTTAATAATATGTATGTGTGCGTAGCTGCGCCCACGATATGTGTCTAACAGAGAATACAGGCAGTGTGTCAATAGCTGTGTTGTGTTTCACTTGTCTCCCGTACCAAGAACATAACAGTGGCGACGAGAGTACTACCCACATCTTAATTTTATAATCGGAAAATGAATAGCTTTGGCATTTTGTCTACATTTGATCACAACGTGCAAGAATGGAAGTTGTATAAAGGCCGAATTAAATTGCCGAATTAATTGCGCCGTCTATATTCCAGCGCGCCATGGAAACGACGCTTTCAGGTTTAGACGGGGTCCTGTGTCTGCTTGACGACATTTTAGTCACTGATCAGACCCCGGGGGGACATTTGAAGAAGTTGAATATAGTTCTGCAAAGGCTTCAGGATGCAGGATTAACTGTGCAGAAAGATAAATGCGATTTCTTTATAAATGAAATAAAATATTTAGGTTATATAATAACCAAAAATGTATTACAGAAAGATCCGGAAAAGGTGAAGGCTATAGCTGATGCGCCCATTCCATCTGACGTTAATACATTGCAATCATTTTTAGGACTTGTAAACTACTACAGGAATTTCGTGGCGGGAGCATCCTGCATCTTGAGTCCTTTGTATGACCTATTAAAAAAGGGGGTTAAGTGGAACTGGTCTACGTCACATCAACAAGCGTTTGATAAAATTAAGAAATGTTTGACGTCGGATCAGGTCTTAACACACTTTAATTCAAACGCTAAAATAGTTTTAATTGTCGATGCTTCCCCGTGCGGCTTAGGCGCTATTTTGTCCCAAATAGACAATGAGGGGTTAGAGCGTCCGGTAGCATTCGCTTCCCGCACGTTGAACGCAGCTGAGAAAAACTACTCACAGATACAGAAAGAGGCGACCGCAATAATATTTGGAATACGCCGGTTCCATCAATATTTATATGGCAGATCAGATCCATTTATATTACGCACGGATCACAAGCCGTTAATTTCTATTTTCGGCCCACACAAAGGTATACCGGAAGTGTCGGCTAATAGATTGCAGAGATATGCAATGTTTTTAAGTGCATACAATTATATAATCGAGTATGTTCGTAGTGCCGAAAACAACGCGGATTTTCTGTCTCGCGCGAGTTTACAGGGTGAGTCACCGCGGGCTCGCGCCGAGAGCGAGGGAGACAACATCGGCGCACACACCGCCGCCGCCGCTGCTCCCATTGATCGCGCATCATACGTTAACTTTGTTGTCGAAGGCGACATGCCGCTAACCTTGAATGAGTTACGCAAAGCTACTAAAGAGGATGCTGTATTACAGTTAGTGGTAAATTATGTTCAAAACGGTTGGCCTAAAAAAATAGTGGATTCGCAGTTGAAACCCTATCATTTATGTAAGACCCAATTATCATATGAAGACGGTTGTTTAATGAGGGGTCATAAAGTGATACTTCCCGAATCTTTGCGGTCGAAGGTTTTATTAGAGTTACATAGCTCGCATTTAGGTATCGTAAAAACGAAATCAGAAGCTAGGTCTCGGTTTTGGTTCCCAGGCATTGATGCAATGCTAGAAAAAATGATACACTCGTGTGAAATATGCAAACAGCTACGGCCCTCGCCGCCCAGAGCGCCTTTAGCACCATGGGAGTTTCCCCATACACCATTTCATAGGTTACACGTCGACTTTCTTGGGCCGCTGAATAATCAAACGTTCTTAGTAGTGGTAGGTGCGCACACCAAATGGTTAGAAGTATACGACGTGAGCACTTCTACCACCTCGGCGACCGTTATTGAAAAACTTTACGACTTTATGTCTAAGTACGGATTACCCCACACAATTGTTAGCGATAACGGTACTGCGTTCACATCCGCTGAGTTTACAAAATTTTGTTTATTAAATGGTATTGCTCATATTACATCACCACCTTACAATCCTGCTAGTAATGGACAAGCAGAAAGTTTCGTAAAAATTGTCAAAAAGGGCATAAAGTCAAGCGTTTTAGGTTCACGCAATAGGAATGAGTGTAGGCTAAAAATTTTGAAATATCTGTTTGACTATAGGAATTCAGTACATTCTGTCACGGGTTCCTCACCGGCTGAGTTGGTGTTTGGGCGAAAGCTGAGAACACGTCTAGATTTACTTCACCCAAAGTTAACGTCGACCCCACTCACATCATTAAATGACGATGTTAAACAAAAACAGTGCTCGCAAATTAAATGCCATGGCGGCAATAATAAACAAGTGTATGCGCCAGGTGATGAGGTTATGTTTAAAAAGTTTTTGAATAATAGCAAATTTTTGTGGTGCAAAGGTACTGTTATAAAAAGACTCGGTAAAGTGCTATATTTGATTAAAGACCATGGTTCTTCTACTCACGTCAAAAAACATAAAAATCAAATTGTTTTAAATAAAGGTATGTCTCCACCCGGGGATTTGGGCGATTTTATGTGGGAAAGCAACCCAATTCAAAGCGAACATAGCGGTTCTCAGTTGCCAAGCAGAGGGGAGGGAGAAAAAGATGAGGGGTCATAAGGTGATACTTCCCGAATTAAACTGCTCCCAAGATACAGGAGAAATTCCTAGTGTGAAGGTACCCTTTTTCCAAAAAAAAACTAAACATAGATACGAGAACATAGATAGATTGCTTTACAGGGGAGATATTTGCCATAGTTGCTATGCTTGGCATGCTAGTTGACAATGCCAGTTTTGTATTATAATTATCCATTTTTATCAGAAAGGTTAACCATCTCCTGTTTCAGTTTCCTTCTGTCGCCATTAGGTGAACAGTTAGATCGTTTTGTATTTAAATGATAGAAATTAAATACATACACTTTTACTGCTATACTAGAATTATTTTGTCCGTGCAGTTTGGGTCATAAATCTTTGGAGTATTTCGCTCTCTCACGGGCCTTACGGGCGAGCATAGTGATGCGCATTATTGTTGTCGATAAGCGTTATCGATAGTGTATTTAGTTTTGTCATTATGTGGGTTAGTGATAAAAATTAAAAAAAAAATAGATAAAACGACGTATTACGTGATTAATTAGGTATCTATGTATCAAAAAACTATTAGTACAAATGTTTGGAATGTAACGATTTATATTATAAATAAATATAAATATAAAGATAATATCTGTAAAACTATTTATATTAAAATTCTACATCAGAATCATCAGAGTCATCGTCATCCACATGAATTACGATATCTTCTGCCAAATGAGATTTCTTCAAGTCTTCCTCTTGGAGTTTTTCTGCATGCTTCACACAATCTTCCCAGTTCTTTTGCGAAACGTTTGAAATTGCTTCATGCAGTAACACTTCGACGTCTGCAATTTTAAAAGTGCTGTTTTTGGTGGCAACTTCATTTTTTGCCTGAGCCCATACCAACTCAATTGGGTTTGGCAATGGTAAGGTGGTAAGCGAATCACTTCGTGTCCTGACTCCAAAGCTAACTAATGAATATGATTTGTATATTTTTTCTCATCGGTTCCGTTGCACCTGTAAATATAATGTTGTTTGTATATTAACTACTAAATAAACTATTAAATACGTAAAAGAAAACAAATGTATTGCAAACTTTAAATAATAAAATCTGAAATACCTTTTGTAATTGTTCCGGCTTGAGCTCACTATCACTAAACTCAATCCCTTGTTGGCGGAGCCACTCCTGAATTTCACTCTTTTTGTTAGCTGATGTCGGTGCCCGATTTGCTGGGAGTGGTAGGGTGCGTTGTCCATTATAATTTATTTATTACATAATTATAACATCATTACAGTTATATTAACCAATGCGATGCTACAACTAACCTAAATATAAGAAAACTTCAGACTTATAAATAATGACTATAAAATAATGAATAATAATATTACATAACATGATTATAAAATAAAATATTAATTTAAAAAAAATACAATTTTAAACGCATTTGTATGGTGCAATTGTGAACTTCGTCTAACTACATGTAAATATGTCAATATCCTGTGAGATGATATTAACGTAGTGTATGGCACGTGTCAATGGTGCATTCTGAAGTAACTTCATCCTAGCAGCGGGCACGAGGAGTAACAGGGCGCGGCGACGAGAACACGCTTAATTATCTGGTACACGTAACTTTAGCGCAGCGAGCACATCTGGGTGATGTATTCATCCACGTAATACGTTCCACACATATTTAATAAGCGCGATGTCTCTCCTCACACTCAGGCGGCTGTAACCGACCATACTCAGTACAAATAGACTCGGATACATCAGTGGAAAACTAGGATAGATTCCGTACTGCTTGAAATATAAAAATCTTGTAAATTTATTTTGAATTTTTTCGATCATGACACTATATTTGCTTTCATGTGGATTCCAAATAATGGCATTCGTTACAAGTTGAGATCTTACTAGAGCATTATATAAAATTCTAATAGTAAGTATATTCCTAAAATCCCTGCACTGCCTTAAGATAAAGCCGATATTTCTAAAAGCTTTTTTACAAATATTTAAAATGTGATTACGAAAATTAAGTTCCGGGACTATTTCGACGCCTAAGTCTAATATGTGTAAGTTTACTTTCAAATAAATTTTAAGATCGTCGGCAAATAGCAAATACTGTGCCTCCTCAACGACCGTAGGAAGATCATTAACCATTAATATAAATGATAAAGGACCGAGATTGCTCCCTTGACTTACTCCAGAATAAATACAGTACGGTTGCGATTCAAAACCTTCAAAATCCACGTATTGCCTACGCCCACTAAGATAATTTGCAAAAAAAATCTAGTAAGCTAAGTGTAAAACCTAACTCGGCAAATTTTACCAACAAAATATCGTAATCAACGGTATCAAAGGCTTTTTGAAAATCAAAATATGCGGTGTCAACCTGACTCCCAGCATCTACTACTGGCACCACATAATTCATAAAAGACATTAAATTACTCCCCGTACTTCGGTCTGACCGAAAACCACGCTGAGCTTCGGTAAGCTGCGGGTACACTTGATTATAAACATATGTATAAATAATCGACTCGAATACCTTACTGCAGACAATACGACTGCAGACAATACGGTTACTGGTCGATATTCATCCACCTTGGAACCCGGTCCTCCTTTTAACACAGGAATCACTCGGGTCACTTTCCATATGTCCGGGTAGTAACCTTCTTTTAGACACAGGTTAAAAATATGTAAGAGAGGCAATTCAAACACCGCACGGCAGTCTTTTAAAATGAACGGTGGTATCCCATCGGGACCCAAGGACTTTTTGGGCTTAAGATGTTTGAGCGCGTCTCGAACATCTCGCACGTTTATCCGCCCGATATGAACGCGTATTGAGCTCCTCGCGTAGCTCAGCGCTTGCGCCGCTACTCGCTCCGTTTCTCTCGGAACTAACGTGAGCCGCTCCTTACTATATACTGAATGAAAATATGAAGCAAAATACTCTGCACAGTTCGCATCCCTGATCACTTGCCCGTCTTTAATAATTTGAGTTCTATTATTTTTTTTTATAGGATAAGGGTGAAAAACGAGTACACAGTCCACCTGATGGGAAGTGGTTGCTGCGGCCCATAGACATCTACATCTATCCTCTGTTACGAATCAAAATGCAGATGCGTTTTCACCCGTGAGGACTAGGATGGAATGCCTCATTTCCAGTAAAAAGGGCCTCCGGCCACCTGCACTCACCAAGCGTAACGCAGAGGTAAACCTCTACTTCACGCTGGTAGTCTGTGAGGTCGTGGTACCACCCCGGTTCGAGCCGGCCCATCCATGCGACAGCAAAAGCTGCCGCCTGGCTCTACCACTGTATTATGTTTTGACTGTTTATTCCTAACTAAATTCCAAAAAGCTTTTGGATCCTCTTTTATATTATTTTGTACCCTACACAGATATGCCTCGTATGCACATCTTATTTTATTTTTAACTACTGCACGATACCGTGAAGAAGATTCATAATCCGTACGAGATTCCGTTATTTTAAATAATTTATGATATTTCCATTTCAGCCTTATGTCTAATATTAAATCAGTTGGATACCAATCAGGGCAAGTATATTTCGCATTATAATTACTTAATTAACTTTTCTTCCAAGGTGCACATTTACTAATCTCATTTTTTGCATTATCTTAGAAATAGGACAAGGAGGATTTCGCATCCTCTAACAGATATAACGAACTCCAGTCAATTGAATATAATAAATGATATAATTCGAAGAAGTCACATTTCCTAAAATTCCAACTAGAGTTTTCAATTAATATATTATTATCATTCTGTTTATTATCATTCATACTAAAAAAGACGACAGTGGACGCGCGGAGTGGGCAATCTCACTCCTCGCGTCCACTGCCGTCTTTTTTATGGTGGGTGCTGCTCGTCAATATTAACTAAACTATTGATGACTGATGGTTCTTCAAGACTTTGCAGCAGCTTTGTAAACCAGTCTGTGAAGCCTTTGGTATGCATATCTGAACGGTAGTCCTCGTTCTGAGACTTTACAGCACGGAATACCCATCTGGCTTCGGGTATAAAAAATGTGGAAATTATTATTAAGTCGTATTTCTTACATAAAAGATGAAAGAATATTAGCAATTAGTCTGCCCCCCCTTTCCCGTTTTTGTGTTTAAGCCGCCTTGTCCATCCTTGTCTAGCCAAATTCGTTTGCGGCTATGATTTTGGTTCACCCAAATCTCATCTAAATAAATTCTTGGTCGCGTGTCTTCACTATCTCTCAGGGTCTTGTGTTTTCTCAAGAATTGTAGCCGCGCACAAACGATGTCAGTCCTTTCCATCTTTTGTTTACGACCATCTGGAGCTTGCGTGTACTTGTACCCAAGTTCTATGAGTATTTTACACATAGAAGAAATAGAACACTGGAATCCGTCAATTCTTTCTTTTGCTGTACTCAAAATTTTAGCCGTGGAAGGATGTTCACCGTCGCGATATAACGATGACACTATTTGTTTAATTACACTTTTGTCAAAGTCGTCTAACGCAGTTACTGTACAAAGCCGATAGACGCTTTCTCGCAGAGAGCTAACTTCGCCCTTTACACACTCTTTTTTAATTTTGTCGACCGCTCTAACACACACCACATATCGCCGCAGCAAGTTCACGAGAACGGCAGAAATTAACACTTTGTAACTTTTCGGGATCTATTTTCATTTCAGTGAAAAATGTTAAAACATTGTTGATAACAACACGTGCTTGTGCCGGTATATTGGTGCCAACAGGCAAAATATTATTTTGAAAAAATTCTGCCGTTTTGGTACAAAACAAAGGACTAAAGAAATTCAGAGAGCGAATGCGCAATACGTTTTAAGTACGTTTTTTAAAGAATGATAAAAAAAAATAACAAATTTCTCATCGATATATGTACTAAATTATCATTGCACAAATTTTCAGGTATTAGGCGGAGGTAATAATGAAAAACAAATGACTCATAACATAACAATGTCGCACCACTCTTTGTATACCGCACCGCCGCCGTGTACCTGCCTTCGATGATTCATTTGTTGTTATCGATAATGGCGTTGCGCCCGCGCAACATGCTCACTGCCCTAGCCGGGCTGAGGCTGAGCTCTGATTTATGACCCCAACTGCATGGACAAAATAATTTTACTATAGTAGTACTCTTTTTGTGTCTAGGAGTTCCTCTGCTTATGCACCACCACGGGGCAAATACAAAAAGGAAATGGCATAAGCAACTGTGCACTATGATTCTAACTAGGTCCAGACGCCACCACAGTGGGCATGGAATTACTTAGTATACTGTCAACTGTCAGCGTTCGTTCTGTGCAGTTATGTGTCGAAAATAGCAAATCGCTGTACTTTCGTAGTATTAAGAAGAAAAGGATGAAGTGTTTTGTTTTATCATGCAAAAACTACTTAAATAAACGCTCTGATGCTATGGATAGGATCACATTTCATCTGTAAGTAATTTTATACCTAATTTATTAAAAAGGTTCTAAAAAATTTCTGCGTTGGCTTTAAAATGTAATTTAATATATTCGACACTAGATGGCGACACTTTGTGTCATGGGAACTAAAAATATAAAGCTATAGCTAGCTCAGTATTGGTAAAATAATCATACGAAGGTATTGAAATTTGTTTTGTATTCAAATCAAAATCAAAAAATCAAAAATATTTTATTTTCATCAAAAAACATATATCCATAATACAATATTCATTGTTGGAGCTGCCTAGTAAGCATATATATATATACTTGTGGCAGGCAGCTCCGCCCTTTCATGATGCTTACATACTATACATTATATATTTTTTGAGCTTCCTTAAATCTAGAATTTATATTTTTACTAGGTCGCAGTTTACAATACAAAAGAAAAACTGTTATTCTAAACCGGAATATTCATGGATTAGGGAACACGAGCTGACAATATTTTAATTAAATTTTATAAAATTTAAGTACAAAGGTAATCTGGGAGAGATCGAAGAATATAATCTCCGATTTATTCCACACTTAAACAATTCAGTAGCTTAAAACAAACATAAATATTTTAACTTTCGATAATATAAACAGTATTTTTGCTTTTAATTTATATAATTACAACTGTCGCATAGACGAATGGCTATAAACTACAAAACATACAACCACCAATTCATACTGAGAGAAGATCTTCTGTGTCAGTATAATTTTGTGGCAGCAACCAATCAATTAGTTTATTTTTACAATCTCTTAATTTTAAAGGGTATATTTCTATGCTTTTATTAATTTTATTATATAGGTGAGCTGATTGTATTTTGTAATGTCGTTTGGCTGATTTAGTTTTAGTTTTCTGAAGTTTTACAACATACCTGTTTCTTCTTTTATTTAGTTTATTAGAATGAAATGGTAAAGACCTATGGAGTTTTAGAACAGTTTGTAATATATATAACTTTCTCACTGATAATAATTCACTATATCGATAGAGTTCAGCTGTGGCAAATCTGTACGGCTTAGAATACATAACCTTTAGTAGGCAACGTTGCGCTCTCTCAACTTCAAGAAATTTTGTCTTTGAAGCTCCACCCCATATATGGATACAATATCCCAGGTTGACTGTACCAATGTAACATATATTTGATTGATAAGCTTCTTAGTAGTAATATATCTTAAAGATTTAAAAATCCATATTAACTTTCTGATTCTATTATTAATGAAATCTATGTGAGGATGCCAAGATAATCGTTGGTCGAGTATTATTCCTAGATACCTGGTGCTGTTGACTTTCTCTATTTCAGGACAATTGCAGTTATGTATATTTTGGTTATTGCATTTATGTATTTTCAGTTTTAGTTCTAGGTTCGGATGATATATGTATTCAGCCCTAAAGAGTTTTTAATAGCTAAAATATTATTTTTATAGTTTTATAATCATTTTGTGAACAGGCCGCCATCTATCGTCAAGGTCAAGCTAAACGACATTGCATCATCGATATGGAACGATGCGAGTAGTTTTACTATTTATCGTTAGATGGAAAATAGTAAAGAGGGCGGGGCTTAACATCCCCTCACCCCGCAAATCTCGCGTTGTTACATAATGAAATCTAATTATAACACCTCCTCTTTGTATTTGCTCCGTGGGTACCACTCTCTTGCCTATTTCTATTCCAGTCAAGAGTATAGAGAGATAGGCTGTGAGGCATTCCGTCTTAGTCCTCAGAGGTGAGAACTTATCTGTAGCTGTCTTGGCTTGAAGTTGACTGCAGCTTTCCATAAACTGCAGTAGCCACTTACCATTAGGTGGACTGTAAGATCAATTATTACTTCCGTGTTTAAAAAAATACTTTTTCTACTTACCCCAAAGGTCGATTAGCATAGATGCCACAAGCTATTGTTGCGCGCCACTATTAATGTCTTGTACATGGCAACACTAGTTACCCCTAGCGCCCTCTAGTGTCGAGTAGCAGAACTAGGAGAGTCAAGGTCCTTCTAGAAATTTTGGGTCCGATATGTACTCGAACATTCTAGATGTCGTTACAGTAGAAGGTTCTGGAAACTATCTGAGGCCCTATATAAGGCCGGTACTCTTTCGTGGACTACCACGACCGGGAGAGTATTGAATTGGCGATACAAGAGAATACTTCGAAGCGAAATAACTGCGAACTAAAGTGATCAGTAGAACAATTGTGTTTTATTATTAGTGTGGTTTTAAATTGTAATTAGTGTTCTGTAATTAAAGTGTCAATTTTGGTAATTCAATCGGCAGTTTTTAATTGTCTCGAACCCCAAGCTCGTAACAGTATTAAGACACCATCAAGAGACGGCTCCGTAGCGCAGTGACTTATCATTGGGTAAGGGCCGCGGGATCAAATCCCGCACGGTACAAGTATTAGGCTGGCAACGCACCTGCAATTCCCTTGGTGTTGCAGTTGTTCATGAGCGGCGGTAGTCACTTACCATCAGGTGAGCCGTATGCTCATTTGTCCCCTCCTATAAAAAAAAAGTATTTGTATGGCTTTCCGAAAATTGTTCCGGACCTAAATATTTGTCTTTGTGCAATTTATGTATGCAAACTGTTTCCACGATATAGGAGAAAAACCTAGTGGGAGGTAAACACTACGCGTAGAACTGTCTCATATAGAATAGATGAATATTCTTCCCTGACAGGTGTGCAGTGGAAGCCGGCTTCACGTTCACGGAGAAGGGTCCCGTGTCTGAGGAGGAACTGGTGGCGATGAGGCGCTGCTCGCCGCTTGTGCATGTGCACCGAGTGAAGGCGCCCACGGCTCTCATGCTGGGCTCCGGAGACAAACGCGTCCCACATTACCAGGGTCTGGAGTACAGCAGACGGCTGAAGGCTAACGGAGTACCTACGAGGTAAGAACGTTTTTTTACGTGGTAGAGCCATGCTGCAACTATATTATGTATTGTAGTTGTAGCACGAATGGGTTGGCTCGACCGGGGAAGGACCACGCTCTCACAAAATACCAGCGTAAAATAGCAGCCACTGCTGTGTTTCGTATGGTGAGTGTAGAGAACCGGAGACCCTTTTTACTGGAAAAGAGGCATTACATCTTAGTCCTCACGTGTGACAACGAATCTGCATTTTGATTCGCAAACGAGGATAAATGTAGATGTCTTTGGGCCACAGGAACCACTTACCATCAGATGGACTGTGTGCTTGTTTGTTACCCGATCCTATAAAAAAACTTTTTTTTTATTGAATTAGGGTGACAAATTAACGAGCACACAGTCCACCTGTTGGTAAGTAGATGCTTTAGCTTATAGACATCTACATTTATCTTCGATTAAGACTCAAAATGCAGATGCATTGTCATCCCTGAGGAATAAGATGGAATGCCTCGTTCCAGTAAAAAGGATGAAATAATCCTTAACAATAATTTGATTAGAAACCTCTGCAATAGTTGATACATGACATTGCAAAGTTTTCGGGAGATTTCAACGGTTGCATGAGTTAACTCTCTAGTTACCGTGGCTGACACAATAATTTGAGGTTGACATCACTATCGGAGCATTTGTTTCATTCATGTTTCAAATTGCAATGCCTCCACGGGGCGTCACTTGATTATATTGTATAAGTTAAATATGTTTTAAATATAATTATAATAAATAAATAAACAAATTGTTTCCACTGATAGTTCACACGCGCAGACATTTGTTACACAACACCGCACCAGTTTTACATATTGAACTTATAAAATAACTAACCTGATTTACTTCTCTCTCTCACACAAACACACACATGCACACGCAAACACATACAAACAAACGCATACACACGCATTCATTTCTCAATTTTATAATTATAATTTGAATAACTAGAAATTGTTATAATTGTAGAACTTTTAACTATATGCATATACATGCATATAGTTATATAGTATATTATATACGTAATATTATGGGGATTGAGACTGTTACTCCTTAATACAGGTTATTCTGTAACCTAGCTAGGAGTGCAGAGCTACATCCACTAGATTTAAGGACATATTTTATAGATAGTATAAACAATGTAATGTCAAACCCATGTACTACAATTACTTTAATATAAATAAAGTTATTATTATTATATTAAATCCACTTCAAATCATTATTTAAACAATAATATAGGAATGGCAACGGCGGCCAAGTTCCCGCCAAAACTTAAAAAAATTGTAATTAATTATTAACATTATTTTTACCCCACAGAGTATATATGTACGAAGACAACCACTCGCTGTCCTCACTGCCCGCTGAAATGGACAACCTGATCAACAGCGTGGATTGGTTCCTCACCCACTTGTAGCATAAAATGTCTACAGTTTTTTTAAACTTGTATTATATACGTTTGGAAATAAAGTTTATGATCAATAAATAAAGTTGACTTAACTTTTAACTCAAAGCTTTAGTTATTTTTTTTTGTGTTAGAGCCATGCTGCAAATATATTAGTAGTATAGTTGTAGCACGAATGGGTCGGCTCGACCGGGGAAGGACCATGCTCTCACAGAATGCCAGCGCAAAATAGCAGCTTAACGCTGCTGTGATTCGTATGGTGAGTGTGAGAACCGGAGACCCTTTTTACTGGAAAAGAGACATTCCATCTTAGTCCTCACGGGTGACAACGCATCTGCATTTTGATTCGCAAACGAGGATAAATGTAGATGTCTATGGGCCGCAGCAGCCACTTACCATCAGGTGGACTGTGTGCTCGTTTGTCACCCTATCCTATATAAAAAAAGAACTTATCCTTGTAGGTATACGTTCTTCTACTATTATTTATTCTGTTGTAGTAGTTCGACCGATGTAGAAATGATCCAAACTCCAAGGCGGTAAAAGGGGAGAGTTTTGGTGAAAGACTCCCTATACTAGCGGCCGGAATGTGGTCTGTAGCGGAACCATATACAACCGCCGCTGGAGTCGGGGAAGTCTGGTGTTTTTGAATATTAATTTTTCCTAGCTCCATAGCATTTATCTAACGGACTCGTGGGATCCTTTGCCCAGATGGAGCCCCGAAAAGAGTGAAATCAAATTTATGTTGCAGAAGCGAACGGCAGAGTCGTCAAGGGACGCCCTAGACGAAAGTTTAGGAAAGGCAAAATACAGAGTACCTTTAACCGACGAGCGCATATATGTAGGTATATGGATATAAAGAAGGCGAGAGAGGTGTGTCAGAATCGTGCCAAATGAAAGTCCGCAGTCTCTGCCTATATCTTTGGGTGACAGGCGTGAGTGTTTTTGTATGCACAGCCCGTGACGGTTTTTTCAAAGTTCAAGAGCACCGCTATCGAAGAGTAACTTACTATTGACGTGCATCGCCATGCTGCAGTTATATTACTGGTATAGTTGTAACACGAATGGGTCGGCTCGACCGGGAAAGGACCACGCTCTCACAGAATACGAGCGTATTTTTTTTATGGAATTAGGTTGACAGTCCACCTGATGGTAAGTGGTTGCTGTGGCCTATAGACATCTACATCTATCTTCGTTTGCGAATTAAAATGCAGATGCGTTGTCAGCCGTGAGAACCAAGATAGAATGCCTCTTTTACAGTAAAATAAGTCTCCGGTTCTCTACACTCACCATACGAAACACAGCAGCATTAAGCTGCTATTTTACGCTGGTATTCTGTGAGAACGTGGTCCTTCCTCAGTCGAGCCGATCCATTCGTGCTGCGACCACAATATAGCTGCAGCATGGCTCTACCACGTAAAGCTTGGCTCTACCACGTAAAGCATGGCTCTACCACGTAAAAAAATAGTAGCTTAACGCTGCTGCGTTTGGTATGGTGAGTGTAGAGAACCGGTGACCCTTTTTACTGGAAACGAGGTATTCCATCTTAGTTCTCACGGATGACAACGCATCTGCATTTTGAGTCGTAATCGAGAATAGATGTAGATGTCTATGGGCCACAGCCACTTACCATGAGGTGGACTGTGTGCTTGTTTATTACCCTTATCCTATAAAAAAAACGACGGGTTGCACTCCGGGAGTGCCGGCAGAAGTGAAAACTTGAACATTAACGTTGTGCATTTTTGATATTTTGGAATGGCGGAGCTTATTTATTATTATTTTATTTCATTTATTTTCATTCGAAATTATTTGTTTGGTAAACCTACACCGCACATGTGCTTATTGTGATGTTATGAAAATATAGGTTAATGCTATAAAGTATAAACATATTACAAATATTACATCTATAATGTGTAAATACATATGTATCTATATTAATAATTTCGTCAAGCAGTACAGTAGACTCGATCGAAACCTAATCTTAATAATAAAATTATATTAATTAATAAATGAAAATTAATTAAACCTTACTTACTTCCTCTCCTACGTCGCGCCGGCTTACTACTTTCCGTCTTTACTCTTACGAATTTTCGATCAGGACACGAAACCTGACGCGAATTTAACATTTTTTACCCATTACAAAAAAAGTGCACAACGCCGCTAAAGAAGTTTTCACTTCAAAAATCTGTTTACAAAATTCAGTTGCTGTTATCCCATATTACGGACCGATTTTTACGCGTTGCATATCCATGTTTAAGTCCGCAATGAGAGGATATTGGGTGTTGGCATGATGGCATGGCATTATAATTACTATTTTTTATATGGATGGAAAAATTAAAGGTTTTGACGTAAATATGTCTCTAATTTTGCTTCCATGGGAGGCAATTCAGAAAACTGATAGTAACTGAATCGGGGGATACAGTTTAGGGCCATGAATACCTCAATTGATGAAGACTGGCTACTATATAAGAGAGCTAAGTCTGAATACAAAAAATGTATCAGGTATCGACGCTCGACTGGGTGGCGTAAATTCTGTGGCAACATAGAAACCTGCGAACAAGCAAATAGGATAAGGAATATTCTAGCTAAACAGACCACGTCGGGATCCATGTCTCTAAAGAAACCCGACGGTAGCTACTCAACATCGCCGGATGAAGCCCAACGCATCCTAATTGAAACGCACTTCCCAGGTTGCTGCGTAACCCAGGAGGCAAACCGGCATGACGACATACTGACACCAACAGCAGAAGACTGGAATTTAGCACAGAGAGTGGTAACGATGGACAAAATCCATTGGGCCATTCACAGTTTCCTCCCCTATAAGGCGGCAGGACCTGACGGCATATTCCCGGCACTCCTACAGTGGGGGGGGGGGGGGTAAAGCCCTAAAAGTCAGACTTGTTGCCATAATGCGAGCCTGTCTGGCTCTTAAATATGTTCCTAGGGGATGGAGGGAAGTGAAAGTTACATTCATACCCAAACCAGGTAAGAGCGACTACACTGACCCTAAATCCTACAGGCCCATTAGCCTCACATCCTTTCTCCTAAAGACGATGGAGAGGATGTGTGAAAGGGAATTAAGGGGGTTGGCGCAAATGAACTTACCATTACACGACAAGCAACACGCCTACCGTCTAGGCAAATCAACAGAATCGGCACTTCATCAGGTAATTACAAAGATTGAAGAGGCCATCCAAAACAAAGAAATATGTCTAGGTTCCTTCATAGATATAGAAGGTGCTTTTGACAGAACGAACTTCTCCAGCATAAAAGATGCACTCAGTAGACATAAAGTTGAACCGGCACTGATCGACTGGATAGTTTACATGCTCAGTACACGAATAATAAAGATTGCTGGTGAATCTCAACCAATCCAAATTAAGAAAGGCTGTCCGCATGGTGGGGTTCTCTCACCTCTCCTGTGGAATATGGTCATTAATGAACTCATCAGCAAATTAAATGCCAATCACTTCTATACAGTAGGTTATGCTGATGACCTGACAATACTGGTCTCTGGAAAGACAGCAAGCATAGTGTGCGACCTGACCCAAACGGCTCTCCGTATAGTGGAGAGATGGTGCAGGGAATACGACTTAACCGTCAATCCAAATAAAACGATTTTAGTAATGTTCACACAAAAACGAAAGCTGAATAACTATCATCTTCCAAGTCTTTTCAGCACAAAACTCCAGCTATCCTCTGAGGTAAAATATTTAGGTCTTACCTTGGACAGCAAACTTAACTGGAATAAACACATAGAAAACAAAATCAACAAAGCTAGTATAACTTTCTGGCAATGCAGAAACATGATTGGCAAAAGATGGGGACTGACGCCAAAAATCATACTGTGGGTTTACAAAACTGTAGTTCGGCCCATGATCACATACGGTGCTCTGGTATGGTGGACCAAGACAAATGAAGCCACCACAATTAAGACGCTTCATTGCTACTAGAGACTGGCATGTATGGCTGCCACAGGCTGCATAAGAACTACGCCAACAGCAGCCTTAGAAGCGATGCTGGAGCTAACTCCGCTTCATCTACATATACAACAAGAAGCGACTTTAGCTGCCATCAGACTCAAGACCCTAAATCTTTGGAGTAAGAATAGTGTCCCTCATACAGGCATAATTGATAGTATTCACTCAAAAATTCCTATCCTACAAGCCAAATACGATAGGATTCCTAAACAATTTGTTTTCGATAAGAAATACAAGATACAATTAAATGAAAACAGCCAGCCGGAAGGATTAAGCCCAAAAGAGCTTAGAATTTTCACTGATGGTTCTAAAACAAATGAAGGTATAGGTTCTGGAGCTTTCTCTGAAGACCTCAATATTCACATATGCACACCGCTGGGTACCTATAACACGGTCTTTCAGGCGGAATGTATGGGTATCATTCAAGCGGCCATAACAATAGATGCTAGGAAGGTTAATGACTTCCCCATCAGAATACTGACCGACAGTAGGGCGGTACTACAAGCTCTGAGTTGCAATGTGGTGAACTCGGGACTAATATATGAATGCCATCAACGATTAAATGAGGTATGTAAAAACAACAATGTGACTCTGCAATGGATAAAGGGACACAGTGGATCCAGAGACAACGATGCAGCAGACGAACTGGCCAGAAGAGGATCGGCTCTGGCCACTATAGGGCCGGAACCAATCATACCAATCCCCTTTGGTAACGTTCGTTCACTGGTACGTAGACACTTCACTAATCAACACGCTCAGCTTTGGAAAAATCTAGTAGACTGTAGACAAGCTAGAGAGGCCCTGCCTGAAATAAACAGTCGCTTAATCAAAGTTTAAAGAAAGTAACAAGTGCTATCACAGGACACGGCACCTTTAACAAACATTTATTTACTATAGGTGTTACAGATAGTCCCCTGTGCAGGGCAGGGCATGTATGGGGGAGGAAGAAACGGCGGCCCACGTGCTACTGAAATGTCCGGAGGTCGCTACATACAGGGCTAAACATCTCGGCACGCCGGGATCACTCCCCGAAGTTGCATGCAACATCAAGGGACTGTTGAGCTTCTTCGGGGAGATCTCATGGCTCGAATAATTATTCCTGCCCACACGCAAAATACGCGCATAGACGTGGAGTTGCGGAAAACAGCCCGTCGTAAACTAAACTAAACTAAATTACAGTTTAGTGTTGCAGACATATCTATAATCTTTTTCTTTTTTTTGTCTTAGATTTTAAAAAACGGTACCCCACACTAGGATCTTCTCCGTGTCGTGGAGGCAGTTTACAAACATAAATTGCACAAGGAAAAACATCCAGACCCGAAACAATTACTTATAGGCCATACAAATTCGATTCGTTCCGTGCGGGATTCAAACCCGCTGCCCCCAGCGCTGCAACTCATTGCTAAGTCACTGCGCCACGGAGCCGTCGTATCTATAATCTACATCCAAAATTGAATTACACTCCTCAATAGCTAAAGGATCAAAGAATTCGTTACGTTGAATGAGGACTGTGATACATCGCGCGGACGGAGCGCCGCCATCTTGTGGTTGTTTCGTTACGTACACGTATTCACGTAAAATACACGACCGTGTCCACGACACAGCCCTACCCCATTTAGTTTAAAAAAAAATTATAGAGTAAGGGTGACAAAGGAGCACACAGTCCACCTAATGGTAAGTGGTTGCTGTGGCCCATAGATAACTTCATCAATCTTCGTTTGCGAATTAAAATGCAGATGCGTTGTCAGCCGTGAGGACTAAGATGGAATGCCTCTTTTCCAGTAAAATGGGTCTCCGGTTCTCTACACTCACCATACGACACACAGCAGCATTAAGCTGCTATTTTACGCTGGTATTCTGTGAGAGCGTGGTCCTTTTTTTTATAGAACAAAACTGAAAAACGTGCACACAGTCCACCTGATGGTAAGTGGTTGCTGTGGCCCATAGACATCTACATCTATCTTCATTTGCGAGTCAAAATGCAGATTCGTTGTCAGCCTTGAGGACTAAGATGGAATGCCTTTTTCTAGTAAAAAGGGTCTCCGGTTCTCTACACTCACCATACGAAACACAGCAGTATTAAGCTGTTATTTTACGCTGGTATTCTGTAAGAGCGTGGTCTTTCCCCAGTCGAGTTGACCCATTCGTGCTACAACTATACTACTAATATTGCTGCAGCATGGCTCTACCACGTATAAAATGATATATGTGGACTATGAGAAAGTCTTTGATTCCGTTGAAATTTGGGCGGTGCTGCAGTCCCTCCAGCGGTGTCAAGTTGAGTCAAGTGTTTGTACAGTAGGGCTACGATGGCTATCCGTGTACAGAACCAGAGTACGAAACCTATCAGATAGATATATCAGCAGAGAGGTGTAAGACAGGGTGACGTAATATTACTATTTTTAGGTTATTTCTATAATATAGAGTTTTGAATTTTTCAAAGAGTAGCCAAATTTTATACTTAACTTCAAATATACTGGATCTTCTGCAATAACCGGCCAAATTTGCAGAGAAGGTTCAAAATAAGTAATATAGGCAAATGGTGAAGAAAAATTGAATAAAAAATATCTCCTACATTCTGTCTTCTTTATCTTTTAAATTTAAAAGGAATTATTTTAATTGATTTTACTGTGCACGCACACATTCGTTAGGGTTGATCGGTAGGCCAACACGTTGTCCATAAATCACATTTAATTTGGGATAAATTCAAATAAAAATAGAAGCCTTATTTATTCGTATTTTCAAAAACTGCAATATTTTGGTTTACTTATTACAAGTCAGTGCTTGACCCAATCCCACCTGTTGGTAAGTGCAGCCTTAGATGGTAAATCGCACTGTCTTAGCGTAACAAAAGCCTATTCACTCTTACCTTGAAGACGCCCAGATTGTATTCGTACGGAAAGATAGACGCTGGCAAATTATTCCACTCCTTTGCTGTACGTATTACAAATGAAGCAAACCGTTTGGTTCTTATGCGTGGAATATCGACAATAAAGGGGTGCAGACCCGCCGACCGCCTGGTTTTCCGATGGTGGAAATGATAGAGAGGAATTTAAGTGTGAAATTCCTGCGCACACTCACTGAAATGCATCCTATAGAATACCGAGAGGCTGGGTACTCTGCGCCTGTGCTCAAAGCTGACAAGGTTGCCTTCAATCAAAGCAAGGTCACCAATGAGCCTCTTAGCACGAGTCCAACGCTGCCAGGTGGTATTTTGCAGCACCAGCCCATATATGATAGCAGTACTCCATGCACGACCGGACTTACGCTTTACGAGTATATAAGGTAAGAAGCCCCGGCGTGAAGTACCTTGCAAGGACACCAACTTAAGGTATTTAACATGAGTGTTTGTTTTCAACAGACTTCAAAAAAGGAAGAGGTTCGCAATTCGATTGTATTTTTTTTATGTGTGTTATTTCAGAACTTTTTTCTAGGCGAACCGAATTTGATAATTCTTTTTTATTTGAAAGCTGGTGCTTCTCATGTGGTCACATATAAATTTGATCAAGATCTGATCAGTATTTTTAGTTATTTGTTTAGTGTAGTGTTATTTGTAGTTATCCTAATAATGCGTATTTAATTGACTTCGACTACATTGATGATGTTCCCATTTTATTTATAGTGAAGTCGGTTGTACAAAATTTTTAAGTTTACCACTTGCTACATCACATAATGTTAGTATTTTCATTTGTTTGTCCATTGTTCATTTTTATAATTTGCATATCCGGCAACATTAGCAAGGGTAGTTTTACAACTTTGTATGTAGGCTTAAGTATTCTATTTTCGAGATGTTTCCGCTGTTAGCCTATGCGGCTCTTAAAGTTTCGTTTGACAGAGGACTATTTAAAAAGTGGAAAGGCGGCAATTACGATGAGGATGATGATGGTTTATGATGAGGTAAAGTTACCAATCATCATGTCCCCTCTGTTGAGGTTTTTTTGAGCTATCTAACCGCTGTCCGAGGGGGAGGGGCGAACACCCGCTTCTGACTGCTTATATCGTATCGGTCGATGTTCTGGGCGGTGAGAACCGCCCAGGTACGTGGGTGTACAGCGTGTACGCGGTGTGTGCTGCAGGGCTAGCATGGGCCGGAGACAATTTTATCCCCGGGGAAAGGAGAAAATATTTATCCCCTCGCTTAGTTTTATCCACCCTTCGAGCATGGGCACACTGGTGGATATAATATCCACAGTAGATAAAATGGGAGATAGACTTAGACTTAGATATATTTTTGTATGAATATAAACTTAAAGCCACGTCCAATGAACTAAGATAGAATTGTCCCTTTCAAAAGTCAAAAAATCATAATTTTTTTGTCTTTAATTTGGCTCCATGCTAGGTCGGGAGATATATGTCTACTCGTTATGTCAAACGGGGATATACTTCTCCCTGTTGCCATGCTTTGGCATAGGGACAAGATAATTTTATCTCTTGTCAGTGGATATAGTCGGTGGATAAAATTTTTGTCCCCAGCCCATGCTAACCGTGCTGGAACACGCCGTTTCCGCGTACGAGTGCGACGCGCCGCATCCGTTATCCTACTTCGCTTGTCCAATTTGGTGTGGGTGTAGTGTCAGTGTATGATGTGCCTGCGACGTTTGGATCGATGGGAGCGATGGGAGCGTGCAGGCTTAAGTATTGTCTCGTAAGTTTCCCAATTGAATAAAATTTAATTTTTTTATGAGTTTTTTTTATTATTCCTTTGAAAAGGATTTCGTGAGTATAATCATATCACAGGATATATTCAGGTTTCCTAATGTTTTCCTTTACCTTTACTGCCGAGTGTGTGGAGACAATTTAATATTTAATCAGTACCGGCGGCCGGCGGTGATCGAACCCGAGTTGCTCGTGTACGGTGAAAAAACAGCGAGCACTTAGTACCTGAGCTGTGGTAGCTTAGGTTAGCTAGGTAAATAATTGTACATTTATCTAAATCCAAAAACTTAAACTATCAAATACTTAGTACTTACATAAATTAATCAACATATCTGAAAAGACTAATAAAGCCAGCGTTTACTTGTGCGTCATACAATTTCACGTTCCAAATAGATTTCAATTTTACCCTAGCGAATAAAAGAAAGTGGCGGCTATAAAACAATAAAATTACACGGTTCGTTGGATGCGGGGTAGTGGAGTGGTGGTCCCTTCACAGTGGCAGGTGACGTGACGTGTCATGTGCCTTATTGCCGGTAAGGTAAGCACCCTCACTAATGACGCGACGAATAACACTGGCAAATGATTGCACTTGAACTAATATCATTTGATAATATTCATCTAGGTTCTATTAATGGCGTGATGTAAGTAGTTAGTAGTTTATTAACAAAAAGTTACAACTGTAAAGTAGTAATTTAGCCCGTAAAGTGGTGGTGGTTTTAATTATAGAAACAAAAATTGCATATGGAAACCAAGTGTACGCTACGCAGCTGTCACGCACTCACACATAATAATATTATAGTATATGTACCTAATTATAATATTAATTTATTGTAGGAGAAATTATATGTTATTTCATAAATAAGAAAATATATGATATTTATATACAGGGTTATTTTTCAAAGAGTAGCCAAATTTTAAACTTCAGTTCAAATATATAAATAACTAGCTGTTCCCCGCGACTTCGCCCGCTTGTAATTTAGGGTTTTAATGATATTGCTCAGAACGCTAATTCTTTTTCTCAAATATAAGTAGCCTAAGTTACTCCTTAGAACATCAGCTATCAGCCAGTGAAAGCCCCGTAGAAATCGGTCCAGCCGTTTCGGAGATTAGCCGGAACAAACAGACAGACCGACAAAAATTTAAAAATTGTGTTTTTGTTATAAGTAGGTATAAATTCATGTGCATTTAGTAAAAAGCTGTTATTTTAACTTTACAAACAGGCACTTCAATTTTATTTATTTGTATAGAGTATTGTATAGATGATATACCGTTATGGCAGTTTTTGCAAATACGAGCAATTATCTTTTAAATTTCTCAAACTGTATGTGATTTATTAGGCAACAACGTTTTTGCCTACCGATCGACCCTTACGAATGCGTGAAAATCAGTTAAAATAAAGCATTACCGCGCATTTTGAATTTAAAAGATAAAAAGGACAGAATGTTTGAGATTTTTTTTAAATATAATATAATATTCTGAAACTTCTCTGCCAATTTGGACGGTTATTGCAAAATAACCCTGTATATACATTTATTTAAACGTTTCGTTATAAAGTTAAACTTTAAAGAATATCAAGTAAATGTGTAAGCAGTGGATATATCAATACTTTTACCATTAGATACCATAGAATTATTGACTTTTACTATGTATTGCGCAAGAATATTTTTTATGCTTATAATTTGGTTATGTTGTGGTTATCAGTTATTAGAGATTTTGTAAGTGGTAGAGTCATGCTGCAGCTCTATCAAACTTATGGTTGTTGCACGAATGAGTCGGCTCGACCGGGACCGACTACAAGACAGGACCACGCTCTCACAGAATATCAGCGTAAAATAGCAGCTTAACGCTGCTGTGTTTCGTATGGTGAGTGTAGAGAACCGGAGACCCTTTTTACTTGATGAGGCATTCCATCTTAGTCCTCAGGGGTGACAACGCATCTGCATTTTGATTCTTAATCGAGGACAGATGTAGATGTCTATAGGCCATAGCATCCGCTAACCATCAGGTGGGCTGTGTCGCATGACTCGCTATAAAAAACATGCAACGAAAATGTAACAAAACTGGTTGTAATAAAAAAAAATTGCGATCTTTGTTGATGATGCTGATGATAAATAGATATATAAACAAAACCTACACGATTTTTGCCAAAGCTTAAAGTAAATATAAAATAAACATATAATTTTAACTGATCTTGTCTAGACGCTAAGTCTACCAATATAATATGTTATAAGTAAGTCTATATGTTACGGCGTCACGTCTAAAGCCGCAGGCGGTAACTAGTACCAAGTAGGTAAACACAATAACTTGGAGACCTCTACGGTCAATGTTCGACCGATATAATAATGGGAAAGAGGTCGTGAACTTAAGGTTGTTGCTCTTTAAGAGCGACTAAATAATTTTTTGCTATTAAACTGAACTAGCAAACTTACCGTCCACCTCATGGTAAGTGGCTGCTGCTGTCCATGGACACCTGCAGCCAACTATCCCTGAGAACTAAGGCGTCATGCCTCACAACCTCAAATTATACTCACTATCTATCCCCTTTGGACCGGGACACCTGATGTGTTATAAAATAAAATAAAAACAAAATAAAGTGAATTTGTTTTAGACTAACTGTTCCCCGCGACTTCGCTCGCGTGTTAGCGTTTTTATGTTTTTGCGCGGAACCCTAATTAATTTTCCAAAATAAAATTAGTAATGCTACTTTTATTTTAGAAAAAATAATTAGGGTTCTGCGCAAAAAAAATTAAAACCCCAAATAACACGCGGGCCAAGTCGCGAGGAACAGCTAGTACCTATTACCCTTAGAATGTGTTATTATTCTAAGGTATTACCATAATAATACACATGTACGCTAAATATACAAATTATTTACTTTTAACCCCCGACGCAAACAGAGGGATGTTATTATGTTTAATCTATATGTCTAATTCTTTTAATTAATCTATATTGTCTACTAGCTGTTTCCGCGACTTCGCCCGCGTGTAATTTAGGGTTATAATTATTTTGTGCGAAAGCCTAATTCTTTTTCTAAAACATAAGTAGCCTAAGTTACTCCTTATAACTTCAGCTATCTGCCAGTGAAAGTCCCGTCAAAATCGGTCCAGCCGTTTCGGAGATTAGTCGGAACAAACAGACAGACAGACAGACAAAAATTTTAATAATTGTGTTTTTGTTATAAGTACCGTATATACTTTCATACGCATTTAGTAAAAAGCTGTTATTTTGACATACAAGACAAGACAAATAGACACTTCAATTTTATTTATTTGTACAGATTATAATATGTCTAATCTGTGTGTCTGTCTATGGCATCGTAGCTTCCAAACGGATGAACTGATTTAGATTTAGTTTTTTTGTTTGAAAGGTGACTTGATCGAGATTCGCCTAAGCTATGGTTCGAGAAAATCTTTTCAGCCGTTTAAAGATCATCACCTTTTTCTGATTCGGGGATTTTTAAATTTTATTTTAGTTATATTATTCGAAACGAGGATTAAACAGCAGAACACACTTGATAAGTAATGCCTATTATAAAATTGTAGACTATTTAGCGGATACGGACGCATGGAAATAAAATTATTTTTGCACTAGTGATCGACTGGCACAATAAAATAAGCTGTAATACCAACATAATACAATTCTATTCAATAAAATATGTATAAAGGAATATCACCTTTTTAAAATAAACAGGATAAAACAATAATCCCAGGTAGATTTTTACATGCTATAAACATCAATACAGTCCTTTTAAAGTCCACCGCTGAACTGGTTGGATTGTGGATTAATTTATGGCCTATGATAATGAATGAAGATACACGCTATTGGTGTTTTGAGTACAGACATTTTGCAATCGTGAGCGTTCCTTTGAAACTCCACCTAAATCTGATTCGGAGCTACAACGGATCTGACTAGAATTTATTGCGTGCACCGTTTTGTTCGGGCCTCGTTGTAAGGAGAATTTGGCTTAATCTACGATTTGACCACGCTTGGCTTACGTGGTTTGACGATCATAGTACCAGACGTCTCGCACCTTTGACGAGGAGACGGTTGTAGGCGAGAGATATGATTAATGATTATACCGATGTCAATCGGTAGCCAAAAGATTTGTCTAGACTTTCCCATAGTTGCCTTTTACGAAGTCCACTTGACGTAATGGCGTGATAGATTATCTTACACCCAACCACCGTACAAGATACCGCGTAAATTTGTAAGAAGGAATATACATGATGTCAACATAGGTACAGCGTTATCCGTGAGCACGATTTCTCGCAAAACTGAATATCAGATGGAGGTGTTTCAGCTGACCTGCTGTATAAAAAAGGTTATTATAATATTAAAGAATTTATAGATGATAATAACCCCTGGAAATGAGGTGATCGCTACCAAGCTATTTCTAATTTGTTGTGTTCTTAATTTGTGTAACATACATGATTGTAAGCTGTTATTTAAAAAAACAGTCCCGCTGGGTTTCTTGCTGGTTCTTCCCAGGACAGAGGTTTTTTTTCGAACCAGTGGTAATTATACAAAAGAGTGACTTTCAATAAGCATTATTTATAATCTATATTGAATAAAAAAGTTTCTGTTTCTGTTTCTGGTGCGTATGTCTATGTGACAAGGATAGCACTTACTATCAGGTGGGCTATGTGCTCAATTAAATTTGCATTGCATCCAATGGTTTGTTCCGTTCCGAAAGGCATAGAGTACCAGCATGATTACAATGAGGCATTCATTTTATATAAATAGGCAATATCTTAGTTTGAAATTGTTTGCGGGTGGCCATTGACAGCAGTACCCACCTTTAGGTCATAGCATTAGATATTGTACGGGGTGGCGATAAAGTTATCACATTAAATAAAAAGACTTATCCTATATAACGTTCTTTGAACATACACAACTAAAAAGATCTATAACAACTAGCTGACCAGGCAGACGTTGTTCTGCCCTTTCCGAACGACCATTTGCTTTCCCAAAAAAAAAACTCTAGAAATTAGGGATGGGTAAGGTATAAAAATATATCGATATATATCGAATCGATATTTTTAAAGAGTATCGATATATATCGCTTGATAAATATCGATATATCGTCATTATTGTCATGATGTAAAGATAAGGTCCAAAATTTTATTTACTGACGGTTGGACGACGAAAGAAACGATACAATATTTTAAAATATATTGAAATTGATACGATTTCGATACTCTAAAATAAATATCGATATTTCGATATTTTTTGGCCATCCCTACCAGAAATTAGCAATAAAAAAATTGAGGGTCACTTATTGGGATAAAAACTATCCTATCTCTCAAGTTGGACCAAACTGCACACAGTGTGCAAAAATTCATTGAAATCAGTTCAGTAGTTTAGGGGTTCTTCGCGGACAAACAATGTGACACGTAATTTCTATATATAATAATATAAAGATTAACATTCTAGTCGCAATAGCCCTTTGTTTCGTTTTTCGCCTAATTACTTATGAACGGGAAAGTGTAGCTAAATAATTACCTATGTCGATGCCGCGAGAGCACTGCGTACTGCCGCACCGTTGCCGCTTTTACCTACATGTCACTTCTGGTCAATAAACTAATATTATCAAGGTGATTTATTTCATGTCAATTTTTACGCTATTTATTTTCTTTGAAAGATGTTTTATTTTTTATTTTTGGTATAATTGTTTATTTTATTATTTTAATCGACATATATGAACTTGCATATATACCGCTGTGTTATTTAATGTGGTAATCTAATCGCCCGGAGCCGTTAATTATAGTTGACATTACAAATGTGTATTAAAATATTAATTACGATATTATTTTTTTTATTGAATACGCAATGAGGCAATGCATGAGGGAGGCCTATGATCAGTAGTGGATTTTTATAGGCTGTATATGTTTTTAACATGCGTCGTTATTGGTCCCCGGTATAAAGGGTTGCCTACACTCAACATACGAAATATAGCGGAGTATGCTACTATTTCAAGTCGCTATCTGTGCAAGCGTGCTCTTTCTCGAAGCCGAATTTAATCCATTTGTGGTGTAGTCTTTTTGAAATAGTAAAGTTATACCTATAAAAGGGTCACATTACAGTTGTATCATAATTAGATGGAATAAAACTAACGAAATACAAACGAAATGTTGCCCATCTTGTTTTCATGCGCGTTGGTACTACATATTATAGGTACATATGTATTAGATATAAAAACATTATTATTTACTAGACATGAAACTCTCTCAGAAGTAAGAGAAGGGCTGTGCCGAACGGTGGGACATATACAGGTTGTAACTTACTAGACATGTAAATTTGTAATTTTTCTCACACTTTACTGTCGAGTAGTGGTGTTTGTTTACACAGTTTTTTTTTATAGGATAAGGGTGACAAACGAACACACAGTCCACCTGATGGTAAGTGGTTGCTGCGGCTCATAGACATCTACATTTATCCTCTATTACAAATCAAAATGTAGATGCGTTGTCACCCGTGAGGACTAAGATGGAATGCCTCATTTCCAGTAAAAAGGGCCTCCGGCCACCTGCATTCACCAAGCGAAACGCAGAGGTAAACCTCTATTTCACGCTGGTTTTCTGTGAGGTCGTGGTACTACCCCGGTTCGAGCCGGCCCATCCGTGCGACAGCAAACGCTGCCGCGTGGCTTATATATCCGAGAGTTATGAAAAAGGGCGAGCGAACCACCAGGGTATCATGACAGAAATGTTGGAGTTTTCGCAACAAGTAGTTGGAGATTTTTGAAATACGAGTATCCTTAGGCGATTCTTAAAACTCCTGTGACACAAAATGAGGTGACGAATTTTCTCACACTGTCACCGTACGGTTATATTTATATTACATTCTTTTTTTTAAAGGGGCACCGTTGTATGATTAAATTGCAAAAAGGGATAAATAAGTTAGTACACGTACCTGGTGACTGGTACCACCGTTACGTTCCGCTCCGGTAAGTCAGCACCTTACAAACGTGTGCGCCACACGAGGGGTGAAAAAGGCGGGAAAATTGTTGACGGTTTTTGTATTGAAATTTAAAATTTCAATAAAATTGAGTTTTACTCAATGTTTTACTAATGTAATGTATTGGTTTCCTGTACATTACATTATCAATGGGTTATATTTTTTTTTATCTTTATAGTTTTATTTTAAGAAATATTATTAGCTTATGAATCTTTTTGTTTTTGTAGAATTAGGATTACAAACGTGCACACAGTCCCTATGAAGGTAAGTGGATGCTGTGGCCCATAGACATCTTTATCCTCGATTAAGATTTAAAATACAGATGCGTTGTTTGTTACCCCTGAGGAATAAGATGGAATATCTCATTTCCAGTACAAAGGGTCTCGGGTTCTCTATACTCACCATACGAGACACAGCAGCGTTAAGCTGCTATTTTACGCTGGTATTCTGTGAGAGCGTGGTTCTATCCGATCGAGCCGACGCATTCGTGCTACAACCATAATATAGCTGTAGCGTGGTTCTACTACGAATAATGTTTATCTTTAGAAATTTAAAGAATCTCTTTTGAAAAATATCCATGACATCATTCATTCATTACAGCATATTAAAAGTCACACTGCTAAACATAGATTTGAACATGGGAGGATTTTGTCATAATTGCCATGCTACGTAGGCGGGTTGACAAGTTTTAAGAAGTTTACGACACCCACGAGATGATATGGGGTTGCAGATATTTTTATGCCGTAACTACACAGCATTAATGTCTTTTCTTGTAATATATTCTTAAAACTTTTTACTTTTGTTCCCTTACAATTTATTTCAAATTATAAAATTTATATATATAATTATAAAATTATACGTGGTAGAGCCATGCTGCAACTATATTAGTAGTATAGTTGTAGCACGAATGGGTCGGCTCGACCGGGGAAGGACCAAGCTCTCACAGAATACCAGCGTATAATAGCAGCTTAACACTGCTGTGTTTCGTATGGTGAGTGTAGAGAACCGGGGAGACCCGTTTTACTAGAAAAGATGCAATCCATCTTAGTCCTCACGGGTGACAACGCATCTGCATTTTGATTCTTTATTGAAGATAAATGTAGATGTCTACAGGCCGGAGCAACCACTTACTATCAGGTGGACTGTGTGATCGTTTGTCACCCTATCCTATAAAAAAATACACAAGAGGAAAATATATTTAGTGAAATAAAAAAGGATATAACATTATAATTATTTTGTTAATTAATGACATTTTATTATTTTTATTTAGCAGCCTATAATAATTGGCCATTATTGGAAAAGGTACTTTCCCATTGGACGAAGGAGCTTCCTTTAAGCACTAAAATTTCTCGCACTTTTGGCTCTGGTTCCCGTCACTGGTGTGGACATTCATCTTAAGGCCACGAGGTATAGTTGGCCTTTTGATAATTGACATTAACGTAATCAAATTTTACAGTTTATACAATCAAAATTTAGCAAAATCTCGTAGAAATTTAATCTAACGTACGTTCAAATATTAACTTATCTTTTATTATGCAAAATGGATTAGGAACACATTTACAACAATCAGTGAATAACTTCAACGTGAAAAGTTTTATGATTCAAGATTTATGCACTTTCCTGCCCATTCTATCCATTTCATCCATTACAGCCTTATAATAGTCCACTGCTGAACATAATATGCCTTCATCATAGATTTGACGACTCCGTAGCGCAGTGACTTAGCAATGGGTTGTAGCGCTGGGGGCCGCGGCGTAGTACTATTATTTATTCTGTGGCCGCGGGTTCAAATCCTGCACGGAACAAGTTTTTGTATTTTGTATGGCCTACAAACTACACATGATTGTTCCGGGTCTGGATGTTTGTCCTTGCGCAATTTATGTTTATAAACTGCCTCCACGATACAGGTAAAAATCCTAGTGCGGGAGTAACCTTAAAATAAAAAATCATAGATTGCCACATAGGGGTTATTTTACCATAAAATCTTGGCGGTTGGAGTTTCAACCGGCCTTTTTCCTTTCTTTTTATAGAATCGTGAAATTTCACTGCTAACCAACAGCCTAAAAAGAACATACAGCCAGTCTACGTGTTTGATGTTGTCGGAAAAAGCCGACAAAAACAATACATTGCTAGAGTTGTCACAACGGTAAAAATAAAAACTGATTTTATTTTATTTCACGTTTAAACAAATTATTGTGTATGTGGAAACTGATGAAACTAATTCCCTATCTTGACATGAGGACGAGCCACAGTTTTTTACCGCACATGTAGTGTGAACCATTTTAATTTATTTGCGTGACAGGACAACTCTAGCGGACAGTTCCCGAGCTGCTAAGGGCCGCTCGGGAACTGCTCAGCCCGCGTCTTACCTCGCATCGCACCGCACTATTACCCCGTCTAGACGCCTTCGATGACCGACTGTTAGTAGTAGTTTAACAGTGGCTAAACTATACACATGGACCTCTCTCATTTCGCGAGGATTTGGCTCAATTGTCACGCTGGCAGGCGTACTGACGATCGCAGTGCTAGACATCTGGAATCTTTGACGCTGCTAACCGTCGTTGGTCTCGGTATATGAATAATATTTTATAAGTACTCTAATTCCCTTTAAAGCGAAACGTAACAGTGGGTGCACTGCTGTGTGTAAGCAGAAATAGTCAAGAGCGCGGTACCAACCAAAACGCACTCCGACTTAAGTAGTAACATTATTTAATCTATGCTCCGACGCAAAAGATGTTGTGACTTGGGAATTTTGGCGGGAACTTGGCCGGCGGCAGATTGCTGCTCCTGTATTATTGTTTAAATAATGTTTTGAAGTGGATTTTGATATGTAAAAGAAACTTTTGTGTATTAAATATCTGCACATGTGAACTATTAGTGGAAACGACGAAACAGGTGCTACGATGGTGATATGAATGTCAAGATAAGGTGTCTGTCTGCTTAGGCGCCTTGAGATACTATCGCCAATTGTATGCTGACTCAACTTGCAGCCAAAATCTCCCAAGGGCTGAGCAATGTGACACATCGACATATTGTGAAACAGTACTTTATAGGATTATTGAGATAAATGTAGACAGGCTTAAAAGAAAAAACATCCAAGCCAAAAATCTTAATTAATAATAATAGATGTTCAACTTCCAACTTGTAAATTTTTATTCGACATCGGATGTTTGCTCGCATACTGTCTCTTTAGTACTTATACGATGATCCACCAGTTATACGTTTAAAATATTTCTATAAAAATCTTTAAATGTGTATGTGGTTCCATAACTATAACCGATAAAAAATTAAAACATAGGGCATATTTCCTGATGCCGCATCACGTCTAACGTAATATTATCCTTGAGAACCCCAATCGGTGATAAGTGTATTACGAGCACACTCAGGCAAGACAAGCACTAGACTTAATTGAGAGCTTACCTATTTGTTTAGGGGGTTCCTCGTTCAACTTTATGTTACAAGCAAACATTATTATACGTGTATTAATAAATTACGCATGTCAGGCCTTTAGTGCGGTTAAAATCAATGATTTTGTCGTCGTTTATTATTCCCTAGTACATAAAGGTTTTCGTTAAATCAAAAAAATTACTTATATTTCGTAGTTAGATAGTTATTACGCATTACTATGTCCTCTAGACCTACTTGGGACACAGACAACTGCGTGGGATATTTAACAGGCACTAACACCACTATTTTTAAATTTGGAAATTATTTTGCATATACACTAACTGAAATAGAATATATATATTAAGAAATAAGTTATTCAAAACTGTTTAATTTTTTAATGTCTACAACTGCAACTAGGCGGAGGCGGGTGAATTTCGCTGACAGTACCTACTGGGAATTTCTTTAATAATTTAATAGAATAACGATAATGTACTTAGTAAAAATAATACATTTCTGTTGTACTGTAAATAATTTAGTTGAATATCTATAAATATAAATAAAATTAAAGTCCCGCTGGGTTTCTTGCTGGTTCTTCCCAGGACAGAGGTATTTTCCGAACCAGTGGTAAATAAACAAGTGACAAAATTAAATTTTTTGTACATTATTTATTCTGTGGTACAGCCGACTTTTTTTTTATAGGATAAGGGTGACAAACGAGCAAACACAGTCCACCTGATGGTAAGTGGTTGCTGCGGCCCATAGACATCTACATCTATCCTCGTTTGCGAATCAAAATGCAGATGCGTTGTCACCCGTGAGGACTAAGATGGAATGCCTCATTTCCAGTAAAAAGGGCCTCCGGCCACCTGCACTCACCAAGCGAAACGCAGAGGTAAACCTCTACTTCACGCTGGTATTCTGTGAGGTCGTGGTACCACCCCGGTTCGAGCCGGCCCATCCGTGCGACAGCAAAAGCTGCCGCCTGGCTCTACCACTGTGAAAACCGACTTCAATATAAATAATTTTTTGTTGATTTTTTAAAAACCACTCGATCGTTTTCGATAAAATTTAAATGGGAAACCTACCTGGGAAATATACCCTTTGAAAGAAAAAAGAATTTTCTAAATCGGTTCAGGCCTCTTCGAGTAATCGGTAAACATACATAAAAAAATATTCCGACGAATTGAGAACCTCCTCCTTTTTCGGTTGAAAAATGACTTTCAATAAGTATTATATAATAATCAATATTTAATAAAAAATCATTCTATTCTATTCTTTTTAATATTGAAATCACTGCCTTCTACTAAACTAAAGGGAACATAGTAAACCATTTTAAAAAAGTCTTTAATGTAACCATTTAAAAAATTGAAAACAATACCGGGTGGGATATAGGGGATATATTTAATATGTGGTAAAGTCATGCTGCAGCTATATATCTGGTATAGTTATAACACGAATGGGTCGGCTCGATCGAGGAAGGACGACGCTCTCACAGAATACCACCGTAAAATAGCTGCTAACGCTGCTGTGTTTCGTATGGTGAGTGTAGAGAACCGGAGACCCTTTTTACTGGAAACGAGGCATTCCATCTTAGTCCTCACGGGTGACAACGCATCTGCATTTTGATTCGTAATCGAGTATAGATGTAGATATCTATGGACCACAGCAACAATTTACCATCAGGTGGACTGTGTGCTCGTTTGTCACCCTTATCCTATAAAAAAGGTTATATTTTAAACGAAAGCAATTTTTTTTAAAATGTAAAATTTATGAAGTAAGATGTTCAAAGACTATTGATTATCTTAAATTTTAATAACGCTGCATTATTAGATCCTATCCAAGCGATGCCGGGACGGGTCGTTATTTCTAAATAAAACAAAAGGGAATAACTTTCTTAAATTGAATTTCTTTCTTCACATTAACGGGCACTGTATAAAGCCCTTAATTTTTTTTTGGTGTTACAATTTAAAAAAAATATCTTCTTAATGTATCACAATTACGTAGTTAGCTTTAAACTTTGCATTTACACATCATCATCATCATCATCATTACAGCCCTTCACAAGTCCACTGCTGAACATAGGCCTCCCCCAAAGAATGCCACAAAGCACGGTCCTGAGCCACCTGCATCCATCGACTTCCTGCATGTCTTACCAGGTCGTCGCTCCATCTCGTGGGGGGACGCCCTACACTTCCCTGCATTTACACAATTAGATTTAATTATTATACTGCACAACATGTATATTACGTGGTAGAGCCACGCTACAGCTATTTAATGGTTGTAGCATGAATGAGTCGGCTCGACCGAGGAAGGAACACGCTCTCACAGAATATCAGCGTGAAATAGCAGCTCAATGTTACTGTGTTTCGCTTGATGAGTAAAGAGAACCGTAGACCCTATTTAATGGAAACGAGCGATAATTCGAACCTCTCTATAATTCAAAGTTATCACGAGTTCCCTACAAAATCTCTCTGTATTTCGAACTAAATCAATACATTTTTATGGACTTGGTAATTTGAACGAAAATATCATTGCTACGTAAAAAAAACAACGCGTTAATTCGAACTCATCGGCGTAAAACACTCGCCAATTCAAAGTTGCAGAAAGAAAGGCAATTTTTCTCTTAAAAGAAGTTATTGAGCAGTCTGAGTAGCAACAATGTGCTTTGAAGCAAACAAGTGTAACAGAGTTCTTTCAAAAGATTAATTAATTCACATTATAAATATGTACACGAATGTACCTCTAAACTGTAATTGTTAAAGAATAGCAGTTAATAAATAATAATTGATCAACACTTAATAATTCGAAGTTTTATTTATTTTCTCTCAAAAATTTCGAAATATTTGATATTTCAAACACTCGATAATTAGTAATATTCTAAGAGTCCCTCGAGTTTCGAATTAACGAGAGTCGACTGTAGAATGTTACAGCCATTGAGTTATATGTACTGCGTACTAGAGAAGCCATTCCAAACAAAAATTGTGTCCTACTCTATGTTTCCCGCATGCGCGGGAGTAGTAGTCGCGAATGCGCGAAGACTTTAATTTGATATAAAATAAGATATTAATATAAAATAAATATAAGAATTTAATACAAAATATCTTAATTTAATCTAAACAAACATATTATATTTCTAAATAAAATGTAATAATAATTATTTTATGGAATTCACAAATCTTCAATTTACGCAATATTTAGTTTGTATAGATTGCACTACAGTTCAGTTGAACATAGTCAATGTTCGGAATGGCTTCTCTAGTACGTAGTACATATAACTCAATGGTTACAGCACTTCCTAGGGGTGAGCGTGATCAGAGGCGATAACACATCTACATTTTTATGTTTAATCTGCATAATCATTAAGAGACCCGTTTGTCACCCGTACATGTGAAAAAAATTGCTAGGATTCGAATACATAGTCCACGCTAAGCACAAAACAGAAAGGTTTGCTGCGTGTTTACAGTTTTAGTAGTTAACGATAAATTAAATACCATATTAAGTAAAAAATCTAAAACATTTTATAACATAAACATTTTTCATATCTTCATATTAAAAAAATTGTCAATAAAATATATTTATTTATAATTGATTGTCCGGGAGTTTTTAGTCTTAAAATGCCGTTTAAGCCTCATCAAGTCGAATCCAGTCATTCATCTATCCATTGCAGCCTACAAAAGTCCACTGCAGAACTTTGGCTGAGATCTATAGACCGTACTTTGACTTTGCTCAGACTTTACTTACGAAAAACTTAACTGAGATAATATGCTTAGCATAATCTTTGGTTCTAAATTTTTATTTGCATCGGGCTAAGATAATCTTAGCCCGAACCGTCAACAAATTAATGGATGCTTTATTTCACGCATTATGTTCTTGATTTTATTGCATAAAGTTTAAAATTTTTAATGTTTAAAAATAAAAACCGTTAAAATTGTATTTTATAAATAAAATATTATTATATGAAAGAGAAAAAAGCGTATGAGAACGGGAACGGAGAAGAAGAGTGCAAAGTCAGAAAAAGATAAAAAAGAAATTCGAAATAGGTTTAAAATGACGTTAACAGAAAATGGATTAATGCTATTTAAAAGTAGAAGACGGCCTAAAACTAACTATTTATTGTTATAAATAATTAGAGTAACATAGAAACAACAATTTCAAAATAATTCGGTGGTTTCGGATAATATCCTGAGTTTTACGTAAGTAATCGATTTCGTTATCTTAGGCATTACTCAGCACAACTTCGAAGTTAGCTCTATAAATACCGACACTGTCTTAGCTCGAAAGGAAAGTCTTAGCTCGAAACGTCAAAGTACGGTCTATAGATCTCAGCCTTAGACTTCCCCCATAGATTGCCTTAAACTTATTATTTAAGGGGGGATTTGGCAATAGTTGCCACGCATGACAGGCGGGTTGGCAACCGAAGATTTTTTTTTATTTTTAGTCGTTATTGCCGTGGTAGGTCAGGGGCTAAGCGCTCGCTGTAAATTTCACAGTACGCGAGCAATCAGGGTTCGATACCGTCGGTACCAATGAAATTGTTAATTGCAATTTTAAGTGCTGATTTAGCACGTGCTCGGCGGTGAAGGGAATCATCGCGAGGAAACCTGCATGTCTGAGAAATAAGAAAAAAATATTTCGAAGGCATGTGAAGTCAGCAGTGAGGTCAACACGCATTGGGGCAGCGCGGCGGATATTTCCTTGCTCTAAAACCCTCTCAGAAACGAGAGGAGGCCTGTGCCCAGAAGTGGGACGGATATAAGCTGTAACTTTAACTTTAATCGTTATTGGGAAGACGCTGCTGCCCATCTCCTGATTAGTTTCCCTCTCGCCTCTGTAGGTGGTAGTCTAGTCATCTAATATTAAGTAATTCAAACTGTGCATAAAATATAAAAATAATTTTACAAAATATATTACAATATTAAAAAACTTAACGTCACGTCTTTCTTCAAGGTTTCGCGAAACACATACCTCCTAACCTTGCATAATTGCAACCTCGACCATCAAGTTCGTTAATAGGAAGCACCCGCAGCGTCAACGTCTAAGGCGATAACAAGTCCCCTGGGTCCGATAACCGTGACTAATTGTCCATAGCTATCGCCGATGCGGGCCAGTTTCTTGCGGGCGGTAAAATATCGATCCACACCACCTGTTCGGTACGATGGGGGCCAGCGCACCTGCCCTCACAATACAAAGCGACGTCGACACGCGCGCACGGCAATACGTCCGCAGAACTTCGATCGGGCGCGGGGGGAACTGACCGTCGCGACGTCATACCGTCCTCGCGCCGATCGATCGCCGTCCGGCGTCTGTTACACCACCCGACATCCCACCACATTTCTCACGGACCCAACCGCTAAATAACACCACCCATAGTTTCCCATAGTGAGTGCTGTTCTGTTCAAACCCGAAGACTTAAACCACTAGTGATACCCATGACTCAAAGATCTGTCGCAATCGTTTCAGGGATGTAGTGCAGTATGCATATCACATCGGGACTGTCGCCGGCGTCGGGCGAAATGCTCGACACGACGATTCTTAACCTGTACGGAGATGCTGGAGATCAGTGCGGTGGTACATTCTTTACTGTGGACAGTGCAGTGCCGGAGTCGTCACACACAGTTGAAATTGAATATATATACGAACAACCGGAGGCTTACGCGCAGAACATCGAACAGATTGAGGTGAACGATGCAGCTCAACCGATCGTTAAAGATCCGATACCTCGCGAGGATATGCCGAAGAAGAAACCGATCAAGCATAAACCGGAGAGGACGATGGTGGAGGAAAACGAGCCAGAGATGGATTTAACCAACTTGAATTGGCTGCAAAATATCACGAACATTATGTCAGTGCCGCAATTTCCAATACTGCCGATATCGCCGAACCCACAGACTAAAACACAACCGCAGAACACGAGGCTGCATAAATTTAATCAGACGATCGCGAAATGTCAAAATGATTTTATGGAAAACAAGGAGGAGTACCAGACGAATAGCGAAAAGAAGCCTCCTTATTCATACAGTACGCTGATTTGCATGGCGATGAGGTATAACAACGACAAGATGACACTGTCCGCTATTTATTCCTGGATAAAAGATAATTTCAAGTATTATCGAAATGCCGACCCCACGTGGCAGGTGAGCCTTATCGCAAATTATTCAGTAGCTAACACCGATCTGATTCTAATAACCGGTAAATCTGCAACGTGCGATTAGATATCGTCTAATTGAATATTAGCAAAATATATTGCAAAACTGGTAGGGCATCGCAAGATAAGACATATCAGTAACCTGTATGAAGTATTTTTAGTTTTTAATACATATTTATGATATAACGTTCATGTGTAATATATATTCGCTTCAAAATGTTTTTTTAGGAATTGATCGCGTATGACTCAAGCTATTTCCGTAGTAAGGCGATATATTGTTGAGTCATTCGAATTTCAAGCACATAGACAGAATTTGTTTTAGGTATTTATCGACTACCTACCTCGTTGAGTTCTTGGTTTATTTTCGTGTTTTAATTAATTTTCGTATTTATCGAATACATCATTGATCTAGTGGTCTTAGGCGCGACTTCTAATCATGGGGTCCTGCGTTCGAATGCCGCGTCGGACTAAAATTAGATAATGGGTGTTTCTGTTAATAAGTTCTCGGTAGCAACTTCGATTCAGGAAGTTGGTGATGTTTTACCTCCGTGCCCCGGAAAGCAAGTAAAGCCGTTGATCCTGTGCTTGATTCGTCTCCGGTATTCGGATTGCCGTCGTATCGGATGAGAGTGAGATAATAGAGAGTGCACTTTGGGCACACCCTTGCACTATAATACTCTCTTGCGCAGGTGGCTAGTCTCCGTTAAAACTTGACCGAAATTCGGGCTGGACGGCATTATTTTTGCAGAATTTTATATGTACATAGCCCGCGGTACACAAATCAGATGCGGGGGGGGGGGGGGGGGGTCGAAATCGTGTGAACACAAAGTGATGTCATTATGTTTCCCCTTCGCGCGTCTTAGCAAGCAACCTCCATCATAGATTGGCCAGGTTCAAATTAGCCTTGTTCCATTTCACGTATATTTAATATTTGTGCGGCATAAATTGATACTTAAATATTCCTATTCAACTATCACTTATAATAACAAGCTTTTTTCATTGGCGTGGTCTAATAAATATTTATGAAGACAAGAAGACGACTCCTTGGGGTCTCTTGATGCAATACCTTCCTGTCACATAAAGTTTGACGCACGCTTTGATTTAACATCGTGCTTTTTAACATTGAGCTTTTTTTATAAGATAGGGTGACAAACGAGCACACAGTCCATCTGATGGTAAGTGGTTGCTGTGGTCCATAGACATCTACATCTATCCTCGTTTGCGAATCAAAATGCAAATGCGTTGTCACCCGTGAGTACTAAGATGGAATGCCTCTTTTCCAGTAAAAAGGAACCCATTCGTGCTACAACTATACTACTAATATAGCTGCAGCATGGCTCTACCACGTTCAAGAGCTCGTGTAAAGATGGCGGTAATGGTTGAATTTATTTAATAGTTAAAAATTTAGTCATTTAATGGCTAAAATATTAATTTTTTTTATTCAAACATAAAAAGCTGAGGTTGTTATATAATATGTGTTAGTTTCAACGAGTTGAATGATGTCTTTACTTCAACATAAACCAATAACATCACCCTATTAGAAAAAAAATATTCGTTTGTGGCTGAGTTTAAAAAGCAGCGGGCTACTCAGACTACGTTTACCCAAAAAATTTAATTAGATTAAATGGAAAAGTGTGAAAAAAATATAGGTGGATAGCCGTGATGGGCTACACAATCACAATCAGTCATATTCAATATCCCATCAGTCATTCTAGGCAAGTAGCGCAGTTGACACATTCCTTCTTGTTTTAAGTCCTCCATAACCGTGAGGTCATCTGACGTAATAACCGATATATGGCGGGAAATTCACTCGAAAATATGAAATACAAACCTCATAGTTTTATGATAGATGAAGGAACACTATTAAAACCAAACCTCATAGTTTTATTATAGATAAAGGAACACTATTAAAACTAAATAATAATGTCCTCCAGACCGAATTTCGGTCACGGCGGCCAGTCTCAGCGAAGATTAACCATAGACGTAGGATAAGATTATAGTGCCCCAGTGTATGTAAGCAGAGGTGCCCTCTCTATTCACTCACTCTCACAGTCCGTTGGGACGGTAATCCAAATCGAATCCTTCTTTCTTACTTCTTTCCAAGGGCCAGGTGTAAAACACCGCCAACTTCTTGACTCCTGAGACTGTTACTGAGAATTTCTTTATATAAAATCTCAATAACTGATTTTTAGCGATTAGGACCACTAGATCAAAGAAACAGTTATAATTTATTTATTTATTTAGGCTTACCAACTAAACACATACAAAACATTATTATTAAACATTTGCAGTTATTAACAAAATTACACTTTAAATGTATTTAACTTAAAGATATGCACAACATCTAAACATGAAACTTAAAATTAGTTATGAAATTAACAGATAACAAAATATGATATAAACACAGAGTTTTTATATTTAGTTTTATTTGTTATAATTAGCAATACTGCGTTCACTAACCTACCTCGCTCCGAGTGGGGAATATGGGCAACATTTTCAGATTACGTAATATTCTAGAATTCTGGAAAGGGGCTTATTAAGGAGTGAATAAAATTCTGGTTGAGAAGTAAAGAAATCGACAGCTCAGAGGCGTAGTGGCTTAGGATTGAGATGCGGGCGTTGCGAGGCCCGTGAGTTCGAATCCCGCACGGAACAAATATTAGTATGGGCTACAAATAGCTTTTACGGATCTGAATGTTTGTCTTTGTACAATTTATGTTTGTCAACTGCATTTACGTAACAGGAGAATATCCTGTTGCTATCCCTCTCACTTCTTTTATTTAAAAAAAATAATTATTTGCCAGTGTGCGACTTTTATTATAATATTTTTTGGAATAAAAGTCGGAGAACTGACTTTCATTCTCAATCTTTACTTTAATTGGCGACTTAAAGGTTTGATTTTAAAGTTTCTCGAATGATAGCCTTGTGCCAATTTTGATGAATCTTTTGTTATTAAATAGGTTATACTTAAAGGGTGGTACCGCCATACAAATTTAGAGAACAAATTCCAACCTAAAAGGTAGCAACAAATACATAATTTCTTTTTTAGCAAAATTAAAGTCGGTTTTTATTTTTTATTAAAAAAAGTTATGGTTATTGGCAATTACTAACCACATCACCTAAACCTTGCAAGTTAGGCACAACATAAAGCTATTTTTCAGTCAATCTCACGGAATGTTGGATTTTCTTTTCTTCCAACGCCTTTTATTTTTTTATTTTTTTTTTTATGGAATAAGGATGACAAACGATCACACAGTCCACCTGATGGTAAGTGGTTGCTGCGGCCCATAGACATCTACATCTATCTTCGTTTGCGAATTAAAATGCAGATGCGTTGTCAGCCGTGAGGACTAAGATAGAATGCCTCTTTTCCAGTAAAAAGGGTCTCCGGTTCTCTACACTCACCATACGAAACACAGCAGCATTAAGCTGCTATTTTACGCTGGTATTCTGTGAGAGCGTGGTCCTTCCCCGGTCGAGCCGACCCATTCGTGCTACAACCATAATATAGCTGCAGCATGGCTCTACCACGTATAAATTTTTTATAGCAACATTATAACATAAAACTCAGTAATTAATCCCGAAATGGACCAACATGAAATACATTTAAGTAATCACTTGTTCATTATTTTGATTACAGAACTCAATAAGGCATAATTTATCATTGAACAAAGTGTTTGTTAAAGAGGCTAGATCGAAACACGAGCCAGGCAAAGGCGGCTTTTGGAAACTCGATCTCGCTCATTTAGAAGGCACGAAGCGGATTTCAAGTAGACCTCAAAAAAAGAAAAAGACTGTAACGAATACAAGTAATCCTAAATCTAACGAAGACAGAGTCGCTGTAGCTAACATACCGCAGATTCAAAGCGTTAATGAGATTAGCGATTTGGGACAGACCGTTACTCTGCACCTGCCGGAATTCAACTTGGGCATGCACACACTACCAAATATGGAAGTTGGATCGAATATTGGGGCAAATGTTATAGTGGAGCCCGTTGCCCCGCCTCCGTTAATATCCGATTCTGAACCAGATGACCTCACTTCGTTACTTCTGAGCCCAACGGAATGGGACGACTTGCAGTTGGATATGCTCGATAATTATTTGGATTCTTGTTTCAAGTAAGTCGTTAATCAGTCATTATTTGTAATGAAATAGCATTGTTTGTGTAATGCTTATATATTAAGATTGGGATTAGTTAAGAAATATGAAATTTAAAATCATTTCTCAATGTTCTCTTGCATGTATAGTAGTTCATGATGAATTTAAATTTGTCTTATTGCGAGTATATTGATAAATTTAATATTGGTAAATAAACTCTTACTCTTTTAAATTATACGAAAACTAAAAACCAACAAAAATTTAATATTTTAATTAAATGCAATATGTATAGGTTTGGATATATTATTTATAGTTATTAAAATAAAATATAAAAATAATATTAGCAACATTAATTATTTTAGTCCAATTTATAACTTTAAAACTTTTTATTTCCTTGTTTATTTTACTTGTAACCGCTAAAACACAAACTACATACGTTTTTTAAAGTTAAACAATAGCATAATCCTATTTAACATTTTCTTTACCGAATTGTGAAACCTATTGCGTAAATTTGCATTTTGCACTCTTTGCTCAAAAAAAGCTCAAGCATTGTCAATGGTTGTAAAAATAATAGGAGAAACAGAAACAGTAGGCAATAATGACTATTACTTAAAAAAAAAAACGATATTTACACATTTACAAACATGTTTCAATTAAGCAAGCAATGTTCATTTGGGTTAAACCATCGATATAATATGTAGTACACTACGTACATTTAACTCAGTGGGTTAAACTCTATGCATGTTATCAGAAATTGAAACATTTATTTCCTTGGATTATTTCTTATATCTGCATAGTGAAAGAATAACGTGATATGTCCTGATTTGAAAATTTATAATTTACGCACTTTTATCTAATAATTTAAAGACCTTTACCGCTCAGTATTATGAAGTACAATGTATAAAGTTTAATAACACATATTATAGCTTAATTATATTTAAGTTACTATTATTGTAAAATTTCAAAGATGTTCTTAAGTCTCAAACATGTAAACAATTTAATATTTATATACAAAATGTTCATGAATATTTTAAATTTAATTTGCAAAACAGTAATTTATATATTTAGAAAACAATAATTTAAACTATTGATTATTTAGGGTAATTTGTGTGTTATTTAATAATATAAAACCAATATCTAATATTAAAATAAGCCTTAAAGTTATACAGTACAGGGCCTTAAAATATCAGATAATCCGTCCAGTATTACGGCATGCAGAAGCTGCGCTGCGTTGTGAATTGAACTTGCTCAGCACAAAGTGAAAGAAATTATGTATGTATACAATTATGTATTTAATATTCTTATTAATTTAAAAAGTAAGTAATAAGTAATGATTTAATAAGAAAAATGTTTATTATTTTAAACGTCGTATTGGTAGCATATTAATGGCAGTTTTAAACTAGACTATGTATTAATTCTACGTCATAGCAATATAATAAGTATTTAAAAATATCTAAAAATTAAAAGAAATAGAGAATGCCGCTGTGCTGTTATTGACCTTTGATTTACGATCGATCAAATCGATTCATAGTTATTGGCCTGTCTATGGTTTTACTAATTTAAAAGATAAAGAAAGTATTCCTTTTGCAGAATCATATAAATTTTAAATGCTCGTATAGCTAAAAAATGAGAAACTAATTTTTAGAAAGGTGTTTTTCTTTTTTTAATTTTCGTGTGGTTATAAAAGCTACTGTAGATTTAGAAAAATGTAGACAATATAATTTTGTCGTATGGTCGAGAAAACTAAATGTAAGTAGTGATCATAATTTTTATACTTGCACAAAATAACGTAGTTTTACTAGGAAATGTTGTGACTATGATAACTTCGTTGTGTATAATATATATGTATATATAAGCGGGTTATATACATATCTTCCGTCCGTGAGTGTCTTATTGTAAAAGATTCACACTTAACACTTGAATTTTAAGTTGAATATACATATTATACGGATACGTCTGTACGGATAAGTAATGGGATTAGAAATGGCGGCTCAAGCTCATCATGCCTGTACCGTCAACATGCACAGTACCAATAGCGAAAACCCGTTAATAACGGTATATCGATAAATTATTCGGTTAATTGGAAATTTTCTATTAATGGGAAAATATTTGAAAGGATTTATGTATATACAAGTAGGTACATTAATTTTAAAATAACGTTTATAACTAACGACGCGCTTTGGCTTCGCTTGGGTGGAATATATTAATGTGGCGTTATTTAGACTTAAGGTAATCATTAAAAACCATTTATTTTTGCCTATCTAGATTTCTATTTATATAAAATCTTTAAATTTCCCGGTTAAAATTTAGTTTACATCACTCCTGGTCTCCTGGTAACTCTTTATTTGATAATTGGGACTGAAGTTTGTAGAACGGGCGAAAAACATAATATATCGCTACGTATTTTTTTGCCGTCTTTACCGGCGGATGTGAGTATAAACAGCAACAATGTGCGAGCGAGAGGAGAATGGGGGCGACGCCATTTTCAATCCCATTCTTATATTTTTAGGTATTTATAAAAGTACTGCCAATATTTAGTAACCAATTTTAACTTTTTCTTTTATTTGTTGAAAACGAATAGAATCGATTTTAAAGTTAATCAGATTCATTACGATTTATACGATTACGAGGTTTGGTGTCGATATTATCCAGCAATATACGACACAAACGAGTTGACACAAATTGTCATACTTTAAAAGTAGTAGATTCGGACTCTCGGAATCAAAAGGAATTTTTAAATTACGATTGGGACTTAAAAATCTGGCCCATTACAACTATCAAGTAACAACTTAATAATTAAATTTCATTATTTCGAACATATAGATTTATAAGAAAAAATATGTTTTTATATTATGGAAAACATTATTTCTGTGCTTCATACATATAAAGAAAAAAAAACTTGCTATGTGCTCTCTCTTAAGGTGAAAGCGCCAGGGCGGCCCGCGAAATTCAAATTTTCTTACGTTTTTTGGAATTTGCAGGTCAGGGTCAGGTTGTGTGTTTAACAAAATATGATTCGCGACCGTAACGAGTATGGGTTTACAGAATTATTATCATTAAAATCGCCAATACAACTCTCTAAGTTCATATAATCTCATTGAATGAGTTTTTCTGGAAATGGCCATACAATGGGATTATACAAACTTAGAGGGTTGTATGGATGATTATAATTCTGTAAACGCCTATCTTCAGCAGTTGACATTATGATAGACTGCAATGATGATAAGGAAATCAGGAAATGATGTGTGCCATTGTTGTGTGCTTATTTCTGATGGCGATAGAGATATAAATCTACTCTAGTCTGAGAGCTTATAGTATAAAAATATTAAGTGCAATAATTAAGTTCTATGTTTCTAAGCATGCAATTAGTTCCATTGAGAAATAACATAATATGTCTAATTTAAAATAATTAAAACATTTTGCAAAAAAGAAAACCTAAATTTAAACAGGCAATTTATGCTAGAACATGAATGGAACAAAAAAAAGTGACTGTTAAGACAATGAAAGATAGAAAAGTCGAATTATTTTATTGGTAAAATATCTAAGAAATAATGTTCACAAAATTACTTTTAAATAGACTATTTAGTTGTGTTAAATGTGGATCTTAATTAGAATATATTTACATGTAGTGTTAATCTCTAGTCATTATTTTCTTATTGATCTTGTAGGTATTTAAACCAGTTATATAAATTATTTTTTATGTAATCAACTCTGAAGCAAAAGATGTAGGAACTAGGAATATGTAATGAAAGGCAAATTAATTTATATTGATTTTAATACAAATAATTCTCTTTTAGTTTGTTATTTTGTTTAATATATCAATTACTTAATAATACAAAAATTTTGAAATATACTTTCGCCGTTATATTTGTATTGTGTTTCGTAATGTGAACAAAAAGTGACAAATGTAGAAAAAGTAAAAGTAGTCTGAACTTTCAAACTTGGGATGATTTTTCGATCATAAGTTATTCTTAAGATATACATATCTTATATAACAACATTAACAAATTTAAATAAAATTAAATAAACTATTGGTAAATCCAATTGTGCATGCCCTAAGCGCATTAAAAAATTACGTATAACATGATTGTACGTATTTTTTTAAAAGTAGTTTAAATACACACAAGTTTTCACCTAATAACCTTATTATTATACTTCCAATTTTCCAATAATATTATGTCAAACTTCAATAAAAAAGAAAGTTTGGAAGGTGATATCATCATTCAGGTCACTCCATAAAGTCCAAGACGTATTTAAGTATAAATATAATTAAATATATACATCCTACTTACTTTTAGTAAGTACTACTATTATTTATTCTGTGCTTTTAAAATATTGTAATAAAAATCTCTGATTATTATAATAATCAAGTATGTATGAAATTTGGGTTTTGAAATATTTTGTATTTGTACAGCGATCTTTTTGAGCCGCTGCAAATAACGATAACGATACAGTATCCACTCACGACGGCGGTTGACGCCGAAGTGAGTGAGGCAACAAGGCTGCTAAAACACTGAAAATTTCCGGATTTATACGCCGAAAAGAAATAATTATAACTAAACAAAAGAAAATTAAACAGGCATTTACATTCCGTGGCTTCCCATATGATAGATGAAGAGATTAAAAAATAGATTGAGTTAAACAATTGATATTTTCAAAAGTTATCGTGTTTTCCCCTCCATGCAGACTTGATAAATCTGCACCATAAACCACTAAAATCACTGTTTTATGTAAAAATAGCAATTAATTGATTAAAAAAATATTAAATCATTTATCTTTCTAACAATGTGCTTTTTATGTCATTTATATGTTTAATATGACTTTTAGATACCATTTTATGCAACAAAACCTTGAAATCTTGATTTTTAGGCGCTAGTAGAACATATCTACGCGCTTTGCGCTTAAGGCATGCAATTATAGTTGCATGAATAAACTAATTTACTTTTTTAGAGTCAGGTTATAGTATAATATTTGACATCGCCTCAGCGTCAGATGATTGAAAAATCAGCCATTAGAGTAACATGCATATTATGTATGCACTTGAAATGGTTATATTAAAGCCAGGCGAAATTACATTCTGTATTCTCTGTAAAATAAGTTGTCTTAAATACAAGGTCTTAATGTATGAGTGGTTCAATTTGTGACATTTCTTTTAGTAGTTCTATCCTAAGTGTTTAGTGTTATTTTACATTAAAGCTCAAAGAAACCTGTACGCAATATTAATGTGTAGAAGTGACCTTAAATATACACAATAAAATGTTTATTGTCTTTTGTACTATTACACCCTATTTAATAGAAGTAATTCTATTTTAAGCGGCATATTTTGAATAAATATTGATATATCTGATCATAACTATGGCAGTAAAAAACTTTATCACTAATATGTGATACATTTTTTATATTTTTTTCAAAAAATATGTTAGCCATTACGGTAACAGCTGCGTTTATGTTGCCACTTGGTAATGTTGGTAGAACTGAGGCATCAGCTACGTACAGATTTTGAATGTTTAAAACTCTAAAAGATGTATCAACAACAGAGTTTTTAGAATCTGATAAACCCATGGAACATGTTCCTACGGGATGGTAACTCGTTAACGTCAAATGCCGGACGTAGCATTCCAAATACGCATCTGAAAAAAATGGAAATTGTGTACACCCTGGAAAGGAATTTGTATTTAAATGAGCCTCAATTGCTTTTAACGAATCAGTCTCTATAAACTTAATTGCTAATTTTAAACCCGCTATTAAAGTATCTACATCTTCTTTTGCACTTAAATATCTGGGATTAACTAAAGGTGGTATTTTTGGATCAGTACTTTTAATAAACACACTACCTTTACTCTTAGGATGCAAAATAACTGTGAAGAAAGTTGCCGTATGGTTATTAAATGTTTTTGTGAAATATTCATTCCATACTTCATCACTTATACCTATAAGTTTCCTTAATAAACTACCTCTGTCTGAAGCAATGCCTACTGGAAGGACCATAATCTCGATGTCAGGCGTAGTTAAATTTTTCGTTGATAAAAATCCTAACACTTCGCAACCTGGATTCGTCCATGGTCCTTTTCCTTGAATATAGTGAAATAAATTTAATGGATTAATTATATTTGCAGCAGAAACTGACAAAGCTTTATTCAATAATATCAAATCCAATCCTGAGCCGACATGGTCTTGTAGATTGAGTCCTACTGGTAAGTCTTGTATTATAGGAATGTTCAACGATTTGAGTAATTTTGAAGGTCCAATCCCGGACAATTGAAGAATTTTTGGCGTATTCAAAGCCCCGGCAGATAGAATTACGCCTTTTCTTGCCAGCACTATTTGTGTCTTGTCCAATATACGCACACTTACTCCAAAGCTTTTGTTATTAATAATTAGTACTTTTTCAACTAGAGCATTCGTTGTCACGTGTTTATTTAAATCTAACATGTCCGAAGTTGTCCATCGTTTCCCATTTTTATGGGTTACTCTGCTTTTGCTAAATCCGTTCTTGAAATGTTTATCTAGCTTCTCGTACCCTAATTCTTTGGCAGCATCTAATATAGCGTCAGTCATTTCACTTTGGTATGGTATATCATCTATATTAAGAAAGTATTCTTCTAAAAAATCAAAATGTTGCCGAATATATTCTTCATTATGCACTCCATGAAACCATTCTGCGTAATGAGATAGGTTGCCACGTACGTGTATCATGTTGTTCAGTTTTGAAGATCCACCCACAATTTTTCCTTGTGTTAGTTTGCATTTCTGACAAAGAAAAATACATTGTTAAGTTTTAACATTATTTTTTAATTCTGTACGTTAAATTTTATAATTCCAATTTTGGATAAATAAAGTCTAAAGAAACTAGTTAAATGATGTTCTTCGCTGCTAAGCGGTTTGGTTTATGTTGCATTTTTTAAAGATTTATTGTGCTAGCAGCTGGATAGTAGCAAATAACAGATAGATAGGACATCGTGGATACCAGACGCTCCTCCACGATTCGCTAGTCGTCGCAATTATATAAATGTGATTTCGCCCTAGACTGAATGACTTGTTCTAAATATTATCTTGCTGTTTTCTATATATATATATATATATATATATATATATATATATATATATATATATATATATATATATATGTAACATAATTAACGCACTTTGAGAAAGTAGTTTGTTCAGAATCGTTTACTGAATCGATTTCTATCATTTTTAATATAGGTAATTTTTTTATCCAAAAATAACTGAAACTACGTAATTTACAGTCACACTAAACCTGTAAAGTTAATACACACGGAAATGGACCGTAACTCAAGGCAATAAGACTTAAATATGTACATGACAAATATGTAACGTAATTAACACACATCCTCAGACACCCCAATTAGTATATTATGTTATAATCATTATACATACACTGACTTTTTAATTAAACATGTTTATGCATTGATTATTTATTAAATTAGTTATACTTATTCCGGAACAATGTGGTCACAGTATAAATCCACGAACGCACGCAGTCGCTCACGTAGTTATAGCACATGAGTAAAGAAACCGACCAGAGGGGAAGCTACATACAAACGGTTCGCTACGAACACACCCACACATAGCGCAGAGATGTGTGCGTGAGCTCTCACCGACAGGTTCACCGACGCTCCGTCGGGGTACAAACCGGTTTGCACCGGCTCAGTCAGAGTATCCACGAAAGGGCTGTTTGTTAGTCGTGCGCATTTAAATAAATAGACCAACAATATTGCGAAATTTTATACATCAATTAATTTATTAACTTTTTTGCAATTATTAAATAATTAAATTTAAGTATTTTAATTAAATTAATTAAGAATTAAGTTATTACAAATTTGTATGGGTAATTAAAGTGTTGTGTAAGTAAAAATGCCTAATAGTTGTACAGTATGCATGAATAATTCTAGAGAAAATAAGGATATTTCCTTTTTTTTGTACTCGAGAGATCAAGTGAAGTAAGTACCTTTTTACGTATTATATACAATAAAACTAGGTAATAACATTGATAGGTAAGTGAGAATGTGTTAGAAAGGTACGTAGCCGAGTGATGAAGTCGGTCTCACCTATTTGAAATGTTAGTTAGTCTAACCTTGACAGTGCCGTAGACGGCAGGATATCCGACGTAATAAGGCTAAATGTGTGACTTTATCCACCCACTTTAGTATAGAGGTAGGTTGCTTCTTTGGGAAGGATATAAGCTACTTTTTGCGAGTCGCGACCCCAGGAGTAAATACCACCACTGCATTATGTTTGGAATACAATTGCCAGACATTGGTGGGGGTGATTGGATTGGTGTTGGTGGAAGTGCTGCTGGTCTTGTTGGATAGTGTTGCTGATGGTGTCAGTGCTGGTGTCAGTGGTAGTGGAGGTGGTAGTATCGTAGGTAGTGGTAGTAGGCAGTGGACCAACAGTGGCTCCATAAACACCACCACCATCACCACCATTACTATAACCACCACCACCACCACCGCCACTGCCCACGACCACAATCACAGCTATTACTACCACCACCACCACGTACACCAAAACTCTTGATTTCGAACAATAGATATATAAACATGTTTAATTAAAAAGTCAGTGTATGTATAATGATTATAACATAATATACTAATTGGGGTGTCTGAGGGTGTGCGTTAATTACGTTACATATTGTATATATATATATATATATATATATATATATATATATATATATATATATATATATATATATACAGGGTATTTTTGGAACGCTCCCGAAAACTAAGACAGGCGACAGCACCAAGTATACCTTTGATCATGGGTCACAAATAAATTTGATCCTGATGAAAAAAAATCATATTTTTACAACGTTTTATTAGCGTTATTCACGCGCCATCATGTTAGTACAGCTAAATGAAACGATAATTTCATAAAAAAAAATCATGAAAATACTGAAACATAAAACCAGCAGTGAAAACTGAATTGATATCACCTGACTAATGGAGGTTAATGTACGCGCGAACGGTGAAAAAAGAACGCTGGCCTTGAACTTGGGCACAGCGATTTATCACATATCGGTACGAAGGGGGCGCGACGGGGGAACAATCCGCCAGTATTGCTGTGCCTGCATGCTATTGGTTCCCGCGCTTTGTTCGCTCCAAAAATACAGTGGCATACACAGGTTACTTTGCGACTCGCGACGATGTTTTAAAAAGGAAGGAAAGAAAAATTATTTATATCTATTGTTTTATGACTAAACTAGTGAACGAAAAGGTAAATATGATAGGAGAAGGTGAATGGGAAAAATTGTGCAGTAAATTTAAAAGTGTTGAGGAAGAATACCGAAAAAATTACCATGTGATCGACCTGATGACGGAAGCTCAAGCGAAGATGAAAGTGATGATGAAGTAGCATCCAGTAACACCAACACACCTTCAACATCTGGCTTCCATGTGACCCAAAACGACATAATGGAAGGCGTGCCACCCTTACCTTAAGTTTTCTTGTTACAAACTACTTTATATTTTACGATAGAAATAACAAATAATGCCCAAGTAAACATTATCCATTTTTAATTCCAAGTAAGGCACCTATTATGATTCTACAATAAAACAATTAATTACTTACTATAATATTATAAAACAATATCCCAATACCATGTAGTACTTTAGAACGCGACTGTAACCTCCCTCCACTCGACCGCATCGCATCACGCTGTGACGCAGTAGGTTTCAGTTTAATTGTAGTTTTTGAAACAGTTCCGTGTTGATTTTGTTACTTGTTGTTACGTTTTTTGTTTTAATAATGCTTAACACGTACGTTTATAGTGATTGTGAATACGACAACATGTTATGTATCCGAACCTAGGTACACGAAGTATCGCTAAATAAATTGTTAAGACGTCGGGATGGAACAAGTGTGTCATACTGTGCAGTGCACAAAGTGTTGAAGCGTAACCGAATGCGCCCATACAAATTGCACAAAGTGCAAGCTTTAGTTCCCGGCGATCACGACCGCCGACGAGTTTTCTGCCGTTGGTTATTATACCAGCAACAACGTGTGGCTGGTTCCATTGAGCACATTATCTGAACGGATGAGTCGACATTTACCAGAAACGGCCTGTGGAACCGAAGAAATACACACGTGTATTCAGAGGTTAACCCGCACGCTGTTCGACAAACCGGGCACCAAACCCGATGGTCGGTTAACGTATGGGCAGGTTTATTTAAGGATCGCATACTAGGACCAGTGTTTCTGCCACAGCAACTGAACGGACAGCGATACCTAAACTTTATAAAAGAACAGTTGACAGACATTTTAGACGACCTATCGTTCGCTGAATATCGCCGCACATGGTTCCAGTATAATGGTGAGCGCCTCAATGAGCTATTTGATGATTGCTGGATTTGGCGGACTAGGACCACACGCTTGGCCACCTCGCGCACCAGATCTGAGCCCGTTAGACTTCTTTCTGTGGGGTATGTGAAAGAAAGGGTTTTTAATCGTGAGTGTGATAGTGCTGACGAAACTACAAAAGGATCGTGGATGTTTTCGACAAACTACGTACGGACTGTGTCGAAGATCACACGATGATGCCCCGCCTCCATGAGGAGACGCAACACCGAGCCCAAATCTGCCTTGAAATGAATGGAGCACAATTTGAGCCGCATCTCATAAGACCACGGAGGATTTAGAGCGGTAAGCTGTTTCATAACTAATTCTTTTAAATAACTTAGTACTGAATTAATCTGAATACATACATAACTGAATACATGAGAATAATAAACATACCTACACGATGAATAAAAACGCATGACTTTAACCTTGGTTACATTTCATTTATGTATTTTGTTATTAGCGGGAAATCGAACCAGTTATTTGGGTTATTTAACCTGTAAATTCGGATTAAAATGGCTACGTGGAGACAAGTACAGTGGCAAAATAGTATGTTAAGTAGATAAGTTAGGTATTTAGACAAGTGTTGTAAATTATTAGGTATTGTGGTATAGCCCGCTAGTTGCGGACCGCGCGAATTTGCGTTCGCGCGTACATTGACCTTTAATCAGCTGATATGAATTCAGTTATTCCACTGCTGGTTTTAGGTTTCAGTATTTTCATGATTTTTTTTATGAAATTATCGTTTCATTTAGCTGTACTAACATGATGGCGCGTGAATAAATCTAATAAAACGTTGTAAAAATATGATTTTTTTTTCATCAGGATCAAATTTATTTGTGACCCATGATCAAAGGTATACTTGGTGCTGTCGCCTGTCTTAGTTTTCGGGAGCGTTCCAAAAATACCCTGTATATATATATATATATATAAAACAATGAATGAGCTTCGTCTTCCTAATAACGACTAAAAATAAAAACTGCGGTTGCCGACCCCCTTGCCAAGCGTGGCAACTATGGCAAATATCCTGTCTATGAAGCAACCTATGGGGGAGGCCTATATTCAACAATAGACTTTAATAGGCTGTAACGGTGACGGTAAAGAAAATTATCGATCAGTATCCATATTTGTGATATGGGTACTGATCGATAATTTTAGTTTCTAAAATTTAATAATCGAATAAAATACTAAACAGTTCATTTCTCATGTTACTTATACGCGGTGAGCGGCATTAAAATGAAGATATGTGTTAGCATTAATTAGTTTATGGTATGATTGGATGGGTATGTCTTTACGATAAAAAATATGAAATAATAAAGGATCGTTAAATTGACGAACTCAGTGCAAAGCGCGCCGGGCCGGGTGGCTGCAGGCGGCGAGTAAAAAAACGAGACAGCATGAATGACATCTGTATCTTGCCAACACTATACGCGTGAAATAAAATATGAAAAAGTCAAAACAAAAATAATTTAATGTAGTAGCAGCTTATAAATGTATCAAAATTATAGTAAATCGGGATACCTGGCCTCACCGTTCATTTTATGTACCTGTTGTAGTCTGTGGATTCGTACACCATGATATGTTAAGTCCATCAAAACGAATTGGGGAATTGGGGGAAACTTGCTTGTTCCAAAATCCTTGACTCATTTCTAGAACTCATTGCTGAGGCCTGTGTTAAGCAGTGGAACACATGTAAGCTATCACTTTCACACTAATCACAACTGGGTTGTCTGGCATGTAATCTCTAATCTTCCTGCAAAGCGTAACGACTAATCGACATATGAGTAATAGGAAATACTCCCTCGAAATGAGGCACATGTAGGTATAGCTGTGGGCTGTTTACGGGATGTTTGTGAGGAAGTATCTGAAGAAATTATAACTTACGGTATTATCAAATGTGATAGGAATCTCTAAGTCGACCGTAAGAACTCAGTTTTCATTGCTAGGCGAAAACAAATTTCAAAGAAACCTAGGTTTTGGATATATTAGTACTAGAGATAATGATTTCTTATATTTACGCGAACACTACACATAGAATAAAACTATTGTGGAAGGAACAGTTTTACAAGCAAGTAGATGGTGTTGCGATGGGCTCACCAGTATCTCCCATTGTCGCCGATATTTTCATGGAGGACTTTGAGGAGAAAGCCCTGCTTACTGCACCAGTAACTCCAAGTTTCTACAAGCGGTACGTAGACGATACTTTCACAATTTTACCATCATTTACGTTAATAATAAGTTAGTCATTAGAAATCCTAATAATACCATAGGTCACACTGTGTATAGAAAAAAGACCCATACAAACCGATATTTAAACGGTGAATCCCACCATCACCCTTCACAGTTAGCTACCGTGGGCAAATCTTTGTTACAGAGAGCACGAGGGATCTGTGACGGCAAACACCTGGCCGCCGAGCTTCAGCACGTCAAGCAGGTTCTGCACGACAACAAGCTTCGGGTTCCGCGCCTACGTCACAGTGACCGAGTGAAGCCGGCCACAGTCGAGCGTGTGCCTGCTGTACTACCGTATGTCAGAGGTGTCACAGACAAGATTGGCTATATCTTGAAGCGAGCTTCTATTAGAACATTCTTCAAGCCGCCGAAGAAGATTAGTCAGTTCTTACCATCCGTCAAGTGCAATATTCCTCTACAAGATGCAGGAGTGTACAAGCTTGATTGTGAGTGTGGTCTCTTATAAATAGGGCAAACAAAACGATCTATAAAAACCCGCGTAAAAGAACACATAGCTCACGTGAAGCACCAACGTTCCGGGAAGTCTGCAGTTTGTGATCATATCTAGACGGCCCCCGCCATTACATTAGATTTGATAAACCACAAATTCTCGCGAAAGAACATCGATTCCTGCCAAGGATGATACGTGAGGCTATTGAAATTAAAAAACATCCTAATTTCAATAGAGAGGGAGGCTGGGTACTAACACCTGCTTGGGATCCTTTAATTTGTAAGACGGCTCCGTGGCGCAGTGGCTTAGCAATCAGTTGTTGCGCTGGGGGCCGCGGGTTTGAATCTCGCACGGAACAAGTATTTGTATGGCCTACAAATAATTGTTCCGGGTCTGGATGTTTGTCCTTGTGCAATTTATGTTTGTAAACTGCCTCCACGACACAGGAGAAAATCCTAGTGTGGGGGTAACGTTTAAAAAAAAAGGAAAAGGAATTCATAAAATTAAAACTAAACCCAAGCATACCACTGCAAGACTTCAAGACACAGTTAGTTCATTCTGCATAGATCGGACCAAAATTATTAATTAAAAAAGCTGAAGGTATTCCGGTTTAACTCTGACATCGGGACGTCAATCACCTCAGTCCCCCGTGACCACGGTTGCTGTAAAGCAACCGAAACGTCGGGAATATAAAATAAGTTAATTAAACGCGATAAAATCCGTAAAAATAGTTTTATTCAACTAGAGATAATGTTTCATAACTCAGAATAACTCTTTCGAACGCAATTAATCTATAAAATTATAAACTTGTTATTAGTTTCTAACAATACTCGTACTATATTTTTATTTTATACAAAGACAAGTTAAGCCATTCCCTGTCCCGTGACTCAGATAATATGGTTCATTGCTATTTGTCTTACTATTGTCTGTAAATCGGATTGTGAAAGTGTTAAAGTACCTAGCAGCTTCAATAATAATAGTTATTGTATTTCGTGGATAGTATTATATCCAGTTCGATCTTCCAGTTTAGGGTTTGATGCCCACTCAAATGAATGCTTAGAACAAATTAAAAAAAGTTATCGTACGGTTGTAATGTAGTAAGAGAGTCAAGAGAATCTATCGACTTATTGCATCAAGTAAGAGCTATACGAGTACAGGAAATGTCAGAAAGACTAATAAGTTTCGGTAAAACGCTGTCTTCCATCTTACGTTTGCCAGATGTGAGATGCAAAACATATTATACTGCGATAAGACATGGGTAACTCAATAAATGTACGTGAGCTGCAGCTCAGATCACAGTTAAGGGATCTTCAGCTCAATTAAACGTACAGCGTAAGCCGCTACTCATATTGGCTTAGGATAGTGAATGAAAAGATGGAGGCTGTGAAAGAAAAGCGCGCCTTGTGTTCCGATGCACTGTGCCTAAGCAGGGGAATAGGGGACCGAGTAGACCTCTCTCGAGGGACCACCGGAATGCGGTTGATGCTGGTTGGGCTGTTAATTTGGGTTAAATCGTTCCCATGGGCCTGCGAGTATGCGACGAAGAAACACCACGGGGTTTTAGTCGTTAGGGTCTGACATATCTACATACGTTCTTGCCCCTGCGAGGCGGGTATGCGCAGGCGATACTCCATGAAAAAAGTATAACGAGTCACAGTGCACGCAGTTTATCTGCGTAATATTTATTCCAATCCGAGCTAGGTATCTTTCTTATTTTACTCACAAGTACGCGGCGCGGTGATACGGCCACCCTTTGGTTAATACATGCCATTGATTAATGAGGTCACCGTTGGTTTATTTTTAAAGACAAAACAAATACCAGCTTAATAACTCACTATTAAATATTAAATTAATTTTAATTAAATTAAAAAAACAACCAGCGCTCTATGACAGCATATGATTGAAGGACAAAGTTAAGATTTACCTATTTGTGAAACGTGAGCTGAATAATTTGTCATTTGGCTGCAGTTCAGCGGCTTAAGTTTATGTGATCTCTATATTTGAAGCGACTCAGAGCTGAGTTACAACACACGTCTAACTGCGCTTAACATTTTCGTATCATGTCATTGTATTATGCGTTTGATTACGGAAACCCTTTTTACTGGAAACGAGGCATTTCCTCATAGTTCTCAGCGGTGAAAACGTATCTATCTATGAATACCAGCGTAAAAATAAAATAGCAGCTTAACGCTGCTGTGTTTCGTATGGTGAGTGTATAGAACCGGAGACCCTTTTTACTGATTCTTAATCGAAGATAAATGTACATGTCTATGGGCAAATGCATCCATTTACCATCAGGTGGACTGTGTGCTCGTATGTCACCCTTGTAGTATAAATAAAATATTTAAAAAAACATCGATAACACTTACTCTGTCAACCATTGCTAAACATGCATTCTCCTGTGGTGTGGTCTCGTACTGCCAATCATAAACCGACCCATGAAGCAACGGCCCAATAATTGGTATTTCATAGAGAAAATGGCTTCTGCCACCAGCTTCGAAAACCATGAAAGTAAAGTTTGTCTCGGTAGCTAATCTATGGCCAATTAAGGACCCTGCTGTTCCAGCGCCAACTGAAATTAAAATGTATTTGGAAACTGCATATGAAGCAAGGATTTTAAAAAGCGCTTAAATATTCATTTTTTCTGTCTGTCATCCCATATCATCATCACCATCATCATTATAGCCCTTCACAAATCCACTGCTGGATATAGGCATCTCCCAAGGAACGCCACAAAGCACGGTTCTGAGCCACCTGGATCGATTGACTCGATATCTTAACAAGTCGTAACTTCACTTCGCTTACCGGTACGAGGTTGCCACTCGAGAACCTTTTTCCCCCTGTCGGTTGTCGGTTCTTAGAGCTATATGGCCAGCCTATAACTATGTCGGTAACTTTGGTTCTACTGCGTAAATCCTCATTTCTAAGTTTATCACGCTGAGAAACCCCGAGGAAGCCCTCTATATCATAGCTAGCTCGAGCGACCTAGAGATTCCTCATACATTCCATATATGTTAGGTATAAAGGATTACACCTATTATGGAGAGCATTGTCAAATCGCCCTATAATAATGGGGCCAAAAAAGGTTATCCAATTACAAAACCGGAGCACAAAACCTATTGAACTGATATGATAATGTCTTATAACTCTGTGCCCCGCGTTTCCCGCGTATATCACGTGTCTGAGGTGCGCGACAAGACATGACACCTACTTCAAGCATTTTAGATAGCAATGTATGGAAAAATGTAAAAAATTATGGAGTACTTTTATTTGCGAGTAGGGTTACCAGATCCAACAATGAGTTTTCCTGGCAATATACCTGACTTTTCAATAAATTTCCTGACATTGACGTAGAAACAGCAAATAGTCCGAGAGCTGGTAGACATTTTTGGGTAGGTATTTGACGAGTTTTCAACGCGCCTCAAATATCTACCCAAAATTGTATTTTTTTATAGGATAGGCTGACAATCGAGCACACAGTCCATCTGATGGTAAGTGGTTGCTGTGACCCATAGACATCTACATCTATTCTTAATAAAGAATCAAAATGCAGATGTGTTGTCACCCTTGAGGACTAAGATGGAATGCCTCTTTTCCAGTAAAAAGAGTCTCCGGTTCTCTACACTCACCATACGAAACACAGCAGTATTAAGCTGCTATTTTACGCTGGTATTCTGTAAAAGTGTGGTCCTTCCCCAGTTGAGCCAACCCATTCGTGCTACAACTATACTACTAATATATCTGCAGCATGGCTCTACCACGTATAGAAACCAGCTCTCCTAATAATATACATATATATCTCATTGTAAAACTCGCGCATGTACGAGCCAGATCACAGTAATGAAATAACTTAATTTCGAGATTGATTCATATATTATTATTTTTTGTATGTAAACTCTGTTTAATAAATATATTAATTCGTACTTCTAATATTTTTCTCTTTCTATTTAAAAATTCCTGACAATTTCAAATTTTTCCTGTTTCCCTGTATTCTCCCTCCGCCTCCCGGATGAGCGCGACTCCTCCCGCTCAGTTTTCTCAAAAATTTCCCAATTTTAAGCGCGGAAACTACAAGTGATTTTGTACGTTTAGGAGGTGCATAGCAAATTTATCAATAATCATTTCGTACTCGTACCTTAACGCTTTTCATGTATCGTTTCTTGTACTATTATTTATTTAAAATTTTGAATCGAAATATACACCCAAATCCATAACAATCTCCTTGCGTGTGAGAGGCTGGCTATTGATATTATACTTAAAATCCAGGTGATTGTGTTTAGTAGTGATAACTAAGCACTTACTGATATTTAAGGACATAAAATTAGCAGAACACCAATTGTGAGCTGCAACTACATATGTCTTTTTGCAATGCAATGCAGTCATTCACGTCACTTATCACGCAATATATCTTCATATCGTCAGCATAAAGTAGGCAGTGACTCTGGATTACGTCAACCAAATCATTTATAAAAACAATATAAAACAATGGCCCTAAGTGGGATCCTTGGGGAACACCAGACGTGACCGCTGCTGGAGCAGAGTTATAACCTTTAACCACAACGATCTGGCTCCTCTTGGATATGTACGATTTTATCCAACGAAGTAAATTGTCATGAATACCATAGGCCTCTAATTTTACACTCAGTAACTTGTGATTGACCTTGTCAAATGCCAATTTTATAATTGAACTAACCTCGCTCATAGAAGCATTCTGAGCTGATTTCTCTCGGATCTCATTGGGCGGCAAGGGTTTATACGCCGTTTGCGCTAAGCCAAGTTTTGAATTATTTTAATTTTACATTATTTCTTAAACTATGCGTCCAAATAACATGCTATTACGAGCAAAGTTTATCTTCAAAAAACTATCTTGATGATGAAGTAAGTTTTGCTCGTATGGATTAACCTGCCATACATAATAACGCTCATAAATCACTTTTTAATTTTCAATATATTTTTTTTTATCACAAAATACCTTATTGTTACTTATGTATAAGAAATAGGCATATGGCCTCGCGGACTTTTTTTTAGATGGAGTAAAGATCTATATTTTTGTAGAATGTTGTATTTACGTATCATTTACCATTACACCAGCGCACGCGGATAATTCATTTCGGAAGCGCTTTTTCTTCAGACTTGCTTAAAAAAAACAATATTTAAGGCTAACTGAGAGGTGTAGCCTAATGCTAGATAGCCTTTACTATTCCTCATGACTCGGACTGGTAGTTCCAGAGTTTAGCGTATTTAAATAAACAAAAAAAATAAAAACTCTTCTGCTTTATTATATTATAGTATAGATAACTCTATAAGACATTATCTCTACAAAACTTCACCGCTGCATTGGAAGATGTTTTTGATCTACTGGCCTCTAAAGGATACATTACTAAACAGGAAATGATATAGTCATTATGGCAGAATTGATAGAGGACCTGAACATTAGCACTATGATAAGGTTATCCAGCTCAATGACACTACTGAAGTCATCTGTCCCCATCCTCACCAGATAGGTCTAAGATGACACGAACCAGCCAAAGGTCATGCCTAATTTCTATGTAACTCCTTTGCCAATAGTTAACCCTTTCGCTGTCTTATGCACTACATATAGGTCATTGCTACTGTCTTACTATTGTGTTTGAAATCCGGACAGTGAAAGTGTTAAGATAACTTTGCTTAAAGTTGTTGATGAGTATGTTTACCACTGCTAGCTTTTATGATGAAGATTAAATTCGGAATAAGAGTCAGGACCTTGATTTATGGTATTTCTTGGGGGTGGCCTGGCCTATGTTCATCAGTAGACATGTGAGGGCTGAGAGGTGATGATGATGGAATTTAGTGTTGTGAAAGTAATGGTGCCTAATTAAAAAATAGAATTTGGATGTTTAGGTGTTTCAATGTCTCTCATTCAACTAAGCTTGCAATAATGGCTAAAACATAGACTACAGATATGCCACAAGAATGATACTTTTTTCCTGATATATCACCGGAATTGGGATCATCACATTGGGTAAAACTAATAACTACTGATATTTTTTTTAAATATTTAGTTACGTAATATGTTTACAAATTATTTTTATATTTTGTATGTTTTCTTATTATTTCTATTGTTATAAGTACATTTTATTGGGAAGATATTGAATTAACTGTTTGTCCATTTTTTATTAATTATTAATGCATTGGTTCCATTAGTAATCTTTACCATCTGTAATTACTAATTTATTACTTTCATACAATGTAATGTTGTTGAGTTATTGAATTGTTGTTTGCTCATGTAGTTGAAGTCACACTTACCCAAGATTTTTTTTAATTGAATTCCTCTATAATGTTATTATTATTAATATTACTAGCCTGAAATTTCCTTGCAAGACAAAGGCCCCCTATTCTCTTTCCACTTGTCACTCTCCAGAACCACCATAGACCAGTCTATAATGTTAGGTTTTCAGTTTGTTCATGCAACAAATATATAAATAAATAAAACTAATGGGGCGCTGTCTGTACACAGTAAGGTTAAATGAACACTTAAAACAATTTTTTAGTTAAAAGTACTGAGTGATGTTCTTATTTCATGTTCTTGCACTTAGGTTATTTCTCTAAAATAAAGTATTACATAGGCATATAATCTAACTAGTAGTGAAGGTACATAAACAACTTGCGAAGCTTCATGGCAAATTCTTAAACCTTAAACCGCTATCCTAAATCACCACTAAGCCAATCCTCAATTAGGACATTTGTCTTCTAGATCATTGATATTTTGTATAAATAATATTTAAAACAAAATATATGTAGGTATGTACATTATATGTAGTTTGTTTTACCTTACCTATAATATAATCAAATTCCTGAAGTAAATTTATATTGAAATTTGTGAAGAAAACATCACTGTAGTAAAAGACACATGTAAAAAGTAAAAATAAATTTACCCCTACTGAGTAAATAAGAAATTGAATATAATAACGAAACCACATTGTTTCCTTAAAACACTAGTTTTATTTTATAGGTTATATAGTCCAAAACAAACAATAGACTGGGAAAATATGACACATTTTTACTTCTTATCAGTCCATTAAGAATGTATGAAACAAATTACATTTTTATCATATTCCTTTAATTTTTGTGATAAGACCACCGGCTAAAAATAAAAACCATTTCTCATTTTTCAATTTTCATCCATTTAACTGACAGTCACTCAGTCACATGACAATGACATTTAATGTATTTTTTTTGGAGTTTATGGCCTGGTATCTAGACCTTTAGGCCATACATTTAATGTATGGAGTTATGGAGTGTAGAGTAGAAGGAGAACCATCTTATAAGTTGCGAAAGTTGAAAAAGTGTCCTACTATTTACTGAAAATAGAGATTCCAAAACCTACCACAATAGTGCTGGCGTCTGAAAAACTATGATATGAAGATAGCTGTTGTGAACGGAGTGAAGTCAGCTGAATTCAGATATTTAAAAAATTTCATAATTAGAATAGTTAGTAAAATGCCAGTATACAAAATCTCAACTATTTACGTAGTACAAAACCAAGCAGATTGGTCGGTTCTTGTTTATTTCTCCATCTTATTATAATTAATTTTGGCGCTTTTTTTTAATTAATCCTATGCTACTGCAGCGCCACCCTTATTGGACACGTTTTTAGGGACACTTTTCATATATAGAGATGGTCCTCCTTCTACTCTACATTCCATATATGGAGTGTAGAGTATAAGGAGAACCATCTTAGAAGGGGCGAAAGTTTAAAAAGTGTCTTACTATATACTGCAAATAGAGGTTCCAAAACCTACCACAATAGCGCTGGCGTCTGAAAAACTACGATATGAATATAGCTGTTGTAGACGGAGTGAAGTCAGCTGAATTCAAATATTTGAAAAATTTCATGACTAGAGTAAAATGCCAGTATACAAAACCTCAACTATTTACGTAGTACAAAACCAAGCGGATTGGTCGGTACTTGTTAATTTCTCCATCTTATTCTAATTAATTTGGAGCTTTTTTTAATTTATCCTATGCTACTGCAGCACCACCCTTATTGGACGCGTTTTTAGGGACACTTTTCATATAAGGAGATGGTCCTCCTTGTACTCTACACTCCATAATTTAATGCTACATATCATATTTATTATTCATTAATCTGTGGCAAAGAGTAACTATCCCAAACGTAGATATAGGATTAAAATACTTAGTCTATGGTCTCAAACTGTCCTATACCTACGTAGACAGTTCTCTGTCTACGGTCCTATACACAGGAAGTCTGAGTTTTGGCGGGGACTTAACTAGCAGCGGTTTGCTGCCCCTGTATTATTGTTTAAATAATGGTTTGAAGTAGATTTTGATATGTAAAAGTGGTGCGATTTTGTGTATTAAGTGTCTACGCATGTTAACTATTAGTGGAAACGGTGAAACAAGTGCTGCGATGGTGATGTGATCCTCAAGATAAGGTGTCTGTCTGCTTAGACACCTTGAGATATCATCGTCAACTGTTAGCTGTCTTCTAGCTCAAGTTGCGGTCAAAACTTCTCATAGGCGGCACAATGTGACGCATCAACATATTGTGAAGCAGTGTTCTATGAGGAATAATTATACACTGTAACGTCAGACTCAGGAAGGCTAGAACCCAGAGCCGTAAAGCCAGTTGTTAAAAAAAAACAGGAAATCTGTGGTCCCGTGGAATTATTTGTTAATTATTGAATATTTTTAAGAATTTGTACGCGGGCAAATTAAAGTAGCCCAAGGGCAATTTTTTTACGTTTGGTGGAGTAATCAATAATCATTTTTCAAAGAGATATATGACTATTTGAAATATAAGATAATGGAAAATTCTATTTCGATTTTCCTGGGAAAACGAAAATCCGGCTTATAAAATAATTAACTTAGGTCGACAGGATAAATTAAGATCTATAAAATGAAATTTTTTATTTTGAAATCTTAATATTTGTAGGCCGGAACGTAAAGGCATGGTCCATTGTTGTTTTTATTATTCGCTCGAGAGAGCAGGCAAAGGAACTATGCCATACAGCCTTGTCTTTATGTATAATTATCCTTCATAGTTCACTGCTTCACAATATGTTGATGCGTCACATTGTGACGCATCAACATATTGTGAATTAAGCGCATTAACTAAGCGCATTAAAAAATTACGTATAACATGATTGTACGTATTTTTTTAAAGTAGTTTAAATACACACAAGTTTTCACCTAATAACCTTATTATTATACTTCCAATTTTCCAATAATATTATTAACAATATATTATATTAAGATCATATCATCATTCAGGTCACTCCATAAAGTCCAAGACGCATTTAAGTATAAATATAATTAAATATATACATCCTACTTACTTTTAGTAAGTACTACTATTATTTATTCTGTGCTTTTAAAATATTGTAATAAAAATCTCTGATTATTATAATAATCAAGTATGTATGAAATTTGGGTTTTGAAATATTTTGTATTTGTACAGCGATCTTTTTGAGTCGCTGCAAATAACGATAACGATACAGTATCCACTCACGACGGCAGTTGACGCCGAAGTGAGTAAGGCAACAAGGCTGCTAAAACACTGAAAATTTCCGGATTTATACGCCGAAAAGAAATAATTATAACTAAACAAAAGAAAATTAAACAGCCATTTACATTCCATGGCTTCCCATATGATAGATGAAGAGATTAAAAAATAGATTGAGTTTTATTGATAATTTCAAAAGTTATCGTATTTACCCCTCCATGCAGACTTGATAAATCTGCACCATAAGCCACTAAAAGCACTTTTTTATGTAAAAATAGCAATTAATTGATTAAAAAAATATTAATAAGTTCAACAATCATTTATCTTTCTAACAATGTGCTTTTTATATCATTTATATGTTTAATATGACTTTTAGATACCATTTTATGCAACAAAACCTTGGAATCTTGATTTTTAGGCGCTAGTAGAACATACCTACGCGCTTTGCGCTTAAGGCATGCAATTATAGTTGCATGAATAAACTAATTTACTTTTTTAGAGTCAGGTTATAGTATAATATTTGACATCGCCTCAGCGTCAGATGATTGAAAAATCAGCCATTAGAGTAACATGCATATTATGTATGCACTTGAAATAGTTCTATTAAAGCCAGGCGAAATTACATTTTGTATTCTCTGTAAAATAAGTTGTCTTAAATACAAGGTCTTAATGTATGAGTGGTTCAATTTGTGACATTTCTTTTAGTAGTTCTATCCTAAGTGTTTAGTGTTATTTTACATTAAAGCTCAAAGAAACCTGTACGCAATATTAATGTGTAGAAGTGACCTTAAATATACACAATAAAATGTTTATTGTCTTTTGTACTATTACACCCTATTTAATAGAAGTAATTCTATTTTAAGCGGCATATTTTGAATAAATATTGATATATCTGATCATAACTATGGCAGTAAAAAACTTTATCACTAATATGTGATACATTTTTTATATTTTTTTCAAAAAATATGTTAGCCATTACGGTAACAGCTGCGTTTATGTTGCCACTTGGTAATGTTGGTAGAACTGAGGCATCAGCTACGTACAGATTTTGAATGTTTAAAACTCTAAAAGATGTATCAACAACAGAGTTTTTAGAATCTGATAAACCCATGGAACATGTTCCTACGGGATGGTAACTCGTTAACGTCAAATGCCGGACGTAGCATTCCAAATACGCATCTGAAAAAAATGGAAATTGTGTACACCCTGGAAAGGAATTTGTATTTAAATGAGCCTCAATTGCTTTTAACGAATCAGTCTCTATAAACTTAATTGCTAATTTTAAACCCGCTATTAAAGTATCTACATCTTCTTTTGCACTTAAATATCTGGGATTAACTAAAGGTGGTATTTTTGGATCAGTACTTTTAATAAACACACTACCTTTACTCTTAGGATGCAAAATAACTGTGAAGAAAGTTGCCGTATGGTTATTAAATGTTTTTGTGAAATATTCATTCCATACTTCATCACTTATACCTATAAGTTTCCTTAATAAACTACCTCTGTCTGAAGCAATGCCTACTGGAAGGACCATAATCTCGATGTCAGGCGTAGTTAAATTTTTCGTTGATAAAAATCCTAACACTTCGCAACCTGGATTCGTCCATGGTCCTTTTCCTTGAATATAGTGAAATAAATTTAATGGATTAATTATATTTGCAGCAGAAACTGACAAAGCTTTATTCAATAATATCAAATCCAATCCTGAGCCGACATGGTCTTGTAGATTGAGTCCTACTGGTAAGTCTTGTATTATAGGAATGTTCAACGATTTGAGTAATTTTGAAGGTCCAATCCCGGACAATTGAAGAATTTTTGGCGTATTCAAAGCCCCGGCAGATAGAATTACGCCTTTTCTTGCCAGCACTATTTGTGTCTTGTCCAATATACGCACACTTACTCCAAAGCTTTTGTTATTAATAATTAGTACTTTTTCAACTAGAGCATTCGTTGTCACGTGTTTATTTAAATCTAACATGTCCGAAGTTGTCCATCGTTTCCCATTTTTATGGGTTACTCTGCTTTTGCTAAATCCGTTCTTGAAATGTTTATCTAGCTTCTCGTACCCTAATTCTTTGGCAGCATCTAATATAGCGTCAGTCATTTCACTTTGGTATGGTATATCATCTATATTAAGAAAGTATTCTTCTAAAAAATCAAAATGTTGCCGAATATATTCTTCATTATGCACTCCATGAAACCATTCTGCGTAATGAGATAGGTTGCCACGTACGTGTATCATGTTGTTCAGTTTTGAAGATCCACCCACAATTTTTCCTTGTGTTAGTTTGCATTTCTGACAAAGAAAAATACATTGTTAAGTTTTAACATTATTTTTTAATTCTGTACGTTAAATTTTATAATTCCAATTTTGGATAAATAAAGTCTAAAGAAACTAGTTAAATGATGTTCTTCGCTGCTAAGCGGTTTGGTTTATGTTGCATTTTTTAAAGATTTATTGTGCTAGCAGCTGGATAGTAGCAAATAACAGATAGATAGGACATCGTGGATACCAGACGCTCCTCCACGATTCGCTAGTCGTCGCAATTATATAAATGTGATTTCGCCCTAGACTGAATGACTTGTTCTAAATATTATCTTGCTGTTTTCTATATATATATATATATATATATATATATATATATATATATATATATATATATATATATATATATATATATGTAACATAATTAACGCACTTTGAGAAAGTAGTTTGTTCAGAATCGTTTACTGAATCGATTTCTATCATTTTTAATATAGGTAATTTTTTTATCCAAAAATAACTGAAACTACGTAATTTACAGTCACACTAAACCTGTAAAGTTAATACACACGGAAGTGGACCGTAACTCAAGGCAATAAGACTTAAATATGTACATGACAAATATGTAACGTAATTAACACACATCCTCAGACACCCCAATTAGTATATTATGTTATAATCATTATACATACACTGACTTTTTAATTAAACATGTTTATGCATTGATTATTTATTAAATTAGTTATACTTATTCCGGAACAATGTGGTCACAGTATAAATCCACGAACGCACGCAGTCGCTCACGTAGTTATAGCACATGAGTAAAGAAACCGACCAGAGGGGAAGCTACATACAAACGGTTCGCTACGAACACACCCACACATAGCGCAGAGATGTGTGCGTGAGCTCTCACCGACAGGTTCACCGACGCTCCGTCGGGGTACAAACCGGTTTGCACCGGCTCAGTCAGAGTATCCACGAAAGGGCTGTTTGTTAGTCGTGCGCATTTAAATAAATAGACCAACAATATTGCGAAATTTTATACATCAATTAATTTATTAACTTTTTTGCAATTATTAAATAATTAAATTTAAGTATTTTAATTAAATTAATTAAGAATTAAGTTATTACAAATTTGTATGGGTAATTAAAGTGTTGTGTAAGTAAAAATGCCTAATAGTTGTACAGTATGCATGAATAATTCTAGAGAAAATAAGGATATTTCCTTTTTTTTGTACTCGAGAGATCAAGTGAAGTAAGTACCTTTTTACGTATTATATACAATAAAACTAGGTAATAACATTGATAGGTAAGTGAGAATGTGTTAGAAAGGTACGTAGCCGAGTGATGAAGTCGGTCTCACCTATTTGAAATGTTAGTTAGTCTAACCTTGACAGTGCCGTAGACGGCAGGATATCCGACGTAATAAGGCTAAATGTGTGACTTTATCCACCCACTTTAGTATAGAGGTAGGTTGCTTCTTTGGGAAGGATATAAGCTACTTTTTGCGAGTCGCGACCCCAGGAGTAAATACCACCACTGCATTATGTTTGGAATACAATTGCCAGACATTGGTGGGGGTGATTGGATTGGTGTTGGTGGAAGTGCTGCTGGTCTTGTTGGATAGTGTTGCTGATGGTGTCAGTGCTGGTGTCAGTGGTAGTGGAGGTGGTAGTATCGTAGGTAGTGGTAGTAGGCAGTGGACCAACAGTGGCTCCATAAACACCACCACCATCACCACCATTACTATAACCACCACCACCACCACCGCCACTGCCCACGACCACAATCACAGCTATTACTACCACCACCACCACGTACACCAAAACTCTTGATTTCGAACAATAGATATATAAACATGTTTAATTAAAAAGTCAGTGTATGTATAATGATTATAACATAATATACTAATTGGGGTGTCTGAGGGTGTGCGTTAATTACGTTACATATTGTATATATATATATATATATATATATATATATATATATATATATATATATATACAGGGTATTTTTGGAACGCTCCCGAAAACTAAGACAGGCGACAGCACCAAGTATACCTTTGATCATGGGTCACAAATAAATTTGATCCTGATGAAAAAAAATCATATTTTTACAACGTTTTATTAGCGTTATTCACGCGCCATCATGTTAGTACAGCTAAATGAAACGATAATTTCATAAAAAAAAATCATGAAAATACTGAAACATAAAACCAGCAGTGAAAACTGAATTGATATCACCTGACTAATGGAGGTTAATGTACGCGCGAACGGTGAAAAAAGAACGCTGGCCTTGAACTTGGGCACAGCGATTTATCACATATCGGTACGAAGGGGGCGCGACGGGGGAACAATCCGCCAGTATTGCTGTGCCTGCATGCTATTGGTTCCCGCGCTTTGTTCGCTCCAAAAATACAGTGGCATACACAGGTTACTTTGCGACTCGCGACGATGTTTTAAAAAGGAAGGAAAGAAAAATTATTTATATCTATTGTTTTATGACTAAACTAGTGAACGAAAAGGTAAATATGATAGGAGAAGGTGAATGGGAAAAATTGTGCAGTAAATTTAAAAGTGTTGAGGAAGAATACCGAAAAAATTACCATGTGATCGACCTGATGACGGAAGCTCAAGCGAAGATGAAAGTGATGATGAAGTAGCATCCAGTAACACCAACACACCTTCAACATCTGGCTTCCATGTGACCCAAAACGACATAATGGAAGGCGTGCCACCCTTACCTTAAGTTTTCTTGTTACAAACTACTTTATATTTTACGATAGAAATAACAAATAATGCCCAAGTAAACATTATCCATTTTTAATTCCAAGTAAGGCACCTATTATGATTCTACAATAAAACAATTAATTACTTACTATAATATTATAAAACAATATCCCAATACCATGTAGTACTTTAGAACGCGACTGTAACCTCCCTCCACTCGACCGCATCGCATCACGCTGTGACGCAGTAGGTTTCAGTTTAATTGTAGTTTTTGAAACAGTTCCGTGTTGATTTTGTTACTTGTTGTTACGTTTTTTGTTTTAATAATGCTTAACACGTACGTTTATAGTGATTGTGAATACGACAACATGTTATGTATCCGAACCTAGGTACACGAAGTATCGCTAAATAAATTGTTAAGACGTCGGGATGGAACAAGTGTGTCATACTGTGCAGTGCACAAAGTGTTGAAGCGTAACCGAATGCGCCCATACAAATTGCACAAAGTGCAAGCTTTAGTTCCCGGCGATCACGACCGCCGACGAGTTTTCTGCCGTTGGTTATTATACCAGCAACAACGTGTGGCTGGTTCCATTGAGCACATTATCTGAACGGATGAGTCGACATTTACCAGAAACGGCCTGTGGAACCGAAGAAATACACACGTGTATTCAGAGGTTAACCCGCACGCTGTTCGACAAACCGGGCACCAAACCCGATGGTCGGTTAACGTATGGGCAGGTTTATTTAAGGATCGCATACTAGGACCAGTGTTTCTGCCACAGCAACTGAACGGACAGCGATACCTAAACTTTATAAAAGAACAGTTGACAGACATTTTAGACGACCTATCGTTCGCTGAATATCGCCGCACATGGTTCCAGTATAATGGTGAGCGCCTCAATGAGCTATTTGATGATTGCTGGATTTGGCGGACTAGGACCACACGCTTGGCCACCTCGCGCACCAGATCTGAGCCCGTTAGACTTCTTTCTGTGGGGTATGTGAAAGAAAGGGTTTTTAATCGTGAGTGTGATAGTGCTGACGAAACTACAAAAGGATCGTGGATGTTTTCGACAAACTACGTACGGACTGTGTCGAAGATCACACGATGATGCCCCGCCTCCATGAGGAGACGCAACACCGAGCCCAAATCTGCCTTGAAATGAATGGAGCACAATTTGAGCCGCATCTCATAAGACCACGGAGGATTTAGAGCGGTAAGCTGTTTCATAACTAATTCTTTTAAATAACTTAGTACTGAATTAATCTGAATACATACATAACTGAATACATGAGAATAATAAACATACCTACACGATGAATAAAAACGCATGACTTTAACCTTGGTTACATTTCATTTATGTATTTTGTTATTAGCGGGAAATCGAACCAGTTATTTGGGTTATTTAACCTGTAAATTCGGATTAAAATGGCTACGTGGAGACAAGTACAGTGGCAAAATAGTATGTTAAGTAGATAAGTTAGGTATTTAGACAAGTGTTGTAAATTATTAGGTATTGTGGTATAGCCCGCTAGTTGCGGACCGCGCGAATTTGCGTTCGCGCGTACATTGACCTTTAATCAGCTGATATGAATTCAGTTATTCCACTGCTGGTTTTAGGTTTCAGTATTTTCATGATTTTTTTTATGAAATTATCGTTTCATTTAGCTGTACTAACATGATGGCGCGTGAATAAATCTAATAAAACGTTGTAAAAATATGATTTTTTTTTCATCAGGATCAAATTTATTTGTGACCCATGATCAAAGGTATACTTGGTGCTGTCGCCTGTCTTAGTTTTCGGGAGCGTTCCAAAAATACCCTGTATATATATATATATATAAAACAATGAATGAGCTTCGTCTTCCTAATAACGACTAAAAATAAAAACTGCGGTTGCCGACCCCCTTGCCAAGCGTGGCAACTATGGCAAATATCCTGTCTATGAAGCAACCTATGGGGGAGGCCTATATTCAACAATAGACTTTAATAGGCTGTAACGGTGACGGTAAAGAAAATTATCGATCAGTATCCATATTTGTGATATGGGTACTGATCGATAATTTTAGTTTCTAAAATTTAATAATCGAATAAAATACTAAACAGTTCATTTCTCATGTTACTTATACGCGGTGAGCGGCATTAAAATGAAGATATGTGTTAGCATTAATTAGTTTATGGTATGATTGGATGGGTATGTCTTTACGATAAAAAATATGAAATAATAAAGGATCGTTAAATTGACGAACTCAGTGCAAAGCGCGCCGGGCCGGGTGGCTGCAGGCGGCGAGTAAAAAAACGAGACAGCATGAATGACATCTGTATCTTGCCAACACTATACGCGTGAAATAAAATATGAAAAAGTCAAAACAAAAATAATTTAATGTAGTAGCAGCTTATAAATGTATCAAAATTATAGTAAATCGGGATACCTGGCCTCACCGTTCATTTTATGTACCTGTTGTAGTCTGTGGATTCGTACACCATGATATGTTAAGTCCATCAAAACGAATTGGGGAATTGGGGGAAACTTGCTTGTTCCAAAATCCTTGACTCATTTCTAGAACTCATTGCTGAGGCCTGTGTTAAGCAGTGGAACACATGTAAGCTATCACTTTCACACTAATCACAACTGGGTTGTCTGGCATGTAATCTCTAATCTTCCTGCAAAGCGTAACGACTAATCGACATATGAGTAATAGGAAATACTCCCTCGAAATGAGGCACATGTAGGTATAGCTGTGGGCTGTTTACGGGATGTTTGTGAGGAAGTATCTGAAGAAATTATAACTTACGGTATTATCAAATGTGATAGGAATCTCTAAGTCGACCGTAAGAACTCAGTTTTCATTGCTAGGCGAAAACAAATTTCAAAGAAACCTAGGTTTTGGATATATTAGTACTAGAGATAATGATTTCTTATATTTACGCGAACACTACACATAGAATAAAACTATTGTGGAAGGAACAGTTTTACAAGCAAGTAGATGGTGTTGCGATGGGCTCACCAGTATCTCCCATTGTCGCCGATATTTTCATGGAGGACTTTGAGGAGAAAGCCCTGCTTACTGCACCAGTAACTCCAAGTTTCTACAAGCGGTACGTAGACGATACTTTCACAATTTTACCATCATTTACGTTAATAATAAGTTAGTCATTAGAAATCCTAATAATACCATAGGTCACACTGTGTATAGAAAAAAGACCCATACAAACCGATATTTAAACGGTGAATCCCACCATCACCCTTCACAGTTAGCTACCGTGGGCAAATCTTTGTTACAGAGAGCACGAGGGATCTGTGACGGCAAACACCTGGCCGCCGAGCTTCAGCACGTCAAGCAGGTTCTGCACGACAACAAGCTTCGGGTTCCGCGCCTACGTCACAGTGACCGAGTGAAGCCGGCCACAGTCGAGCGTGTGCCTGCTGTACTACCGTATGTCAGAGGTGTCACAGACAAGATTGGCTATATCTTGAAGCGAGCTTCTATTAGAACATTCTTCAAGCCGCCGAAGAAGATTAGTCAGTTCTTACCATCCGTCAAGTGCAATATTCCTCTACAAGATGCAGGAGTGTACAAGCTTGATTGTGAGTGTGGTCTCTTATAAATAGGGCAAACAAAACGATCTATAAAAACCCGCGTAAAAGAACACATAGCTCACGTGAAGCACCAACGTTCCGGGAAGTCTGCAGTTTGTGATCATATCTAGACGGCCCCCGCCATTACATTAGATTTGATAAACCACAAATTCTCGCGAAAGAACATCGATTCCTGCCAAGGATGATACGTGAGGCTATTGAAATTAAAAAACATCCTAATTTCAATAGAGAGGGAGGCTGGGTACTAACACCTGCTTGGGATCCTTTAATTTGTAAGACGGCTCCGTGGCGCAGTGGCTTAGCAATCAGTTGTTGCGCTGGGGGCCGCGGGTTTGAATCTCGCACGGAACAAGTATTTGTATGGCCTACAAATAATTGTTCCGGGTCTGGATGTTTGTCCTTGTGCAATTTATGTTTGTAAACTGCCTCCACGACACAGGAGAAAATCCTAGTGTGGGGGTAACGTTTAAAAAAAAAGGAAAAGGAATTCATAAAATTAAAACTAAACCCAAGCATACCACTGCAAGACTTCAAGACACAGTTAGTTCATTCTGCATAGATCGGACCAAAATTATTAATTAAAAAAGCTGAAGGTATTCCGGTTTAACTCTGACATCGGGACGTCAATCACCTCAGTCCCCCGTGACCACGGTTGCTGTAAAGCAACCGAAACGTCGGGAATATAAAATAAGTTAATTAAACGCGATAAAATCCGTAAAAATAGTTTTATTCAACTAGAGATAATGTTTCATAACTCAGAATAACTCTTTCGAACGCAATTAATCTATAAAATTATAAACTTGTTATTAGTTTCTAACAATACTCGTACTATATTTTTATTTTATACAAAGACAAGTTAAGCCATTCCCTGTCCCGTGACTCAGATAATATGGTTCATTGCTATTTGTCTTACTATTGTCTGTAAATCGGATTGTGAAAGTGTTAAAGTACCTAGCAGCTTCAATAATAATAGTTATTGTATTTCGTGGATAGTATTATATCCAGTTCGATCTTCCAGTTTAGGGTTTGATGCCCACTCAAATGAATGCTTAGAACAAATTAAAAAAAGTTATCGTACGGTTGTAATGTAGTAAGAGAGTCAAGAGAATCTATCGACTTATTGCATCAAGTAAGAGCTATACGAGTACAGGAAATGTCAGAAAGACTAATAAGTTTCGGTAAAACGCTGTCTTCCATCTTACGTTTGCCAGATGTGAGATGCAAAACATATTATACTGCGATAAGACATGGGTAACTCAATAAATGTACGTGAGCTTCAGCTCAGATCACAGTTAAGGGATCTTCAGCTCAATTAAACGTACAGCGTAAGCCGCTACTCATATTGGCTTAGGATAGTGAATGAAAAGATGGAGGCTGTGAAAGAAAAGCGCGCCTTGTGTTCCGATGCACTGTGCCTAAGCAGGGGAATAGGGGACCGAGTAGACCTCTCTCGAGGGACCACCGGAATGCGGTTGATGCTGGTTGGGCTGTTAATTTGGGTTAAATCGTTCCCATGGGCCTGCGAGTATGCGACGAAGAAACACCACGGGGTTTTAGTCGTTAGGGTCTGACATATCTACATACGTTCTTGCCCCTGCGAGGCGGGTATGCGCAGGCGATACTCCATGAAAAAAGTATAACGAGTCACAGTGCACGCAGTTTATCTGCGTAATATTTATTCCAATCCGAGCTAGGTATCTTTCTTATTTTACTCACAAGTACGCGGCGCGGTGATACGGCCACCCTTTGGTTAATACATGCCATTGATTAATGAGGTCACCGTTGGTTTATTTTTAAAGACAAAACAAATACCAGCTTAATAACTCACTATTAAATATTAAATTAATTTTAATTAAATTAAAAAAACAACCAGCGCTCTATGACAGCATATGATTGAAGGACAAAGTTAAGATTTACCTATTTGTGAAACGTGAGCTGAATAATTTGTCATTTGGCTGCAGTTCAGCGGCTTAAGTTTATGTGATCTCTATATTTGAAGCGACTCAGAGCTGAGTTACAACACACGTCTAACTGCGCTTAACATTTTCGTATCATGTCATTGTATTATGCGTTTGATTACGGAAACCCTTTTTACTGGAAACGAGGCATTTCCTCATAGTTCTCAGCGGTGAAAACGTATCTATCTATGAATACCAGCGTAAAAATAAAATAGCAGCTTAACGCTGCTGTGTTTCGTATGGTGAGTGTATAGAACCGGAGACCCTTTTTACTGATTCTTAATCGAAGATAAATGTACATGTCTATGGGCAAATGCATCCATTTACCATCAGGTGGACTGTGTGCTCGTATGTCACCCTTGTAGTATAAATAAAATATTTAAAAAAACATCGATAACACTTACTCTGTCAACCATTGCTAAACATGCATTCTCCTGTGGTGTGGTCTCGTACTGCCAATCATAAACCGACCCATGAAGCAACGGCCCAATAATTGGTATTTCATAGAGAAAATGGCTTCTGCCACCAGCTTCGAAAACCATGAAAGTAAAGTTTGTCTCGGTAGCTAATCTATGGCCAATTAAGGACCCTGCTGTTCCAGCGCCAACTGAAATTAAAATGTATTTGGAAACTGCATATGAAGCAAGGATTTTAAAAAGCGCTTAAATATTCATTTTTTCTGTCTGTCATCCCATATCATCATCACCATCATCATTATAGCCCTTCACAAATCCACTGCTGGATATAGGCATCTCCCAAGGAACGCCACAAAGCACGGTTCTGAGCCACCTGGATCGATTGACTCGATATCTTAACAAGTCGTAACTTCACTTCGCTTACCGGTACGAGGTTGCCACTCGAGAACCTTTTTCCCCCTGTCGGTTGTCGGTTCTTAGAGCTATATGGCCAGCCTATAACTATGTCGGTAACTTTGGTTCTACTGCGTAAATCCTCATTTCTAAGTTTATCACGCTGAGAAACCCCGAGGAAGCCCTCTATATCATAGCTAGCTCGAGCGACCTAGAGATTCCTCATACATTCCATATATGTTAGGTATAAAGGATTACACCTATTATGGAGAGCATTGTCAAATCGCCCTATAATAATGGGGCCAAAAAAGGTTATCCAATTACAAAACCGGAGCACAAAACCTATTGAACTGATATGATAATGTCTTATAACTCTGTGCCCCGCGTTTCCCGCGTATATCACGTGTCTGAGGTGCGCGACAAGACATGACACCTACTTCAAGCATTTTAGATAGCAATGTATGGAAAAATGTAAAAAATTATGGAGTACTTTTATTTGCGAGTAGGGTTACCAGATCCAACAATGAGTTTTCCTGGCAATATACCTGACTTTTCAATAAATTTCCTGACATTGACGTAGAAACAGCAAATAGTCCGAGAGCTGGTAGACATTTTTGGGTAGGTATTTGACGAGTTTTCAACGCGCCTCAAATATCTACCCAAAATTGTATTTTTTTATAGGATAGGCTGACAATCGAGCACACAGTCCATCTGATGGTAAGTGGTTGCTGTGACCCATAGACATCTACATCTATTCTTAATAAAGAATCAAAATGCAGATGTGTTGTCACCCTTGAGGACTAAGATGGAATGCCTCTTTTCCAGTAAAAAGAGTCTCCGGTTCTCTACACTCACCATACGAAACACAGCAGTATTAAGCTGCTATTTTACGCTGGTATTCTGTAAAAGTGTGGTCCTTCCCCAGTTGAGCCAACCCATTCGTGCTACAACTATACTACTAATATATCTGCAGCATGGCTCTACCACGTATAGAAACCAGCTCTCCTAATAATATACATATATATCTCATTGTAAAACTCGCGCATGTACGAGCCAGATCACAGTAATGAAATAACTTAATTTCGAGATTGATTCATATATTATTATTTTTTGTATGTAAACTCTGTTTAATAAATATATTAATTCGTACTTCTAATATTTTTCTCTTTCTATTTAAAAATTCCTGACAATTTCAAATTTTTCCTGTTTCCCTGTATTCTCCCTCCGCCTCCCGGATGAGCGCGACTCCTCCCGCTCAGTTTTCTCAAAAATTTCCCAATTTTAAGCGCGGAAACTACAAGTGATTTTGTACGTTTAGGAGGTGCATAGCAAATTTATCAATAATCATTTCGTACTCGTACCTTAACGCTTTTCATGTATCGTTTCTTGTACTATTATTTATTTAAAATTTTGAATCGAAATATACACCCAAATCCATAACAATCTCCTTGCGTGTGAGAGGCTGGCTATTGATATTATACTTAAAATCCAGGTGATTGTGTTTAGTAGTGATAACTAAGCACTTACTGATATTTAAGGACATAAAATTAGCAGAACACCAATTGTGAGCTGCAACTACATATGTCTTTTTGCAATGCAATGCAGTCATTCACGTCACTTATCACGCAATATATCTTCATATCGTCAGCATAAAGTAGGCAGTGACTCTGGATTACGTCAACCAAATCATTTATAAAAACAATATAAAACAATGGCCCTAAGTGGGATCCTTGGGGAACACCAGACGTGACCGCTGCTGGAGCAGAGTTATAACCTTTAACCACAACGATCTGGCTCCTCTTGGATATGTACGATTTTATCCAACGAAGTAAATTGTCATGAATACCATAGGCCTCTAATTTTACACTCAGTAACTTGTGATTGACCTTGTCAAATGCCAATTTTATAATTGAACTAACCTCGCTCATAGAAGCATTCTGAGCTGATTTCTCTCGGATCTCATTGGGCGGCAAGGGTTTATACGCCGTTTGCGCTAAGCCAAGTTTTGAATTATTTTAATTTTACATTATTTCTTAAACTATGCGTCCAAATAACATGCTATTACGAGCAAAGTTTATCTTCAAAAAACTATCTTGATGATGAAGTAAGTTTTGCTCGTATGGATTAACCTGCCATACATAATAACGCTCATAAATCACTTTTTAATTTTCAATATATTTTTTTTTATCACAAAATACCTTATTGTTACTTATGTATAAGAAATAGGCATATGGCCTCGCGGACTTTTTTTTAGATGGAGTAAAGATCTATATTTTTGTAGAATGTTGTATTTACGTATCATTTACCATTACACCAGCGCACGCGGATAATTCATTTCGGAAGCGCTTTTTCTTCAGACTTGCTTAAAAAAAACAATATTTAAGGCTAACTGAGAGGTGTAGCCTAATGCTAGATAGCCTTTACTATTCCTCATGACTCGGACTGGTAGTTCCAGAGTTTAGCGTATTTAAATAAACAAAAAAAATAAAAACTCTTCTGCTTTATTATATTATAGTATAGATAACTCTATAAGACATTATCTCTACAAAACTTCACCGCTGCATTGGAAGATGTTTTTGATCTACTGGCCTCTAAAGGATACATTACTAAACAGGAAATGATATAGTCATTATGGCAGAATTGATAGAGGACCTGAACATTAGCACTATGATAAGGTTATCCAGCTCAATGACACTACTGAAGTCATCTGTCCCCATCCTCACCAGATAGGTCTAAGATGACACGAACCAGCCAAAGGTCATGCCTAATTTCTATGTAACTCCTTTGCCAATAGTTAACCCTTTCGCTGTCTTATGCACTACATATAGGTCATTGCTACTGTCTTACTATTGTGTTTGAAATCCGGACAGTGAAAGTGTTAAGATAACTTTGCTTAAAGTTGTTGATGAGTATGTTTACCACTGCTAGCTTTTATGATGAAGATTAAATTCGGAATAAGAGTCAGGACCTTGATTTATGGTATTTCTTGGGGGTGGCCTGGCCTATGTTCATCAGTAGACATGTGAGGGCTGAGAGGTGATGATGATGGAATTTAGTGTTGTGAAAGTAATGGTGCCTAATTAAAAAATAGAATTTGGATGTTTAGGTGTTTCAATGTCTCTCATTCAACTAAGCTTGCAATAATGGCTAAAACATAGACTACAGATATGCCACAAGAATGATACTTTTTTCCTGATATATCACCGGAATTGGGATCATCACATTGGGTAAAACTAATAACTACTGATATTTTTTTTAAATATTTAGTTACGTAATATGTTTACAAATTATTTTTATATTTTGTATGTTTTCTTATTATTTCTATTGTTATAAGTACATTTTATTGGGAAGATATTGAATTAACTGTTTGTCCATTTTTTATTAATTATTAATGCATTGGTTCCATTAGTAATCTTTACCATCTGTAATTACTAATTTATTACTTTCATACAATGTAATGTTGTTGAGTTATTGAATTGTTGTTTGCTCATGTAGTTGAAGTCACACTTACCCAAGATTTTTTTTAATTGAATTCCTCTATAATGTTATTATTATTAATATTACTAGCCTGAAATTTCCTTGCAAGACAAAGGCCCCCTATTCTCTTTCCACTTGTCACTCTCCAGAACCACCATAGACCAGTCTATAATGTTAGGTTTTCAGTTTGTTCATGCAACAAATATATAAATAAATAAAACTAATGGGGCGCTGTCTGTACACAGTAAGGTTAAATGAACACTTAAAACAATTTTTTAGTTAAAAGTACTGAGTGATGTTCTTATTTCATGTTCTTGCACTTAGGTTATTTCTCTAAAATAAAGTATTACATAGGCATATAATCTAACTAGTAGTGAAGGTACATAAACAACTTGCGAAGCTTCATGGCAAATTCTTAAACCTTAAACCGCTATCCTAAATCACCACTAAGCCAATCCTCAATTAGGACATTTGTCTTCTAGATCATTGATATTTTGTATAAATAATATTTAAAACAAAATATATGTAGGTATGTACATTATATGTAGTTTGTTTTACCTTACCTATAATATAATCAAATTCCTGAAGTAAATTTATATTGAAATTTGTGAAGAAAACATCACTGTAGTAAAAGACACATGTAAAAAGTAAAAATAAATTTACCCCTACTGAGTAAATAAGAAATTGAATATAATAACGAAACCACATTGTTTCCTTAAAACACTAGTTTTATTTTATAGGTTATATAGTCCAAAACAAACAATAGACTGGGAAAATATGACACATTTTTACTTCTTATCAGTCCATTAAGAATGTATGAAACAAATTACATTTTTATCATATTCCTTTAATTTTTGTGATAAGACCACCGGCTAAAAATAAAAACCATTTCTCATTTTTCAATTTTCATCCATTTAACTGACAGTCACTCAGTCACATGACAATGACATTTAATGTATTTTTTTTGGAGTTTATGGCCTGGTATCTAGACCTTTAGGCCATACATTTAATGTATGGAGTTATGGAGTGTAGAGTAGAAGGAGAACCATCTTATAAGTTGCGAAAGTTGAAAAAGTGTCCTACTATTTACTGAAAATAGAGATTCCAAAACCTACCACAATAGTGCTGGCGTCTGAAAAACTATGATATGAAGATAGCTGTTGTGAACGGAGTGAAGTCAGCTGAATTCAGATATTTAAAAAATTTCATAATTAGAATAGTTAGTAAAATGCCAGTATACAAAATCTCAACTATTTACGTAGTACAAAACCAAGCAGATTGGTCGGTTCTTGTTTATTTCTCCATCTTATTATAATTAATTTTGGCGCTTTTTTTTAATTAATCCTATGCTACTGCAGCGCCACCCTTATTGGACACGTTTTTAGGGACACTTTTCATATATAGAGATGGTCCTCCTTCTACTCTACATTCCATATATGGAGTGTAGAGTATAAGGAGAACCATCTTAGAAGGGGCGAAAGTTTAAAAAGTGTCTTACTATATACTGCAAATAGAGGTTCCAAAACCTACCACAATAGCGCTGGCGTCTGAAAAACTACGATATGAATATAGCTGTTGTAGACGGAGTGAAGTCAGCTGAATTCAAATATTTGAAAAATTTCATGACTAGAGTAAAATGCCAGTATACAAAACCTCAACTATTTACGTAGTACAAAACCAAGCGGATTGGTCGGTACTTGTTAATTTCTCCATCTTATTCTAATTAATTTGGAGCTTTTTTTAATTTATCCTATGCTACTGCAGCACCACCCTTATTGGACGCGTTTTTAGGGACACTTTTCATATAAGGAGATGGTCCTCCTTGTACTCTACACTCCATAATTTAATGCTACATATCATATTTATTATTCATTAATCTGTGGCAAAGAGTAACTATCCCAAACGTAGATATAGGATTAAAATACTTAGTCTATGGTCTCAAACTGTCCTATACCTACGTAGACAGTTCTCTGTCTACGGTCCTATACACAGGAAGTCTGAGTTTTGGCGGGGACTTAACTAGCAGCGGTTTGCTGCCCCTGTATTATTGTTTAAATAATGGTTTGAAGTAGATTTTGATATGTAAAAGTGGTGCGATTTTGTGTATTAAGTGTCTACGCATGTTAACTATTAGTGGAAACGGTGAAACAAGTGCTGCGATGGTGATGTGATCCTCAAGATAAGGTGTCTGTCTGCTTAGACACCTTGAGATATCATCGTCAACTGTTAGCTGTCTTCTAGCTCAAGTTGCGGTCAAAACTTCTCATAGGCGGCACAATGTGACGCATCAACATATTGTGAAGCAGTGTTCTATGAGGAATAATTATACACTGTAACGTCAGACTCAGGAAGGCTAGAACCCAGAGCCGTAAAGCCAGTTGTTAAAAAAAAACAGGAAATCTGTGGTCCCGTGGAATTATTTGTTAATTATTGAATATTTTTAAGAATTTGTACGCGGGCAAATTAAAGTAGCCCAAGGGCAATTTTTTTACGTTTGGTGGAGTAATCAATAATCATTTTTCAAAGAGATATATGACTATTTGAAATATAAGATAATGGAAAATTCTATTTCGATTTTCCTGGGAAAACGAAAATCCGGCTTATAAAATAATTAACTTAGGTCGACAGGATAAATTAAGATCTATAAAATGAAATTTTTTATTTTGAAATCTTAATATTTGTAGGCCGGAACGTAAAGGCATGGTCCATTGTTGTTTTTATTATTCGCTCGAGAGAGCAGGCAAAGGAACTATGCCATACAGCCTTGTCTTTATGTATAATTATCCTTCATAGTTCACTGCTTCACAATATGTTGATGCGTCACATTGTGCAGCCCTTGGGAGATTTTGACGGCAACTTCAGCCAGCAGGCAGCTGACAGTTAGTGATGGTATAGGCGCCTATGCAAACAAACAGCTTATCTTGAGAATCCATCACCAACAGAGCACTTGTTTCACCGTTTCCACTAATAGTTCACATGCGTAGACAGTTAATACATAAAATTGCACCATATTTACATATCAAAATCCACTTCAAACTATTATTTAAACTATAATACAGGAACAGCAAACCGCCGCCGGACAAGTTCCCACCAAAACTCACGTCATGGTCCGTCTATAACTTCATGGGTCCGTCACTACCATAGATATAAGAAAAATAGGGGATATGGCATGTGGTCACGTGACTTGAAGTCAAGTGTTTCTCAAATATGGCGACGACTCCACCCACAAGAAATAGCGTTGTTTTTGTCGATATTTTCAGTATCGATGGTATATAAATTATGACGTACCATCCATCTCATAGGTATATATTAAATAAACAAATATTAGATCACTGCACTATTGAATTGGGTTAATCCTGTAATAATAGTTTTATTGAGATGATAAATAGGAAATAGAGGGAATGGGGCTCTACACGCTATTATGAGGAGTCAGAATGTGTCAAATAAAGCACGTATGGCAATTCATAGTGCTGTGTTAGTCCCTACTCTAATGTATGGTAGTGAAAGTTGGGTCTGGCAGAAGAAGCATGAGAGTAGAATAAATGCTGTAGAAATGCGGTCCTTAAGGAGTATGCTAGGGCTGAATCTAAATGACAGGGTGAGAAATAGTGTGATAAGAGAAAAGTGTGGTTTGCAAGATGACGTTGTGACCAGGATTAAGAAAGGAATGCTTCGGTGGTTTGGTCATGTAGAAAGAATGAAAGAGGAAAGAGTGACAAAGCAAATTTATGTTGCAGAAGTGAACGGCAGGGTCGGGAAGGGACGCCCTAGACGAAAGTTTATCGACCAAATCGGCGATACATTAAAAATGGGCCAGATTAGGAGTACCCTTAACCGACGAGCGTGTATGCGTAGGTATATGGATGTGGAGGAAGCGAGAGAGGTGTGTCAGGATCGTGCCAAATGGAAGTCCGTAGTCTCTGCCTACCCCTCTGGGTGACAGGCGTGAGTGTTTATGTATGAGATGATAAATAAATAAATCTTACGTTCAAGTCAGAATAGGAAAGTTTTAAAACTGTAATTGCTTTAAGATATGGTGAAGCAACAGTCAAAAGTGAGCGAAGAGACCAAGGAAAGAGCACTTGATTGGAGCTTTAACTCCTTTCTTTCAGAACTCGTATACGACGTGCACCAGAATATTATACAGAGTTCGTGCAACGAGCTAACGTTTTTTTCGTAACGACGGCAATCTGCACATAAGCACTCCATCCGTGTGTCCCTGGGTCGACGCATGCATTTTTTTCTCCTCTGCAGAGATTAACGAAATCACCACTATAGGCAATGTATTAGGCTTCGTATGATTTTTTGTCCAGCCCATGCTGTCCCACTACTAGGCAGAAGTCTCCCCTAAGTTTTTTCCAGTGGGTTTGTCGTGCACCATATCGAACCAGCCCCAACGGTATGCGTCCAGGTTGCGTGAATTATATCATATATATAGACTTTATAGCGGCTGGGAAGTTAGTTGCGAGCGCAAGTCCTGTACCTTCACGCTTCGCTTTACGTACTGTGATCTGAGACACCATCAAGTTTTCTTTCAACTATATCTGCACGGACTAGCGCTCGCTTTTAACTTCCAAGCCGCCATAAAGATTCAACAACACCTTTCTTTCGTGGTAATGGTCGGTTACCAGTTCAAGTCACCATGAACGTGCAGTGGACTGACCTTTATCTTGATTTATTTAAAGTTTGTGGAGCATGTATTCTTTCATACAGTTACTAGCCTCTCTTTTTCTTTTCATCTCTCTTTTTTTTTGATAATAAAGATTATTTATTTATTTATCTCAGTAATCTAATCGAGTTGAGCAGCCCCTTTCTAACCATACCACCGTTCACACAATCCATTAATCATTTAACTATCCTAACGTATTCCTCAATCTTCAGCATCCCATGTTCATACCATACGACAACCAATTTCCATGCAACATTTCGATCAATAGGGGTGCCTGCGCCACTTCAGACTTCCACTTCCATACTCATTTCTCATTATATCCCATTTGTGTAACACCACAAAATATCAATTTTATAGTGTTTACAACCTGCAAGTTGTAATGACTTCCACCAGTAGCGTAATTAGTGGATACTGGAGGTAAACGAGAGAGTAAGGATTAAAAATAAATAAAATAACAATAATGTATACTGTTAAAATCATTTATTCGTGACGAAATAATATTATTTAGTCAGAAAATTTATTTTAGACATGAACCAAATCACCCTTAAACCGAACTACATCCAGCGTTCTACTTATACATTCTTTTTCAAAATGCAAGGAGCATATTCTTCTTACTACTGCAGGTTTTATGTTTTCCTGGCCTATATTTTCAAACCACAATTTTTGAAGGCCTTCATTTTTTGGCAACCTAAAATAAATATTATGCATCCTTAAGTACCAATCAAAAATAATCTTAACATCATCAAATCTTTTGATGAAAAAAACTATTATAGAAAATTTACGATTTACACTATTTTCAAGTTCTTTTCTTAAACGAAAGGCTCCCAATCGATCGTTTGATTAAAAATACAGTTTACGTATCTAAAACGTTATTTGATCATGACTACATTAATATTATTGTTAAACAGGCTCAGAAGGGCTAGAATGGGCTAGAACCCAGAGCCGTAAAGCCGGTTTAATAAAAAAATATTGTTAAAATTTATATCGATAATTTAAAACATGACAACACGTAAGGACAACACTATGTAAAAATGTAAACAATCAAAATGTTTACTTGTTTAAATTTACATGATAATAGTCATTGGAAATTCTAGATAATAGCGGGAAACACGATTTAGAACCCATAACATGAACACGAAACGCAATTCACACGAAAAAATATACAATTAAGGAAAAAAGTTACAACTAACCTGAAAAATGACAATCCTTCTTCATTTTTACGAGAATTTGAATTACATGCATTGATGCAACACTTTGTCATGTTGTTTTTGCTGAACTACCCTTTACTAATTAACAAAAAAGCTCCAAAATAGTCAAAATTCACTGTAACACTGCAAAATAACTCCGAACAAGGCTTAGATGACAGACGAACTACCACAAATGAACGTCATCCTAAAATGGCGTCATGCTTCAAGGTGGAGCTTGGTGACATTTATGAAAACTGGCAACAGAAAATTGAAGTCTAAGATATGTACTTATCTCTTTTTACATTTGAAAATCATAAAGTGTGAGAATGAGACAGATATATTTTTGTTGGCAAGGTTCATGTTTGCATGATATTTGTATAACCAAAAAATATATATGCAATTTACAGCTTATCCTCTACTATTCTTATATCAGTGACCGACACTTATAATTTATATATATATATATTATGGCCAGCGATAGTTGTAGATCATAAAGCCTTTTTTATACCAATTTAAGTTTAACGTTCACATTTGCAATTATTAGCTATAGCCATTTTGCAAGCGAAAATAGCTTTATTCCACAAACAGAAAACTTTTGGTAATAATATATATTTTTTATGACTTCTAATGATTGGAAATTGGTTCTTCCAAGAACAGAGGTATTTTCCGAATCAGTGGTAAATTAACGCACGAGTGACTTTCAATAAGTATTATCTAATTCTAATAGATAAAAATTAATTTTGTTTGTTCGTATTTTATGCACTGCCATACCGTTCATCAGATAGCGCTAAAATTTAGTCAAATTATTGCTTACACCTGCGAGTAGGTAATAGGCATAGTACAATTAAATTACAGTAGGTAGCACGGGTGTCGCACAAACATATTTATTTGATGACGGTGATGGTGACTTTAACACACGGGTAGGGCTAGTGCCCACTAATCATATTAATCTTGATAGGTTAAAATAACTCGTAAATTGAAAAAAAAAGTCGGCCAAGTGCGAGTCGGACTCGCGCACCGAGGGTTCCGAACAAATCCGTAGGTTATAATTATTAAAAATATTTTAAATATATGATTGTAACTAAAAATTTATGCGTTTCGAAATTTTTCCTTTATCTATGCTATAATACGTTGCCTTGTACCAAATTTTAAGATTCTGAGTTCACGGGAAGTACCCTGTAGGTTTTTATTCCCTTGCGGCATAAACGGCTGTATCTTTTAATTGCGTTGGCTTAGAAGTTTGATTTTTTCACAACTCTAAGGGACCGTAGACTTGAGTATTTCAGCTTGATACCTCCACGCGTTCCTGAGAAAAGGGGTCTAGACAGACAGACAGACAGACAGACGGACAACAAAGTGAGCCTATAAGGGTTCCGTTTTTTCCTTTTGAGGTACGGAACCCTAAAAATATATTTTTTTAAAACTTAATAATAAAAAAGTAACTAAGATTGGGAACATCCTTGCAAAACTTCATTTATGAAATTACTTACCTAGCAGGCTTACGCTAACTCGGAGCGGCAACGCGTCGCTTCGCGCGCTGGCATCTGCGCAACGCGTCTTATACCTACTCGTGATTGGTCCGATTCTTTGACGGCCTATTATCAAAGAAACCAAGCGGCGCCGGAGAGTACCTACAGCGGAGGTGCTTAGTCAAACACTTATCATATCACTCTCTCGTCCCGTAACCGTCATCACTAATCACTGCTTTTATTTGTCTTTATTTCAAATTTTCTTATTTTCAATGAGACCACCAAAGATGTTTTATAAGTCCAGATACCGTGTACGCGCGCCTAAAACGCTTCCATTTCAAAGGCGCCAATATTGGCGTATTCGTTCGATCGTTCCGCCATTACGCCAGCGACGTTCGCTGTGAACATACGTCACGCACCAGTGTTTTTAATTTCGCAAAATGACTGTTTGTGCTGTGAAATCATTTAAAAATTACTCATGGAAAAAAGATAAGGATAAGAATATCACATTTCATAAGTAACTATACAATTTTATGGTGTATTTCTTTGTTAAAGAATACGAAAGTTAAATGTCAATACAACTAATAATACTGCGCAATAATATTCGAGTGTTGCGTAGTCTATGAAATGTTTTTACCATTTTTTAATATCATGATCAACCGCAAATATTATCTGTATAGGGGTTTTAAACAGTCTAACTTTACAGATTTTACCCAACCTATAGAATCCTTTTTGGTCAATCAGAACCGTTATTTACTAGAGCGAGAAAGAGAGCGCGAGTGTATAGTTCCACCCTCAAAAAGCCGATTGTAAACCAGTTTTAAAAGTTTATCTATCATTCTTGACAATCCATACTAATATAATATTATAAATGTGAAAGTGTTATTTTTTGTTTATTTGTTTTTGTCCTTTCTTCACGCAGCAGCGGAACGGAGCAATTTGAAAAAATTAAACATTTTGCTTTCTCTTGGCCGAACTTTACGCTTAACCAAACTTACTTTTTTTCGTCATTTTACTTAAGATTGAAAAATAATTAATGTCTTCGTAAAAAGCGGCAATATTTTGTGTTCTACAGTACAAAAGTGTAGTACTCTGTATATATTTAGTAATAATAGACTATAAATATATGTTACATACATAAATATCTACTGTGCTTTATTATTTCTTTTAACTGTTACATTAATTATAGATTTTATTACATATCTTCAATATTTTAGTGCGATGTTCGTACCTATATAAAACACACATAAGCAACCATATCCCCATACACACACGCACACAAATGCACACGCCACGCACACACATTTTATACTCTTAGAATCAATAGGTACGTCAATATGAATGAAATATAAAATCTCCCACATTTTTTGGGTAATCGATTCGCACTGTTATTACCGAAGTTACGCACATTAATGCAGCCATGGTGCGTAAGATATGCGCGTCACGTGGTACTTACGCACACATGAATCAAAGACTGTCTTCACTATGAACGTTGCGGTGTGTTAGCAACACGGTATCTGGACCTATAAAACATCTTTGGAGACCACCGTGTTGGCGGATACAAAGAGCTAGCCGGTGTTTCATGTTTTCCCGCATATTTGAAAATGCCATCAAAAACATAACTTGTAAAAAAAGCCAAGTCTCGCAACTCAGTTCTTCTACCGTAAAAAGTTGTGAGATCCATGTAATACAAGTCGGTTAATTTATTCAGTCCATAGATTAATACATAGATTGACTTGGCAATCGCATGAAAACATAATATATCTCACAAGTAATACATATTATATTAAATTAGATTGTTTAGTGACTGAACTGAGAACTGAGTTGCGAGACTTGGCTTTTTTTACAAGTTATGTTTTTGATGGCATCTCATTTATTTTTTGTAGGTAGTTATATCTAGGTAGCTATTTACACATATTATTCCATTATACATATTATATAGGTACACTGATTCATTCTCTGCAAATGTAACTTTGTAATACTATATGTTTATATGGGATTACAAAGTTATTTATGCAGTTGGTGTATCTCGAAAACTGGACTGAAATTGTAAAATATTTTAATTTTTCCTTGATTTATATATTAAACAATAATAGTATTCCAAATTTGAAGTTTCTATGTCTGCTAGAAGTGCCTCAGAGTTTTGATGATCGGTCAGTCAGTGAGTGACAAAATTAAGAAATTTTGACTAGTTATAATTCTTAAACTACTGGTTCAAATTTAATGAAATTTGAAATATACCGAGTCTATACAATGTCTACTTGGTTAGTAAAAATTCAGGCTTCTAGTTTTCTCCATAACGAAGTTATAGGGTTTCAGAAATGGCCTGAACTGCTTCGAGAAAAGGGTGGTACGGCCGTGCCGTTCGACTTGGCGGGGGCACTGCCGTGCCCCCAGATAAATTGTCACTCATAGCCATTTCCCTCAATTTCTTAAACGCATTTATTATTCGATGGCGTAATTGTTCCACCGAATCCATGTTCTCCGCATACACATGGTCTTTGATGCACTTCCAGAAAAAATCGAGTGGTGTGAGGCCTGGCGATCTTGCTGGCCACCTACGAGGTCCAAATCTACTAATCCATTGTGCACGAAACGTGTCATTTAGCCCCTGCTTGGCTGTTGTTACAAAGTGTGCTGGCGCGCCTTCTAGTTGGTACCACATTTGTTGGTATCGATGGACGTTTAGGTTGTTTGCGTACTCTGACACCGTATCATTTAGTAGATTAACAAACCTTTCTCCGTTTAAAGTCCCATCAATGGATACGGATCCGAAGATGTTGTCATCGTGAAGAGCTGCCCAAACATTTACCGAAAATCTGTACTGTACTGCACAGATTTTGATTTTAGGGTGCCCAATGGTGCAGATTGTGCTGGTTCCACATGCCGTTTATGGTGAACGTGCTTTCGTCAGTCCAACAAATTTGGGAAAGAAAGTCACTGTCCTCTTCAATTTTACTCAGTAACCACTGCGAATAATTAACTCCTATTAATTTATCACGCGATAGCAGAGTATGTACTTTTCTAAACTTGAATGGGTACCACTTTTCGCGCTTTAATTTCCTATGGACGGTTCTGTGATGGATTTGAAAATGCCTAGCGCTCCGGCGGAGGCTAGTTTTGGGTTGGTCTTCGAAATATTGTATCACATTTTCAGTTAACTGGATTGGGTTTTGTCGTGTAGGCGGTCGATCAGGGCGTTAAAACCTAGGATCCCTTGGCCGGTTTTCGCGGATGCGCTGAAGAGCTCCTACAATAGTGCGAGGATGAGTCTTGTATATCGAGTATTGTCTTGAATCACCATATCTCTCGCGATATGTACTTATCGCAAGGACGGCATTTTGACGACATTCTCCGTAAATTAGGACCATGTCCGCATATTCAGCTGCTGTGTAGTTCGGATGTGTACTTGCCATTACGATCACAAGTTTACACAATCACTAATAACACAAATAAAAGCGTCCGTATCGCAAGAGATGTAAACGTACATACTAGATTAGAAAACGAAAACGAAACAAAGCGTCTTTATCGCAGTACCCTAATCTAATTACTATCCGCGTCTTTTTTTTTTGCGGAAAAGTTCACAAAATATTAGTCGACGCAGTTATGCGCTCTACTGTGAAGAAGTGTGTCAAGGACACGGATTCAGCTGGCCCTAGAAAAGCAAAAAAAAAAATCGATTTCGGTGCAGCGAGGTGGGAGAATGCGCGTCGCCTGCGCCGCCCGCTCGCAGACAAAGGAATGTCTCTTTGCTTCAATAGTATTGCTTATTCGTTTTAATTTCAATGATGCGAGGTTATGATCCGTGACCCAGTCAAATGACCGCTGCGCGACAGTTCTCTTAGTACAGGTTGCCCTAAGATGCTATTTTCTAAAATTTTAAATAAATCCGTAAATACGTACGTAAATACGTACGTTTAATGGAAATATAATTTCTTCATGAAACGAAAATGTGAAAACGTATATGTGTGTTAAATTAAAGTCACCATTGTTTCTGCACGTTGTATAGTATTATAGTAGATTCCAATAGAACACAATTACTCTCTGCCGAGAGGACCCTTCCAAATTTTTCTGCATAGAATAATGGTACAAACGAGCACACAGCCCACCTGATCAGTACCGTCTTTACCATAAGGGCACACGGGGCCCATGCCCAGGGCCCCCACGTCACGGGGGCCCCGAAAGGCCGATATATTCGCTTACCCTATACAATCTTTTTTCTATTTTAGGAAAATATAACCCGACACAAAAATTTATAGAGTAAATGAGGGCGTTGTTAGTGACTTTCTGGAAACGCTGAGCAGTGACAAGCCACACATTACCGAGTTTGACAGAAAAAGTGGCATTGACAGATTTCTTAGTTAGAAAATATGTAGTTCCACTTTTCGCCGCCATCTAAACGTTTTTTTTTTCGAGCTGTACAATCGCCTTACTCATAGCCTGGATTATTTTATTTTCGGCAATCTATGTATTTTATATAATTACAGCTAAATAAATATTGTTAGTTAAATTGATAATAGGAAAAGACATGAATATAGGTAGTAGCTTAGCGAATTTTAATCGTAACCAGAACAGCTTTTTTTAATCTTTTACTAAACAGTGAATACTTTAATAATTATAAAAAAATATCTAAAAAATACCTACATACATTGCAAATTCGAGTTTGCAGAGTCTATACAATGCACTACATAGAAGTCGACATTGTGTTTGGTTGGAGGATTTCCCGAAAGGTCAAACTTGTACGGTGAAGTTTGTGGTGTGATTTTTTTTTGTTTTTTTTGTTTCATAGAAATTATTTAAGATATTGAAAAATGTATCTACTGATCCTGGTACGTATTGTGATAAAATTTTAACAGAAGATTTACACGATATTTGAATTCGAAAAGGAAAATGGTTTCTTTATTCACAGTGGAAGAAATCTGTGTACTGCCATTGCTGTCGTCTATTTAATGCTAGTAACCGGTACTGGACACAATTTGAGTTCTCAGAATGAATAATAATGAACATAATTTATGTTGGGAACTGAAGCGGGTGCCGGAAGACTGGTGCAAAGCCGTTATAGTGCCAATATATAAGGGAAAGGGCTCGCAGCGGGACTGTAAAAACTACCGTGGTATCAGCTAGCTTAGCATTGTGGATAAACTGTATGCTAAGGTGTTAATTGAAAGAGTTATGGAAGAAACTGATGGAAAAATTTGGGATGTGCAAGCTGGATTTAGAAAGGGGATGGGGTGTACGGATCAAGTCTTGTCCATGCGCATGATTGCGGAGAGTTTTTGGCCAAAAACCAGAAAGTTTTTTGTGCGTTCATGGACTTGGAAAAGGCTTATGACACAGTGGACAGGAATGTGTTATGGCAAACACTGAACTCATTTGGGTTGAGTGCTGGCTTGATACAGGCATTAAGGTCTCTTTATAGGGACTCTAGTGCTTGTGTCAGGATCAACGGGGTCTATTCGGATTGGTTTGGCATTCATAAAGGTGTCATACAGGGATGTGTGGCTTCCCCGTGGCTATTTAACCTATTTACGGACAGTTATTTGCAAACTTTGAAAGTTGAAGAATGTGGGTTTTTGAATTTGGGAATTTGGTTGAATGTGGGATGGTGGGTGGCTTTTGTACGCCGATGATCAAGTCATTAAAGTAACCATCATTTGCATCGTCGGCGGCCGAGTTGCAAATGATGGTTACTTTAATGAACTGGTCATTGAAAGAAAGAAAGAAAGTGAACGCAAGTAAGACGAAAGTGATGGTTTTTGAAAGAGAAGAAAGTAAAACGTTATGTGAAATAAGAATCCCATCAAAAACATTCTGTAAAAAACCAGCCAAGTCTCGATGGAGCTGCTTGTTTATCTCTAAAAAGTAATGAAATCTAGACAAAGTCGTGCCAAGTCTAAGGTTCCTTACTGCGATTACTTTATTATTATAGTTAATGTTGTGTGACTTGGCCATTGAAGGGTACACAAGGGTACAAAACCAGATGCTACATGACACCATTGCACATTACCGTACTACCGTAAACTACCTATGTTTGTTAAGCGAGATAATAGCCCATACTGGTATTGGTAATTGGACGGTAGTGTCTCATTTTAGACGGTTGTTGATTGTGCAACACATGCATTCAACATTGACAATGCTGACTTCTGCTCTCTTCTGTTTGGAGCGTAAAATCGACCACCGATCAAACATAAAATAGACATACAGACGGACTTCTATCAATGATTAGAAGTCTGCCTGTACTGGAAATAATTTTTTATATTGTTTGTTTCAGGCTCGCCTATACAAAAGTATTACTGAAAAAAGCAGCTTTATCAAGCCTACAATTGACTGGTTATTCAATCAACGTTTTTCAAGTGGCAATTTTCCATCGTCAAGGGGTAGCGGTTCTGGCGACAGATTGGTACAATGGTGTCATGTAGCATCTGGTTTTGTACCCTTGTGTACCCTTCAACGGCCAAGTCACACAACATTAACTAAAATAATAAAGAAATCGCAGTAAGGAAACTTAGACTTGGCACGACTTTGTCTAGATTTCATTACTTTTTAGAGATAAACAAGCAGCTCCATCGAGACTTGGCTAGTTTTTTACAGAATGTTTTTGATGGGATTTCACATCTTTTTGTAGAAACGTGGGCATATTGATTTATTTTATTAGATTTTCTTATTTGACTGGCATTCGCCCAACAGTGGGACGCTATAGGCTAGATTAAATTAGAAGATGTGTCCCACTACGCTGGATTTTTGCAATGTCAGTAGATTTTTTTTATGTACCAATAGTAGAAGGGGGCATTATATCTTTATTATTATCTCAAATACAGTTGAGACCAGCTGAGGGTTCTTTATCAGATACTTCAGACCTTCGATTATTGACATCAAATGAAGCGGCCCACCAAGTTGAATATGTTTTGTAAAGGCGGTATGTCGATCTCTTCTAATAGTTTGGTTGGGCTCTTGTGTTTTCTAATCGGGGTCACCAGGTACTCCAGATCTTCGATTATCTTAGTTTTTATAGTTTTCCCTTTATGTGGCCATTAAACCCTAACTCTGTACGAAATTTCAGCTCTCTGAGTTTATGGGAAGTACTAGTTCTATTCTGATGATCATGAGTGAGTGAGTGAGTGTCATAAATGCGAAACTTTGCTTCCGCTTAACTGCGGAACTAAAAGACCTACAGACTTCAAATTTTGGATTTTAAGTATGTGATTATAGCTTACTGGATGACGAAAATTTCTGCGTTCTGGTCTTATCCAGAGGTTCTCAAATAGGGGCCTGAAAATGCGGCGAAATGGTTCCAGTAAAGGATGGTACGGCAGTGTTTGCTTCGCGCTCGACTTGGCGGGGGCACTCCCGTGCCCCGCGATAGAAGGGGAGTTCATTGAGCAAGTGAATGAGTTTGTATATTTGGGATGTTTATTTAGCAGGGATGGTAGATATGATAAGGATATAGAACGACGAGTGAACGCAGGAAATAGAGTGAATGGGGCTCTACACGCTATTATGAGGAGTCAGAATGTGTCAAATAAGGCACGTATGGCAATTCATAATGCTATGTTAGTCCCTACTTTAATGTATGGTAGTAAAAGTTGGGTTTGGCAGAAGAAGCATGAGAGTAGAATAAATGCTGTAGAAATGCGGTCCTTAAGGAGTATGCTAGGGCTGAATCTGAATGACAGGGTGAGAAATAGTGTGATAAGAGAAAAGTGTGGTTTGCAAGATGACGTTGTGACAAGGATTAAGAAAGAAATGCTTCGATGGTCATGTAGAAAAAATGAACGAGGAAAGTGTGAAAAAGCAGATTTATGTTGCAGAGGTGAACGGCAGAGTCGGGAAGGGACGCCCTAGACGAAGGTTTATCGACCAAATCGGCGATACATTAAAAATGGGCCAGATTAGAAGTACCCTTAATCGACGAGCGTGTATGCGTAGATATATGAATGTAAAGGAGGCGAGAGAGGTGTGTCAGGATCGCACCAAATGTAAGTCCGTAGTCTCTGCCTACCCCTCTGGGTGACAGGTGTGAGTGTTTGTATGGTATAGAATGAATATAAAGATTGGAAGCATATAAATAACTTATTAATTGAGCATGAAAACAGTTCACAGCACAGGCAATTAATGATGAAATCGCAAGAAGCAAAAATACTGGAGGAGTTGACAGTTAGTTACTGTCTCAATATAATACAGAAGTCAATTATTGGAAGAATGTACTTAGAAGAATTGTTGCAGCAGTGAAATTTTTAGCTTCTTGAGATCTTGATTTTCGTGGTGGTAATGAGATATTGAGTTTTCAAAATAACGGGGATTATTTAGGATGCCTAGAATTGATTAGTGAATTTGATCATTTTCTTGCTGATCATATACGAAACTGCGGAAATCGTGGAAAAGGAAGAACCTACATCATATTTGTCTGAAAATATTTGCAATGAGTTTATTAATTTAATTTAATAATTATGTGTATATAAAGTGATATCCTTCAAAAAATAGACTTAGAAGATATAATAGAAGATTTTGCACAACATATATCCCGAAAGAAACCACTGTCTTAATGGTAGCCAATTTAAAACACCTACATACTTAAGTAATTAATACCAATTAATTATTATAATTATAAGATCATATAGCAGAAAAAGGTTTTTGTCATTCACTTTTTTTACTTTCCAAAAGGGCCCCAAATTTTTGTGTGCCCAAGGGCCCCGGTATGGCTTAAGACGGCGTTGCACCTGATGGTAAGTGGTTGCTGTGGCCCATAGACATCTACATCTATCCTCGTTTGCGAATGAAAATGCAGATGCGTTTTCACCCGTGAGGACTAAGATGGAATGCCTCTTTTCCAGTAAAAAGGGTCTTAGGTTCTCTACACTCACCATACGAAACACAGCAGTGTTAAGCTGCTATTTTACGCTGGTATGAATCTCTAATAAATATAAAAAAATACCACTCGAACATGGAACATTTTCCCAACTTATTTGACTTGCATTTTACGTGAGACAACGTAACGATAAGAGCCGTGGTAACTCAGGGGATAAGCGGCCGCTGTAAATTTTACAGTACCTGAGTAATCCGAGTTTGATCCCCGCTGGCACCAATGATATTGTTAGTTGCAATTTCAAGTGCTGATTTACCACGTACTCGGTGGTGAAGGCAAACATCGTGAGGAAACCGGATTGTATGAGAAATAAGAAAAAAAAATTTCGAGGACATGTAAACTTTGCCAACACATATTGGGGCAGCGCGATGGATATTTCTTTGCACTTAAACCATCTCAGAAATGAGAGGAGGCCTGTGCCCAGCAGTGGGGCGTATATAGGCTGTAACTTAACTTCAACGTAACGGTACAATAGCTTTCAAAGTAACAACTTTTCGCAAACTATGATGGACTGGAGTTTGTATTTCTGTCTCACGCCTTTGGTGTTACTGCCCGTCGCTGGTCGGTCACCAGTTACCGCTATCTATCAGAAGCTATAAGATTTTTTTTGAACTTTCCATCGCCTTTTACATTCACGGAATGAAACAAAGTGATGGACTTTTACCCTGCCCACCATCACACGACCACAGATGATTTCATTAGCAAAGGTGAAATTGATATAAGCAGAATACAAAGTGATGATATAAATGATTTATTTTTCATATATTATATAAACTGTTAAATTACTTAAAAGTTGTCCTTAAAATTAGATCAATAAAATTTGTGGTTCCAATTTTAATCTGTCTATTGTTTCTTGAGGCATACAATATGTAGGGTTCACAGGTTTTATATTTTCATTTCCTAGTAAAGACAAACCCGCTAACCCAAATAATGTATGAAAAGGATCAGTAATGTCACCAGGCCTGTCACTGAAACCTCCAGTTTCTGGATCTTGACAAGCTAAAATGAATTGTTCTAGATTTTTTTTATCTACCCAATGTATCCTGTTTAACATTGATAAGGATGACATCACCCACCTGTAAGTAAAACAAACATGTTTTCGATTTCAGTGGGTTAAGAAATTTATTTCGCAAAAGAGTATACACTCATTTACTGAGAAACAAAAGAAAATATGTGTTTAAAGAAAAAAAAGTATGTAAATATGTCTTGCAAAAAATATAAAAAAGCAGAGGGTAATTCGAAAATATTTCATAGACACTTACTAGTAAATACAAGCAAAAATAAAGCAAAGCAGGCAAACTCCCAGTACAAAAACCCTTTAGGGCGAAACATGATATATATTATTGCTAATTTCTAGCTATTAATTTGACGCAGTGCATAAAGCTGAGTAATTCATTACTTCGTCGAGTCATAATAGATTGGAATAATATTCTTTTTATTTTACTTTTAACGAAAGATAAAAGTAATAGTATGAGAGCTGGCGACGAATTTTGGGAAGGTCCTTTGGGCAAGTTGAAATTGTGATAAAATATAATTTCGTCAATTGGCGAATCCAATCCCGCGAGTCTGGCTGACCGTTTGCGATTATTTTGTTACTGCGCAGTATACAACATTTGCAAAAAAAATTTCCAAAAAAATGTTTTTTTGGCAACTTGATTTCTTTTTTATCATTTAATTTAGTTTTTATATAATTCAAAAACTATAATCCCAGACGTTTTTGTCGGTTATAAAGTATTACCAGACCTCTCCAAAGATATTTTTTTTTAATTCCCAAAAAATATACTTTTGGCAATCTCAAATTTTAATCACGTATTTATTGAGTAATTTTTAATAACACCTGCATATCGCCAGACGAATTTAGCGGTTGTAAACAATTCCCAGACGTGAATAAAGTTTACCAACTAATACGAGAAAAAAGTCTTATGCGTAGCCATAAGTGCGAGAAAGATAGCTAATCGAAGCATGCCTAAGCTCCTCGCGCTATGATTGGTTATTAAGAAATTATTTTTTGAAGATTTTAAGACTAAATTCTTGTTTTGGGATTTAGCGTGTCTGTATGCGCATATATGGACATGTAAATATCTATGTATATAGTTATTAATATTTTTGTTAAATCGATTAATTACTATTTTTACATAAAAAAGGGGGTTTTAGTGGCTTATGGTGAGGATTTATCAAGTCCGCATGGCGGCGTGAACATGGTAACTTTTGAAAATATCAATTGTTCAACTCAATCTATTTTTAAAACTCTTCATCTATCATGTGGGAAGCCATGGAATGTAAATGGCAGTTTAATTTTGTTTTGTTTAGTTATAATAAATTTTTTTCGACTCTAAAATGGCGAAATTTTCGGTGGTTTTTTTAATAGAAGTTTGACATAAAGATATCAGAAAATTGGAAGTATAGTTATAAGGTTATTACTGAAAACTTGTATGTATTTAAACTACTTAAAAATTAAGTATAATTATGTGATACGTAATTTTTTTTAATGCTCTTATGGCATGCACAACTGGATTTACTTATAGTTTTTTTAGATCAGTGCTGTAATAATTTGTATAATAGCTATTAATTTTAACCTCGTAAGGCTTGCGCTTGCCAAAAAATATGTTGTATGTCTTTTATATTCATATTTCAACGGTCGTAATTTATGATTTTTTTGAATTACGGCTGTAGAGAATTTGCAACTTGTTATTTTTTCCACCTTCATCTCTGGGCGGTAAGCACTTTATCCACATTGTCCTTTTATTAGAACACGGGGCGGTAATTATCAAAACATTTTTTGGCAAGCGCATGCCTTACGAGGTTAAAATTAATAGCTATTATACAAATTATTACAGCACTGATCTAAAAAAACTATAAGTAAATCCAGTTGTGCATGCCATAAGCGCATTAAAAAAATTACGTATCACATAATTATACTTAATTTTTAAGTAGTTTAAATACACAAAGTTTTCAGTAATAACCTTATAACTATACTTCCAATTTTCTGATATCTTTATGTCAAACTTCAATTTAAAAAACCACCGAAAATTTCGCCATTTTAGAGTCGAAAAAAATTTATTATAACTAAACAAAACAAAATTAAACTGCCATTTACATTCCATGGCTTCCCACATGATAGATGAAGAGTTTTAAAAATAGATTGAGTTGAACAATTGATATTTTCAAAAGTTACCATGTTCACGCCGCCATGCGGACTTGATAAATCCTCACCATAAGCCACTAAAACCCCCTTTTTATGTAAAAATAGTAATTAATCGATTTAACAAAAATATTAATAACTATATACATAGATATTTACATGTCCATATATGCGCATACAGACACGCTAAATCCCAAAACAAGAATTTAGTCTTAAAATCTTCAAAAAATAATTTCTTAATAACCAATCATAGCGCGAGGAGCTTAGGCATGCTTCGATTAGCTATCTTTTTCGCACTTATGGCTACGCATAAGACTTTTTTCTCGTATTAGTTGGTAAACTTTATTCACGTCTGGGAATTGTTTACAACTGCTAAATTCGTCTGGCGATATGCAGGTGTTATTAAAAATTACTCAATAAATACGTGATTAAAATTTGAGATTGCCAAAAGTATATTTTCTGGGAATTAAAAAAAAATATCTTTGGAGAGGTCTGGTAATACTTTATAACCGACAAAAACGTCTGGGATTATTGTTTTTGAATTATATAAAAACTAAATTAAATGATAAAAAAGAAATCAAGTTGCCAAAAAAACATTTTTTTGGAAATTTTTTTTGCAAATGTTGTATACTGCGCAGTAACAAAATAACCGCAAACGGTCAGCCAGACTCGCGGGGCTGGATTCGCCAATTGACGAAATTATATTTTATCACAATTTCAACTTGCCCAAAGGACCTTCCCAAAATTCGTCGCCAGCTCTCATACTATAACAGTCTCTACACAATTTTTTCTTAAACGCTAATACATAACTACCAACTTACAATAGCCAAATTTAAATTTTTTGTGAAAGTGAACTAAGGTATAAGTCACAGAGGAAAGTTGTAGTACAGCTACTGCAATTGTATTCAGTTGTTTCTTACCAAGAGTAACAAAGATCTGGTAGTTTTTCTGGTCTCCCATTAAGTCCACCACTTGGCAACTGCCTCTCACAAAGCCACCATGCAAGCTCTTCAGCATGTAAAGCATCCATCCTTTTGCAGATTGACAATGTTCCCACACAGCAGTAAATGAGACCTATTGAAAAAAAAAACTATATTAAAATATTGCGAAACGTCACCATGTAAATATAAGCCAAGAGAGAGAGAAAGAGCCATTGTTCCCCTTGAGAACTAATATTTAATGCCACGTAGCTAATAATTATGGTGATGGTCCTCTTGGTTCTTTACACAGTCTGGGTAAGTACAACCCTCTGCCTGCCTTGTACTGCTTCTGGCTTGTAGTTTTTTTTTATAGGATAATGGTGACAAACGAGCACACAGTCTACCTGATGGTAAGTGTTTGCTGTGGCCCATAGACATCTACATCTATCCTAGTTTTTTTTATTTCCAGTAAAAAGGGCCTCCGGCCACCTGCACTCACCAAGCGAAACGCAGAGGTAAACCTCTACTTCACGCTGGTATTCTGTGAGGTTGTGGTACCACCCCGGTTCGAGCCGGCCCATCCGTGCGACAGCAAAAGCTGCCGCGTGGCTCTACCACTGTTAAAAAGCACTAGTAGTACTAGTACTTGCACAGCTGTGTTCCGGTTTTCAGGATATAGGGAACCCATACAATTACAGACTTGGATACATCCATGTTAGCACTCAGGGGTGACAATGCATCTGTAGCCTAACCTGGTAATAAAAAAATGGCATTACCTGCATGGCTTTCTGATCCTGGTTTAGACCCAAAACCACCATCGAAATTCATACAACTTAGAACAAAGTCTACAGCTTTGTTTATATCGATTGCATCTAGCCGATGTAAAAGAGACAGACACATTACTGCACAAAACGAAAACCTTGTGTCCACTTCTCCCCATTTGTCACCTAAAAGTAAATAGATGTCCTCTGTATTTTTAAAAATTATTGTTAAGCTTAACAAATATTTTTAAATGATTTTTACATAAACACATAAGCACCTATTTGAAAATGCCATGTTAACATTATTTGTATTTTGTAAAAATAAATCACAACAAACACTAGTTTTACTTTTCATTCAGTAGATTTGTGAATTATCAAACCATTAATCAAAGCTTTGTACCAGATTTTTAACCAATAAGTGGGTGATATAATATAAAAAGTAAGTTAACAATAATAACCTTTTGAATCAATATATTATTAAATAAAAAAGTACCTATATTACAGGGTTAGCATAAATACATCATTTTGATTTAAATCATGATTTAAATCACGATTTAAATCAAATGATGTTTTCAATAAAAATCAATGCCATCAAAAACATAGCTTGTAAAAAAAGCCAAGTCTCGCAACTCAGTTCTTCTACCATAAAAAGTTGTGAGATCCATGTAATACCAAGTCGGTTAATTTATTCAGTCCATAGATTGATACATAGATTAACTTGGCAATCGCATGAAAACACAATATATGTCACAAGTAATACATATTATATTAAATTAGATTGTTTAGTGCGATTGCCAAGTCAATCTATGTATCAATCTATGGACTGAATAAATTAACCGACTTGGTATTACATGGATCTCACAACTTTTTATGGTAGAAGAACTGAGTTGCGAGACTTCGCTTTTTTTACAAGCTATGTTTTTGATGGCATCTCATTTCTTTTTGTAGATAGTTATATCTAGGTAGCTATTTACACCTATTATTCCATTATACATATAGGTACACTGGATTCATTCAATGCAAATGTAACTTTGTACTACTATATGTTTATAAGGGATTACAAAGTTATTTATGCAGTTGGTGTATCTCGAAAACTGGACCGAAATTGTAAAATATTTTAATTTTTCCTTGGTTTATATATTAAACAATAATTGTGTTCCAAATTTGAAGTTTCTATGTCTGCTAGATGTGCCTCAGAGTTTTGATGATCGGTCAGTCAGTGAGTGACAAAATTAAGAAACTTTGACTAGTTATAATTCTTAAACTATTAGTTCAAATTTAACGAAATTTGAAATATACTGAGTTCATACAATACCTACTTGGTTCGTAAAAAAATCAGGCTTCTAGTTTTATCCATAATGAAGTTATAGGGTTTCGGAAATGGTCTGAACTGCGTCGAGAAAAGGATGGTACGGCCGTGCCGCTTTTTTGCTCGACTTGGCGGGGGCACTACCGTGCCCCCAGATGATTTAATCGAAATTGTATCCAATATTTTATGCTGAACTTGTGGTTGAAAATTATCATATTAAATAAATTATTTGCCGTTAAATCTTTTTAAGTGTTATTTTTATTAAACCGTACGAAATGATATTTTTAACACATAGATGTAACGCTATTGGTTGAATCCATTAATGGTTGATGTTAATTTTATGTACTTTGTTGTTACGCTATTGGCTGAAATATTGGTTGGTATTAATTTAAACGAAGTGCGTCAGTTTAATTTTATTTTGTTTAGTTTACATTTTCATCAAAATATTACAAGGAATCTATATAAAAAGTTCGAGAAAAAATACTAGGGAAGTTAATTAATATTTTTTATTTGTTTTTTTTTTATTATTTAGTGTGGTGTACAATTATAAGATATTTGTTACGAGTTTAATTTTCACCTTTTATGATGCCGAGACGTAACACAGCTGTGGGACCATTTTGAAAAATGTGCCGGAGGCGAAAAAATTGCAATATGTAATTGTTGTAAAAATACTTTATCATACAAATAATGTTTCAGAACAGTAATTAAATATAACTAATAATCATGTCTACTTAATAAAAGAATCAATAAAAATAGTAAAATTATTTAAAAAGCAGAAAATATAAAACTTTTATGTTAAGTGTAAATACCTAATAATCATCAACATTTTATTGTAAATTATAATATAGTGTAAATATTGCATTAATAAACTTTTACATACGCTTAACTCTTAATATATTTAAGACTTTTTAATGCTAGAGAGTCCTGTTCCTATTAAAGTATGAAGAAATGTTTATTGAATTAAAATTTCATGCGTAAAATTTAAACAATAAAATTAACATCAACCGATTAAAAATAAAAATTCAATACAAAAGTAAGTAATATTTTTAACTGTTAATTTTATCTGTTAAAAATTAACAAGTAACTTTTAAAAAATAAATAAAGTTAACCATTTTAACACCTCTCCCGAAATCCCCGTGCTGTCTTCGCGGAATCCCTTGAGGGCGCGTTCCGTTTTGCGAACAAATATAGGTAAATTAAATAATAAAATGAAAAAATCAAAACAATCGTGATTAATTACGATTTTTTTTAAAAAATTCGTGATTTATTCGATTTTTAAAAAAATCATGATTTTTTGCAACCCTGCTATATTATAAAATATTTATAATTACCAAAAAAGCTGCCATCCTCTTGCTGCATAGAAGCCACATATCTCACTACACCTTCAACATCAATTGCATTAACTCTATCATACATTGCAAGTACCTGTATAAATTATCTGGTTACATTATTAAGTACAAAAACAGATCTCTTAAGAAGACTTAGTACGGTAGAATCCATTTTCTACGACTTCACATATAACAGCCAGCCATTTTTAATAACATACGAGGGGAGGTCAAAAAGTTCGCGGAATGGCGGGGTTGGCGATGGTGAGTTTACTCATCCAGGTAGGCCCTAGTTGAATGACTCATTGTTAGTATATATACCAAGTTTCAGGATAATCTGGTCACTAGCTTATGAGTTATCAACGAGTAAACAAGTCAATCGGGAAGAAACTAGCTACTATAGAGAAAATTGAATATCGCGCCGTCATTAAGTTTCTCACCAAACAAGGAAAGACACATCAAAACTATTTTTCAAGAGACTATTTTCTCCAGGTCGGAGTAATAGGCCCACCAGGGCTGAGGCAGGACCAGGCCAGTGTAGTAGGCCTATCAGGGTTGAGGCAGGACCGGACCTGTGGAAACTGGATAGCTGCCGGAAGAAAGAAACCGGGACTGCGGCCAGGCGCGAGTGCTTGCATGGGGCACGCACTGGAGCCAAGCAGGGCTTGGCATTTTTGCCTGTCGTGCCACGTGCTCGGCATTCCTGTCGGACGATCGTGCTGGGCATTCCTGTCGGGCGACCGTGCTCGACATTTCCTGTCGGGCCACCAGCCTCGGCATTCCACTCCGTGATTGTGATTAACATTCCTGTAGCACTCAAAGGCTGGTATTTACTGTTACCAGGCGGGAGTGCTCACTACTGCTGCCAGGCGAGGGTGCTCCTGGGGGGCAACTGACTGTACGCACCCTGTTCAATTGGGTTTTGACCAATTGAAAGAAAACGTATGCAGCTTGCACCCAATATAGATCCCTTATCTGAAAGGATGTAATTAACTGGGATTAGTCTGTGACAGACATTCTACCCAGAAACTCTTTATCACACCACGTTGGGTTCGGGCGGTCAACGAGGTGGATGTGAACCCCGTGAAAGAGTATCACAAGAGAGGGTATGAAGTCCCTTTCTCAAAAGAAAAGGTCAGACGATGAAGATTACGGGTCCTCTTGAAGTGGTCCCGGTCCAGTCGCCTTATACGTTTTTGTGGATTGTATCGATAGGTGGTGGAAGATCCTTTAGGAAAGAATAAGCATTTATCTTCAAAATTTCTCCATAAGAGTGCAATTGATTACTTTCCCTATTCCTATCACTTCCTTGTACGTTTTCTTTCTTGATTACAAATATTACTTGGTAGCTGGTCCCGAACGAATTACATGAAAACCAGTTCAATTCTCAAAACTATTTTTTGTTTATGGGGACTCCCCTCCTGGGAAAACCATGATTTATTAATAGCACACCCTTTTCAAACAAGAGAGGGTCTCCATGGAAGACGACCCCCGACCTGGACGTCCGATTGAGGCTACCACGCCGGAAATAATCGAAAAAGTTGAAAAACTTGTATCGGAAAATGCCCGGCTAAAGAAAAAATAGCTTGCAGCTTGGAGTATCAGAAACAACCATTTTAAACATCCTACATCAACACCTTGGCATGACTAAAGTCTACGCAAGATGGGTTCTGAGAATGTTTCTGTGCATCAAAAACACAAGCGTGTCGAAAGTTGTCGCGAGTTTTTGGACCACTGTGGAGAGCAAAGAGAGGAAGTTATGGCCCGAATTGCAACTGGCGATGAAAATTGGGTTCACCATTATAAACCTGAGTAAAATAAATAGCAAGAGTCGATGCAGTGGCATAAAAAAGGCAAGGGGTGTGCCTAAGAAGTATAAGGTGTCTCAATCGGCTAGAAAGATCATGGCGACGATCTTTTGGGATACAGAATATATCCTTTTGATTGATTATAAGGAATGTGGTGTTTACATAATGGAAAAATACTACACTTCTTTACTAGATCAATTAAAAGAAGCTATTAAAGAAAAAAAGGTGAGGAAAGCTTACAAAAGGCATACTCCTTTTGCACGACAATGTGCCCGTGCACACAAGCCATGTTGCGACGGCTGCCATTTACCGGTGTGGTTTTGATAAACTGCGCCATCCACCCTACAGCCCAGACCTGGCCCCAAACGACTATTATTTGTTTCCAAAAATGATAAAAGAACTAGAAAAAATTTGGCGAGGTTGATGAAGTGAAGTCAGCAATTTTGGCCTATTTTGACGCCCAAGACAAACCTTTTTGCATAGACGGTAATATTATGTTATTTGACAGATCTAATAAATGTATTAAGATTAGGGGAGAAAACATTGAAAAGGAAAAATTGTTTAATGTTTCATTTCATTATCCTTCTCTGTCACTCCACAAACTTTTTGACTTCCCTTTCTAGATGCAAAACTTAATTTTGGTTTTCATAAAAATTACTATAAGAGTACATCTGTTTAATATAACTTTAGTTTAGAATTATTTAAAGAATTTTATAAATAAGATTTTTTTAGAAAATTTACCATAATTTACTAAGAAATGCTCTGGTTTGAGGAACCAGTTTGAAAATATCTTGCCACTCCCACTTGGTCTGCTCCCCGAAGATACTTAATGTGTTTGTACATACTTATTTCTATAATGACACTTTGATAACTATTATGTCTTGTCTTCACATTGTCGTATTGTATTAAAGGCTCAATTATAAATCTTGTTTAATTTTAAAATTATAATTTGAATGTGGTAGTTTTGACTATTCTGTAATTACTATTGCAATCGAGTTTCAACTAAACAATAATTGTTTCGTAATTTGTAATCATTGTACACTCAGCGGCACGGAATCTTGGCCAAGCGGTTATCTCGCAATAGCAAAAGCTTTAAGTGTTTCTGATGAATGTTTGTTATGCAAGTATGTCAAAAAATATAATGTAATTCATTATGTCTAAGTGCACCATGACGAATTCTTTAATTTTTAGTTGAATCGGGTCATTTGAGCGACTAAGTTCACATTTTAAATTTGTGTGTTGTGAAAAGTTTACTGTAAGGTTATTCAATTATTGTGATCTTGTGTCTTAATTCAATAACTAAAGGTGCTTTAAAGCCAATAAAAATGCCATTAACACCAGCACAAGTTGCACAAGCAGTAGCATTAATTGACCAATGGCTGACACAGCGTGAAGTTGCTATTGTGCTCAACGTACCACGGCCCTCAATGCAGTATTCACTGAAACGATACCAGGAGACAGGCCGCTACACCCGCAGGCCAGGCAGTGGGGGCGTAAGGTGCACATCGGCCCGGGACGATCGTTTTATTGTTATGGAGATTTTGAGAAACCGCTACCTGACCGCTGTTGAGATACGCCAGCGGCTCCAAATCGCAAGAGGCGTTAATGTTATTGAGCGTACGGTGAGAAGACGAATGGAGGAAGTGAATTTAAAAGCTCGTAGACCAGCACGAGGTCCAGAACTTCTCAGACAGCACCGAGTAGCCCGACTTCAGTTCGCAAGAGAACATGTCAATTGGACCCACGAGCAATGGGCTAGAGTGTTGTTCACAGATGAGTGTCGAATAGCTTTACGTGCTCCAGACGGTCGAGAACGAGTGTGGAGAAAAAGTGGAGAGAGGTTTCTACCCATTACCACCACCCAAACTGTGAGTTTCCATGGAGGCTCAATAATGGTATGGGGAGGTGTAAGTTCCGACACACGTACAGAGTTGGTCATCGTCGATAATCGGCTTACAGCTACTCGATACATCGAGGAAGTTCTTCAGGAGCACGTAATGCCTTATTCGGGATTCATTGGACACAACCAATTCCTCCTCATGCACGATAATGCACGCCCGCACGTCGCACATTTTGTAGAGGAATATCTGGAAGAGGTTGGAATACAAAAATTACAGTGGCCAGCTCGTAGCCCGGACTTAAATCCAATTGAGCATGTATGGGGTATGCTCAAAAGAAAGATAAAGTCCAGCTCTAAACCGCCACAAACTCTAAATGAGCTCTGAAATGCAGCGCTGGTCGCTTGGGACAGCATACTGCAAGTTGATGTCAGAAACATCATTCAAAGCATGCCAGATCGAATGCAAGCGGTTATCAGGGCTAGAGGAGGAAACACCCGATATTAAAACTGATAGACAATAAAGAAACAGACTTAATTTTTAACTTTGTGGTGTTTTTAAAGTGACAATGGAAAGATGTTAATTTTAGTGAAAACATGTTATCTTGAAAAGAAAAATTTCGGTGAAGTAAACATTAAATTTCTACGTTTTAAAACCATTAGAGACACTTATTGAATGCATCTACCCTTAATTTACTGTTAAAAAACGTTTCAGTGCAAATAATCAGCAAATTCACGAGTGGCCAAGTTTCCGTGCCGGTGAGTGTATTTAATGTTAAAAATTTATATCTTTAATTATTAGTAACTTCAGGTTTACGATGATCTCATAACAATAAATTATCATATTTCCTTAATATGTGAGCTTTTAATGTGTTTGTAAACTTCGAAATCAAACACTTTTGGTTAAAATAATTTAAAGTAATTTTGAATAAAACTCTACACTATTTTTGAACTGTAAATGTTGTTGGTTTTTTTAAAACACTTAGATTTATATACCTGAATGGCACTTAAGGTGTATAACATATGTGGATCGTGTCCAATACTGGCTGATATACCTCCACTTTCTTTATCTTGACAAGATGTAATGAACTCGATAATTTCTTCTTTTGGCATTCTAAAACATTTATTAAAAACTTATTTTGTCAATCTTAATATCAAATCAGCAGTGCAGCATGGAAATTCTAGGAATGGGATGGGGAGATATAAAAATAGTTTTTCTATATCCCTGCAACATGGTGAGGAGGTTGAAGAAGGTATTAGAAGTAGGTGAAAGCTGGAAAGAAGTCATTTCAGAGTTAGACTTTTAAAGATAGTTCAAATGGACAGGTGGGACTTTGGCTGAAGCTTCAATATTAGATATATTTTGTTCCAACATCAGCACTTTGATAGATTTCTGTTGATGGTGTTCCGGACAATTTTTGTTATTAGCAAAATGATTATGGAGCATATAAGACAAGTGGCATCACTTTCAGAAACAGAACAGCTTGCTGCAGCATGTTCTTGGGAACATCGGAAGCAATGTGGTTTACAGTGGCATTTTTCTGCTACATTGCAACAGCAAATCAACAACACTGCTTGCACTGGATGGTAGGGAATTGATAAGATTCAACAGTAAGGGATGTAATAAATACATATACATATTTTGGGAGTCTTCAATTGTCAGAACAATAGATTGAGTAAGGACCCATATTGAGGATGATGACCCTTCAGCAAAACTTTTTCTTTGAAGATGGTGAGCTTTTAAGATTTTACCACAACTAGGGGGAAGTTAAATAGCTTCTGCTAGTTCTTTCATTGACCAATCCACTAATAATAAATAATGAGCTTAATATGATAATGTAAAGTTTATAAATTTAGCAAAATAAACATTTGTTGATACTGATATTTCATTCCTAATACCTTGACGATTGGTTCATTAATTCCATAGCTGTGAGGCTCCAATAAATACCCGACATTCGCAGATATTCAGTCATGCAATATTCATAATCATCTTTGTTAAGACCATAGCTGGCCAGGTAATCTGAATGTTTCTGCAGAAGTAACGTTTTCGGTCGGTCTTCAGTGAGAGTTACGTCTTTTTTAGTAAAAGCCATTGCCAAATCTTGTTATTAACAATTAATTGCACATTGGTTGGTTGTTAGAACATTTAAATATACATTAATATATAACTACACTTTACATTAATAAATGTAAGAACATATCAATAAAAATATTTTTTAGCAAAAAGAGAACTGACACTGACAGGGTGATAAGAGATTTTCAGACTCAGAGATTTTTGATAAAGGAAATATGTAAACGTCAATTTGGCTTAAAGGAAAAGGAACAGCACATACAGCCTAGCCTGACGTATACTTAATTCTTAACTTTTTTCGCAATACTTTAATAGAGGTTTTGGTGGGAACTTGAGCGGCGGCGGTTTGCTCCTCCTGTATTATTGTTTAAATAATGGTTTGAAGTGGACTTTGATATGTAAAAGTGGTGCGATTTTGTATATTAAGTTTCTATGCATGTGAACTATTAGTGGAAACGGTGAAACAAGTGGTCTAATGGTGATGTGATTCTCAAGATACGGTTGTCTACTTAGGAGCATTGAGATACCATTGCCATCTGTCTGCTGACTCAAGTTGTCGTCAAAATCTCCCAAGGACTTCACAATGTGACGCATCAACATATTGCGAAGCAGTGTACTATGAAGGATAATTATACATTTGTACTATGATGGATAATTATACATTGAAAAATGGAAGACATGGCTGACGCTCAAGCCGTGCAGGCCAAGAAATGGAAGAAAAAAAAACTTTAATAGAAACAGTACACCGATGGCCTACCAGACTATCGATAATTATGGTATTTCAAGGTGCCAAATTGACAAAATACAATTGTCGTTTACTTTTTTCCAATAACAGTTTATACCAACAAACATATAAGAGCGCGTACAAAGCCCCAAAATAGCCGCCGTAACAACGGAGCGGTTGTGACATTACCATTAAGCATCAGCATTCAGTATAATGTAAATGTACTCTAAGATTCAGTCGAAACAGGGAGAATGCATACATGTAGTGGCGTAGCGTGGTATTTCGCCGCCCAGGGCTGACCGGAATTTTGCCTGAAAAAAAATAAAATAAAATGAAATTAGATTATAAATATACTTTTCGGGTTTTTTATCAAAATCTTTTTTACACAATCATCAATATTAAAATGTATGTCATGTTCAAGTGATAGGCTCAACGTAGACATAGTCGATCAACTTTAGTTTAGAGAAGCTTCTCTCCGAACTGGCATTACTAACGGCAGATGTTAAAAAATCCTTAACATTATGACATTGTTTGGTAAGCCATCTTCAAGTTTGGACTCAATTATGTATTTTAATAAACCCAGAGAACTGGACTTAATAAGCTCTTTTTGACAGTCTAGATCTGTTGCAGTTACGAATGCTCGTAGACGTGCGCACTCATGTTGGAATTCTTCTGTATTTATGTCCCGACGAGCTTGTTGATTGATGTCATGATGTCTGCAGGCATTAAAAAGGCGTATATTTGCGCTAGATTTTGAAGCTGTTGGAATCGATCATGAATTTCAGCAGTTACTCTGTCTACTGAAGTAAATATTGTTCGCCTGAATTCATTCTCGTACAATAACCCAACATCTACATTTCAGTCGCCAAAATATGCATCCTTCTGATTCGTCTTGGGGGTTCAAAAGAAATCCCAAGCTCTTTACATAAACTTTTAGCACATCGTAGAGCGTCGTACACAAATTCCTCTCGTTTTTCTTCTAATACGATCTACAAAGCACATAATTTCCGAGCACACTGATGTATGTTCGGTCTCTCTGTATGCAAATACTTTTGAGTATCATTAACGTCACACAGTACCGGTTGCCAGAAGTCTAAGTAACATAAAAATGAAAATGATTGCATATGTTCAAACTCTCATTCGTTCCCGTCAGTTTTTCCAGTGCAGTCAAAGTTTCTCTGTAATGATGTCTAATGTAGTTTAGAGCATCAGCTCTAGCGCCTCAACGTATGTTCTGAACTCTTTTCAAACTTTTCTTGTGTCTGCAAGAAGAACTTCCCACCGGTGCGTTGACGTAGAAAAAAAAGCGAAGCAGCGTTCTATCGTGCCAAAGAAAGTCACCGAATTTACCTCCACTGCAGTTGCATGTAGGCAAAATTAGGTTTAGTGAATGGTTTGAGCAAAGAATAAATACGGCATAGGGATTAATATTCTTTATCCGCTTTTGCACATCTGTGTGGCATCTAGCCATCGTGGCAGCGTTATCGTAAGCTTGTCCTCTACAATTCATCATATCAAGCCCGTCAGCCTTAAGTTTGCTTATTATCATGTCACTAATACCTTCCGCAGTTTTGTATTTAGTTACAATGAAATCTTTAAAAGATTCCTCAACTCAAACGTCTTGGTTTTCAATCATTACATATCGTTGGCTTGTTTGACTTTATAGGAAACGTCTGGGGTACTTTTAAAAAAATATGGAATAATATTTGGCCTTTTGAACACGAGCTAAAATTACTTAGCGAACTTTTTTCACATAAGTATGAGACATGTCTTGGCCCATTTTTATTCTTACTAAATGAATATACGAATATAGTAATACACAAATTTACGTTATGTTGTACACTTGATTCATGATTGGCTACCTTGGGATTCAATTTCCACCAAGTATTAAATCCGTCGGAAGAGTAAAATTTCGATGCATTTCATGAATAGGTGTTTTCAAATCAACGAAAACAGAAGCAAAATAATGAAGCATTCGAAGAGAAAATGCCATCCAAGAGCATAAAACTTTTTCGCCGTTTGGCAATGTACGATAAAACCAATCGTTACGCAGCAATCTCGATACTAGTTTTAATTTTGTAGAGTCCATGTCTGACTGAATCGTGCATGATCAATAATAAAAGTTATGAGGTAACACACATAAAAAAACATACAGTTGAATTGAGTACCTCCTCCTTTTTGAAGTCGGTAGAAAACAAAGTTGCTTCCCGCCGTCTGTCCCTCTGCACACTTAGATCTTTTAAACTACTCAACAGATTTGAATGCGGTTTTCATCAAATAGATAGGTTGATTCAAGAAAAGGAAGGTTTAGTTATAGTTTTTTATAGTTTTAGTTATAGATTAATATTGTTTTGTGTTAACTTCACCATGTTTTTTATATTTTCTTCACCATCTCCTTATTAAAAAACCAGCCAAGTGCGAGTCGGACTCGCGCGCCGAGGGTTCCGAACAAATCCGTAGGTATATATGTTTAAAAATTTTAAAAATATTTTTATTATACGATGTAACTAAAAATTTAGGCTTTTCGCAATTTTTCCTTTATCTGTGCTATAAAACGTTGCTTCGTACCAAATTTCAAGATTCTGAGTTCACGGGAAGTACCCTGTAGGTTTTGATTCCCTTGCGAATGTCGAAAATTTGCGGCATAAACGGCTGTATCTTTTGATTGCGTTGGCTTAAAAGTTTGATTTTTTAACAGCTCCAAGGAACAGTAGATTTGAGTATTTGCTATGAATTTCAGCTTGATACTTCCACGCGTTCCAGAGAAAAAGGGTCTTGACAGATAGACAGACAGACGGACAACAAAGTGATCCTATAAGGGTTCCGTTTTTTTCTTTTTGAGGTACGGAACCCTAAAAAAAGAAAAGAGCATCCAGAAATTTTAAAACAAAACGGCTTATTAATAAAATTCACCATTTTGGATTGTTAAAACCGTTCATATAGGTAATCATTGTTTCGCATACTTGTGAAACAATGATTAGTGTCAAAACTACAACTAGGTACGTAAGTGTTCATAATACTTTTTTAAATTTCAAATTGAAAAAATCGTGGCGCTTGCCGCCGCCCCCTTTCGTATGTCGCCCGGGGCCATGACCCATTCTGCTCTTTTCAGTGGCTCTGGTTATAACTTCAGGGTCGGTCTACGTGCTCAATCTATAAAATATTCTGATTCAATTTTGCGTTGTTTTAGTAATAAAACCCGGTCGTTATGTATCAATTCTGCAATAGTAATGTTAAAATACTTTCAGAAGGTGGATTGACGAGGTAAGTTACCAAAATTATTGCTTTTTTATCACGATTTTGTTAAGTTTTCTCAGGACATATCTAAGTGCTTAACAGGGTCCACTTTTTGTCTCAAAATAAGGACCGGACGTTATTAGGGGCAAGAAGCTTTAAAATAGGCGTGATCAGTTACTTAAATGAATTATATAAGTGTAAATAAGCAGTTGGTCTGGCAAGTGGCATTTTTGTGCGGTGATAAAGACAGATCACCACGCTAGGCCATTGCTATCACACAAAAATGCCACATGACTAGACACCTTTCCTTCCTTGCACTTCAACTAATATTGAAAAAAATAATCTAGACGCTTTCAAGTTTTATACTTAGCAACACATTTACCCATTCATTTTTACGTAGTTTTATAAGATTTTATTTACGCAAATCAACAGTTGCTTTTGACATAAGTATTGTTCATACATAATAATAAGTATATTTTTTCCAGTAAAGACAAAATTAGAACCTACTCAAAAAAGAAAACGATACGCAGGATGGTCTCTAACTGATCTTCAGGATGCTCTAGATGATATGAAAAAACAGCCAAATATCTAAGCGTGCATCAGCTTTAAAATACCATATACTACGGCGTACAATGAAAAATCACATAGAATGTGGAAGCGTGGTGAAGAGGATGAGAAGGAAAGCTGTTTTTACCGACACACAGGAAAAGGAATTGGTAGGGAGAATTAAGAAGTTTTCAAATATTACCTTTTATTTATTTTATTTATTATTTTATATGATAAGGGTGACAAACGAGCACACAGTCCACCTGATGGTAAGTGGTTGCTGCGGCCCATAGACATCTACATCTATCCTCTATTACAAATCAAAATGTAGATGCGTTGTCACCCGTGAGGACTAAGATGAAATGCCTCATTTCCAGTAAAAAGGGCAAAAAAACCTTTGCCTGATACCTTTAACACCAAAGTAAAACGAAAACAAATTTACTTATTTTGTGGAAAAAACAACAAAAATCCTTTTAGTGTCAAAAAATCTACTATGATTACAGAAGTATAATACCTAATAAGGTCCAAGCACTAAGATTGAAAAAATGACTGATTATTAACATTTTATACCGTGTAGTGGCGGTCAAGAATATCCACTACCCCATATCCTCCCGTGGGTGTCGTAAAAGGCGACAAAGGGAAATAGGCGGGAGATGGGCAGCAGCATCTTCCTGATAATAGCCAAAGTTACAATAAAAAAACTGCGGTTGTCAACCCGCTCGCCAAGCGTAGCAACTATTACAAATACCCCCCAATGACGAGAGTAACAAAGAGACGGCCCCCAGTCCCCGGCGGCCCCGCTATTCCTGGCTACGGTGGCGACCATGGTAACGGCGGGGCAGGGTGTGCTAAGAATCTCCGGTGGAGGTTCGGTTGCCATCTACGACGACTCAACCTGGCAACGTACAACGCACGCACCCTGAGGACTGACGAGAGGATCGTGGAGCTGGAAGAAGAGATAGACAAGTTGCGCTGGCATATTATAGGATTATCCGAAGTCCGAAGAGAGGAGGAGGACACGGTAATCCTCAAATCCGGCAACTTGCTCTATTACCGGGAGGGCGACCATCTGTCCCAAGGGGGTGTCGGATTTATCGTCCACAAGTCTCTCGTTAACAACGTTGTAAAGATCGGGAGTGTGTCGACGAGGGTTGCGTACCTTATACTCAGAATCACCAAACGGTATTCGCTGAAGGTCATACAGTTTTACGCACCAACCTCGGCACACCCCGATGAGGAGGTGGAGGAAATGTATGAGGATATCTCTAGAGCCATGCATTCCTCCAAAACCCAATATACGGTGTTAATGGGAGACTTCAATGCAAAACTAGGCACAAGAGAGAACGGTGAGCTGAAAGTAGAGAAATTTGGAATAGGGCAACGGAACCCAAAGGGCCAGCAGCTGGCCGACTTCATGGAGAAAGAGGGACTCTTTATGATGAACCCTTTCTTCCAGAAGCGGCCCCACAGGAAGTGGACCTGGTCGAGCCCCGATGGTTCGACAAAAAATGAGATTGACTTCATTATGACGACCAGACGACAACTGTTCAGTGATGTCTCAGTGATCGCGAGGGTGAAAACCGGCAGCGATCACCGAATGATTAGAGGCACACTGAACCTAAATGTTAAGTTGGAGAGGTCTCGTCTGATGAAGTCAACGCTCCGTCCCCCTCGTGTTCTAATCCAAAGTCCCGAAACCTTTCAGCTCGAGTTACAAAACCGTTTTCAGTGCCTAGAAGACTGCAATGAAGTGGACGATATGAATGACAAGCTCGTGGAAACTGTCCATGCGGTCGGAGCTAAGTTCTGCAAGACCCGCCGCAGAAGAACACAAAAACTCTCCGATCACACTCTTAATCTCATGGCTGTTAGACGGGAGATGAGGCTACATTCTTCAACAGATTTGACAGCATACAGGCAACTGAACAGACAGATCTCCAAATGCATGCGGCGGGACTTACGCAACTTGAATACAGCTCGTATTGAAGAAGCGATCGAGCGGAACCAAGGCTCCAAAGTCTTTGCCAGAGATCTGTCTGCCAGAAAGAGCCAACTGTCAAAGCTGAAGACCGAATGTGTCAGCATCGTTTCCGGGGCACCTGAGATTTTGAGTGAGATTGAGAGGTTCTATGGGCAGCTGTACACGTCATCGTTGGAGTCACACGCAAGTGTGAGTAACGATCCAAGAGCGAGTCTTATCCGACACTATTCCGGGCGGATATATCCCGGACGTCAGTCTGAGCGAGATTAGAATGGCTCTCCAGCATCTTAAAAACGGCAAGGCCCCAGGCGAGGATGGAATTACAGCGGAGCTTCTGAAAGCGGGTGGAAGACCGGTACTTGAAGTCCTTCAGAAGCTCTTTAATTCCGTCCTCCATGGTGGCATTACACCGGAGGCGTGGAGCAGAAGTGCGGTGGTCTAGTTCTTCAAGAAAGGTGACAACGCTCTCTTGAAGAACTACAGACCGATTTCCCTTCTGAGCCGCGTTTAAGTGCTGTTTTCGAGAGTCATTACGAATCGTCTCGCGCACAGACTTGACGACTTCCAGCCTCCCGAACAAGCCGGTTTCCGAAAGGGCTTTAGCACCATACATACCCTACGGCAAATTGTACAGAAGGCCGAAGAGTACAATTTGCCACTATTTCTGGCGTATGTGGACTATGAGAAAGCCTTTGATTCCGTCGAAATTTGGGCGGTGCTGCAGTCCCTTCAGCGGTGCCAAGTTGACTGTCGGTATATCGAAGTGCTGAAGTGTTTGTACAGTAGAGCTACGATGGCTATCCGAGTACAGAACCAGAGTACGAAACCTATCCAATTGCAGAGAGGTGTAAGACAGGGTGATGTTATATCCCCGAAACTCTTCACCGCTGCATTGGAAGACGTTTTCAAGCTTCTGGACTGGAAAGGATACGGTATGAACATCAATGGCGAGTACATCACTCACCTTCGATTTGCCGACGATATAGTCCTTATGGCAGAATCGCTGGAGGACTTAAGCACTATGCTCAATGACCTCAATAGTGTCTCCCAACGGACAGGTCTTAAGATGAACATGGACAAAACAAAGATTATGTTTAATGTCCATGTCACACCTATGCCGGTAGTTGTTGGGAGCACTAAGCTCGAAGTTGTTTACGAGTATGTTTACCTGAGACAAATAGTCCGACTAGGTAAGTCCAACTTCGACCGAGAGGTCAATCGACGGATTCAACTCGGCTGGGCAGCGTTCGGGAAGCTACGACACATCTTCATCAAACCTTAAAACGAAATTGTACAACCAGTGCGTGTTGCCAGTGATGACTTACGGAACTGAGACGTGGTCCTTCACTGCTGGCCGTATGAGGAAGCTCAAGGTCGCTCAGCGAGCTATGGAGAGGGCTATGCTCGGAGTTTCTCTGCGTGATAAACTTAGTAATAAGGATATCTGCAGTAGAACCAGAGTAACCGACATAGCCCAACGGATTAGTAAGCTGAAGTGGCAGTGGGCCGGCCATATAGCTCGAAGAACCGACAACCGATGGGGAAGAAAGGTCCTCGAGTGGCAGCCTCGTACCGGTAGGCGAAGTGTAGGGCGTCCCCCCACGAGATGGAGTGACGACCTGGTAAGATATGCAGGAAGTCGATGGATGAAGGTGGCTCAGGACCGTGCTTTGTGGCATTCTTTGGGGGAGGCCTATGTTCAGCAGTGGACTTGTGAAGGGCTGTAATGATAATGATGAATGATGATTAACATTTTGTGATTTTCTTAAAATAAAACGTAAAAGTCCATTGCTAGACATGTGCCTCTTCCGTCGTCACAGTACCAGACGTCTCGCATATTTGACGTGCTGCCCTTCGCCGCTCTGGGTATTATACGTCTCTTTTATAGGATAGGGTGACAAATGAGCACACAGTCCACCTGACGGTAAGTGGTTGCTGTGACCCATAGACATCTACATCTATCCTCAATAAAGAATCAAAATGCAGATGCGTTGTCACACGTGAGGAATAAGGTGGAATGCCTCTTCTTCAGTAAATAAAAAGGATCTCTAGTTCTCTATACTCACCATACGAAACACAGCAGCGTTAAGTTGCTATTATACGCTGGTATTCTGTGAGAGCGTGGTCCCTCCCCGTTCGATCAGATCCATTCGTGCTACAACTATACCAGTAATATAGCTGCAGGATGGCTTTATCACATTAGATGTCTGGTATATAGACCACTAAATCAGGCAGTTATCACTTTTATTTCCAACTTTATAAGATACATATTATGTGTCACGTTTATCTTGAAGCGCTGCTAAATGAAAGTGAAAAACAAGTGGAAACGTTATCTTACATAATCTGCGTATGCTCGAGATATAATTTAATTTTGTTAGTTTACGACGCGACGTATGGTATTACGGCAGATAACCCATATCAGCGATACTACGTGTACGTGGGACAATAAACAATGTAGTTGACCGTACGATAAGACTGCTATTAAAGATGCGTTTACACTAACAAAATATATTGTTACCGACCCACGTATTCAATTATTTTCTGTTTAAAAAAAGAACTCTACGATGCCAGTACGATAATATGCATATATTAACTTCATATGCACAAATAATTGGTAATAATGAATTAATCACAAATTTTCAGCCTATTTCAGAATTTGTTTTTCTTTAATTAATTTTTACGGTGTAGAGCCACGCAGCAGTTTTTGCTGTTGCACGTATGGGCCGGCTCGAGCCGGGTTAGTACCACGACCTCACAGAATACCGGCGTAAAGTAGAGGTTCTCTGCTTCTAAGAGAGGCTCTGCTTCTGCGTTTCATCTGGTGAGTGCAGGTGGCCGGAGACCCAATTCCCCCCCCCCCCCCCCCACCATCAACATGGTAGTGGAATTACAAGATAGACTACCCCAGGAGGGTACCAGTACCCCTGGAGAATCCCTCGCTGAGCATCCACGACCATGTTATTCCAATCCTGAGCGTGGGTGCTCAGGCTGCCCCGCGTATTCTGGGAGGGGCAAAATTCCGCTCAAAAACATAACTGCTCGGGGCAAACTGAGCAACAATACCAAGGCGACCCCTGCCACGCTATCCGTGAATTTCTGCAACATCAGGGGACTTCACTCTAACCTAAACGCCGTCCACTACCATCTCGAGACGGCGAAGCCGGCCTTGCTCTTCCTGACCGAGACGCAGGTTTCCTCTCCGGCTGATATTTCGTATCTCTCCTACCCGGGGTACAAATTGGAGCACTCCTTTGTGCCTCGGGCTGGAGTTTGCGTGTTTGTCAGAGAGGACATCTGTTCTCGACGCCTCGGCAGTCTTGAAGGATCGGACCTGTCCATCCTTTGGCTACGCGTAGACAGCGACGACCATCCGTGCGTCTACGGGTGCTTCTATAGGTCCCATAGCGGTAATGCCGAAACAAACCGACTCATCGACCACGTCCAAATGGCTACAGATTCCTTGCTACAAAAGGTCCCATCTGCAGAGATCGTGATCCTTGGCGATTTTAACGCCCACCATGCCGAATGGCTCGGTTCACGTTTAACCGATCATGCGGGGAGATCTGTTTATGACTTTGCCTTGGCATATGGTCTGACACAACTGGTTACTTCGCCTACGCGGATTCCAGATGTGGAGGATCATACACCTTCCCTGTTGGACCTTCTGCTGACCTCAAATCCGGACGGATATCAGGTTTTCGTCGATGTCCCTCTCGGCTCTTCGGACCATTGTCTGATCCGGAGTATGGTGCCACTCACGCTCCCTTCGCGGTTGCGTTCTGCAGGTTACCGCCGTGTTTGGCATTACAGGTCGGCGGATTGGGACGGAATGCGGTCTTTCTTTGCATCCTACCCATGGGGGCGGGTTTGCTTCTCGCCGGATGATCCCAGCGCTGTTGCTGACTCTGTCACTGATGTGGTGCTACAGGGAATGGAACTATTTATTCCATCATCTGTGGTACCCATCGGAGGCAGATCTCAGCCTTGGTTTGGTCGCTCCTGTAAGACTGCATTACGCAGTAAGCAAGAGTGTTATCAAGCCTGGGCTGCGGCTTCGGCGACTCGGGGTGTAAGCACCAGCACACTTAAAAAGAAGTATAACTTCGCCTCCAGGTCCTTCAAAAGAGTTATTGTCAAGGCAAAGTCAGAGCACATAGGCAGAATTGGCGAGAAACTAGTTCGCCTTCCTTCGGGAACCCGTGCATTCTGGTCTCTCGCCAAGGCTGTCCAACGGAATTTCTGTAAGCCATCACTACCATCTCTGCACAGGGAGGACGACTCACTGGCCCAAGACGCAAAAGACAAAGCCGACCTTTTAGGCTCCCTTTTTGCGTCCAACTCGACTCTTGATGACGGGGGGAAAACACCGCCGACCATCCCGCGGTGTGAGTGCTCCATGCCGGATGTGCTGTTCTCACAGCGCTCGGTTCGCAAAGCACTTCTCTCCCTGGACATCCAGAAGTCGAGTAGGCCTGACGGAATCCCCCCAATTGTGCTGAGGACGTGTGCTCCGGTGTTGGCACCGGTACTAACACGTCTTTTCCGGTACTCCTACTCCCAAGGCGTAGTCTCGAATTCATAGAAGACAGCTTTTGTCCACCCGATCCTTAAAATAGGCGACCGCTCAGACCCGTCCAACTATAGGCCTATCGCGATCACCTCCTTGTTCTCCAAAATAATGGAATCCATTATTAACTGCCAGCTCATCCGGTACTTTGAGAATCACCAGCTGATTAGTGATCGCCAATACGGTTTTCGTCGGGGTCGATCAGCTGGTGATCTTCTGGTCTACCTGACCCATATATGGGCGGAGGCAGTAGAGTCCAAGGGGGAGGCGTTGGCCGTTAGTCTGGACATTGCGAAGGCCTTCGATCGGGTTTGGTACAAAGCGCTTCTTTCGAAGCTCCCTTCCTATGGGCTTCCCGAGAAATTGTGCAATTGGATCACCAGCTTCCTTGCAGATCGGAGCATCAAGGTCGTTGTAGATGGTGCATGTTCTGACTACAAGCCTATTAACGCTGGTGTTCCACAAGACTGTGTGCTATCACCAACGCTGTTTCTTCTGCATATCAATGATATGTTGCTAACTGGTAACATTCATTGCTATGCGGATGACAGCACTGGTGATGCTCTATACACCGGCCGTGCCAATATTTCTCGGGAAAACGTCGCCGAGTACCGGAACAAACTTGTGTCTGAAGTCGAGTCTTTGCTGGACAAAGTCTTGGATTGGGGGCGACTAAATCTGGTCCAGTTTAATCCTCAGAAGACACAAGTTTGCGCCTTTTCCGATAAAAAGAACCCCTTTGTCGTATCTCCTCAGTTTCAAGGGACTCCCCTTCTTGCCTCAGCCAGTATCGGTATCCTCGGAGTCGACATATCGAGTGACGTGCAGTTTCGTGGTCACTTGGAAGAGAAGGCCAAATTGGCCTCTAAAAAGCTTGACGTGCTCAGCAGAGCGGGACAGTATTTCATGCCGGCACACCGCCTGCAACTTTACAAGGCGCAGGTTCGGCCTCACATGGAATACTGTTCCCATCTCTGGGCAGGGGCTCCCCAGTGCCAGCTCCTTCCACTTGACCGCATCCAGCGCAGAGCGGCTCGAATCGTCGACGACCGAGCCCTTTCCGATCGGCTCGATTCATTGGCACTGCGAAGAGATGTTGCATCCCTTTGCATTTTCTTTCGCATCTGCCATGGGGAGTGCTCTGAGGAATTCTTCGGATTAATCCCAGCCGCCAAATTTCACGAACGCACATTGCGGCAGAACTCCCGATACCATCCACACCATCTGGATGATTGGCAGTCCACCACTGTGCGTTTTAGCAGATGTTTTCTTCCTCGCACGACTTCCTTGTGGAATCGATTACCATCAGCGATTTTTCCATACTAATACGACTTAGGGACCTTCAAGAAAAGAACGTACTCCTTTTTAAAAGGCCGGCAACGCATCTGCAATTCCCTCCCTGGTGTTGCAGTTGTTCATGGGTGGCGGTAGTCACTTACCATCAGGTGAGCCGCATGCTCGTTTGCCCCCTCTCCTGTATAGAAAAAACTATTTTAAAATTTTAATACCATCAACATTACAAGAATAACATAAGCACCCCATTTCTAATGTATAATCTTGATCAGCACTCTTTATTTTTATTCTCCTTAGTGGCTGGTAAAAAACTTAACACCTTAAAAATAAAACAATAACTATTTTAAGTAAGCTATAAGGAAGGTTATGATATTTAGATTATAAAATTATCGAGAAGGGTAATGTTAAATACCTAGTAATGGAATAATGGCGGTGGTCCGTCACAGCTGGCCTTATGAGAAAACTCACTTACTATACGAAGGCTATTCTTCGGAATTTCTCTACAAGATTAAATCCGTAACGGGAATATCCCCAGAATAACAAGAGTAACTGACATAGCCCAGGACCAGTAAACTGAAGTGACAATGTATCGGCGTTATAGCACGAAGAACCGACAACTGATGGGTAAAAAGGGTTCTCTAGTGGCTATAGATACGTTGTTACCTCTGAGAACTGAAAGGAAAGATGAAATACATCACGCTTGTAATTATGATCTGTTCTGTAGACCCCTTGGACTGAAAGACAACAATATAAGCACTATTGATTGGTGGCAGAAATATATGGGTAATAGGGTATTTTGACGGACAGACGGGCGTCTAGGCTGGAAAGAAGTCTCACTACCTAGTGAGTACGTGATTACTACCTTTTATCTATATATCTAACTAAAGTTTTGTTTTATAGCATAGGGTGACAAACGAGCACACAGTCCACCTGATGGTAAGTGGTTGCTGTGGCCTATAGACATCTACATTTATCCTCGTTTGCGAATCAAAATGCAGATGCGTTGTCACCCGTGAGGACTAAGATGGAATGTCTCTTTTCCAGTAAAAAGGGTCTCCGGTTCTCTACACTCTCCATACGAAACACAGCAGTGTTAAGCTGCCTTTTGACGCTGGTATTCTGTGAGAGCGTGGTTCTTCCCCGGTCGAGCCGACCCATTTGTGTTAAAACTATACTGCTAATATAGTTGCAGCATGGCTCTATCACGTACAAAATGAGTCTATATACAGGTGTCTATATACAGGGTTATTTTGCAATAACCGGCCAAATTTGCAGAGAAGGTTCAAAATAAGTAATATAGGTAAATGGTGAAGAAAAACTAAACATTCTATCCTTTTTATTTTTGAATTCAAAATTAAACCACGCGGTAATGTATTATTCTAACTGGTTGTCATTCATAAATATCTAACGTCTACTATTCTACTACACACCCATACATTCGTAAGGGTCGATCGGTCGGCAAAAACTTTGTGAATTGAATCGCATACAGAAGAGTTCGCACACGCGTAGTTGTTGTCCATAAATCACATTCAATTTGGTATAATTTCAAATATAAGTAGAAGCGTTCTTTACTCATATATTCAAAAACTGCTATAACTGTATATCATTATTTATATATTTGAACTTAAGTTTGGAATTTGGCTACTCTTTGAAATATAATCCTGTATATATACCGAGTGACGAAAAAGTTATCACATAAATTGAAAAGACGTGTGCTACATAAATTTCTTTAAACATACACAACTAAAAAAATATATAACAATTAATACATTAGTCGCGGTAGCATTTTTTTCGTTTTAATATTAAATAACATCATGTAAATGCATACAGATATCACCTGATGAATTCTAGAAGGTCAAAGACCTATGCCATTTGAAGGCGAATACAGGTTGTCAATCCGAACTACTCAAATAAAGAAAAAATCAAACAAAAACTGTACTTACGGCTAACAATTTAAGGCATAATTTTATGCGCGAAATTAAAAACAAAGGGACCGCGCTCTGCGGGTGTGTGAAAACAAATTCAAGCGAAAAATTTACTTAAAATAATGTAGTTAAGGCATAATTTTCTACGCGCAAAGTGACAAGAAATGGCACCGGGTGTTAATATAAATTATTATTTTTCTGACGCGTGCGACGTTTGTAAGTCACTTCAGGTCAGTAACCTATATATCAAGGCTGGTTTATTTCTTGTCAATTTTTTACCCTATTTATTTTGTTTGAAAAATGCATTTTTTATTTTCTTTTATTATTGTTTATTTTATTATTTTAACAGACATATATCAACTTGTATTAACTGCTGTGCTATTTAACGTGATAACCTGGGCGCCACCCAGTATATATATATATATATTTATTTATTCGTTTGTGCTTATCTGTTCTTATCTATATTATTTTCATTTACCAACGAGCACATTAGTAGTTTTAAATAAATGAATAATAATCAATTTGCAGCTAGTATTGAAATCCGGGTTAAGGTTGTTAGCGAATTTTAACATTATAATGGGGTTTTTTTTAAAAACAGAACAAATCAGAAAGGTTATTAAGCTACTGTGTTTGAAAAGGTTATTAAGCTGCTGTGTAGTGTAGGTCTGTGAAAAGGTTATTAAGCTGCTGTGTAGTGTAGATGTGTGAAAAGCTTATTAAGCTGCTGTGTAGGGTAGGTGTGTGAAAAGGTTATTAATCTGCTGTGTAGTGTGGGTGTGTGAAAAGATTATTAAGCTGCTGTGTAGGGTAGGTGTGTGAAAAGGTTATTAAGCTGCTGTGTAGTGTAGGTGTGTGAAAAGCTTATTAAGCAGCTGTGAAGGGTAGGTGCGTGAAAAGGTTATTAAGCTGCTGTGTAGTGTAGGTGTGTGAAAAGATTATTAAGCTGCTGTATAGGGTAGGTGTGTGAAAAGATTATTATTAATCTGCTGTGTAGTGTAGGTGTGTGAAAAGCTTATTAAGCAGCTGTGTAGTGTAGGTGTATGAAAAGGCTATTAAGTTGCTGTGTAGTGTAGGTGTGTGAAAAGATTATTAAGCAGCTGTGTAGGGTAGTTGTGTGAAAAGGATATTAATCTGCTGTGTAGTGTAGGTGTGTGAAAAGATTATTAAGCAGCTGTGTAGGGTAGGCGTGTGAAAAGGTTATTAAGCTGCTGTGTAGTGTAGGTGTGTGAAAAGATTATTAAGCTGCTGTGTAGGGTAGGTGCGTGAAAAGGTTATTAATCTGCTGTGTAGTGTAGGTGTGTGAAAAGTTTATTAGGCAGCTGTGTAGGGTAGGTGTGTGAAAAGCTTATTAAGCTGCTGTGTAGTGTAGGTGTGTGAAAAGATTATTAAGCTGCTGTGTAGGGTAGGTGTGTGAAAAGGTTATTAATCTGCTGTGTAGTGTAGGTGTGTGAAAAGCTTATGAAGCAGCTGTGTGTGGTAGGTGTGTGAAAAGGTTATTAAGCTGCTGTGTAGTGTAGGAGTGTGAAAAGATTATTAAGCAGCTGTGTAGGGTAGGCCTGTGAAAAGGTTATTAAGCTGCTGTGTAGTGTAGGTGTGTGTAAAGATTATTAAGCTGCTGTGTAGGGTAGGTGTGTGAAAAGGTTATTAATCTGCTGTGTAGTGTAGGTGTGTGAAAAGTTTATTAGGCAGCTGTGTAGGGTAGGTGTGTGAAAAGCTTATTAAGCTGCTGTGTAGTGTAGGTGTGTGAAAAGATTATTAAGCTGCTGTGTAGGGTAGGTGTGTGAAAAGGTTATTAATCTGCTGTGTAGTGTAGGTGTAGTGCTGTGTAGTGTAGCCGTGTAGTGGCGGTCAAGAATATCCACTACCCCATATCCTCCCGTGGGTGTCGTAAAAGGCGACAATGGGAAACAGGCGGGAGATGGGCAGCAGCATCTCCCTGATAATAGCCAAAGTTACAATAAAAAAAAAAAACTGCGGTTGCCAACCCGCTCGCCAAGCGTGGCAACTATGGCAAAAACCCCTCTATGAATGTAACAAAGAGACGGCCCCCAGTCCCCGGCGGCCCCGCTATTCCTGGCTACGGTGGCGACCATGGTAACGGCGGGGCAGGGGGTGCTAAGAATCTCCGGTGGAGGTTCGGTTGCCACCTTAGACGACTCGACCTGGCAACGTACAACGCACGCACCATGAGGACTGACGAGAAGATCGTGGAGCTGGAAGAAGAGATAGACAAGTTGCGCTGGCATATTATAGGATTATCCGAAGTCCGAAGAGAGGGGGAGGACACGGTAATCCTCGAATCCGGCAACTTGCTCTATCACCGGGAGGGCGACCATCTGTCCCAAGGAGGTGTCGGATTTATCGTCCACAAGTCTCTCGTTAACAACGTTGTAAAGATCGGGAGTGTGTCGACGAGGGTTGCGTACCTTATACTCAGAATCACCAAACGGTATTCGCTGAAGGTCATACAGGTTTACGCACCAACCTCGGCACACCCCGATGAGGAGGTGGAGGAAATGTATGAGGATATCTCTAGAGCCATGCATTCCTCCAAAACCCAATATACGGTGTTAATGGGAGACTTCAATGCAAAACTAGGCACAAGAGAGAACGGTGAGCTGAAAGTAGGGAAATTTGGAATAGGGCAACGGAACCCAAGGGGCCAGCAGCTGGCCGACTTCATGGAGAAAGAGGGACTCTTTATGATGAACTCTTTCTTCCAGAAGCGGCCCCACAGGAAGTGGACCTGGTCGAGCCCCGACGGTTCGACAAAAAATGAGATTGACTTCATTATGACGACCAGACGACAACTGTTCAGTGATGTCTCAGTGATCGCGAGGGTGAAAACCGGCAGCGATCACCGAATGGTTAGAGGCACACTGAACCTAAATGTTAAGTTGGAGAGGTCTCGTCTGATGAAGTCAACGCTCCGTCCCCCTCGTGCTCTAATCCAAAGTCCCGAAACCTTTCAGCTCGAGTTACAAAATCGTTTTCAGTGCCTAGAAGACTGCAATGAAGTGGACGATATGAATGACAAGCTCGTGGAAACTGTCCATGCGGTCGGAGCTAAGTTCTGCAAGACCCGCCGCAGAAGAACACAAAAACTCTCCGATCACACTCTTAATCTCATGGCTGTTAGACGGGAGATGAGGCTACATTCTTCAACAGATTTGACAGCATACAGGCAACTGAACAGACAGATCTCCAAATGCATGCGGCGGGACTTGCGCAACTTCAATACAGCTCGTATTGAAGAAGCGATCGAGCGGAACCAAGGCTCCAAAGTCGTTGCCAGAGATCTGTCTGCCAGAAAGAGCCAACTGTCAAAGCTGAAGACCGAATGTGGCAGCATCGTTTCCGGGGCACCTGAGATTTTGAGTGAGATTGAGAGGTTCTATGGGCAGCTGTACACGTCATCGTTGGAGCCACACGCAAGTGTGAGTAACGATCCAAGAGCGAGTCTTATTCGACACTATTCCGAAGATATCCCGGACGTCAGTCTGAGCGAGATTAGAATGGCTCTCCAACACCTTAAAAACGGCAAGGCCCCAGGTGAGGATGGAATTACAGCGGAGCTTCTGAAAGCGGGTGGAAGACCGGTACTTGAAGTCCTTCAGAAGCTCTTTAATTCCGTCCTCCATGGTGGCATTACACCGGAGGCGTGGAGCAGAAGTGCGGTGGTCTTGTTCTTCAAGAAAGGCGACAACGCTCTCTTGAAGAACTACAGACCGATTTCCCTTCTGAGCCGCGTCTACGTGCTGTTTTCGAGAGTCATTACGAATCGTCTCACGCGCAGACTTGACGACTTCCAGCCTCCCGAACAAGCCGGTTTCCGAAAGGGCTTTAGCACCATAGACCACATACATACCCTTCGGCAAATTGTACAGAAGTCCGAAGAGTACAATTTACCACTGTGTCTGGCGTATGTGGACTATGAGAAAGCCTTTGATTCCGTCGAAATTTGGGCGGTGCTGCAGTCCCTTCAGCGATGCCAAGTTGACTATCGGTATATCGAAGTGCTGAAGTGTTTGTACAGTAGAGCTACGATGGCTATCCGAGTACAGAACCAGAGTACGAAACCTATCCAATTGCAGAGAGGTGTAAGACAGGGTGATGTTATATCCCCGAAACTCTTCACCGCTGCATTGGAAGACGTTTTCAAGCTTCTGGACTGGAAAGGATACGGAATTAACATCAATGGCGAATACATCACTCACCTTCGATTTGCCGACGATATAGTCCTTATGGCAGAATCGCTGGAGGACCTAAGCACTATGCTCAATGACCTCAATAGTGTCTCCCAACGGATAGGTCTTAAGATGAACATGGACAAAACAAAGATTATGTTTAATGTCCATGTCACACCTATGCCGGTAGTTGTTGGGAGCACTAAGCTCGAAGTTGTTGACGAGTATGTTTACCTGGGACAAATAGTCCGACTAGGTAAGTCCAACTTCGACCGAGAGGTCAATCGACGGATTCAACTCGGCTGGGCAGCGTTCGGGAAGCTACGACACATCTTCTCGTCAGACATACCTCAAAACCTTAAAACGAAATTGTACAACCAGTGCGTGTTGCCAGTGATGACTTACGGATCTGAGACTTGGTCCTTCACTGCTGGCCGTATGAGGAAGCTCAAGGTCGCTCAGCGAGCTATGGAGAGGGCTATGCTCGGAGTTTCTCTGCGTGATAAACTTAGGAATGAGGTTATCCGCAGTAGAACCAGAGTAACCGACATAGCCCAACGGATTAGTAAGCTGAAGTGGCAGTGGGCCGGCCATATAGCTCGAAGAACCGACAACCGATGGGGAAGAAAGGTTCTCGAGTGGCAGCCTCGTACCGGTAGGCGAAGTGTAGGGCGTCCCCCCACGAGATGGAGTGACGACCTGGTAAGACATGCAGGAAGTCGATGGATGCAGGTGGCTCAGGACCGTGCTTTGTGGCATTCTTTGGGGGAGGCCTATGTTCAGCAGTGGACTTGTGAAGGGCTGTAATGATGATGAATGATGATGTGTAGTGTAGGTGTGTGAAAAGCTTATTAAGCAGCTGTGTGTGGTAGGTGTGTGAAAAGGTTATTAAGCTGCTGTGTAGTGTAGGAGTGTGAAAAGATTATTAAGCTGCTGTGTAGTGTAGGTGTGTAAAAAGATTATTAAGCTGCTGTGTAGGGTAGGTGTGTGAAAAGGTTATTAATCTGCTGTGTAGGGTAGATGTGTGAAAAGATTATTATGGTGCTGTGTAGTGTAGGTGTGTGAAAAAGTTATTAAGCAGTGGCGTTAAGTAGTGGCGTCGTCAGAATATTCACTACCCCATATTTTGGTTGGAAACCAGCCCACCTATGAGGCAATCTATAACGGATACTTATGCGGACTTATGACAGGCTGTAATGAATGAATGAATGAAAAGTTATAATAATAAGGAATTTTTTATCTTTGAAATGGACTGCAACTCAAAGCCCACGACACAAAAGGTATGTTATAGTCTGTTGGATTATGGGCTCAGAAATATTCGAAGCATCCATGTGATTCATACAAACTTGATTATGCGTTCGGTCGCTCAAGTTACACTTACGTATAACTTCTTGTTAAGAAAACGTTCCGCCTCAATGCAGTCTGGGGAGATAAGAATAAAGGGACGGTCAGACCGTCGTCAAAAAAATTTGAGACAATTTTTTTCAGTTTTCACAAGTACACCTGATTATAACTGGTCACGACCGCCCAAGGGCACATTTACCTTAGTTTTTAATGTGTCTATGGGCAGCTTTTGAATTATCTACATACATACATGTCATGTTTTTAAATTTTTGTTTTTATTTATTAGGAGCCGTGGTGGCCCTGCGGTCTAAGCGCTCGCCGTAAATTTTGCAGAGAACAGCCAGTGTTCGACCTACGCCGGCACTAATGATAGATGTTTTTAGTGCTGATTTACCACGTGCTCGGCGGTGAAGGCAAGGATCAAGGGGAAACCTGAATATCTGAAAAATTAATTTCTCTTTAATCGGGATAACAAACAATTGTACAAAATAATCTTATCAACAAAATATAGGCATCTATAAGTAAACTATAGGGCAACTATAGGGCAACTATAGGGCAACTATAGGGCAACTATGGGGCAACTATGGGGCAACTATAGGGCAACTATAGGGCAACTATAGGGCAACTATAGGGCAACTATAGGGCAACTATGGGGCAACTATGGGGCAACTATGGGGCAACTATGAGGCTACTATAGGGCAACTATGAGGCTACTATAGGGTAACTATGAAGCGGTGTACTTTTTTAAGTGAAGGCATGTGAAGTCGGCTAGCGCAAACTGGGCAGGGCGGCGAGTACTTTCATGCCCTAAATACCATCTCAGAAATGAGAGGATGAGGAGATGGTTAGGCTACAGAGCGTGCCAAAGAAATATACATATTATCTATACCAGCGTGAAATAGCAGCTTGACACTGCTGTGTTTCGTATGGTGAGTGTAGAGAACCGGAGAGAGACCCTTTTTAATAGTGAAATATTGATAGTTTTGTATAAGAAATTGAAAAGTGTTTTAAATATAAAAATATGTATAAAAATATGAATTAAACTATTGTATTAGTTAAGATATTTGTATTTTCAAATAAAGAACATTGTTCCAACCTTATGTGTTAGAATTTTTACAAAAAAAACTATAATAAAAATAATACTTTTTAACAATACAAATAAAAGAAAATTAAGACCAATAAAAATATTAAGCACACACCCTAATAATTAATATTTTGTTGAACGAGGCCTATCATCTTGTACGGGCGGTAGTGCGTTACTGAGCGCGACGCGATCACTTGCACGCGCTTCATGACGGTTATACATACTACTGTTTTTTGAATAACATTTCTACATCATAAGGTCAGTATGTGATGATTTGTTATAAACTAAAAACATATAATTAGCACACATTAGATTGTGTGATCAAACATTCTATTATTTACTAAGTTGTAACACCATGCCATGTTAATATTTGACCGTTAAAGTAAAGAAATAATTAGAATATTCATTTTGTTATTTTATTAATATTGAACTGGAAAGGTTTATTCAAAGTATATGAAGAAATCAAAGAAAGAACGCGTGATACATATTTGGAAACATTTTTTAGATGTATATTTGTGTAATCAGTATTATGGAGCTCTGTTCGAATTTTATTATCACTTTTATAACGGAAAGGGCAAAATAATCAAGTTTAAATTGGAAGTGTGAAGGGAATGCTATAAAATCCGGCTTAGGGCGTGCAATCTTAAATTGCTTTGCTATAAAAATGTAACGAACTAGGAACAAACAGCTCCGGAAAAAGGGAATCACATGTTCGAATAGTTCTGTTCGATCTATGATAGAACAAAATGACCAGTCTTTTCCAATTAATTCTACTGCTCAGTATGATACGAGTATAATGGTTTTACATAAAATTTTCAATAATTACTGATGTCCATGCAGTTGCACTATTCTTATCAGCTAAAATAATTTATTTATTTCTTTAATAACTACAATGCTATCAAGTCAATTAATCGCAATGTCGGGTCAATTGGCGTGATCGGGACCAATAGAGGGAATCAAAACGAAAATACCTTTAGCGGCATAAGTAGTAACATTCGATCTTTTCTGCCGTCTTCCAAAAGGAGACGGTACTCAATTCGACTGTATTTTTTTTTAATGTGTGTTACCTCATAACTTTTTACTGGGTAAACCGATTTCGATTATTCTTTTTTATTTGAAAGCTGGTACTTCTCGTGTAGTTCCATATGAATTTGTTCAAGGTCAGACCAATAGTTTTTGAGTTATTCTTAATAACTTATATTGAAGTCGGCTGTACAAAATCTTTTATTTTAAATTATATAAGTCAACATCTACAAACTATGCACTCTATAGATTTACGAAAAGGGCTCTGACGACCGGCTCATGATAGAACATTTATCCAATTCATTTAAATATTGTTCTTCTTCTTAACGCCCGTAAAACTAACGGGTGTCTTCAAGGCAAGAGTGAATAGGTTTTTAGTCAGTGTGCTTTACCATCTTTGGCTGCATCACTATTTACCATCAGTTTTTTTTATAGGATAAGGGTGACAAACGAGCATACAGTCCACCTGATAGTAAGTGGTTGCTGCGGCCCATAGACATCTACATCTATCCTCGTTTGCGAATCAAAATGCAGATGCGTTGTCACCCGTGAGGACTAAGATGGAATGCCTCATTTCCAGTAAAAAGGGCCTCCGGCCACCTGCACTCACCAAGCGAAACGCAGAGGTAAACCTCTACTTCACGCTGCTATTCTGTGAGGTCGTGGTACCACCCCGGTTCGAGCCGGCCCATCCGTGCGACAGCAAAAGCTGTCGCGTGGCTCTACCACTGTTAAATATCATCTATCATCTTGATCAGTGATCAAGGACTAGATTAAATAGAAAAAAAAGTAAAGCCGACAGTTGGACATGGGCCTCTCTCGTAGTATGGAGGATTTATCGTCGCGCATTGCAGGCGGAATGACGTTGGCAGTACGTCACATTTCTGGAGTTTTGTTGGAAATGTTAGGATTTTTGATGAGTTAATGAAATACGAAATAAGTTAGTATTGATTTATCTGTAGGAAAACTAAATAAAATCAACACAATTAACATAAAAATAATTGTAATTCTTATAATCTACCTACATAAAATTAACTTAAATTCCACTGTGCAACTATGTACAAAATTGAATCGAATAGTTTCACATAATATACGAACCAATCCCTTTAATTACTTAATATACCTACATATAAAATCTTTGTAATCTCGTTTAGCATCAATTTAATTTGCAAATAAGTAACTTTGCATCTTTTCTTAAAAATATTTTTAGAGTTAAAATGGATATGTAAATAAAATAAATACGTATTCATTTATTTTATTTAAAGACATAAAAAGATTCATACAAACTATAACACCTTATTTCACCCTCCTAGTTTAAATTTTTAAAGATTCTTTCTTATGGGATGCCTACGTAATAAAAAGAACTTATGGTTCCAATTTTACACTCCTACGTTTTGTACGTATGTTTTCATACAAATTTGGCACCTTTTTTTAAAAAAACATAAAGAGTAAAATGAAAAAACTGCATGCATGTTTTATTATTTTAATTCAGGAGTATTTGCACCAGTTTTCAAGATAAAAAAAAATATAAATAATTCTTTCGATTCAGATTTCAAATCGCGACCGCTCGCGGCAATAATGTCAGGACATTTTTATGGAAATCAGGGCTTTTTGTCAGGATTTTCCAGCAAGCCACCTGGTAACCCGAAGTATACAGTCGCATATTTACGCCGTTGTCTGTCGCAGATCTGGATGTGAAATATCCATCTGGGTCTGACTTAAACGAGATAAATAAAGCATACAGCAACAGTGATATTATTATCTTAGTTAATATTTAGGTATAAATACATTCTGAAGTAATAGCCATTTTAAAATTTATTGTTTAGTTTATATATCCTTATCATCCATGGAATTCAACTGCGATTACCAAATTATTATGTATTTATAACGTAATGCTTCATATTCTGATAAATGAAAATAAATTTTGTATATTTCCAACCGACTTGAAAAAAAGGAGGAGGTTCCCAAATCGACTGTATTTTTTATGTGTTACCTCAGAAATTTTTTCTTGGTGAAACTATTTTGATAATTTTTTTTTATTTGAAAGCTGATGCTTCTCATGTGCTTCAATATAAATTTGATCAAGATCTGACCAATAGTCTTTGAGTTATCATTAATAACGCGTATTTAATTGACTTCGACTACATTGACGATATACTCATTTTATTAAGTGGCGAAGCTTGCGAAGTCACTTATTAAGTGGCGAAGCTTGCGAAGTCACTTATTGATTTCACGATGTCTGTCCGTCTGTCCGTCTGTCCGTCTGTCCGTCCGTCTGTCCGTCTGTCCCACGATTATCTCGAGAACGGTTTCGAATTTTCAAATTCTGTTTTCAGCAATCGATTACTGATCACCCAGGTATCTGAACCTCCTATTTTGAACCTGATTGCTCAACGGCAACCGTTAGAAACCGCTACAAAGCTGATTGCTTCGCCACTTTGCTATGCTGTTAGCTTGCTAGGTTTATTTATTATTCATTTTATTCGGTTGTACAAATTTTTTAATTTTACCACTTGGTTGTTAAATATTTTCTTATATTCCGCCTCCCTTCGTGTTAACAACTTCGGAAGACGTTTATGTTCCAAAAACATTTTTAAATATTTTAATGATAAGGCAGTTTGCCGTGAGGTGACCGGGTAAGAATCCATCACCCTGTTCCGTCTCCTGTGTAGTAATGGAGACTGGGAAATGGCAGAAATCTCACAGCTGCCGATAGATAGTGGTGTACCTTCTTGTTTAGGCCAGTTTACACGTGGTAGAGCCATGCTGCAGCTATATTATTGGTATAGTTGTAGCACGAATGGGTCGGCTCGACCGGGGAAGGACCACGGTCTCACAGAATACAAGCGCAAAATAGCAGCTTAACGCTGCTGTGTTTCGTGTCACCATACGTACATATATGTAGAGAACCGGAGACCCTTTTTACTGAAGAAGAGGCATTCCATCTTAGACCTCACGGTTGACAACGCATCTGCATTTTGTTTATTTATTGAGGATAGATGTAGATGTCTATGTGTCACAGCAACCACTTACCGTCAGGTGGACTGTGTGCTCATTTGTCACCCTATCCTATAAAAAAAGACGTATAATACCCAGAGCGGCGAAGGGCAGCGCCTCAAATATGCGAGACGTCTGGTACTGTGACGACGGAAGAGGCACATGTCTAGCAATGGAATTTTACGTTTTATTCTTTTATGAAAGATAAGAAGAAGGCTCCGGGGTTGCTAACACTCAAACCTTATTTGTTTTGCTTAGGCTGTAGATGTACGTAAATTTAATTGATTATTATCTACCATCATGTTATATTATGTTGAAAGTTAAAGCTATCTCCCTGGCCAGTGATAAAACAGTCGTTCATATGTTAATATTTAATTTCTAATTTTATTTTTTCGTGAATATCTATCATTTTAAACGTCAAAAGTTTATATGTGATAGCGTTATGCTGTAATTGTATTATAACTGCATCATGATTGGGTTGGCTCGATCGGGGAAGGAGCACGCTTTCAATGAATACAAATATAAAATAGCAGCTCAATGTTGCCGTCATGCATGCGAAGTGACGGCAACCGAAGACCCTTTTTTATGTAACAAGGCATTCCAGATTAGTCTTTAGGGATGACAATAAATCTGGATTTTGATTGTTAGTCGGGATAAGTGCATACCTACATCAGTTGACTATCACGAGGATTTTGTGCTGATTCGTTATTCTCACCAACATCTATAACCTCCACGTATAAGAGTCAACCGTGTTCATTTGTTCTTTTTAAATAAGTCTTTAAATTGTTTTTATTTAGGATAAGGCAATAGACGAGCACACAGTTCACTTGTAAGCAGATCCTGTGGCCCGTAGAAATCTACTTCCATCCTCTATTAAGAATCAGAATGTAGATGCGTTATCACCGTTGACTACTAAGATAGAATGACTCGTTAGAAGTAAAGACGGTCTCCGGTTATTGTCACATTATGTGACGTTATAGACCTCAACATAATGCTAATATTTTACGCTGCGTAACATTCATGCAACAACTATAATATTGCTACAAACATTCATACCCTTACTTTTATATTTTTTAACCGACTTAAAAAACCGTCCTCAAGGCAAGAGTGAATAGGCTTTTGTTACGCTAAGACAGTACGATTTACCATCTAAGGCTGCATCACCACTTACCTCCAGCACGGCTAGCATGGGCTGGGGACAAAAATTTTATCCACCGATTATATCCACTAACAAGAGATAAAATTATCTTGTCCCTATGCCAAAGCACGGCAACGAGGAGAAGTATATCCCCGTTTGACATAACGAGTAGACATATATCTCCTGTCCGTAGCATGGAGCCAAATTAAAGACAAAAATTATGATTTTTTGACTTTTGAAAGGGACAATTCTATCTTAGTTCATTGGACGTGGGTTTAAGTTTATATTCATACAAAAAATATATCTAAGTCTAAGTCTATCTCCCACTTTATCTACTGTGGATATTATATCCACCAGTTTGCCCATGCTCGAAGGGTGGATAAAACTAAGCGAGTGGATAAATATTTTCTCCTTTCCCCGGGGATAAAATTATCTCCGGCCCATGCTAGCCCTGCAGGTGGGATAGTGGTCAAGAACTGGCTTATAATAAGTAAAAAAAAGGAGGCGGCTCAAATTTCGAGTGTATGTTTTTTTATGTTTCTTACGCGATATCTTTGTAGATTGTGAAGCAATTTTGACGATTCTTTTTTATTAAATAGGTTGTATTGCAAGGGTGGTCCAATATAAATTTGGAGAAAAAACTCCACCCCTGAGTATAGCAAATAAATAACTTGTTTTTAGCTATCATACTCGGTTTTTACATTTTGTTAAAAGTTATAATTATTATAACACGTGACCTATAATAGTCAAGAGCGCTAACAACGAGACCTATTACATATTAGTGAATTCTTAAGCACTCATGTAATCTGGACAGTAGAATTTAGTAGCACCAGTTTTCTAATGTTTAAAGATACGGATCGCGAAACCCTAGACTCGGGTTTGAATCCGCCATTCCATTGCCGTCGTGAAATACTTCTTGTATAATATAATATCATGACCATTTACCCTTTTATATGATATCAATATTGCTTACGATCTTTATTATTTCAATAAAAAATAAATAATTCTCGTTTACAACGTGCACCATTACCAGATGACCGACGAAGCGACAGCAAAAGGTGAAAGACAACTGCTGCGAGAAGCGCGCGCCAAATTTGTCGAGAGGTTTGGTCGTGAGCCCGTTGCCGCAGCGAGCGCGCCTGGAAGAGTCAACCTTATCGGAGAACATGTTGATTATTGCGAAGGCTTCGTCCTGCCTGTGGTTTGTGTTTCATTTTTTTAATTGGAATGACAAACGATTTTACAGTCCACCTGATGGTAAATGACTGCTGCAGCTTATTGACACGCAACCAATTTCAAAGAAAAAGGCTATAGATGAGTTGTCACATCTGAAGACTAAGATGTAATGCTTCACATCCAGTAATAATACTGGCTTTCTATATCCTTCAGATAAGAACAAGTATTACAACAAAATAAGTATTATACGTGGTAGAGCCATGCTGCAGCTATATTAGTAGTATAGTTGTAGCACGAATGGGTCCGCTCGACCGAAGAAGGACCACGCTCTCACAGAATACCTGCGTAAAATAACAGTTTAACACTGCTGTGTTTCGTATGGTGAGTGTAGAGAACCGGAGACCCTTTTTACTGGAAAAGAGGCATTCCATCTTAGTCCTCACGGGTGACAACGCATCTGTATTTCGATTCGCCTACGAGGATAAATGTAGATGTCTATGGGCCACAGCAACCACTTACGATCAGGTGTACTGTGTGTTCCGTTGTAACCCTATTCTATAAAAAAACACCAGTGCATACATATCCAGATAGAGAGACAGTCCCTATCCTTCTGACCGGAATATAGGAGTCCAAGCGATACTGCTTTGCGGAAAAAACAAGAAATAGACTTCTAGACAGAAAAGAACGCCAGAGTACAATTTTTTTTATGTTTGATATTATTATGATTTTCTGTTAACCGTGAAATTTACAGCGAGCGCTAACCATCTGATGATCTGGGTTACTGCGGCTCAGAAATGAGAAGAGGCCTGTGCTTAGCAGTGGGACAAATATGGGCTGTAACATTAACTATAACAATTAACCGTGTGTAGGGGACTACCTACCACATAATTTCCCGTGGATGTCGTAAGAGACGACAAAGGGAAACAAACACTTTCACACTCACAGCGTTTTCCTGATAACAAGTCAAAATTATAAAAAAACATGCGTGAGTGTCGTGGAACACTCGGTTTGAACGAAGTTCCTTTCATTCTATATTATTATTGATAAACGTATTATATTATTGATTAACAAATACAAATAAATGAATTACTAGCGTCTATTAAAATGAAGCGTCATTTCAAATAATATTTCTCTTATGGCAAGATAAAAAAAAGTGCGAGGGAGATGGATATTGTTTCATCCCGCTCGCACTATAGAAAGGATCGTGACGAAAAAATCTTACACTTTTTCTCGCCTAGTCCCCATCCACCAAATTAGTATAAGGAACTTCGTTCCAAAAACTACGGTTGCCAACCGTTTGCCAAGCATAGCAACTGTGGACCCCACCCATGGAACAATCTATAGGGGACGCCAGTAATTATACCGGCTCTCTATCCCCTCCAGACCGGAATGCAGCAGTGCATGAACTATTGCTTAGGGTCCGAAATAAGTAAGAAGGTAGGACCTACTCCAATAAATTTCCCGACAGAAAGGGAGGCCCAACTAGTAATTTATTATGTTCGCTAATAATACTATTTATTTATGTTTTCCGTGTGGTTGTAGCTTAAGACAGGTCATAATCCATCAACCCGTCTTAACCTTGGGCCTCGTAAGCGGTGACTTAGGGAAATGCCCAGATTAAAATATCTGTCTCGATGGATGACAGTATAACCTCCCAAATTTATATAAAATTAGGGATCCGCCTTACTTCGCACGTGTGATTTCTGGACCTCGACAACAGCGCCACCTACCGGATCGAATCGAGTTTTTAAACCATCTAGGGGCTCACTCAAATACATACAAAAAGTTCATCAAAATCGTTCGAGCCATTTTCGAGTTTTGCGAGACTAATGGAGCAAGTCCCCCGTGTAGTGGCTGGTAAGAATACCCACTATTCCATATCTTTCCGTGGGTGTCATATGAAGCAACAGAGGGAAACTGAGAGAGAGGATGGGCAGCAGCATCTTTCTGATAACAGCAAATTAAAATAAAAAACTGCGGTTGCCAACCCGCTCGCAGGTGTGGCAACTATGACAATATACCCCCCATGACGAGAGTTACAAGACAGCCCCCAGTCCCCGGCGGCCCCGCTATTCCTGGCTACGGTGGCGACCACGGTAAGGTGGGGCAGGGGGTGCTAAGAATCTCCGGTGGAGGTTACATACAATCCTACATACAAGTCCTTGTCCATACAAGAACAAGGACTGACGAGAAGATCCTGGAACTGGAAGAAGTTACTAAAGCGTAAAAAAGCAGCTTTATGCTGCTATTTTACGCTGGTATTTTGTGAGAGTGTGGTCTTTCCCCGGTCGGCTCGACCACGCCATCCCATTTGTAATCCAACCATATAACTGCTTACGAGACATTATGCGCAAGTGAATGATCACAGGTATATAGGTACAGAGACAGTAGAGACACGGAGACGACCATAGTACAAAATGTATGACTCCTGACTTAAACTAAATAAACGGATTTAATAATACTTAATTAGACGACGGTGTAAAATTTGGCTTCTATTTTGTGATTGATTTTACTTGTCATTAAATTTTGGCCGATTGATTACAAAGTCGTAATCAATACCGTCCATTTTGTAATAATTACTTTGCGTCTCTTAATCACTTATTGTTAATTACTTAAAATTTATGATCGGCTCCTTCAAAACTTATTAGAATGCGTACAATCAATTTTCAACCCCCGCCGGTACCAAAGAAATTGTTAATTGAAATTTTGGAACTAATTTACCGCGTGCTTGGCGGTAATATAAAGACAACATAGTGAGGAAACCTGCATGGCTAAGAAAGAAGAAAATTTTTCGGTAACAAAATATTTTAATTAATCAAGAAAATATTTTAATATCCATGAAACTTTGTATTATACCACTCACTTAAGGTACAATTCCGTATCCGACCGCAGACAGCAACAGTAGGTGACGTGTCGTCGCGACACGTCGCTGCAGTCATGATTCCGAAGCCGACTGCTCGGGCGTTGGCGGCACTACTGATCTGCGGTCGGGCGACATGTCTGCCGCGGCGGCAAACGACGTGTCGCTAGCTACGGAAGGTATTTCATAGAACTACATAGTAACCAGTAGTGTCGTGACGACACGTCGCCTGCTGCTGCTGTCTGCGGTCGGCTACGGAATGGTACCTTTATCACAGCCTTTTTTAAGTCTACTGCTGAACCCTTCCCTGTAGATAGTCTCATAGAGCAGATATTTAGAGGGATACTAGCATATTAAACTAAATACCAATATAAAAATTTCTTCGACAGGCACTTCCCTTCATAACTCTGGTAGTTGGCAGTTACAACAACAAAGAAGAATGTAACATTCTCTCAGTCCTCGCTGATGGTCAGGAACTGAGGACCAGCTTTCCTACACCATCCGTTGTTCCATTGAAACCGGGATCCCCTGCCTGGGCCAATTACGTTAAGGGCGTTGTAGCCAATTTCCCTGGTAAGCATATATATTACAATGAATGTTGGATTAAATGTTCGAATGTTAAATGTTTAGTTGTTAGAGTTTTCATGTTCGAATTATGTTTTTTTTTTATACTAGGGAAGATTTTTTATAGAAGTAAGGACAATAATTATTGCATTACTTTTACACAAATGCGTTTATTTCTCGCATACGATATTTTAGGTGCGCGCTTCTGGTTGGAAACCATAATAACCTTAATTCATCATTGCCTGATAATGAAAATTACGACTGGTCAATTATTTTATATAAACTTTATCGAAGACACAGAAAACCATCCTTGTTTTTATAATTATAAGTTAAAGGGTTGTTCGTATTTGGATGTACGTCGGGAAAGCAGTAAAACTTATAAATGATTAGCGATGAAATAAGTTACCTATCTGTAGTTGGGCGAACTGCTAACATTTAAATAGTAATCTTATTATTTAATTCAATCAATTGATATAAATAATGTAAATTCAACTTGGTTAATACGGATAATGTTGCTTGAGAAAATCAATAATTTTAATGGGATATTATTTGTATGTACTTAATTTAATCCGAAGCGTTATGGATGGTTATTTTTGTAAGCTATTAAGGATGTTTGTGAATGAATAAATAAATAAATAAACATAGTCCATTGATGGTAAGTGCTGTGGCCCATACATAACTACACGATGCTGCGTAGTCATCCCGGAGAACTAAGATGGAACACCTCGTTACCGGTAAAAAGCGTCTGCGGTTATCGTCACTATTATTTTGTGCCAGAAAAAAAAACTGTACCTATACGAGTGGTAAAATTGAAAATTTTGCACAACCGACTTGAATATAAATTATTAAGGATAACTCAATAACTAATGGTCAGACCTTGATCAAAGTTATATGGGACCACATGAGAAGCACCTTCTTTCAAATTAAAAAAAATAACCCTAATTTTTTTCTTAAAATAAAAGACGTCTAAGTTATTCCTTATAACATCAGCTATCTGCCGGTGAAAGTTTCGTTAAAATCAGTCCAGTCATTTTGGAGATTAGGTGGAAGACAAACAGACGGGCCGACAGATAGACAAAAATTTAAAAAAATGTTTTTTTTTGTTTTAGGTACCGTATATACTATCATATGCATTTAGCAAACAGCTGATATTTTGAAATTATAAACAGAGACCTCAATTTTATTTATTTGTACATAGCTGTATAGATGACATTATGCACTTTTGTTTAATGTTGCTTCATTGCAATTTCGATAAGTTATTAACATAAATTATAGTAATGTTTACTTTTAGTTATCACAAAATTTATGAAATTGTGAAATAGATATTCTTTTCCTTCTTTGCTCGTAATAAATCAAGGCTATGACGTCGTGGTAGAACCGTGCCGTAGCTCGACCGGGGAAGGACCATGCTTTCACAGAATACCAGCGTAAAATAACAGCTTAATGCTGCTGTGTTTCGTACGGTGAGTGTAGAGAACCGAAGACCCCTTTTACTGTTAATGTGGTATTCCACTTTCGTCCTCAGTGGTGACCAAGCACCTGATTTTTGATTCTTAATCGAGTATAGATGCATAAGTCTACGAGCCACAGCATTCACTTACCGCCAGGTGGACTGTGTGCTCGTTTGTCGCCCTTAATCTATAAAAAAAACTGTTGAAAACCCCGAACATGGCATATCTCATAGTTTTTCGTCACTATCATACGACATTTTTAATCATGATTTTAAAACGTTTTTCTCAAGGAACATTACGTGGTTTCGACGCTGTGATAGTCTCCGATGTTCCAATGGGGTCCGGAGTGTCTAGCAGTGCATCGTTAGAAGTTGCTGTATTTACTTTCCTAGAGGCATTAACAGGTGTTCAAGTTGAGTAAGTATTTGAATGTTTTTTGTACTATTGAATAAAAGTTGTATCGTATTTGGTTACAACTATGCAACGTCTGTCTTATTCAGAGGCCGATTAAATGTTTACAGCGCCTTAGGCTAACACCTCGGCGGCGTTGCTCTGGCCGTCATATATTATTAATTATGACTATTTATTTAGAAAATAAATTTAATTTAGAATAGAGTTTAGTTTTTATTATATAAAATATAAAATACTATAATAATAATAAAAAAAACTAAAACTAGAAACTTAATTATAAACTTCATTATGACGACCAGACGACAACTGTTCAGTGATGTCTCCGTGATCGCGAGGGTGAAAACTGGTAGCAATCACCGAATGGTTTGAGGCACACTGAGCCTAAACGTTAAGTTGGAGAGGTCTCGTCTAATGAAGCCAACGCTCCGTCCCCCTCGTGCTCTGTTCCAAAGTCCCGAAACCTTTCAGCTCGAGTTAAAAAACCGTTTTCAGTGCCTAGAAGACTGCAATGAAGTGGACGATATGAATGACAAGCTCGTGGAAACTGTCCATGAGGTTGGAGCTAAGTTCTGCAAGACCCGCCGCAGAAGAACACAAAAAGTCTCCGATCACACTCTTAATCTCATGGCTGTTAGACGGGAGATGAAGCTACATTCTTCATCAGATTTGACAGCATACAGGCATCTGAACAGACAGATCTCCAAATGCATGCGGCGGGACTTACGCAACTTCAATACAGCTTGTATTGAAGAAGCGATCGAAGCGTAATCGAGGCTCCAAAGCCTTTACCAGAGATCTGTGTGCCAGAAAGAGCCAACTGTCAAAGCTGAGGACCGAATGTGGCAGCATCGTTTCCGGGACACCTGAGATATTGAGTGAGATTGAGAGGTTCTATGGGCAGCTGTACACGTCATCGTTGGAGCCACACGCAAGTGTGAGTAACGATCCAAGAGCGAGTCTTATCCGACACTATTCCGAAGATATCCCGGACGTCAGTCTGAGCGAGATTAGAAAGGTTCTCCAGCACCTTAAAAACGGCAAGCCCCCAGGCGAGGATGGAATTACAGCGGAGCTTCTGAAAGCGGGTGGAAGACCGGTACTTGAAGTCCTTCAGAAGCTATTCAATTCCATCCTCCATGGTGGCATTACACCGGAGGCGTGGAGCAGAAGTGCGGTGGTCTTGTTCTTCAAGAAAGGTGACAACGCTCTCTTGAAGAACTACAGACCGATTTCCCTTCTGAGCCGCGTCTACGTGCTGTTTTCGAGAGTCATTACGAATCGTCTCGCACGCAGACTTGACGACTTCCAGCCTCCCGAACAAGCCGGTTTCCGAAAGTGCTTTAGCACCATAGCCCACATACATACCCTTCGGCAAATTGTACAGAAGTCCGAAGAGTACAATTTGCCACTATGTCTGGCGTATGTGGACTATGAGAAAGCTTTGATTCCGTCGAAATTTGGGCGGTGCTGCAGTCCCTTCAGCGGTGCCAAGTTGACTGTCGGTACATCGAAGTGCTGAAGTGTTTGTACAGTAGGGCTACGATGGCTATCCGAGTACAGAACCAGAGTACGAAACCTATCCAATTGCAGAGAGGTGTAAGACAGGCTGATGTTATATCCCCGAAACTCTTCACCGCTGCATTGGAAGACGTTTTCAAGCTTCTGGAGTGGAAAGCATACGGTATTATCATCAATGGCGAGTACATCACTCACTTTCGATTTGCCGACCATATAGTCCTTATGGCAGAATCGCTGGAGGACCTAAGCACTATGCTCAATGACCTCAATAGTGTCTCCCAACGGATAGGTCTTAAGATGAACATGGACAAAACAAAGATTATGTTTAATGTCCATGTCACACCTATGCCGGTAGTTGTTGGGAGCACTAAACTCGAAGTTGTTGACGAGTATGTTTACCTGGGACAAATAGTCCGACTAGGTAAGTCCAACTTCGACCGAGAGGTCAATCGACGGATTCAACTCGGCTGGGCAGCGTTCGGGAAGCTACTACACATCTTCTCGTCAGACATACCTCAAAACCTTAAAACGAAATTGTACAACCAGTGCGTGTTGCCAGTGATGACTTACGGAACTGAGACGTGGTCCTTCACTGCTGGCCGTACGAGGAAGCTCAAGGTCGCTCAGCGAGCTATGGAGAGGGCTATGCTCGGAGTTTCTCTGCGTGATAAACTTAGGAATGAGTATATCCGCAGTAGAAACAGAGTAACCGACATAGCCCAACGGATTAGTAAGCTGAAGTGGCAGTGGGCCGGCCATATAGCTCGAAGAACCGATAACCGATGGGGAAGAAAGGTTCTTGAGTGGCAGCCTCGTACCGGTAGGCGAAGTGTAGGGCGACCCCCCACGAGATGGAGTGACGACCTGGTAAGACATGCAGGAAGTCAGTGGAAGTCAGGTGGCTCAGGACCGTGCTTTGTGGCATTCCTTGGGGGAGGCCTATGTTCAGCAGTGGACTTGTGAAAGGCTGTAATGATGATGATGATGAATTATCATATAGTCCTACTCCCCGCGGTATCGTGCTAAGAACGCTGCGTTTCCCCACTGAATGGCTATATTTAGCCTTTGAGCGAGAAAAGAACTAGCCCAAAATTTAGTTTCAAAATAATTAGGATATTTGTACCCTTAAAACATTGGGTGTGAATGAAAAATGTGAGAGGAGAGTGAGGGTGATGTAGGCAACTTGAGCGCGCGCCCCTTTTTTGAGTTTGCGTCCCTAGGTACGAGTATGTGCCTTAAGGATAATCCACCACTGGTCTTGTCTCCCGTATTGCTGCTCGTAATATGCAGTGTAAACATAGCATTAAACAATGTCCTAGCGCCGACTTCAGAGGCCATAATATGGAAATTATTTTAGTTTTAGAAGTCTGTATTATTTTATATTAAAAGTCTCTTTATTAATTTTAATTTATATTGCATACCTTAAGCGCTTAGGAAAGCGCAAGGTATGTTCTACTATCGCCTAAAAATTAAGATTCCAACGTTTTATCGAATAAAATCGTATCTAGCAATCATATTATACATATAAATGATATAAAAAGCACATTGTTAGAAAGATAAATGATTGTTGAATTTATTAATATTTTTTTTAAATCGATTAATTGCTATTTTTAAATAAAAAAAGGGTTTTAGTGGCTTATGGTGTGGATTTATCATGTCCCTGTGGCTTGTAAACACTATAACTTTTGAAAATATCAATTGTTTAACTCAATCTATTTTTTAATCTCTTCATCTATCATGTTGGAAGCCACTGAATGTAAATGGCAATGTAATTTTGTTTTGTTTAGCTATAATTAATTTTTTTCGGCTCCAAAATGGCGAAATTTTCGTTGATTAGGTAGCCTTGTATGTAAATTAATTCTGTAAAGGGAGCTAAAGCCACAGAGTAGTTTACTCACTCACTCAGTTCGACACACAGAGTACTTTTTATATACTGGTCAGTCGCCGTCGTGAGTGGACATCGTTTCGGATGTTTGCAGCGGCTCAAAAAGATCGCTGTACAAATACACAATATTCGAATATCCAAATTTCTTAAATACCTGATTATAATAATAATAAGAGGTTTTTTTATTACAATATTTTAAAAGCACAGAATAAATAATAGTAGTACGTACTAAAAGTAAGTAGTATCAATTTTTTGTCATGGGTGACATTTTCATGGTTTTCGAGTGTTGAAACCGATAGGGTTGTCGAAATATAAATCCAAGATGGCGGCCGCAATAGGTATAAATTTTTTCATCATGGGTGTCATTTTCATGGTTTTCGAGGGTGTAGAAGCCGATAGTGCTGTCGAAATGTAAATCCAAGATGGCGGCTGAATTAGGTACCAATTTTTTCATCATGGGTGTCATTTTCATGGTTTTCGGGGGCGTTGAAGCCGATAGTGCTGTTGAAATGTAAATCCAAGATGGCGGCTGAATTAGGTACCAATTTTTTTCATCATGGGTGTCATTTTCATGATTTTCGAGGGTGTTGAAGCCGATAGTGCTGTCGAAATGTAAATCCAAGATGGCCGCTGCAAAAAATATAATTTTTTTCATCTTGGGTGTCATTTTCATGGTTTTCGAGGGTGTTGAAGCCGATAGTGCTGTCGAAATGTAAATCCAAGATGGCGGCTGCAATAGATATCAATTTTTTCATCATGGGTGTCATTTTCATGGTTTTCGAGGGTGCTGACGCCGATAGTGCTGTCGAAATGTAAATCCAAGATGGCGGCTGCAATAGATATCAATTTTTTCATCATGGGTGTCATTCTCATGGTTTTCGCGGGTGTTGAAGCCGATAGTGCTGTCAAAATGTAAATCCAAGGTGGCTGCTGCAATGGGTATAAATATATTCATCATGGGTGTCATTTTCATGGGTTTCGAGGGTGTTGAAGCCGATAGTGCAGTCGAAATGTATTTAAACTACTTTACGAAATTCCGTATAATCATGTTATACGTATTATTTTATGCGCTTAAGGTATGCTCAATTGGATTTACCAATTATTTCTTTAGCTTATTTTTGATATTTTAGAATAGTAGTTTTTAACAAGTAGAAGAACATTGCTAAAAAAGAAATTATTTATTTGCTACCCTAAGGGTGGAATTTTTTATCTAAACTAAATGGGACTATCCTTGAAGTATAATCTATTTAATAAAAACCGAATCATTAAAATCGATCCTCAATCTGCGAAGATATCATATGAAAATCCTTAAACAATAGTCCAATATGAATCTTTTTTCCCTATTTTCCAACCTTGGGTTTGGAATTTTTTTCCAAATTTATATTGGGATACCTTTGAAGTATAACCTATTTAATAAAAAAAGAATCGTCAAAATTGGTTCACAATCGGCGAAGATATCGCTTAACATACATACAAAAAGACATACACTCGAATTGTGAACTTTCTCCTTTTTAAGTCGGTTAAAAACAGATGCTATTAGTATTATTTCTGTCTTTTTAGGATTCCGTACCTCAAAAAGAAAAAAACGGAACCCTTATAGGAACACTTTCTGGTCCGTCTGTCTGCCTGTCTATCAAGACCCTTTTGCCAACGCAATCAAAAGATACAGCCGTTTATGCCGCAAATTTTCGACATTCACAAGGGAATCAAAACCTACAGGGTACTTCCTGTGAACTCAGAATCTTGAAATTTGGTACAAAGCAACGTTTTATAGCACAGATAAAGGAAACATTGCGAAAAGCCTAAATTTTTGGTTACATCAAAATATTTTTAATAATATTAAACTTATTAATATTAAACGGTTCTCAATTCGAGGGTAGGTATGTTTTTTATTGTTGTATTTTATTTTATTTCGCAGATTGTGAACCAATTTTGACGATTATTTTGGAGCAAAAATTTCACCCTTCCTTTCATCACCACTTCTTGAAAACACATCAATGAGAGCAAATCAATAAATTCTTTCTTAGCAAGTTGAAGTCGGTTTTTACTTTTGTTGAAAGTTATAATTAATAGAATCAGGCGTTACTTAGCGGAAATCCATTATATTAAACTTGGCAAAAATTACTTCGCGTACATCCGCTGGATAAAATAAAATGATATGTCTTACCTAGTTTGAAGAGCACCTCCCGCCCTCCCTCAATTGCGTGCGCTATCCCCGTCACCACTAATCCCAGCGCCACTACTACCAACACCACTACACTAGGAAAGACACACCACTGGCGACAACACGACACGTGTTTCGCATCTACACGAGGCATCTTCAGGTGATGTAGACTTTGCGGTGGCTGACCGCTCGGATGTACGCGAGGTAATTTTTGCCAACTTTAAAGTTATAATTATTTCTAATCAAATTAAGCAACAAACATTTTTTGCTTTCTTTCACTTTTCGAAATTTATCCGATTATTACGTCTATTTATCAAGAGACTTCAAAAAAGGAGGAGGTTCTCAATGCGCCGAAATCTTTTTTTTATATGTGTTCAACGGTTACTCGAAGAAGCCTGAACTGATTTGGAAAATTCTTTTTTGTTTCAAAGGGTATATTTCCCAGGTGGTCCCATTTAAAATTAATCGAAATAGGCTGAGAAAAAAATCAAAAATAAATTATTTCGGTCGGTTTAAGTCGGTTGTACAAATTTTTTAATTTTACCTCTTGTATGAGTCTACTCGTGGACTGTTAATGGTTTCAGAAAGAACGAATGTTTATTGACTCAGAGTTCATTATATCAACATTGTGTATTTTGTTAATATTAGTTGAAAGACAAATCAAAGGCTTTGAATTGATGTTTGCGATCGTTTCATTTCTATTCATTTACTGACTCTGTTAATATCAAATAAAGCATAATCGAAGGTCTTAATTGCACGGATTCAAAAGAGCGAGTCCCAATGCAAATTAATTTTAATTTGGGTTATCATGTAAAGTTTTAACACTTTGTAACCCGCATATTTTAACTTATATCTTTAGTTGATAATACTATTAAGTCCTTCCATACGAAATTGGCGTTTTGTACGGGAGCAATATGAAGTCAATTTTTTTTGTAAAATATACATATTTAATTAATCAAAGTATGCACTTTTGCCATCTCATAGGTAGTTCTTTGATCCCTTTACTAAAAAAACCATGGGGGCGAGAATCAATAAACTCTTTGAAGGCGGTTTGAAATGCCGCATCGGAGTTGATTTTTTTTCCTTGTAAGAAGTTGTCCAAATTCCGAAAAAAATGGTAATCTGTTGGAGCAAGGTCCGGGGAGAACGGTGGATGTCGCAGACATTCAAATTGTAGCTCATCTAACTTAGATGAGAAGATAGAGAAGCAGCAGTGGCCTAGCGAGCGATCGACCGATCTCGGTTGTTTAGCAGCTAGTTCTTCCTTCATGGTTTGCAGTTGCTCACAATAGATATCTGCCGTAATCCTTTGGCCAGATTTTAGAAAACTGTATTGAACCACACCGGCGCTAGTTCACCAAACACTTACAAGTAACTTCGTTTAGGGCAGTATTTGGTTGGGTCTCCAGGGTTCAGCCATTGCGACGAGCGCTTCCGATTATCGTACAATATCCACTTTTCATCACAAGTAAGGATTCGATTTAAAATCCCTTCATTGTCGGTTGAGCAAAGTATCACAACAGTCGACGTGTGTTTGCAAGTTCTATTCATTCAATTCATGAGGTACCCATCGTTAAGTTTTTTTACTTTCCCGATTTGCTTCAAGTGGATTAATACACTGTTATCACTTACCCCGAAGCCTGGAGCTATCTATGAAGTGCTTTGTGATGTGTACAATAGCCTTTAATTCTTCATTTTCCACTTTGGTATCCGGCCGTCCACAGGGTTGCTTCTGAAGGTCGAAATTTCCAGAACGAAAACTTTGAAACCAAAAACGTACCGTGCTTTCTTTTGCAACACCAGCGCCGTACACATCATTAATCCTTCGAGCTGTTTCTGCAGCACTGGTGCCACGGTAGACCTCGTAATCGTAAATATACCGATATTTCATATTTTCCATTGTGCGGTAATAAGCCACGCCAAAAAAAAATATATTGGTAAATCCAATTGGGCATACCTTAAGCGCATTAAAAAATTACGTATAACATGAGTATACGGAATTATTAAAGTAGTTTAAGTACATTTCGACAGCACTATCGGCTTCAACACCATCGAAACCCATGAAAATGACACCTATGATGAAAAAATTGATACCTATTGCAGCCGCCATCTTGGATTTACATTTCGACAGCACTATCGGCTTCAACACTCTTGAAAACCATGAAAATGACACCCGAGATGAAAAAATTGGTACCAACTTCAGCCGCCATCTTGGATTTACATTTCGACAGCACTATCGGATTCAACACCCTCGAAAACCATGAAAATAACACCCAAGATGAAAAACTTGATATCTATTGCAGCCGCCATCTTGGATTTACATTTCGACAGCACTATCGGCTTCAACACCCTCGAAACCCATGAAAATGACACCGATGATGAAAAAGTGGATACCCATTGCAGCCGCCACCTTGGATTTACATTTCGACAACCCTATCGGCTTCAACTCTCTCGAAAACCATGAAAATGACACCCGTGATGAAAAAATTGATACCTATTGCAGCCGCCATCTTGGATTTACATTTCGACAACCCTATCGGCTTCAACACCCTCGAAACCCATGAAAATGACACCCATGATGAAAAAATTGATACCTATTGCAGCCGCCATCTTGGATTTACATTTCGACAGCACTATCGGCTTCAACACTCTTGAAAACCATGAAAATGACACCCGAGATGAAAAAATTGGTACCAACTTCAGCCGCCATCTTGGATTTACATTTCGACAGCACTATCGGATTCAACACCCTCGAAAACCATGAAAATGACACCCAAGATGAAAAACTTGATATCTATTGCATCCGCCATCTTGGATTTACATTTCGATAGCACTATCGGCTTCAACACCCTCGAAAACCATGAAAATGACACCCATGATGAAAAAATTGGTACCTACTTCAGCCGCCATCTTGGATTTACATTTCGACAGCACTATCGGATTCAACACCCTCGAAAACCATGAAAATGACACCCATGATGAAAAAATTGATACCTATTGCAGCCGCCAACTTGGATTTACATTTCGACAACCCTATCGGCTTCAACACCCTCGAAAACCATGAAAATGACACCCAAGATGAAAAACTTGATATCTATTGCAGCCGCCATCTTGGATTCACATTTCGATAGCACTATCGGCTTCAACACCCTCGAAAACCATGAAAATGACACCCATGATGAAAAAATTGGTACCTACTTCAGCCGCCATCTTGGATTTACATTTCGACAGCACTATCGGTTTCAACACCCTCGAAAACCATGAAAATGACACCCAAGATGAAAAAAAATTGATATATTTTGCAGCCGCCATCTTGGATTTACATTTTGACAGCACTATCGGCTTCAACACCCTCGAAAACCATGAAAATGACACCCATGATGAATAAATTGGTACCTAATTCAGCCGCCATCTTGGATTTACATTTCGACAGCACTATCGGCTTCAACACCCTCGAAAACCATGAAAATGACACCCATGATGAAAAAATTGATACCTATTGCGGCCGCCATCTTGGATTTACATTTCGACAACCCTATGGGTTTCGACACCCTCGAAAAGCATGAAAATGTCACCCATGACAAAAAAAATTATACTACTTACTTTTAGTACGTACTACTATTATTTATTCTGTGCTTTTAAATATTGTAATAAAAAAATCTCTTATTATTATTATAATCAAGTATTTAAGAAATTTGGTTATTCGAATATTGTGTATTTGTACAGCGATCTTTTTGAGCCGCTAAAAACAACCGAAACCATGTCCACTCACGACGGCGACTGAAGCCGAACCGAACCACAAACTATATAGAAACACTACGAGCCGAACTAAACTTAATACAAAGGTACTCTGTGAACTAAACTACTCTGTGGCTGTAGATCCCCATTTACAGAAACAATTTATATACGAGGCAACGAAATCAACAAAAATTTCGCCATTTTGGAGCCGAAAAAAATTAATTATAGCTAAACAAAACAAAATTACACTGCCATTTACATTCAGTGGCTTCCCACATGATAGATGAAGAGATTAAAAAATAGATTGAGTTAAACAATTGATATTTTCAAAAGTTATAGTGTTTACAAGCCACAGGGACATGATAAATCCACACCATAAGCCACTAAAACCCTTTTTTTATTTAAAAATAGCAATTAATCGATTTAAAAAAATTATTAATAAGTTCAACAATCATTTATCTTTCTAACAATGTGCTTTTTATATCATTTATATGTATAATATGATTGCTAGATATGATTTTATTCGATAAAATGTTGGAATTTTAATTTTTAGGCGATAGTAGAACATTACCTTGCGCTTTCGCTTAAGGTATGCAATAATGAGGATAAAACAAATGAATGACTGTTTTCAAAATTTAAATGTACCAGCTAAATGAATTTATAAATTTGAATTTGGGATTTTTAACCAAAGAGGAGATATTTCATATCAAAGTGGTCAGTACGACAAAACGCTAATTTCATATGTAAGGACCTAATAATAATAATGTACTCCAGACCGAATTTCGAATACGGCGGCCAGTCTCCAGAGACTGCGAAAACTTTTAAGGTTAATTTAGGAACATCATTATTAGGGAACACATTAAAAGAAAAAATCCGATCTAGGCATTAAACTGTGGACGTGACGACCACAAATGTGAGCAGAACTACGAACTTTCGGAATTTTATAAAACATGGCGTAAAGCGCGAACTTTTCGGGGTAGAATTTTTTTTTAGGGAACCGGGGCCACCTCCCCTCCGCCCGAACACGGATGTACCGATTATCCACCACTACTGGGACATCCTGTATAAAAATCAATTGCTGTTCGTTAGTCTCGCTAAAACTCGAACACGGCTCGAACGATTTTGATAAATTTTTTGTGTGCGTTTGAGTAAGTCTCAGCACGGTTAAGATTTACAATTTGACCCGCTTTGTTGGTGTTGTTGCCGAGATACAGATGTCACTCGTGCGAAGCCGGGGTGGATCACTCGTTCTATATAAAAATACTTACACTTCAGCTTACCATTCCTATTAAGTTTCAAATGTTAGAAGTGATTCACGAAAGCTGTGGAGTTGCTGTCCGTACCATTAATCATTAGGTTGCCGTCGCCTTTCACCTAATCCCCAATTATAAAATCACTATCTTTTATAATCTTAATAACATCTCTTTGACGTTCCTTAGTTAAAAAATTAACTTACTGTTTTGCAGCCCGGTAAAGAAGGCGTTGTTGTGTCAAAAAGCAGAGCACGAGTTTCCCGGCATGCCTTGCGGGATAATGGACCAGTATATTGTTACTCTTGGACAGAAAGACCACGCGTTACTCATCGACTGCAGGTGGGTGCAGATCATAGATTTAGTATGAACTTTTTTTATAGAATAAGGGTGACAAACGAGCACGCAATCCACCTGATGATAAGTAGATGCTGTCGCCCATAGACATCTATATTTATCATCAATTAAGAATCGAAATGCAGATGCGTTGTCACCCCTGAGGACTGAGATGGAATGTCTCATTTCCAGTAAAAAGGGACTCCGGTTCTCTACACTCACCATACGAAACACAGCAGCATTAAGCTGCTATTTTACGCTGGTATTCTGTATGAGTGTGGTCCTTCCCCGGTCGAGCCGAGCCATTCGTGCTACAACCATAATATAGCTACAGTGTGGCTCTACCACGTATCTTATAATATGCAATAAACTGACGTTGAAACTGCACTACATTTATGGTGTATATTAATTTGCGAATAAATTAATTAATTTCAATTATTGTATGCATTAGACAATAGTGCCTTATATCAGCTGAGCGATATTATCTAGTGTTTCTATTGATATTAATATTTATCAAGTTTGCATCAAGTATTAAGCGTATTAGTTTGCAATTACAAATTGTCCACGAGGCGAATCGATAATGGCCAACCTTGAACACAGTTCAATTGGGTGGTTGACACCATTGAACTACAAATTATGACTTTTAAATTATTAAATATTAATAGTGCTTATCGAAAATATGATACATAGTCTTTTCTGACGTTACTAAAGTAGTTTTTGCATGTTTTCTACCGATTTCAAAAAGGAGACGGTACTCAATTAGACTGTATGTTTTTTTAATGTGTGTTACCTCATAACTTTTTACTGGGTGAACCGATATCGATGATTCTTTTTTTATTTGAAAGCTGGTGCTTTACATGTGGTCCCATATAAATTTGATTTTTGATTAAGGTCTGACCAATAGTTTTTGAGTTATTCTTAATAATTTATATTGAAGTCGGTTGTACAAAATTTTTAATTTTTAATTGTCACGATATAGTATGGCATTTCGGACGTGTATTAAGTTAGTCGACAAAACGAAAACTAGCGCGCGATTGGAACTCTTTTTGCATTTTGGAACTCTTTTGGCTCGGAAACTAAACTTGAGCGCATACACGAGATCCATTTAGTAGTAGGTCAATGGTTGACACAATATATAATATAAAAGTGAATCGCTGAATGTGTTGCTAAGCGCAAATCTCGAGGCAGCTGAATCGATTCCTTGAAGTACGAAAATGGTTCTTACCATTGAATTGGAGAATTTTGTTCATTGTATTCGAAATTGAGAGAAAATATTCATGTATCAATGTTAATTTTTGTTCGCGATAATGCGTACGCCCGTACGCTCGATCGCTCTGTCAGCGTCGCACTGAACGCACGCATATACCGCCTCGTCAGTCAACCGACGTACGTCGGACCGACGAGCTCGACCGACGTTCCTCATACGCGCGACGTAGCCGTACGCGCATAGTACTTCATCAACGCTGCACTGTAGCCGTTAATAGGTTTTCATTGATATAGCTACGCTCAACCGATGTCAGCGCTCACCGTCGCTCGGACACTAAATCGAGCCTAAGGGTCCATTGGTAGGTAAAAATGTTCAATTTGGGATAATTTCAAATAAAAGTAAAAACCTTATTTACTCGTATTTTCAAAACTGCTTTAACAGTATATCATTATTTATATATTTCAACTTTCGAAAATTTGGCTACTCTTTGAAAAATAACCCTGTGTAAATACCTAATATTAGCTTTTTATATGCTGAAGATAATTAAAGATTAATACTGTATGTTACGGCCAGCAGCTGCTTATCCCAGGAGTAGGGTCTCGCGCGGGCCCATAGACGGAGAACCTACAAGCAGATGCTGGTCGGGCCTGCTACAGGCCAAGGTGAAAAGTTTCTAATTACAATAAACGATCAGGGGGGAGCGTTGTATTCTATTAAACAGAGCTTACTTACCTCTATCCAAGGCGACTGGTCCCTCAGGATTCGGTCAGGTCGCGTGTGGATGTATAGTGCTAGGAAAGTAAGGGTCAGTGATGTGTATCTGGGTGTGGTTGGTAGTGTTATTGACCTTATTAGACCGTTACCATCTGCAGCAGTTCGGACCTCAGCACCTCTCCTCCATACGTCACTTTCTTCGTTAGTCACGATGAAGGTCCAGTAACTCTGTCGTACGATTAACTACCCTACAGAAGCTACTAACTCTCGTTTGTTATAACGCCTAATTCGCGAAATGAACACAGAACGTACGGATCAAAGGTCACAGTTATTTCTAGAATATCAAATACCGCACTAGTAACTAAAACAGTCGAATCCACTTATACAGATTCTGAATTAGACACTAAGTCCAGGGTGAAGCTAACAAAACAGGAATGCGCATTACGTATGGTAAACCGTATATTTCCTAGATCTCTCGCCGCGATGAATTTGGACTCCCAATTTTTCTAGCGCGCTTTCGACACCCACCGTTCAAACACGCTCGGACGAAATTCATCCCGTATCGCCGAGCCGAGTGCCATCTAACGTCGATGCTTGACATTAGCGCTTTTGCGCGAACACTGTAAGTTCACTCGGGTAAGGTAAACACGGGCTTTTTTTTTTTTTTTTTTTTTACGGGGGGAAATCCTCATGGACTACCTCCGCCTGGGGAAAGGCGGAGGGGCGTGCCGGACTCTTACCGGCTAAAACCACCCCGGTGTCTCCTCGCACGTGCGCGTGGGGCCGCGGGAATCCAAATTCTTCCGCAGCCCCACACTAGTGCTGGCCCGGTCTGTCCGGGCCTCGTCTCCTGCACGGGGTAGTGAGGTGTTTAACTACCCCGTGTATCGCCTCAGGGGCGCGCGCCGACACCCACGCGCGCCTCCGCCTCGGGTCCATCGAATAGGGGTGGCGGGGGCTTCCCCAAGTCCCTCGCCCCTGGACCCATTTATGGGGGCCGGAAAAGGGCGTTGTCCGCCCTTCTCCTGCGCCCGGTGCGCCTTCTGCGGCCGGGGAAGGGAGTCGAGATCTCCCTTTCCCGTTCCGCAGTTTCCTTCTGCGACATCACGTCCTCGCAGAAGGACACCACCGCGTCCCACGACTCTGCGCTACCGACCATCTTCCGCACTAAGGCCGGCAGCGACAGATCGCCTCCTACTTTATTTGTGAGGACACGGCGCTGCTCCTCCCAAGCTACGCACTCAGCGAGCGTGTGTTGCGCCGTGTCCTCCCCGCAATGGACGCAGTGGTGGCACCGAGCGTCCGGCTCCCTGTCTATGCGGCACAGGTACTTGCCGAAGCAGCCATGCCCCGACAGCACCTGCGTCACCCTAAACGACAGGGAGCCGTGCCTTCTCCCGAGCCAGTCGTCGAGTACTGGCCGGATCGCCTCGACGGTAGCGAGGCCGGCGGTAGGGCGCAGAAGCCTTTGCCGCCATTCCGCCACCAAGACCTGACGGAGCTCCTCTCGGCGCAGCGCGATCTGCCGCTGCACCGGCCTCGAGCCCCGTGCCCGCTCTTCCTCGCGCCATCGATATAATGACGCGAGTACTTTCGCCTCTAGGTCCCAGGGCGGGGATCCGGCCAGGACGCAAGCCGCCTCGTAGGAAATCGTGCGATACCCGCGGACGACTCTGACGGCCATCGCCCTCTGCGGTTTGCGCAGAATGGCGATAGTGCTGGCCGTCATGTCCATCGCCCACACAGGGGCCCCATACAGGGCCATGGACCGCACGATTCCCACGTACAACCGCCTACAGGCGGCGCTCGGGCCCCCCAAGTTGGGAAGCAACGTTGACAGCGCGCCCGCTGCACCCATCAGCTTGGGCGCCAGCCGCCGGAAGTGGGGTCCGAATTCCCATCGGCTGTCGAGCACCAATCCTAGATACTTCATGGTGGACTCGACAGCTATCCGGGCCCCGTTGACCACGATGTGTGATCCCGACGGCGGGGCGCGTCGAGGGCCATGGAACACCATGGCCTCTGACTTGTTTAGGGCCACCTTCAGGCCCAGGTGCCGGATGCGGTTCACCACTCGTGACACCGCAGCCGTGGCAATCAACGCTGCTTCCCTGTGCGAGCTCCCCCGGGCAGTGACGAGCGTGTCGTCCGCATAACACGTCAAGTCGGCGCCCGACGGGAGTTCACCTCTCAGCACCCAGTCATAGCCGATGTTCCACAGAAGAGGTCCCAAGACCGATCCCTGTGGAACACCGCACGACATGACGCGCCGACCTGCGCCGTCACGTCCCCGATACGTAACGCATCTCTCCTCAAGGTAAGCCCCTATTGTGCGGCGGAGGTAGGGAGGCACGCGATGGTAATTCAGCGCCTCCCGGATACAACTCCAGGGTAGGGTGTTGAAGGCGTTGGATATGTCTAAAGACACCGCCAGCACCACCCCACCCCGGGACACTGTCTCCTCCGCCAGGGCCCTCACGCGCGTAATAGCGTCTATGGTGGAACGCCCGCGACGAAAACCAAACTGGTTCTCGTCCAAGTCCGGCCCCTCTCTGCACAAGTGGCTGACGAGGCGATCTGCGATGATTCGCTCAAAAAGTTTGCCCGCCTCGTCGAGCAGCACTATGGGCCGGTACGCAGACGGTGAGTCCGCGGGGCGCCCCTCCTTCCTGAGCAGGACCAGCCTCCCCTTCTTCCACACACTGGGAAACTGACCCTGCTCGAGACATGCCGTGAAGAGCCCCCTCAGCTGGGGCTCTAGCTCCTTCAGAGCCAGGACGAGAGCTCGACCAGGAACTCCGTCGGGTCCGGGCGCTGTGTTCTTAGCCCGGAGTCGCGACACGGCCGCTCTCGTCTCTGCTTGCGTTACCTCGGGGACTTCGGTGCTCTCCTCTTCTGGAGAGTCTGTGGCTGAGGGCGAAGCCATCGCCGGGGGAACGTGTCCCACTCGCTCAGGGAAGAGAGCCGATACCACCGCCTCTAGCAACTGGGGTTGCATCGCTTGTGTTAGTGGAGGCGCCCAGGGACGCAACTTGCCCCGTACCCAACGGTAGGGGCGCCCCCACGGATCCCGATCTAGGGACCCCAGCAGCTCTTCCCTGGCACGCGACTTTGAGTCGCCGATGGCCAGCCACAGAGTCTCCTTAGACGCGCGGTACACCTCATACAGCGCGTTCTCCTCGGCCGAATCCCGTCGACGCCGCCTCCGGTATCGGGTGTACCGGCGACGAGCCGCAACGCACGCTATGCGCAATTGTGCGATCTCAGCGGTCCACCAGTACACCTGGCGCTTTGCGGACCGTTGGCGGACACGGGGCATGGACGCGTCGCAGATCTGCGTCATCGCCCCGCGAAACCATTGCGCCACCGCTTCGACGTCGACGGGGCCGTCCGTCGTCGACTCCCAGATCCAGGACTGGACTAAGGCAGCTTCCTCGAGTAGTTCCCTGTCGATGCGTTTAAGCGCCCAACGCGGGCCGTCGTTAATCGGGGTTGTTGGATGGCGGCCGCTCGCAGTCTGGGCAGAGACGTCGAACCGGATATATCGATGGTCCGACAGCGTCTCCACCTCTGCGGCGACTCGCCAGTCGCGGACTCGGCTGGCGACAGAGGGGCTAGCAAACGAGACGTCCACTATCGACCCACCCCGCTGCCGCACGCACGTGTATTCCGAACCCCGATTCAGGACGACCAGACCAGTCGTCACCGTCCACTCTTCTAGCACCTCGCCCCGAGGGTTTGTGACCGGAGATCCCCACGCCGATGACTTGGCGTTGAGATCCCCGAGCACCAGAACGGGACGAGGGTGATAGCGGCCTACGACGGCGCCCAACTCGACAAGGAAACCCTCAAAGTCGGCGAGACTCTTGTTGGGGGAGAAATACGCCCCTACAATAACGATGCCGCCCGAGACCGCAGCAACCCAGCCGCGGCCCCGAGACGGGTCGATCAGAGTCTCGCCAATAATGGCCACCAAACCGTCAGCGCATCCCAACCAGTTGTCACGGGCGGGAATGAAGTACGGTTCGGCGACCACAGCCACGTGAATCGACCACTCTGCCATGCTCTGGAGTAGGAGATCCTGAGCTCTGGCACAGTGGTTGATGTTGCCCTGGAGAAAATGGAGAGAATGTAATTGTGCCATTATTGAATTTCCATCCCCTCGGCAACGGTCCTGGGCCGGGAGTCGGCCGCGGAGCTGCTAGCCTGCGGGGGCAGCGAGGTTAACCCGGCAGGCTTAGTGCTCCTCTTCTTTTCCTTTTTCTTGCTGGTAGGCGCCCCACAGGCCCCTCCCCCTACTCTGTGTTCCGCTGGCCTTCCCGCAGCAGAACAAAGGCTGCAGTTGAACGCAGCGGTGCACAGGGCCGCCTTGTGGCCAGGCTGGCCGCAGCGATAACAGAGGTCACTACGGTCAACCTCGGCGGTGCACTTCGCCCGGACGTGCCCTTTTTCCAGGCACCGGAAGCACTGCAAAGCCCGGGGCTGAAGAAGCTTGGTCCTTGCCGCCACCCAGCCTACCAGCAATCTGCCGCTGTCGGCGATCTTCTTTGCCGACGCCACAGGGCACCGAACCCAGACCGCGCCGAGTCCGGTGGCGTCGGTGCGTATATCGCCAGCCCGCACCTTGTCTGGCGGACACTCTCCGCTTCTAGCAACGGCCGCCACCACCTCCTCAGAGGTCACGGAGTCGTCCAGGCCAGTAATCCGCACCTCTGCGGTTTTCATTGGTCTGGAGACCCGGACGTCCGCAGGGTTGAGGACCTCCCTCATCTTGGCGGCCAGTGCGTCCGCCTTTTCGGCACTGCCGCTCACTGTACCAGCCACCTCGAACAGTCGTGCACCCGTGGCAGCCTGCCTAAGGGTGACGGACTGAAGGCCAAGATCAGATAATTTGATCTTGGCCTTGGCCTCGGCGATGACCGACTGGTAAGTCACGCCACGTTCCACAGCTCCGGGCTGCAACGTTAGCGTTACAGCATTGGACCGCGGAACATGCACAGCCGGTCTCTTGCGACCTCCTTTGGCAGTCCGCCGCGCAGGTTTAGGAGCCGTCTTTGCGGTTCCACCTGGGGCGCATGCAGCTGCTGCGGCCTTCTTGGCGGCTTTGCGGGCCTTCTTGCGGCCCACGACTTTTGCCCAGGTCTCACCCTTAGACCCGACAGTCGTGGGCTGCTCGCTCGAAGGAGCTCCCTCCGCGGGCTTTTTCTTACCCTCCGCGGGCTTCCCCTTTTGAGGCGCAAGTCTCGGCGACTCCTCAGTTCTCCGTGTGTCCGCCGCCAAAGGCGGACGGAGGATTTCCGCCGGGAGACGCCGTGAAATCGCCTCCAGCCGAGCGTTAACCATGCTCCCGCACTGGAGCATGCAGGTCCGGACAATGCGCTCAACCTCTTCGTCGGTACGAGGGCTTGCCGGTTGCAGTGCGGGAGTCGGGGCCACTACAGGTGCGGCATCGGAGGACGTGCGTCGCTGCTGCTCTTCGCTCAGCGCAGCGACTTGCCGCCGGAGGTCCTCTAAGTCATTTCTGAGGCGGCTGTTTTCCTCCTGTAGCTTTGCGACCTCGTCAGAGGCCGTCCTGTTGAGGAGGATGCCAACCGCCTCCCTAATATCCGCGGCAGCCTCCTTTAAGCCACGGGTGAACGTGCCCTTTAGGCTGCCGGACTTGGTGGCAACCTTCAGGACTAAGTCCACCCCATCCAGAGCCAGCTGGCTTAAGGCCACCGCAGATGGCTCTCCCCCTTCCGCCGCAAGAGCAGCTCGTCGCTCGCGAGCACGTCGGGCCATTTCCGACACTTCGTCGGCCGCGACGGCTTTGCGCTGCTCCCTCTTGGCGGCGTTGAGCTCCGCCTTTGAACTCCCCAGCGAGGCACAGCTTTCACCGCCATCGCCAGGGTCCTCCGTAGTGAACCCCATGTCACTTTCTGCTTCACTAGCCGCTGAGGTATTGGAGCACACGAACCGTCCGTGCTTATCCCTCGGCGGCTGCGAAGCACTCGCCCCTCTCGATGCCTGCCGACCCCTCACCGAAGTCGGCAACTTGGGGGCCGGCAGGCCTTCCTCTTCTGAAGACCGGCACACTGGACGTTTCCTAGCGGAAGACGTCCCACGCGACCGATTTCCACCGCTTCCAGTGTCTGATCCTGCCTCTTTTTCAACCTCTACCTTTTTATTATATTTATATTTATCCATGTTTTATCCCACGAGTGTGGAGGAAATAGCAGTCCATCCGAGCAGCGCCTCCTGTGCCCGGATAAGCCTATGTGTAACCCGTCAAGGGTGTCGGCCGGTACCCCGACGGGGGCAACGCTAACGACTGAACATTTACCCATCAGCCATGCAGCTCCTCACGGCGTGCCACGCTTGAGCTTCGGGTGATTTTTTAAAGAGGTTATCATCCTCGCGACTCCAGGCGGTAAAGCCAAGAGCCCTCGGCCCCAAAGGCGCCGCGAGACGTGATCCACGACACGCCAGAGGGATTCCGAGGTTCGAACGGTGGCAGGGTCGATACGGGTTCTTCCCATGCCTGCCCAGTGACCGGGTGAGGGAACACTGAGCCCATTCGGTTTCCTTTTTTACAGGGTGTGGTCCCTGAAAATCCCGCAATTACGGGTTGCCCGGCGTCGGCAAAAGCCGAGTGCACCTGGCACCTCACCGCGCATGTCGCATTCTCTGTTCCTCTCAACGGAGAGGATACAGGAAGCAACTAATAGGCCCTCCACTATCCAGACAAGCCTTCACCCAGCCAGTTTTGGTCCGCGACGGTTTCCCGCTACCACCCATATCTGAGCGGCGTTCCCCTATCCGCCACCTGGGGACGCGCCCGATGGGAGCTCTGGCAACTCCACACGGGAAGGTAAACACGGGCTGGGTTAACTAAAATCTCAAGACGTTGATCACGGTCCCCCGGTGATCATGGTTGTTGCCGGGTGCTCGAAACGTAGGGAATTAAAAATAATCGTAAATTTACGATCTTAAAATCCGTAAGTATTTTTATCCAATGTGTATTACATACCAAAGCATAAGAAAGCATTATCTGAAACAGACTTATTATAGCATAACTATCCGCCCAAGCTTCGCCTGGATAGGATCTATAAAAACGCCACTATAATGGCGCGTCTCCACCAAAATTTTGAAAATTTGTCAACACGTGTTGCCGACAAATGTTTCTGTCAGGCGCGCCTCAATCAAAAATGTTGACAACATTTATGTTTCCGACATGTTGACAAATCAACAAAATTTGTTTCAAAATGTTGCAAATCAAAGGAATACGCTTGTTGCCGACATTTGTTCCCTCGGTGGAGACGCTTCTTGCAACATTTTGAAACAAATGTCGTCAACTTTTGTTGATTTGTCAACATGTCGGAAACATAAATGTTCTCAACATGTTTGGTGGAGACGCGCGTTTACCTACATTATTTAGTTTTAAGACTAGCTGTTCCCCGCGACTTCGCCCACGTGGAATTACAATAAAACTCGACCCATTCGTGCTACAGACACAGAATACCAGCGTAAAGTAGCAGCTTAACACTGCTGTGTTTCGTATGGTGAGTGTAGAGAACCGGAGACCCTTTTTACTGGAAAAGAGGCATTCCAACTTAGTCCTCACGGATGACAACGTATCTGCATTTTGATTCTTTATTGAGGATAGATGTGGATATGGGTCACAGCAATCACTCAGATGGACTGTGTGCTCGTTTGCCACCCTATCCTATAAAAAAATACACTTTCATATGCATTTAGTTAAAAGCTGTTACTTTGGCATTACGAACAGACACTTCAGGTTTATTTATTTGTATAGAATGTATGGAAGATAAATCATTATACACAATTTTTTTCAAATTATAGATTAATTAAAAAAATCCAATTTATTGGATAGAATATAGCCTATATCACTCCTGGCATTGTTTTTTATCTTTTCGTGTAGTTTCACTACAATGCATTCGGCCATTCGGAAGATTAGTCAGACAGAGAAATAGACAGAAATTAAAAAAAAATGTCAATCACGTCTTAATGACAAGTAAGTAACCCCATCAGCTCAATAAAAGGCAGTTATTTCGATATTACCGAAAAACACCTTAAATTTATTTATGTATATATATATAATTTACTTAATATTCTAGGTCGTTAGAAGCAACCCAGATACCTATTGAGACTAAGGATATAGTCATACTGGTGGTGAATTCGAATGTGAAGCACCAACTGACTGGCAGCGAGTACCCGCAGCGGCGGGCGCAGTGCCAGAGAGCGGCTGAGCAACTGTCGGTTCCTTCGCTGAGAAGTGCTAATGTAAAGGACTTGGAAAGTTAGTTTTGCTTTTTTTTGTATAAGATAACTAATACACTTACACTTTCAATAAAAACGTTTCTAATTAATCAGTTATAGTTCTAAATAATTAGGTTAAGGTATGAAGTTGCAGTATTAATGGAATGGCCATTTTGAACCAAAATTAAGCCAGCATGGTCCGAAATTCATGATATTTTTATTAAAAAAAAAACTATATCATTCGTAATCTATCCAAAATGTTATGACATTATATTGTTTCACTTTCAATTGTTTTTACATTCAGTATTTGAGGTAAAAATGCAGATACGTTGTCAGCCGTGAGGACTAAGATGGAATGCCTCTTTTCCAGTAAAAAGGGTCTCCGGTTCTCTACACTCATCATACGAAACACAGCAGCATTAAGCTGTTATTTTACGCTGATATTCTGTGAGAGCGTGGTCTTTCCCCGGTCGAGCTGACCCATACGGGCTACACATTTATGAAGTAGGTTAAAAAGACAGATGACCATTATATATGAGTGTTTGTAAATTTTTGGTTTTAGAATTGGAACGCAACGGCTGCGAGGAGCTGGTATTCAAGCGCGCTACACATGTTGTAAATGAAATCCACAGAACGGAGGAGACCGCAAACTGCTTGAGACAGAAGGATTTTAAGAGAGTAAGAATGTGAAATTATTTAAATTATCCGAATGGGTTAAACCGTCTAACAGCGGTGTAAGAATATCCACTACCTCACAACATCCCGTGGGTGTAGTAAAAGGTGACAGAGGGAAACTAAAACTGAAGATGGACAGCAGCATCTTCCCGATAATAACTTAAAATAATAAAAAAACCGGCCAAGTGCGAGTCGGGCTCGCGCATTTAGGGTTTCGTACCATCACATACGTTTCTAGTAGAGTAGCTCGCTTCAATTTTTAATTTATTTTTATTTTCTTAATAGCGGCAACAAAAATACACATTCTGTGAAATTTCAACTGTCTACCTAAAATGAAGCACTGACGTTCCGGGAAGTCTGCAGTGTGTTGAACACTGAACATGTTCAATTAGATTTGATAGACCACAAATCTTCGCATAAGAACACCGATTCCTACCAAGGATAATTCGCGAGGCTATTGAAATTAAAAAACATCCTAATTTTAATAGAGAAGATAGATGGGTGCTGCCATCTGCTTGGGATCCTATAATTAATAAAATTAAATCCAAACCCAAGGATACCACGGCAAAACTGCAAGATACTGTAAGCTCATTCTGCGTAGAACGGATCAAAACTTAATATTCAAAAATTGAAGGTAGTTGGACTAACTATAACATTGAGACGTCAAACACCTCAGCCCCCCCCCCCCCCCGTGACCATAGCACCCGAAACGTCGGGAATTAAAAAGTACGCGATAAAATCCGTAAAAATTATACGTGGCAACTATAGCAAAATCCTTCGTATGAGGCAATCTACGGGAGATGCATATCTTCATCAGTGCACTTTTATAGGCTGTAATGGATGGATGAATTCATCCTATACGTTTTCTTGTGAAGGCTCAACAAGTTCGTAAGTTTAATGTCAATCAGACTGCGATGGAATTTCTCTGCTGGATGATACCCCTAACGGGGATGTCCTCAGAAGATCAAGAGTTACCGACAGAGCCCAGTGGATTAGTAAGCTGAAGTGACAATATACAGGGTTATTTTTTAAAGAGTAGCCAAATTATAAACTTATGTTCAAATATACTCGTATAAATAATGATATACCATTATTGCAGTTTTTGAGAATGCGAGTAAATAAGGCTTATACGTTTAGTTGAAACTAGCTGTTCCCCGCGACTTCACAAGCGAGTATATAGGGTTTTAATTTTTTTGCGAGTAGAGTCCCGTCAAAATCGGTCCAGCGGTTTCGGAGATTAGCCAGAACAAACAGACAGACAAAAAAATTATAAATTGAATTTTTGTGCCGTAGTAGTAAGTGCCGTATATACTTTCATATGCATTGAGTAAAAAGCTGTAATTTTGACGTTACAAACAGACACTTCAATGTTATTTATTTGTATTGATTATCCCAAATTGAATGTGATTTATGGGCATCAACGTTTTTGCCTACCTATTCGAATGTGTGCGTGTGCGATACGAATGTGTGCGTGCACAGTAAAATCAGTTATAATAATGCATTACCCCGTATTTTGATTAATTTTTCTTCACCATTTGCCTTACTAATTATTACTTATCCTGAACCTTCTCTGCAAATTTGGCCAGTTGTTGCAAAATAGCTCTGTATAATTTGAAGAACCGATAATCAATGATGAAGAAAGGTTCTCTAGTGACACCGGGGCGACCTCCCGCTAGATGGAGAGACGACCTAATTAAACACGCAGATAGTCAGGTAGGTCAGGACCGTACTTTGGGGGAGGCCTATGTTCAGCAAAGAATATGTGATGGGCTCTGGTCAGTGTGAGGGGACTGAAGCCTCGTACTTCCAAGTGCAGTGTTCGTGTATTGGAGGTCTTGATAAAATATGTGGGGAGTGTATACAAGTGGCTAGCGGCCGTACTTATGCAGTTCATATCTTTGTTTAGTAGTGGACTTTTGGCAATGAAGAACATAGGAATTGACTTACAAGGTGCTTGACGGTGAAGGGAAACGTCGTGAGGAAACCCGTATGTGTGAGGAATCTAAATACCGCCAAAACATGTGAAGTCCACCAATACACACTGTAATAGCGCGGTCCATTAAGTGCTCCAGAACTCTCTTAGGAATGAGGAGGGTCCTGCACAGATGTGGGACGTATAAAGGTTGTAACTTTATTGTTTTACTTCATCAATCATTCGGAATGCTTGTTTGCTGTTTCGGAAGGATTTGAGAATTAATTGATGTTTGTATAATAAATAGAAATATATAGAAACTTTTCTATTCGATATAGATTATAAATAATAGGTATTTATTGAACGTCACTCTTATGTGTAATTTACTTTTAATAAATTAAAACTAGCAGCTCTACTTACTAAGTTTCCTTTCATTTTCCTGTGTATCAGTATCTTTGTTTCTAATAAGCAATTATTACAACGATTTACACCTACCCTAAGATAATTATAATATTTTAACGCTGAGCGAACTTCAGTCACCCATATTAAAGAATGGACTACTAAAATATATTTAGTAAAAATATTAATAAGTTATCTAAAATATTAAAAATTAAGTATAAAGACGTGTCTCGTCTCGAAACGAGGAATTATCAAGTAGAAAAGGTAATTTAATAAATGGGCAGTTTTTCGGAAGGTATAATTTGACATTAAGGTGGTATTATTTTTTATTTTAACGTTATTACGTAATAGATAGAAAAAAAGGATTTTTTTAAAATTTTTTCATTAACAAGAAATAGTAATTTAGTCCGGTTTTTCAATTAATATAAATAATGGTGGTAGCCTAGTAGTCGAAATTTGAACGTAATTAAATAAATTTTTAGGATTGTATATTCAGCAAGCTGTATATCACTTTGATCTGCATATTAATATTAAAAACACAGATATTTAATATACAAATAAATAAAAGTGAAGTGTCTGTTTGTTATGTCAAAATCACAGCTTTTTACTCAAATACATTTAAGTAGTAGTAATATACTGGACATCAGCAACAAAATGATCACCTCTTATTTATGTCCTATGGGATATATTTCGGATTTGTGTAATTTAGTATTACTGACACCGTCAAAAGCTCAAGACGCATTCCTTTTATAAATTTAAAAAATATTTTTAAAGATAATATGCCCGATTGTGCATTAAGGTATTGTAAGTCCCGATTACATATCGGCAAAAACTGAATGTGATTTCGGTTTATTATCGCAAGTATAATGTATATTTACCCCCTATTTTTTAATTTTATTATTACTGGTAGATTGTTCCAGAACATTTATCATTATTGTAATAAGCACCCTCTGTTATCCAGTAACGTCACCAAAGGAGCTAGTGATTGACAACATTTATCGATTGGTGCTATCGATAAAAAATATTATACAGAATGCAGATTTAATCATCTACAATATATAAGGAGGTGAAAAACTAAACAATACTGTACCCATAAAGAACTACTACTACTGTACCAATAAAGAAATCGAGTGGGACTGTGTGTGTGTGTGGCACACGGCCGTAAATTTAACGTGAAACACGTCAGCCGTTACAACCAATACAACCAGTCAACAACATAGCATTATTTAAAAAAAATTAATATAATTGTACAACACCAGAAGAGTTGCAGATGCATTGCCGGCCTTTTAAAAAGGAGTAAGCTCGTTTCTTAAAGGTCCCTAAGTCGTATCGGTCCATAAAAATCGCTGATGGTAAACGATTCCTAAGAAAACTCCTAATAAGCCGCACGGTAGTGGACCGCCAAGCATCCAAATTATGTGGATGGTAACGTTAGTTTCGTCGCGATGTGTGTTGGTGAAATTTAATGGCTGGCTATTAATCCGAACAATTCGTCAGAGCACTCCTCGTGGTAAATACGATAGAAAATTCAAAGGGATGTAACATCTCTACGCTGCGCTAGAGAATCGCGCCAATCAAAAAGAACTCTGTCGTCGACGATTCGAGCCGCTCTGATCTCTATGCGGTGAAGTGGAAACACCCTTGGGAAGCCCCGGCCCAGAGATGAGAACAGTATTCCATGTGAGGCCGAACCTGCGCTTGTAAAGTTGTAAACGGTGTGCAGCCATGAAATATTGTCCCGCTCTACTGAGTACGTCAAGTTTTTTACAAGCTATTTTAGCTTTCTCTTCTAAGTGACCATACTGCAGATCATTCGATATGTTGCCGCCGAACATTCCGCTACTGGTTGCGGCAACAAGGGAAGTGTTCTTTTTACACACGCTTTGTAGACTCGCAAACTTGTGAATTTGTATAATAATTTATCGTGAAACGATTTTTAAGTTCAGCGCTTTTTTAAAATATGTTAGGTTTAAAGTGTATTTTTCGCTCTCTTATTAGATTTGATATTTCGTGATGTGACTTCGACGCCAACCAGTATACTACTGCACCTACGTTCTATCATCATCATCATCATTACACCCCTTCACAAGTCCACTGCTGAATATAGGCCTCACCCATGGAATACCACAAAGCACGGTCCTGAGCCACCTGCATCCATCGACTTCCTGCATGTCTTACTAGGTCATCACTCCATCTAGTCACCCTACACTTCGCCTACCGGTACGAGGCTACCACTCGAGAACCATACTTCCCCATCGGTTGTCGGTTCTTCGAGCTATATGGCCGGCCCATTGCCACTTCAGTATACTAATTCTTTGGGCTATGTCAGTTACTCTGGTTCCATGGAGGATATCCTCGTTTTTAAGTTTATCGCGCAGGGAAACGCCGAGCATAGCCCTCTCCATAGCTCGCTGAGCGACCTTGAGCTTCCTCATACGGCCAGCAGTGAAGGATCACGTCTCAGATCCATAAGTCATCACTGGCAACACGCACTGATTGTACAATCTCGTTTTCAATTTTGAGGCATACCTGACGAGAAGATGTGTCGTAGTTTCTCGAACGCTGCCCAGCCGAGTTGAATTCGACGATTGACCTCTCGGTCGAAGTTGGACTTACCTATTCGGACTATGTGTCCCAGGTAAACATACTCATCAACAACTTCAAGCTTAGTGCTTCCAACAACTACCGACATAGGTGTGACACGGACATTAAACATGATCTTTGTTTTGTCCGTGTTCATCTTAAGACCTGTCCGTTGGGAGACACTATTGAGGTCATTGAGCATAGTGCTTAGGTCCTCCAGAGATTCTGACATAAGGATTATATCGTCGGCAAATCGAAGGTGAGTGATGTACTCGCCATTGATGTTAATACCGTGTCCTTTACAGTCCAGTAACTTGAAAACGTCTTCCAATGCAGCGGTGAAGAGTTTCGGGTATATAACATCTTATACTATCGTGTACTGTATCGTGTATGTACATCGTGTACTATCACCGTCAACACTAATCCCAGCATCACTATTCCCAACACCACTACATTAGGAAAGACACAACACTGATGACAATACCACTAGGACTACGCTCTCACAGAATACCAGCGTAAAATAGCAGCTTAATGCTGCTGTGTTTCGTGTGGTGAGTGTAGATTACCTGAGACCCATTTTACTGGAAATGAGGCATTTCATCTTAGTACTTAGGGGATGACAACGCATCTACATTTATTATAATGTGAACTGTGTGCTCGCTTGTCGTTCTCATACCATAAAAAAGCACAAGCAAGTGAATTATACAACCATTTTTCTAGTTTACTTAAATCCATTCTCAGTGAAAATGTTACAGATCTTTTTTACCGTGTTTAAGTTGAATTTTTCAAATAAAACAAAACCGTATAACTTCGTCAAACTAAATTTGTTACAGTATATGAATTCATACAATATGTGATAGATAGAAGGTACTGTGTAAAGCCTTATTTTTTCTGGTGACTAAAATTTAGTGGTGTATATGTTTTAGTTACGGAGTTAATTTAACTGAGTAAGTGGCGCAAATAGGAGTCTCTGAGAGATGACTAGATATTTGTGCCATTTGCTGTAGAGACTATCGGTCCGTGGGGTCCACGTGCGCTGAGGTTCTTAAAGAAACTACATCCGCGGCTGGTCGTTGCTGCTGGTGATAAGAGGGCTGGTTCTTTTCTCGCTCAAAGGCTAAGTATAGCCATTCAGCGGGGAAACGCAGCCAGCGTTCTTGGCACGATACCGCGGGGAGTAGGACTATATAATAATTAAGTTTCTTGTTTTAGGTTTTTTTTTAAATTATTACTATAGTTGTTAAGGAATAAACTTCACAGGTAGGGGAATTATTCTTCGCGTCACACGACTCCCTCAGCACACTTATGGAAGTGTCGTGTCCGGAGTTAGACCAGCTTGTGGACATCATGAGGCCGTTGCCCGGCGTGCTGGGGGCTCGGATGACTGGTGGTGGATTTGGTGGCTGCGTGGTTGCGCTGGTATGTATAGGCTTACGATTTCTGTGGTATAGGGACGCATTAGGAGTATCTATCATCCTATTTCTTTCAATATTTTCCGTAAACCTTAATTTTAAACTGATATGACTTCTTTCATATTCATATTCATATTATTCATATTCATATTATTTATTGCATCCATAATGTTACAGTTAAGGTATTGAGAAAATTTTAAGTTTTAACTTAAAACTATGAGATCAGTATGGGCCCTGCAGGGCATGGGCAATTAAGAGAGAGGAGGCCCATTATAATGATACAATAATGATAAATACACTATGTTATATTGCAACTGTAGGTATTTTTGAAATAAAAATAAAATTTAAATACTAGATGGGTATTAAAAATTTAGTTTGTAGTAGTGTTTACAAATTAAAAGAATCCTTTAGTTTATTTATAAGAATAGTTTCTTTTTCTACATTTTTTATCGAGTCTGGGAGTTTGTTGAATGTTTTGATAGACATGACGAAGGGACCTGATGAATGTAGTTTAAGGCGAGATATGGCTAGAGTCAGTTTTTATTTATGGCGTCATTGGTTTCTGGTATTGTATTCTCCTCGTTTGATATAAAATTCTTGGTATTTTTTAATTAATTTGCAGATTCCCAAAATGTATATGCACGGTAAAGTGAGTATTTTATGTTTGACGAAGTATGGTTTGCAGCTATCAGTAGTTAGTATGTTAAATGACTTAATGATTCGAATTAGTTTTTTTTTGTAGGGTTAAAAGGTCAGAAACGTCTGTGCTATTTCCCCACATGATGACCCCGTTGCAGAGCCACGAGTACGCATAAGCATAATAGGTACTGAGGGCGGTATGCATACCTTACTTACTTACTTACTTATCGTCACGCACAATCCCTGACGGGGTAGCCAGAGAGAACAGATCGCCAAGTGTCACGATCCTTACATACCTCTTTCGCTTCTTTCAGATTCATTATCTTCTTCATACATGCACGTCTAGGTATCCGAGTACTCTTGACCCTCCCCTCTTCGAGCAATTTGCTCACATGGTCTTCGAAAGTTAGTATCGGTCTACCTCGACACCTTTTAATATTAACTTTCGCGCTATATATTTTCTTCACCATTCGGTCTTCACTCATTCTCTCATCGTGCCCAAACCATCGAAGCACGCCCTTATCAATTTTTGTGATAAGGTCATATTTCAAACCTGCCATATTGCGAATCTCTTCGTTTCGCTTTCGGTCGGCCATGGTGACGCCGCACATTTTACGAAGAGATCGCATCTCCACTGCATTCAACTTGCTTTTATGCTTCTTCTGGCATACCCAGGTTTCGCTGCCATATAACAAAGTCGGTACCAACACTGCGTTATGTATTGCAAGGCGTGCACTCTTCACTACGCCTTGCCTTTTGACTAACGCAGTCAGGGCACCATTGACTTTGTTCCCGGCAGCGACACGCCTGTCCACATCTAAATCACATCTTCCATCCCGGCTAAAAGCACTCCCCAAGTATACAATTTCATTTACCTGTTCTAGACATTCCTGATTTACCCAGGTTTGTATACCGGTAGATTTTTTCACTTCTCGGAGAGCTTATCAGCGTTTCCTGCCTAGGAATCTCTTTGGGTAGGTTCTCTTATCCGATTCTGCCGCCAAGCGGCTGTGCGTGCACTGCTATGTTCCAGCCCGGAGGATGTAGAGAATCAGTATATTTACACGCTGTGAGTTATTCTAACTCAGTCCTCAGAGTTGACTAAATACTTTTGTAACGACCGTTAAGGCATTGCAAGTTTTCAAAATAGAGATGCACACAAACACTTGTGTACATCTCTATTGTGAAATAAGTATAAAAGAATTATATTGTTTTATTGATTTTCAAATACATAGTATAGGAGAAACATATGCTTATTTAAAAAAAAATTACAATACTTTCAAACTGTTTCGATCATCATAACGATATTGTTTTTTCTAGATAAAAACGTTATCTCCACACTAGGATTTTCTCCTGTATCGTGGAGGCAGTTTATATATATACATTTCACAAGGACTAACATCCAGACCCGGAACAATTACTTTTAGGCCATATAAATACTTGTTCCGTGCGGGATTCAACCTGCGACCCTTCAGCTGCAACTCATTACTAAGACACTGCGTCACAGAGGAGTCAAAAGGTCCGATATAAGGGACTATTTGTATAATTTTACATGTGATAGAGCTACGCTACAAATATGTTAAGTAGCACGAATAGGTCGGCTCGACCAGGGTAGGGCCAAGCTCTCACAGAATGACAGCGTAAAAATAACAGCTAGATAGTAGAGAACCGGAGACCCTTTTTACTGGAAACGAGGTATTGCATCTTAGTCCTCAGGAGAGGAAAAACATCGGCATTTTGATACCTAAACGAGGCTAAATATACATGTCTATGGTACACAGCATCCATTTAGCACCAGGTGGAATCTGTGCGCGTTTGTCATTCGTATTCTATAGAAAAGTTTACGAGCTCTCTCGATTTAATAAAGTGTACTTCTATATCTGCCAAGACTTATGTTATTAATCAAATACTTTAACTGAGAATCTATTAATTTTCTTTATTGACACCAATACAAAGGTCTTTAGCATAAACATGCTAATAATAATTTTTCATAACAATTCACGGTACATTACAAAGAATGTTAGGCAAACTGTTATCACTAATGAAGCATAAACAGCAATGTACTTAATAGTATCACGCTATACAATTTTTACGCTTAGAAAATAAACCCGTTTGTAAGTTCATCCCTGTTTTGTTGCCAGGTGAACAGGGAACAGGTGGATGACGTAAAAAGAAAAATCATATCGGAATATAATGGCAATCCCGTGTTCTTCGTGTGCCAGCCGAGCGATGGAGCGCGCGTTTTACAGTTAAATTAAATATTAGTTAATAAAACTTGTTTTTGTTTATATTTGTTTTATTCATCCTTTATCGGATATAAGGTAAGCCTCTACTGGATCGGCTTTGCAACGAATCGTTTGTAACTTCAAACTTTCCCATGGAATGAAACTGCGTTCACCCTACCAAGCGTCGCGGTTGCATTTCGAACAATGACGTCACTAGTTACTTGTTCTTATAATTGGATATCTTCCTTCAAGGAATGTTATACAGGAGTTTCTCATTAAGAGCGCTCGAACTTTGAAATGAAATAAACAACCTGTATAAGTGATATGACCACAATTCATATTTTACATTAAAGGACATTCCCAATCAGCGCATACACAACGCTGTCTGTGGTCGTTGGGTTTTAGCACTTGAGTTAATTGATCTTTGTATTGATAAAACTCAAGCTTTGACGCGAAATCTGCTAATTTGATGTCACAGAAAGATCCAAGTCTTGCGCACGACGAGAAATGAACTATCTAGGTTTGTCTAGAACGGCAATAATATTCTCCAACGATTTTGAGTTTCTTTGACATAAATGCACTGCTTCATCGATCACCGATCCAGTTGTCTCAAATTTATTCATAAACGACGGATTGTGGAATCTTCAAGACGGCTATGCAATAAATTGAACGCAACGCACGGAACGTTAGGCGAACAGAGCATTGATTTTGATAATAAATTCTAACAATTTTAACGCGTTGCTGAAACGTAGCGATCTATGGTGAAATTGAAAGACTAAATAAGTATTTTTGTCGATATCTAGCTTAACCTAATTCTATATTCCCTGCCCAGGCTAATACCCCCCTATAACTAGATTTTTACTCTATATTGTGTGGTCCACAATTCATGTATTTAGTTTCTTTGTTTTTTTCCACATTTTCACCTAATAACCACTAACTCCTTTTCCACCGGAAAGCCTCAAGACAAGGTGTGACAGACCGAAGACCGGACATTGGCAGAATTATTGTGACATTATCACAATACCAAGGGCCATACAGTTATAAAAAAAAAAGTATTTTTGTCAAATTTGACAGCTATCGCTTTAACAAGATGGCCGCTATACGAGTTCGAGCGCGAAGTTAATTATCCCTCACTTCTGCTTGTACTTTAGTCTTTGACTTTTTTTCCAGATGGATTAAAGCGGACCAGTAACTTTCATGTACATGAGAGGCGAAGGTACATCTTTGCAAGAACACACAAGTCTCGCGGGAGCAAGAACGGGCTGTGTCTAAAACCCCATGGTGTTCCACCATCGTCTTATTGTGGCAAGGTTACAAGAATGCTTTCCCATACATCTACATCTCCACTAGAGTCGGCCACAGCATGGTGGCATTCTTAGGTAGCTCAGACATGCCCTAAAAATATAGTAGGCAGAGCCTTGTTTCTGTAAGCTAGAGTGACAAACGAGCACACCCATTTTACTATGTGATAAAACTTCTTTTCTACCGACTTCAAAAAGGAGGAGGTTCTCAATTCAACTGGTTTATGTGTGTTATCTCATAACTTATTTTTGGGTGGGCCGATTTCGATGATTCTTTTTTATTTGAAAGCTGGTACTTCTCGTGTGCTCCCATATAAATTTGAACAAGGTCTGTCCAATAGTTTTTTGAGTTATTCTTAATAATTTAATTTTTTTTTCTAGAATCAGGGTGACAAACGAGCACACAGTCCACCTGATGGTAAGTGGTTGCTGCGGCCCATAGACATCTACATCTATCCTCTATTAAAAATCAAAATGCAGATGCGTTGTCACCCGTGAGGCCTAAGATGGAATGCCTCATTTCCAGTAAAAAGGGTCTCCGGTTGTGCACTTACCCAGGCGAATCCTTAGTTAATAATTTAAAATTAAAAAATTTGTAGAACCGACTTCAATGTAATTTATTAAGAATAACTCAAAAACCATTGGTCAGACATTGATAAAATTTATATGGGACCACACGTGAAGCACCAGCTTTCAAATAAAAAAAGAATCATCGAAATCGGTCTACTCAGTAAAAAGTTATGAGGTAACACACACATAAACAAAAAAAACATACAGTCGAAATGAGTACCGTCTACTTTTTGAAGGCGGTAGAAAATACAGTGGTCTATGGACAGCCTGTAATGGCCTGCAGTAGCAACTTACCATCAGGTGCACCAACTGCACTTCGTTAGGCACTTCAGTGTTATAAAAACTACATTTCACCTAATGACCACATTATAAACACCCAGATCTATTCTCGATTATATTTATAATTTTCTATGAACACATCTACACCAATGTACAGATGCAATGTAACCACTAAAGACTTAGATTCAATGCATCTTTACCAGCAAAAAAGGGTTTCAGTTTCTCATCCCTTATTCCAAAACAATGCTGGTTTGGTCGTTGGAAGAGTGCATCTTCCATTGGGTGATTGGTTCACCCGGACGAGCGTCCAAAGTAGTAGTGGTATAGAGGTCTGAAACTATAAGAGGGTAATTAAGTTCTTGATTGTTTTTAGATTATTTTCAGATTTATTGATTTGTCATAAGACTCGAATTATATGCAACAAATTTCAAAGCTTGTTAGACGCGGGTGCTGACGCGCGAACCAGTGGTAATGTAAAAAATACGACTTTCAATAAGAATTACTTGTAATCAATATTGAATAAAAATTGTTCTACTCTATTCTATTCTATAGAGGGAGTCTACAATTCTACATAAAGGAGTCAATAAACTTGTCTCGCTTTTCTAATTTAATTTTCAAATAAGGCAAGAACTACGTTACTAAGCTAAGACTACGTTTTTGTTGTTAAGATGTCAAATGAAGCTTCAATTAACATTCATTGATATAAATAAGCACTATACGAACCGGATTAATTAAAATCCTTGATTTTACTAAGTCACAGACTAAATGAATTTATCAACAAAGTTTTTTGTTTCGCAAATGGCAAATCAATTGCGGTGCCTATGGAATGAAAAAAAGGCAACAACCTTGAAGAAGGTGAAAATACTAAAGCTATCTTATTTTGTACCACGTAAATGCATATTTATTAATTAATTGGTATGGATCTCCAACAGTAGTACATATTAACTTACATCTAACACATGCCTTATATCTACAAATTACTTACTACGTATCACCAATTATAGGAGAACACATCATTCTATAACAATTACAGTGTTTATAATTTGCTAATAGACAAATTATAGACACTGAAATTGGACCTAGTTAACCTACACAAAACAATACACTCGGAACTGGACAGCCCCGAGGTCTTGGAACTGTTAAATCTATATCTATACAAATAAACAAAATTGAAGTGTCTGTTTGTCATGTCATAATTACAGTGTTTTACTAAATGCATATGAAATTATAAACAGTACTTATAGCAAAAATACACTTTTTAAAATTTTTGTCTGTTTGTCTGTTTGTTCCGGCTAATCTCCGAAACGGCTTGACCGATTTTGACGGGACTTTCACTGGCACATAGCTAATGTCATAAGGAGTAACTTAGGCTACTTTTATTATAGAAAAATAATTGAGGTTCCTTGCAAAAAAATTAAAACCCTAAAATGCACGCGGGCGAAGTCGCGGGGAACAACTAGTTTAAATATAAAACGCAACCCACGCAGGCCTATGAAAAAATATTTGTCATACCCCTATCGCGAAATAATATCTCCCGGAATCAACCACTATCCTGGTTATGTCGCTTTTACGAGGGTTATAGCCTTCGCGTTACCAACCTTGACATCTTCAACTCTAGCCTGGTTCGCTTTAGAAATGTTTTGAAAGACAATCTCAAGGACATACCCTTTGATTGATATTCATTATAGTTATAATACATAAAATTTGACCTGCTCAAAGATCAAAAACTTTATTAAAAAAAGTTTGTGTAAAAAGGGTTATTACAATATTAAGGAATTTATGGATGATAATAACCCCTGGGAATGAGGTGATCACCACCAAGCTATTTCTAATTTTTTTGTGTGGTTAATTGTGTAACATACATGGTTGTAAGCTGTTATTTATAAAAAAAGTACCGTTGGGTTTCTTGCTGGTTCTTCCCAGGACAAAGCTTTTTTTGAACTAGTGGTAATTAAACAAAAGAGTGACTTTCAATAAGTATTATTTATAATCTATATTGAATAAAAAAAAATTCTGTTTCTGTTTCTATAGTTCTTGATTTGTTGGATTTATGAGCCTGTTAGTTTAAGCAATTTTATTTAAAAAAATTGTTTCTCAATTTTGGCATGCCGTGATAACATGTATAAGAATTATGTCTTGTATCACACCATAATTATGGTAAGTTATAGCTTAAGTCATGATGTAATCTGTTGTGTTGTCCAATAAATAAATAAAAATATCATAAACCATTTAAGTAAACAACATCTTATGTTATCCTGTCCTATAAGTTCAAGCATCCGTTAAGTTTGGCAGGCGTATTGGTTACAATAATTATTAAATGTTGTTAGGTTGAGTCGACTAAGGTTGTCGTGAAGCGACAATTAAAAAAAAAGAACCTAACCTAAGAACAACAAAACAACAAAAATAGAACAAGAAAATAATACGAGTATATTTAAAATTTTTAAAAGATATTTACAATTTTTTATAAAAAAATGAAATATGATGATGGTGATGGGTGACGTGAAATTACAATTAGATAGAAAATACAGATTAGGAGAATATGGTAGCGGAGCCTGAAGGTCAAAGCGGCACACGCTGCGCTTGGAGTAGGAGTAGGCACACGCTGAGCTTGGAGTTTCTTGGCGGCGGTGGCACGCAGCGCCTGGTTTAGGCACACGCAGCGTCCGGAGCCGGCATACGTAGCGTCTGGAGTAGGTGTTCTCAGCGCCTGGAGCAAACAGTGGCAGTGCCCAAAGGTAGCACGGGCACTAGCAGGTGGAGGCGCAGGCGACGACTCCAGATGAAAGTAAAGGCTTGTAGGATCCCGGAATAGTGCGGCCCCGCGCTTGAAGTAGACTACGCCGACGACTTCAGGTGTAGATAGATGCTTGCAGGATCCAGGAGCAGTGCGGCCCCGCGCTGGAAGTAGATTACGCCGACGACTTCAGGTGTAGATGGAGGCTTGCAGGATCCTGAGGCAGTGCGGCCCCGGGATAAGGCCTTTAGGTGATGCTTCAAGTTTAGAAGCTGAAGCGAGACTCCCCGTATTCACCGATAGTTCGGCTTTTATATCTTTTTAGAGAGAACGGGAAATTATTTAAATTAAAAGGATTTTTTTTGTAAATGACCCAGAGCAAAAGAGTATTTATGTGGAAATATTGAAATAAAACATCAGACCGGTAACGAATTTGAATAAAAATTGCCATGACAACCAAATAAATAACGATTGTCAAATATATAAGTTTTTGGTTTTAAGCTTGTTATTAAGAAACGGCAAGTTTTATGTAAGAAATTAGATATTATTTATATAGGAAAAAATATAGCGCAACAGCGCGCACGAACCCCGAAATTGCAGAGTTACGGAGAACTAAATAAAAGATCGAAAAAGTTAAGACTCCATTGACAGCGATTTAAAAAGTGCTGATAGCGTGAAAATACGAAGTGAAAATGATTTGTTATTGTGTGAAAACGTTACAGGATCCTATGTAAATAAAGGTGATGCAAAAAGAAATTCAAAAACAAAATGGAAAAATAGTGTAAAATGATATGTAAGTAGTATAACACTACATGCAGCCGAACCTCCACCAAATTTCTTTTCAGCCCTGCCCCGCCGTTACCATGTTCGCCACCGCAGCCAGGCATAGGGTGTTTAGTGATTTTGAGGGCCTTTTCTTTCTGTTATTGCTCATGGGGGGAGAGCTTGGCATAAAAAAGTGATGAGCACTCTGTAAGCACGAGGAACAAACACAAGCTAGTGATACCAGTATTTCGACTCCACAGAGTGAGTAATTAATTCGTGATGCAATGTATACGATTTTACAACAAATTCCCAGTAAATATACGAGGAATCTATTACCAAGTTTAAATATATTATTGATAAACTCCTGGGTTGATAAACTCCTGGGAATGAGGTGGTCGTATCAAGCTGTTTTTTTAAATAAGTTTTGCAAGTAGTTTGTACAAACTGTTATTGTTGTATAATTTTACTTTGATAAAATAAGTGCCGCTTCGTTTCTTGCTGGTTGTTCCCAGAACAGAAGATTTTTTCAATCAGTGGAAAAAGTAATAAAAAAACTTTTAATAAGAATTACTTGTAATGTACATTGAATTAAAAATTATTCTTTTTTATTCAATTCGTCGCGCTTGTCGGGCGCGTTTGCAATGGCAATTTTTATTTTCTGAATGTTATTAGGGGGACGTCGCTGACCACTTCATGGTTTGTTTTCCTTTGTCGTATTTCACGACACGCACGGGGCGATAGTGAATATTCTTATTTTCACACCATTTCTACACTGTTTATAGAACGCGTTGCGAGTGATTTGGTATAGATCTGAGACGTGGTTCAATATTGACAGTATGAGGAAGCTCAAGGGCCTTCATGCTATGGAGAGGACTACAATCGGAGTTTCTCTACGTGATAGACTTCACAATGAGGATATCCGCAGTAAAACCAGAGTAACCGATAAAGCCCAACGGACTAGCAAGCTGAAATAAAAATGGGTCAGGCATATCGCTCGAACAACCGATAACTGATGTGTCATCTTGAGTGTCACCGGTGGCCTCTTACTGCTGAACGACGCTAGGACGGCTACCAACTAGATTTAGCGACGACGTAGTAAGAGATGCAGAAAGTCGATGGACAGGCAGGTGGCTCAGGCATTGCATTTTGGTATATTTATGTTTAGCAATGAACATCGCTGTACCTAATGATGATGATGATGATAATTTTTGAATAATCCTATTATTAATTCTCAGATTTTTCAACCCCCGGTAAAAAACAGAGGGGTGCTACGAGTATGTATCTGTTACGGCCGGCAGCTGCCTATCCCAGGAGTAGAATCCTTCGCGGCCCATAGACGAAGAAGCTACAGGCAGATGCTGGTCGGGCGTCCTCACGCCACGGGTTAAAAGTCTAATTACACTAAATAATCCGGGGGGAGCGTTACAATTATTGAACAGAGCTTACTTACCTCTATTCAAGGCGACTGGTCCCTCAGGATTCGGTCAGGTCTCGTGTGGATGTGTTGTGCTAGAAAGTAAAGGTCAGTGATGTGTATTTGGGTGTGGCTGGTAGTGTTATTGACCTTATTTGACCGTTCCCCCTGCAGCAGTTCGGCCCTCAGCTCCTCTCCAAGCTAAGGTCGCCTTCCGCAGTCACTTTCTTCCTTTGTTACGATTGACTCGCGAAAATGAACACAGAACGTACGGGTCAAAGGTCACCGTTATTTCTAGAATATTAACTACCGCACTAGTAACTAATACAGTCGAATCCACTTATACAGATTCTGCGTTAAACCTAAAGTCCCGGGTAAACTCTCAACACGCGCCACCATTCCCAGTGGTATATTCACTATACGCGCCTATCATAAAATTAAGAGCTCCCGACCAAAAAACGGACTGTCTTCTCCTTCGACGCGAAGAAGACTTCTAATCTTTCGCTCTCGACTCCCACCGTTCAGTAACCTCGGACGTTCAACACGCGCGAACGTCATCCCGTATCAGCCGAGCCGAGAGCCATCTAACGTCGATGCCTGACACCAACGCTTTTGCGTAAACAAACCCCCGTCCCGGACATAAGGATTTAGGTCCGCGAGCAAACCGGTCAGCGGGACAGGGTCGCGACGGCAAGTTGCAAGATCGAATCTACAACCAAACTAGGCCACCCTACGCACCCAATCAGATCTTGCAACCCTGACCAACGCCTCAAAATTACAGCCCCAACGTGGGCTAGCCGGAAAGTTGAACTGGATGCCCTTCCTGGTCATCGCAGCACATAAATAAGTCCTATTTCTAGACAGAAGTCAGACGACCTCCTTCAAACACCTATCTGCGCTCCTATGATTAGTTCCGCAACTCGACCGGATCAGGTCTGCAAACAGCGACGCGACACGAAGCGGCCCAGAGGGACCTTCAAGCTTCAGTGCAGAGAGCACCCCCAAATTCCCCATGAACGTCGTCTGTGGAGAGCTGAACGAAACGCACAGATGGTCACTAGCAGGTGATCCTATGCTCATATTTCAACTAATTTTTCAAAAGCATCAATGTTCAATTACAGAATTAATTAAAACAAGTAATCACCGATGCACATAGGTCAACTTGGCAAAGTAAACAAAACAATAAACGTAAGGGACAGCCCTATTTCTTATTTCAAATAAATATCTTAGACAGTGCCAACAAAATCTAAACCAAAAGAGAATTGACTCCTATTTCCTTCGGCAACCACAGGGTTATCTAATTTCAACCTTCCTTATCACAAAGCAAAATGATTAAACACTATCACAAACATATACATAATTTTCAAAATAGAGCGCCATTCAAATTTCAAATGAATTCAAACTTCCCTTCAGCACAGGCGCGACAATCAAATACAATTACAAGCATACGCCCAAGCATTCAAAAAGGGCACACAATTTAATCTCCATTTTCCGTGCAACAACAAACGCAGTGATCAAATGTATTTACAAAACATATGCAGCAGCATTTAAAGGAGTATTTTAAATTCAATTCTTTTAATCACAACCGCTACAATATGAATTTCGCGGAAAACTCAAAGCATTTTAATTTAAATTTAAAGAATTTTTAGCTAAGTGCTCGACCAAACCAAATCTAATACCCCTTGAGAGCGTGATTCAACGCTCCAGGGGGCCCTAATCTTCCCACCACCAAGTGGAGGCCACACCGCGTGAACCCGATACTGACAGAGCGCAACCGCTAACGGTCGCCACTCGGGTTGTACGCCCTCACTGAGGCCGTCGGCAACAGAACAGCTTGACAAGTGGACTGTTGACGGCTTAAGGCTCAGTAGAGGCAGCCATGGTGGGAGATAAGGCGGCAGCTAGCTAGGGCCGCCTCCATCAAATGGGGTACAGTGGTACACCAGTCGCGGCCACTCAGCTAACGGGAGTGGGAAGGGTCCAGCGGACCGATGAGTGGCCGTGAAGTTCCTCTTCGCACGCTGAGGGGGGGTGATGACACCCCCGCCCCTGGGGGAATTACCCCCCGACTGGTCGGGGGAGGGACCCCTTTCAAACCTAGGGGCCTGGTGGCTAGCCGGCGGGCGCCGAGCGTCGCCCGTCAGAGGGAGTGGCGGAGCGCCCCCGCCAGTGGGGGTCGAGGGCCTGGCAGCGCCCCGAGAGGAGACGCCGTTTGCACCCAGGCACAGTACGGCATGGTGATTGCCCCGGCAATGCAGACAGAGCCGCTGGTGCGGACAGTCTCGCTGAAGGTGCCCTTCCAAACAGGAGTAGCACCAGCGGCGCTCCTTGACGATAGTTCGCCTCGCCGGAACCGGCCCACTCAATAATTTTGGGCAAGACGTTACCCGGTGATCAGATGCTCGACAATAGGAGCAGGGGGGGGTTGACGACGACTTGCCCGGCGGATTTCGCCTCTCACTGGGCACGGCTCGTAAGTCGTCGACGGTGCCCGCCGCGTGCTCGATCTGTCGGCACTGCTCCTCCAAAAACCGCAGCAGGTCATAGAAGGGCGGAATATAGGAGGCCTCGTCCCCGCCGTACCTCTCCTCAAAATGCATTTGAAGGTCGAGAGGTAGACGGGACAGCACGATGCGGAGCAACAAGAAGGCCCATTCGCCCACTGGTAAATCCAGCCGCCTCAACATATTACAGGCCACCAAGACTGGATCCAACAGGTCCGGACGTAGTCTAGCCCGGTCACTCAGCAGCGGGAGGCTCAGAAGCTGCTTAACATGTTCGTCCGCAATTCGCCGGACGTTGGCGTATCTTCTGGCTAGGAGGTCCCGAGCAGTCTGGTAGGCGTCGTCCGACAAGCTCAAATGGCTGACAACGCCCAGGGCCTCCCCCTCCAGTGAGGCCAAGAGGTACGCCATCTTCTGGCTCGGAGTCAAGTCACTCCGGGCGTCCACTAGGCCGTCGAAAAGACCAACGAAGGTCAGCCACTCGGAAAGGACCCCGGAGAACTTTGGCAAGTCCAGAGTTGGGAGTCGTCCCAACAGCTCCGGCTGAGGCTGCTTCCGAACGGACTCGGGCAGGCCACTCGTCCGAGCTTCACGCGCCTCTTCGGCATACCTGCCTTCAGCCTCGATCAACTCGTCCGTGAGCCACAAGAACTGCTCGTAGTCTGCGAAGCAGGAGTCCAGGACTCCCTTTTCCACATCCGAATCCTCGAGATCAGCGTAAGCCTCCTCCACTGCAGCCCTTCGAGCATCGACCTGCTCGAACCGCTTCATCAAATTATGGACCCTATCCGGTCGACCTATCAAAGCATGGGCGCTGATGGCCCAGCGTAACTCAGTCCGCAGGCAACGGATTAGCATCTTGGGCGAGGACATCACTACTAAATACAAATTACGACGCCGCTCGAGCACAATTACAAAAATAACAAATAAAAAATACAAAAAAATTAACAGCTAACCAATGCAGTTCCTATCAAATCGAGTTGAATAGAAATTACACAAATAAGAACCGCTATTTATTAAATCAAACACAAGTTAGTACAAAAGAAAAGGCAAATCAAATTAACAATAACAAATACTAGTGCGATCAAATCAAGTTAAATTCAAATTACGTAAATACAAATTACCACTCTTTAGTTCAAATACAAATTACAATACGAAAGATACATAACGAAGATACACATCAACAAAAAATACCTTGCTCGGAAATCGACCCTTCGATAAGTAATACACTACAACCATCCGACAACGATAATTAACCGATTACGTAAAAATAACCATCTACCTACATGACGCAATCTCCCGCTTGCGCGCGAACCGGGCGTGGTTTTTCAAATTTACCCGCAAACAACAAAGCAAGCTAACAAAGAAAGGAATTTTATTATTACGTATATAATAAAAAAAAATATTTTTACGTATTACGGACGGGCGTGATTGTAGACACAAAATTAAACCAATCAACCCAACGCTCCCTGCCACCAAAATTATTTAATTTTTATCAAATACTATGGTCGGTGGATCGACCGGGAATCGATCCCAGCACCGCGTTCTGCTACCAAATGTTACGGCCGGCAGCTGCCTATCCCAGGAGTAGAATCCTTCGCGGCCCATAGACGAAGAAGCTACAGGCAGATGCTGGTCGGGCGTCCTCACGCCACGGGTTAAAAGTCTAATTACACTAAATAATCCGGGGGGAGCGTTACAATTATTGAACAGAGCTTACTTACCTCTATTCAAGGCGACTGGTCCCTCAGGATTCGGTCAGGTCTCGTGTGGATGTGTTGTGCTAGAAAGTAAAGGTCAGTGATGTGTATTTGGGTGTGGCTGGTAGTGTTATTGACCTTATTTGACCGTTCCCCCTGCAGCAGTTCGGCCCTCAGCTCCTCTCCAAGCTAAGGTCGCCTTCCGCAGTCACTTTCTTCCTTTGTTACGATTGACTCGCGAAAATGAACACAGAACGTACGGGTCAAAGGTCACCGTTATTTCTAGAATATTAACTACCGCACTAGTAACTAATACAGTCGAATCCACTTATACAGATTCTGCGTTAAACCTAAAGTCCCGGGTAAACTCTCAACACGCGCCACCATTCCCAGTGGTATATTCACTATACGCGCCTATCATAAAATTAAGAGCTCCCGACCAAAAAACGGACTGTCTTCTCCTTCGACGCGAAGAAGACTTCTAATCTTTCGCTCTCGACTCCCACCGTTCAGTAACCTCGGACGTTCAACACGCGCGAACGTCATCCCGTATCAGCCGAGCCGAGAGCCATCTAACGTCGATGCCTGACACCAACGCTTTTGCGTAAACAGTATCTATGTCTGTTTGTGGCATTATAGCTCCTAAGTCTTTCATATAACTCCTAGAGTTCCTTTTTAATTTGAAAGGTGTCTTAATTAAGAGTGTACTTAGCTGTGTTTCAAAGAAACTTGTTCAGCTGTTTGAAGATCATCAGCTCTTTTCGTTTTCAGGGTTTTTTAGCTTTCTAATTTAAGTTATTATTTCTTTGATTCCGGCCCACGACACAGCCTTTGGAATGAAATGGATTCGGAATGGATGTGTAATACATCTTTTAACACTGTTATAACGTAATCATACTTCTCATTACCCTCTATAACAGTTACCATATGTTCGTGTAATTACATTTTCAATTACGATACTCGTGTTTCAAACATTATCTAGTTCAGGTGAGCAGTACAGACGAGTAATTTCATACACCATTACACGAGGATTAATGTTCGTGCGGTATCAACGAGATCTATTTGAAGAGAAATTGTGAAAATATGTATGTAATTTTTTTTAATAAAAATAAACACAAGATATTTACAAAACCAACATTCCCGTTAACTACTTCAAGTAAGCTTTTAAGTAAATTATTGTGGTAGGAGTAGTGTACGACACAACAATGGTAGAGCCACGCGGCAGCTTTTGCTGTCGCACGGATGGGCCGGCTCGAACCGGGGTGGTACCACGACCTCACAGAAAACCAGCGTGAAGTAGAGATTTACCTGTGCGTTTCGCTTGGTGAGTGCAGGTGGCCGGAGGCCCTTTTTACTGGAAATGAGGCATTCCATCTTAGTCCTCACGGGTGACAACGCATCTGCATCTTGATTTTTAATAGAGGATAGATGTAGATGTCTATGGGCTGCAGTAACCACTTACCATCAGGTGGACTGTGTGCTCGTTTGTCACCCTTATCCTATAAAAAAAAAACGACTCTAGTTGAATGGCGGATTCGCACTCACGACTTTTAACTCCGTGGTCCGCACCCTTAATTGGGCTACTATCGTTTCACCATCATCTCCATCAACTCGTAAATTTCCACTGCTGAACATAGGTCTCTACCATCGTAGAGAGGTTTTTTTAAAAGCCAAGCGTGACCTTGAGCTTTGCATTGTCACGCTTGGCAGTTGTTTTGGCGGATTATCGACGGTGGTCTTTCGTAATGTACTTGTGTTGGGATTAGTGGATCAAGTAATCTCGGCACATTACTTGACGGGGAAAGCTTGCGCATAGTCGTAGGTAATTCGACTAAAAGTTCAGTGACGTTGTTGGACTTTCATGTAAGAAAAGAAGTGGTAGGTTGTCACGGTTTTTTGAACGATGTTATCCGAAGTGCTCTTGTCTCTGTATATGTATATACTCGTAAATGTTTGATCTGTGTCTGTGTATGTCTATAAATGTTCGATCGGTTTTAAAGTTACGAATCAAAAAAAAGGTTATTATAATATAAAATAAACGAGGAGGTCGCTTCCAAGCAGTTTCTAAAATAAATTTTGTAAATAGTTTGTACAACCACTAACGTAAAATTTACTTTAAAAAAAGTCCCGCTGGATTTCTTGCTGGTTCTTTCAAGGATAGAGATTTTCTTGAATCAGCGGTAAAGTAAAAAATAACTTTCAAAAAGAATTACACGTGTGATCTATATTGAAAAAAAATTCTATTCTATCTATTCTAAAACCTTGTGGAATGTTTAGAAACATTGGTAAGAAACCCGAAGGTATGACTTTGGTAGTTCTCAGGGGTATCTCGTATAGAGCCACTGTGGCATCAGAGGCAGCAGAACTAAGTAAGTGACGCAAATAGGAGTCTTTGAGAGATGACTACATATTTGTGCCATTTGCTGTAGAGACAACGATACGTGGGTTCCATGTGCGGTGAAGTTGCTAACTGTATCCGCTGGTAGTCGTCGCTGTTGGTGATAAGAGGGCTGGTAGCCCTTTCTGATGAGGTTGGAACACTACTACTCCCAAAACTTGTGTCAACACAAGTGTTGGTATTAGTAGTGACGGGAATAGTGCTCTTCAAACTAGGTAAGACACGTCATTTTATTTTATCACGTGGACTTAGTTAATTAATGTTTAACATCTTTAAGCTAAATATCGTCATTGAGCGAGGAAACATAGCCAGCGCTCTTGGTACGATACTGCGGGGAGTAGAATTGTATGATTTTTGAGCGGTAGAGCCATGCTACAGCTATTTCTGTAGTATAGTTGTAGCACGGAAGAATCGGCTCGCACAGGCAAGGACCACGCTCTCACAGAATACCGAAGTAAAATAGCAGCTTAACGCTTCTGTGTTTCGTATGGTGAGTGTAAAGAACCGTAGAATCTTTATATATATATATATATATATATATATATATATATATATATATATATATATATATATATATATATATATATATATATATATATATATCGACGGTTAAAAGGTAATAGGGTATAAGCAACAAAAACCAAATTGTTCAGGAGAGCAGTTTAAAGTTTGAAATTGCAGAAAAATGGACATAACTTTTTTATTTATTGTCATAACGTAAAAATATAAACAGCTCTAAAATTAACAAAAATAAAAGCATTAATTGACTTTTTTATTTATTTCATTCGACGTTGTTTCATCTGATTTTATGTCGCTTAGATCAATTGATCCTATTTTCCATATGAGGTAATTTGGCACAAGTTTCATCTACACAGAAAAAAACGAAGAGTTTAGAAGACTTAGCTACATTTGATATCCGTATACCAGGAGGTAATAGGGCATAAGTTACATGACTGTAGAATAACTTAAATGGGTAAAAAAGGATACGTGACGATTCACATCATTATGCCAAAAGGTAATGAAGCACAAGAAACAGTGTCTAGCAAAACATCGTGAGGATGTTAGACATTAGCTACACTGTAAGTGGGTTGAAAAAAAGGTAACGTGGTACTTCCACACATCAAGATTTCTATATCAAGGGGAAAACGAGAACATCCAACATACGGTATGATATGGCCATTTGGTAATGTGAATTAAACGTCACGTCTTAAAAATAATAGATTAACAAACAACATGATTCTGCTTTAAAATAAGACTTAAGTAACTGCATTCATTTAAAGGTTGTTAGTGTTACCCATCATCATCATCGTTCGTGCTAGATTGATAATGCACTATATATTATGTAGGTATTAAGTATGCTCTGACCTAATACTTGATGTGATTAAATGGAAACAAAAATACGTTTTTTCACTATTTATGAACAACAAGTAAAAGGCCAGTTACGTGGGCTAAGCCCACTCAGGACATGTTATCTTTAAAATCACTGGTCAAAGACATTTAGATTGATATAAAATAATAAGCAAAAAGTCCAAAGTCCAAAAGTCGCATCTCAGCTACTCGGCTGTAATTGTCAATAATGTTAAGATTATAAAAGAAAAAGTAGTTTTCACGATGTACTTAGTATCTGCATACGAGTAGTAACAAAAAAAGAAGTAACTTTTGAAATAATATAATGTACTTCCAAAAATAAAGAATTTCTAAAACTTAGTACAACATACCACTACGTACGAGGGTGGATTGAAAAGTACTCGGCCTAACACAGATCCATTCAATTCTAAAAATCAAATCTACCCACATTATTTAGCTCAGTTCAGACTAGTTCATTGTGTGAAGTTCGAAACGTGTGCGATAATTAGTTGTGATTTTATAAATTTATTAACAAAGTAATCGGACATAATTTCCGCGAATGAAGCAAATCGAAAAAAAAATTAGAGAGATAGCCGAGATTATAGGCATCTCTTATGAACGAACTCAAAACATCATTGTCAACGAGTTGGGTTTCTACAAGGTGTCTGCGAGGTGGGTTCCGCGACTGCTTTCAGTTGAACAAAAAAGGACGCGATTGACTATTTCACGCGACTGTTTGGAGTTATTTGAAGCCGATACAGATGATTTTTTGAATCGTTTTGTTACTTTTTTTGGAGGCCCTTTTTACTGGAAATGAGGCATTCCATCTTAGTCCTCACGGGTGACAACGCATCTACATTTTGATTTGTAATAGAGGATAGATGTAGATGTCTATGGGCCACAGCAACCACTTACCATCAGGTGGACTGTGTGCTCGTTTGTCACCCTTATCCTATAAAAAAAATACTATAGACGAAACATGGGTTCATTACTGTACACCGGAAACAAAACAACAATCAAAACAGTGGAGAAGACCTGGTTCACCACCCCCTAAAAAGGCTAAGTCGATTTTGTCGGCAAACAAGGTGATGGCTTCAGTATTCTGGGACTCGAAACGTGTGATTATGATTGATTATCTTGAAAGGGGTCAGACTATAAACTCTGATTACTACTGCACCTCACTACGTCGTTTACGAGAGGAAATAAAAGAAAAACGTCGAGGAATGCTCAGAAGAAAAGTCCTGTTTCATCAAGATAACGCCCGTGTTCACACGTCAGTACAGTCAATGGCTGAAATTCACAACTGTGGCTTTGAACTGTTACCGCATCCGCCGTATTCACCTGATCTGGCACCATCAGACTTCTTTCTGTTCCCTAACCTAAAAAAGCACTTGGGAGGTCAAAGATTTTCGACAAACGACGAGGTCAAAGCAGCTGTAGACGCATATTTTGACTCTAAGGAAGAATCATTTTTTTTCAACGGTCTAAATGCTTGGAAGGGGAGGTGGCAAAAGTGTATTGAAATTGATGGTGATTATGTAGAAAAATAAAAATATAACTGATTTAGTATGTGTTTATTTTCTTGGTTAGGCCGAGTACTTTTCAATCCACCCTCGTATTTATATCTTTGACAAAATAATAACAGCCTTCAAGGCAACTATAATAAAATTATCTTGAAATATTTATTTTTACTAACAATTAAGCACCGTGCATTGTCTTGCTGAATGCTGAATGTTCAGTCATTCACCATGTACTTATTTAGCTACTATGATGAAAGTTTCTTTGGTAAAAAATAATTATAAAGAGTAGGAAGGTTAAAGGAACTATTAATACTTAGTGGTTTTCAAACAAATGGACCACATAACAACAGGTCTATTGTTTACAATGACTAACTTATCAGATAAACGAGAGAAACTGCGTATTTTATCGCATCTACCACGGGGAGTGCTCTGAGGAATTGTACGGACTAATTCCAGCCGCTCAATTTCACCATCGCACATCGCGACAAATCTCGCGATACCATCCATATCATCTGGATGATTGGCGGTTCACCACTGTGCGATTTAGAAGAAGTTTTCTTCCTTGCATAACTTCCTTGTGGAATCGATTACCACCAGCAATTTTTCCGGACCGATACGACTTAGGGACCTTCAAGAAAAGAGCCTACTCCTTTTTAAAAGGCCGGCAACGCATCTGCGATTCCCCTGATGTTGCAGTTGTTCATGGGCGGCGGTAGTCATTTACCATCAGGTGAGCCGCATTCTTGTTTGCCCCCTCTCCTATAAAAAAAACGCAAGCTGGCCGTTTACAATGTAGTTATTTACGAAAATGGTACGCGCAATGTTTACTGCTATTATTGGGACGAAAGCCAGGGTAACCGAGGTGCTAATGAGATGGCTACAATATAAAGCAAATACATAACGAAGCTTGATGAACGCGGAAATATAAGACGACTTCTTCTTTATTTTGACTCCTGTCCCGGTCAAAATCGGAACAAGATAGTTCTTGCAATGCTGAACGAGACTCTGCAACGTTGAAGAACTCTTGAATCTATTCAAATAAATTTCTTACTTTCCGGTTATACCTACATAACAGTGGATCCGTACATGCGACTATTGAAAACCAGGTTAAAAATACCACTATCTGGGCTCCTTCCCAGTGGTATACGGTATTCCAAACAGCAAGACAAAATCCAAAGCCCTTTCATGTTGAGCAGTTAACTCACAAAGATTTTAAGAGATGGGACCTACTCGCAGACAAGTATTTCGTGGAAAATCTTGTGGGTAAAATAAGTAAAATACGAGTCGCCACTTTCAAAAAGAATCGTATATTAGCAACGGTTAAATTCTCTATGAATCCGAAAACACCTGTGTCTTGTATTAAAATCGCCTCCAAAACAAAGTTATTTTGGAATAAGCGACTTGCTAAATAGCTACTTGATTGTAACAAAGTGACACGAATTGGCGTAAGCACCAATTAATAAAGGATCACTGTAAAGTAATACGGTGTAAACGACAGAGTTGTATTAAAATAGTAAATGGTAGTAGGGTATAACCGACATTTCAATGTCAAATTTGATTATAGTAATTGCGTATTAGCGACTACTGTATGGTAAACTTGTAAATAGTAGTAAGGTATAACCGACTGTTCAATATTAAATTAGATTTTAGTAATTGTGTATAAGTGACAACTGAATGGTAAACTTGTAAATGGTAGTAAGATATAACCGACGCTTAATATTTGTGACGTCAAAGGTAAAGAGGCATTAGTTCCAATTTTCAAAACAGATGCTAATGGTAAAGAGCAGTATGCGACCAGAATCTATACACCAGTGAGAAGTAAAAATACATAACCGACTTTAAACCAGAAGTGATGCTATTTTGACAGGGTTAAAAGCGCCTTAAGGGTAAAAAAGGCCTAAAACTCGGTCGGTTATACCAAAATGACACTCCGTAAACGCAATTTTTTGCTTGGGCATAAGCAACAAAAAAGTCATTGTAGAGCCATGGGAGTAAGCGCATTCGAAAAATTGGAAAATTTTAAGTAGCTTGGCATTCAAGACTCATTTTAGACCAAAATGTCGCTTATGCCCTATTACCTTTTATCCGTCGATATATATATATATCCTTCACTGCTGGCCGTATGATTAAGCTCAAGGTCGCTCAGCGAGCTATGGAAAGGGCTATGCTCGGAGTTTCTCTGCGTGATAAACTTAGGAATGAGGATATCCGCAGTAGAACCAGAGTAACTGACATAGCCCAACGGATTAGTAAGCTGAAGTGGCAGTGGGCCGGCCATATAGCTCGAAGAATCGACTACCGATGGGGAAGAAAGGTTCTTGAGTGGCAGCCTCGTACCGGTAGGCGAAGTGTAGGGCGACCCCCCACGAGATGGAGTGACGACCTGGTAAGACATACAGGAAGTCGATGGATGCAGGTGGCTTAGGACCGTGCTTTGTGGCATTCCTTGGGGGAGGCCTATGTTAAGCAGTGGACTTATGAAAGGCTGTAATGATGATGATGATGATATATATATATACTCTTTTTACTGGAAACGAGGCATTCCATCTTAATCCTTACGGTTGACAACATATCTGCATTTTGATTCGTAATCGAGGCTAGATGTAGATGTCAATGGGCCGCAGCAACCACTTACCATCAGGTGGACTGTGTGCTCGTTTGTCACCCTTATGCTTTAAATAAATTATAATGTAAGTTTTTAGTATTAGTTTCTTTATTAAAGTGATAAATATTGTATATATATTATTAATGTTACGCAAATTAATGATTTAATATCATGTAATCATCGGATTTGCACGGTTTTCATTTTTTTCAAACAAACTTTTTCACTCGACTGTCTCCGCAACTGCGAATTTCATTTATACTGCGTTATTTATCTAAAACCGATCAATAATCTTATAAAGAGTTCACCCTTTAAGGTATTATTGGCAATCTTGCAAAGTAGTTCTGAAGAGTTAGTTTAGTTGTTGGAATGTTGTGGATTTGGTTATTGTATGTTCATAGTTGTAGTATAGATTAGAATAGTATAATAAAGACTAGCTGACCCGGTAAACGTTGTTTTGCCGTATACATTATTTCTAGGAAATATTTTTTTAGTTAAATAAAAAATATCTAACACTATAAGTGTGAGGGGTGTAATTATAATTGAAAAAGGAATGAAGCGTTGTAGACAATTAAAGTATACTTTATTTAAGTTAATAAATTATTATTTATTAAAGTAACAAATATATATTAAATTACAATTCTTGATAGCTATATATATATATATATATATATATATATATATATATATATATACATCGAAAATAGTTATTCATATTTCTACTAATAATTATGGTAATTAAAAAATAAAGAAAGGTTATTCTCTCAGCGCAACGGAGCGTACAATATTTTTGGTAATTCCGTTTTTAGCCAATACCAACAAACTGGATGGTTTTCCCACACGAGAACATGCCACATATAGTTGTCCGTGGGAAAAACATGGTGTACCCAAATCTAAGCCACAAACAGACAACGTTTGGCCTTTTGACTTATTTATAGTTATTGCGAATGAATCTAAATCAAAACTATAGTAAGTAACACAAAGAATTATCTACTATGGTTTTTTTGTAGAAAAAAAGTATTGTATGTTATACAAACTATATTTTACGTCGCTTTTTAAATTAATAATTTTATCGTATGTAATACATTCGATTTTTTACATGGTTTGAATATATGTGTATGTTAGTCTATTTGTAAGTTAAGATTAATTACATTGATAAAATATGTATTCATTGCTATCGTGATATTTTATTACAATTGTTTACGTAGGTATTGCAAAATAAAATTATAACTTATGTTCTTCTTTTGTTATTTAAAGCTTTATGGAATCAAGAAGATCATCAAAGACATTTGGTATACTCAAGGGAAGAGATAATTAGTCTCGATGAAAATGTACATTGAAGTATAAATTACCTTTTTAAGCCACTGAGAACACAGTTGAAAATCAACTTATTGTATGCAAAAATCTATTTTATCAACATTGGCCATAAATAAACAAATAGTTTACACTGAGATAGGTACAGACTGATACTGACGATGTCATAAGACATCGTGGTGATCATTATGGGCGCAATAATCACTCTCGTTAATTAAAAGAAGAAGTCAAGTAAATAGCCTTTACTTGACTTCTTCTGACCACATTAAATGTTTAAATCCAGTAGAATCTCATTACGTTAGTAAAGAGATCGTCACACTCACTTAAAGAGTGACCTTAACTTATATAAGCTCTTTGTTGTGTATATTGAATGGTTTGATTCTAATACTTATAAAATTGACCGTGTAGTTGCGGTGTAAGATTCCGTTACCCAATATCATCCCGTGGATGTCATAAAAGGCGACAGAGGGAAACAAAGAGTAGATGGGCAGCAGCGTGTTAACTATGGCACATATTCCCTCTTTGAGACAATTAATGGGGAAGCCTATGTTAAGCAGTGAACTTTTCAATAGACTGTCACGGTAACGGTATCTAATAGAGGTAAAGTAAAGCAGACACTGCGCCAGTACAAACTTTAGTTAATGATTTTATTAAGTGGGCGATTCAAAGCGAACGCGAGTACACGATAATTCAATGCGATGCAGTGCGACGCGGCAGCTATGTCCTACGTGCACGCGAATCGTCTCGCACAGCCGCCACCGACGACGCCGCCGTTCACTGGGCACTGTGCATTTGTCATGGCGTCCGTCCATGACAAATGCACAGAAACAAATATTATTGCAAAATTCATTTCTTAAGTATCAAATACTCAAGAAGTATGTACGGCGAAGAAGTGGGACTAATATTGTATACTTAGAAAGGCATATTTATGGGGAATTTCACAATTTGTATGAGGAATTACGGGCTCAACCTTTGTTATTCAAGGAATATTGTCGAATATTGCCTACAACGTTTGACTATATTGTGCAAGCCATAAAACCTGTTTTGCAATTTACTAGTACCAATTTCCAGCGACCTATTTCTGTAGAAGAACGATTGATGATTTATTATATTTATTACTATGTGTCATTAGCAGTCATCATCATCATCATTACAGCCCTTCACAAGTCCACTGCTGAACATAGGCCTCCCCCAAAGAATGCCACAAAGCAAGGTCCTGAGCCACCTGCACCCATCGACTTACTGCATATCTTACCAGGTCGTCACTCCATCAAGTGGGGGGACGCCCTACACTTCGCTGCCGGTACGAGGCTGCCACTCGAGAACCTTTCTTCCCCATCGGTTGTCGGTTCTTCGAGCTATATGGCCGGCCCATTGCCACTTCAGCTTACTAATCCGTTGGGCTATGTCGGTCACTCTGGTTCTACTGCAGATATCCTAATTTCTGAGTTTATCACGCAGAGAAACTCCGAGCAATAGCCCTCTCCATAGCTCGCTGAGCGACCTTGAGCTTCCTCATCCGGCCAGCTGTGAAGGACCACGTCTCAGTTCCGTATGTCATCACTGGCAACACGCACTGGGTGTACAGTCTCGTTTTCAAGTTTTGAGGTATTCCTGACGAGAAGATGTGCCGTAATTTCCCGAACGCTGCCCAACCGAGTTGAATCCGTCGATTGACCTCTCGGTCGAAGTTGGACTTACCGAGTCGGACTATTTGTCCCAGGTAAACATACTCGTCAACAACTTCGAGTTTAGTGTTCCCAACAACTACCGACATAGGTGTGACATGGACATTAAACATGATCTTTGTTTTGTCCATGTTCATCTTAAGACCAATCCGTTGGAAAATACTATTGAGCTCATTGAGCATAGTGCTTAGGTCCTCCAGCGATTCTGCCATAAGGACTATATCGTCGGCAAATCGAAGGTGAGTGATGTACTCGCCATTGATGTTGATACCGTATCCTTTTCAGTCCAGAAGCTTGAAAACGTCTTCCAATGCAGCGGTGAAGAGTTTCGGGGATATGACGTCACCCTGTCTTACACCTCTCTGCAATTGGATAGGTTTCGTACTCTGGTTCTGTAACAAGCACTTCAACACTTCGATATACCGACAGTCAACTTGGCACCGCTGAAGGGACTACAGCACCGCCCAAATTTCGACGGAATTAAAAGGCTTTCTCATAGTCCACATACGCCACACATAGTGGCCAATTGTATAATTGGAGTACTCCTCAGACTTCTGTACAATTTGCCGAAGGGTATGTATGTGGTCTATGGTGCTAAAGCCTTTTCGGAAACCGGCTTGTTCGGAAGGCTGGAAGTCGTCAAGTCTGCGCGCGAGACGATTCGTAACGACTCTCGAAAACAGCACGTAGACGCGGCTCAGAAGGGAAATCGGTCTGTAGTTCTTCAAGAGAGCGTTGTCACCTTTCTTGAAGAACAAGACCACCGCACTTCTGCTCCACGCCTCCGGTGTAATGCCACCATGGAGGACGGAATTAAAGAGCTTCTGAAGGACTTAAAGTACCGGTTTTCCATCCGCTTTCAGAAGCTCCGCTGTAATTCCATCCTCGCCTGGGGCCTTGTCGTTTTTAAGGTGCTGGAGAGCCATTCTAATCTCGCTCAGACTGGCGTCCGGGATATTATCGGAATAATGTCGGATAAGACTCGCTCTTGGATCGTTACTCACACTTGCGTGCGGCTCCAACGATGACGTGTACAGCTGCCCATAGAACCTCTCAATCTCATTTAAATAAAACTAATTTTACGGATTCTATCGCGTATATTTACTTATTTTTTTTTATCTTCCCGACGTTTCGGGTGCTTTCCAGCACGGTCACGGGGGACTAAGGTGTTTGACGTCCTGCTGTCATAGTTAGCCCGGCTACCTTCAGTTTTTTAATATTAATTTTTGGTTCGATTTACGCAGAATGAGCTTACAGTATCTTGAGGTCTAGCAGTGGTATACTTGGGTTTGGATTTTATTTTATTGATTATGGGATCCCAAGCAGATGGCAGCACCCATCCATCTTCTCTATTGAAATTAGGATGTTTTTTAATTTCAATAGCCTCACGAATCATCCTTGGGAGGAATCGGTGTTCTTTTGCGAGGATTTGTGGTCTATCAAATCTAATGTAATGGCGGGGACGATCTTGAACATGTTCACAAACTGCAGACTTCCCGATACGTCGGTGCTTCACGTCAGCTATATGTTCTTTAACGCGGGTTTTTATAGATCTTTTTGTTTGTCCTATGTACGAGAGACCACATTCACAATCCAGCTTGTACACTCCTGCATCTTGTAGAGGGATATAACACTTGACGGATGGTAAAAATTGACCAATCTTCTTCAGCGGCTTGAAGTATGTTTTAATGGAAGCTCGCTTCAAGATGTAGCCAACCTTGTCTGTAACTCCTCTGACGTAGGGTAGTACAGCAGGCACACGCTCGACTGTGGCTGGCTTCACTCGGTCACTGTGACGTAGGCGCGGGACCCGAAGCTTGTTGTCTTGCAATACTTGCTTGACGTGCTGAAGCTCGGCGGCCAGATGTTTTCTGTCACAGATCCCTCGTGCTCTCTGAAACAAAGATTTTCCCACGGTAGCTAACTGTGAAGGATGATGGTGCGAATCACCATTTAGATATCGATTGGTATGGGTATTTTTTCTGTACACGATATGACCAATAGTGTTATCAGGATTTCGGATGACTAAAACATCTAGGAAAGCTAAAGTATTGTTTGCCTCTAATTCCATTGTGAATTGTATTTTAGGGTTTATGGAATTAAGGTGGTTTAAAAATGCAGTTACTTTGTCAGATGGTAAAATTGTGAAAGTATCGTCTACGTACCGCTTGTAGAATCTTGGATTTACAGGAGCATTAAGAAGGGCTTTCTCCTCAAAGTCCTCCATGAATATGTCGGCGACTACGGGAGATACAGGTGAGCCCATTGCCACTCCGTCTACTTGCATGTAGAACTCTTCTTTCCACAATAAATAGCCAGATGTAAGGCAGTGTTTGAGTAATACTGCATATTCTGTGGGCATGTTGTTATCTTCTAGCTTTCTAGTAACAATTGATCACAATCTCACTTAAAATCTCAGGTGCCTCGGAAACGATGTTGCCACACTCGGTCTTTAGCTTCGACAGTTGGCACTTTCTGGCAAACAGATCTCTGGCAAAGACTTTGGAGCCTTGGTTCCGCTCGATCGCTTCTTCAATACGAGCTGTATTGAAGTTGCGTAAGTCCCGCCGCATGCATTTGGAGATCTGTCTGTTCAGTTGCCGGTAAGCTGTTAAATCTATTGAAGAATGTAGCTTCATCTCCCGTCTAACAGCCATGAGATTGAGAGTGTGATCGGAGAGTTTTTGTGTTCTTCTGCGGCGGGTCTTGCAGAACTTAGCTCCGACCGCATGGACAGTTTTCACGAGCTTATCATTCATATCGTCCACTTCATTGCAGTCTTCTAGGCACTGAAAGCGGTTTTGTAACTCGAGCTGAAAGGTTTCGGGACTTTGAATTAGAGCATGAGGGGGACGGAGCGTTGACTTCATTAGACCAGACCTCTCCAACTTAACGTTTAGGTTCAGTGTGCCTCTAACCATTCGGTGATCGCTGCCGGTTTTCACCCTCGCGATCACTGAGACATTACTTAGCAGTTGTAGTCTGGTCGTCATAATGAAGTCAGTCTCATTTTTTGTCGAACCGTCGGGGCTGGACCAGGTCCACTTCCTTTGGGGCCGCTTCTGGAAGAAAGAGTTCATCATAGAGAGTACCTCTTTCTCCATGAAGTCGGCCAGCTGCTGGCTCCTTGGGTTCCGTTTCCCTATTTCAAATTTCCCCACTTTCAGCTCACCGTTCTCTCTTGTACCTAGTTATGCATTGAAGTCTCCCATTAACACCGTATATTGGGTTTTGGAGGAATGCATGACTCTAGAGATATCCTCATACGTTTCCTCTACCTCCTCATCGGGGTGTGCTGAGTTTGGTGCGTAAACCTGTATGACCTTCAGCGAATACCGTTTGGTGATTCTGAGTATAAGGTACGCAACCCTCGTTGTCATTCGCAGTAAGAAGTATTAATTATTTCAATAATGATTAGTATTCAATAATTTCATAAAGAAGTGTAATATCCATGTTGAGAACCGGGTTGTGGTGGATTTAATTTTGACAGCTCCGTTAGTACAAGATCCTGCTGCATTTGCGTTCTAAAATGTAATTTCATTGACGGTAACTGTTTTATATAAGGTAATATGGATTTGAACCAAAGAAGATAGTCATCAGTATCTCCTTGATCCTGGAGAAGAATTTTCATCTTCTCTCTCTCGATGTCGAGGAATGCTTCTAGGTCATTATCTTTCCTCTTGCGTGTTTGTCTTGTGATAGCTGGCAACGAGGGTGAAGGCAAAGGCGCTTGACGTGTGTTAATATCTGTTGTTGTATTTTGTGGCATTGCTTGCAACGTAGACATAGATTCATGGAGTTGGGCGTAGTCACTGTCAGCCACGTCCAGGGCCAAATCGTCTTCCAAACTAGCAGCGTCTGTAGATTCCGACAGATCTCTTGAATTGCTATCTGTTTCTGGTACAATGTTTCCTTCTGTTTTTCGGAGTTTCAAAATTATTATTAAGAATGACATGGACTCAAAATATGGCCAAGTGCCTGTATACTTCGGCTCGTTGTCGGCGTCAGCCTTTTATAAATGTGTCTCTCAAATTTTTCCATTTTTTTCTTCGCCATTACACCTAAAAAATGAAATGAATAATTAATTAATATATTTCAATTATTTCAGGTATTTAGCCACGGGCATACAGTTCTGGCAACTCGCTTACTCGTTCAGAATTTCAAAATCTGCTATTTCCACAATCGTACCACAAGTTTGCAAAGCTATATGGACACAATTAGTTACGAAGCATATGCCCGAGCCTTCGGAAGATAACTTTAAAAATATAGCACAATGTTTTTGGGACAGATGGCAGTTTCCTAACTGCATCGGGTGTATTGACGGAAAACATATTCGCATTAAAAACCAAATAAAACTGGTTCTATGTACTATAACTAGAAATCCTTCTTTTCGATTGGGTTGTTAGCAGTCACTGATGCAAATTATAAGTTTGTAATGATAAATGTCGGTTCCTATGGAAAAGAAAACGACGCCGGTGTTTTTGATGAATGCCCCTTTCGAAGTGCAATAGAACAAGGAAGACTAAAAATACCGAAAGAACAAGTATTGCCGGGCTCAAATATCGAAGCTCCATATGTTCTCCTAGGAGATGCTGCGTTTCCTCTAAAAGAATATCTTATGAGACCTTTTCCAGAAAGATCGACGACTAAAGGGGACGCAAAAGATAATTATAATTATCGCTTATCTCGAGCAACAATGGTAGTGGAATGTTCTTTCGGTTCAATAACCTCCAAATTCTGAATTTTGCATAAATCTATCGAAACCAATGTAGAAAATGCAGTTCATAACGTAAAAGCCATATGTTTACTGCACAACATTATACGTGATCTTGAATCAATAAATGATACTGAATTTATATCTTTCCGGCAAGCATATCAAAATATACCACAAGCACCACGACATAATTCACGAAGGAGATTTAATGCTACATCACGAGCAGCCGCACAAGCGAGAGAAAACTTTAAATTGTAATTTGAACAACATCCTCCACAAAGATATATGTATAATAGCAATCAATAATAAATAAATGTGTTGTACTTACTTGTAGTCCCAGTTAATTTGGGCAAATCCTCCCATTCACGGTACGATAATAACCGGTTTTGATAAGTTTTATTCCTTTTATCCCATAATATAGGACGTTCTTGGATAGCATTTATAAAATTTTCTGACATTATCCAAACAAAAACACGACGACACCGCATCCAGTTGGCGCGATAATATCAAGCCAACTGATCGCGTTCGTTAGTGTTCGCGTTAGCGTTCAGTTAGTGTTGACACATGGGAGGTTTTAAAATAAGTCATTGATTATGATATCCTTTACAAAGAATTAAAAAACGCTTCAAACAAACTCTATGAGATCACCTGTTGAGATCTTTAATTTCATTAAACGATCTTTTCAATATGCTAAAATAGCAGCTACGAGTATTATTAAACATAAATTTAACAAACTAAATACTACTAATCAATATAAACTACTATGGATCGATGATAATGTCATTCGATTATGCGAAAAACATGACAAACTGTTCCGTTCTTGGAAACGAAATCCACTCGATTCAAAATTAAGATTAGAATACAATAAAATAAGAAATAAAGTTCATAAAGTATTAGAGAATAAACGAAATAGATACTATATTCAAAACATTCAACAGAAATTCAAAAATACAAGAAAATTTTATCAAATAATCAACAAAATGCTAGGGCGTGTAACATCATCAGTGGATGCGGCGGTTTTAAAAGCCTTTGAAGGGCAGACTACCAAATATATCGTAAATAACTTTGCGATGGGATTTGATAACGCTGTATAAAACATAATTCAAACCTGAACCTTGCCAACCTAATTAATACAAGTGTTGAAACTGGCATTTATCCCGACGAACTAAAGATAGGATGTGTTAGACCAATATACAAGAAAGGAAGACGGGATGATTTCCTGAACGATCGACCAATCACCTTATTATCTTCAATAAACAAAATTGTAGAAAAGTATGTGTGTAAACAAATTTATGAATTCTACAATACGCACGATTTGATATATGAAAATCAGTTTGGTTTTCAAGCTGGGAAGGGTTCAAATGATCTTTTGATGAAGTTAACAGATGAAATTAACGAGTATCTAAATAACAAAAGCCATATACTCGTCCTATTTATAGACTTTTCACGGGCATTCGACACTCTTGATCACAAAAAAATCATCACTAAGTTGGACGATTGTGGAATACGGGGACCTCTTCTGAAATGGTGTACAAATTATCTTCAAAATAGGAAATTCTCTGTGAGAATAAATGACACACACAGCGACTCAGTGATTGTAACTGAAGGCACAGCACAGGGATCTGTGCTTGGCCCCCTCCATTTTCTGTCATATGTAAACGATATGCACTTTTACATAAATCACTGGTTATGCTACCAGTTTGCTGATGACACATGTTTGCTAGTCGCCGATAAAGACCCTGATATAGCATGTGACCTGTTACAGTCTGACTTTAATATGCTTGCAAAATGGTGTCATGACGCCGGATTGGTTCTGAACTCCTCTAAAACCAAGCTGTTACACATAAAATCTCCTTATATCAAGTGTACTTTATCCAAGCACATTGTTGCTCACAATCATAATTGCCTTCACTCGTCTTGTAAAAACTCTTGCAGTTGCCCCTCTATAGATCTCGTCAATACCCAGACATATCTCGGAATGCAGATCGATAGTAAGTTTACTTGGCATAACCACAGCGAGTATGTTTGCAACAAGTTAAGAAAATTCTTAGCTAATATTATAATACTGAAGAACAGAATTCCGTTCCCAGTTAAGATGATGTTATATAACTCTTTGGCAGAATCTTATATACAGTATGGTTTAGGTAGCTATGGTCGTGCATTTAATACTTAATTAAACAAAATATATAAACTCCAGATAAGAATCCTTAAAACATTGTAACAGACAAAATTCGACGTCAATTTCATGATGACGATAGTATGCTCTTTAAGCTCTGCAATATACCAGTTCATACACAAGTCAAATATTTACTTAAAAAAAAACACTTTTTTAATGAAGAGTTAAAATTAGAAATGAAGCAACCCGTTTGTACGCGCGCCGTAAGCAGCCGCAAGCTGCAGACGATCCATGCAAACAATATGTACGGGGAACGAACGGCAAGTTACATTGTTCCACGACTTATAAACAACCTACCCCCACATTTCCGCGATAACTTAAATATAAAAAACATTAAAAAAAAACTTAAAATGTACTTTTCGGTTCAATTATAAAAAAAAATTACTACTTAAAACAGCGTATATGCGTTTGCTCAGGTCCTAATTAGGCTGTAATGTTTTCTTTTTACAAACTAAATTAATTATACTTAATATAACGTCGACTCAGGTCGCGTCATCACAAACCTTAGTGGTTTTCTGTATGTGACTTTTTAGGATAGTTTTTTTTGTAATGCTTTGTAATATGGTAAATAAATAAAAAAAATAGCGTGATACCTCTGAATAGAGCAGTGTTTGTGCGAAGGCACCAAAAGCATTCGCACGATTACACAATTTAAAAAAATCAGTGAGCGTAGTTTTTGGTGGATTTATGGCACGATCAAGCGCTGTTTCGTTACAGTTACTGTTTTGGTACAGCTAAATGGATAACTGTTGGATCCCGTTCATAAATCGGGAAAACGAAGATACGCTAGACAGCTTCATTGGAGCTGATATTTTTATTTATTTATTTACTTAAGGAGTATGTATTACATAACATAATCTATGATTTGTGAACCCTGTACTAAGTAAACCTGTCTTACAGGGTTCCAGACCTTTCATATTGTAATAGTAGTCATTGGTACATAATACATTTACAACCAAACTCAAGCATGAATAAACCTAGCAAGCTAACAACATAGCAAAGTGGCGAAGCAATCAGCTTTGTAGCGGTTTCTAATGGAAAAAAAAAATTTCAAAATAGGAGGTTCAGATGCCTGGGTGATCGAGTAATCGATTGCTGAAAACAGAATTTGAAAATTCGAAACCGTTCTCGAGATAATCGTAATTTTATCCATTACATTAATAATTGTAATGCTTTGTAATATGGTAAATAAATAAAAAAAATAGCGTGATACCTCTGAATAGAGCAGTGTTTGTGCGAAGGCACCAAAAGCATTCGCACGATTACACAATTTAAAAAAATCAGTGAGCGTAGTTTTTGGTGGATTTATGGCACGATCAAGCGCTGTTTCGTTACAGTTACTGTTTTGGTACAGCTAAATGGATAACTGTTGGATCCCGTTCATAAATCGGGAAAACGAAGATACGCTAGACAGCTTCATTGGAGCTGATATTTTTATTTATTTATTTACTTAAGGAGTATGTATTACATAACATAATCTATGATTTGTGAACCCTGTACTAGGTAAACCTGTCTTACAGGGTTCCAGACCTTTCATATTGTAATAGTAGTCATTGGTACATAATACATTTACAACCAAACTCAAGCATGAATAAACCTAGCAAGCTAACAACATAGCAAAGTGGCGAAGCAATCAGCTTTGTAGCGGTTTCTAACGGAAAAAAAAATTTCAAAATAGGAGGTTCAGATGCCTGGGTGATCGAGTAATCGATTGCTGAAAACAGAATTTGAAAATTCGAAACCGTTCTCGAGATAATCGTGGGACAGACGGACGGACAGAAGGACAGAAGGACAGAAGGACAGACGGACAGACGGACAGACATCGTGAAATCAATAAGTGACTTCGCAAGCTTTGCCACTTAATAATTAACACAGAAACAATCAGAATATGGAAAAATACTCTCAAATCTATATAGTACAAAAAACGACAAAAACAATGGGTAATGGATAAAATTTGTTAAAGCTTATTTGTTAAACGTGAGTTATGTATGAGGGACAACGTGATTGGCAGGTGGTTAGGAGTTTTTATTTCATGTTTTGAAAGTGTAGATATGTATGTCTAATGGGATATATTAGGTAAAACACAAATCGAAATTACAGAATTAAATTTTTTTTTAATTTCTTATTTTGCTTATTTTACTGTCGTCAACAAATTTTCGGTCTGATCGTAATCTAGCGACAATAACCAGGCGTGTACCTTTTTTTTACAGAAGTAATAGTTCAGTGGGAAAATGTCCAGTTCTCTGTGTAAAAAGCAGTGTTAAATAAGAACGGTCATCTGTGACCCAGACCCGACAGAAACGCGACATACCTTAGTTTTTTTGTTATTTTTTATACAGTTAAATTATATATTTTTTATATTCGAAATCAATGGCTAACACCAAAATATTGCCTTATGTTTTTGTTCAGGCGATACACAAAAAAAAATACAAAATGCCTATTTATCTACAAAATTCGTAAATGTATGTACTTAAATGACGATACAATAGCTATGGGATGTATTTAGGTGACCTGGAGATGCAGCTAGATTATGTAATTTTTAAACTTCTAGTACAACAATCAATTTGGATTCATTAAATTATCACGTGAGGTTAGCATGGTCGTACAGCAGTGAGCATTTGAAAACTACGGGTATGGATATATAGACATCCAGCGGCAGTAGAGGGCAGAAACAATAATACTTTAATCAGTTCCAGAATTCAAACACGACACATTACATAAAAAATGTATTATACTTATTTTATGTTTGATGAGAATATAAATGGTATAAACGCAACAACAGAATATTACTGCTCGTGCTACCAAGCAAAAGAACATTGGGAAGTTGCTCACACGTCATTAGTGTTGTCTATTACTTAGGGTGGGCTAGACATCGAGATCACTTTGACCACCCCGTACTGGGTATGGATTATGTTTAAGGGACATAGAGATTCAATAAAACTATTCCGACATATTGTTTTTTTTTTGTTATAGATCATGGAACCCCAATGACAGGTACCTAAATCTCTGATGTGTAAGGAATCATCGAATACAAAGATTTTAACGAATCCTAAGTTGATTATTATAAAGTAAAAAAAAAAAGTAAAATATACTTTATTGTACACCAAGGAACATATAACAAAATGTATATAGTTAAAGGGAAATTGGTACAACAGGCGGCCTTATCGCTAAAACAGCGATCTCTTCCAGGCAACCTTAGGGCAGCGGATACTATTTTTAAAAGATAGCGGAAGGGGTGTACAGAATATAATATAGAAAGATAAATAGAAGAACATAAGAGATTAAAGGAAAAAAAAAGAAAAAAAATCGAATGACGACAGGTAGTAAGTTAAGAGGAAAGGTAATAAAGTTTTAATTTATTTTTAAATATAGGAAGAGATTTAGATTATTATACTAGGAGTTCAAAAATTATATAATCCAGCTGTATCTCCAGGTCACTTAGATACATCCCATACCTATTGTATCGTCATTTAAGTACATACATTTACGAATTTTGTAGATAAATAGGCATTTTGTATTTCTTTTGTGTATCGCCTGAACAAAAACATAAGGCAATCAAAATATTGCCAAAAGTGTTAGCCATTGATTTCGAATATAAAAAATATATAATTTAACTATATAAAAAATAACAAAAAATCTGAGATATTATGTCTCGTTTTTGTCGTTGTCGTTACTTACCTACTACATTTGAATACAAGTAGTTTTGATTTTTGATTTGATATCAATCCACAAGTTATTGATTGTTAAAAAAAGTTTATTTTTGTACAATTCAACTTACGAAACTACCGTTTTGTGACTTCCTAGGAAACGGGTAAGTATGACTTTTTTAATTGGTTGTTTCTATGGGTTTTTTATCATGTCAAAATAATTTATTATCTCTAAATCTACAAGAACACACTTAAATAAAAAAGCTTTAAAGTTTAGCTTTAAATATTTAGGTCGTAGTGTTTTTTGAATTATCATAAGGACACGACAATTCTAAAAAACCATGCTCTAAGTGTTTAAAGCTAAACATTTTTTTTTGTTTATCGATTATTACTCCCTTTGAAAGAAGCTAATCGTCGATAACAGGTGTCCTACTCTACAACACAGTTGCGCGCGCTCTTGCGCCGTTGCCTTTGAAGAACGCCGTGTGCCTAGTGCCGCTTGTTTATGGACGCCGCCAAAAGACACCGCTGTCGATACGTCGCAATAGTTTGCACTGCGTGGCAACGTTGCATTTTTATGCTCAAGGATTCAAGTTCATTGAATCATTGACTTAGTGACCCAATTCTATAGAGAGTTCAAATTTGCTTAAAATTAAAACTCTACTTTTTGGCCTAATTACTGGATCGATTACGTTCATTTTTGTATATCGTCAGCAAAGGCGATAACAAGTATGTGGTTTCATTTATTGCATATATGTGGGACCCCATTCTGTATACACTACGCGAAAAGAAACGACACTTAAGCATGTGTGCACGTTAAATCACTTGCGCCTTGAGAGGCGCGCGGGGCGTGGAATGGGCCGTCGTCGACTGCCCTTGCTGAGGGCTGCGTTTTATACAAAAATAACGCTTATTCATTTGTATATAATTATTCTACCTTTATTTAGTTACAATATTTATTTATATGTATGGCACATTTATGGTATAATAGATTTAAAGTATATGTTTGTAATTTTATATATTTATATTTATAAAAATATCTATTTATATTTTTTTATTAAGGACAACAAACAGTGGTAAAATAAATGTATAAAATGAAAAAAATAAATTGCACACACACACACACACACACACATATATATATATATATATATATGATATATATATATATATATACATATATACATACATATATTAATATGTATGTATATATGTATTTATCTTTCTATGTACTTATATACCATTCTGTATTTCAATTTTATGGCTTTAATAAAAATAATGTTATTTTTGTCGCCAAACCACACACGTTTTTATTGTTTTCTTGCAATCCTGTCCATTCAAAGGTTATCTGGAAGAGATCGCTCTCAGCGATAAGACCACCCATTGTACCACATTTATTTTTCTCATTTTTGTTAATATTTATGTTATTTTTTGGCGTACAATTAAGTGTTATCTATCTATCTATCTACCTGTGCTTCCCTATGGATTTTAAAAAAAAATTATACATACAACTACGAATTTTTTCAATTGTTAAAAATAATAATAAAAATTATAAAAGTCATCGAAAAAGCCAAAAATATATAAGAGTAAGTAATTTTTAAAGGGTAGTAGGTAATACTGATTATTGCGTACTGAAATAGTAAGTGTTGGTTAATTATTATTTAAGATCACCATTAACTGTCGTGCATATTTTGTTTTGTCGGAAATTTTAATTTTCCTCATCTGTAAAGATATTTAATATAAGTTGATTTAAAGTTAATCGTATCTTTCACTATCTAAATACATAAGCTTACATTATATAACATATACCTACTATGTATGTATCTTCTTTGGCACAAGTCTATAATATTCCATTTCGGTTCGGTATCAACCCTAGCGTTACACGCTCCGGCCTAATGTCACCGAAGCTTCAACTCTCAAGTACAGAGAGTGTCACCGCTGTGCCATAGTAATGCAATCACTTAGTTTATTACTATACTAGTATTGCACTGAATTAGTAGTTAGTTTTAATTTTTTATTGTAATTAAATAGTTATAGACAAAGACATTTAAGTAGTAGTAGTAGTAGTACGTTGAAAAATGCAATTTCAGATTTATTGATTTGTCATAAGACTGAAATTATATACAAAAAATTTCAAAGCGGGTTAGACACGGGTGCTGTCGCTGGCGTGGCGTGCGCGTAGCGGATGCGTGTCGTCGGAACGCGCCCTTAGGGAGGGTTGAAGTGGAAGGAAACGAAGACATTTTCCTATATTACTTAAATTTTCTAACTTACAAGTCAATTTAACTACTGTGACAATGTGATTATACAGGAATAATGGACTACAAACTAACTTATAAATTAACTTAATTACTACTAGGCTGTCTTAACAATTAGATCCCAGGTTTTATACTATGTTGAATATTCTTAAGTTACATAAAAGACGTGCTGTTATTTGCTTAGCGAGCGGTGCTGTAAAGTAGGTGACTTCCTGATGGCTCTATGTTGAATATTCTTAAATCACGTAAATGAATTGAGTCACGTCGAGCTGTTATTTACTTTAGGAGGCGGTGCTGTATGGTAGGTGATTTTGTGATGCCATGTAAGATATCGGTAGATATAAATATGTAACTCGCTTGAATTTGTTGACAAGTATGTTTACCTAGAACAAATTGTCCGAGTAGATATATCCAACTTTGACCGAGAGATCAATCTAGGGCTGGGTAGTGTTCAGGAGATCATGACACATATTGTCATCATGTGTACCTCAAAAAACAAGACTATAACTAGTGCATGTTGCCAGTGATGACATACGTGACGTGTCCTTTCACAGTTGGCCGTATAAAAAAGCTCAAGTTCGCTTAAAGAGCTATGGAAAACTCCCTTGGACAGCCTTGGCAAGAGACCAGAATCCCGTGAATTCTCGAAAGAAAGCGAACTAATTTTTTGCCAATTCTGCCATTGTGCTCATACTTTACCTTAGCAATAACTCTTTTGACGAACCTGGAGGCGAAGTTATACTTCTTTTTAAACATGCTGGTGTTTACATACCGAGCCGCCAAAGCGTCAGCCCAGGCCTTATAACATTTCTGCTTACTGCGTAGTGCAGTCTTATAGGAGCAATCAAACCAAGGCTGAGATCTGCCACCGATGGGTACCACAGATGTTGGAATAAATAGTTCCATTCCCTGTAGCATCACATCAGTGACAGAGTCAGCAACAGATCTGGGATCATCCAACGAGAAGCAAACCCGCCCCCATGGGTTGGATGCAAAGAAAGACCGCATTCCGTCACAATCTGCCGGCCTGTAATGCCAAACATGGCGGCAGTCTGCAGAACGCAACCACGAAGGGAGCGTGAGAACGCAGAAAATAACCACACTCCGGATCGGACAAAGGTTTGAAGAGCTAAGAGGAGCGTCGATGAAAATCTGATATCCGTCCGGATGGGATTTTTTACGCGGTAGAGCCATGTTGCAGCTATATTTCTTGTATAGTTGTAGCACGAATGGGTCGGCTCGACCGGGGAAAGACCACGCTCTCACAGAATACCAGCGTAAAATAGCAGCTTAATGCTGCTGTGTTTTGTATGGTGAGTGTAGAGAACCGGAGACCCTTTTTACTGGAAAAGAGGCATTCCATCTTAGTCGTCACGGGTGACAACGCATCTGCATTTTGATTCGCAAACGAGGATACATGTAGATGTCTATGGGCCACAGATACCACTTACCATCAGGTGGACTATATGCTCGTTTGTCACCCTATCCTATAAAAAAAGAGAGGTCAACAGCAGGTTCTACAGGGAAGTTGTATGATCCTCCACATCTGGAATCTGCGTAGGCGAAGTAACCAGTTGTGTGAGACCATTTGCCAAGGCAAAGTCATAAACAGATCTCCCCGCATGATCGGTTAAACGTGAACCGAACCATTACGCGTGGTGGGCGCTAAAATCGCCAAGTAAAAAGAAATCTGTAGCCATTTAGAGGTGGTCGACGAGTAGGTCTATGTCGGCATTACCGCTATGGTACCTATAGAGGCACCCGTAGACACGAGAATGGTCGTCGCTGTCTACGCGCAGCGAGTTCAGAGCAGAGCAACAGTTCTCGAGCGCCCTCGTACCGACTAAGCTGACTAGATGGATTGACGATCTGGCAGGGTGGATGCAGGTAACTCAGGATGCTATGTAGCACTTCTTGACGTTGGTATTTGTTCAGCAGTGAACTTGTTATGAGCTGTTATAATGATGATGCTGATGTCACGTTGCATAAAAATTATACGGTTTGTCGTTTTAAATAACGTTTATACTCGATAGAAAACTTAAAATTAATTTAATTCACTATGGCGAGGTCGTTACTTTTATTATTTATGTCCAAGTTTACTTAATTTTCAAGAATTTCGTGAACGCTAATTCCTACGCAACTTTATAAAATTGTTTGTATTTTAAGCAAATGAACGGAGCGTGATCTGCGCTTGTTCTAATAGATTATACCACCGTGCATTAATATAAATATCGCCTATGTTTAATAAACGCTATTAAAGTGTTATCATAAGCTCTGGTTGAAAATAGAATCAGGTATTAAGTGCAAGAGTAATCTGATTTTTATTTATATAATTAAAAATGTTGCGACAAAAAGTACAAACAAGCCCACATTCCACCAGAACGTAAGTAGATGTTGTGGTCCATAGACATACATTTGTATTGGATTAAAAATTAAAATGTAGATGCGCGATAACGAGGCACTCTATTTTGAACGCCTGATGATTAATAAAATGCCTCGTTACCAGTAACAAATCATTTCTCTTTTTTCTCTGCGAGCGTGATCCTACCCCGGTCGAGTCAACTCTTTTGGGATATAGCTATAACATATTATGTACGTTTGTAAATTATAGTATGTTTGTCAATATAGTTAATCATTGCCGATCACGAATAAACTGGCTGTATCTATTAATGTGCACTCTCCAATCACACTGATTACGGTTTTAATTACATTTAGATTTACAGGATCAATTCGGACACTTAGTAATTTCCCGACAAATGCACAAATTACAAAATGATATCGAATAACATTGATACATTGTAGTCATCAATATATTAAATTCTTTTTGTTTTAAGTTATAGTTTGTTTTATATCTGACAAGAGAAATGAGGTAGTGTAGTTAGATCATGGAGTGATGACCATGCTTGGGCAAACATGACAGAACCTCGATGAGTATTATGACTGTATAATGAGTGTTAGCCCGACCGGTGTTAGAATATGCTGTAACAAAATACCACCATAAGATATAAGTATAATGGTGCAATGTTATGTGTGGTGAGTGAGGAGAACCGACGACAGATTTTACTAGTTATGAGGCATTTCATCTTATTTGTCGGAGGTGCAACGATCTACATCTATCTTTGATTTAAAATCAAAATGCGGACGCCCCACCACCCTAAAACTAAGGTGCAATGCTTCGTTACTAGTTAAATGTATTTCTGGTTCTCTACATTCACCATACAATCCACAGCATTATTTTGTTGTTTCATGCAGGTATTATGTGAGAACGTGGCACTGTCCTATACGTACTGCGTAATACAGCTGCATTGTTACATCATCTACATGTAAAAATTCAAACATTATTGGAGATATCCCACATATTGAACGACAATTTTGTTTGCCTCTGACGGATAAGATTAAATGAAAACGCATGTGCTTTTTCTGAATCGTAAAATAAAATGTCAAATTTTTTTAGGTTCTTTTCTGTAAAGGTCGCTTTTTGAGCTAGTAGTAGATTTCGATGTTCAAAAGAGTTTTATAAAAGCGTCAAGCTTCATAGAGTTCCAAAAATATTATAAATTCATAGAGTCTGTGATTTAAGCAATAACTACATTAAAGTTGTTAAAAATTACCTTGCGTACATCCACTCGATAAAATAAAATAATGTGTCTTATCTAGTTTAAAGAACACCTCCCGTCCTCCCTCAATTGCGTGCACTATCCCCGTCACCACTAATCTCAGCACCACTACTCCCAACACCATTACACTAGGAAAGACACACCACCGACGACAATATGACACGTGTTTCGTCTCTACACGCGGCATCTTCAGGTGATGTAGACTCTACGGTGGCAGAGCGTTAAGTCTTAGCGGTTTATTTCATCGAGCGGATGTACGCAAGGTAATTTTTACCAACTTTAATATAATGGATTTCCACAAAGTAACGCTTGATTCTATCAATAACTACATTTTTATCGGCGAAGCCGACTACACTGACCGTCGTGTGTAGGTAGTGAACTTAACACACATTTTCACTTTTATGTTTTTGGGGAGATACAAATTAACTAATGCCTTTTTAGGTTAAAAAACAATCCTCTTAAGTATTAGTTTTGATAGGTAAAATCATCATCATTAACACAATTACAGCCCTTCACAAGTCCACAGTTGAACATAGGCCTCCCCCGAGGAATGCCACAAAGCACGGTTCTATACCAACTACATCCATCGACATCCTGCATGTCTTAACAGTACGTCACTCCATCTAGTGGGGAACGCCCTACACTTCCCCTATCGGTATGAGGCTGCCACTCGACGCCAGGCTAGACGGCTCCGTGGCGCAGTGGCTTAGTAATGAGTTGCAGCGCTGGGAGCCGCGAGTTCGAATCCCGCACGGAACAAGTATTTGTATGGCCTACAAATATTTTTTCCGGGTCTGGATGTTTGTCCTTGTGCAACACAGAGTACTTTGAATGTGTTGTGCAATTTATCTTTGTAAACTGCCTCCACGATACAGAAGAAACTCATAGTGTGGGGGGTAATGTGTTTTAAAAAACCTTTCTTCCCCATCGGTTGTCGGTTCTTTGAGCTATATGGCTGACCCACTGCCGTAGTAGGCCACTTCCATTGGGTTACTTCGGTTGCTCTGGTTCTACTGCGAATATCCTTATTTCTAAGTTTATCGTGCAGAGACGCCGAGCATAGCCTTTTTTATAGCCCGCTAAGTGACCTTAAGCTTGCTCATACGACCAGCAGTAACGGACCATGTCTCAGATCCTTAAGTCATAACTGGCAACACACACTGATTGTACAATCTTGTTTTCTGGTTTTCAGGTATACCTGACGTGAAGATGTGTCATAATCTTCCGAACACTGCCCAGCCCATTTGAATCCGTTGATATATATAATAATAATATATTTATAAATCTCGGTCGAAGTTGGCCTTACCTAGTCGGACTATTTATTTATACCAGGTAAACATACTTGTCAACAACTTCGAGCTTATTGTTTTCAACAACTATCGCCATAGGTAGGTGATATGGACGAAACATATGATCTTTGTTTTGTCCATATTCATCTTAAGACCTATCCGCTGGGAGGCACTATTGAAGTCATTGAGCGTAGTGCATAGGTCCTCCAGCGATTCTACCATAAGGACAATATCGACAGATAATCGTTTATCCTTTCCAGTCCGGCAGCTTCAAAACATCTTATAATGCAATGGTGAAGAGTATCGTGGATATTTCACCCTTTCTTTCACTTCTCTGCAGTTGGATGAGTTTCGTACTCTGGTTCTGTAAAAACATTTCAGCATTTTGATATACCGACAGTCAATTCGGCACCGCTGAAGGGACTGTAGCACCACCCACATATAGACGGAATCAAAGGCATATAATTTCAAGACAGAATTATATGTATATATATAGCGTTTTTTACTGATTTATTTTTGCGATTCTTAAGAGAGTTTAAAAATATCTGCTTTTCAATTGTATTGATATTTGTTTGAAAAAAGAGGTTCCATATCGCGATACTACGAGGCTTTCTCATAGTCCCCATACGCAAGACAAAGTGGCAGATTGTACTCTTCGGTCTTCTGTAAAATTTGCCGAAGGTTATGTATGTGGTCTATGGTACTCAAGCCTTTTCATCGACCTTGAAGTCGTCATGTCTGCGTGCGATATGATTCGTAGTGACTCTCGAAAATAGCACGTAGACGCCGCTCAGCAGGGATCAGAAGGACAGTCTGTAGTTATTCTAGAGAGCCTCCGGTGTAGTGGAGGACGGAATTAAAGAACTCCTAAAGGACTTCAAGTACCGGTTTTACAATCACTTTCAGAAGTCCCGCTTTAATTACTTCCACACCTGGGGCCTCGCCATTTTTAACTTAACCGGAGACCCTTTTTACTGAAAACGAGGCATTCCATTTTGGTCCTCAGGGGTGACAACTCATCTGCATTTTGGTTTTTAACCGACGATAAATTTAGATGTTTATGACCCACAGCATCCACTTACCATCAGGTAGACTGTGTGCTCGTTTGTCACACTCATTCTATAAAAAAAGGTGTTTACGCCTAAATTTGGTCATGTTGAACGTCATCCAATCACGTTCGACTTCGTGAATCGCCCGATGGCACGAGATGTCACGCGCGTCGCGGGGAGGGGGGCGGTATGTAGCTTCCCAGCGTGTGACGCTCGTGGGCGAGAGGTAGTAGTTCGACGGCGGCTGGGCAGTTAATTAGTGCCTTTGGATGCCCACCGCTGAGGTTGCGCGAGACCGTGTTTTTTTGATTAGGGTCTAGAATTTTGGATTTTGTGCGCGTGACTTCGATACGTAATTGGGTTTAGTGAAAACCGCCTCGGATTTGGTTGTCTCGGATTTAAGTTCCTGGACAAGAGGCCTTTATTGGGTGTTACGGATTAAGTAACTTCTTTGAAAGTAATTGTGCAAATTAGATAGTGAAGGCGTGTTGAAGTGCCTTTTGGAATACTCAACATGTTCGGGTAACGTGGAATTTTGCTTGCGCGCCGATTAGAAATACGGTTAGAATTTGAACAGCGCATTCCCCTTTGAGGTCGTTTCCCGGTTGATCGTTTTGGAAATCATTGTAATTGAGCCGTCGCGTTAAGTGCCCTTTTTGTGTGTTGACGGTTTGTTCGTTTACGTGTCAACAAGGCGTATTTATGATTCTTGTCGCGGCGTGGTATTTGATATCGAACGAAGGAACTTAGTTGTGTTTAACGCTGAGCCGTGTGGCTCATGAAGAGATTGCGCGAGTTTAAGTTAGTTAAATGTACCATGAAGCTAATAGACTGAAATAGTGACTATGAAGAAAGAAATGGTCCAGCGATGGAGCCTGCTGGAGCGATGCAGCATTTTGAGGCAGCCTGGAACTCGGCCGCTGCTGGTCGTCTAAGCTTGCCAAGGTCGCAGACATTTACACATCACTGTACACTGTTCGCCAAACACCATTACACACACTCACGGCCTGCCCAAGCCTTGGTGCGAAGTTAGCTTCGGATACTGGTAAGTACTACGTGTTTCTAGCTTTCTCCCATATAGTTTATTGTGATAGGACATTTCCATGTGGCCATTTTGGGCCCGACCTGCGTCTGCTCGTTGAATCTCCGCTCATGGACCCCGGAAGATTTGACCCTTGCTGGAGCAGCTGTAGGCCGTAACAAAAGGCAATCAGATCTTTTCTGACATTTTCCTTCTCACAGCAACCAGGGACGAAATCGGAGTGATATATTCTCTTTCGATTGTATAGTATCCACAAGTTTTTTCTCGCGTAAGAGACGAAAGAGTAAATATAACAGGGTAAGGGAAGCAGCACCTTACTGATAAAAACTTAATAAAATACTGCGGTGGTCCCCTTCCGCGTGGCAGCTGTAGCATACGAATTTCTACCCTTTGAAGCAATCTATGGGGGAAGCATATGTTCGGCAGTGTATTTTTGATAGGTTGTATAAATAAAAAAAAGTTTTTGTCATATTGTCATAAAAATGCTTTCTTAATGGCGAGATACTAGAAATTCTTATTTTATTACTGCCATTAAACGAATACGGGGCGAAAGTGTTATTGTATGTTCTGTAATATATTTAACAACTAGGTGCCATTCGTGACTTCGCCCGTGTGGAAATTACTACGATTTCACGGGTTTTAATTTTTTTACGCGGAACCTTAATTATTTTTCTGAAATAAAAGTATCCGAAGCTACTCATTATAATATCAGATACCTGCCAATGAAAGTCCTGTCAAAATCGGTCTAGCCGTTTTGGAGATTAGCCGGAACAAACAGACAGACAGACAGATAGACAAAAATTTAAAAAATTGTTGTTTTGTTATTAACACCGTATATACTTTCATATGCATTTAGTAAAAAACTGTTATTTTAACATTACAAACAGACACTTAAATTTTATTTATTTGTATAAGATATACAGCATGATCCCGACGTCAGCGTCGTACAAATATATTGCATAGCTTTAACTCCTCAAATATCTATGAATTTTTATGACCATGCTTACTACGTGAGTTGTTTACAAATATTAATCTGAATATAATGTACGTAGTATGTACTCGTAAATATAATATTTTCATGGTGTAAAAGCATTCTCTCATTTCTGAAAGGGTTTTAGGGTAAGGAAATTTCCCCGGCGCTACTCGTATGTGTGTAGGCGAACTTCACATGTCGTTGAAATATCCTTATTTTTAATTTTTCAGACATACAGTTTTCCTTCACCGACGAACACGTGGTAAATCAGCACATACAACTGCAATTACCAACCTCATTGGTGCCGGCGGAAATCTTACCTGGGATTCTCAAGTATTGTGAAATTTACAGCGAGCTCAGCCCAGAAGATATCACGGATCACAAACAAATTTATTAGATCTAATTTGCAAAAGTAAGATAAAAAAAACAACAAAACTGCTCAGGTAGTGTTTGTTTCTCAATGGTAGCGGTAGGTAGCGTACATAATTTTCGTTCTTTGTATTGTACCGAGTTGTAAGAATGTATAGTCCCCGAACTTTGCAAGTTTTTGTATAGAAGAAGGGGCAAAGGAGCATGCGGCTCACTTGATGGTAAGTGTTGACCGCCGCCCATGAACAATTGCGTTGTTGACCATTTAAGGATCTTCTAAGTGTGTATTGTTTGTGAATTAGCAGTGGTCCCAAACAGCCGCCGGTACGACATACTCCGCCAATCGCCGAGTCCGCATACTCCGAGAGGCGTCGAGGTCACCGGCCCTTAGGCAGATTCTTAGGCACTCAAGAGCGTTCTTGTGATATTCAGTGTCTAGTCGCGTTATTGAGTACCATCTAGGACTTCCCCCAACCCTCTCGTAAGGAAAGGGGTAGGCAGTGCCCCTACAGTGTTGTGGCCACCCACCATCTCTCCCGCTCCCCACCTCGCGTCGCGCGTCACTCCGCTGTCAGCCTCGATAGGTAAGACTTAGATAGGACACTAAAGATAGAACTTACGAAAACAGTTGTAACTAAACAGTTGTAACCACCATCATGACGGTTAAGGGGAAGGGGGAGCCCCCCCCCCAGCTCATTGCGTGAGTAAAACCCCTGGATTCCCGGGCATATTCGATCGTCCGCTAATGGTCAAGGATCTAGTTAACCCGGAACGTTCTAGGGTAGTAGAATCCTTTAGCCAAATACCGAAGAGAAAGCCTGTATCGCTGTACAAGGAGGCCGCGCCGAGCGCCGAGCTCACACCCACTGTATCTGAGCACACGCGTGGATTAGAAACGACGCCCAAACCACAGCGGTCGATGAAATCGGCTAGCAGGTACACCCTACCGGAGACCGAAAGCTCCCTTTACGAGAAGAGGCAGTGTATCGGCTCATCAGTATCATCGTCATCATCTTCATCCTCGTCCTAATCGTCTTCAGAAGAGGAACAAGAGCAACCACAAGCGAAAGGGAGGAAGAGGGTACACAATACCCCACCTAAGTCACCATCGCCACTCCAACCATACACCTACATTTCACCGGACAGACGTATCCAAATGGACTCGGCCCATGAAGAGCAAGGAGGTGAAGAATCTTACAGCTGGGGGTCCACTATCTATGCGACCCTAGCTGCATCTGCCGGACGCTCATCACCTGTGCCCCATTCCAACTCATCGGGACTGCCACAGGATGATGGGCAGAGGCCATCAACCAGCTATGCCCAGCTGGCAGCAGCACCCGCAGTACCAAGGACAAAGGCGGCGGCGGAACCAACACCGGCTAGAGAAGCCGAGAAGGCAAGGTACCCGCCGATTGTCGTAGAATGCCTCCCGAATTGGACTTGGAAATTTTGAACGAGAAGTTAGGCCACGCCCCCAATGCCCGAAAATTCGGGAAGGGGGTCTGATTCACGCCCCAGAGTCCGGATGAGTTTCGTATCATACAGAGATACATGAAGAAACTCCGGCAAGCTGTGCCCAGCTGGCAGCAGCACCAGCAGTACCCAGGACTAATGCGGCGGAAGAGCCAACACCGGCTAAAGATGCCGAAAAGGCAAGATACCCGCCTATAGTCGTCGAATGCCTCCCGGATTGGACGAGGCATTGTAAGATTCTCAATGGAAAATTAGGCCACGCCCCCATAGCCCGTCCGTTCGAGAAAGGGGTCAGATTCACTCCGCAGAGCCCAGATGAGTTCCGTACCATACAGAAGTATATGATAAAACTCTCGGAGACTTCACCAGAACAGTCCTGGTATTGCTTCACCGTGGAAGAAGAGAAGCCCACATAGGTGGGCATCCGGGGGCTGCCAGTGGGCACAAACACTAAATCCATAGAGGAGGCTATCAAGGCAAAGGGCTTCCCAATACAATTCATTAAGGCGACCCCATCCCGAATAGGTAGACCGGGATGCACATGTCATGATGTCACAATGCAGGAAGACGGGTGGGCCACCGTGAGAGGAAACGGTAGGCAGTCGCCACCCCCCACCCCCGTAACACCAATGGTACCGACTGAACCAAGGGCAACCACCGGTACGACTATTCAGCCCCCCGCTAACGACGCTACAGAGCGTCAGCTTCAAAGAAGAGGAAGAGGGTGAGGCGGATGAAGAATAAGTAACAGGCTCCTCCTCCCAAGGCTGTCACCTCTACCCCGACGCCACTAGTAAAGATAGCCGCAAAGGCGATAGAGCGCGCTCTACCCATAGGAAGGAAGCAAGAACCAATGCCCTGAGACTAGTACCAGCAACATCTACTCAACCACCATCAACCGACCTCGAGACAGCTGAAGCCATCCAAAGATTGGTAGGCATAGCTATCGAGGTCGGTAGTCAAGTCCTGGCCGATATTAGGGCCGGGAAAGATCTCGCCGTAACTGATAACCGCCGTAATGAAGGCGCTGGCAACAGATACAACAGAGGATCCGTACAGTCGCCCAACAACAGGACATTCAGGTGATCTTGCTGGGAGAGACGAAACTAAGACCATCGACGCATCTGAAGTTGCCAAACTACCATATCTACAGGCGGGACGAGGTCAATACTTAAGGGACCGCCTACAGAGACACGGCAGTTCTAGTGAGGATAGACATTGTCCACCAAGTACTAGACCTGCCAGACTACCAAACGATGCGCTCTATCGGCATAAAAATGAAGGCGGCGGGCGATTGAACTAAGGATTTTTGCAGCATACCACCCGCCAGGGACTCCATTTCACTCCTCAGATGTCCGGACGGTAATGGAATGCACATCGCCTACCATCATCGCCGGCGACCTAAACGTCAAACACCCGGCGTGGGGCTCTAGAATCATCAATCCACCGGGTCGTGTACTTTATGAAGATGCGGAGGAAAATAACGATGACGTTTTAGGTACCAAAGAACCAAACCACGTTCCCACAGACACACGCAGAAGCCCGCATATACTGGACATCGTGCTCTCTAGGAACGTCAACTGCCCGATAGTGGTAGAGGTGCTGTTCGATCTGAACATACAGCACCTCCCGATACTAATTACCCTTGGCCTCAAGGCAGTGACTACGCCGCCCAGAACCTTCAAGATCAGAATTGACTGGAGGCTACTACCACCAACATCTGCAGGAGATACCTGCAGTCTATACACCAATCAATATAGCGGACGACGTAGAGGCCACTGCAACCAAGGTAACAAGAAACATCCAAGAAGCCCTCAACGCGTCTCTACGATTTACGACCATCCCAACTACCGCAAGAAAGGACGTCCTACTGCGTAACATATGCGCACAAATAAAGTACAAGAGGGCACTGAGGAAGCTCTGGGCTCGTGAGGCCCACAGAGGAGAGGTCTGGGAGCGCATCGTGAAAGCGGAAAATCAAGATCACTTTATAAATTGAACTGACAGTTAACTAAAACAAGACCCGCCGTATGCCGGCTGACCAACATTGCAGACGAACGCTGATATGATGCCAAGGGTAGCGCGGATGTCCTAGTAGAACACTTCAAAGAGCAATTTATGCCGAACCCAGCAAGTACGAAGTTCATGTATCTTCATGCCCGGAAGGAGAGCCGCGTACAGGAATTCCAGCCGTCGCCCGCGCCACCGCTTGCAGGAGAGTGATACATCTCCCCCGCTGAATTGCGGAGGACAGTAACCCGCCTGCAACCGACAAAGGCGCCGGGGCACGACGGGATTATCAACGCTGCTCTTCGACAGCTGTCCAACAGGAGACTAGTAGAGATTGGTCATCTGTGGACTGCGGACATTCCACTTCTCGGAGGAATGGAAGATCGGCAAGGTCATCGTGTTTCCGAAACCGGGGAAGGACAGGTGTAGAGCTGCCAGCTACAGGCCGATTACGCTATTACCGCACATAGCTAAACTGCTTGAAAGAATACTGCTAAGACGCCTCCGCCCGTGTATACAACTTTGGGCGGAGCAGCATGGATTCAGGAGGGATCACTCAACAGCAACACAGCTGACCAGAGTGCTGTACTGCGGACGAGCACAATCGCGGCCGTATATCGTTGGGCGTCCTTCTCGATATAGAGAAGGCGTTCGACAAGGTGTGGCACTCTGGAGTACTCTAGAAGAAGATCTGGCTAGTATCCCTCCTGCTATGTTGCGGTTAGTAGTGTCATTCCTGGCTGACAGGAAGTTCTACGTCTGTGTAGAGGACGCTGGCAGGACATCTGCGCGAGTGGGAGGTCGACGTAGAACTGGCGCTATACACGGACGACAGCGCCTACTTCCCCTCGTCCAGAAGAGCCCACATCGCCTTGATAGGATATAAAGGCTGTTGGACTTGCTGCCACCATGGCTGGATGAGTGGAGGATGGCCGTTAACGTTGGTAAAACGACCACTCTGCTCACTCGCCGCTTCAGAAACCTACCACTGCCACTGAGCCTACCATTGCCGCTCGGAGGCCAGGACATCAAATACGAAAAGGTCGTGATGTATCTTGGATGCTGGATCGACAGGATGTTGCACATGACCGCACACGTCGATCTCGTCGTTCGCAATGCAAGAGATGCGCGGGCGGCGCTCCGTCCCGTCCTAGCATCCAAGCTACCTATTAAAACGAAGACCAAGCTATACAAGTCTCATATGAGACTCGTAATTACTTATGCTGCTCCGGTCTGGTATGCGCTTCTGAGCGATCGGCAGAAACGGCGACTGCAGGCCCAAGAGAACCTAGCACTAAGGGCCATTTTCGGTGCAAGTCGCTACGTCCGGAATGACGTCCTAGCGGCCAACCTCAAGATAGAAACCATTGAAGAGTTTGTGGTTCGGCTGTCGCGCGGTATGTTTAACTGCGCTGACCACGGGCCACACCCCCATTTGTACAACTTTGCGTTGCTACACGCCCGCCCTCTGGACGGGCGACCTCTACCAAGACACCTTCTCCTTACATAGATTAGGGAGTTGAATAACAACCCACAATTTCACAGATCGACCAACAAAGACATTTAAACTCTACATAATTTTTACACCATTATGCAGCGACGCAGAAATAGAACCCGCGACTGCTGCATTTTTGATTACTGCCAAGAAGGCGCCCAGAACCGGTCCTTAGTATTGGGCCGTGAGGAAAGTCCGGGCAATGGGGAGTACCCCGAGGCCTGAAATCTGCAATGATCCAGAACTTGCAGAAGAAGACAACGTTGACCATTTATAATTAGCACAAATGATAAAATTAAAAATTTTGTACAACCGACTTATATATAAATATAATTTTTGTTGATTTTTTTTAAAAACCGTTCGACCGATTTCGATAATATTTAAATGGGAACACCTGGAAAGTATAGCCTTTGAAACCCTTTCCGACGAATTTCGAAATTCCGACGAATTGCCAACCTCCTCCTTTTTGAAGTCGATTGAAAAATGATTTTTAGACGTATTATGATCCTATACTAAGCAGTACCTAATTTTAAGACTATGCCTTAAATTATATTATGTATGTTTATCACCTCCTCCTCTTTGTTTTGAAATCTTTGACTGAATTTTTTTAATATATGTTACCTCAGGACTTTTTTTTCGGTGAACCGATATTGATGATTCTTTTTTTATTTGAAAGCCGGGTCTCATCTGATCAGTAGTTTTTGAGTTATCCTTAATAATGCGTATTTATTATTGATTTCGACTACAATTATGATGTTCTCATTTTATTTATATTAAAGTCAGTAGTACAATATTTTTAATTTTACCACTATTAACTTTTATAGGTCAGTGCTTGGTATGTGGTGTTGCAGCCGAAGATGATAATCGCACTTTAACTCAAAATTTATTCACTTTTGCCTTGAATACTTACAATGTAATACTCCACTCTTTTAATGTACGCATTAGGGGTCGTTCTTTAATCACGTGAGGTTCGCACAGGGTGGGAGGGGGTCAAAAAAGATCACGATTAATCTCTTTGGGGGGCGGGGGGAGGGGGGATAATGAATAATGACTATTAGGTGTAGTTTTTTAAGTGCGCAAATAAATGTAATTAATTGTGTGACGTATAAAATATTTTACCATTACCCACTAAATTCTCAATTTAATAACATATATCGATTTTTAAATAATGAAAAATGCACGTGATGCTGGGATGGGGTAGGAGGGGTAGCCTAAAACCTTCCGCCGTATCACCAAGGAGTAGGAGGCGCTATAAAAGTGGCCTAAAAGACCTCAAAGAAATTAACGACGAAGCGAAGTGGTGGTGACCAATCGAGCGTTTGGTGGTTCAATAATAAAACGAAGAGAGTGGAATTACCTGGTTATTGTTACAGATATACATAATATTAATATGTTGTTACATAAACATTATTTTATAGAATTAGAGTAACAAACAGGCCCACAGTCCACCTGATGGTAAGTGGATGCTGTGACCCATAGACATCTTCATCTATTCGTGACTAAGAATCAAAAAGCAAATGCTTTATCACCCATGGAGACTTAGATGGAATGCCTCGTTTCCAGTAAAAAGGGGTCTCCGGTTTTCTACATTCAATATAAGAAACAGATCATTAAGTTGCTATTTTATGCTGGTGTTCTGTAAGAGCGTGGTCCGCCTTCGGGTGAGACGACTTATTTGTATTGCAACTATAATATAAATAATAATTGATTGTTTTTAAACAAAGAATATCTTTATATTACTAATAAGTACTAACACTTATGTTATACGTATATGTACATACATAAAGGATAGTTCCATATCAGTTCAGCGAAATGATTGGCCATATTTTGCCTCATATATTTATTATCATTCATTATTACTGGTTTTTTTTTAATTAAAGTGATAAACGAATTTGAAGTCCAGCTGATGGTTAGTAGCAGTCTTAGAGTATTCAACTAAAGGTAGCAGTCCGTGGACAAACAAATAAAGAAAATTACAGATGTGTTGTAGCTTATAAGGATTAATATGGAATTGTAATTTTTTTTAGGTGAACCGCCTGTGAATGGGATAGCCTCACATCCTGTAATTTTGGTTCTATATACCCTTCAGCCACAGTAGTATACGCACTTCATCCAGCCTAGGGTAGTACCTACATAGACGGACATCTATGCAGAAAAGGAAAGGACCCTACCAACAAGCATACTGTGATTGCTTTAATTATGTAATGCAATTGACTAAGTATTTCAGACCAAGTTTGGTTACATTTCGGGTTAGGTTTAAATAAAAAATTTATAAATTTTATCCTATTATCATCGTCATTACAGTACCATAAAAACACAGGCCTCCCCTAAGAAAGACCAAAAAACAGGGACTTGCTGGATCCATAGTTTTCTCGCATATCTTACCAGGTCGTCACTCTGCCATTTTTTTCATTGAGTTACATCTGCCAGCTAGCCAATTGCTGTTTAAGCTTACTAATTCGTTGGACTATGTCAGTTACTCTATTTTTTCTGCTGATATCTTCATTACGAATTCGATCATTTATTGGCTTTCACGTACGGCCAGTAGTGAAATATTATCACTGCTGGCCGTATGTGGTTGATCAATAAGTTTTCGTAATAGGACACTTATCAATGAGATATAGAAATGCGTTCTATTTTTTTTTTCGAATTTTAAATTTCTTAGTAGGCAAGACCACAAAAAAATAATTAAAATCTATACCCATTTTTTTAAAACTTTACATGTGGAGGGAATTTGATTCGTATGCAAAATGGAGAAACTTGAACTTCATGCGGCCATTAAATATATCTTCTTGAGTTTTTTTCTACAAAATTGTTTTTTAAGAACTGCAGTCTAGTTTAACAGACAATGCTCCGTCATATTCTACAGTGGCGTATTGACGATACTGAATTTAAACGCAGCAGAATTGCCTGCAATGACGATACTCGCTCCGGGCGCAAACAACAGCCGCATGCAAGAAAACTTTTAAAAAATCGAAGAAATTGTTAATGTAGATCGACGAGTGACCATCCATTATTTAGCTGAGATTCTAAAGCTTTCGTTTGGAACAATTTAGTTTATTTTGACTCGACCCTAAAATTCAAAAGGCCTTAAAGTTAAACACCCAAAAGAAAGCAAGAGTTGAAATTTTAAAGTTAAATTTAGCAATAATTGTAGAAGATCCAGTTTCGTTTTGCGCTCGTTTAGTGATGAAATAGATGAAACGTGGGTACACCATTTTGAACGGTAGACGAAAAACCAAAATAAAGTATGAAAAAACCGCCAGCCAAGAGATTCTAGGTGTCTGCGTCCGCTGGAAAAATAATTGTCTCTGTCTTCTGGGATGCGGAAGGTAGTGATCGACTTTTTAAGTTAAAAAGAGACGGTTACGGTGGTTATTACGCATCATTAATCAGAAAACTACGCGAAGAACTAAAGAATAAATACCGAAGGAAATTACGTACTGGAGTGTTTATTTATCATGATAATGCCCCTGCCTATCGATCTGATTACGCAGGCGCTGCCATCTGAACTGCTGGGTTTCAGTTGATGTAGCACCCATCATATTCTGCGGACCAAGCTGCGAGTGATTTTAACCTTTTTATGTACATGAAAAGGCACTAGCACGAAAGTTGACGGCGACGATGAGGTGATGTGTACTATAGGAACCTTTTCGAATGCCAGGGTCAAGCTTTTTTTTTCAAGGGAATTAACCCTATTAACGTATATTAGTTTAAAAGTCGATTATGTTGAAAAATAAATACAATTTGCATATACTTAACATAGAGATTCATTGCGTTTCCAAAAACTTATTGATCAACCTAATACTAATAAATTTTTGGTTGTTGTATTAGTGCTGTTCACGGTATTTGATTTTTCCGAAATAAACGAATGACTTAATTTAAACTTTTAGTACTAAATCTACTATAAAGGATCACAGATAATTTGACTTTCAGTACGAAATTCCACAGGCATCACAGATAATTTATTTTGCACCGAGTAATTTAGGAAAGTTTTAAAGCTGTTTAACGATAAAGAATCAACCTGCAATTTGCTTTATAAAGAATAATTTCTTTCGAAATAATTTGGTAAATGTTTTCCGACTAAATCTTTAAGAGGCTTAAATGTTTTTGAAGGGTGTTTGTGAATTAGATCGATTTTCAAGGCAGATATTTTCTTATTGCAGGATAGAACGTTGAATGGACTCACTTAGGATAGATTGATGACTTGACCACTTTCAGAAATTAATAAGAACTTGTTTAGGCAAAGAGCACAGGAGGCATGAATGCCATTTATAGATTTATTAAAAATTGATGCATCCAGTATTACACGCAGAGAAACCTCCAGCATAGGTCTCTCCATAGCTCGCTGAGCGACCTATAGTTTTCAAATTTTGAGGTATACCTGACGAGATGTGCCGTAATTTCCCGAACGCTGCCCAACCGAGTTGAATCCGTCGATTGACCTCTCGGTCGAAGTTGGACTTACCTAGTTGGAATATTTGTCCCAGGTAAACATACTCGTCAACAACTTCGAGCTTAGTGCTCTCAATAACTACCGGCATAGGTGTGACATGGACAATAAACATGATCTTTCATGTTCATCTTAAGACCTATCGGTTAGGAAGCACTATTGAGGTCATTGAGCATTGTGCTTAGGTCCTCCAGCGATTCTGCCATAAGGATTATATTGTCGGCAAATCGAAATTGAGTTATGTACTCGCCATTGATGTTAAAACCGTATCCTTTCCAGTCCAGAAGCTTGAAAACGTCTTCCAATGCAGCGGTGAAGAGTGTCGGGGATATAACGTCACCCTGTCTTACATATCTCTGCAATTGGATAGGTTTCGTACTCTGGTTCTGTACTCGGATAGTCATCTTAGCCTTACTATACAAACACTTTAGCACTTCGATATACAGTAAACTTGGCACCAGACTGAAGGGACTTCAGCACCGCCCAAATTTCGACGGAGTCAAAGGTTTTCTCATAGTCCATATACGCAAGACAAAGTGGTAGATTGTACAATTTGCGGAAGGGTGCTAAAGCCTTTTCGAAAACTGGCTTGTTCGGAAGGCTGGAAGTAGTAGAGTCTGCGTGCGAGTGGATTCGTAATGCCTCTCGAAAACAGCACGCAGACGCGGCTCAGAAGGGAAATCGGTCTGTAATTCTTCAAAAGAACGTTGTCGCCTTTCTTCAAGACCAAGGCCACCGCACTTCTGCTCCACGCTTCCGGAGTAGTACCATCATGGAGGATGAAATTAAGGAGCTTCTGAAGGACTTCATTTACTGGTTTTCTACTCGCTTCCAGAAGCTCCGCTGTAATTCCATCCCCACCCGGGAGCTTGCCATTTTTAAGGTGCTGGAGGGCCATTCTAATTTCGCTTAGACGAACGTCCGGGATGTCATTGGAATAGTGGGATCATTTTTCACACTTGCATGTGTCTCCAACGATGACGTGCACAGCAGCATAGAATTTCTTAATCTCACTCTCAATTCTCAGGTATGCCGGAAGGGCGTCACATTCGGTCTTCAGCTTCCACAGTTGTCTCTTTCTGGCAGATAGATCTCTGGACAAGTTTTTGGAGCCCTGATTTCGCTCAATCGCTTCTTCAATACGAGCTATATTGAAGTTGCGTTGAAGTTGCGTAAGTCCCGAAGCAGGCATTTGGAAATCTGTCTATTCAATTACCTGTATGCTGTCAAATCTGCTGAAAACTACAGCTGCATTTCCGCTCTAACAGCCATGAGATTAAGAGTGTGATCGAAGAGTTTTTGTGTTCTTCTCTGACCTCTCCAACTTAAAGTTTAGGTTCAGTGTGTCTCTAACCATTGGGTGATCGCTGCCAGTTTCACCCTCGCGATCACTGAAACATCACTACATAACAGTTGCTGTTTAGTCGTCATAATTAAAGTTCATCATAGAGTCCCTCTTTTTTCATGAAATCAGCTTCTGGCCACTTGGGTTCCGTTGCCCTATTTAAAATTTACCTAACTTCAGCTCACCGTTCTCTCTTCTGCGATATTCTCATATATTTCCTCCACCTCCTCATCGGGATGTGCTAAGGTTGGTGCGTAAACCTGTATGACCTTCAGTGAATACCGTTTGGTGATTCTGAGTATACGGTACAGAATCCTCGTCGACACACTCCCAATATTTACAACGTTGTTAACGAGAGACTCCTTGGGACAGATGGTCGCCCTACCGGTGATAGAACAAGTTGCCGGATTCGACGATTACCGTGTCCTCCCTCTTTCTTCGGACCTCAGATGAACCTATAATACCTAGCGCAACTTGTCTATTACTTCCACCAGCTTCAGGATCTTCTGATCAGTAATCAGGGCAAGTCTATTATATGGTTATATTGCCATAGTTGCCTCGCTTGGTGAGCGGGTTGGTGACCGAGTCTTTTTATAGTTATTTACCTGTTATCAGAAAGACGCTGCTGCCCATCTTCTGCCTCTGTTTCCCTCTGTCGGCTCTTACGACACCCACGGGAAGTAGGTGGGGTAGTGGATATTCTTACCCGCTATTACACGGAGGTAAATTTTAGGGTAAAATATTTTATTACTTTATGAAATTTACTTTCTTGTCCTTTTATATAAAATGGAAATTGTTTAGTCACGTTTGGCTCATTGTGAACCTTAAATAAAATTTTATTAACTTGAGTTTTGAAAAGTTTCTTTTACATGAAGCTACCGAAACACAAATAGTTAAAAAAATCTTAGTCACAGCGCTACATTCGGAACAGGCTTTACGATGAATCTGAGAAGCTACAATCAAGTCCTACGGTACTATGGGAATATACAACGGTTATAAACAAATCACTGATTGACTGTGTTTGATGCTACGCGCGCTATCTTTTTCGATCCCGTTACTCACTCTACCGAGCGCTACCTAACATTTTTTTTTATAGGATAAGGGTGACAAACGAGCACACAGTCCACCTGATGGTAAGTGGTTGCTGCGGCCCATAGACATCTACATCTATCCTCTGTTACAAATCAAAATGTAGATGCGTTGTCACCCGTGAGGACTAAGATGGAATGCCCCATTTCCAGTGAAAAGGGCCTCCGGCCACCTGCACTCACCAAGCGAAACGCAGAGGTAAACCTCTACTTCACGCTGGTATTCTGTGAGGTCGTGGTACCACCCCGGTTCGAGCCGGCCCATTCGTGCGGCAGCAAAAGCTCCCGTGTGGCTCTACCACTGTTAAATGTGTGTTAACATGATGGATTTTTATAGTTTAGGAATTGTTATATTCGTCTTAAAAACCCAAGTGTTCTTAGATAGCTCTTTGAAAAAAAAATGGCGGATTTTTAGCGCCAAATACGTTAATAAAAAAATTAACCGAATGTATCGAGTAGGGTATCAAATAAAGGAAATTAAAAGGGAACTACAAAAATATATTTGTTATATAAGTTAAAAATTGTTTTTTGAGAAATCGAAAAATTAATAAAATAAATGGTCTTTGATGATTATCTTAATTCTAAAGAACACCTCAATAATAAATTTTACTTAGGCGAAACAGAGTGGGTCTAATTAATTGCCGAAGATAGCCTGGGTGAATGATTCAACATTACAGTAATTATAAAAAAATTATGAGGGGTTTTCAATGTTTCCTTAAGCGCTTTGCGCTATTTAACCACACTAAGAATTTTTTCTGTATCTACACAAAATAAATAGTCACTGTATATGTCGCAGGTCTATGATAAAATCAGGGTTTTGATCAAAAACCTAGGCTTTTGATCAAGAACCAGAAAGCACAAAGTTATTACTTTATGTAATCATAAACTTGAATAATTTCAGTTTTTTGATCAAAAACCTAGAATGATTAAGTTTCATGATAAAATCAACCAAACCTAATCTAACCTTAGCTTTTATTTTATCGTAGACATAAATAAGTTCAGATTTTAGATCAAAAATGTGGTTTTATCATAAACCTGCAACGTTTAGATTATATAAGATTTTCTTTAATTGGAATAACAATAAAAATCCCGTTGCCTTTATCTTTTTTCGAAAAATACACAACATGATAATATTCGTTTAGAAATATTTAATAATGTTCAAAGGCAAAACGTTTATCAGGGATAACGTTTGTTTCTTTAGAAGGGGATTGTTATTCCATTTTCATTTCTGGACAGATATAGGTAATTAACTCAATAATAAAAATCAAACATAACCGATTCAAATAAACCTAGCAAGCTAAGAGCATAGCAAAGTGGCGAAGCAATCAGCTTTGTAGCGGTTTCTAACGGTTGCCGTTGAGCAATCAGTTTCAAAATAGGAGGTTCAGATGCCTGGGTGATCAGTAATCGATTGCTGAAAACAGAATTTGAAAATTCGAAACCTTTCTCGAGATAATCGTGGGACAGACGGACAGACGGACAGACGAACAGACATCGTGAAATCAATAAGTGTCTTCGCAAGCTTCGCCACTTAATAATTAAATCATAATTAAAATAAATTATTTTAACAAGATTTAACGGTGAATTTTTTTATTTTGTGTTTCCTTGATTTGACTTTGTGGTAGGACTTTTTTCTACTTAGAAATTCTAATAGAAAGACTCTACCTAGAAACTCATTAGACAGGACATAACTGCAGGTGTAGCTCATGAATACGTGTAATCATACCTGAGTGCAAAATTTACTACTTTCCGGCAAAACAAGTAAGAAAGTAAGAGAGAAAGAGTTAGTAGTATTAGCAACCAAACGGACTTAGGCAAGAACTATGTTACGGAAACTCATTTGCGGAGTGGAATAAATACGTTTGACAAAAAAAAATAGGAATTTATAAGTATTCTGGATAATTATAGTAAAAACTATAATTAAATAATTCGCATTACTAATGTGCCTTTAATGAAGTTCAAAACCCGACTTTTTTATAGGATAATGGTGACAAACGAGCACACAGTCCACCTTATGGTAAGCGGTTGCTGCGGCCCATAGACATCTACATCTATCCTCGATTATTAATCAAAATGCAGATGCGTTGTCACCCGTGAGGTCTAAGATGGAATGCCGCATTTCCAGTAAAACGGGTCTCCGGTTCACTCACCATACGAAACACAGGAGTGTTAGGCTGCTATTTTACGCTGGTATTCTGTGAGTGCGTAGTCCTTCCCCGGTCGACACATTCATACTACAACTTTACTACTAATATTTGCAGCATGCCTCTACCACGTAAAAACCTGTCAAATGGTAACGAAACATAATATATGACATATGTTAATGCAATGAGAATGATGTATTCGCGTATATTATTTCATATTACTCTAGTCAATTTTCATTATAACGTAACCGCTCTTACGTAGGCTGCACTAAAAGTATCGGGAATGGAATATTTCCACTGTTCCTGTCATATTAAAATCTTTTTAATTGAAAACTCCTTGGTTTTAAAAATGGGATACCATTTATTTATTTAAAAAAGATTCTCGGTTTGTCACAAGGTTTTGTCAAACTTGTTTAGTCGTTGAGAAGATGGAATTGACTCGAGAAAATTCAAGAGCGATGATTTATTATGGCTTTCGAAGTGGTTTAACACAAAAACAGTGTGTTGACCGGATGATTTCTGCATTTGGTGATGAAGCCCCATCCAAAACCACAATTTATCGCTGGTTTGCTGAATTTCAACGTGGACGTGTCAAGCTCAGTGATGATCCCCGTCAAGGTCGTCCAAAAACTGCAGTCACCCAAGAAAACGTTGATGCTGTGCGTAAGCTGATTGAGAAAGATCGACATGTGACATACCGCGAAATTCAAGCAACTTTAGACATTGGCATGAGTCAAATACAAGTAATCTTGCATGAAAAATTAGGTGTAAAAAAGTTGTTTTCCCAATGGATACCGTATTAGCTCTGTGAAGAGCAAAAAGCGGCTCGCGTTACTTGGTGCGTCAGAACTTTCGAAAGATTCCACGCAGGATCCTCAAATGCTGTATACAATATTGTATCAGGTGACGAATCCTGGATATATGCGTACGAACCCGAAATAAAAAAACCAGTCTCGAGTTTGGGTGTTCAAAAATGAGTTAAAGCCAACAAAAATTGTACGTTCACGGAGTGTTGCAAAAAAAATGGTGGCCACGTTTGTCTATAAAACCGGCCATGTTACAACTATTCCTCTTGAGGGACAAAGAACGGTTAATGTAGAATGGTATGCTAACATTTGTTTGCCAAAGGTCGTTTTTGAAGTCCGTAAAGAGAACTGCAACCGCCGCATCATCCTCCATCACGACAATGCGATTTCTCACACTGCACACAGAACAAAAGAGTTTTTAGAGCAGGAAAACATAGAATTATTAGACCATCTGCCGTACAGCCCCGACCTAAGCCCTAATGATTTCTATACTTTCCCTAAAATAAAGAATAAATTGCGTGGACAGAGATTTTCATCACCTGAAGAAGCTGTGTACGCCTACAAAACGGCCATTTTGGAGACCTCAACTTCCGAACGGAATGGTTGCTTCAATGATTGGTTCCATCGTATGGAAAAATGTGTTAAATTTCGCGGAGAATACTTCGAAAAGCAATAAATACATTTTTAAATAGTAATGTTGTGTCACTTCCTTGATTCCAGAAATTTTCAGTGCCGCCCTCGTATCAACCCGTTATATTTCACTGGTACACACGAGACTCTCTCGCGTTTCTTTAAATAGAATAAGGTTGACACACGAGCCTCATGTCTAGGGCGATCCCTCACTAGATAAAGTGACGAACTGGTGAGACATGCAGGAATTCTATGGATGCAGGTGGCTCAGGAACGTGCTTTGTGGCATTCTATGTTCGGACTTGAAAGGGCTGTTATGATGATGAAGCATATTTATTTTCGTGTAGTTATTGGAGTTTATTCCTTAAGAATCAATTTTCATATATAAGCTTGGGGTATGAAAATTGATGGGGAGTAAATTCAAACGTTACGTCATGCGTTACGTTATGTATTCATGTTTCCATTATGTAATATCATGCGCAACTTATCTTGCGCAGCCCCCAGCACAGAGTTCTCTTGGCTTGTTCACTTTATTTTAAACAAATAACAACTGTCAACCAACTGTCAACTTGCAGAGTTTTGATATTAAATTTCATATATAATCGTTCGTAAGTAGTAAACTTCAGTCGTGCGTCGGAGCTGACACATACACACTTTTATTTATTCTCTGAAAAGTATTACATGAAAGTTAAGAGGACTACAAGAACTACGAGTACGTTATCCCGAATGACTGTTACACAGTTTCTGTATAGCATCAGGCCTCGGTCGGCACTGTTGATACACAGCCGTTTACGCACACATGTGTACGTGTTATTTTCAGAAATAAGAATAATGCAATTTAAAAAAATCTATTATATGTTTTATATATTATGAATTGAACTAAAAAATTAAAACACTATTACGTTAATATGTTCCTTGTAGAATAATCTGACAAAAAACAGAATGATTACATGTACATTAGTATGGTTATTAATCGTTAAAAGAAATTTTTAGATGTATCTTTGTGATTTTTTTCTACGTATTAAATTAGTAGTATCGTATTTTAAAAACACTATCCAACTAGCATATATCCTGAAAAATATCATATATTTTTCTGATTTTGTTTACTGCTGTGGATTATATATTTTAACGCATTATAAAACCTGCGTTTAGCTACTGTAGTCCCCGTAAGTAAAATGAGCGCACGTCTTTAATGCGTACTCTTTTAGCATTATGAGTATAATCTAGTTACAATAGTTTTAGATTACTTGTAAGTTATTTGTTTAATCAACAGCTCGATTCAACGCATTCGGTCATTAGTTTCTAATAACTCTAAACTAATTAGTTCGCTTTGCTTGTTATTAAAATTGTTAAATGAATCAAAACAAAAACATCTGCTGTACTACAATATAATTTCACCATCAATCTTTGTCAATCGATTTCAAGAAATCAACAATTATAATTTTTTGTTTTGATCTTAAGCCAGGGTTCATTTGAATAATTAATAATATTCTTATTTATATATTATTCTAAGACAGCGCTTAACTACAATCCCACCTGATGGTAAGTGGTGATGTAGCCTAAGGTGGTGAAGTGCATTGACTTAACAAACGCCTATTCACTCTTGCCTTTAAGACAACCACACTGTAATCGAATGAAAAGACAGCTGCTGACAACTTAATCTATATTACATAATATTAAAAAAATTACATTATTAAAGAACTACACTAAAAAAACTAAAAGTATTAACTTAAATTATCATACAGTGCTAATTCCCATGGTATCGTGCCATGAATGCTGCCTGCGTTTCCTTGCTGAATGATTATACTTAGCTTTTGAGCGAGAAAAGAACCAGCCCTCTTACAACTAGCAGCGACGTCTAGTCGTGGATACAGTTCCGTTAGGAATTTCACCGCACGTTGACGCCACGGACCGATAGACTTCACAGTAAATGGCACAATATGTAGTTATCTCTCAGAAACTATTATATGCGCTACTTACCTAGTTCAGCTGCCTTTGATGCCGCCCAGCTCTTAACGAGGTATCCCTGAGATTAAAGGCCGCCAAAGTATCTACGCATGTAGCATCCCATGCTAGGACTTTACTACTCTCCCAAGGGACCTATGTCATACCGTCGGGTCCCTTGCCATCGTCTCTAAATATTCCACAAGGCTCTAAAATCGAGGGAAAGTTTATAGACATAAGAGCTCATCGAATGAAATCTTTCAAAGAACCGTGCCATGAAAACCTACCAACACTTTTCTTATATGAAAGTCCATGGAGCACAATCTCGTCGACGCTGCTCGTAGTCAGATTCCTACGGCGATGCGCAAGCTTTCCCCATCATGTAATGTGCCAACATTATTTGATGGTAAAGCTTGTAACTAGTGGCTATATTCCTTAGTTGATACAGCTAGAAGGCGGGCCTGATTTTGGTTTCTATGGAAATTATGAAACAAACCTTTCTGCATACTCCGTACCAATGGAATATCCCACTGTTTTTGTTGGTTAACTTGCAGTGGAAAATTGTCGCCGTAACAGACAGAGCATTTGCTATATATAAATAATGTCTACTTTATTATTTAAAATTATGTTGCATAAGTCATTGTCACTATGCAAAGAAGCAAGGAAAGCAGAAAAAGCAATGCTAGATATATTTCTCCCGCTAATACCACCAAATTTTATAGGTAAAGTAGCTTGAGTGCAAGAAAAAAATTCTTAATTTAACTTTATATAAAAAAGTTAAATTTAGAATTTTTTTCTATAGTTATTTTAAGATAAATACGAGATCAATATCTTTTAAAATATCCGAACATTTCCAGACTGGACTCGAACGGAGTAAATATGTAAATCTACCTACAGGAAGATAATTTTTTGAATAAAAATAGATTTTTAACTGCCGTAAAATTTATTTTATTATACATTATTTATCCTTGGAAGAATTATTTTTAAGAATTGAATAGAATAGGCCTGTGCTCATCTGTGGGACAGATGAAGGTTGGGTTTATATTATGTTTTTAGTGTTTATACTGATCTTGCTATTATAACTTTAAGTAATTACAGTGAAAAATAGCCTGTTACAGAATAATAACAGGGAAAACTCACCTGTCACAGTGTAGGTAATAGAAAGAAAGAATAAGAGAAACACTTTTTTCTTATTCTAGAATAACTCAGCTCCTAGATTGACAAATTTTGCCGAATTTTCAGCTATGAATTGTTTACATATACGCTTTCAAATGGTCCTACTTTCATCTTGTTAACACTGGGGCCCAAGAATGTATGGAGCCGTCTCCTTCTCCTTTACGTGATTAGTGAATGCGTTTATTTAACTTTACGTTGTAGTTTCTCTAAAGCATAGTATAGACGCAGCACGAATGCGTTAACTCGATCGAGGAAGGATCACGATAGCACCAAATAGCAATATAATGTTTGCTGTGCTTCGTATTTGAGTGACAAGAACCAGATACTCTTTTTACTAGCATTTTATTCAAATGTTAATTTAAAAATATACGCCGAACCCACTGCTACGCTGCATACATTTTAATATCGTAGAACCATATAGCAGCTATATTATTGTCGCAGCACGTGGGTTTTTTGTGTGAGTATTGAGAGCCGGTAAACCTTTTCACTTTTTTAAAGAAGAGGGAGCAAACGAGCATGCGGCTCACCTGATGGTAAGTGACTACGCCGCCCATGGACTTCTTCAACATCGGGGAAATTGCAGGTGTGTTGTAAATTTGAAAAAAGAGAAGTTAAAAGGTTTCTTATTCGTGTTTTTTGGTATTAATAGTAGATTCCCCAAAGAAGTTGTCCGAGCAAGAAAACTTCTGGTAAATCACACACTAGCGGACCGACAATAATCCTGATGGTATGGATAGTATCGCAGAACGGTGAGGCATTCTATTTTAGTCCTCAGGGGTGACAATGCATCACCATTTCGTACACGGTAGAGGCATACTGCAAGTATATTATGGCAGCAGTATGAATGGGTCGGCTTGACCGGAGTAGGACCACGCTTTCACAGAATACCAGCGTGAAGTAGTAGCGTAATGCTGCTGTGTATCGTATGGTGAGTGAAGAGAACAGGAGATCCTTTTTACTGGTAACGAGTTATTCCATCTTAGTCCTTGGGAGTGACAACGCATCTGCATTATGATTCTTAATCGCGGATGAATGTAGATATCTATGGACTACAGCATCCACTTACCATCAGGTGGACTGTGTGCTCGCTTGACACCCTTATTCCATAATAAACATTTTGATTCTTAAAAAGGATAGATGTAAGTGTCTATGTACTACACTTTGGCCCGTATTCACGAACGACATATACATAAGTATGGCATCAACACTATGCTAAGTAAGGCATTTCTCACTGCGTTCGTCATGGCAGGCCGTTCATTTCATGAAAAATACTTAGTGGACTCTTTGTTGTGCGGACACATAGCACTGAATGGGGCGCCGTGATTGGTTAACGTTGTGACGCGTCTTCACTCGAGTTGAAGACAGATAAAATAATAACACGTGTTGTTTTCTTTCAGGTAAAAGACGTTACTGGTACTGTTATTATAGGGTACCTATGCATACATATTATTAATATAATGTGCATTTGAAACTGTTGATAGGTAGATTAACTGAATTGTTATTACAAATCTGGAAACACCCCGATGAATAAAATCTTAAGGCCACTAGTAACTTTTAAAAGATCTGCATTTATTAGAGGCAGAAGTATATTTAATACGATATCTTTTGAAAACCTATAGCGACTTAAAAATTCATTGGCACTGTAATAATCAAGAGGATTTTGAAAGTCACGTATCACTTTTCTTGTGCTAATCGTGCTTTGCACGTTCATTCTCTCCAGGATATAATTATCAAAATCATCTTCGCTGCTGTAATAAATTGCAATTATTCAAACAAAACCAATCAGCGTATAACAATAAATAAACTAATCAACAAACAAGCTATATACCCCTTACCAGTTTGACATTTGCGTTGATTTCTCGCACTATGCGTAGCGTAAAGTAGCTAGCGAGCTACTTTATCTGTGCGTTCATTATAATGAGCGCATAGTGTCGTCTAACACTCAAGTGACGTTTATGAAACAAAATTTTGTCCACTGTGCGCACGCATGCATAGTATCGTTCTTGAATACGGGTGTTATTTATTACACTTACAAAAAATGCTCTGTCAATTTTATTACTCCGACACGTTTTGACGGTGATGTACAGCGATAAGATGTTATAATGGTGAAGCATTTTAATACGGTAGAAATCCTAATCCAATTTGACTTCGGGTGCAAATAGCCTAAGAGGTTTTAATCGCGACAAGAAAGAAGAATAGGTTTTTTAAGAGCTATTGGTATCGCGCTGTGCCGAATCGTTCTAGCTAGGCAATAGAGAGAGAGAGAGAGAGAGAGAGAGAGAGAGAACTGGAGTTCGAAGTCGATATCTATGAAGAATTGACGAAATCATTATTAAGCATACCCCTGTTTACTCCTCAAAAAAAGGATCATTTTCTTCGGTAATAATTTGAGAATGATTGGGTCTAGGTCAGTATGCATTTTTGATTCTTTGATTCGACAGTATCAATGGGGTTTATCTTGTAATTTTAAGAGCTTCCTATATTTAAAACATTGTGCCACTGCCTATCCATGAACAGGAACATGGCAGTGTTATATAGGATTGCTTCGTAAAAAATATTTATACAGAGGAATACGTTTCTATGGCCTCACCGTCGCCCGGAATGACTATAGTTCCCTTAACTTTCAAAGAAATTAATTGATAAGTGTATAAGTTTTTATAATTGCTTTGTACGTTGCGGAGCAACAGTCTGTCTCTGTACAACCAGTGCATATTATCAGTGATGACATAATAATATAATCCAGACTGTTTGCGTAAGCACAGGCGCACTCCTTATTCTCACACTCGCATAGACCGACCGATATGGCGGCAATCCAACACGACCGGGGAGGATTCAGTTTGCTCCGGCACCGCCATATTGTTTACTCCGGGCTGATACTGAGCATTTCTTGCAGAAAAACCGATAATTGGCTTTATGGCTCGACCCGGAAATCGAATCTGGGACCACATAATCATTAGTCGTGCTAACGATCACCAGACAAACTTTCATCATAAATCAGTCTGTCCATATTGTGTCATGGTAGTCCCAGAGCAGTTTCCAAGGTTAACGCGATCATGCAGACAGACGTGGCGGGGAATTTTAATTTATAGTATGTATTGATAGAGCTGTTTTAGTTTAGGGGCTATGCACTCGCTGTTTAGACCGAACGAAATCAACCCGGGTCCCTATCGGCACCAATGGAGTTGTTGATTGAAATCTTAAGTGCTGTTTTACCACCTGCTCAGCAGTGCAGGGAAACATCGTGAGGAAACCTGCTTGTCAAAATATAAAAATAAATACTTCGGAATATTACATACCTTTCATTCCTTTGGCTGCGGCATTCCGAAATATTACCCGCTTACATTATTTTATTAGCTGTAACTCTCGAATATTAGTAAACATAATTTTTTCCTTAAAGATATGTAGTCAAATTTCGGGAACGTCGAAAGGAGCTTTTAAAAACTAAAATAAAATTAGATTACTACGTCTCACCGATTTGGAGGTGGCTTTAATAATGAACGATATTCAAAGAGTCCGTTTGTGCGTAGACTTTCGACTCAAAAACTAAGTACTAGGAACTTAGATAGAAATACTGATGCATTAGTTTTATTGCTTAGTCTAAATAATACAATATTATATATTTTAATATTTTAGTCTAAAACAGAGGGACGGGGTGTATCCATAACTATGTACCCGTCGTGGAAAATATAAACGACACAGGGCAAACAACAACATTGAATAGGCCATTATAAAGTTTGAACATTTCGTTTAAAGGTTATATTTTTTGCCTAAATTAGATTCATGTCCTTAATTTAAAAAGTTTGTAAATAAAAGTCGCAGTTTATTTGTGACTGAAACATTTATTTTTGTGAACAATTCAGAGCAATCAACTGCATTATTACATACTTAATTAGTATTTGCTTAGGTTTGGTTTAGCGAGGATTTATGCTCTACCGAATCTTAATATATGGAGGTGGGGACGATCCTGCATGTGGTCACAAACTGCACACTGTTTGGAGTGTCGGTGTTCTTTAAACATTGAACTTTTAAATGACACTACTTAAGCCTCGGGTTGAAGTTTGCGTATACGTCAGAGACGACATCTGTTTTCAACGCCTTGGTAGTCTAAGGTACGGACCTGTGCATCCTATGGCTGCGCGTAGACAGCAACAATCATCCCCGCGGCTACGGGTGCCTCTATAGGTCCCACCGCGGTAATGCCGACACAGTCCGAGTTATCCGCCGAGAAATAGATCCCCATCTGCAGAGATCAGGATCTTCGGTGATTTTAATGTCCACCACGGTGAATTGCTTGGTTCCCATTTAACCGATCATGCAGGGAGGTCTGTTTATGAACTTGCCTTGGTGTATGGTCGGACACAACTGGTTACTTCGTCTACGTGAATCGCAGATGTGGAAGATCATGCACCTTCCCTGTTGAACCTTCTGTTGAACTCTCATCCGGACGGATACCAGGTTTCCGTCGATGCCCTCTTGGCTCCTCGGACCATTGTTGAATCCGGAGTACGGTGCCACTAACGCTCCCATCGCTGTTGCATTTGTTTGCTCCTGGTCCTTCAAAAGTATCACTACCAAGGCAAAGCCATAGCACATCGGCAGAATTGGCAAGAAACTAGCTCTACTTCCTTCGAGAATACGTGCATTCTGGTTTCTCACCAAGACTGTACAAGTAAACTTCTGTCAGCCATTTCTCCCATATCTGCACAGGGAGGACGACTCAATGGTCCATGACACAAAGAGAGCCAATCGATAAACTCGATTCACTAGTGCTGCGAAGACATGTTGCATCTTTTTGCATTTTTATTTACTTTGGTGAGTACTCTGAGGAATTGTTCGGATTAATTTCAGCCCAAATCATCAAAAAAATTGCGACAAAACTTACGTTACCATTCACATCATCTGGATGCCTGGCGGTCCACTACCGTGCGATTTACTAGGAGTTTTCTTCCTCGCACGCATACTTTGTGGAATCGTCTACCACCGGCGGTTTTTCCGGACCAATACAACTGGTCCACAAGTGGTCCTTACTCCTTTTTAAAGAAACGAAGCTTACTCCTTTTTAAAAGGCCGGTAACGCACCTACAATTTCCCTGAACAATTGCAACACAAGTTGTAGTTGTTCATGGGCGGCGGTCGACACTTACCATCAGGTGAGCCACATGTTCGTTTGCCCCCTCTTATAATAAAAAAAATACAAGTATACCTATTATTGTCTTTGATCCAGATTTGATCATTAAAAATGGCAAAATTAACTGTACAAATTTAATGTCATTTTAGTTTATGCGTAGTCATGAGGCGCTACATCTCGCTATATCCTCCCCCAAGCTTTCGATAGTATTGGAAAGTGTACATAGTTTTTAATTTTAAATAAACGTTTCCCGTATTTTTACAGATTTATTTAGACACAAGCACGAAATATTGTGAAATAAATAAAATTCAATAGTTTTAAGTAATTCAATAGTTCTGATATTATACATTTGTGTGATTTTTGTGGGCAGTAAAAATAAAATTTCATATTTTCTCAGAATAATATGTTTGTATTGAGCAGTGAGACGTAATTTAATTGGGATATTGTATTACCTACGAATCGTAGGTTGTTACTTTATATTTGGAAAACTAAAATATTTTAGAAAACCTAATTGAACAAGAATCTAGACGACTCTTGACCTCATATCAATAAAACAACGAGCGAGCCTTACAGTAGTCGCGTATGATGTGTAACATCTGATATTTCACCTTGGTAATAAGCGCCATTTGAAAAAAGCTATATGTTTTTTTTATTCAATCAAAATTTTAAATATTAATTTAGCTGCGACAAAAATTTATCTCAAAATTTATAAAAGCAAAATACTGAAATATTTATTCGATTAATTACTCATTATTGCTCACTTGCATTTTATTATCAATGATCTGCACTTTTTTCAGATACTGACTGCCAACAGTAAAAACATTAATTAATATAGTTAACACATAATTAGTTTATGTAACAGCACAATTTACTACAACCGCGCGTGCTTATTGATTAAATCAAATGGTGCGCGCTTCCCCGATATCCTGTTACACACTTCCGTCACTTTTCACGAAATCACTTCCACAGAATGATGTTACACATCAAAAAGTTCTTAATCTGACAATACTTTTTAACATAAACAGTCAAACCTGTCAGCCAGAGGGGTAGGCAGGGACTACGGACTTCTATTTGGCACGACCCTGACAGACCTCTGTCGCTTCCTTTACATCCATATATCTACGCATACATGTTCGTCGATTAAGGGTACTCCTAATCTGGCCAATTTTTAATATATTGCCAATACAAAACTTCGTTTAGGTCTAGAGCGTCCCTTACGGACTCTGCCGTTCACTTCCGCAACATAAATTTGCTTTGTAACTCTTTCTTCGTTCATTCTTTCTACATAACCAAATCACCGAAGCATTCCTTTCTTAATATTGATCTCAACGTCATCTTGCAAACCGCATTTTTTTCTTATCACACAATTTTTCACCATCTCATTCAGATTCAGCCCTAGCATACTCCTTAATGACCGCATTTCTACAGCATTTATTTTACTCTCGTGCTTCTTCTGACCTAACTTTCACTATCATACAATAAAGTAGGGACTAACACAACATTGTGAATTGCCATACGTGCATTTTTTGACACATTCTGACTTTCAATTATAGCGTGTAGAGCCCCATTCGCTCTATTTTCTGCGTTCACTCGCCGTTCTATATCCTTATCATATCTACCATCGCTGCTAAATACGCATCCCAAATAAACAAACCCATCCACTTGCTCAATCAACTACTCCCCTATTCTTATTTCACATAACGTTTTTCTTTCTTCTCTTTCGAAAACCATCACTTTCATCTTACATGCGTTCATTTTCATACCACTTTCTTTTAATGACCAGTTCATTAATGTAACCATCATTTGCAACTCGGCTGCCGACGATGCAAATATGACATGATCATCGGCGTACAAAAGGCATTTGACGGTTAACTCACCCATTCTCAACCCACATTCTTCAACATTCAAAGTTTCCAAACAACTGTCCATAAATAGTTTGAATAGCCACGGAGAAGCTACACAGCCCCGTCTGACACCTTTTTGAATATAAACCAGTCCGAGTAGACCCCGTTCTATTCTGTCATAAGCCATTTCCAAGTCAATGAACGCACAAAATAACTTTCTAGTTTTTAGCCAAACACTTCTCTGCAATCAAAGGCCGAATCCGTGTACCCCATTCCCTTTCTAAATCCAGCTTGCACATCCCAGTTTCTTCCATAACTTTTTCAATTAACACCTTAGCATACTGTTTACCCACAATGCTAAGTAAGCTGATACCACGATAGTTTTAACAATCCTGCTGTCTCAAACTACTGTCGAAACAATGTTCTTTCGCGGCTTGCTCGTACATATAATGAACAATTTGGACACATTGACCTCTTTGCGAAATCTAAACTTACGTTTAAAGATTACATCAAGAAAACTTTTAAGAAATAGAGCAGTTGAAGTTAAAATCACATACAATCATATATTCTCTCATCTATTTTTTCTATATGTATTTTTGAGGCTACTAATATAAATATAAGTACTTAAGTTATTTCATTTAATATATATTATAATTAATTATTTGTATTATGTTTATATATTTAAGCATTATTATATAGATAAAGGTAATGTAATATATCATTCTACCTGACTATCTCTCCTGATCTGTAAACTTATGACCACCTTCATTACATTGAATTGCTTATAATTTTGCTTATAATTTATCTATTAGATTGTTCTTCTTTCCTTTTCTTCTAACAACAATACACCTACCATCAAGCAATATAAGGGAAACCTGTTATTGGCCATACTTTTAGTTTATTACATTAATGTTAATATTTTCTATATACGCTGTTGGTTTTCTAAATAAATAAATAAATAAATAAATAAATAATCATTTTCTTATATATTTTGGGACTGTAACGGCTTTGCACCCGTCTTCCGGCACCCGCTTCGGTTCCCAACATAAATTAAACAAGGTGTACAGGAGGCCTGCCACCACTGCCTCTCCAGCCCTTAGCATTTCGAGTGATACTCTATCAAATCCGGCTACCTTACCTACTTTCATGCTCTTCATTGCTTCCATTATTTCATCTACATTTATCTCCCTACCTCTCTCCACTTCTTTCGGAATTTCTATTTCACTTAAGTCAGACAACTCTTCACTCATAAATACGCTTTCAAAATATTCCTTCCATCTTTTTAAACTCGAAACTTCGTCATTAAGCATACAGCCATTCTCTTCTCGTATTTCATTCATTCTAGGCTCCTTTAAATTTCCTTTGGCAGTTGTAATGAGTATCCAGAACATTTTAATATATGCCTCGAAGTTATCAGATATCCGCCTATCATTCTTATCCGTTCTTTTTTTCTTTTCCTTTCAACAACTTCCTTTACTCTCTTATTTATAAGTCTAAAGTCTGCCTTTTTTCTTTCAATCTCATAATTCATGCCGCCAGGTTTTAAATTGCAGCCTATATACGTCCCACTGCTAGGCACAGGCCTCCTCTCATTTCTGAGAGGGTTTTAGGGCAAGGAAATGTCCGCCGCGCTGCCCCAATGCGTGTTGGCGAACTTCACATATCTTCGAGATAATTTTTTTTATTTTGCAGACATGCAGGTTTCCTAACAATGTTTTCCTTCACCGCTGAGCACGTGGTAAATCAGCACTTAAAATTGCAATTAACAATTTCATTGGTGCCGGCGGGGATCGAACCCAGGTTACTCGCGTACTGTAAAACTTACAGCAAGCTCTGACCATCTGAGCTACCACGGCTCTTTGCCGCCAGGTTTGGTTGCTAGTAAATCAAGGCATGCTCTCTTCTTTGCTTTAATTTCCACCCGAACCTCTACATCCCACCACAATGTAATATCTTTCTCTTCATTCGTTTTCTTACTTACACCAACATTATTGTGTATGTATTTTATTATATACGATTTGGCGGCAAAATGAAAAATGTCTGTGTCACGTCAGCATAAATTTAACGCAAGAAAATTTTCGTACAATTTTTTTTTATGACTTTCAATGTCATTTACATCAACAAGAAAGTTATGATAGACTTCGATTGGCCTTTCACGATGAAGCCCTATCTCACATCACTGTTTACAACTGGTTTAATGAGTTAAAACGTGGTCGCACTAATCTCACGATCTGCGTGACGGAAGGCCTTCTACGGCGACGACTGAAGATAACACCAGTGTTGTGCAGCGTATGATAGAGACTGACAAAAGTGTGACTTATCAACAGATTCAGACAAGCTTAGGCATAGGTATGAGTCAAGTGCACAACAGTGAAAATTTAGTGGTCAGGAAGCTTTGTGCTCGGTGGATACTTCATAATTTGACAGAGGCCCAAAAGCTCCGTCGTGTTGATTGGTGTCGTGAAATGGTTCAAAGATTTAACGGAGGTGACTCAAATGCTGTGTTCGACATACTTACAGGTGACGAAAGCTGGATTTATTGTTATGATCCTGAAACTAAGAGTCAGTCTGCTTTCTGGATGTTTCCTTCCGAGGAGTTGCCAACTAAAGTAAAGAGAGGTCGAAGCGTGGGAAAAAGATGTTTTTTTTTATAGGAAAAACGAGCATGCGGCTCACCTGGATAGTAAGTGACTACCGCCGCCCATGAACAACTACAATACCAGGGGAACCAGGGGATGTGCAGATGCGTTGCCGGCCTTTTAAAAAGAGTAGGCTCTTTTCTTGAAGTCGTATCGGTCCGGAAAAATCGCTGATGGTAATCGATTCCACAAGGAAGTCGTGCGGGGAAGAAAACATCTAAATCGCACAGTGGTGGACCGCCAATCATCCAGATGGTGTGGATGGTATCGGGAGTTCTGCCGTGGCCTCGTTCTTCCGAAGGACAGATCATTACATAATTGTCTTAGAGGATCGAGAAACAGTTACTGCAGAGTTGTGCACTAACAACTATTTGCCACTTGTCTTGGAAAAAGCTCGGGAGAAACGACCTCGCAGTAGGATCCTCGTTCACCACGACAACGCGACGTCACACACCGCCAAGCAAACAATGTACTACTTGACGATGTCAGGCGTGGAATTACTGGGTCATCCGCCGTATAGGCCCGACCTCGCACCTTGCAATTTTTATTTATTTCCGAGAATAAAAGAAAAAGTTCGAGGAAAACGTTTTATGGACGCCGAGGGAGCAGTGGCTGCGTTTCAAAATGCCGTCGAAGACACCACTAAGGACGAGTGGAAAAAGTGCTTTTATCAGTGGTTCCATCGGATGCAGCGATGTGTTGATGTAAATGTAGTATGTGTATGTGTAGTTTGTTCAATTTTGATTTTCTAAGAACTTTCAATGTCACCCTCGAATGACGAAATAACGTGTCCGCCACAAAAACATTCTTTTCTACACATACAGTGAGGAGATCTTCACGCTTCTCATTTACATTTTCATTGCCAAACGTTCCCAATATCCTTTCATGATCAGACCTCTTCACTAACCCTTCCATTAAAATCTCCTAACATAATAATATTTTAATTTCCCTTAAATTTCATCAACACCATCCTTACCACGTGTCAAAGCCGTTCGCGGATATAAGTAGTCTTAAACATGTCTGGGGAGTACACCCCTAGCATAAACAACTTCTCTAAGCCCACTTTCATTCGTATCCATAGCAGACTTGGGCTTACACATTCATACTGTATTACACATTGACCCATTCTTTCTGAAAGGATGACACCGAGCCCCTGGCATGCCCGCTCGTTCTCATCTACATAAGACCAGTAAGTGGTATACATGCCATGTGCAGTGGCATTCTTTCCCTTTCGTTTCGTCTCATTTACACATAACACGTCTATTCCTCTATCATTCATCATTTCACATACTTCATTCAT